>CM076601.1:11405000-12655000 GCA_038502835.1 Octonoba sinensis | reverse complement strand
CACACTTCACAGGAATATGGTTTTTCGCCTGTATGGATTCTCATATGTTTCTTTAAAGCTGAATTTAGAGAAAATGCCATTGAACACTGTTGGCAGGAGTATGGTTTTTCACCTGTATGGATGCTCATATGTGTCTTTAAATGGGAGGAGAAAGAAAATGTCTTAGAACACTGTTCACACGAATACGGTTTCTCACCTGTGTGGACTCTCATATGTGTCTTTAAAGCTGAAGTTAGAGAAAATGCCATTGAACACTGTTGACAGGAATATGGTTTTCTGCCTCTATGGATGCTCACATGTGTCTTTAACTGGGAGGAGAAAGAAAATGTCTTGGAACACTGTTCACACGAATACGGTTTTTCGCCTGTGTGAACTCTTATATGTTCCTTCAAATGTGAAGATCGAGAAAATGCTTTTGAACATTGTTCACACGAATATGGTTTATCGCCTGTATGGACACTCATATGCGTCTTTAAATGGGAGAAGCAAGAAAATGTCTTAGAACACTGTTTACAGGAATGTGGTTTTCTGCCTCTATGGATGCTTATATGTGTCTTTAACTGGGAGGAGAAAGAAAATGTCTTGGAACACTGTTCACACGAATACTGTTTTTCGCCTGTGTGAACTCTTATATGTTCCTTCAAATGTGAAGATCGAGAAAATGCTTTTGAACATTGTTCACACGAATATGGTTTATCGCCTGTATGGACACTTATATGCGTCTTTAAATGGGAGAAGAAAGAAAATGTCTTAGAACACTGTTCACAGGAGTATGGTTTCTCACCTGTATGAACTCTCATATGTACGTTCAAGTTTGAAGTTCGAGAAAATGACTTTGAGCACTGTTCACAGGAATATGGTTTATCGCCAGTGTGGACTCTCATGTGTGTCTTCAAACTCGAAGTGTGAGAAAAGGACTTTGAACACTGTTCACAGGAATATGGTTTATCGCCAGTGTGGACTCTCATATGGGTCTTTAATTGGGAAGAGAAAGAAAATGCTTTTGAACAATGCTCACACAAATACCGTTTTTCAGCATCATGGATTTTCCAATTGTACACCATTGTTGTGCAGTATGAAAATACTTTTCTGAAATTACAGAATGATAATCTTTTGTCCAGAGGGATCCTCAAATGTTTTTTCTCTAATCATATGTTTCAAAACCCCTTAATTCAAAAATCATAAGAGCATGATGTTTTTCAAAACGGAGTTTATGTTTGTTAATTAAAAGTTAAATAGTATGGTTCTGGATACTTTGGTTTGTCAATTAAAGCTGAAAAATGGTCTCTGCAGCATATAAAATAAAACACGCTTTACATTGGTACTTGGCTGTTTCTGAATATACCAAGCTTTTTCATGGGAATGGCAAACATTTCCATTTTGACCATTTGTTTACGTGTGGCTTATGATACTTTGCCTTTAAATAAAACTGTGATGAAGATCTTGTCACAAAATTCACATTGAATTTTTTCAAGAATGTGGTTTCTGTAAGTAGGAAAATATTATATTTTTTCTACAAAACAGCATCTTTGTATCTGTGCTTTATTGTCTTTTGCTTCTTATGTTTGCTTTTTTTTTTGGTCAGTGTAGGAATATGGAGGATACTCTAATGCTGCCAAGTGAATCTTTTTAGCTAAGTTGTACAAATTGAAAATTTTAATCTTTAACATAATTTACTTATCCATCTTTTTTAATTCAATGAAACTTACTTTATCCCATATAACTAAAACTGAGTCAATGTTCAGGAACTTCAGTGCTGTCCACAATTGCCTAACTACATGGAAAGAAGAAGAAAAAAAAAGATTTTAAGCTCATGCTGCTGATGACAACCAAAAACTGGATAAATAGTTCCAGGGGGGAGGAGAATATGAGGTTTCATGCAACATGGTAAGTTGAATTCCTTTCCATTAAAAACAAGGAGTTGGGAAATGCATATTGTTCTGTGGGTCTTTTACACTTGTTTCTTCTTTTGATCAACACTTTGTACAATAACCAAATTGAAAGACATGGGCTACCGAAGAAACTGACATTTATGAAAAGAGTACCTGAGCACGCATGACTGTTTTTCTCTTTCTCGCCGTATCTTTTATTTTTTTGGAAACTAAAGTCTACTAAGTACTTAGCTCTTTACAAGATTGGGCACACTGTACAACTTTCTTTCAATGATTTAGATGAGTATCTTTCAGTCTAAGCAAGAATGATCAGTTTCAAATTTTAAATGTAAGAAACGCTAGAGATAATTACTTTCTGCATTACAAAAAAAAAAAAAAAAGAGTCTCGGCTCGTAGCATCTACCACTTCAGCCAATAGCAATTTTAGACCTTTGCTTTTGTTGATTGGCTTAATTCAGGAACTTGCAGCTCTTCATTTTAAATCCTAAAGTTTGAGAAAGTTATCCTAGGGTTACATTTCTTGAAACCTTCATATCGATAAACTACCTCGGATGTATGCGCATATGACAGTTTGCATAATTAAAGGTTGATGTGGTGCATGTTGAAGTTCGATGCCACACAGTCCGGATAATTGCTGAAAATAATGAAAAGAGTTACTGAAAATTGGAAACTACTTTAATCATGAGAAACATAAAATATTTGAGCTTTGCACCCAAATAAAATATCTTGATGTCAAAAAATGGATGATGATAACATAAACTACAGAAATAAAACGATCCTTTGCTCTAAAACCACACACGCACAGTTAGAGATGTATATTATGATAAGGACACTTTTAAGAGGTTCCAGCCTGAATTGTCAAGGTACAAATTCAGTTTTTCAGGTGTTTAACTTCTTGATTTTTGTCACATTTTCAAGATGTTAACTCCTGAGTGCCCCATTTGCTCACAAAGCAGTGTAAAATAAGGGAATTTTTCATGTAAAATAAACTTAAGTACATACTAAGACAAAGTATTCTTTAAATTGATGCATTGTCTTTACGTTAGAGCATTTTATTAATACAATAAAATACTTTTGAATTTATGACACCTATGCTAAAAAGTTTATAATATTTACTTAAATAAGTCCAAATCTCTCTCTCTTTATTCTTTGTATAACAAAATGTTCTCGAATAAAGTCTTTTTCTTCTTCTTCTGATATTATAAATGAAAAAAAAAGTGAAAATCTGAGTTTTTTTTAAGGTGTCATTTTGTAAAATTCATTTTTACCCACTTAGATTTGAATTTGCAAGAAAACCAGTCTTATGGGCACTGGGACTAGTAATGAGCAATTTCTCTGGGCCCATTCAACTTTGTTAACACCGAGTTACAGTAACTACTTGGGAAGTTTGCAAAAGCAGTTCTATTCACAGGGGTAAGAAGGAGAGGGGGTAAGAAGTTAAAAGAAAATGTTAATGTCTGCTGTACAGTTGTATACCATTTAGTAAAAATATATATTTTATCAAATATTTAACAATTTTACAGTCATCACAGCTTCACAGTAGGAGTTTGCCAAGTTTCCTGCAGAGTTAGTTGATTCAAATGAGCTTGATCAAGTGATTTTTAAAAAAATGATTGATTTCAATCATTAAAAAAAAATCTAAAAATTAATTTTAGTGTTAGAAAGTAATGTTTTAAACATTTGCACGTTAGCACAAATGAGTATTAAAATGCAGACAACAACAAAAACACGGCTTATATAGCCTATTGCAGGTAAATCAGGCTATATAAGCCATGTTTTTGTTGTTTTGCCTGCTTCATTTGGAAGTTTTTGCATCTAGAAGCGCCCTATCACATTGAAAAAGGGATTCCAAGCAATCCCGAAACATATATCTGTATTTTAATGCTCATTTGTGCTTTCTTAAGGTGAAAATTTTTATTAGTTTACTCACACAGTTAATTCCTTATAAAATGTGTTGCATTTACAACCTCTATTTCAAGGAAATAGATACCTCTGTCTGTGTGTGCATGTATATTATACATTTCATTCCTTTGGAACTAATTGTTACACGGCAGCTACTAAAACAGCAAAATGAAATTCCCTGATTTTTTTCAGGTTTTCCAGACATTTTTTAAAAATTCCAATCTAAATTTCAGTTTCACACCAATGGAAAACATACCTTTGCCCCAAAATATTCTTTTTAAAACAATAGCAGGAATTGCTAACCTTAAAATAATTTCCTACAAAACTTTGAAACATTCAGCCAAGTACTTTGAAAAATGTATCTTTTAAAGGTCTCCTACCTACGTTCCTTGATGAGAAAACACATTATAAATGTATTTGGAAAAAAATTGAATAAAATCAACAAAATGTGAGTCAATTGTAACTATTTAAAACCTAAACTTAGAACTAATAAATTTATTAATGATCAAATCAATGGTTGAATCAAGGGGCATCCATCTCGGTAGCTCCCTTCGCATAAGAGTCGACTTCATGTTTGCATATATCCGACTTGCTCCCCTAAAAAAACCTAGTAGCATCACATGTCAGCACTTCGAACATAGGCACAAAAGTCGCGTTCTTGGCCAGCGCAATGCAAAATTCCAAGGCTTTTCCAAATTTTTGATGAAATGGTAAAATTCCACGACTTTTTCCTGACCTTTTGACTCAATTTCAAAATTCCCCGACTTTTCCAGGTTTTCCCTCTTTTCCAGGTAGCACAGCTTATTCGCGATTACAAAAGTAGAAACAAAAGTAGTACATGTCAGAAGTTGAAAGCCGAGATGTCCCGTTTTTACCAGTTTGCTGCCGTTTCCTGCTCAAACCGACTCTAAAGAAGAGGTCATCGAGCTTTGCCATCGAACTCGAGACGTGCAGCTTCCATGCTAATGAAGTATGACGTAAGAGATTGCGTGGAGCTGCAGATGGGTGTATAAAGGCAGGCGGCAGCATGTACAGGGTTCCACTTCTCATTTTCGATGGCTTGTTAAGAAAGCCTCAATAGGATTTGCTTCGGGAGAAGCAATTAGAAGGGGGATACCTCCGTATATCGGCGCATGCTGGGCTTCAGAAATTTGACGTTTTTTTTAAAAACATTTGCCGTTATTAGTCAGGCCGTTTTTATCTGACATGGATTGATTCAAGTTTTTTGAAATGATGGTCGCCATAGTTGTTTCTACAACCCGCAGTGGAATGCTGCCTGTCTGCGTCTATTCATTTCACCAAGGTGTGTGGTCCCGAATAACCTGACAGGTTGGGTTAGTTCTTTCGGGAACTCACTACATCCAGGGCCAGAGGTCTTTTTTTGAGTTGAGGCGCCGACCTTTGAGTGTTAAATTCGGTACTACATGAACTTTAGTGGTGCCCAACTAAAGAGGTGGCGTGGTGACTAGATTTAAAAAAAAAAATTTAACTTTGTATTTGAACTTTTCGGCAATGTTTTGAATATATGTTGGGGGGTTGTTTGGATTATTAAATTTATATATTTTATCGTGTTTATCATTGAAATAAATGTTCATTTGTTTGTCCTTCTCCCAGAAAACTCCACTCTCTGAATTTTTGTAGCTCGCTCCTTAAAATAGTTTGGCTCACTATAAACTGTAAAATTTTAATTAGTAACAAATAAAAAGGCAAACGTGAATGTAACGGTAAGCTTTTAGCATCTACAGCAAAAAAACAGGAAAAGATACGTTTTTCTGACACTTAAAAAAAATGTTCGACCAGTAACTGTTTTATCAGTGAGACAATTTTCCCATGACTTTTAAACAAATATTAATTTTGGATTCATTTTGCAAGTTTGAAACAGGGTTCGTGACTTTTTTTTTTAATTCAAAAACAAATTAGTTTTTTTTATATATTTTTAAAAATACCTTAAATATTTTGGATATTTATTATGTTGCATTCATAAAAACAATATGGCATATTTAACAATATGCAAAAACACACTTTAAGCTATTTTTACAGCAATAAATATTTCTTAATAATAATAATAAACAAATTTTAATACAAATGCATGTCTCAAATGAAACTTCACCCTACCAGGATTCACACTCATAAGTACAGTCATAAGAATAGTACACTCACAAGTACAGAGAAAATGAACAAATTTAATATGAATTATTTCGCTGTTGAAAGCTGGAAAAAAGTGTATTTCATTTTTTACATTTAGTGTACTTTAATAATTTATCAACTTTATAAATGAAAAAGCGTGAAATATTTTTACCCATTTAGTAAAACCATATGCTCACACCATTACCAAAACTGAAACTTTTTGTTTTAATCAAATATTTTTATTGAAAATTTCTATGATAAAAAATATTTTAGAAGAAAAAGAAACTTTAAGCTTGTTATGGGACATGGATGAAACTTTTAGGATACATATTCTAAATTAGGGGTCTTCAACCTTTTAAGTCCGAGGGCCAAATCAATAAGCTCATAAAGATCGGTGGGCCACAAATTGTCAAAAAAAGTATCGTCAGACAAAATTTAAGGGAGCGGAGAGGGAGGTAACACATTACAATCAATTTTAAGGGGATGGGATGGTAAAGCAATTTTTAAACTTTCCAATATTTTTCTCTTTTTATTCAAAATAAGTGAGGTTCAATGAAAAGTCGAATAAATATTACTTTGTACACTTTTTAATTATGAAGTGACATGGTACATGACGGTGCTAAAAAGTCACTTGAGAATTAAAAGAATAATAATAATGAACTCACATTTCTGGAGGAATTTCAGCCCCTTCAGACTTAATGGGATATCTGACATTGTTTTTGCTTTATTAAAGTTTCGACAGCCGGAAGAATCTTGTGTTGTTGCGATTCAAAATGTATTCTCCAAAAGTTGATCTGTCAGATGTGTTCTTGTTTTTGATGGTGTGTTTTACATTTGACTAAATGACTGTTCCCACTCAGGACAGGATCTTGGAGTTTTCCGTGGCTGGGCAAAACTACAAAATCCCACCCCTCTCCAGTCCATTATTCAATTACTGTTCATATTTCCATAATCTTTTATGTGCTAGCCTTTTTTTTTTTTTTTTGAGGATTTTTCACTTGAGGGTCACTCATAAACTTAAAAAATTTTCGATAATGTTCTCACGGCTTGCCCCATTCAGCTCCACATTAATGGGGGGAAGGGTAAAGCCCATATGAAGGATCCCCCTCTAACTGAAGATATGAAATTGTGACAATTGACTCGGGGGATTTTCCCCAGGGAAAAATTTGAAAACTATATGCATTTTGAGGCCTTAGGAGACGCATTTGGACTGCAAAATATTAGGAAAAGAAAGAAAAACTTTTAAAAATTTAAACGTTGTTATTCCTAAAAATTAACTAACTAACTAACTCCCTGGCATTACAGCCCATGATGAACCATGGCCTCTCTAACAATTTTCATTCCTAAAAATTAGCATTTTTTTTTTAAAATTCAGGGGGAAAGACCACTTTTTATTAACGCCCATATCGAAGAGTTAAGTGTCTGCTTTCTGAAACAACTTACAAGGCCCCCCCCCCACCCTTTTCCCAAAAGGATACTTTGAAAATTTGTAAAAGAAAACTATTGTATTGTTTGAGCATTACTTGATTTATATATAACTTTTTTTTACAAGACGAGAAAACCTTGACTTTTTAAAATTTAAATATTTAAATTTTCACATTGCCAAATTTGCTGCCCCCTAAAACTGCCTTCCCAGGAACCCTTGCCTGCCCCTGCCACGGAAAACTGATCGGCTGACTGATCAACACGCAATAACATATTCATATACCTCAATTTTGGAGTTTATACGGAACACAGAACTAGGATTTCAATTTTATTTCCATAAGTTAAATTTTCATTTAAATATTTAAATACATTTTTATTTAAATATAATAAATATACTTTTTATAATTATATAAAAAGAAATTTAAAAAAAATATTTTATTAAAATATTTTTTTTAATTTCTTTTCTTTCTTCTTATATTTTATTTATTATTCTTATTTTATTTTGTGCATCACAGTTGAATTTACCGTTCCCCAGAAGTGCCGTCCGGGACATGGGCCCCGGCTACCACCCTCCCCCTAGATCTGACACTGACCACATGTAGGTACTACCAAAGATAGAAGGCATGAACGCTACGAGTCCTCGTAGTCCTACTCCTGGATACTCCTTTCGGACACGTAGCTCTAAATAAAAGTCAATTCGAAAAATTATATTTTGCTGCAGAGCCACTGAAAATCTTTTACTTCTAATTGAAATTCAGATTCAAAGCAGTGAATCCAACGAGTATGGCGAGCATTTCCATGAAAATTTTATTCTCACAAAAGACCAAAAATCTACAAGTAGACGAGTGAGTTCATTCTCTCATACAGCATCCTATTCTCTTTGTAAGTGAAATTTTGAATCGGTTTCGGCCTTTTTCTTTCTCCCTTTAATATATTTATTTTATGAAAGTTTCATTTTCATTTTATCCAAACGGTTTGGCAGGCAACTAAAATATCTTCGGCGGGCCACGGGTTGAAGACCCCTATTCTAAATTCTAAACATTGTTGTTTTAAACACTCCATTTGAATTATTTATTGTGTGGCATTCATTAAATTGATCTAAAATACTATTTTCAAGGTAAAAAACACAAAATGGTTCATGATTATTATGAATTGCAATTTGAATGACTGAATGAATGATGCTTTGCTGTTAAGATGCCTGAAGAACAAGAGTAATAATGTAAAATTAAAATAAACAGTAATTAGTTCTAAACTTATGAAATATGTTATTCAAACACACAGAGACAGATGGACCTAGGAAGTTCTGTTTGAAACGGTGATTGTAAATGCAACATATTTCATTTTTACAACACTTTCTAACACTAAAATTAATGATTTTTTAAAAAATATCACTTGATTTAAATCAACTAACCCTGTTTTGAAATTCATTAATTTTTCCCCATGACTTTCCAGGAGTTTCATGACCGGTAAGAACCTTGGAATACTCATTTTGATGTAAGTTCTGAAGGGTTAATAAATATGATGGTTTGTTTCAACCAAACTAGAAAAATACTCCAACAAGCAACAGTCAAGATACAGAACTATTGAAAAGTAACGCAGAGTATGCCCATTTAGCAAAGCGCATATGGTGACATGTTTCTAGAATAGAATCCTCCCTCTCCCTCGTTTATGAAAAACTAAGAGAAATCAAAGAAAATGGTGTTCTTCAGTAACCATAAAAAATCATTCCATTCTTCAACATAAATTAAAATTTTGTAGATTAAATCTTAGTAAGATGTGATCTTCTGCACAAGTGTTTAATTCATTAAAAATTGCTGTTCAATGCATTAACAGATTATTTCTACATTTATTCTCTTTTTGGATGAAAGGTTTGAGATTTGAAGTACGCATCAATTCCTTCAATCTAATGAATTTGTGGCCAATGTCACAGAGCAAATTAAAGCAAATTTGATGGTAAGGTAAAAAGGTAACATTCAAAGGTGATTGTTTTTCTTTAAAAAAATAGATGTAGTCATCACATACAGGAGTTTCCTCTTCCCACATAATGTGCCTTTTTTTTTTCTTCCAAAGGGGTTTGTCTATTGGTGCACAAGGTTTGGCCATGTTACACTAAACATCTTGAAATTAAAACTAGAAGGTCACAACAGGAATTAACAAGTTAACAAGAAATGGCATGATTATGATTGATATACAACTTTAAATCAAACTCTGGCTAAGAGCAAATTAAAATGTAATTAATTTTATAAACAATATTAATTTCATCTTAAATACAACTGTAGAACTTCACTACCTTTATAACGAATAATAATTCATACCTAATAGCCTTTCAAGGACCTTGTTGTCTGTTGAATCATATCTCCTGTGATCAGCAGGTTCAAATCCTCTTTTATATAGCAATCCATTTATAGTTTTCAAATTAGGATATCTGCAGGGGAGAAAAAGTAATCATTCAACTATTACAAACATACCTTGAGCCAGAACTCTGTACAAAAATATAAACTGTGATCAAAATCTAAAAAAAATTACCCTCATGCAAATTAAGGTTCTGCAATGCGAATCATGTTACTGGCAGCTTTACTTAACTTCACTAACATGTCAGTGTTGATTTGCCCCCCTCTAAACAACTGCAGCACTTTAAGTGGCTTAGGACGGACTGCATTAATACTGCAAAAAAAGAAATAATTAATATTAATATGCAGTCATGAACTATTCAAGAATTAAATAGCATTGTACACCAGCTGAAATTTTGTTTCATTAAGATAAATCAGATCAAAAATTACTAATTTAGAGTAGGGACGGTCACAATTAGCCACTGTACCTAGGCTTGCAATTCGTCCCGGTTTGACCGGGACAGTCCCGGTATTTTGCTCTTGTCCCGGTGTCCCGCCCAGTTTTATCAATGTCCCGGAAACGGCCGTAAGATGTGAAAAGTAATAAATTCATGTTTTCAAGAATCTTTTATGAAGACATTAAGAATCTTTAAGATGACAGAGCATTAATGGGGAAGTCCACCGCAAGGGCATTGATTGTATGTAAAATAAACTTTGGCGTTTTCTTTGCTCTAACTTTTATGAAAAAGTCAAGCTTAACAAAGACATCTTGAAAAAAGTACATTCAAGTCAGAAATATGAGTGGGTTGAAAACAAAGCATAACATTGTTAACTTATTAATTGTTTTTTTAGTTTGACAAAAATGTTTTTTTGAAATGGTTTTTGTAATTAGATAAAAAGTTGTTTGTAATTTAAAAAATAACTTGGTAATTAATTGTTCAATTAAATAATTTTATGAATTAGTTTTAACTTTATTTTATTAACACTTCTTTCTAGACGGCAACCGGCTTTCGAATTGCTTAAAAAATCGGGATTGACACTTAAAAGCGCAAAAAACGAACCGAATGTGTAAATTTTACTCGTACTTTTTGAAACTTCGCAGAAATGCAAGCAGGCTACTTTCAAAAATGTTCATAGGGTTAAAAAATAGAGAAAAAAAAATCCAAATTACAAATTTTTGCGGAAGCGAAATTTTTAATTTCCAAAATTACCAAAACTACGGAATTCCATCACAATACGGAAAAATCACATGTCTGCACGTAGGAATTTGAAGAAAGGTGAACTTTCCTGTTGATAATTTGCAAAGTGATAGCAAAAATGAGAAAATCAAGAACTTTCCAGACATTTTTGTACATTATTCCAAATTTCCAGGATTTTCAAGACCTTGAAAAAAAAAAGTTTGTAATTCAAGGACTTTCAAGGTTTTCCAGGACGCGTACGCACCCTGCACTCACTACATCCATAAACAGTGGCTTCCTAGAAAAAACTTCGGTATAATGAAAATAGTTGTAAAAGCTCTGGCCAGAGAAGGAGTGGTTTTCTTGCCTCTCAGGAACAAATTTGAAAATTTAACTGAAGCAAAAGAAAAGGTTTTTAAATGATAGTGAAGTTAATCCGAGGCGTAAGAGAATCTGGCTGCATAGCTTTACTGACAAAACACCTTTATGTAGACTTTTCATATGCAGAACATGTTTGGGGAGGAGCCACGATATGAAGATGCAGTGAAATGCTGCGAAATTTTTACTAGTAGGACTGGTAGACCTTGTACTTTATTTAAATGCAATGTACTAGTACATAGTATATCTTCAGGGCCATTTCAGAGTATTTTGTACAAATAGTTGCAACAAAACTCAAGGATGGTAATTTTTTGCAATAAATATCTGAAGTCAAGTGTTTAAACTTGTGGTTCCCAACCTGGGGGCGATCGTCCCCAAGTGGGCGATTTGTGGTATCAGGGGGGCAATAAATAAGTGGGGGCGATGATTATTCAAAGTGAGAAAATTTTAAATAGCACTGTATAGTAGAAGTTTCAAACTTTCATTTACTTTTTCAAATTTTAACTATCAACTTTCTAAATTTTTCCAGATTCCAATTTAAAAATGAAAATACGTACTCCTGTTTTTTAAATGTACGTCAATGATCTTAATTAATTATTTCACTTCTTTGTTCTTAAAAAAATCTGCAAAAAATTTACATTTAAATTTTTTTTTCTATTTTATTTAAGAGTGGCTTGATAAAACTGCTTTGGTAGTTTTTATGTACGATAATAAAACTGTTTAAAGTAATACAACTGCTTTATTATTTACACTTTACTTCAAATTAAAATTAAGCACACAATGAAAATGAAAAGGGGGCACTAGGTGTTGGTCAACCTCCAGAAAGAGGCGATGGGCCACAAAAGATTGGGAACCAATGGTTTAAACCAAGAAAATATGCTGGTTGTTTAGAATTTGCATGAGTATTTATAGAGATATTCAGTATTTAATCAAAAAATTGTGGTGCAGATTCTACAAGCCAAAACTTCATAAAATCTTACATAGATCACAAATAAAACATTTTTCAACGAAAATTTTGCTTGAAATGGAAAATAGAAAGAGCATTTATGCACTCACACACTATTTTAATTTAAAATATGAATTTGTATTTGCTTTTTCAATTCAGAAATATGTAGCTGTAGAGTTCAGCAAAAAAAAAAAAAAAAGTTTTTTTTCCCATTGCTCTAATATAACCCACATCAATATAAATATTTTTATTTTCTAATTTTATACAACATTTGAGTTATTTAAGGCAAAAAAATTTGAGCAGTTTAAATAAATTCACATTAATAACAATTTCAAAAGTGTGCTGGACTCTATACTCGAATTATTCAAATTCATTTTGCATTTTGTTTTCACTTACATTTTAATTCTGTTGTGACAACAATTTGCTTTGGCAGTATATTAATTTTTATCTTTTGTATTTTGGCTATTTCAATATTGCTAGATGTGTGAAAAACCTGTCTCATTAGCCCCTGCTATCCTCTATAAGAAAATAAACTGTTATTGTATTCTGCAATTCAAAGACCGTGAAATAGTAGCTTAGCTCGAGGATTAAGACAGAAGCTGAAATTAATTAGCAAAACTTATGAAGATATGCATTGATATGAATGTTGAGCAAAAAGGCAAAGAAGAGGAAAGCAAAAAAACGTGACATAAAACATGCTAAGAAAAAGTATGCATTAAATATTCAACGTACATAAAAATTATGAAGAATATAACCCAGTTGGCAGTTTTGGCACCATAATTTTCTCAGAAATAAACATACTGAATCATCAAAACAAAAATAATCAAAAACCACCGACTTACCAAACTCTGGCAAGATCTGCAAATGATAAAGATGATTATTTAGAAAGTGTTCGGCATGCAAGTCAAATTATGCGCTTTTAAAATCACAGCATTCAATGGATTTGCATTTCCTGGAAAGGAAAAAAAAGGAAATGAATTTATAATGCACACGTAGTGTCAAGTAATAGTGATGTGCAACATAAAGAAAAACTAATAATTCAATACAATAATAACAAGAAAATTTATGATTTGATATCTTATTAATTGTTTAACACTTTTACAAGGTGGTGGATCATAGAAAATTTTAGGTACTGGTTCATATCATATCTCTCAAGAATAACCTTTCATTTTCTACAAATGATACTTTTGCTTTAAATATTTCAATGATTCAATGTTAACTTCTGGTAATTCAATGTAAATTTTTTCGCTTATTTCTACAGTAGAAATGGATTTTAATTTTTCAGGTGTAATAAATTCGAACTAACTTTGAAAAGATTTATTTTGAAAAAATGGTGGGAAAAGGAGAAAAATAACTACTGGCAGAAATAAACAAATTATTAAAAAGAATTTTTTAAAAAGTGTAAACAAACAGAATGGTGATGGAGAAATTCAAATATTAATAATCGCCAATAATCGCTGCCGATTAATACACACACATTTTCATTTACCCATTAATCAGTTAAATTGTTAATCAATCAATTTGCTCATCCAAGCATCTGTAAAATCAACCAATTGTGCCCCCTCTCAACACGAGGCTAGAGATAGTTAATGGCTTAAATTCTGTTTGTGCAGGACAGGCGTCTGCCCAATAGTGTCTAAGTGGCCATAACATATATTGTATAACAGTTTACAAATAAAATCAGTACGACTCAGTTTTGGAGGGCAGTGCTTCCCCCAGGCTTGGGCGGGAGGGCGCCGCGCCCTTCCCGCCCTTGGATTCGGGAAACGCGCCCATCTTGCCCTTTTGCTAGTGAAATTGCGCCCTTCTTGTAGAGCTCAAAACTCGCGATCGCCAGTCGCCAAGAGCGACCAATTTTCACGTTTTGGCGACCATTGTCTTCATTGAAGTCGCCAATGTGGCTACCCCATTTGCTAATGCTAAAACCCTTTCCCGAACTTTTATCTTGACACGTGACCTTTTCTCAAATTCTCTTGCCCACTAAAAATAACATAAAGAAGAAAGAAATAGGAGTTAATTTTTGGGCCACAAGGAAACTAGTTTTTCCTCCGATTTTTACCGGAAATTGCTTACCGTGTTTGAAATTTCAATCTTTTTCCATCCTGGAATTATTTCAATTATCTTGAAAGTTGTAAGATAGTTTTTGCATGCACTACCTTAAATCTGCTTATTTGTCCTTTTATTTTAACAATTAAAAAAGAAAAAAAGTATAAAGATAGAAACAGCAGCCAAAATCGTGCACGTGCTTCGCCGAAAATTGGATTCTACGTTAGAGATTTCAATCCTTTTGCATCGGGTACAAATTTCAATTATTTTCTAAATGAGAAGATATTTTTCACACATGCTACCCGAAATCTGCTTATTTTGCATTTTATTTTAATAGTTTCTGGCTTTTTTTTTTTTTTGAACTGTGCCGATATTGAACACGTGTTTGTCGAAAATTGCGTTTATCACTAATTATTCACCATTATTAAATCACTATTATCTTTTCATTTATTTTTTTACTTCAAATTTGATTTTAGTATTGACAGCTATTTACTTTTTAGAAAATACTAAATTGTGGGCAAAAAAGAAATTTTTAGAAAATTGTTAATTTACCTGGATCCAACTTCTTTAAAAAACAATAAACAATTATTGAAAACTGTTTGCTAAATAAACAATTATTGAAGAGAAGTAGTATTTATCACAAATCATAAAATAAATAAGGATTTTTTTTTTTAGTTTAAACATTTTACAAAATTAATAATTATCTCTTTTAGGGCCGACAGTTGCGAGATTTTTCGATCACTTTTTGAGATTTTGTGGATTCTTTTTTTTCACATCATTTTATGTCTCTTTTTGGCTTTGGGTAATTTTTTGCGTGTAGCCTGAAGCTCTTCCAATGGTTCTGTGCTTGATTATATTGCAACTCTTAAAAACTCTCTATCTCATAAAATTTAGAACAGTAGGTTCCCAAAGACTAATAAGAATATTCTTTTTTTTTTCCATCTTTATAAGGGACCCATTTGGGTCAAATATGAATTTATTACATCTGTAGACATTGAAGAAACTAACCAAAATATAAGAGAGAGAATGCTCTTTCAAACAAGAAACTATTTACTATTCAAAATATGAAAAAGCATTTAATAATCCCAATCTAATGGTGCTTTCTAGTTATTTCAAGAAAGAAAAGTTTTAAAATGTAATAAACTTGCGGGGAAAAAAGATGGCAGCGTGTGAGGAATCCATATATTAGACATTTCCTTTTTCTCTCCTTATTTTAATAAACATTTATTTCAATCTTTAATGAAAATGTATTGTATTAAGTTTGCTTCTTTTAAATTAAAAAAAAAAAATACTATTATCATTTTAAGCTAAACCTTTTCTTTCAATTGGTATTCTTGATTAATTATAATGGCAATTTTGCTGTTTTTAGGACATGTTAAAAATTTTTAAGTGCCTTTTCAGTGATCGTTTAGGTCATCAAAATCCGAGCTCTAATTATTATTACTGAAGCTTTATTATATTAAGAACAGATATATTTTTATTTTCTTATTATTCCTCAGAGGTGATCAGATCTTCGGAAGTACTGGAATGAACAGAAACACTCTCATAAATTAGTAAAAATGTATAACTCAGTAATACCTTGCTAGATATTTTATTGAATTTAAAATCATTATTGGTTGATGTTGCCTTAATATACAAGCAGAATTTTTTCATGCTTTACTTCAAATATTGAAAACTATCTTAAAAATGAATATTGTCGAATTAGTTTATATATATTTTTCAATGTTCCGTTTCATTGTGATGATGTTGATGTTTGACTAAAATGTTAAATTATGGCAATAATAAAGTATTACTGCGGGAGGATTCATAAATGACGTCACCCTTCTAGGGGGAAGGGGGGTTAGTGAAATTGTGACAAGGGGAGGGGTAACAGGAATTGTGATATTCTGCTTGTGCAACATAGCGTAACATGTGACAATGGGGGAGGGCAGTCCAACAATGAAAAAAGTGTGACCTCATTTATGAACTACCCTACTTCAAATTACATGTGCCCATTATTTCGGTAAGATGCCCTAAATTTTGAAAAGTGCCCTTTTTTTTACAGTAGCACCCTGCCCTTTTTCAATCCTGGGGGAAGGTCTGGGAGGGGTTTACTAAATTATAGTCTGTGTAATTAGAACAGGCGCATCAAGGTCACACAACTCTACCTTTTCCTCTTCTGGTCGTCATGGTTTTCGTGCTAGATACTTTCTGCACATGGGTTTGGGGAACATGATAAGCAAGTTTGTTGTTTTAGTTATAATAATAATAGACGGATTCAAATCAGATTTATTTCTCAATGGCAAAAATAGATTGCGTCAGATAAAGTATTCTAATATTTTGAACCAATCTAAATCTTATTCTAGTATTTTGATGTGTTTCAGAAAGCTATGTATACCTAATTTATTGTATTTTATATTTTGAAATTGTTAAAATCTTATCTAAACATTCCAGATTTAATTTATAATACATAGTACATCCTCAATGAATCCATATCAGTTTAAACATTCCTAATTTATTGCAATGATGGAGGGAAAATGTTTTGAAGGTAAAGTAACATTTTTAAAGTGAGCAACACGTATCAAGCAAAACAAGAATGAAGAATGCTGGCCACAGTTTACAAATACCAAAGTGGCGACCGGCAACAGGCACAGGGCTCGGCTAGGAAGCTGATCTTTATTATCTAGGAAGCCCAGCTTTTACTTGACTTCCTCTCAGGCTTTCATTCTAAATTTTACTGTTTAAATAGAAGGCTAACTCGCTTTTTAAAAGTTCGAGCTTGCACGTATGTGCAATTTGCTATGATAATATAGGAATATTTTTAGAAAGGAAATAATAAAAGGTTAATTCCATACACCTATTGTCACATCTTTTTCATCTCAGGTACTAATTATTATATAAAAAGATACAAACATAAGAGAAAGTGGACATGTCGGTCACGGAATATTTTTACGTAAAAATTGAAAATATTATTTCTTTAATCATCACTTTTTAAAGCAGGCATGAGGATGTGCAAGCACACCAAAATCTATTAACTTTCTTTAAGTATTTTAATGACAATGTAGCAGGGTTCGTTGATTTAAATCATGATTTAAATCAAGTGTTCTTCTTTTAAAAAAATCAATGTTTTAAATCAAGTGGTTTTTTTCAAAAAAATCACTGATTTTACTATGTCAGGAAGTGTTGTAAAAATGAAATATGATGTAATCACAACTACTGTTTCAAACAAAACTTATTAGGTCCATCTGTCTGTGTGCATAACATATTTCAAAGTTAGAATTAATTACTATTCTTTTAATTTGATAATATTTTTTTTAATTTTACAATATATTCTTCAAGCATCTTAACAGCAATTTATGGACAGCCGGTTATGTACAATTCATAATACATAATCATGAACCATTCTGTGTTTTTATCTTAAAAATAGTACTTTAGTTCAATTTAATCAATGCCACACAATAAATAATTCAGCATGATAGTGTTTAAAACAACAATTGTTAGAATTGAGAATATATATCCTTAAAGTTTCATCTACACCCCTAACAGCTTAAGGTTTTCCCCTTCTAAAATATTTTTTTATCATAGAAATTTTCAATAAAGATACTTGATTAAAACAAAAGTTTCAGTTTTTAGTAATGGTGTGAGCATATGATTTTTTGCTTGCTTATGATTTCTTATTATGATTTTTTGAAATTTGTAAAAATATTTCAGGCTTTTTTATTTATAAAATTGAAAAATGATTAAAGTGCATTCAATGTAAAACTTAAGTAAACACAATTGGTACTTTTTTTCAAAGCTTTCAACAGCAAAATAATTCAGATTAAATTTGTTCATTTTCTCTGTGCTTATGAGTGTACTATTATTCCTGGTAGGGTTAAGTTTCATTTGAGTCATGCATTTGTATTAAAATTTATCTAATATTATTACTATTAAAAAATATCTATTTCTTGGAAAATAGCTTAAAGAGTGTTTTGCATATTGATTAAGATGCCATATTGTTTCTACGAATGTAACATAATAAATATCCAAAATATTTAGGGTCTCTTTAAAAAAATAAAAAAAAACCCCATTTAAACAAAAATATCACGAACCTTGAAATGTAGAAGAATGTTTGACATAAAAAAGATTTCTAATCAAGACAAATAAATAAATCAATTAATAAAAACTCGTTATGAACTTAAAGCAACAAAACCTTCAATGAAAAACATTGATAAATGAAAGATTCAACATCAATGATTTCATGTCATTGATGAAGAATTCAGGCAGAGATTACAATTTAAGCTTCTACACAGGGTTCGAAATTAGGATGTAAAAGTTAGGCGTCATCGGCGCGCAGAGATAACAACTGGTTACTAGGAAGACCGTTGTGCAATTGTTAAAAAATAGCTCAAAACATCACAACCTTACTGAGAGAAGCACTGATAAGTAAGAGAAAAATGTTCAAAAATGAATTTTTATTAGTAACTTTTAAGAAATTTGACAATTTTACTTAAGTTTTGAATCGATATAAACACCTATTTTAATCAGTGCCTAATGAAAGAAAATGCAACTTAATTGACTTAACTATTTTTTTCAAGTGTTATTTAGTCTAGTGCTATTTACTGCATTTGTAAGTAAAAATTCAGAATTCCAAATTTGAAGATCAAGACGTTACGATAGTCTTCATAGGTATCTTAAGAACAAAAAATACAGAAGATTAATTAGGGGAAATATGTGTATAAAATTTTTATCTGTAACAAATTATGCTAGATTCAAAAAATAAATAAATAAAAAATGACGAGTTGGTAAAAAATAGTGGTTGTCAAACGAAAAGTTTGTTTGACAGGTCATCATCCAGGCCTCATAAGTGATGACTGGATGGGAAATCAAGGTCGTCAAACAGGAACTTTTAGTTGCAAAATAGGACTAACGACTGCTAATTTTGAACTCAGCTTCTACATCAAACTAAGTATTGATTTTTCTTCTTTATTTGTACTTTTGAAAGTCTTTTAACGATTTTCAATTGATGAAAAAAATACTTAAAGCAGCCACTATATGACAGATTAAGATAATATAACTCACGAATTGGGTAAATGAGTAGTTTGATGTGGCAGAAGCATGCACTGTAGTCTCTGCCGGAATTCCTCAACAATGACATGAAATCGTTGATAGTGAATCTCATTTTTCAATGTTCTTCGTGGAAGGTTTTGTTGCTTTGAGCTCATAAGAAGTTTTTATTAATTAATTTATTTATTTATCTTGATTAGAAACCCTTTTTATGTCAAAAATTCTTTTTATATTCATTTCTAAACAGTTTCAGCATCATAATTTTCACAGAGCACATGGAGTCATCAAAACGAAAATAATCGAAAACCACTGCCTCACCGAACTCTGGTAACATCCGCAAACGACAAAGATGATCATGTAGAAAGTGTTTCTTCTGGCATGACAGTCAAATTATGACGTTTTAAAAAACAGCATTCCGTGCACTTTGCATTTCCTGGAAAAAAAAAAAAAAAGGAAAATAACTTATAATGCAAACGTAATATCAAGTCATAGTGCAGTGCAACACAATAAAATTCATGATTTGATATAGACTTGGCTTGTTATTTGTTTAACACTTTTGCAAGGTGCTGGATCATAGAAAATTTTAGATACTGGTTTATCATATCTCTCTTGAGCTGAATTATTTTTCATTTTCTACAAATGGTGCTTTTGCGCCTAAATATTTTAATGATTCAATGTTAATTTATCGTAATTTAATGCACCTATTTTTTTTTTTGCTTATTTCTATAATAGACCAACTCTTCTACCAAAACATAAGCTGGGTTTCCCTTTCCTTGCAGTTTTAGATTCAGCTCATTTAATTTCGCTGTGATATCCCCCATAAAGTAAAAATTTTGCAACCATTTGTTGTTCTCTAATTCAGGGTGATTAATGTCTTTTTCATTGAGGAATGTATTTATTTCATTCAAGCACAAAGCAAAATGTTTCAACACCATACCCTTGGAAAGTCATCCCACTTTATTGTGAAGAAGGAGGTCAGAATACCGAGTCTCCATTCTGTTTAAGAATTCTTTAAACTGAAGATGGTAGAGTGCTTTTGACAAGATGCTGTTAACAATCTTGATTACCAAATTCATGACCTCAACTATTTCGGCCAGAAACGTTTGGGCACAAAGTGCTTTTTTGTGTATTATGCAGTGAAATATAAGAATCGTTAATTCATTCAGAAGGATTTTTAAATGTTTTTTTTTTTAAATAAATACTATTTGTGTATGGCACTAAAGAGCAGCAGCTTCATATCCCCAAAGAGCCGCATGTGGCTTGCAAGCCGCAGGTTGCCGACCTTTGCCCTAGCTCTTCCTAGAGAGTCATCACGAGTCTGACCCATAGAAAACATCCCAACTCCATCTCAAAAGTTGTTTCACTGCCTTTTAAGGCTATTTCCCATGCACTCCTGTGCTACATTGGTCATTCCCGATATGATTTGCGATGCTCCCACTCTTTTGTCGAACATATTCACACCTTTTCAGTTGAAATAATTTGCTTTTCGCATTTAAAAGTAAAATAAATTTACATTAATTTGGCGCCTCTTGACGCCGCGCCCGGAGACAGCTGTCCCCTCTTAGCTACACCTCTGGTCATAACATCAGTAAGTATCAAATTTACAAATGCCCCACCCAACCCTAAGCATGACAAGCCATTCAGAATTTGGTCAGTAGAAACTGCAAAGGAAGGGATTTAGTAAGGAGCAGCTGCTTCGTAGAAAGCTATTGTATGGAATCAAGACTAAATGCACTTAAATGGACACAATTCATCTTGTTTATTTGTTTTACAACCATTTCAGGTCATATATTTTCGAGTTTATTTGCTTTTCTCAATGGATATGCCTCAAACTCTCGTCCAATATGACAGATAGAACAAGACAGTACGATAGTTTATTACAATACAAGGAAGGAATTACAAGAATACACCCGGGGCAAGGTGGGAATCGGAGCCTCGACCTCGTTACTGCGTGCAAGCAGCGGGTGGAAACCAGGGTTCGTGATTTTTTTGATGTTTTTAAAAAAATCAAAAAAGTCGGATTTTTTTTTATTTATTTAAAAAAGACCTTAAATACTTTGGATATTTATTATGTCACATTCATAGAAACAAAATAGCATGTTAATCAATATGCCAAAACTCACTTTAAGCTATTTTCACAGCAATAAATATTTTTTAATAATAATAATGATTAAATTTTAATACAAATGCATGACTCAAATGAAACTTAACCCCACCAGGAATAATAGTAAACTTATAAATACAGAGAAAATGAACAACTTTAATTTGAATTATTTTGCTGTTGAAAGATTAAAAAAGTAGCAATTGTGTGAACTTAATTTTTACATTGCATGTACTTTAATCATTTATCGATTTTATAAATGAAAAAGCCTGAAATATTTTTACTCATTTAGCAAAATCATATGCTCACACCATTAGTAAAAACTGAAACTTTTTGTTTTAATCAAATATCTTTATTGAAAACTTCTATGATAAAAAAATATTTTACAAGGAATAAAAACTTTAAGCTATTATGGGACAATAGATGAAAGGAAACTTTAAGGATACATATTCTAAATTATAACTGTTGTTTTAAACACTATCATTCTGAATTATCTACTGTGTGGCATTTTTTAAATGGATCTAAAATACTATTTTTAAGATAAAAAACACAGAATGGTTCATGATTATTCTGAATTCTTATTTAAATGACTGAATGAATTATGCTTTGCTATTAAGATGCTTGAAGAACAAGAGTAATATTGTAAAATCTAAGTAATGGTTCTATACTTATGAAATATGTTATGTTCACAGATAGATGGACCTAAGAAGTTTTGGTTTAAAACAGTGGTTGCAATTGCAACATATTTCATTTTCACAACACTTTTGAACATTGTAAAATCAATGATTTTTTTGGAAAAAACTTGATTTAAATCGCGATTTAAATCATGATTTAAATCAAGCGGATTTAAATCAACGAACCCTGGTGGAAACACAATTCATCTCATTTTAGGCACTTTCGGTGGCAAGCTTACTATTCGCTGAAATTATTTTTGCCAGATTTCATTTTGCCTATGGCAAAAAGTTGTAACACAAATAATTTTTGAAAGTACAGTGAGGAAAATAACCCAA
The DNA here is from genome assembly GCA_038502835.1 of Octonoba sinensis. Taxonomy (NCBI): domain Eukaryota; kingdom Metazoa; phylum Arthropoda; class Arachnida; order Araneae; family Uloboridae; genus Octonoba; species Octonoba sinensis. The sequence continues at coordinate 12,632,640 of CM076601.1, read as the reverse complement.
TCCGCCTAAGTGAAGTGCCAAGGATGAACATAAACACCCGAGATAACAAACATCTTTAGACATTTCCCGGCAGAACCAACACTTCATAATTCAAGAATGACACAATAAATAAATAAATACACAAGAAATAGAAAGCATATGTCCAAATTAGCTATAATTACAATTATACATCTAAAAACCTTATTTCCTTATACGTAAAGAACTGTTTCCATATAGTGCATTACACAGAAACCAAACTAAAGCAAAATTTGCATGCAAACAGAGGTGCGAGTCCGAGTCTGGATGACCCACATGGAAAGAATGATCCAAATCATCTATTTATATTCTAACTATTCAAATTAAAATATTTGCCAGTTGTTACATTTTACACAGTAAAATTTTTAAAAATGGACCAAAGGGCTATTTTAGATAAAAATATTTAATTAAAAAATGTTATTTTAATCACTTACTCGTAATGAACGTCTCATCTGCCCGCCATAAGCTATAAACAAATAAAAAGTTGCCAACTTTTTGCTAAAAAACTCTCAACAGAGTCTTAACTCCAGTTATATCTAACTACGTTATATCTAACTGTAACCGATGTTTATTGTTTATTTTATGTTACATCATGCGTCTGCGTATCTTTTGAATTTGAATTTCCGAAATCATGATTCTTTCTTACACATGTTCCTTTTTTTGTGAAAGACATATTTTATATTAAATGCACTAAGAACCTCTTCCCGAAATTACTTCTTTTGCAACCACTGAAATATGCGTTTATGCTTCCACTGTAGTTAGCCTCTTAAAATATCGGAAGAAGAGGACAGTCACAAGCTGTGCATTATTTTAAAATTTTAACGAAGACGTGGAGGCGATCGTAAGTACCCATTGCCCCCAAAAATAGAAATATGATACCTATAAGAGCTTGATTGCTATATTTCAAAATTAAATAATAATAATAAAAACGTTTACTATTAAAAGCATATTACTGTTGATTTTTGTTTGTTTTCATTAATAATGCAAGTTTTTGCCTCTTTTACTATTTTGAAACAAAAATGTATGTGTTTTTCTTTTTCAAAAACTATAATAATGTCACATTATATATATACACAGTAAAACCTGCTTAAGAAGTTTTCAGGGTACTAAGAGAAAAAAGCTTCTTATGCGAAAAAACTTCTTAAACTGGTAGGCTCTATGTTTGAAAATGAATATACTTTACGATATTATTTGAAAATATTTAAATTACGCAGAAAATAGACACCACCTTAGGAGACTACAAGCATTCCTTTTTCCTCTTATCAGTCATCATAACAACTGACTAATCCTCTCTGCCACCTGTTTTCCTGGAACTTTAGGTATTAAGAAAAGAGTACCCTTGAGAAAAAGCTGACCAAAACTGCTTTTGTAAACCTTCTTCTGATCTTTTTTCCAATAGAAAGAAAAATAACTATGTAGATTGAAAGAAACTTGCAGAAAACGAAACTTTAGAGGTCTAAAGTGTCATTTGAAAGAAAAAGTTGACCGATAGGAAAACTTATTCAGCGGGAAAAAAATAAAATCAAAATTTCTTGAAAGGGTTATTTTAATATCGGGGAGATGCGGAGGCGTAGCTAGGGTTTTCAGCGCCCGGGGACAACTGAAATTTTACGCCTCCCTGTGCCCCTGGGGGCCTAAAGGGAATTAAAAAACTTTTATGCTTCCTAAATGATAAAGCTCTAAAAAGCATCCCTTTTAACTTTGATTTTTATTAGCGACCATTCATTGTAACGGAAAAATGAGACACTTTGGCTTTGCAAAATTATTTGTCTGACTTCCCACGCACTCCTGTGCAACATTGGTCACTCCCGATATGATTTGCGGTGCTCCCACTTTTTTGTCGAACATATTCACACCTCTTCACCTCAAATAATTTTCATTTCGCATTTAAAAATAAAATAAATTAACATTAATTTGGCGCCCCTTGACGCTGCGCCCGGGGACAGCTGTCCCCCCCTTGCCCCCACCTAGCTAGGCCTCTGGATGGGAATGAAACTGGTATTGAAATTAAAAACTTCTTAAACGGGAAAACGTCATGATCGGACACTTCTTAAACGGGTTTTACTGTATATAATTTTTTTGTAAACTACCATTTCAGGTCACATTTATTTTCGAGTTTATTTGCTATTCTCAATGATAGGCCTCAAACTCGTGTCCAATATGACAGATAGAACAGAAAAATACTACAGAATTATATTACAAAGAAGGAAGCATTCCCAGGGGAAAGTGGGAATTGAACCCACACCTCTTTCATTGCACGCAGGCAGGCAGTGGAAACTGGCTCCAAGACCGCTCGGCCACTGAGGCCCTGCACATTATATAATATGTGTTCCTTGAAGATCATTTCGGATATTTATCAGTAATACGCCCAACCTTGACGATTTAAGAAGTGTTGCCAACGTAAATTTAACGTTTAGGAATACTTTATGTTGTTGACTAAAAGATATTACTTTGTTTGCATATAAAATTTGGCAAGCAAAAAAAGGTAGGGTATGTAATCGATAAGTACCACAATTTCATGCGTTAACTTAACTCTTAGGAAAATTCTTCAAAAGTCTTTGGTCAAAAATATAAATACACTGAATAATCAATGTAAATAAAGTAAAAATCAGCAAAAAATAACATCAAATAGCTTCTTCAAGACTGCAGAAGACAGTGGCGTACGCAGAATTTTTTCAAGGGGGGGGGGGGGGGTTCATAATGTTCTGAAACTACTAAAAGAAATTCATGTATGTAATAAAGCACTATTATTTAGGGCTCAAGGGAGGTTAAACCCCTACCCCCCCCCCCCTTACATTCGCCCCTGGCAGTAGACCCTCTTTATTTGCAATAACGTTCAATGCAGAACAGTAAAATTTGCTAACCAAAGTGAAAATTCAGTATTTATTCCAAAAGTGTATGATTAGAGTCAACTAATGAGAACACATGACAAGGTACGAAGCCTACCTAATGTAGCCTTTCTTACATTTCTAATTCTACGTGAAATTTATCATTTCAACAAATATGGCGCTCAAGCTTTATATATTATTTCTCTTGCCTGTTTTTTGTCGCTCTGCAAGATCTTCCTTATTCTTTTATCAAATTCCATGATTTACTCCTCATTTGAAAGCTTATCGAGCCGGGTAATGACAAAAAATGTCCCTACAGTCTAAAAATATATCACTTTTCTCTTAAATTTGAGATTTAAAATAATCTAAGAAGAGCTCCTTTAATGGATGCCGAATTGAATCTGTTATCAAGTAATCACAAAAAAAAAAAAACTTCTGCTTTTGTTGTGTAGAAAATTATAGTTCTAGCTGCGTCTGTGTGTTATACTTATTCAATCGTTAGGCACACATTCATTTCTGTTGTGAATGTGTAGAGTCTAACCAACCAACAGTAATTATATTTTAAGTAATGGAACCGTTTCATTATTGTATTTTATACTATGTATATATATACAGGGTTCACACTGGGGAAAAATACAAGGTGGGATTTCCCACCTTGACCAAAATTTTAAGTGGGATTTTTAAAATTTAAGTGGGAACTTTTCTTTTTGTTTTGGTCTTTAAAAATATTACTAAATTGTCCGATCGTGATCCAATACAAACTAAGTAATAAAGATGATTGTCTAAGCTATGCTCAGCAATGAAAGAATAAACATCAACAAGGTTCACACAAAAAGGATCCTTCTCAAAATTCGCGATCACAAAAATGAGTGCTTTATAAAATGTTAAGCGTAAAGATCCTCTGGTTTTGATTATTTAATCAAAATTCTTTGTGTGATTTTTACAAAAAAATCCTAAAAATTAATTTAATATTTCCTCTATTTTTTCTGATCATATGTCATTTTATCTATTGATTGTTTTCAATAAAAACAGTAAATTTTAGATATCAGCATTCTTTTGTAACCTTATGCCCGAGAAGATTCTTTTTTTCCACTCTTTTTTTTTTGTTTTTGTCCTCTGAATAGAATGAATGAAACTAAGTCTGCATTCACAAAAGGCTCAAATTGTTCAATAATCCCAAGGAATGAAGACGTTTACAATCTTTCCCCCATGTTGTTATATATGATAAATAGGGTTCCTAGATTCTTCTTTTCATTAATGAGGATAAGATGACAGTTGAAAACTAACATACTCCATTTAGTTTGTATTGAATTATCAGTTTAGAATAGTAGTTTCGTTTCGCGATGTTTTGAACGCGTGTCCGCTAGTTGCGGGAATAGCGCGCAAACGAAAATTTTTTGAGTGGGATTTCAAAAAATACTACGGGAATCGTGCGGCCTAGCGCGAACCCTGGTATATATGAATAATAAAAATAGTTATCATTATTATTGTGATTATTTTATAGTTTTGAATATTTAAATAATAGTGGGAAAAAAATTGTAACAGCTATTTGTACTGATGCATTTAATTACATGTCTTCTTTCGTACCAACAACATACAACATTTTATTTCTTTCTATTCTTCTTCATAATGTCATTTCTCTCAAATTAGTGCGGAATTCCACACGGGTCGACTAGTTTTGCTTATTTTAGTCGATTTGATCCAGTTTCGTATAGAACTATCTCAATTGATCAAGCTAGAGATAGTGTATTTTAGCTTGAATTGTTTTGGTGCAGTTGTAAAAATATTTTTGACGCTAATATTGGCCATGAAATTTTTTTCAGTTGCTTTGCTGGATGAAGCTGCAAGCGCCGAATTCGGATATGAAATTCCACACCTCATTATCCCTTGGAAATTCCCAATTTGCTTAGAAAAGATTTTTGAACTTGAAGCAGGTCAAGGTATCTATAAAAATTTTAGTATGATTTGGAGAGGGCAATTTCCTTATTCTGTTCCATTACACAGAAGCATTTGCAATGTCTTGGAAATATATTTTTCCTGTTGATTGGAAATTTAAAAACGGCATCCTTTTACCTCGGTTAGTGCCATGGCATAAAAATATCCTGAAGAAGTTATTTTAGTTATTTTTTATCTTTCCAAAAATAGATAAACAAATAAATATAGTGATAATTAGGTGGTCAACTTACAAATAGTTTTTTTTTTTTAAATACTCTCTCCCAAATTTGGCGAACATAAGTGGTCAACATAGACAGGTGGTCAGCTTACAAAGGTGGTCAACTTTTCAAGTTTTACTGTATTTCAATTTGCAAAATGGAAAACAAGCTCTCACTCGCTTAATTGTTTTGTATAAAAGTTTTAAGAAGTGCATAAGGTAATGTAAAATTTGCTTGCAGTTTTTCTTTTTGCATAAGTTTGTACAATGTTGAAATACTATGAAGGTTCCTATCTAATTTTTGTTATCCAAAATAGTGGAACATTTAAGTATCTTGAACAAAATTATTATCAGAGATCTAATAAGCATTGCTTTATACAAATACTTTGATATTTCGATGGTATTACATTAATTTCTTTAAAATGTTTCACATTGAAGAGATAAAGTACCATAGGTTGATCCAGCATTTTTAACTATTTTTGGGAACTTTAAAAAGATTTTTTTGAAAAATCAAATAATTTTACGAAAACTCAAAATTCAAACATATAGTAATAAAAGCATTTATCATTATTTGCCTGTTATTTAATAAATAATTCTATGGAAAGTGCAAGGGCGGCACTTTCCAATAAACACACATAGTTATACTTTTACTTATATTTTAATTCAACTTATGTGTACAATATTTACAATTGTCGTATTATTAGGTGGATCACCTTCACATTTTCCAAAAGCTTCTTCTCCTAGATAGCTCGCCTGCCGTCTGCACCCCCAAACATAAACAAACCCCTTTCCCCCTCTTGGGGAGACAAAGCAGCTCCTTCTTTACTCTCTTTTTCAAAATTGGGAATTTTGTGAAGGGTCCGTTTTGATTGATTGGAATTTTGTGAAGGGTCTATACTATGTGAAAAATTTATAGTTGCATTTTTATCCAGTTACTTTTTCATTTTATACTGACCAATTTTAAAGTGGGGTGCTATACTTGGGGTTGGGGAGAGGGCATTTACTTTTAGTATAACTGATGTGGTAGTGCAGGTATTTACGATGTCATAGGTAAATTTCAGAATTTGAATAGAAAAAATATAGAAAATGAAATGACTAATAATGTTAAAAGTAAGTATTTGTCCTTTTTTTTTTTTTGGCAAAAAATTAATCAGGTTGCCTTATAAAGACACAAGTTTTTTCATTGTACAATTTTGAATTAATTTTACCTAGTTCTGAATTTGTAACTTAAACTTTCATTAAATAGTTCTTTTAGTTATAATATTTATTAACAAAATTAATTTTTCAATAATTAATTCCATTATTTCTACAGTTTAGAATAAATATTAAAAGGTAAATCTTACTACACGTTATTTGAGAACAATAAATGCCTTTCCCATTTTTGCCCTGGTTTTTGCCACTGTCCTGGCAAAAAATGTAGATCTGTAAGCATACCAAAATTTATTAAGGTATTTTAATATTTAGTACTTAAAACTAAACAACAAAGTTGAGACAAACATACAACAAAAGACATAATTAATATTTACCATAAATGAAAAGTGTTTTGTGCCATAGAACCAACTTTTTTAGCCACAAAACTCCAAAAAATGATTCTGCTACTTGTTTAACCAATGTTATCATGTTTTTAATTTCGTTGTACTTGCTTTAAATAATACTTTTCTACTCCAACATCCTTCCCTGTTAACACTAGGCTTAAAGGATGCCCTTCCTCGGGTACAGGTAGTAGGGTCCACGGATTTTACATGAACTTATCCCCCAAATGTACATGGTGAGTCTTCCTCAAGTCGGGTATCGAACGCCATACCTTCCGGTTAGAAGTCCGCCATTCTAACCACTAGACTGCCATGACCCTTGCTTTTAATGATACTAAGTAGTTTTCTAGTCTTCTATGTTTGTGGCATTTAATATTTTGGTATTTATCTGTTAAAGTGAGTAGTAAGTGTTGGTGGAATGCTTTTCCAAAACATCGCCAAGATGAACGTTGGTGATATCTTCTTATATATAAGCGGCTTATTCTGTCCGTCTGTCTGCTACAGAATCCCAGGCCGTTTTACCGATCGGGACCACATTCGGCACGGTCCCGATCGGGGGAAATCAAAATGTTTGTCTAGCATATTGAGTGAGGCTTCGCTGTATTTGCAATCTCCGTTAAAAATGAATGTATACACGAATTAATTTGTTAATTCATCGTCTGCGCTTTTTATTTATTTTTCTTATTAGAGTGGCAGCGTTCTTTTCCCCCAGTTTCGTTTAAACTTTTGTTTTGAAAAGCAAAATAAAATTTTCAATAAGTTCTTTCGATGGTAAATATGTATTTTTCACAAACAATTTGATTGTATAGTACATAAATATATAGTAGTGTGGGGCAGTAAGCAAAGGAGCGTCCTCGCCGCCTGACCTGGGTTATTCAGTTTGAAGTAGCAGACACCTTTGCACAAATCATTTTATTTACAATTTATAATATATAGAACAGCGGTCATTTCGTATGACCACCGGGCTTACTACTTAGGCAATAAATGGTCCTAAATTTGAGCAGGCCTTTATTAACAGCCAATAGTAGGGATGCCTCGATAAGCAAATTGGCGATTGACTGATATTGGACTCATCGGAAAAAGCTAATGGGACAAATCATTATAATTATTATATTTTACTGTAATTTTTTCATCGCCATTTTCTTTTACATTTTTTTTTATTCTTCAGAATTAATTGATAGCTGGTTTATTTACATGAGTGATTGTTTGTTTTTTTGCTTTTCCATAATTAAAAAAAAAAAAACAACTTATTCCCGACTTTTTTCAAATTTATTGCAACTTAAAAATGAAGATCCCTTTTTACAGTGGAAAGCAAAGAAATTAAATTTTTGTTGGCTGAGTAGAAAAGCGTAATTTCAATGTCCGTCATGCCTATAGGAAAAATGTAAGTGTGAGCGACTGTGTTTTAAAATGTATGTTTTTGATGATGTTGTGGTAATTTTTTCCTGCCATTATTAATAACTATTTATCCTTTTCAGCTGATTTCTTTGGTGATGGTGTTGGTAGGCCAGGTTCTGCTTTGAAACTCCACATAGCATTTAGACATTAACAGTTTATGCCTCGATATAAGTGCTTTTCAAACTCAACACAAATACAATCTGTGTAAAATCAGTTTCTTTGCAGTCTCTCTGCAGCTAAGTAATATTCTCAAATTTTCTCCAATTAAAAAAATTATGAAGTCTGTATGGTTACACTGTTCCATTTAGCAATAACAACAGAGGATTGTGAAAACATTTTCCTTTATTGAGTAGAAATCTAAGAAATATACGTTTTTATCTCATTAAGTAAAAAACACTAATTCCATTTACACAGCACATATATTGCAAAAGTCTAGAAAACTTATATTGAACAGCCATATTACAAAAGCCCCAATTATGTTATAACCTGAGATTTCAGTACAGATTCTGACAACCAACTGTTAATGATCCATCCTGCAATACATGCAAAGGAGAACTCAAGAAGTTTAATTATCAAGCATAAGCTTGTAACTGTTTTCTAATGATATTGACTGATGTAAACTAGCTTGGCTGGTTACTTAGGACTGCTTGCTATATAAATATTGCATATTTTCTGTTTGCTTAAAAAGTTAAACATTCAAGTATTAAGCAAAAAATCGCAGAGTGATGCTCTCATTTTAAAGAATGATTTTTCATACGAATTTCAGTGATATCTGCAATTTTCTTGAACTATAATAACAAAATTCATATGTACATTGAACAAATCATTATTAAAAAAAAAAAAATCTTCAGTAATGTTATTCACGTATGTTATATGTATTGTATATTTTTAAACTTTTGTTTTCTGCATTACAGTTATAAAAATAAACTTTGAAGCAGAAATAAGATGGAACAAACTAAAAACGTGGACTTATTGATAGCCAAAATGGCTGATCCGGTATTGTATAAGAAAATTTGCTTGCTGTATGACAAAAAGCAAACTTTTAAATACAAACATAAAGCAGATGTCCATAATGGTGGGGGTCAGAATAAACGAAACTTTTTCGATGAAAGGGAAGAGTGTCGTAAAATTTTAGATTTCGTTGGTAATCAAGATGTTACCACTGTGATCTCGAAACAGGAGACCGTTGCTAAAGTTTGTTCAGAGTTCAGTCCTGGGAAATATGTTAAGAACTATGTGGATGCTGCAAAAAATTCACATGAAATGTCTGACTTTTTTCATAAACAAAGGCAGGCCAGCAAACATTCATCTTCTGATTTTTCTTCAAAACATGTATTGTCTATTTCAGATGCGATTGTTCCATCTAAACTTTTAAAAGAGGAACGAAAATAAATTTTTCTAGCGAAGGGAAACTTTCTTTAAAATCGAGTTTAACCGATGTTACGACACTATCTAGTGACAGTTCTAAAGATGAGATTGATTTGATTCGAAAAAGCACTCTTTACAAATGAAAAGGCTCAGTTGCAATTGGGCACGAAAAGAAAATCTTTTAAATCTTGTGTGAAAAAAAAAGCCCTCAGAAGTGTCAAAAGAATCTGTTGAAAAAAAATAAAATGGCAAAACTGTTCTACAAGATGCTCATATTTCTCCCCAAAAGATACTCTCAAAAAGAAGAAAAAGATGAGTTATCGGGTCTTTCCCTGATTCAGATAAACCATGTTCAAATAAAAAAGAATTTTTAAAAAATGTGCTAAAGAAAAAAAGTTTGGGTACTACGGCTTCAAGAAATGATGCTTTATTAAATCTGGGTATAAGTACACCGTACCCTACTGTTTTCTTCTGTATTTTCTGCTTTGGAACAAGATGACATTATCACTGTATCTAGTGAGAGTTGGGTTTTATTCTGGTGCGGATACTTTTAAAAACAGTAAATGATGAAAAGTCACCAGTGAAACTTAAAGTTCTGAAAAATGGGCGTAAAATATCTAAAAGATACCCTAAATCTTTGGGTGGTAAATAAACCTTCAAATATTTCTAAGACCGTGTTCTGCAAATCAAAGCTCTAAATCCATACGGAATGCTTCAGTTGAACAGCTCAGATGATGATGTTTTGTTTGCTTGATTCTTCTAATTTATGAAAAAGGTGATCCCTTTTCCCGAACTACTAAAGAACATACATCTTCTAAATTGCCATCTGTAAACGATAGATTCATTTTAGAGCAAAAGAATTCCATTAAAAATATTGAAATAAGTCAAAAAATTGAGTATTCCCAACAGCACAAATCTCGAAATATGAAATTTCCCTAGAGAAAAGTTCCTCTGAAAAAAACCATATCTTTAACTGTAAAGAAATAAACCCTTTTGAAAATGTAGAAAACTGTCGCTATGGTCAGAAATTTTTAAATTTGATTGTGCGGAAAGTATTGAAAATGCTGACGAACCTTTGTTTTACTCAAGAAAAAATTATCTAGAAAAATTTGAAAAAACTACCTTAAATAAAAATAAGGAAAAAGATAATAGTGAGAAGTTAATTAACTTTAAGAACTTGACTGGAAGTAAAGCCCTTAATTCAACTAAAAGTAGAAACAATTCTGAAGATAGTTTTATGAACTGTCATTCCAATATTTCATCTAATATTTTAAGTAATTCTGGCTTAGCTTTAAATGAATTGGACAGCTCTTCTGATGAGGATATTTTATTTCAAGGATTTTATGAAGCAGTTTATTCTTGCACAAATCATAAGGGTTATATATCTAGTGAAAATAAAACAGTTTCTCAGAAAGACACACTATTCAACTTAGAAAGTAATGACTTAAAAAATTTAAACAAAGCTCAGAAATCTGACAATGACACAATGCGTGGAAATGCTAAAGATAATCGATCATCTTCAAGGTCTAATTCCAGTAAGATTGATAGATTAGAAGAAGTTGTTGGGGGAAGTAATTTTGGAAAGGAAGTTTCACGTTCGAATTTCGTATATTCAAAGCCAAGGGAGCTAAAGATAAAAAAAATTGATTTAATACCTGAACCAGTAAACTTCAAAATTATTCCCTTGCATGAGAATGAAAATTTGAATGCACCATCTAAAGAACAGATAGCCAGGTGGAAAGAACAAGGTCTTAGTACTGGTAGAAGAGGAAAATTTACACCAAAAGAAGATAAAATATTAAGAAATAATTTCATAGAATTTTGTAAGGAGTATGGAATCTCTGATCCAGCTATGATTTTTGGTATTAACAGTGATCATCAAATGGACTCCACTTTAAGAAAGTTTCTAAAAGTAAAACATTTTTATCTAAGATTAGGTAAAAATTTGAATGATAGGACTTTACGTACTATTTACTATAGAGCAAGAATTATTTTTCACCCATATTATTCTCCTAATTGCAATGTGTGGACTTCTGAAGAGTTTTCAAAATTAAGAGAGTTTCATAAAATTTACGGAAACAATTGGAATATCATTGGCAAAGTATTAAAAAGGCGCGCTGAAGTTTGTAGGGCTGCTTTTTGTAAATTACGTAAAAGCGGAAAAATAAAGTTCTATGCTTGAGAAGAAAGTCTGAGAAACCTAATGCTCACATTAGAAATTTGCTGTTATCATAATGGTATTTGAAAGTGCATTTTCTCGTCCTAAGATGGAATGGTTATTGGTAGGAAAACCATTGCTATGCATACACACATCTATAAGTTGAGATAATATATGTGTTTATTATTTACCAATTTTATACTACCCTTGAAAGAGCTTGAAAATCCTCTTGTTTATAAATTGTGTTTGAAAATGAGTTTTTCTATAAATGTTTGATATTAAAGGAATCAACAGTTGTATGTACTATGTCTTATTTAATGCCTTGCATTTTGTGATTGTTTATTAAGTTTTGTATAAAAATGTGTTCCCTAAAAGGGTGCTTTTCTAATGAATTGTCACACTAAGTTTGATGCCATTTGGAAATATTTGTTTTACTAAAAATAAAAACTTTGCCAGGTATGAATTCCTTGTAATTTATCACATTCTAAGCAGTGTGAATATTTGTAAGGTAATTTGTTTTTATTTAACATATTTCAAAAAGTGTCTTGGCAAGTCATTGTTTCTCTCATGAGTACTTTTCCTTTACTAAGCATCCTGTAAATTATTTCTTATCGGTAATTCAGACATGCTAACTCTCCTGCTTTTGACAGGAGACTTCTGCTTCTCTGTTAAATCTCCTGTCAGCGCCGGCCCTAGCCCTTGATCAGGGTAGAGCGAGATGGTCTTTCGGCGCCCTTTGGTCGACGCTTTCACTTCACGTAAATTCTACTTTGGTTTTATGTTAAATAAATAATAATTAACTAATTTTCAAAAATCATTTTTTATTGCAAATATCAACACTTATTGACACTTTGATATTAAGAAAGCTTTTACTGCTATATAATTAAGTTAGTATTTGGTGTGAATTTCAATCAGTCACTAAATAAATCTGTTACCTATGTAGGTATTGTAATAACTAATTAAAAGAAAACATTCCTTATGCCGATCTAGATTTACATTTAATCTATATAAAGTTTACCTTTCTTGCTTTTGCATTGGCAAATTTTTCAATTAAATTATCTGTAGGTATGGATTGAGCAATATCATTTTCAATTGAAAAAATTGCCAGGTTTGACAATTTTTCCTGGGCTAGGGTCGATCTTAGGTAGGTTTTTGTCAGTTTAAGTTTACTAAAACTTCGCTCACCTTTTGCGACAATTACTGGAATAGTTTGTAGTATCCGAAGGGCAGTCCAAGTGTTTGGAAACAAATCACACCAATTATTTTTGTTCAAGACATTATGAACATCTTTCGGTTGTCCTTGGTATGTGTCTAAGAATTGCTTCAGGCTTATTTCTTGAGCCAGATATGCTCCAGAAATATCGCTGTGTGAATCACGTGTCGAAATATTCATTCTCTCAAGTATTGCTCTCCACTTCTGTTTTTTTTTCATCTATTTGTTTGATTAAATATTGATCCACTCCAGTTTGCGTTCCTAATCTTTTCGTAGCTTCCAATCACATACATGTTGCTAAATGATGATCCTTAGCAGTCTCATCATGGTTTCGCAAGGCTAGTGCAATATAGGCCCAATCATCATAACCCTCATTTGCTAAAGTTGATATTGAATTTCGGTGAAATAAATAACAATATAAGCAAAACGCTTTTCAGGAAGATTTTGAATAAACAAGCCATTTCCTGGCATATTTTTCTCCATTTGGCATAATTCGTTGGAAATGTTTGGAAAATGGCGACCTTTTCCATTGCGTGTATAGTCTTCTTCATTGCCCAGTTTGCCATTATTATGATTATTAGCCATTGCAGTACTACTTCATAAACTACCCTATTTGGCGGAGGATTTGGCCATTTTGATATATCTTCTGAAACTTTTAATGGTAAACCAGACTGAGGAGTCATTTCTGTTTGCCAATTGGAAAGTCCTGGTATTGATTTATATGAATCATCATGTAAAAACGGAAGTAATTTAATTACGGATAGGTTAGAACTAGCCGCTCCAAATAGTCAGATTTAGTTTTAAAAAAGGCAGGGATTTATCTGATCTGGCAACACTGTTCCAGCGCCTCTGAAAAGGCGCCATCAATTTTTTTTTTGCGCTGGAAATTGTTTTTTGCCTTTGGCTTTTTGGCGCCCCTTGCCATCTGGCGCCTAGAGCGGCCGCTCCACTCTCTCTACCCCAGATCCGGCCCTGTCTCCTGCCACAACACAAATTTATCCTGCTTTTTAAGAAAGAAAAAAGTCTCTGAACTTCCCTTCAGTTCAGGGTGTCTACAGAACCGGGAAATCAGCGATAAGTCAGGGAATTTTATCGATCGGGAAAAGTCAGGAAATTTCGAAAAAATAGCAAAAATTCAGGGAAAATTATCAAATGAAAAAAAAAAAAGAGTTTTGCCTTGCAAATCTGAGTAATTTTCGCCAAAAAGGCAATATTTTGGCTAATAAGGAATAAGAAAAAAAAATCGGGCATTTACCGCCGTTATTTTTTAAACTGAAATTCAGCGAATTTTTTTTTCAGCTATTGGTTTTAATTTATTCCAAATTTCCGACGATAATGCCAGTAGTTATTACTGTTGAATATTATAGCCTTATTAAAATGCAATCCAGAAGTTCTACTTATAGAAAATCTTTTATTTTCCGTCTTTGCATTTGATGCTTTCATTACACAAAAAATGCAATCTTTTTGCATCTGCTGTTAGAATTGGAATTTTTCCACTATTAATGTTTATTAAGCTTTGTTAAAAGGCAAATTTAATAAATTCCTTTTTATTTTTTGAAAAATTTTGATTTGAAATTTTTGAAACGAAATTCTGTGCTTGTTAGGAGTGTGAGCTCTCACATGTCAAAAAGTTAAATGCTGAATTCAGGTTTAGTTTTATTTTTGTGTCATTTATTTCGGCTTTTGTAATGCATATATATGCTACCAAATCATACTTTTTGCAAAATTATTTATTAAATAAGAACAAAAAATTTTATCACTTTGTGTTTAAATTTTGAATTTTCACAAAAATGTTTTAAAACCACAAAAGAAACTGACCTTGTTAAAAAAAAGAGCTGGATCAACACCTACACATCTTTATTTATAAGACTGTTAAATCTTAGAATGGGCTGTCTTTGTATAGATTAGGAGATTTGCTTATTACAGACCATTAAATTCTTTTCCATATTTAATAGCATGCACAATTTTCATTAATTTCACAATACTGAGTTTTTAACAGCATAAGTCTTTTTTTTTTTTTTTGTTTCAAAATTACAAAAATCAGATTTGGAAATTTGGTCCCTGCTATTATAAAAGTTAGAGGGATTTTAAGACTGTATTAAGGGTTAAGAAATATATAACACCTGTTCATAAAAGTAATGAAAATGACAAGCTCCCCCATTTTACTCTTGAAAAGCTCAGGCATCTTTTCATGAACTTACTTAAAATCACTCTTAAATATATTTTGAACTGTGTTATGCTGCTTTACTTGTATTTGAAATTTAAATTAGTTAAGTATATTAACTAATTTATTAACTTAAGTATATTAACTAATGGATTAACAACAATTGCATTGAAAAGTGTAAAAACTTAATTTTTTATTCCCCTCCTGAATTCTTGATCAGAAACCTCCTACATTTCAATTCTAGCATGTTGGCACGTCTGGAAGTGCCCCCACTAGTCAGGGCTATATAATTGCTAAACGTCTCACCAGTGACCCATTGTTACTGGCAAAATTAGCATTTTTTTATTCAGTGGCTCAGGAGTTTGAAAGTTTTTTAAGAGTATATCAAGATGACATGCCCCTTGTTCCATTTCTTCATGAAGATTTATCCAGTCTTGTATTAAGAAGTATAAGGCATTGTCAAAGAAGTACTGATGGAAGGGATTATTTTGAATGTGGGCTTTCAAGATGCGAAAACTTTTCTTCCTTTTAAAAAAGTCGATGTTGGAATTTCGGCATTATGCCACATAAAGAAAGCTAAAGCTTCTTAATTGCAGGGGAGCATTTTTTTAAAAGATTGTCGAAAGTTTTTGATAGTGTGTGTTAAGAAGCTGCAAGAGAGATCCCCATTGAAATATGCTCTAAGAAAAGCAGTTTCATGTTTTAATCATACTCTTTCTATTAATGAAGCATTGTTTGATAAGAGACTCACAAAATTATTACTAATTTTATGCGAAAAAAATTGGCTGAATTCAACTGTAGCAGATAGAGCAAAAAGCCAACTGAACGAAATCTGTTCAAAACCTTCTAATGTGGCAAAACTTAAAATGTATAACAAAGCAGAAAGACTGGATGCATTTTGGCATGATATGCTATCAAGCCAAACAAAATCTTGCAATGATGCATTATCATTAAAAGGGCAGATTTGTTTTTTCTTCATTTTTAATAACAGCTGAAAACATTTATAATACTATATTTAATATAAACATACTATAGTTTTCAAGTGGGGGGCAAAGGGGAAATTCTTATCATTAGTAACGTAAATCAGGGAAATTCGGTGAGCTTGATCAGGGAAAAGTCAGGGAATTTCTTTTCTCAACTCCTGTAGACACCCTGCAGTTACATTCATCTCTTTGTAGTAAAAATGTAGAAAACTATTAATACTTTTACCACTTTTGTTTTCAAAAGTTTTTCCTGGCTGCAGTTTCATAACATAATTTTTTTGTTTAGTGTTTGTGGATTTCATGACCACATCAAAATTCTACTTGTAATCGCGTAAATATTTTTATTTCTTATTCTAAATTATCTTAACTAACAAAAGACATTTGAAATAATGTTGTAAATGACCTTAAAAAATAAACATCATAAATCAGTATTTGATTTTTCATTCTAAATTATCTTTTAAAAATTGATAAGTTATAAAATACGCATTTTACATCTTGTGGATTAATTTTTATGTTAATTTACACGTAAAAACAAAAAAAAAATATCAGTTTTATACCAGCATTCAACTGGTTCTGAGGTACAGAAATTTATCCTGCTTTGTGGTTCTGTTTATCCTGCTTTTTCATTTTATAGGGTTGGTAGGTTTGGTAATTAATCCAAGAAATAATAATTGTTTAAGTTACCTTAAATACTTGGTAATAAATAAAAATGTTATTAATATTCATTTAGTATTTTAAAAATTTTAAGTATTGAAATTGCTCTTTCTCTTGCTCTCAGGAGCATTATTAAGGTTTTCTTCAAAAGTTAACGTTTTTTACCTGAATCAAATGAATAGTTAGAAATATTTAATTGGCAAACTACTTTTCAAATCGAAGCAAAGTTAGGTTTAAACATAAAATATAAATCTAATTTTTAGCTGCAGTTGAACTCATGAGAGAAACTTACAATCCTGTTGCGGTAATGTACTTTAAAGAATATTAATAAATAAATAATCATTACAGAAAAAGACAATCAAGATTGAAATTTTTTAAAAACAATAACTCTTATTCGGTCTTAAAAAGGGAATAAACATCACCACAGACGTTCATGATTTGATCAAGATATAGATGATTCGAACAGAAGTAATCGAAAATACAGTTATCTTTCCATTTTAAAGAAGGATGTGCTTATATGGAAATCAATTGTTCTAATTTTTCACATGTGCAAGCTATGTTACTTCCAATCAATTTAGTTAACTTATTAGCTTTCCCATCTAAGTGAATCATTAATTGTATTTCTATCTTCATGAAGTAACAACTGACGTCTAATGTATCTAGGGTTTTTTTGGAGGGAGGGGGGCTTCTCAGAGAATTTACAAGGACAAGGGTTTATCTTCTATTCTTCTATGTTTGTGGCATTTATTATTTTGGTATTTATATGCTAACTAGCGGTACCCGCATAGGGTTGCCTAATTTTAAAAGCGTCGCCTACGGCGCTGCTCTTTCTAAGAGCATAAAAATGTCACTTACCACGATGTCCTTGATAAGAACGCAAGAACCGTCGCATGCGGCGCTGATCTTGCTAAGAGTATAAAAAATATCGCCTGCAGCGTAAAGCCAGCAGAGTTGGCCAATTACTAATATCGGATTCATCGGACAAATAATTATGATTATTATTTTTTTCTTCTGTAATTTTTCCATCACTATTCTCTTTCTTTACATTTTATTTATTCTTCAGAACTTATTGATAGCTGTTTTTTTACAAGAGTGATTGTTTGTTTTACTGCTTTACTGTAGTTATCAAGCAAACAATCTTTGCAAACTTTTTTCAAATTTATTGCAACTAAAAAAGGAAGATCCTTTTTCACTACGGAAATCGAAGAAATCAAAATCTTCTTAGCTGAGTAAATTAGCATAATTTCAATATTCGTTGTGTCGACAGGAAAAATGTTAGTTTGAACAAAAGTCTTTTAAAAAAATATATGTTTTTAATAATATTGTAGTGATTTTTTTCTGTCATTATTACTAACCTTTTATCCTTTTCAGCTGATTTGTTTGGTGATGGTGTTGGTATGCCAGGATCTGATCTGAAACTCCACATCGCATTCAGACATTAACAGTTTGCTCCTCGATATAAGTGATTTTCTACCGCGAAACAAGTACAATTTGTGTGAAAACACAATTTCTTCGCAGTCTCTAAGGTGCTAGGTAATACTCTCAAAGCTTCTCAAAAGAAAAAATCTTGAATTCTGTATGATTACACTGTTCCATTTAGCAATAACAGCAGGGGCTCATGGAAACATTTTTCTTTGTTGAATGGAAATCTAAAAAATATATGTTTTCATCTCATTAAATAAAAGCACTAATACCATTTATAAAACACTTGTATTGGAAAAGTCCAGAAAACTTATATTGAATAGTCATATTGCAAAAGTCCTATTTTTGCTATAACCTGAAATTCCAGTACAGATTCTAACAACCAACAGTTAATGATTCGTCCTGTAATGCATGCAAGGGCCAACTCATGAAGTTTAATTATCCAGCATGAGCTTTTTATTGTTTTCTAATTGTATTGATTGATGTAAACTAGCTTCACAGGCTATTTAGGACTGCTTGCTATATAAATATTGCATATTTTCTGTTTGCTTAAAAAATTGATCATTAAAAGATTGAACTAAAAATAACAAAGTGATGCTCTCATTGTTTGTTTAAGAGTATGATTTTTCATATGGATTGCAGTGATATCTGCAATTGTCTGGAACTATAATAGCAAATTTCATTTATACATTGATCAAATCATTATTTAAAAGTTTTCTCATTTAATAACAGTTTTGAATAATTGAACAAATCATTATTCAAAAAAAAAAAAAAAAAAATCTTCAGTAGCATTCATTATGTATGTTATACATATTGTGTATTTTTAAACTTATGTTTTCTGCATCACAGTTATAAAAGTAAACTTTAAAACAGAATTAAGATGGAACAATCTAAAAACCTGGACATATTGATAGCCAAAATGGCTGATCCGGTATTGTATAAGAAAATTTGCTTGCTGTATGACAAAAAGCGAACTTTTAAATACAAAAATAAAGCAGACGTCCATGATGGCGGGGGTAAGAGTAAACGACCCTTTTTCGATGAAAGGGAAGAGTGCCGTAAAATTTTAGATTTCGTTGGTGATCAAGATGTTACCACTGTGATCTCGAAACAGGACACCGTTGCTAAAGTTTGTTCAGAGTTCAGTCCTGGGAAATATGTTAAGAACTATGTGGATGTTACAAAAAATTCACATGAAATGTCTGACTCGTTTCATAAACAAAGGCAGGATAGCAAACATTCATCATCTGATTTTCCTTCAAAACATGTATTGTCCGTTTCAGATGCAATTGTTCCATCTAAACATGTAAAAGAGAAATGCGAAAATGATTTTTCTAGCAAAGGGAAACTTTCTTTAAAATCGACTTTAACCGATGTTACGACACTATCTAGTGACAGTTCTCGAGATCAGATTGATTTGATTCGAAAAAACACTCTTAATAAATGCAAAGCAATCACAGTTACAATTGGGCACGAGAGAAAATCTGTCAAACCTTGTGTGAAAAATAAGCCCTCAGAAGTGTCAAAAGAATCAGCTGTGACCATTAAAAAAAAACCAATAGGCAAAACTGTTCTACAAGATGCTCATATTTCTCCACAAAAGATACTCTCAAAAAGAAGAGAAGATGAGTTATCGGGTCATTCTGATTCAGATAAACCATGTACAAATGAAAAAAGAATTTTTAAAAAATGTGCAAAAGGTAATAGTTTAGGTACTACGGCTACAAGAAATAATGCTTTATTAAAGCCGGGTATAAGCACACCGCATCTACTGTTTTCTTCTGTATTTTCAGCTGTAGAACAAAATGACATTATCACTGTATCTAGTGACAGTTCAGTTTATTCTTATGCGGATACTTTTCAAAAAGTAAATGATGAAAAGTCACCAGTGAAACGTAAAGTTCTGAAAAATAGACGTAAAATATCTAAAAGATACCCTAAATCTTTCGTGGTAAATAAACCTTCAAATATTTCTAAGACCATGTTCTGCAAATCTAGCTCTAAATCCATACGGAATGCTTCACTTGAGGACAGCTCAGATGATGATGTTTGTTTGCTTGATTCTCCTAATTTATGTAAAGGTGATGCCTTTCGAACTACTAAAGAACATACATCTTCTAAATTGCCATCTGTAAACGATAGATACATTTTAGAGAAAAAGAATTCCATTAAAAATATTGAAAGAAGTCATAAATTGAGTATTCCCAACAGCACAAATCTCGAAATATGCAATTCTAGAGTAAGTTCCGCTGAAAACAACATATCTTTAACTATGAGAAATAAATCCTTTGAAAATGTAGAAAACTGTCGCTATGATCAGAAAGGTTTCACTGATTGTGTGGGAAGTATTGAAAATGCTGACGAACCTTTGTTTTATGCAAGAAAAAATTATCTAGAAAAATTTGAGAAAACTGCCATAAATAAAAATAAGAAAAAAGATAATAGTGAGAAGTTAAATAACTTAAAGACCTTGACTATAAGTAAAGCCCTTAATTCTGCTAAAAGTGGAAACAATTCTGAAGATAGCTTTATTAACTGTCCTTCAGATATTTCTTGTAATATTTTAAGTAATTCTGACTTAGCATCAAATGAATTATACAACCCTTCCGATGAGGATGTACTGTTTCAAGGGTTTTATAAAGCAGCTGATTCTTGCACAAGTAGTAAAGGATATAAATCTAGTAAAAATACAACTTTTTCTCAGAAAGACACACCATTCATCATACAAAGTAGTGTCTTAAAAAATCCAAACAGAGCTCACAAATTTGACAATGACAGGATGAGTGGAAATGCAAATGATAATCGATCATTTGCAAGCTCTAGTTTTAGTAAAATTAATAGTTCAGAAGAAATTGTTAGTGAAACTAATTTTGGAAAGGAAGTTTTACGTTCGAGTTTCATCTATTCAAAGCCAAGTGAACTAAAGATAAAAAAATTTGATTTAATACCAGAGCCAGTAAACTTTGAAATTCCTCCCTTGCATGAATTTGAACTCCTGGATCTGCTCCCTAAAGATCATATAGCCAAATTGAAAGAACAAGGTTTTAGTACCGGTAAAAAAGGAAAATTTACCCCAGAAGAAGATGAAATACTAAAAAGAAATTTCATGGAATTTTCTATGGAGTATGGAATCTGTGATCCAGTTATGATTTTTGGTATAAACAGTGATCATCGAAGAATCTCCACTCTAAGAGAGTTTTTAAAAGTTAAACATTTTTATGTAAGATTAGGTAAAAATTTGAATGATAGAACTTTGCTTTCTATTTACCGCAGAGCTAGAGTTATATTTCACCCATATTATTATCCTAATCGTAATAGGTGGATTTCCGAAGAGATTTCAAAATTAAAAGAGCTGCGGAAAATTTATGGAAGCAATTGGAATAAAATTGGCCACGTATTAAAGAGACGCAGTGATAGCTGTAGGTCAGCTTTCTGTTATTTAAGTCGAAAGGGCAAAATATAGTTTTATACTTTAAAATAAAGTCTCAGAAACATAATGTTTACGTTACAAATTAGGTGTTGTCATCATGGTATTTGAGAGTGTATTTAATCCTCATAAGATAGAATGGTCATTGGTAGGAAAATAGTTGATATGCATACACATATCTATAAGTTTAGATAATATCGTGTTTATTTATTCCTCAATTTTATACTGCTCTTGAAAGAGCTTAAAAATCCTCTTGTTTATCATTAATTGCATTTGAAAATTAGTTTTTCTAAAAATGTTGATATTAAATGAATCGACAGTTGTATGTACTATGTTTTCTTTAACGCCTTACATTTTGTGATAGCTCATTAAGTTTTGTGCAAAATGTCTTCTGGAAAAGGGTAGTTTTCCATTGAACTGCCACATTAAATTTGATACAAATTGGAAATATTTGTTGTACTAAAAATAAAAACATTGTCAGTTATGAATTCCTCGTCGTTTATTACATTCTAAGCAGTGTGATTATTTGTAACTGTAAGTTAACTTGTTTATTTTCTTTTTTTTTTTTTAAAGTGTCTTGGTAAGTGATTGTTTTTTCTCATGAGTAATTTTCCTTTACTAAGCATCTTGTAAATTATTCCTTATCAGTAATTAATCTAATAAATATTGTTAAAGTTATCTTAATTACTTGGTATTAAATAAAATGGTATTAGTATTCATTTAGTAGTTTAAAAATTCTAAGTATTGGAATTGCTCATTACTCTTTATCTTATGTTCAGAAGCATTATCTTGTTTCTTAAAATTAGGGTTATAACATGCAGTTAAGGTTCTCTTCAAAAGTGAAACGTTTTTACCTGAATCTAATGAATATTTAGAAATATTTAATTGGAAAACTACTTTTCAAATAGAAGCAAACTTAGGTTTAAACATCTATATATATAAAATGAACTTTGGACGTTGTGGCTGCGCGCTCTACAGCAAAATCTACGCAACGTACGATTACAAAAATTTGCACAAAATTCTATTATAGCCTGATGCTTTGCAAGACGAAGCCGTTTTTTTTTTGAAATTCGACCTAATATTTTAAAATTTAATAATTAAACTGTTAATCTTCCAGTATTTTCTTCACTCCTTACGAGTATTGTTTGAAGAATTGAAGTGAAGTGGATTAGAAATTCCGCGGTTGAATCAGTGTTGCCGGATTGGGCGATAAATCGCCGATTGGGCGACTTTTTGAGCTCGCTGGCGACCGAAAATTTTATCAAGTCGCCTGGCTACTTTTTGGGCGACTTTCAAGATTTTTTCGATGAAATTTGAAAAATTTTGAGATTTTATTTCCTTTTTCACTGACTTTGATCAAAGGTGATGTTTTGCGATTTTATAATAAAAGTCTTTAGCGTTGAACATTTATGACATATCAAATCCTTTTGCAAATAGACCTTATACCCGCGTGACGTCCCGAGGGTTATGAGAGATTCGCAGCAGACAAAAAAGTTCGGATTTTCCCCCGCACGTGCACATCAACGCATGACGCATGTATTTCTTCTTTTTCTGTGCAAAAAACATTCTTTCAGTGCATTTTTAACATTGCAAATCAAACAAAAGGAGATTTTATATTTATTTTATCTCGAATATTTGTAAAATTGAGGAAGCCCAGATAAAATTTTTGCTTTGCAAATTTTATCTCCTTTAACGTCGGGAAAGAAAGCGTAATATTGCGTTTTAAGCATTCAAGCTCAAAAAATTATTTGTATTTCCAAAAAATTGCGAGCTCCTCCCCCTCCCCCCGAATATGCCAAATCCCTCCCTCATCTAGGAAAATTATATAGTTTCAATTTACGTTTCCAGACTTTCACTTCGAGGACTTTTCCAGAATTACCCCGGATCCCTTACCCTCTTTAAGCAAGAAAAGGAAATTTAGTAAAAATACAAACCAAAAAAGTTTATATAAAGCATGCACTTCTACCTATCAAAAAAAAAAAAAAAACACCCGAAATTTTGAACGATTAATAGCATATTTTATTTAAGCTTTATAACAGTTAATGCGTGAAAAGATGAAATATTAAAACACCTTTTCTAATTTGATGTTCCGTTATAAGATGACCATTAAAGGGACTTTTTTTTTTAAAAAAAGTCTTTTTCTGCGGCTACATTACTGTATTTTTTTTCTTTTTAATCGCATTTTCCAGATTATTGTATATCCAGTCGAAAATCGGTAAAAATGTGTGTACCTTTGTGACGTCACACGGGTAATGTACTTTTGCAAACTGAAGTGAAAATATTTTGGGCGACTTTCTGTTGTCTGTGGCTACTTTTTGAAAGATTTTGGGCGATTACATGTCCGGAAGATCTGGCAACCCTGGGTTGAATGTAAACAAAGTAAACATCGTTTGAGCCATGAGGCGAGGGCGAGACAAGCCTTGCATGTAACGAAAATCGGTGTTTTAACTGACCCATTTTTGAAAAGTATTTTCAGATTTGATCGATTATTTTAATGAAATTTATTTTTTAATGGTGCCTAGCACAATCCATTAAAAATTGCAGTTACCAAAAGTTTACATCAGTAGCAAATAATGTTTAATGCATGGGTGATTCTGATCCGAAATTCTCCGAAAATTGTCGAGCACCTTTTCCGAAAGTTTTAATAAAAATAACGGTTTTCCGAAAAAATTTTAATGTATTAATCTTAAGATTTCTTTTACAATTAATATCTGCTTTTCTTTATACCTTCAGACAAGCAAAATTGTTTGTACTACTTAAAAAAAATTTCAATACTGTTTTTTCCAGAAAAAAAAAACTTTTGGAACTAACTTTTCATTTAATTACTTGAAGAATTATTTTGAGCTTATATATATATGCATATGTACTGTTGTGTTGAGAGGGGAGGGGATTATTAACCTATATGCTTTGTTTTAAATTGATGGTGCATACTTTTTCCCAAAATTTTGTCTGAAGTTCCGATTTTTTTTTTGCTTAGAATCACCCATAGTTTACTGGAGAGGTGAAAAATTTCTTTTTGAGAGGTGATTTTCTTTCTTCGAATGTTGTTGGGCCTACTTAAACAATATATATCGATTTCAACTGTTATTATTCAATTAAGTGACTCGCCCAACCAGTTTAATTCAACTATGCTAAAAATTTTAATATATTAACAGATTATCGAACTTATTAGTATCATAGTATCTATTCATAAAAATAATATTCATTAAATACAAAAAAAAAAAAAAAAAAACAAGTAGCAAACAACTTAACAACTTTCACTCGATTGATGAAGAATTTAATTTTCCTTTTGAACATGTTGACAGGGGCATTGCTTCAGTGATGAATTTATAGGGACGGAGGGTTGCAACCTACCATGATAATGATACACACATTCAAAATAAAATAAGTGCATTGTTTTTGAATAAAGAATTTTAAAAATAGTTGAGGCATTATGTAAATTTGTAATGTTTGCTTAATGTTTTGTTATTACTTAAATATTCAGTATTATTTCTAAATATATTCACTCACTTGAATAAATGTGCATCATTCACATAATTTTTAAGACTTCGCCTTTCATCATTTGTATTAAAAAAGTATAACTTTACAACAATTTCAAGAATTCATCATTTATCGTTATTCTAGCATATTATATGTGAAAAGTTTTCATATCTAAAGTAAAACCCCGATTTAACATCCCACCGATCTACGTTTTACCTGCATTTTACGTTTTTTTCATCAGGTCCCAAGTTTTCCGTATCCTAATGTTAAAATATCCCGAATTCTAAGTTTGTTATATTTATCGAATTCCACGTGTTTTATGTTTTCCCTCGAAAATGAAAAAAAGAAAAAGTGTTCTAAAATTAGCTATATTTTTCCCTTTGTGCTTTTTTTAAAGCTTTATGCATATTGTTAAAAATTAGTTATTACTCTCTCACAAAATAAATTACAATCGAGGATTGTTTTTGTTTTCAAGAGTTTTTAAAAAGGGGCTATTCGAGTTTATCAAGGCGCGAAAAAGTTCGTTTGCTTCCAGTATTGAACTGGAGAAGTTCGTTCTTTTTGCCATTTTATAAACCAACTTTTTTTTTTTGCTTAGAATCACCCATGGTTTAGTGGAGAGGTGAAAAATTTGATATTCTTTTTTAGAACGCTGCTGGGCCTACTTATACAATGTATATCGATTTCAACTGTTATTATTCAATTAAGCGACTCGCGCAACCAGTTTAATTCAACTGGGCAAAAAATTTAAGATGTTAACAGATTATTAAACTTATTAGTAACATAGTATCTATTCATAAAAAAAATATTCATTTATTACAAAAAATAAGTACTACTAAACAACTTTCACTCAATTTTATTTTCCTTTTGAACATGTTGACGGGGCATTGCTTCAGTGACGTTTTTATAGGGGCGGTTGGTTGCAACCTCCCATGATATACATGTTCAAAATAAAATAAGTATGTTGTTTTTAAATAAAGAATTTTAAAAATACTTGAATCATTTTAACTATGTAAATTTGTAATGTTTGCTTAATATTTTGTGATTACTTAAATATTCATTATTATTTCTAAATATACCAACTCACTTGAATAAATGTGCATCGTTCACATAATTTTTAAGAATTCGCCATTCATCATTTATTGTTATTCTATCATATTATATGTGAAAAGTTTTCATATCTGCAGTGAAACCCCGATTTAACATCCCATCAATCTACGTTTTTCCCGCATGTTACGTTTTTATCACCAGGTCCCAGTTTTTCTGCATCCTAATTGATGTTAAAATATCCTGGATTCTAAGTTTGTTATTTATCGAATTCCCGGTATTTTATGTTTTCCCTCGAAAATGAAAAAAGTGTTCTAAAAGCCATATTTTTCCTTTTGTGCTTTTTTTAAAGCTTTATGCATATTGTTAAAGGTTAATTATTACTCTCTCACAAAACAAATTATGATCAAGTATTGTTTTTGTTTTTGAGAATTTTCAAAAAGGGGCTATTCGAGTTTATCAAGGCATGAGAAAGTTTGTTTGTTTCCAGTGTTGAGCTGGAGAAGTTCGTTCTTTTTGCCATTTTATAAACCAACAAAGATCCAACACCTTGAGTCTAAAAATATTTTGTTAGCAGTCACTATTATGTGCTACACTGTACTCTTATTGGTTAGAACAGCTTACTTATAGTGGGCATTTTACAAATGAATCAGTGAGTGCAGAAACAACGTCAGTCACAAATTTCAAATTTTTCAGGAGGGAGAAAAAACGTAATAACTCCTCCAAATTTTAAAATATTTGAGAACTTTTTTTTCCTTTGTCATAACATGCTTTTATGTTGCTGTTATAAAAAAATTACCTAATTTCCACATAAATGAGGCTTAGGAGAATTAAAACTATGATTTTGACTAATGCTGTTTCTGCACTCAACTGTTTTTACAAACAGTAGGAAACTTGGAAAAAGATAACCATTCGTTAAAAGTTTGTATTTGTTATTCATTTTGTTACGATTTTAGTTAATAATATTAATTTTAATTAATTTCACAAAAAATTTACAAATGTATATTTTTCCATATTACATGAGAAATGAAGTTACAGTATTGCAAAGTCATAAGACAGGAATATAACAAACTGAAACGCTCTTAAAATAGATCATTCTCGACGATAGTATCATTGTCATGTTCAGTGGTTGGCCAGGTAAATAGTTCATCATAAAAAACTTTGAAGTTTTCAGGAATATGAACAATCATTTTCTGGATGTCTTTCATTTTCTTTATGTTGATTGGAACTTTCCCTGATGGGTAGGCTGCAATACTTGAAGGAAAATCAATATCGACGTTACGGAAAGCAGGTCTCAGCAGCTGATAGCTGTGCTTTTGTAATCCTTCAATGAAAATGTATGCTGTGATTACCCCCTTTTCTTCAGAGTTATAGCGGAACTCTTTATATCGGGTGGGAGCAAACTTGAATTTTGCTTCTTTTGGCACACTCCTCCCTCGGCATTCTCTGGCTAGTGGGTTTTTTGTGTAATGTTCCTTCCACCAACCATCAAAATCTTTTCTGTCACTGGTGAGTAGCTTGGTGATGTGAAAGTTGTTACTGGACTGAGCACACAATTCTTCATATTCATCAGGTGTGTATATCCGATCATGTTTACGTATCATCCTCTTCATAGTACCAAAATCTCGATCGTTTGGAAGATATGAATGCCCTCGAACCGGAAAGTAATGGAAAATTTGTTCAAAACGTCC
Organism: Octonoba sinensis; assembly: GCA_038502835.1. Classification (NCBI taxonomy): domain Eukaryota; kingdom Metazoa; phylum Arthropoda; class Arachnida; order Araneae; family Uloboridae; genus Octonoba; species Octonoba sinensis. Next base: position 12,605,108 of record CM076601.1, on the reverse strand, counting down.
TGTATCTGTAAGAGCAAGGCAGAATCTTATCATGGTGTGATTTCGATTCTGTCCGCAGGTACCATCAGAAAAAAGGTACGTTTTTTTTACACTTGATGGAATATTAGTGTCAATGTATTTCAGTAGCATGCTGCATATATCATTTGCTCCTTTATGGGCTACGCCTTCGTGGTACAGGAATATTTCAGATTTCCCAGTTTTTAGATTTTTTTATTCCAAAACAGTTCACCCAAAGTTGCCTCAAGTAAAAAATATCCTGAACTGGGATCGCTGGAAGGGGGAGATTTTGCATAAAATCAAATGAAAATGCAACGGTGTCTTCATGTTCCGCACACAACTTTGTGACCTTTGGAAGTTTATTGTAAAATTTCTTGGCTCTCCTTTTGTGAACACTAAGCTCTGCACGAGCAGCCCTTTTAGCTGCATCACCAAGAGAGGAGCTCTTGATTTTTACATCACATTCTTCACATTTTATGCAGGTATCTACCTGCGGACGTCCAAACCTTAACGAAAAGTTGTCATGAAAATAATTAAGATAAAACTCATATTTTACATCCAAATCAGGGTACTTTTCTTTAAACAAGGAATGCATTTTTTTTACATCAAGGCGGGCATCAAGATAACTGATATCTTTGGTGCCATAGTGTGTAGTCTGTGTTGGGAATGATGAAATATGTTCATGTATTTTAGAACAAACTTCGGCAGAAATTGTGTTCTTCTTGGGATTTTTACCGCGTTTATCATGAGGGGATTTCCCCTTAATCAGGAGATCAGTAAGCCTTCGAACTCTGCCCTAAGTAATGCCGTACAATGAAATAAACGCTTTTTTAAATACGTTTTTCCTTTCTCCTCTGTATAGTAAGAAATATTTGAAACTAGCTGCTGTTTCTCTAGGCTGTTCAGAACGAGGCCTACGGTGCTTAATGCGTTTTTCGATCAGTTGTTGTAAGAAAATATCTTGCTCATCTTTTGATTTGAACTGATTCAAATTAGCAACAAATTCAGATTTTTCATCATCGCTAAAGTTAGTAAAGCATTGTAATTTACACTTACAAGCAGCACATGTTGATCGAGATGGGATGAGATGCCCTTTCCAGTTGACGTGTTCAACCCCACGAACTTTAGATGTTCTAATCACGTTTCTTCGAAACTTCTCTTCATTCCTCCTCCTCTTCTTGGGAGCTGTTTCATTATCACTCTCACTGCTTGTGAGACTCACTGACATATTGCTAAAGACTGACAGTAGACGTTGAAAACTAACTTAGAACACGTTGAAACACTTGACTGAACTGACTTCGATACAACCCTCACCTTAAGGGTAAGGTGTTAATCACACGGCGCATGCTCGGCAAGGTACCTGACAAGACTGGTCACGCGATCTAGCGGTGGGTGCAGAAACAATGTCAGTCACTGACTCATGTTATTTCTGCACTCAACACTCGAAACAAACGTCCTGTCTTTACGGAACTACTCAACAGACTAACGTAGTTTTTGCACCCAACACGCATCTTGCCTTTCTACGCTTATTTTCATTGAAAACGAGTTTTCGGATATTTTTGACTGAAGTGGTTTCTGCACTCACCGATTCAAATAGTGGAAAGCTATTTTCTTTCCCATAACGACTAGGGAAAAAGCTTACTATGTATTTCAATCTGAAGATGCAGCATTCACTTTGAACTCCATGATTAAAAAACAATCCACTATTATGGATTATTTTCAAACTAAATGCTCGGATTCGTAATTAAATGCGTTAAAATGGTATGTAATTTTCTTTTCGAAAATATAGATATTATACTTTTTAAGAGTTCAAATCTGCCATTCATCATTTGTAACATAAAAGGATAATGTTAACAACAGTTTCAAGAATTCATAATTTGTAACCATTAAATTGCTACAGTTCCATTGAAAATGCCTCGCCCACCTATAAGGAGGTGTTGTTTACAGAGTCGAAATCAGAGCCAGTGAAAAAACTTTCACCACTGAATTAGCCAAGAGACCACTAGAAAAACAAATACGACTTGAGTGTAGGAGAATCTTTTCAGGAAAAAAATGTATGTTACTGTCAGATCATCACCCCGATTACCATTTTTGTGGCATTGAATGCTGTAAAAAAAGCAATATTCCGTGTTCTGCTCATAACTAAGAAACCTATCCATCCCATTCACATTAGGAACTGTAGGTAGGATTCCGCAATAAGAATTGAATTTTCCTTGCATTTTTAGCGTATTAATTTAGTAACATTCTTTTTCAGCTTTGAACCATAAAATTTCCCTTTTCAGCATTCACATGCACTTTCAAATTTGCTTTTGTCAAGATATGTGTCTTAAGCGATGTACATCAGAAATTGGCGTGATACTCCAAAAGCAAATTTGAAAAAACAAGCTGGCAATTTCAAAGAATTACATCAAATCTTCATCCTCACTGCACAGAAAAAGTGCATAATGCACAAAGAGCAATTTACAGATCAATGTCTTACATTTTCAAGAATTACTCAAAATCTTAATCTCTGTAGCACAGAAAATGTGGGTGACACAAAAATCGATTTACAATTCAATATTCTACATTTTTAAGAATAACATAAAATTGTCATCTTTGTTGCATGGAAAATCTGTAATGACTGAAATCAATTTACAAATAAAAGTCACACATTTTCAAGAATTATACAGCGTGGAAGCACAACCAGGAAATTGGGGAAATTTATGTTCTGGAAAATATCAGGGGATATTTAAATTAAAGTTTTCTGAAATATCAGGGAAAATTATAGTTTTCAATATCCAAACCGGCAAGCGTCTTGAGTTTCGTTTGCGGAATTTCCTTTCGTTGCACGTGTTCAGAATATGGGGCTATTCTATTATCAAACGGGGAGTGAAGAGTGTCTGTGGGAAAATTTAGTTTTAGAAGGTGGGCATATATAATGTGGTATCTTATACGCAGGATATTTCATTATCCGCTACCAAAGAAATGTCTATTTGTCACTGTTCTTTATTCCATTAGTGGCGTAGCTGAATGGGGGTGGTCTGCCCCGGTTGTCACCCATCTAGGGGTGACACCCAACCACGACAGAGAAAAAGAATGAACATTTAAAAGCTCCATAGAATAAAACAAATACTTAAAATGAGAGAAAATAATATCCAATTTAACTTTCTATTTTGATCTGAGCAAAGTGTTTCCTTTACAAAATATATTCACAATGTTTTTTAACCGCTAATCATAACCATTGTGCTTAAGAAAAACTTTAAATATTATGATGCAAATGGTGTTCTTCTTTTTCAAAGTTGCAATTTTTTTTTAAAAAATTTATTATATTTCATTAAAACGCATACGTCAGTGCTTACATTATTTTTTTTTTGGGGTGGGGAGAGCATAATCTTTTCCATGGGGTGACACTATCACTACCCGCCCCGGGTGTTACCCATGCTAGCTAGGCCATTGATTTTTTTTATACTTCATCAAATTGATTACGTATATATATAGTCCAGAATCTCTTCGCCGCAGCTTTTGCTTTTCTTGAGTAGGCTAAGGATGATCAGTAACTGTTAGATTTTTCAGATAATCTTTACTAAACTTTGTCTGATCAATTTATCAATTCCGCATTGTCTGATCAATTTATCAATCTCCCCAGATTACTTTAATTTGTGACAATTAAAATTTCATATTTTGAAATAAGTTCATTTCTCCTATTTGATTTCAAAATGTATGTTTATGTATAAAGCTAATAATACACTTTTTTTTTTACTTTTTGTATCACAATTTACTCTTTTGATTGGTTTAAATAAACATTTAAGAAATAATATTTATATTTTTGAATTCAGGCTCAGAAAGAATGTACTGCTATCTATCAGAGTAAAAAAAAAATTATGTAATAGATTTGATGATGTGATAAAGATAAATATGCCACAGGATATAAATATACATCAATAAATATGGGTTATTAGTGATAGATTGAAATTATTTTGTACCTAAGTCAAGGTAGGTATACATTTATGGAAAAAGACATAGGCTGAAATAGGTTTTTTATCAGCTCAAAACTGACTTAAAAGGTCGCCTTCGGTATCTTGCTTGAGAAAAAAAAAACAGGTTGCGCCGAAGGCGCCGCTATTTTGACCCTTTGCACGGGCAACCCCGTTGCGAGTACCGCTAGTAAAATATAATTCTAATTTTTAGCTGCAGTTGAACTGATGAGACAACTTCACAATCCTGTTGCAGTAATGTACTTTTAAAAATATTAAATAAATAAACATTACAAAAATAGGCAAAATAAAAATTGTAATTTAAAAAAAAAACAGCTGTTATTGTCTTAGAAAGGTAATAATCATCATCATGCACGTTCATAATTTGATCAAGAAATAGATGATTCGAACAGAAGTAATGGTAAATACAATCACCTTTCCGTATTAAAGTAGGCTGTGCATATATGGAAATCAGTTGTTCTAACTTTTCACACGCACAAGCTACGTTACTTCCATTCGATTGAAGTAATAACTGATGCCTAATGTATCTGATTTGTTTTGGACGGGGGGGGGGGGGGGGGCGCTGTTTAGAGATAATACAACGACAATGTTATTTTCTAGTCTTCTATGTTTGTGGCATTTAATATTTAGGTCTTTATAGCAAAAATTGTTGAAGGGAGAAAGTGTTGGTGAATGCTTTTCTTAGTCGTCGCCAAGATGAACGTTAGTGATATTAGGCAAAAAATGGTCCTAGATTTGAACAAACCATTATTAACAGGTAGTACTAGGGATGCATCAATAAGCAAATTGGCCGATTAACTTGGGCCGACTAATATTGGACGAATCGAAAAAAGCTAATCGAACAAGTAATTATAATTATTATATTTTACTACTGTAATTTTTCCATCACCATTCTCTTTTTTTTTTCACATTTTTTAAAATTCTTTAGAATTAATTGATAGCTGGTTTATTTACATAAGTGACAGCTTGTTTTTCAGCTTTTCCATAGTTTTCAAACAAACAATCCTTCCAAACTTTTTTCAAATTTACTGCAACTAAAAAATTAAGATCCCTTTTTATGGTGGAAATCAAAGAAATAAAAATTTTGTCCGCTGAAATCTATGTTTTTAAATGTTGTGTGGATTTTTTTCCTGTCATTATTAATCACCATTTATCCTTTTCAGTTGATTTGTTTGGTGAAGGTGTTGGAAGGCCAGGTTCTGCTCTGAAACTCCACATTGCATTTAGACATAAACAGTTTATGCCTCGATATAAGTGATTTTCAAACTCGAAACAAATACAATTTGTGTAAAATCACAATTTTTTCGCAGCCTCTTAGGAGCTAAGTGATATTCTCAAATTTTCTCGAAAGAAAAAATCCTGAATTCTGTATGATTACACTGTTTCATCTAGCAATAACAGCAGGGGCTCATTTAAACATTTTTCTTTGTTGAATGGAAATCTAAGAAATATATGTTTTCATCTCATTAAATAAAAGCACCAAGTCCATTTACAGAACAATTATACTGCAAAAGTCTAGTAAACTTATATTCAATAGTCATTTTTGAAAAAGTCCTGTTTGTTATAACCTGAAAATTCACTAAGATTCTGACAACCGACTGTTAATGATCCATCCTGTAATGCATGCAAAGGACAACTCAAGAAGTTTAATTATCAAGCATGAACTTGCAATTATTTTTGAATGATATTGACTGATGTAAACCAGCTTGGCAGGCTATTTAGAACTGTTTGCTATATAAATATTGCATATTTTCTGTTTGCTTAAAAAGTTAAACATTCAAGTATCGAACTAAAAATAACAAAGTGATGCTCTCATTGTTAGTTAAAAAAGATGATTTTTCATAGAAATTCCACTGATATCTGCAATTTTCTTGAACTATAATACCAAAATTCGTCTGTGCATTGAAAATGCACATTTAAGTGTTTTCTCATTGACCAACAGCTTTGAAACCTTGAACAAATCGGTGTCGTGCCCGAAGCTCACAGTAGGGTGTCTCTAGCTCACATAGACCAGTATCTCGTGTTCAAAGCTCACAAATGTATTTGGGTCCAACTGTTTTGTCCCAAGCCCCTCCCCTCCCCTCCCCCCCCACTCGAAGCGGGCGGAAACGAGGAAGATGGATTATTTTTTTTATTTTGAACAAAATTATAGATAATGGGGATTTTTTGAAATATAGTAATAATAATTTTGTTGAGATTTATAATCAACTTTCCCTCACGCTTTTATCTCAGGCTTGGGACTGGGCAGTGTCTAAAAACTTGCCATTGTCGTGTTTACCAAATTATTCCATTTTTATCACGTAACTTAGCGAGGCCAAACACTTGTGTAGGTTATTAGACCGCCTATACTCCTGCAAAATGTTTTCTATTTTTTCATCCACTCGTACATAAACTTTTCATCTCTTTACTCCTGCGGTGCCAATATCTCTTGCTCTTAACTGGTGGGACGCTTTAACCGATTGTTCTTTGAAAGATTTAACTAGAAATTGTACATTGGGGTTTTTATGCCAATAATTCTAATTGATTGGGAGTTCCACGATTCCACTGGATTAGCGGTCCTGTGTCGTTGACCACTTACATTCCATAATTGAAGGGGAACATTGGGATTGTCCATCCATTGTTCTACAAAGTGATCGACAAAACGTTTGAGTTTGTCGTTCACCACCGGTCTAGTCTCCCCCCACCCAGCTCTTATCTATAGCCCTGCTCCCACCTGTCAAGGTGATACGTCGGGGAAAGGAGCGATACATTTGTGAGCTTGGGACACGAGATACTGGTCTATGTGAGCTGGAGACACGTTTCCTCTACTGTGAGCTTCAGACATGTGAGCTTCGGGCACGGACCCAACAAATAATTATTAAAAAAAAAAAAAATATTCAGTAGCATTCATTACGTATGTTATACCTATTGTGTATTTTTAAACTTATGTTTTCTGCATCTCAGTTATAAGAGTAGATTTTAAAACAGGAATAAGATGGAACAGACTAGAAACCTGGACTTGTTGATAGCCAAAATGGCTGATCCGGTACTGTGTAAAAAAATTCGCTTGTTGTATGACAAAAAGCGAACTTTTAAGTATGGAAATAAAGCAAATGTTCAGAATGGCGGGAGTAAGAGTAAAAGCCCCTTTTTTGATGAAAGCGAAGAGTGTCGTAAAATTTTAGATTTCGTTGGTAATCAAGATGTTACCACTGTGATCTCGAAACAGGACACCGTTTCTAAAGTTTGTGCAGAGTTCAGTCCTGGAAAATATGTTACGAAGTATGTGGATGCTGCAAAAAAATCACATGAAATATCCGACTCTTTTCATAAACGAAGGCAAGCCAGCAAACATTCTTCTCCTAATTTTCCTTCAAAACATGTATCGTCCGTTTCCGGTGCGATTGTTGCATCTAAAAATTTAAAAGAGAAACGAGGAGTTGATTTTTCCAGCAAAAGAAAACTTTGTTTAAAATCGACTTTAACCGATGTTACAACCTTATTTAGTGACAGTTCTGAAGATGAGATTGATTTGATTCGAAAAAGCACTGTTAATGAATGCAAGGTAATCACATGTAAAGATAAGTACGAGAAAAAATCTGTTAAATCTTGCACAAAAAATAAACCCTCAGAAGGGTCAAAGGGATCTGTGGTGAGGTGACCATTAAAAAAAAATCAAAAGGCAAAAGTTTACTACATGCTCATATTTCTCCCCAAAAGATACTATCAAAAAGAAGAGAAAATGAGTTACCGGTTCATTCCGATTCAGACGAACCATGTTCAAATAAAAAAAAAAAAAAAATAGGAAAAAAAGTTCTAAAGGAAACTGTTTAGGTACTGTGGCTACAAGAAATAATGCTTTATTAAAGCCGGGTATAATCACACAGGTTTTTCCTGTGCTTCAAGATGTAGAACAAGATGACATTATCACTGTATCTAGTGACAGTTCATTTAGTTCTGATGCGGATACGTATGAGAAGGTAAAGGATAAAAACTCACCAAAGAAACTTAAAGTTAAAAAAAATAAGCGTAAAATATCTAAAAGATACCCTAAATCTTTCTTGGTAAATAAACCTTTAAATTTTTCTAAGACCATGTGTGCCAAATCTAAATCTAACTCCATATAGAATGATTCAGTTGATGACAGGTCAGATAATGATATTTGTTTGCTTGATTTTCCTAATCTGCCTAAAAGTGATGCCTTAACAACTAATAAAGAACATAAGTCTTCTAAATTGCCATCTGTAAACGATAGATTCCTTTTAGAGAAAAATAATTCCATGAAAAATATTGAAAGAAGTCATAAATTACGTATTCCCAAGAGCACAACTCTCGAAAAATGTAGTTCTAGAGTACGTTCCACTAAAAGTAACATATCTCTAAATGCGAAAAATAAAACCTTTGAAAATGTCGAAAACCGTTGCTGTGATCAGAAATGTTCAAGTGATTGTGCGGAAAGTATTGAAAATGCCGATGAAACTTTGTTCAACTCAAGAAAAAATGATCTAGAAATTTTTCAGAAAACTACCACAAATAAAAATAGGAAAAAAGATAAACATGAGAGGTTAACTAACTTACAGACCTTGACTGGAAGTAACGCATTTAATTCTACTAAAAGTAGAAACAAATCTGAATATAGTTTTATAAACTGTGATTCAGATATTTCATCTAATGTTTTAAGTAATTCTGACTTAGCATCAAATGAGTTACATAGCTCTTCTGATGAGGATGTACTGTTTCAAGGTTTTTATAAAGCAGTTGATTCTTGCACAAGTAATAAGGGTATTAAATCTATTGAAAATAAAGCAGTTTCTCAGAAAAACACACTATTCAACGTAGAAAGTAATAACTCCAAAAATTCAAACAAAGCTCACAAATTTGTCAATGACACTATGCCTGGACATGCAAATGATAATCAATCATTTGCAAGCTCTAGTTCTAGTAAGATTGATAGTTTAGAAGAAGTTGTTAGTGAAACTAATTTTGGAAAGGAAGTTTTACGTTCGATTTTCATCTATTCAAAGCCAAGTGAACTAAAGATAAAAAAATTTGATTTAATACCAGAGTCAGTAAACTTTGAAATTCCTCCCTTGCATGCGAATGCAAATCTGATGGCTCCATCTAAAGAAATGCTAGCCAAAGGGGAAGAGCAAGGTTTTAATACTAGTAAAAAAAGAAAATTTAAGTCAAGAAGATAAAATACTAAAAAAAAATTTCATGGAATTTTCTTTGGAGTATTGGAATCTCTGATCCCGCCATGATTTTTGGTATTCACAGTGATCGTGAAGTAGACACCACTCTAAAGAAGTTTTTAAAAGTTAAAAATTTTTATCAAAGATTAGGTAAAAAGCTGAATGATAGATCTTTATTTTCGATTTATAAAAGAGCTAGAGTTATATATCACCCCTATCATTCACCTAATCATAATCAGTACCGGATCTTGGAGTTTTTCGAGGCGGGGCAAAACTTAAAAGGCCGCCCCCCTTCATCCAATTATTATTGATATTTCACATAACTTTTATGCGCTCTCCATTCTTTTCGAAGATCTTTCACTTTTGTGTCAATGATAAACCCTTAAAACTTTCGTTAATGTGTCCCACGGTATGTCACTTTAGCTCAATATTAAGGAGGTAGAGCCATGTGAAGGGATGAAACTGGATATATGAAATTCTATCAGTTGGAAGGGGGTCGGGGATTATCCACCGGGAAAATTTTGAAAACTATATGCAAAGTGGAGCATTTTGAGGCCTTAGGAGACGTATTTGGAACTGTAAAAATATTAGAAAAAAGAGGCAAACAAAAACTTTTTAAATTTTAAACGCTTTTTCTCATAAAAATATTTATAAAAATGCAGAAAAACATTGGCATTTTTAATTCCCAGGGGGCTTACTAACGCCCATATCGAAAGGCTACATGTCTGCCTTCTCAAACGACAATTACAAGCTCCCCCTTCCTCTCCCCAAAAGGATGCTTTGAAAATTTGTAAAAGAAAAACTATTGTATTGTTTGAGCATAAAGCATACCATAATTTATACGTATTTCACTATTACAAGGCGGGAAACCTTGACTTTTTAAAATTTAAATTTTTAAATTTTGACATTGCGAAATTTGCCGCCCCTATCCGTAATTTTAGAGTTTTCAACAGTTTATACAATTAAATAATTCTAATACTCGGTTTTAATCATTAAATAGCAAAATAGCTGATCAATGATAAAATCGGAGCACTGAACTGAGATTTCAACTCTCTTCCAAAAGTTAATTTTCTTGATTAATTTTTTTTTTTTGTGCATCTCAGTTGAATTTGCCGCCCCCCCCCCCCCCCCCCCAGAAGTGCCGCCCGGGGCATGGGCCCCGGCTTGCCCCACCCTAGATCCGGCACTGATCATAATAGGTGGACTTCTGAAGATGTTTCAAAAATAAAAGAGATACAGAAAATTTATGGAAACAACTGGAATAAAATTGGCCAGATATTAAACAGACGAGGTGAAATTTGTCAGTCGGCTTTCTATCGTTTAAGTAAAAAGGACAAAAAATAGTTTTACGCTTGAGAATGAAGTCTCAGAAACATTATGTTCTTACAATAAAAATTAGGTGTTATCAACTTGGTATTTGAGAGTGCATTTTCTTGTCATCAGATGGAATGGTAATTGGTCAGAAAGCAGTTGCTAAAATTTAGATAATGTAGGTCTGTTTTTCGTTCAACAATTTTATACCACACTTGAAAGAGCTGAAAAATCCTCTTGTTTATCATAATTTGTGTTTGAAAATGCGTTTTTCTATAAATGTTGGTATTAAATGAATCAACAATTTTATGTACTATGTTTTCTTTAATGCCTTGCATTTTGCGATACTTTATTAAGTTTGTACAAAAATGTGTTCCGGAAAAGGGTGCTTTTCTAACGAATTAATACATTAAGTTTGATACAATATGCAAATATTTGTTGTACTCAAAATAACTAATAAATATTGTTTAAGTTATCTTAACGCTTGGCATGCGGGCAAAGTATTTTTACGTTTGGGATCATTCATAAATGATGTCACACTTCAACGGGGGGAGGGGGTTTGTTGAATTGTGACAAATTTGTGACAAGGGGAGGGGAGGGAGTAACAAGAAGAGTGACATGCATTATGCAACATAGCGTGACAAAGGGGGGAGGGGGGTTCTCTGAAGTGGGACATATTGTGGCAAATGGGGAGAGGGGGTCAAATATATGGGAAAAAAGCGTGTCGTCATTTATGAGCTGCCCCTTTTTTGCAGTCTGCCACTAAAGCGCAGGTCACGTAAAAATACGTACTTAGTAGATTTGTGCTGCCAGCCCAGCCCCTATGGCTGGTGCTGGTTGTCAGTTTGTCAGAGAGTTTGTGGGAAGACAAGGAGGATAGCGCCACAGTTGTGCCCCCTCATACTGGGGGGTAATCCGTGAAGGCCCAGATGCTATATACGGTATGACTGGTTAGCGTTTCGCACCCGCTAACCACCACAAATCTACGAAATGCGTACAATTACATGTATCTGTGACATTATATGCGTTTTGTTTGCGTTGCATGTGTTCCTCTTTACAGAGGAAAATGCTTCGAACGGTACCATACTCGTAAAAAACTATTAACACATTATCGGTTCTACTTGTAGTTGTAAAATAAAGTGTAAAATAAGAAAAGGTTCGTTCATAAAAACAAAGTAGTTTTCGATTTACTGCGATCCTTCTGAATAACCAAACTTCCGCGCGATTCACGAAAAAACGCCCGCTGCACGCGTAATTCGGCGGCGAAGTATGCCCTCAGGCCAAGTGTTAAATACTTGGTAATAAATGAAAATGGTATAAATCTTCATTTAGTATTTTAAAAATTTTGAGTATTTCAATTGCTCTTTATCTTATTTTCAGAAGCGTTATTTTGTTTCTTAAATGCAGGGTTATAACATTAAGGTTAAGGTTTTCTTCAAAAGTTAAGCATTTTTTAAATGAATCTAATGAATAATTAGCAATATTTAATTGGTAAACTGCTTTTCAAATAGGAGCAAAATTAGGTTTAAACATAAAAGATAATTGTAATTTTTAACTGCAGCTGAACTCATGCGACAAAATTACAATGCTGTTGCAGTAATGTACTTTAAAAAATACCAATAAATAAATAAACATTACAAAAAAGGCAAAATCAAAATTGATTTTGTTAAAAAACAACAACCCTTATTTGGTTCTTAAAAGGTGATAAATATCACCACACAGGTTCATAATTTGATCAAGATTTAGATGATTCGAACAGAAGTAATAGAAAATAAAATCATCTTTCTGTTTTAAGGTAGGCTGTGCAAATAATATGGAAGTAAATTATTCTTATTCCACACACACACAAGCTATGTTACTTTCATTGAATTTAAGTAACGTATTAGCTTTCTCAGATAAGTTTGAAGCATCATTTGTATTTTTATCTTCATGAAGTAGCAACTGACGTCTTATGTATCTGCTTTTTTTTTGGGGGGGTGGGGGGGTGTTTAGAGATTCTTCGAGGACAATGTTATTTTCGAGTCTTCTATGTTTGTGGCATTTAATATTTTGGTATTTATACCAAAAATTGTTGAAGGGAGTAAGCGTTGGTAGTAGGTAGCAATTGAGAGTTCACCGACGTCAGGCGGATCAGCCACGCCCCCCTGCTCGGCCTGCCACGCCTCCCCTCCCCTCCCCTCCTCCGCCTGCCGAGTAGTGTTGAGTGGTAGGGTTCCTGCTGCTATCCTCGTAGAAGACTACGGGGGTTTCTGAGTGAGTTGAGTTGTTACTCTGCGTCTGAAGTTTTGTTTTTAGGAATGGCAACGGTGATCTAGCAGTTGTCATGACAACAGTTACCAACTAAAATTGCTCATGGCGCCACCTAGTGAGAGAAATATTAATTATTATTTTTTTCAGACTTGCTCGTTTTCTGATGTTATACTCATGGCGCCATCTAGTGAGATAAATATTCATTCATTCATTTAAATATATTTTTCGGACTTGGAATTATTTTATTTAATTTCTCTTTCCTAGATCGGGAATCGAACATGCGACCTGCCAAAAATCATTTGGCGCTCCGATGAATTGCGCGCTTTATCCATGAGACCACCAAATGATTTCAGTAAAGTACAGTTTAAATCAATCCTAATATAATTCTCTTTCAGAAGTTCGAGAAGACTGCCATCTAGCGAGAGAAAACATTTTTTTGAGCATAGAATATTTAATGATTTCCATGACAACGTATTTTTACGAGGAGCCTCTGGGAGAGGCGAAAATAGGAATAAGTATTTTTTTGGACTTAGTCGTTTTCCGAAGTTATTTTTGATTTCCAACTTGGGTTTTTCACGAGTGGTAACATTAATTAATTTTTTTTTAATTTCAAGAGTTGAAACGCTCATGCTGTCATCCAGTGAGAGAAATTATTTTTGGACATAGAATATTTTCTTTAATTACATCTTCTTTTAGATATTCGGATTCATATACCCCAAACCTTAATGTTGTAAAACCCATTCGATCAAATCATGATTACTATGTTTTTTTTTTTTCCCTTGCGTTAGTATCAGACTTAACCCAAGTGTTCTAGTGATAATTAATTAATTATTTCCATCAGAATTAAATTTCACAATTTTTAATCAACTCATAGCACTATTTTAATCTTAATAATGTATAAGTAGTAACTATCTCCTAATTTTGAACATATTTTATTTTTAAACTTGTAATTTTTTCCCCCAAAATATTAAACCCAGGATTAATTGCGATCCAATCAAACAGCTTCTTGAGAAAGTTTATATTTAATGTGAACCAAACAAATCAATCCTCGAAATTTACAAAATTTAAGTCAAAGTTAATTATAGAAATGTTTAAGACTTAGAAAAATTTTTAAAATCTTTTTTCCTAAAGTATGAAAGACAGAATTAAATGAGAACTTATCAAACAGTTTCTTGAAAAAGTGCGGACTTAATATGCACCAATCAAATCAATCCACACAATTTACTAAATTTTAGTCAATTAAAAGTTTTGTTGAAATACTTGGAACTTAGAAAATGACCATCAATAGGTTTATACATACTAATTTAACAATACTTTTACAAAAAGTGGCGATTTCTTCTATACTTAAACAGGTTTACATCCATTTTACTGTTTTCTATCAATACAAATCAACGAATTTATATCAACTAAGACTATATTTACATTAGATAATCATCCTTTAATCAATATTATACCACTAGATTTTTTTTTCAAAGTTTAAGAGTTTGCATGAAATAGTGGAAGTTAGAGTATGTTCAGCAACTTTATTTCACATAGAATGATAAGCGAATTTTTCGTGCATTTCAATATTTATTTATTTTGTTTTTAATTATTTTTTTTTACACATTTTAACGTTTCAAACGAATACAATGTCAGAAATTATTGTGGGCATATACATCATGATTAAAGAAACTTTAAAAATAGTCAAGCGCATATTGCTAAATTTGTGACTGCGAAGCAATTCAACAACCTGATTGACGTATAATACATTTAACGAACATTTCAGCTATTCAAAACTTTGTCTTTAACATTTAACGAATTTTTCATTTTTTCAAAGAGTTATTTATTTTCAAAACTCTGTCTTTAACATATTTTTACGATTTACACAGAATAATACAACCGAGAAAAATATTTATCATAACTATTTACAACACGATTTTCACACACTGAAAAAGTTTATTACTTAAGCACGAAGAAACTTTAAAACTGTTCACACCGCAAATTTCATGCATTGAAAAAGTCTATCACTTACATACAAACTTAGAATCTTTGAAACTAAAATCGCAGAAGTACAATTTAACTTAAATACGGTAATGCTTAAAATCATAGCTACAGAAAATAAAAAAGAAAGTTAGAAATATTATACTCAAAGACATTAAAAACACACACAAGATGTAACATCTGTTGAAACTTCTACCATTAAAAATAATTAATAACATCCATTATCAGAACTTGGAAGAATGAATGCTAAAAAAACCTCTTAGAAATAAAGGACAATTTTAGCAGTTCCTCCACCGAGTTCCTACTAACCAAAGCAATCGTTGCGAATTTTCAGTTATCCTATACACGAACACAAAAGCAACTAGGCAAAATCTAGCAATACAGTTAGTGAATGAACACAGAGAGAATGCACTTAAAATAATATCATTCACACGTTGAAAATCGAAGAATTTTTTCATGCAATATAGCTATAGTTCAATTATTCAAACTTACATGAAACTAATTTTAACAGAATGCAATCTAAGAAATACTTTAAAGTCGAAATACAAATTATATAAAACATCATGTACTCACAGAGAGGAGAGAGCGTAAATGTTTCCCCTCCAAACCACAACGTAGAAATGACTCTTCAAACTGTTATCAGCTGACGAAGATAAGGTAGCAATACCTCGTTGGCCGCCCCAATCGAAGAATGACACATGCAAACATGAGGCTACAAGCTGAGTAACACTATCGATAAACCAATTTGACTTCAATTGAAGTTTAATATGAATGTAACAGTAAGTCTTAATTAAAAAATATTTCATACATGCAAACATATACATACATATAAATTTAATAATTTTACGAAGACCTATGTATTTAACTCACCATACTCAGACAGTTTTCCTTAAACACACATTTTTTCCTAGATATAACCCTTTAATTCATTACTTCCGAGTGAAGAATTTCTTACCTTCAGTATTATAATCAAGCCATACAATACATTTAACAAACGTTTCATTTATTCAAAGACTTTCAAAACTTACTCTTAAACATTTAACGAACGTTTCATCTATTCAAAGAGTTATTTATTTTCAAAACTCAATCTTTAACATTTTTGTCATGTTTTTACTAAATAAATGTATATTTGACGTTCTGTGCTTAGTACTTTTACATTTTCTATACTAAGTTTTACTAGATGAATCTAAGTTTTGACGTTTTGTATGTAGTACTTTTACATTTTAGTGTTGCTTTAATATATTATACTTAATATTTTTACATCTTCATTCCATGTTTTAGTTAAAGTTTTAACATTCGTACACAGTACTTTTTACATTTCGCAAGTGCATTTCAATGTACAAATCTATGTTTTGATACTTTATACTTGTTATTTAGACATTTTATGATGTTTTAACATTTCGTACTTAGTAATTTCACTCGACTTCAGTCTAAGTTTTAGAAGATAACTCTAACTTTTTTTTTACGTTTTGTATTTTGTACTCTTAAATTTTTTACATTTATAGAATGTTTGAACATTTTGTACTCATACTTTTTACGATTTTAGTTTGAATTTTTGTAGATCCATCTAAATTTTTTAAGTTTCGTACTTAAACTTTTACATTTTCGTACAAAGTTTCACTTGATGAATACGTTATATACTCAGAATTTTTACATTTTGTACGTATTAATTTTTACATTTTTGCATTAAGTTTTAACATTTTGCAAGTGTATAACACTTTTCTTTTAAAAAGTTCCTTACTTTTACATCTTTGTTTTGAGTTTTTCTGGGTTAATTTGAGTTTTGCAGCTTTATACTTAACATTTTTACATGTTTTTTACTGCGTGTTTTTTAATTTTTCAGAGTTTTAGGACTTTGTTGTTAGAATTTTTACATTTTTGATTAATATTTCAGGAGCCAAATCTATGTTTTGTTGCTTTATACTTGTCATTTTGACATTTTTATGATGTTTTCAACAGTTTGTACTTAGTAATTTTACGACTTAATTCCAAGTTTTTGTAGAGAAATCATTTTTTACGTTTTGAAGTTTTAATAACTTGTGAATGCTTAACACTTTTGTTTAGTAAACTTCAATAATTTTACATTTCCGCTCTAAGTTTTTCTAGACGAATTTGAAATTATATGGTTTATCAAAAATTTTAGTTCTAAGTTTTGACCGTTTGTATGTAGTATTTTTTCTTTTTCTTTCTTTTTTTTTTTTTAATTTTTATGATACATTGTTTTAACATCTTAATCTATGTTTGACGTTTTGTCTTTTGCACTTTAACATTTTCATTTTGCTTTTATCAAATTAATGTATATTTGAGGTTCTGTCCTTAGTACTTTTACATTTTTATACTAAGTTTTACTAGATGAATCTAAGTTTTGATGTTTTGTACGTTATACTTTTACATTTTAGTGTTGCTTTAAGATATTATACTTAATATTTTTACATCTTCGTTTCATGTTTTAGTTAAAGTTTTAGCATTCGTACACAGTACTTTTTACATTTTGCAAGTGCATAACACTTTTATTTTTGAAAATTTTCTTAGTTTTACATTATTCGTTCTAAGTTTTACTAGATGACTCTAAGTTTTGATGTTTTGTGCGCAGTACTTTGACTTTTCTTATGGAGTTTTTAGCAGGTTAATATAAGTTTTGCATTGGTAGTAGTAGTTGAAAGCTATGATTCTTTATTTCAGTTAGTAATGCAAGTCTTTGAGTATAACGTTTCTAACTTTTTTTATATTCTGTACTTTATGTTGCTACGATTTTAACCAATTCTATATTTAACTTGAACTCTGTATAAAATTGTTTGCAACCTTAGTTTCAAAGTAAAGATTTCAATTTTGTATGTAGGTAAGTAGTAATAGACTTTTTCAAAACACGGAATTTGTAACGTAAATAGCTTGAAAGTTTTCTTTGTACTTTAGTAATAAACCTTTTCAATGTGGGAAAAGACGCGTTGCAAATAGTTTTGATAAATATTTTTCTCGGTTGTATATCATAAACTCTATGTAAATTATAAAAATTGTGTTAAAGATTGAGTTTTGAAAATAAATAACTTCTTGAATAAATGAAATGATCGTTAAATGTTAAAGAGTAAGTTTTGAAAGTCTTTGAATAGATGAAATGTTCGTTTAATGTGTTATGTGCTTGATTATAATATTAAAGGTGTGAACAAAGTAAAGATTTCAAGTTTGTATGTTAGTAATAGACTTTTTCAAAACATGAAATTTGCAGCGAAAATAGCTTGAAAGTTTTCTTTGAACTCTGCTAATAAACCTTTTCAATGTATGAAACTCGTATTGGAAATAGTTTTGTTAAATATTTTTATCGGTTGTATTACTCTGTGAAAATCTTAAAAATTGTGTTGAACACTGAGCTTTGAAAATAAATAATTCATTAAATAGATGAAACGTTCGTTAAATGTTTAAGAATAAGTTTTGAAAGTCATTGAATAGATGAAATGTCCGCTTAATGTGTTATATGCTTGATTATAATATTAAAGGTGTGAATAAAGTAAAGATTCCAAGTTTGTATGTTAGTAATAGACTTTTTCAAAGCATGAAATTTGCAGCATAAATAGCATTTAAGTTTTCTTCGAACTTTGATAATAAACCTTTACAATGTATGAAACTCGTGTTGGAAATAGTTTTGTTAAATATTTTTCTCGGTTGTATATCATAAAATCTTTGTAAATTATAAGTTCTGTGCGAGTCGTAAAAAAAAATATGTTAAACATTGAGTTTTGAAAATAAATAACTCTTTGAATAGATGAAACGTTCGTTAAATGTTTAAGAGTAAGTTTTGAAAGTCTTTGAATAAATGAAACGTTTGTTAAATGTATTGTATGGCTTGAATATAATACTGAAGGTAAGAAATTCTTCACTCGGAAGTAATGAATTAAAGGGTTATATCTAGGAAAAAATGTGTGTTTAAGGAAAACTGTCTGAGTATGGTGAGTTAAATACATAGGTCTTCTTAAAATTATTAAATTTATATGTATGTATATGTTTGCATGCATGAAATATTTTTTAATTAAGACTTACTGTTACATTCATATTAAACTTCAATTGAAGTCAAATTGGTTTATCGATAGTGTTACTCAGCTTGTAGCATCATGTTTGCATGTGTCATTCTTCGATTGGGGTGGCCAACGAGGTATTGCTACCTTATCTTCGTCAGCTGATAAGAGTTTGAAGAGTCATTTCTACGTTGTGGTTTGGAGGGGAAACATTTACGCTCTCTCTTCTCTGTGAGTACATGATGTTTTATATAATTTGTATTTCGACTTTAAAGTATTTCTTAGATTGCATTCTGTTAAAATTAGTTTCATGTAAGTTTGAATAATTGAACTATAGCTATATTGCATGAAAAAATTCTTCGATTTTCAACGTGTGAATGATATTATTTTAAGTGCATTCTCTCTGTGTTCATTCACTAACTGTATTGCTAGATTTTGCCTAGTTGCTTTTGTGTTCGTGTATAGGATAACTGAAAATTCGCAACGATTGCTTTGGTTAGTAGCAACTCGGTGGAGGAACTGCTAAAATTGTCCTTTATTTCTAAGAGGCCTTTTTAGCATTCATTCTTCCAAGTTCTGATAATGGATGTTATTAATTATTTTTAATGGTAGAAGTTTCAACAGATGTTACATCTTGTGTGTGTTTTTAATGTCTTTGAGTATAATATTTCTAACTTTCTTTTTTATTCTCTGTAGCTATGATTTTAAGCATTACCGTATTTAAGTTAAATTGTACTTCTGCGATTTTAGTTTCAAAGATTCTAAGTTTGTATGTAAGTGATAGACTTTTTCAATGCATGAAATTTGCGGTGTGAACAGTTTTAAAGTTTCTTCGTGCTTAAGTAATAAACTTTTTCAGTGTGTGAAAATCGTGTTGTAAATAGTTATGATAAATATTTTTCTCGGTTGTATTATTCTGTGTAAATCGTAAAAATATGTTAAAGACAGAGTTTTGAAAATAAATAACTCTTTGAAAAAATGAAAAATTCGTTAAATGTTAAAGACAAAGTTTTGAATAGCTGAAATGTTCGTTAAATGTATTATACGTCAATCAGGTTGTTGAATTGCTTCGCAGTCACAAATTTAGCAATATGCGCTTGACTATTTTTAAAGTTTCTTTAATCATGATGTATATGCCCACAATAATTTCTGACATTGTATTCGTTTGAAACGTTAAAATGTGTAAAAAAAAATACTTAAAAACAAAATAAATAAATATTGAAATGCACGAAAAATTCGCTTATCATTCTATGTGAAATAAAGTTGCTGAACATACTCTAACTTCCACTATTTCATGCAAACTCTTAAACTTTGAAAAAAAAATCTAATGGTATAATATTGATTAAAGGATGATTATCTAATGTAAATATAGTCTTAGTTGATATAAATTCGTTGATTTGTATTGATAGAAAACAGTAAAATGGATGTAAACCTGTTTAAGTATAGAAGAAATCGCCACTTTTTGTAAAAGTATTGTTAAATTAGTATGTATAAACCTATTGATGGTCATTTTCTAAGTTCCAAGTATTTCAACAAAACTTTTAATTGACTAAAATTTAGTAAATTGTGTGGATTGATTTGATTGGTGCATATTAAGTCCGCACTTTTTCAAGAAACTGTTTGATAAGTTCTCATTTAATTCTGTCTTTCATACTTTAGGAAAAAAGATTTTAAAAATTTTTCTAAGTCTTAAACATTTCTATAATTAACTTTGACTTAAATTTTGTAAATTTCGAGGATTGATTTGTTTGGTTCACATTAAATATAAACTTTCTCAAGAAGCTGTTTGATTGGATCGCAATTAATCCTGGGTTTAATATTTTGGGGGAAAAAATTACAAGTTTAAAAATAAAATATGTTCAAAATTAGGAGATAGTTACTACTTATACATTATTAAGATTAAAATAGTGCTATGAGTTGATTAAAAATTGTGAAATTTAATTCTGATGGAAATAATTAATTAATTATCACTAGAACACTTGGGTTAAGTCTGATACTAACGCAAGGGAAAAAAAAAAAACATAGTAATCATGATTTGATCGAATGGGTTTTACAACATTAAGGTTTGGGGTATATGAATCCGAATATCTAAAAGAAGATGTAATTAAAGAAAATATTCTATGTCCAAAAATAATTTCTCTCACTGGATGACAGCATGAGCGTTTCAACTCTTGAAATTAAAAAAAAATTAATTAATGTTACCACTCGTGAAAAACCCAAGTTGGAAATCAAAAATAACTTCGGAAAACGACTAAGTCCAAAAAAATACTTATTCCTATTTTCGCCTCTCCCAGAGGCTCCTCGTAAAAATACGTTGTCATGGAAATCATTAAATATTCTATGCTCAAAAAAATGTTTTCTCTCGCTAGATGGCAGTCTTCTCGAACTTCTGAAAGAGAATTATATTAGGATTGATTTAAACTGTACTTTACTGAAATCATTTGGTGGTCTCATGGATAAAGCGCGCAATTCATCGGAGCGCCAAATGATTTTTGGCAGGTCGCATGTTCGATTCCCGATCTAGGAAAGAGAAATTAAATAAAATAATTCCAAGTCCGAAAAATATATTTAAATGAATGAATGAATATTTATCTCACTAGATGGCGCCATGAGTATAACATCAGAAAACGAGCAAGTCTGAAAAAAATAATAATTAATATTTCTCTCACTAGGTGGCGCCATGAGCAATTTTAGTTGGTAACTGTTGTCATGACAACTGCTATATCACCGTTGCCATTCCTAAAAACAAAACTTCAGACGCAGAGTAACAACTCAACTCCACTCAAAAACCCCCGTAGTCTTCTACGAGGATAGCAGCAGGAACGCTACTACTCAACACTACTCGGCAGGCGGAGGAGGGGAGGGGAGGGGGAGGCGCAAGGGGGGCGTGGCTGATCCGCAGATCCGCCTGACGTCGGTGAACTCTCAATTGCTACCTACTGTTGGTGGATGCTTTTCCCAGTTGTCGCCAAGATTGAACAGATGAACATTAGCGATATTAGGCAATAAATGGTCTTAAGTTTGAACATGCCATTATTAACAGTAATGCATCGATAAGCAAACTGGTCGATAACTAATGCTGGATTAAGCAGACAAATAATTACAATTGTTATATTTTACTACAGTAATTTTTTTATTGTTATTCTCTTTCTTTACATTTTTTTTTTACTCTTCAGAATAGCTGGTTTATTTACGTCAGTGACAACTTGTTTTTTTTTTTTTTTGCATTTCCATAGTTTTCAACTTTTTCAAATTTAGTGCAACTAAAAAATCAGGATTCCTTTTTACTTTGGAAATCTAAGAAATAAAAGCATTACTAGCTGAGTGAGTTAGCGTATTTCAATTTCCAATTCCAATTTCCGTCATATCTATAGGAAAAACGTAAGTGTGAATGAATTTCTAGATATTTAAAACAACATCTATGTTTTTGATAATGTTGTGGTGATTTTTTCCTGCCATTATTAATAACTATTTATCCTCTTCAGCTGATTTGTTTGGTGATGGTGTTGGTAGGCCAGGTTCTGCATTGAAACTCCACATCGCCTTTAGACATTAACAGTTTATGCCTCGATATAAGTGCTTTTCAAACTCGAAACAAATACAATTTGTGTAAAATCACAATTTCTTCGCAGCCTCTCAGGAGCTTAGTAATATTCTCAAATTTTCTTGGAAGAAAAAATCCTGTAATCTGTATGGTTACATTGTTGCATTTAGCAATAAGAGCAGGGATTGCAGAAAATTTTTTCTTTATTGAGTGGAAAACTAAGAAATATATGTTTCTATCTCATTAAATGAAAACCTCTAATTAGATTTACAGAAAATTTATATTGCAAAAGGCTAGTAAACTTATATTGAACAGTCATATTGCAAAAGTCCTGTTTATGTTATAACCTGAAAGTTCATGAAGATTCTAACAACCAACTATTCATGATTTGTACTGTAATGCATGCAAGGGACGACTCATGAAGTTTAATTATTAAGAATGAGCTTGTAATTATTTTCTAATGGTATCGAGTGATGTAAACTAGCTTGACAGGTTATTTAGGAATGCTTGCTAGATAGATGTTACAGCTTTTCTGTTTGTTTAAAAAGTTAAGCATTCAAACATTGAACTAACAATAACAAAGTAAAGAATGATTTTTCATGCGAATTTCAGTGATATCTGCAATTTTCTGGATTTATAATGACAAAATTCATATGTACATTGAACAAATCATTACTTAAAACAAAAAATCTTCAGTAATATTATTCACGTATGTTATATGTATTATATATTTTCAAACTTTTGTTTTTTGCATTACAGTTATAAAAATAAACATTGAAGCAGAAATACGATGGAACAAACTAAAAACCTGGGCTTATTGATAGCTAAAATGGCTGATCCGGTATTGTATAAGAAAATTTGCTTGCTGTATGACAAAACGCGAACTTTCAAATACAAAAATAAAGCAGATGTCCATAATGGCGGGGGTAAGAGTAAACGACCCTTTTTCGATGAAAGTGCCGAGTGTCGTAAAATTTTAGATTTTGTTGGTAATCAAGATGTTACCACTGTGATCTCGAAACAGGAGACCATTGCTAAAGTTTGTACAGAGTTCAGTCCTGGGAAATATGTTAACAACTATGCGGATGCTGCAAAAAGTCCACATGAAATGTCTGACTGTGTTCATAAACGAAGGCAGGCCAGCAAACATTCTTCTTCTGATTTTCCTTCAAAACGTGTATCGTCCGTTTCCGATGCGATTGTTGCATCAGAGCATTTAAAAGAGAAACGAGGAAATTATCTTTCTAGAAAAAGAAAACTTTCTTTAAAATCGAGTTTAACCGATGTTGCAACACTATCTAGTGACAGTTTTAAAGATGAGATTGATTTGATTCGAAAAAGCAATGTTAATAAATGCAAGGTAATCACAAGTAAAAACAAGTACGAGAAAAAATCTGTTAAGTCTTGTACGAAAAATAAACCCCCAGAAGTGTCAAAGGGATCTGCTGTGACCATTGAAAAAAAATCAAAAGGCAAAACTGCACTACAAGATGCTCATATTTCTCCCAAAAAGATTCTCTCAAAAAGAAGAGAAAATGAGTTATCGGCTCATTCCGATTCAGAAAAACCATCTCCAAATAAAAAAAGAATTCGAAAAAAATGTGCGAAAGGAAACAGTTTATGTACTACATCTACAAGAAATGATGTTTTATTAAAGCCATGTATAAGCACACGGTATCAACAGTTTTCTTCTGTATTTTCAGCTGTAGAACAAGATGACATTATCATTGTATCTAGTGACAGTTCAGTTAGCTCTGATGCAGATACTTATGAAAAAGTAGAGGCTGAAAAATCACCCGTGAAACTTGATGTTCAAAAAAATAAGCCTAAAATTTCTAAAAGATTCCCTTGTTCTTCCGTGGTAAATAAACCTTCAAATGTTTCTAAGACCATGTGCGGCAAATCTAAATCCATGCGGAATGTTTCAGTTGATGACAGCACAGATGATGATGCTTGTTTGCTTGATTCTCCTAATCCGTCTAAAAGTGATGTCTTTCCAACTGCTAAAGAACCTACATCTTCTAAATTTCCGTCTGTAAACAATAGTGTCGTTTTAGCGAGAAAGAATACCATGAAAAATACTGAAAGAAATCGTAAATTGCGTATTACCAACAGCACAACTCTCGAAAAATGCAATTCTGGAGTATGTTCCGCTAAGAGATCTTTAGCTGTGAAAAGTAAAACCTTTGAAAATGTAGAGAACTGCCGCTATAATCAGAAATATTCAAGTGATTGTGCAGAAAATATTAAAAATGCTGACGTACCTTTGTTTGACTTAAGAAAAAATTATCTAGAAAATTTCGAGAAAACTACCATAAATAAAAATACAGAAAACGATAATAGTGAGCGGTTAACTAACTTTAAGACCTTGACTGGAAGTAAAGCATTTACTTCTACTAAAAGTAGAAACAATTCTGAATGTATTTTTGTAAACTGTCATTCAGATATTTCTTCTAATATTTTAAGTAATTCTGACTTAGCATCAAATGAGTTAGACAGCTCTTCTGATGATGTTTCAAGGGTTTTATAAAGCAGTTGATTCTTGCACAAATGATAAGGGTTATAAATCAAGTGAAAATGAAACTGTTTCTCAGAAAGATACACCATTTAACCTACAAAGTAATAACTTAAAAAATTCAAACAAAGATCACAAATTTGAAAATGACACTACCTGTGGTAATGCAAATAATAATCGATCATTTGCAAGCTCTAGTTCTAGTAGGATTGATGGTTTAGAACAGGGGTCTCCAAACTACGGCCCGAGGGCCACATCCGGCCCGCGGACAGATTTTGTCCGGCCCGCGGAGAGCTAGCATACTTGAAAGAAAACTCCTTCTAGAGAACATATTTATTTTTTATAGCAAATTAAATTAAGTTTACTGAAGTAATCTATTTTTATGTTGAATAATTATTAATATGACATCTACATTGATATGGTCATGGGCTAACTACTCATAACATTGTTGTAGGTTATTATTTACTAACTAACAAATTATTGAAATGAATCCAACTAACATTTTATACATTTTAAATGAAAAGATAACTTATAACAAGTATAACGACATATGAAATACTAATGAGATTTATGTAATTGAGATTTTCCACTGACAATAGTTTGTAGTTGTGGACTAATTTTACTTGTACCAATTATTAAAAGAGATTTAAGATGCTCATCAGTTAATTTAGATCTGTAAACATTTTTTGTGTACTTCATTTTGGAAAAGGTCTTCTCACACAAATAAGTAGTACCAAAAACAGAAAACAGCCCACGAGCAAATTTATGCAAATTATCAAATTGTGTCAGTGGAAGACACTTATAAAATTCCAACAAAGATAAGTTTTGATATTTGTTCTTAATTATATCACTGCACTGTAGATCAATCATTTCCATTTGAAGTTCCGGGGCTAGGGTTTCAATGTCAGTATCAAAAGGACTCTGAAAAATCTTAATTTGATTCGCAATGGCATCAAAGTCCGAGAAACGAGTATCAAAATTTATTTTCAAAGCACTCAAAGTTTCGATTGCAAAATCGATAGGAAACTCGGTCTCAGTGGTGTGGCTAAATATTTCACATGTTTTAAAATGTGAAAAACATTTACTTCGTAGTTGTGATTGAAACAGTATCAATTTCTTCCGGAATGATTTGATATTATTGTATAAATCAGGAAGATGCTGGTTTTCTCCTTGCAATCTCAAATTCAGTTCGTTCACATGTTTTGTCAAATCAACATAGAATGCTAACTTCCACAGCCATGCGTTGTTTTGCAATTCAGTAAGAGGGCGATGCTTTTCATTCAAAAAAAATTCGATCACTGCTCGAAGTTCAAAAAAGCGCTGAAGGACTTTCCCACAACTAAGCCAACGTACGGCAGTATGATAAGGTAAGTCATTTTCTCCAATCTCTTTAATAAATTGTACGAATTGTCGGTGATTCAGCCCAAAAGATCTGATAAAATTAACAGTTGATATGACTGGTTTCAGAACTTCAGACATATCCAAACATTTTCCGCACAAAGACTGTTGATGAATGATACAATGTAAGACTATTGGTTTTGAACCACCGTCATTTTCTACAGCCTTTGACACAAGAGCGACCACTCCTTTATCTTTCCCACTCATGTTTTTGCCTCCATCAGTTGTAATACATTTCAAGTTTTTCCATCGAAGGTTCTTTTGCTTAATGGCCATTTCAACTCCTTTAAAAATATCTGAACCAGTAGTTGTGCCATGAATACTATACATATCAAGAAGTTCTTCATGCACTTCATAGCTTTTATCTACTCCTCGAATATAAATCAACACCTGAGCAGTATCTGACACATCCGTTGACTCATCCAAGGCCAAAGAAAACCACTCAACATGTCCATTTTTGTTGAACAGTTGAGAGGATATATTTTCAGCGATGTCTTCTACCCTTCGAGCCACAGTGTTTGCTGACATACTGACAGTTTTTAATAAATTTACCTTTTCAGGGCACATTTCTTCGGCTACTGCGATTATGCATTCTTTGACCATTTCTCCATCGGTGAATGGTTTTCCACGTTTTGCAATTTCAAGAGCCACACGAAAGCTGGCACGAGTTGCAGCCTCTTGTTCAGTTTTGAGTTTTGTAAATAAAGATTTCTGCGATTTCAATTCGCTTCGAATTTTTCTGTCCGCAAACTTCCTGTATATTTTGAGTAATTTTGAAAATGTTTTGCTTCATAATGACGTTTAATGTTATATTCTTTGAGAACGGCTATGCTTTCATTGCAAATCAAACATAGCGCCTTGTTACTGGACTCAATTACGAAATACTGAATGTTCCACTGATCTTTGAATTTTCTGCATTCACTATCAATTTTTCGCTTCTTTTCCATTCTACTAAATCACACACAAAAGCAACAATTCAAATAAAAATATTGTTACAAAGATGTCTTAAACTTAAACACGCACAAACACGTTTTAAGGAGGTGCGCACTATTTTATTTCACAGCAGTGTCATAGGAACTGACTTGTGGTTGCGCCACTAGCCTTCTTATATATTTCACTTACTGCCATCTAGAAGTGAGTGGAAGACACCAGAACTTTATCGAACCAACGAGATTATTCTGTAAGTGCTATTAGCGCCATCTGTTAGGGATAGAAGGTACTACCTATTTCTGCTTGTGTCCACCAGATGTCCTGTCACGTTACTCCTCATGGCTCGCTCGTACTCTACGACTAATTTAGAAATTACAGATAATGACAGGAAAATTAATAATATGCAGTGTTGCCGTTTTGCGGACTTTAGTTCGATTTGCAGCCTTTTTTAAACGTGGCGTACTTTTTCGGACTTTTTTTTTCATGTAAAAAAATACTCATTCGTTACTTGAGTACTCGTTAGGAACCGAAGTAACGATTACTGAAGAAAAAAGTAATCAATGATTACTTGTGTATTTCATTACTTTTGTAATCAATGATTACTATGGCGATACGATGCGGGTACCCCATTATAACGGATACCCATACGATACAGAAAATACATCAGCTTCCCCGTCGCTAATGGCATCTGGCAAAAAAGTAATCATATTTTACACCACTAGTGGACTGATTCAACTTTTTACCACCGGCAACAATTAATGATAATATGGTTTTGGCCCTTGGAATTTACTGGAGTAATCAATATGGCCCTAAGGCTGGAAAGTTTGGAGACCCCTGGTTTAGAAGAAATTGTTGGTGAAGCTAGTTTTGCAGGGGAAGTTTCACATTCAAATTTCATCCATGCAAAGCCAAGTGAGCTGAAGATAAAAAAAATTTGATTTAATACCAGAACCAGTAAGCTTTGAAATTCCTCTCTTGCATGAATTTGAACATGTGTATGAGTTACCTAAAGAACATATAGCCAAATTGAAAGAACATGGTTTTAGTACTGGTAAAAAAGGAAAATTTACGCCAGAAGAAGATGAAATACTAAAAAAAAATTTCATGGAATTTTCTATGGAGTATGGAATCTCTGATTCAGATATGATTTTTGGTATTCACAGTGATCATCAAAGAGACTCTACTGTTAGAGAGTTTTTAAAAGCTAAACATTTTTATGTAAGATTAGGTAAAAATTTGAATGATAGAACTTTACGTTCAATTTACTACAGAGCTAGAATTATTTTTCACCCATATCATTGTCGTAATCGTAATAGGTGGACTTCTGAAGATATTTCAAAATTAAAAGAGTTACACAAAATTTATGGAAACAATTGGAATAAAATTGGCACACTATTAAATAGACGAGGTAACAATTGTCAGTCGACTTTCTCTTATTTTAGTAAAAAGGGCAAAATATAGTTTTATGCTTGATTATGACGTCTCCGAAACATAATGTTCTTACATTACAAATTAGTTATCATCTTAGTATGTGAGAGTGTTTTATCTTGCCATGCTTATTGGTAGGAAACAGTTGCTATGCACAGACATATCTATAAGTTTAGATAATATAAGTATGTTTATTATTCAGCAAGTGTATACTACCCTTGAAAGAGCTTAAAAATCCTCTTGTTTATGATAAATTGTATTTGAAAATGAGTTTTTCTATAAATGTGAGTATTAAATCAATCAACAGTTGTATGTACTATGTTTTATTTAATCTAATGCCTTGCGTTTTGTGATAGTTCAGTAAGTTTTGTACAAAAATGTCTTCTGGAAAAAGGTGCTTTTCTAATAAATTGATACATTAAGTTTGATACAATTTGGAAATACAGGTATTTGTTGTACTAAAAGGAAAATCTTTTCCAGGTGAGAATTCCTTGTAATTTATTACATTCTAAGCAATGTGATAATTTGTGAGTTATTTCGTTTATATTTTACATATTTGAAAAATTATCTTGGCAAGTCATTGTTTTTTCTCATGAGTACTTTTCCTTTACTAAGCGTCCTGTAAATTATTCCTTATCAGTAATTGAGCTAATAAATATTGTTTAAGTTATCTTAAATACTTGGTAATAAACGGAAAGTGTATCAATATTTATTTAGTTGTCGAACCTCCTTAAAACGAATCCAACAGGACTTTAAAATAAATTCGTCTTATCCGAAAAACAATAGAATCCCTTTTTTTAGAAAGCAAAAGAGGAATTTCACGTTTTTTCCCAATACATAATGATCGATTTAGGTCCATAATGCAAATGTAAATCAATGCTATAGATTTCGAATTTGTCATAAGAAAAAAAAAACAGTTTCAGGTTCTTAAATAAAAAGTTTCAAAAGTTAAAATTCAATATCTTTAAACGTTTATTAACTAAAATTACATATCAAGAGCAAATCGTTCGTATTGTTTTTTAAAATACTCGGTTTCAACATTGTTTCCTCCTATTTTCTGAATAATTGCTCCAGAAGTCTTCAATGACATCTAAATTGTTTAGGCATTCTGATGCATTATCCTTTTTTTTTTCTTTCGCTGTTTTGTAAAAGTGAAAAAGGACTTTTTTTTTGTATTGAATCGAAGTTCGAACGGTAGAGACCACAAATAAGAATTTGACTTATCCGAAAGTTCGAATTAAACATGTTCGTCTTAAACGGAGAAAATAGCTTTATTTGTTAATACATTAGGACGAGATCGCAAAAGTAGTTCGTCTTACAAGTAATTCGTTTTAAGCGTGTTGTAATTAACTAGGTTCGATTGTATTTTAAAAATTTTAAATATTTGAATTGCTTTTTATATTCTTCTCAGGAGTGTTATTTTGTTTATTAAATAAAGGGTATAAAATTCAGTTAAGGTTTTCTTTAAAAGTTTTCTCGCTGAATCTAATGAATTATTAGCAATGTCTAATTGGGAAACTACTTTTCAAATGTGAGCAAAGTTAGGTGAAAATATAAAATATAACTATAATTTTCAGCTGCAGTTCAACTCATGAGACAAACTTTCAATAATGTTGCAGTAATAAATATACTTTTGTTGTTCTCGTGCCCTCGCGCGTGGCGAGGAAGAATGGGTACGCTGCTCCCGAGTCTAACGGGGCCCTTATAGGCAGGAGTCCGATTTCCTCCCCTTTGAAAGGTCTCTTAATTTTTTGAACCAGATCCCACATGAGAGACCGTCACCTGGGATTAGTCCCCCCTCCCCAGATGTATCGTTTCACTTGGGGGACATTGGAGCCTTGACCTATTTAACGTGTAACAGCTCTCTTTAGCGTACACGGACCACAGCGACCAGCCGCGACAGGTTGCCCACTCCCAAACACTGACCTAAGTCAATATGGCTTCACTTTCGGTGTTCTGCGGGAACAGAGCTTCTACCGACTGGTCCACTGCGGGACAGGTATATACTTTAAAAAAATATGAATAAGTAAATAACCATTACGAAAGGAGACGGAACCAAAATTGAAATTTTTCAAAAGCCTCAACTGTTATTCGGTCTTTAAAAGGTAATAATCAATACTGCACACGTTCATGATTTGATTAAGAAATAGATGATGCGAGCAGAAGTGATGGAAAATACAATCATGATTTTTTTTTTTTTGGGGGGGGGGGGGGCTGCTTAGAGATTCTACAAGGACAAATATGGCCCTTTTGATTTCAGTTTAAGGAACATTGTTATTTGTAAGATTGTTTTTTTTTTTTACGTTATCATTTGTTCATGCATTTTTGTTAAAATGAAAGGGAAATAACTATCGAATGTCTCTAGATATCCAAATAGCACTCCTTCCCTACGGCGATGAAAAATAAGTAGATGTACTCTGATCAACGAATATGGTATGATTATCTTTAGTTTGAACAGTCAGTTGGGTATCTTAAATATCGGTGAAAAGGGGATTATTAATAATACTGCAAATAAATGAAGGGTCCACTGGAAAAACGACCTAAGTCACATATGCTACTTTTTGAACTTTGCTTTAGGTTTTATTATAAACTAGCTTACCCGCCGCGCGTTGCTGCGATCTCAGAAAAAAGCAAAATAAAGAAAACTCGTAACGATAGCATTAAATTTACATTGTGTCATTATTATTGAAACTTATTCATTTTCATATGGAAAACAATTCAAAGTAGCGTTTGAATTATATTAGTTGAACACGCATATTGGTTTTCAAAGTCAATTTCTTTACATGTCGCCATAGAACTGATGATTTGAGACGTGCATTAGGTTCATCAGCGGGTGTTGAACGTGGTATAACTGGCAGTTTGTCGAAAATCACCAGACAATAAAATGAGTGCTCCACAGAAGAAGAGTCCATTTCCTCTCAAATCCTGCAGTGTACGAGCAAGCGCTTCCAAAGCTTTTTTGTGAGCCATTGTGTATTCGTCCCATATGATATGTTCACATGTTTGGAGAACTTTGCCCATTCTGGAATTTTTGGTGATATTGCATGTTGGCATGTCAGTGGTTTGCAAATTCAACGGCAATTTCAGTGCAGAGTGCGCTGTTCGACCACCATCCAAAAGTGTTGCCGCAATTCCAGATGATGCAATTGCCAGTGCAATTTTATTCCGTGATCGTATAGTTGCCAAAAGAATTGAAATGAGAAAAGTTTTGCCTGTACCTCCGGGGGCATCTATGAAGAACAATCCCACGTTTTGATTTGTAATTGCTTGCACATCCAATCTCGATTCTCGTTGCTCTCCTGTTTCATTCTAGCGGGCTTGAGCAGTACATAATCGATCGGCTTCCAATCTTGATTCTCGTTGCTCGCCTGTCTCTGAACTTCGTAATGCCTTTTCCTTTCGTGCTTGAGATGTAGATCGACCAATCGATTTCCGTTTAGGGGGCATAACTGTCGACGATGTTAGCAAATTCGTAGAAAATAATGAAATGCAATGGTCACAATAAATTCAAATTATATTTCACAAATATATATTTCAAATACAAAAAATTCAAAATCTAAAGAGTTTGTAGCTGCTATTCCATATATATTTCAAAGAGGAAAAATTCAAAATCGAAATCGCTGCGTCGAGAGCACACAACACTAACTTTTACATACAGTTACAGTCAACACATATAATAACCATGCCGTTACGGTGCAGTCTTAAAGAAAAATCATTAATTTACAAAATTGTTTTTAAACAGCTTTTCGCCTTGAATAGCGTCGCCAATATTGACAAAGTTTTTAAATTAGTGGGACAATAATATTAAATTTATATATATATATTACCTACTATTGTAGAATAGATGTACTATGCCAGAATCTTTCGCAGGAGTGTACTCAATAACTTCCCAAAGTTTCATGGCGATCGGATGACTTTTGTGTAGTAATGCATAAAGCACA
Source organism: Octonoba sinensis (assembly GCA_038502835.1). Taxonomy (NCBI): domain Eukaryota; kingdom Metazoa; phylum Arthropoda; class Arachnida; order Araneae; family Uloboridae; genus Octonoba; species Octonoba sinensis. The sequence continues at coordinate 12,572,662 of CM076601.1, read as the reverse complement.
GACATACATACATTCATTTTTATATATATGGATAGATTAAGCTAACATTATTCAGCCGGAGTTGAGGAAACTGCTAATTATTATTTTTGGATCAAGGTAAGTCTTAAGAAATCGCACTAAAAAGCTTATAACTGGTGTTCTTATTGACTTAGAACAAATATCATCTTGTGCAAAAAAATTAGCGCTTTCGATCGGTATATTACATTAATACGTGCAAGGTTTTTTTCACCCCCATTTTGGTGAATTTATGTGGAAAATTGCGTAAAATTGGAATAAAAAAAGAACTACCTGTAGGATTTTTTTTTTTTCAGAAACCTTCGCAGGAGTGTACTCAACAGCTTCCCAAAGTTTCATGGCGATCGGATGAATGGTGTAGTAATGCATAAAGAACAAACACACATACATTCATTTATATATATATATATATATATAGACTAGCGGTGCCCGCACGGCGTTGCCCGGGCTGAATTTTAAAAACGTCGCCTACGGCGCTGTCCTTGCTAAGAGAATTAAAAAAATCGCCTGCGGCATAAAGCCTGCATTGTTTGAAAAAAAAAGTGTGTCTATTTGTCAAAAAAAAAAAAAAAAAAAAAAACACATTAGACATTGTCAATGCTTGAAAAAGTAATATATCATATAGAAGGATCAATTAAGAAAACTTGTGAACAATTCCATCAGTAGGGTCAGATTTGTCACCAGAGGGTAATTAAAACTGCCAAATTGTAGCACGGCGTCATTTGTTGCGTTACTTTTCATCTGGAATGAGTCTTAGTCTTGGCGATGATCTTAGATTGATTGCAAGAATGAAATTGCAATATCATATTTATTTTACTTCCGAGCCATGGTGAACTGTTATCTCGCTAACCGAAAGATAAGTTTTATAATGAAATGAAACTTTGCTAGATGTACCATTGAGATGAAATAGTAGGTGATAATATTTATAGTTAAATGATACTGTAAACCATACCTAAAAAACGTATGCACAATTTTGTTAGTATTCTTTATCACCAATGCCTAATTAAAAAAGTCAAATTAAAGCGTGTCGTCATTCGCCACGTTATTTGAAGTCTAGAATAAACTATACGTCCGTAAAATTTTCGAGGCGATATTTATTTAAATGCTATTGCTAAATCAAGGGAATCGTAAAATCGGGGAGACGGAACTTTTATCAAGTTCAATCTCGAATTTAAAAAATATAAGAAAAACTTTAAATAGAAAATCCTGCTGTATCAATTCTATATTTCTTTTAAGAACTAGTTAGTTTAAATTTTAGTCAAAATTTGCTTTCTGGAAGATTTTGTTTGCTGATATGTTTAAAATTAAATAATTTATGTAATTTAAACACTCAGTTCATTACTCTTTCCCATATGTATTTACTTATAAAAGCAGTATTATGAGTAGGGAACTAGCGCCCTCTATACAAAAAGTTGCGGCTAAACTGTGTATGGATTTAAAGCGCTATCGGAGGGCATTTAGTAGAGGGGGCTCTGGTTCTACGTTGTTTATTACTCTCACGCTGTCTCTTTCAATGGGTTAAAAGTTAAATCTTACAATTTTGACAGTATTTTTCATTCTTTTATCTCATTCTTTGTTGTTTTTTAAATTTGTTCTTCATCGTAATTTAAAACAATCGCTTGTGGGAGCTTTGAATATTCCAAGAAGTCTGAACAGTTATCAAGCAGTCCAATTTTCAGCTTAACGAGGAAACGATTTTATCTACATAACTTAGTAGTTAACAACTAATACATTAAAAAATTAATGAATAGGCAAAACATTATTTAGCAGCTGACAAGTTGATTTATTTAAAAAAAACAACAATATTTTCGAAAAGTCTTTGCAAAATTACTTGTAACACTTATTTACACTGTTAATGGAAGTGTCATCAACTGTGTATGGGTCAGCTCCATTTACGGTCACAGGACCATAAAAAATGTATTTCACAGTTATCTTCCCAAGTCTGTCCCTTTTTGGCCATCTGTAGTTGCCTGCACCTTTTTCTAAAAATTCCATTTCAACCAATCTATTTAAAGCTGTTCAAATGTACATTGGATTATTATCATAATTAGCTGCATAATTGCTGTGTAAAAACATATTCTTATAGGTAGCATCCAACAAGAATTTAGCATCAGCTGATTGGGTGGTTTCATTTTTATTTGATCAATTGTAAATCTGCCACTTATGATTTGCTATCCTTTTTGCTCACAACTTGTTCTATACTTTTTGTTTCTTTTTTCCATTAGTCTTCGACATTTGGTGATCTTTCATTAAAAAGAACTGAAATTATTATTTTTTAGCTATTTCTGATGAAATTTGTGCCATAAAAGCAAGTGATCGGGAATTGCCCCAGTGATCAATATTTATCCCATCTACAGGGGGCACCATTTGGTACAACCTTAAATAATAAATTTTAATGTTTACAGAAGATGTGAAATAACCAATCAAAGTATTATACTATTTTTAGATAATATGAATACAAGGTATAAATTTTTTTTTATATAAGAGGAAGAAGGATCTTTGTAAAAATGCATATTTAGGAACCCATCTTTGAAATGACAATTTCTTAATGCAGTTTAAAAATTTCTTAATGTAATAAACTTAACAGCAACTAATTATTTAGTAAACGTAGTTATATTTTAGCAAAATGTCCAAGAATTTCGGACTCTATTTAAAATTACACAAAGATTAATTTTTTATTAATAAAAACTGAGTGATCAATATTTTTACCAGAAACATAGTGATCGGAATCGGACCTCGGGTCACCCCCTTTTTTTTTTTGCTGATGTTTTATAGATTTAATTTCATTTTTCTTAATTTTTTTTTCGCAACATACCACTTAGACAGATCCGTTATTAGTATTTACTCTTTTTTTTTTTTTTGAAATTTAAGTAAATACTAAATGGAATAAACAAAGTGAAGTACTTACTTTTTTTCTTTCTTTATTTTAATGTGTAAAAAATTTTTCTTTGTTAAAGGCTTTGTTTGTTTGCTTAAATTTGTTGACATTCATTTTATCATTTTAAATATTAGGCTTTTCTTTAATTTTTTTTTCAAATTATTGAACCAATAGCATAAATTCACCACATAAGTTTCTTTTCTTTCTGTATTTTAGAGCTTACTTTCAAAAAATAAAAAACCCTTTTCTGATGCTCTACCATTTTTGAAATATGCACGGTGTCCTTCCTATTCATTCAGAAAATATTTTTCCTGAATGAATAGGAAAGGCAAGGGGGAAAGTATGGTGTGACATTCTCTTGTCAACTCGGGTGGTGGTGGGACTCATTCTTTAACCCTTTATCTACTGATGGCAGGGCTGCAAAAAAGCCGACTTTTTTTTAAAAAAGACCGGTCTTTATTGGCCTTTTTCAATTACACACAATACTATTTACACCTATACTATTTCCATTTATGTTGCTACTGTTAATTTGTAAAATGAAGCACAAATCTTTCTTTTAATGGAGTTAATTTAAAATTAGATTCAGAATTACTTTGTTGCACAACCTGAATACATTTTACAATACTGATTACCATTTTCGTGTTTGTGCTTAATTTCGTGAGACTCTCATTAAACTCATGCCTAATATAGCTATATAGAATCGATTTTTTTTTCAACACAAAAGGAGAAGGAAATTAAATCTAGGTTGGGAGAAGAATCAAATTTGGTTTCTTCTATAGTCGAGCACAATACTTTAGGGCCATTTCACAGTATTTTCTAAAAATGTAGAGTCCGCAACATGACACTTTTTTTGTTATAACTACGTAATTTACAGTTTAATTATCACTAAATTTTTTTTCAAATAATGTGCTCGATATATTTGAAAATAAAATTTGGTGATAATTAAACTGTAAATTACGTAGTTATAACAAAAAAGTGTCATGTTGCGGACTATACGTTTGGACAAAATACTGTGAAATGGCCCTTTATCTTAATACATATGAAAAGCTAGCCTATTACAGATTCAAGTACATACTTCTCACTTAAAATTGATATTTTAATGTTAAGAATTTAACCGACTTCACAAAGGAAGGAGGTTATACATTAGAGTGATCCAAAATTTCGAAGGTGAAAATTTTTTCGGTGCTACCCTCCCATTTGGTTCCAATACATTAGAAAATAAATCAGACAAAATTTGAAAACATTTTAATAATATTAAGAGGTAGCTCAATGCAGATGAAGTTTTCATCATTGAGGAATCGAGAGCGTATTGACAAAGGACTAAATTAATCGCAACTAAGCTTGCTATTTTTATTAACAGAAAGTTATTGCATTATAAAAAGGTTATTTTATGTACACTAGTAACTGTAGCCATAAATATATTCTGTAAATATAAACATAAAAATATTTCCTGTAAGTGTAGTGTAAAGCGGAGGCTAGTTGAGCATAGGGGTAAAATGGGCAATCAAAAGATCTCGAAAATTTCACATTGTACGCTAACTTATCAACTGGAGGAAAGAAGCGGCCACAAAGGAGGAATTCACAGCACGATCCCTAATGACGATTTGTCAATCGAGTGACGTATACGCAGGCGTTGTTTGTTTTGCTGTGAAGTTAGTTTAAATTCATATTTCTTCTGTATGCGTCAATAAATCATCCGTTCTTGACCATGTTAAGTTTTGAATCTTCATAACTCTATTACATTTGATATCTAGAAAGGATTTGTATATTGAAGTGGTCCTTTCATAACCTCACTTTGTTCTCAAATACTAGTTGATGCTAGTTGGGCAATAGCTTTTTCTCCTGAAGTTGTTTGAACATACTCAACACAAGGTCCAAGAAAAGATAGGCAGTTGTCAGCACAAATATGAAAAATGCTGCTCTGGCAGAAAACTCCAGGAAAAAAAAGAGGCATTAGAAGAGTAAAAATATAAAGAACTATTAAAGTTAAAATGCAAAAGAAAGGAAACAAGTATCTAAAAAGTTATTTCTTCAATCAAGTAAGGAAGGCTTTGAAGCTGAGTATGACTGCCTGGGTAGACTGCTTATAAAACAAGAATCAACAAGTGGCTGATGTAAAACCAATTGAATTAAATTTGCTGATAAATTACTGCATGACTCCCACTCAAGGGATGATTATCGAGTATTTCTTGAACTGATTTTAATAAGTTTCGGCAAAACCCCTGCTTGTGAATCGATTATGTAGCACTTGGAGTTATGCATCTTGCTCAATGGGTGTCAAAATCTTGTACCGACTTAAAATATGGATGTTTTCTGCCAGTTCACCATCACTTCAATTGAAGAAAAGGGATTGCAAAAGATATGTATTTACGCTATATGTGCATATTTAAAAGCTCGGATTACAGCTTCTTTGCCTCAAAAAGCCCCATATAATGTTATAATTCAATGAAATCTTTATTGCTGTAAAAAAGATTAATGACAAATTTAGCAAAATTGCATCAGACAAATTAGACAGTCACTTTTGGTATTTATCAGAGGATCTTGCAACCTTGCCTCTTTTTGACAATCGAGTAGAAGCTATGAAAGAAGTAAATGAAAAAAGTAATACTGAAATTCGTCCCTAGATTATGCTGCAGAATTTTATGGATATGAAATTAATGGACTTTGTAACAAAGTAGTCAACTTCATTATTTAACAGAATGAGTTGACTCAATAGATAAATCCACAAATCTGGGAGCTACAGCAGGATTTTCACAAAGCACTAAAAATTTTTGAAGGAATCCCAGTTGTTATAATGATCATACTAAAAGGGTATATTTCTTGCAGAAGAGCTTAATGGGAAAAAAAGATACACACTGACGATCAATTACAATTCTTGTTGCAAGTTGTCGAACATCGTCGAGGTTATCCAGATTGCAAAAAAAAGCAGAGTTTGGAAGGCACTGGCACCATCACATTTATAGTTGTTTTAATATATTTGTTGCATTATTATTAGTTTCTACTTACAAAATATTGGAGACTTCAATGAAATAAAATTGAATTCTTTTCCTAGCTTGAGTTTTGTTTCTTTCCTTGTTTAGGGTATAAATCGAAAAGCGCAGAACTTTGAGGTTGTTGAGCTACTTCTAAATATTAAAATTATGAGCTGAAACTTTAGAATAATTATTTTTTACATAAATGGAACCACTTAAGAGGGTAGCACCAGCAAAAATCAAACTGTTTTAAAAAGATTCATACTGTATGTATGTCGTTTTTTTTTTGTTTGTTTGTCCACTCATAACTTCTCACCAGATGAACCGATTTTCATGATTCTTTTTTTAATCGATCGAGTGTGGTTTCCCATAGGTCCCGTACCTTCGTTTGACCATATTCTATAATTAGAAAAAAAAGTTATTGGCAGAAATAGGGTCATTTTTTTGGTTTTTCATCTATAACTTTTGACTAAATGAACCGATTTTGATGATTTTTTCTTTAATCGATAGAGGGTCGTCTAACTCAATTATTGCAAATCAATTTGACTACATTTCTTTTTTAGAAAAAGCGTTACGGGTGAAAAATAAGTATTTTTTTATTTTAATTGGAAAGGCTTGGCTTGATTTTTCTTATTGGAAAATCTATTAATAAATTTAAAGGTCATTGTTAAAAACATGTTTGTTGTCATGGGCTATAATATTAAAAGAAATTACAGCAAGAGTTTGACTGAAGGCTTCTCTGTGGCAAAAATTAATCCAATCAGTTTGTTTGCTAAAATCGACTTCGAAAGGGAATTTATCATACAAATGATTAGTTTTTAGTGCCATTCATTCAAAGAAGTTTTGCCCTTTGATATGGATTTTTTAAAAAATAGAGTATTCATATAAAAAATGTATTTACACTAAAAAGAATAAAATAAAATAATTTTTATAAAAAAACAGTTTTGAACTCCCATTTTTGCACAGTTTCACTTTTCTGATTTTTTTTTACTGTGACAGTTAAGAACTTAGAAAGCAATTTGACCAGATATTTTGAGTGAACAGTGTATGTAATTGATTTTCAAAGTTGAATTCCCCTGTGATATGTATATTAGGGTGGGCCGAAAAAACATTTTTTTTTTAATTTCGAAGTTGTAATAGCGCGGAAAACTTGCGAATTATATAGAAAAGAAAAAAAAATTATCAAAATCGGTTGACATCTTCCGGTCGCGCATAGGCCCTAAAGTTTGACAAAATATTTTTAAAAAATCTAATTTTACTATATACTCGTATTTTAAATTTTTTGAATTAGATGTTTTCGTAATGTAATAGTTTGTAACGTCTTCAAATAGAGCTTAAAAACATTGTGTTTTAATTTGGTTTAGATAAGTTGATATCTTCCGGTCGCGCACAAGCCCCAAAATTAGCCAAAATATTGAAATTTTCACATTTCTACGAGTTTTTTTTTAACAATCTTTAATATACTTAATTTTAACGTACTAGTTACAGCATTTTTATTTTTGAACATAAGAAGATTGTATTTCATTATGGTGTGAATAAATTAAGAACTTCCGGTCACGCAATGACCCCAATGGTGCTACACAAGACCAGTACCCAAAAAAAGATAGAATTATAGGATGGTGATAACTAAACACGGGCATGGTTCTTTTCGACTTGCTCTATATTTAAAAAGCTGAAATATTTTGCAATTACACAACCTCTCCCTCTTGGGCATGAAATATTGCACCCCTTCAGTCGTAAATAATGTACTTGAAACTTTATGAAGTGTCTCTTAAATTTATGCCCCCTCTCCCCCAGTTACGGGATCTGCAAGTCGCTAGTTACACGACTGACATGCAGAACCAATCACTGCACAAAGCATCACAGTAGTGTCAAAAACATCTGTTAAATTTCAAACAAGAATTATTAATTAATATTGTTAGAAATGAAGGCTGATTAACATCACAGTACAAAGAAAATCAAATTTAGTCAAAAAAGCAATTGATTAGAACGAAGAATTTGTTTTTAAATGAAAAATTTGAGTAATTTGAATAACATTTAACAAAAATCTGACACTCGGATTTAGTTTGCAACCTTGAGCTACAAATTTTTAATCGATACCTGCCACCATGAGTTTATAGCGTTGATGAGATCAACCATTAAATCCAGTTTTCTATTTTGCTTTTAGTTTCTAATTCAAGATTTTTTAAAAATTATTTCAACTAATATACTACATATTTACTCCTGTCTCAACTTTTGCACTGGGGTATTGAAATTTTTAAGGAATTGTTTTCAGGTGTTCTCTTAGCTTTTAAGCGGTCATTGTTCTTGGGGCGCCATTAACTTATAAAAATGATATATCTATTTCAACATTCAACAATAAAATGTTTGAAATTTTAAAGGAACTTTGTGCACAATTAAACTGTAAAAAGCAATTGCACGTAATTAATGCATTTTAACTTTCATTTGTGCTTTAATTACGTGCAATTACTTTTTACAGCTTAATTAAATGCTTATAATGCATTTTAATTTTTGTATGGTAAATATCAGTGTTAAACTTCAAGTGAAAAATGTTTAAAAAAATAACATTATTGGAAATACAGGGCATTTAGTGTTACAAAAGCAGTCATGGAAATCTCAAATTTAGTGAAGAAATAACAAGAATTTATTTTCAAAGTTAAAAATTTGAGTACATTTAAAGAACAGTAAACAAACATCTGGCAGTTTTTTTTCTACATCATTATAAGTTCGTGTAAAAAAATACTACGGCTATTACATTTAAATACTAATTGTTTATCAAGTACCAAAAACGCGTAAAAATGTAAAGTTTTCAATATTTTGGGGCTTATGTGCGACCGGAAGATATCAACTGATCTAAATCAAATTAAAATACAACGTTTTTAAGCTCTATTTAATGATGTTACAAACTATTACATTACGAAAACATATAATTCAAAAATTAAAAAAATATAAGGTTTTTTTCATATTTTGTCAAATTTTTGGGCCTATATGCGACCGGAAGATGTCAACCGATTTTGATATATTTTTTTTTCTTTTCTATATAATTCGCAAGTTTTCCTCGCTATTACAACTTCGAAATAAAAAAAAAGGTTTTTTCGCCCACCCTAATGTATATTAGCTGCAACGAATTAAAGTTCTGTAGGCTGAGCATTTTATTTATGTAATTCCTTAATTTTAAGTGTAGTTACACAGAAAAAACTGCATGGAAAAAATTGCTGAAGATTCTAATGCAATAGATTAAATCATTAGGAAGTCCCAATAAGGGACCAATTATAAATGATGTCACGATTCGAGGGGGGAGGGGGGTAACAAGAATTGTGACATCAGGCTTATACAACATAGCGTGACATGTGACAAAGGAGGGAGGGGTTTCCTTGACTTGTGACAAAGGGGGGAGGGAGGTCAAATATATCGGAAAAAAGCACGACATCATTTATGAACGGTCCCTAACGAGTAATATGAATCGCATGAAAATTGCTGTTAATGAAATGTATGTTAATCTTGATGAAATTGTTCTTTTGAATTTTTGCAATCTTTAAGTCATTGCTATATTTGTTCGGTTCCCATTTTTAAAATATAATGTGCAATATACTCTTGAATAGATGAAACAGACACGGCTGTTTTTATAGTCCAGATTCAGCTTAAATTGAAATGTCATGCAGACTCTATATGCAACAGAAATTACTCATTGGATATTATTTACAGCACCCTTGAAATTCTAATTAACCTTAAATCACAAAGCTATTCATGCATTTCGAATTAACATAGCTAACTGAGTTTACTGAAAGCTAAAAATAAAATAATAATACTATACTAATTTTGTTACCTTAAAAAGTTAAGTTAAGAATAAGTTCCACTTAGTACTAAACAAGCGTGCTTTTCTATGTGTGAACATTTATCTTCTAACATCAGTCATATTTCTTTCTTAGTTGGTTTAGTCTCTGATTTATTTAAAATATACTTTTTTAGCAGTTTAACCCTTTATCTACTGATGATACTTATAAGTACTATTCTCTATAAATTCCATCCCAGCAACCATTTTTACCAATATTCTGATGGTACTTTGCCGGGACAGTCTTTAAATTGCCCCTTTTCAGGATACATATCAGCAAGGGTTCTATAAAGAGTATTTTAGGGAGGAAAGGAACATAGTTTTGAAACCGATGCTGTGTTTTGTGCTTCCATTTTGTTCAGATGGCTCCCTTAAAGTTTCGCTCCAGAAAAGTAGTAAAATTCAAGAATCAAGTCACTGATTTTTTTAATGTGTTAGTTAAGAATTTAGAAAACTACGTGACAAAATATTTTGATTAAAAAGTGTATGTAATTAATTTTGCAGAGTAAATACTCTGTGGCACTTATCAGCTGTAGAGAAATAAATACTGATTGACTGAGCATTTTATTTATGTAAATCCTAGTGTAAATACCTAGACCAACCATTTCTGTAAATCAAATTACTGCAGGTCATAATGCAGTATAATGAAATGAAACATTTAAATCCAAACAATGGCTAATATCTAAAATTCATTAGTTTGCTACTGTTTTTCTGCTGCATGAGGCGGAAAAAACTTTTGTTGTTGTTTCCTAAACTAAAAATCATCTCTAATTTCCTTTTATTTGTGCTAAAAATTGTTTTTAGTGCTATTCGTGTTTTAACGTTTGAATTTCTTTCTTAGGTTTGTTTGCTTCAGTAACAACTTCTGCAGACAATATTTCTCTGCTCACCGATGTGTCTGCAATCTTGCAGGTAATGTTCCCCCTTTAATATATAGTGTCATGTCATTATTGTGATTTCGACTGGAATTTAAAAGCCAGCTAGGTTGTTACAGAGTCAGAAATGTGTTAAAAACTATTCCTGCTCTGTCGACAATCTTTCTGGACTGAGAAAAGGTCTGTCAATCCTATCATTTAAAATGAAAATTTTATTTGCCTTTTATTTGCTTATCTCTCATAATTAAATAGTGTGATGACCATACTATCATTAAGTTTTAGTTGTAAAATTACCGAAGCTATCAAGAAAATTATTTATTGCAAGGAAATATGTGGACAGTAACTGCATAAAAGAATGAGCTCACACACGCACACTATTCATAATTCAAATATTTAATGAGCAGATGTACAAATGAACACTCATCTTGAATTGTACTAAATTCTTCACACCAAGAAGATTGCTCACAGAGCAGGAATTGCTATATACACATTCCTTGCTCTGTAACAATCCAACTGGCCTTCTTTTGACATTCAAAACAAGCAGCGATGACATAGAATTATTTGGAATACAGAATGACAATCACAATAAGAAGCTTTCTCTCAATGAGCCATAGCGTCTTTCTTTCTTCTAAGCTGCTACACAATCCTTAGAAGAAGCAAATGATATAATTATTACAAACACCAGCCTTGAAAAATAGGTCTGCCCATGCAGGGATATTACTGGACTGGCCCCTTTCCCCAGAAGGCATAGGTTGTCCGGACGATGTTTTTAATTATTCACCAGAACCCAATATGGCCACTTGACATGCCGGATAATTGGATTTTTCGTTAAGTTCGATTTTTAATGTTTAAGAAATTAACATGTTTTGAAAATATACCTAAATTAAAAACTTACTCTGTATTTTGGAGAGTTGGGATGTTTGAAATGTGTATAGAACTTTCACGCATCAAACACCTGTCATGAATATCCGACACCCAAGAAAATCTATGTACAGTTCATCGCTAATCCTGACCTTAGTTGACCCACGCCAAAAGTCTGGATACTTCATGCAGTGCCCATAACGGATAATTAAAAACCTGTCAGAAACTGGATATTCAATGTCATCTGGACAGGTCTCATAAGATAGAAAATTTGTGTCCGACTTCAAATTCGTGACTTCTTAGAGACTTTTGTGACCTGTAGACAGATACCCTGTACTCTCTTTTTTGTGACATGGCTTTTTATATGTCTGGTCAATTGCGTTTTCTGAGAAAATGATACCGAACAATAATCGCACGAAAAAGGTTTCTCACCGGTATGCAATCTCAAATGATTCTTTAAATGTGAAGAAACAGAAAATGACTTTGAACAACATTCACACGTGTACGGTTTTTTACCGGTATGCAATCTCATATGCGTCCTCAAATTAGCATCCTGCGAAAATGTTTTCGAGCAATGTTCACATGCAAACGGCCTTTCGCCAGTGTGGACGTTAATGTGTGCTTTTAAATGAGAAGCTGTGAGAAATGCCTTGGAACAAAATCCGCACATGTACGGCTTTTCCCCGGTATGCAATTTCAGATGCAGGTTTAAATGGGAAGTCTGAGAAAATGATTTTGAACAGTGTTCACACCTGTACGGTTTCTCGCCGGTATGCAATCTCACGTGCAGCTTTAAATGTGAAGCTTGGGAAAAGGTTTTTGAGCAGTGTTGGCACAAAAACGGCTTTATGCCGGCGTGGACGTTACTGTGCGCTTTTAAACGTGAAGCTGTAGGAAATGCTTTTGCACAAACAGCACAAGAATAATTTTTTTTGCCACCATGGAGCCTCATATGAGACTTTAAGAGTGAAGAGCTAGCACAAGGCTTTGCACAATGTTTACACAAATACTGTCTTTCAACAGCATGGGCCTCTAAATGAGATTCCATTGCTGAAAAGTTTGAGTCTGTTACTTCATAATTCACACACACAAAAAAAAAAAAAAAAAGAAATTCACAAGGTCTAAAAGGCAAAATAATCGGTTATCGATAAGGCAGTGATTTTCAACCAGTGTGCCACTAATATTTTAAAGTGTGGCGTGAAATTTTTAGAGATGTATATAGTAAAAACTATAAGGCTTTTTTTTTATTATCCTCTTCGGAGCCTAAGCACAAACAATTTTGACGCAATATTTTGGTTCTCTGATTTAAAAAATAATTACAAAACAAAATAACTAAAAAATTTTTTTTTTACATTTGAATTAATTAGTTTAAATAATAATGAATGCCCAATTTTCATGTTTAAAACGAAGTAAACTATCTGTTGATTGATTTAAAAAACAATTGGGTGTTTTAGCTTTCAAATTGCACAAACAGTAGTTAATAAACAGTATTTTAAAATGTACCCAATTGGGTACACTTGGAATGAAGAGGCTAAGACTAAAGTTGTTTGAATTAAAGACAAGTACATTGTAACAGAAAACTGTTGTTTTTATAATTAAATAGCATATTTTAGTGTATTATAGGCAAGTAAACAACTTTTAAACTTATCTTTTTTTGTGTGTGCTGCCAAATTTTAAAATCGTTAAAAGTGTGCTGAAAAAAAAAAAAAAAAAAAAAAAAAAAAAAAAAAAAAAAAAAAAAAAAAGAGAGAATCACCGAACCTTTACCCTGAACACTTCAATCTTTTACAAACATTTTAAATTCAAATTGAGATGAAATGTTTCACATAAGAAACAAACGTGACACATCATGTGAAACAAGTTTTATCTCTTCGAAAAGCAGCACTAAGTCATGAAATGCATAAAATTGTACCAATTTCCAGTTGAAAACGGAAGTTGCATGCTTAAGAATGCAGTTCGGAATGTTGGTAGTTTCTGAAATTGTCACTTCTTTTTACGATTTTACTGTTGAATAACGCAGATTAAGTTGAAAGACAAATGTTTGAGAAGTACTTGTTACTTTAGTCAAATTCCTTAGATGCGTGTGCATGCGATGGTTTGTATTAGTGGAGCTAAATATCCAACATCATTCTTGATATGATTTGATTTCAAGGAGTCCAAAATATTTCTGGAAATAAATAAATAAACAAATAAATAATCTAATATATAAATAAAAAGGATTAAAGCACTTTAAGAGGAGGGAATAACCTGGCTTTTAAATTCCAGTCGAAATCACAATAATGACATGACACTATATATTAAAGGGGGAGCATTACCTGCAAGATTGCAGACACATCGGTGAGCAGAGAAATATTGTCTGCAGAAGTTGTTACTGAAGCAAACAAACCTAAGAAATAAATTCAAACGTTAAAGCACGAATAGCACTAAAAACAATTTTTGGCACAAATAAAAGGAAATTAGAGATGATTTTTAGTTTAAGAAACAACAACAAAAGATTTTTCCACCCCATGCAACAGAAAAACAGTTGCAAACTAATTAATTTTAGATATTAACCATTGTTTGGATTTAAATGTTTCATTTCATTATACTGCATTATGATCTGCAGTCATTTGTTTTACAGAAATAGTTTGTCTAGGTATTTACACTGAAAATTAAGGGATTTACATAAATAAAATGCTCAGTCTATAAGTATTTATTTTTTTACAGCTAATAAGTGCCACAGAGTATTTACCTCGTGAAATTAATTACATACACTTTTTAATCAAAATATTTCGTCAAATAGCTTTTTTTAAGTTCTTAACTAACACATGTAAAATATCAGTGACTTGATTCTTGAATTTTACTACTTTTCTGGAACGAAACTGTAAGGGAGCCATCTGAACAAAATGAACGTTCAAAACACAGCATTGGTTTCAAAACTATCTATGTTCCTTTCCTCGCTAAAATACTCTTTATAGAACCCTCGCTGATATGTATCCTGAAAAATGGGAATTTAAAGACTGTCCTGGCAAAGTACCATCAGAATATTGGTAAAAATGGTTGCTGGTATGGAATTTCTAGATAATGGAACTTATAAGTACCATCAGTAGATAAAGGGTTAAAGTGCATATGGGCTATTATTCAGTAAAGGATCATTCATAAAGGATGTCCCACTTTGCGGGGGGGGGGGGGGGGTCGTGAAATTGTCACAAGGGGAGCGGAGGGGGTAACAAGAAGTGCAAAATCCTGCTTATTCAACATAGTGTGACATGTGACAAAGGGAGGAGAGGGTCTGTTGAAGTGTGACATTTTGTGACAAAGGGGGGGGGGAGTCAAATATGTGGGAAAAAAACGTGACCTCCTTTATGAGTGGTCCCGAACTCTTTAAAAGTTAATCTACTATTATTCTGAAAATATTGTTGAGAGAGCTTTATTTATTTAACTTCATTACTGATACAGTCATTTGGGGTAACTTTGAACGCATGGTTCAAAGTTCTAGTTTCTTTTTTTTTAGTTAAATATAGTAAAAAGGTTCAGTTCTGTACTCAGATAAATAGGTTATTAAATCAGTTTTCGACTTTTAATTTTTAATTTAAGTCAAGTATACTAAAAAATATGACCGGGTTCAAAGTTAACCTCATGGTTCAAAATTACCCTGAATGATTGTATAGTATAGTTTCAAAAGATCACAGAGATTATGTAAAGCCAAATGTGTTATGTATTAAATGTCCATTTTTCTTATCATCCTAAGTCCCTAGCACATAAAATATAGGCAAATGAAACATACAATACAGGACATTATATAGGTGTAATTTATTGAATTAATGACGGCTTAACTTTTCAAGCACCGTAACAAAATAGTAAATAAAAGAAAAAAATTCAAATGTGAGATTTCCCAGCAAAAATATTGACACCACAAGGCGAAAAGCACATGTCAACTTATAGGGTGTTTACATTTCAGCAAGTAAAATACACTTACATTACTGCACATACGGTAAACGACTATTTGCTCGACCACAAAATTTTAATTTCCTTTTATTTTAAAGTTAAGAATATCTGCATTGAAATTTTAAGAAAAAAATTCACATGTAAAAGAATGATTTTTTTCTTAAAATTTCAATGTGGGTTTCTGTTAATATGCGTCAAGTTACCGAGGTTTTTTTACACATAGAAATAGCACTATACCAACCATGGGAAAATATGTGCCAAGTTAGTCTGGACTAGTCGAGTAAGCATGGATGGAAAAAACAAAGTTTTTTTAAGAAAAAACCCCACCCAGTAGGTTTTTTGTGTTTAATTGGCTTTATTAAAGTTTTATGGTTCTTAATTGTTTTTTTTCTTTTTTTTTCAAAATGAACAGTACTGTACATTTCCTTTTAAAATATACCTATATTTTTAAAGGAAGTGTTAGTGCTTTTAAATCTGTATGGAAATGAACAGGGATAGCAATATTATAGCATAATCAGTAATAAAATTTTAACTTTATGCTGAAAATTAAGTTAATTTTGTGTATTTATTAAATCTAAGAATGCATTCACTTGAGAAAGTTCTACAAAATCCAATTTTACGGGGTAGGGGGGCATTCATCAGTTGTAGGAGCCTCAGAATTTGAAAAGCAATTAACATTTAAAATGAATTTTGGTTTAGTTTTATATATGATTACACATTACAAATTATAAAACATATTTAGAATAGCAGTTGAAAATGTAAACAAAGGTGGGGTTTGTAAATTTGTTTTTATTGGCAAGAAAACAATCTATTATTTTTCATTTTCAATTTCTCATTTTTAGGTTAGTATTTTTTAATACAACTGTTTTCAAAAATTTAGCTGCTATTATATCATTAAAAAAGCAAGAAAGTTTACTTCTCAGACTATTTCTGACCATGTCTTTCTGTTGCTCCTTTATCACTTTAATTTCGTGCAAGCAAGCAATATAGAATAAAGGAAAAATATTTTTTCTTTCAATTTATTTTGGTTGTAACTGAGTCAAACCAAATATCTTGTGCCATTACATTTCTTCAAATAGGCTGAGCAAAAAGTGCCCCAAGGATCAATGGCAGAGTTAAGTGAATTCCATTAGCTCAGATCATAGAAGGAAGTGCTATATCTATCAATAATTGCTAGCTTTTGCGGGCCATGGCATATTAATTATTGATGAAGTCTTGAACGTGCATAAAGGAATTTTACTATGAATAACGCACAATAAATGTAAATCCCTCTTAGCATTCTGATTCTTTTCCTTTCTCTCTACACATACTATTTTCACTTTAATTAGAAGCAGATTATTCACATTGGAAATATTTTTTGAATTAGTTGCATAACCTCCCGAGACCTGGCATTCAATAAAATGGATGTTTTGCTTTTTCTCCCTGTTGTGACAACTTTTATTTTAGCAAGACCTGGACTGGAATTATAAAGGAGGAATAGGAAATCACTTTTTGACTTCGAGAATTTGGAAATGGCAGCTTATTTGTTTACAATATGGAAAAGAACATGATTCGAATTGGAACCGTAGTTGTTTTGATTTTCACATTATTTTTTTTCTTTTTGAATACTGTTTGAGGATTTTTATATAAGTTTGATCTCTTTTCTTATGTTATAAGTAATGAATGAAATTTTTGTTTATCTATTTTTGTGTTAAACATCCCATAGTTCTACTGTAGTTTTGACTTTAACGTACATTCAAAGGGATGTGCCCTCCCCCCCCAGAAAAATTTAAAAATTCAAGTTTATTAATTTTTTTGAAAAACATCGCTTTTAATGCCCAATTGTTCAGAAAAACTAATACTTGAGAGAATATGTGTATTTTATTTTGCTCGGGTCTCTGGAGGATATAGGCGCAGAACTGTGAGGACTTTCTTCAACTCAAAAAGTTGTCGATTGTACATTTTTTTAAAGTAGGTCTTACATATAAATTATATATAAAAATATAGATAGATAGATAATATTTGGTTTAAATCAGAATTTTTATGAATTTACAGTACAATTTTAAATAAGAATTTTGGAAAAATCCTGAGAAGAACACCCATAACTTACATAATATATGTATTATAGGCATTGTCTATCCCGTTTGGTATAAAACAGGGAACTACTGAGATATAACCCCCCTTGGCGACTTTTTCGTTGGCGCCAAGAAACAGTCGCCAACAACAAGATTTTTATGTTGCCAACTTCAAACACAATACAACACTCTTGGCGATGATTATATCGCCAACAATGCCACATCATACACATAGCAAACATGTCAAGAAAAATCACTAAAAAACAGTAAAATACCAAAAATTGCAAATTATATCTTAGACACAATATCAACGCTACTATGTAAAGCACGTACAGCATTTTTCAACAGCAATTCAATACATTAACGGATCGATAATTACTCGAAAAATAGAATTATTTACTTTACAAACACTCAAAGTTGAATAAAAAGCCTTTCTTTAAAGAACACGCAATTTATGCCCAATAATAACTACTGCAATGATTCATTATTGAATAAAATGATATGCACTCTTTAATGAAAAACATAATTAAAATATCGTGCAATTCAACGCAAAACGAATGTTTATTAAAGCTGTGGGAATTTTAAAATAAGAGACTCCATTAGAAAATATATAACATTGATCAATTAAAGCACATATTACATCAATCTATTGGAAGCCTACGCTAAAACTAGTATAAAAACTAGACAACAAAATTAATAACGGTCATCACTTCAAGTACATTCTGTCTTAAACTATTGGAAACCAACATTAAAAATACCATAAAAACACTTCGTCGAAAGAACACGCATTTCATGCACAATAATGACTATTTCAATTAATTATCATTACATAAAATGACATGCATTATTCAACGAAAAACATAGTAAAAATATCTCGCAATTGCACGGAAAACTTCAAATACATTTTACATGAAACTAACGGAAACCCACTTTATCAAAACTAGCAACGCCCCTAATTACTACAGCTAATATTTTAGAACAATTGAAAATTCATTGTTTTATAACCTTACAAACACATAACATAAGCAGATAATAAACTAACAAAAATAAAGAACTCACTTTAAACCAGTTGGCTTTTCAATGTTAATCCCAAATAGCATCAAACTTACAATCCAATACGACGAAATGGTCCGAAAATTACCACTTTATTTTTCTTTGCTTTTAGTCACAATTCACCAAACTTATGCACTTATCAACCAAAACAATTTCGTACTTCAGATAGCACAAACTACAAACCACGTTTCCGTCAGATTCGAAAAATGGCGCCTTAACAAAGTAATATGAATTCATTTATCTCGCCATAATACAAAACAATTGAACTAAATTAATTCACTTTAACACTTTACATTCTTCCTTTATCAACAGGAAATATCTCCACAAACTTTAACGATGAAATTAACTACTAAAAAGCTACCTATTAGTTAAAGAGAACTTTCTAAAGGTCCAACCATCACACTCTAAAAACACCCATTGCATAATCAGGGTTGCCACACATTACCTCAGCCAACATCGATGGCGCTGGGTAAACGAAAAGATATCGCCAACCGAAAATTATTACAAATTGGCGCGCTAGCTCGAATGCCGCCAAGGGGGGATTATATCACAGTAGTACCATAAAACAGTATTTTTATTAGTTTTATTTAAGTAAAATAGTTTTAAGTGATGATTTTGAAAACACCCAATTTTTTTTTAGGATTGGGCAAAATCGAGACAACCCTAAGTTAAAGAGGTCCCACTAGGTATGCTAGATTAATGAATTTTTAACAACCATTGTCTGTTGGACTCTTTTAGTTCTCTAACCCAACACAACGGTGTGACATACAAGGGTCAAGCCAGAGGAAATTTGGGACTGTTCTTAGACTCTTCACAAAATTTAAATCAATCAAAACAGACCTTTCACAAAATTAAATAAATCAAAACGAACCCTTCACAAAATTCAAATTAATCAAAACGGACTCTTCACAAAATTTCAAACTACCAAAGCAATTTTTACATAATTATTTATTAAATAAGCGACAAAAATAAATAAATAAAATTCTTTATCACTGTATGTTTTCCCCCATTTCAATTCAATGAATATTCAATCAACCTTCCCTCTCTCAGCAATATTTAAATTACCTCATTTCTGTGTACACAATCATACAAAATATTAAATGAAGGTCTGTCCCTACTGTTGGACGATTATGACTAGGGAATTTGGTGAACATATGAACTTATAGTTCACAGTATCCACTGTCCCATACATAGCATCTTGCAGCAAAATTTTGGGACATTCGTTTTTAACTGCAAAACCAATAATGAAAAAATTTCAAATATTTTTATTACCTATTTTGAATCTTGAGTAAGATTACTATAAAATTTCTGCTTAAAAGGACTTTTTTAAAAAAATTTGCCATATGCGGAAATCATACAAAATAGTTTTAATGATACCCAAGTACTTCTGGACGTATCTACAAATGTATGAAACTGTCTATAATGAAAATTTACTAACTAATTTATAAAAATACATTCTCTTAATTCACATTAAAATATTATCCAGAATTATTTCATTAAAAAATGGCAATTAATAAGTACAGTCAGCTGGTGGAAAACAACAAAGCTAAAAAAAAAATTTAATATTAGTTTGAATAGAAAAACTTTTTTAAAGAAAGTATTTGCATGTTTACGCTTTGAAAAAGAATAAATATATGAACTAAGTCACAAGACTTAGAAAATCGTGCACAAGATTACTTTTTTTTTTTTTGAAAATTACTTTTCTAAGATGCAAACCAAATGTGGAATGAAACTTATACATTACCCCGGATTATGAAAACATTAATAGCAAAAGTTAGTTACTGAAATTTTAATTTTCGGAAACAGGTACTCACGATAGTTCCTTCGTTTGCTCTTAAAAGTATGAGATGAGTTTGCGAGTTTGGTTACGCTCTGCTATATTCTTCGATAGTTCGATAAGTCAACTTTCAATGCACTGACGAGCGGTTCCTTAACGTGATCGAGCTTCAAAAGAGGTTTCTCGTTCATCTAATACAAAGAAATTACACATTATAAACAACACAAGATCTGAAAAAGGACGTTTGCTTTATCAAACGCCTGAACAGAACTACTCACGGCGATAAAACCAAGTTTTCAAAAAGACCTTGTAAACAATGAACATCGGTTACAGTTAATCATTAATTCACTTCAGCTCTTTTTCACAGAAAACCATTCAGTGATTACAATGTGACTGGAGCGACAAATTGGGCTGCACATTGAATTTTAAAAATTTCTGGACTGATTGAAAGCTGTAGTGTAGACACGTAAAGAACATGGAGGTAGTATCGAGGGGAGATGACACCGCGGCTAACATCAGAGGGATCGGGGTTACCATTTCCTGCCATGTGTCGGTCTTTCTCATCGGCACAAACAAACCGTGTGCTTAACGCTTTTCTACGAGAATTTTTCAAATTTTCATTGCCTATATCTTATTCCGATTTCATGCAATCTTCCAAATAACGCGAAAAACAATTACACCATACTATTGGCAAGTTCTCATTTAAAAACGGTTAACATTAGGTGCAATTTTAATATAGAAAATGCAGGTTTTTGTAGCGCATTTTTCGATGCTCTGAGCGCTTGCCCTTCGATAATTTTGCCGGTTTTCTCATGTATTGAATTAATACTAAACTTATTTTATACATTATTATTCAGAGCTTGCGCTTCCATGTCTTCTCAAGCACTTTTAAAAAGTTTTAATAAAGATCTTGAGTGCTTTATTAATATATGTACACACACAATATATATATATATATATATATATATAATATTTATTTATTTATTTACATGTACATTTGATCTGATATTTATGGTTATATAAGCAATGATATTGCATTGTAATAGAAAGCTCATTAATGTAAATATTTCAAAGAGGACATTTATAATTGTTGCGTAACATTTTATTTAAAATAAAGTACATTGTATTTCAAGAAATAAGCAGATTTTGAAAACATATTTGCAGAATTATGCATAAAAACTCGCGTCAATAATTCAAAGTATAATTTTAGAATTATCATTTAAAAGTGATTATATTAAAATTGAGATTTTTTAATGAAAGAATAACTTTTTTATTTCTGTTCAAAAACACTGAAATGATAGAAATAATGACAAGCATCTGCTTACTGATGTGACAAATAATTCTTGGAATTAAAAATTAAAATAATCTATTGGTACAAAAGTTAATATTCATAACACTAAAAAGAGTTTCACACGGGGAGAAAGAAAGGAAAAGGAGAGAAAAAACTATTAATATCTGGGGAAATTGATCTTTAAAAAATTTCATTACAATATAAAGAAAAATGATTAAATGATTTAAATTTCTGAATGACTGAACACAAATGGGTATGTTCACTAAATTTGAAGCATTTACTGGAAAACTAGGAACATAACTGTAATGCTTAAATTTTGGGGAGTTAGTGTATAGGAATGTAAATTTTAGCATCATTCAAACCCAAAGTTGATGAGAGAAGCCCCCCCCCCCCAATTTTTTTGTATTCAGCGTCAAATTTCAGGACAGTGATATGTAGATATTAATAACATGATTTATTAGGAGAAACCCCACTAAGAAAAATATTCTGGTTGTACTACTAATTAAAACAATCAATCTCAGTGACAAAGAGCATATGAAATTAGAAAGGCAGATAAAAAGGAGACTGTGTCATATTTAACAGTGCCGGGTCTGGGGGGGGGGGGGGGAACTCGGGCGGCACTTCTGGGCAGCAAATTTATTTGTGATGCAAGAAAAAGAAAGAAAGACAATAAAATAAAAAAAGAAAAATATATTTAATTAAGAAAATTTAATTTTTGGAAAGAGAAAATTAAAATCCTAGTTCGGCGCTCCAATTCGATCATTGATCGGCTATTTTGCTAACGATTAAAACAGATGAATAGAATTATTTATTTGTATAAACTATCGGAGACTAAAATTGAGGTATACTGAATATGTTGCGTTGTTGATCAGTCGGCAGGCTCTTCTGGTAGGCAAGGGCTCCTAGAAATTCAGTTTTAGGGGGTGGCAAATTTTGCAATGTCAAAAATTTAAGTTAAAAAAAGTCAAGGTTTTTTCCTCTTCTGATAATGAAATATAAATCATGCTATGCTAACAATTTACTAATAGTTTTTCTTTTACAAACTTTCAAAGCATCCTTTTGGGAAGGGGCGGAAGAGCTTGTGATAGTGAAATATTAATTGTGTCATGCTCAAACAATACAGCAGTTCTTCTTTTACAAATTTTCAAAGCATTCTTTTGGGAACGGAGGGCTTGTAAGAGTCATTTGAGAAGGCAGACATGGCTCTTTGATACGGGCGTTAGTTGGGGGGGGGGGGGAGATTTCGTTTTGCATTTTGATGAGTATTTTCGTGAGTAAAAGAGTTTAAATTTTAAAAAGTTGTTGTATGCCTTTTTTCTTCCTAATATAAATTTCTGCCGTCCCAAATATGTGCCTCCTAAGGCGTCAAGATGCACCAGTTTGCATATAGTTTTCAAAATTTTCCCGTGAGAGAAACCCCAGGACTGTCAGAATTTCATATCTCCCGTTAAGGGGACCTTTCATATGGCTCTACCCCCTCCCAATGTTGAGCGGAAAGGGCCATGCCGTGGGAACATTAACGAAAGTTTCATGGATTTCTCAATGGCTCCCCAAATAAAAAATCCTTAAAAAAAGGTCAGTACATAACGGTGATGTAAAATATGACCAATAATTAGATGGAGGGAGCAGCATATTTAAGTTTGGGTCGCCACGGAAAACTCCGGCACTGATATTCTATCGTATGTGGAGTTAGCATTACAGATAATCTTACTTTCTCACAAGATTAAAGAATATTACTATTCATATTACAATTAATATACATGCGTATATTTTTTACTTTTTAAATATGAGTTACTTATCTAATTTTATTAAAATTATAAAAATGTTTTCCACATCACCCAAGCGGTACGGCTTATAGAAGAATTACCCCTTTTGCAAAATGCAAGGCGGGTATCCCCACGAGGTATATATTCCTTCTACATTAAGTTAAAATAATGATTAGATGTAGTTTTTCATAACATTTTATTGCGTACTGCTATATGTACAGAAGTAATTTAAAATGAGTGCCAGCTCTAGAAAAGTTTAAACGAAATTAATTGGCTGATTTCAAATTTGGAAAAACAGTCAGGGGATACGTCTCGGAAATGCAACTATAGCATTATAAAATCAACAGACATAAAAAGACAAGAGAATCAATAAAAGCTACGAGAACAAGCACGAAAACAACGGTCAGTTCAGCAGCTTTGGTCTCTGATCGGCACTTGGATCGGCTGTAACGTCTTGAGGACTTGTGTGTATGCCGAGTGGTAAAGCATGACTTCGATGGTAAAACTTAACAAGATTTTATTTACATATTATTTACAGCTTCATCAAAACTTAGGGTTGGTAGACAGTGACCGAGGTCGGACGGAACACGTCCGTTTCTCTCCTCGTCAAAAGATGTTCTCCTCGAACTCAGAATTTTCTTACTTCTCCTTACATGTCCGTTGGCCAGGACTCCGGAAACTGCCCAGCCCCCTTTTCAGATAAAATCGAGAGGGATGCGGCCGCCCCTTTTGTCGGCGGGCACACAACCCTGGGAACGGAAATAGATTTTGGGCTAAACGGATGCCAGAGGTCAGGGGCCAAATTCGGACGGACAAAGTCAGCAAGCATCTGGATTTTTGAAGTATTGTTTTTCTCGACGCCGATAACATGAAAGGGGACCGAGGGGAAAGTGGATACGTCGGAACGAGGCAAAAAGGACCGGATGCCCCTTCTGACCGGATGCGGTCGCCAAGAAGACGCTACAACTCCTCCCCCCTTCAGAACTTCAAAAATCCATGACAAAAATGAACAATTTCACACAATAAAGTAAACTTAATAAAACAAAGTATCCTTTCCTTATGAGTTGGCTGTGATACACAAGTAAACAATTGACTTGATTTAAAAGTTAATACTTTAATATTTTAATTGAAACTAATATTTTCAGAGT
The DNA here is from genome assembly GCA_038502835.1 of Octonoba sinensis. Lineage (NCBI taxonomy): Eukaryota > Metazoa > Arthropoda > Arachnida > Araneae > Uloboridae > Octonoba > Octonoba sinensis. The sequence continues at coordinate 12,548,213 of CM076601.1, read as the reverse complement.
AAGGTAGTTATAACTAAATTTTAAAAATAATAATAACTGGTCAGTGCAGTTGCTTCAAAAAGTAACATACTAATGCATATAAAACAGTCAACACAACTAGTTAAGATGTGTTTTTCACACAATCATTTGCTCTAACTCTGAGCTTCTCTTAAACAAAGATCTTAAATCAATAAACACAACCAATCAATAACGAAAAGTAGAACTCAAGTATATAATTTATGATTTTAGAATCATAACTAATTCCCTTACTTTACTTTTGGCTAGCGAATAACCATGACTTTCAAAACTCCAGTTTTCTCACTCTTTAAACTAGAAGTTTTTCTTTTAAAACAAAAAATGAGTAGTTGATTAAAACAAACTTTCCAGCAATAAGTACACTTTCCTCATCATCCCTAGTGCAAAGATATGGGAGTACTTAATAATATCGGAATAAACTTCCTGACAAGTTGAAAATTTTCAAAGTTCATGATTAATAATAATAATAATAAAAATCAATAAATGAGCTGATTATGAATTTAACCAGTTCAGAAATTTTCTGCAATACAAAACTGATAAAGTATTTAAATTATATCAATTGCACACAATATTACCCAATATAGGAATTTAGCAAATCAGCTACATCCTGAGGATCAGAACCATGTACACATAGACTACAATTACAATTACACAATACAAAGTTTTCGTATCCTAAACACATCAATAAAAATACAAAACAGTCGTCAACTTAAAATCCGCCCTGGAATTTTTATTCGGGATAGTTGGTTAGTCACAACTATCCGGGTGGAATATACGATGTAGTTTAGAGACTCTGGCATTTTTAATATTTGATTTTGACACCAACTTGTCATCTATCACAAAATCATAAATACATGGATTGAGCATAATCCCATTTAAAAACCTACGGTTTTCTTTTGCCGCAAGCCTTTCAACATACCGAAACCGTTTTTTAATCGGTTTTCCTTTCCTATAGCTCTTTAGCACCCGATTATCTAAACAACAACTCAGGCCTACAGAAAGTTTCTGTTTTCTTGAGGGGTCAACAAACCCTCTATTCTTTCTTGTGAAATCATTTACGCTCTTACCCCCATTGGGTCTATTAGCTGTTCGAGTTTTCCTCCGTTTTTTCCCCCACAATAAAACTTGTTTGGGAGAGGGGCGACTTTCACGCCCGCTTCTATTTCTGCTAAACTTCTCGGTGACCCCCTCTTCACAGTAAGAATGCTTAGAGCCCGTAAGCTCCCGGCCCTTAGACCATAAACTAGATAGACAAGGTCTGGGGGCGTGGTCGGTAAGCAGGAGTCTTTCCCCGGAAAACAGGTGACGGAGTCCTTCGGTGAGAGAGGGCTTCGTCGTGCCATGTTAATTCTCGTAGAGATTTGAAGAGTGATTTATTTTAATTTCTTATTGTATGACAGACACATTTTAGCACAATTATTTTCTATCACACGCAAGGAAACAGTTCATAGATTAATGGACAAGTGTTTTTTTATTGGTATTATCAATAATTAATTAGTAATAGTGATTTGAAAATTATCTTATATATTGAGCTCATTGAGAGTAGGAGTTAGTTTCTTGCCCCCTTTTTGTGAAACTTAATGTCATACAGTAAAGCTCTTTGCAATGAATACAATTCGCATTGCTTTTACAAGGTTTTTAACTGACTTCAACCTCATTATGTCTTGCCCTTGAGATATCAATGCGAAAAGTAAAAACATTTGTAAAGCCACGTTAATAAGCCAAACATAAAATATACCTATTCTTTTCTTTTTCAGTTCATTGAAAAATAAGGAAGGAAAAACAAAAGCGTTTAAGCTGTTTTTCTTTTCAAAATCTGAAATAAATTTAAAGAAAGCAACAGCATGAAGAAAAAATTTTAGTTTTGAAAATAGTTTTTAAATTTTTTAAGTTCAAAAAATTATTTTCTTTAGAAAATTGTCAGTTAAAACTTTAATGTTGCTCCGATACAGTTCGTAAATCTAAAATTAATAGTCATGTGACATTAGCCTGTAGGACTGAAAACATCGGATTGGGATCATTCATAAATGATGTCACGCTTCGAGGGGGAGGGGGGTTCGTGAAATTGTGACAAGGGGTGGGGAGGGGGTATGTTGAAGTGTGACACTTTGTGACAAAGGGGGGAGGGAGTCAAATAACTGGGAAAAAAGCGTGACATCATTTATGGACGGTCCCATTGTACCGTTAATTAAAATGCGATTGTTTTTTTTAATGAATTACAGAAGATGAAGTTTGTTCTAAGATTGCAAACAAACGGAATAAATTAATTTATTATCTAAGTGTTGTGCAATACAGTCAGAAATACAATATATATGTAATATATTGGTAAGGGGGAAGCATGAAATGCATTTTAAACATAATTATGAAAATTTAACAATTTTACTTACATTATTAAAAGTAGAGAATAAAAAATAAACTGGAGCGAACACAGACATATGTATACTTGGTGATGCAACGAACGTTCGGCCTTTCTGCGAGTATATTTCAAGCATCGTTCATGTCTTTTAAGATTTAATATTATTGAAATGTTAATTTCAACGTTGCATTTATTATTTAGGGGGCGGGCATTATTAATAAAGCAGAATGGAATTTAACTACTGGAAAAAATAGTTTAATTTCTATTGAAAATTGCTCTTGATTTTTAAATTAATTTTGTGTATTTGTTACGCATTTTTGGTATTCTTTGATATTATTTTAGAAATGGTGTAGTCATATTTTAAAGTATTTCTCAACAATTGCTTTAGTTAATTTATATATATGACTTTCTTGTTCTTCATAATCAAGAATACGATACTCCAAAAATTTAAAAATAAAATTAAAATTTACGCTTTTCATTGTTAATATTGCTATTATGTTTAATAAATCAGGTTAGTGCTTTTGTGCACAGAATGGGTCTTGATCGTTTGTCTGAAAGCAATCTCAGCTCTTTTACAGATCAGAAGCAAGTTCAGAAATTGAGAAGACTCACCCACGTGGTATAGGACGGCGAAAAGCTTTGATCTCCGAGCCCTGTCAGTCAAACTGGTCCCCACTATTCCTGCTTAGGAACTAACAATGGCGAGTGAATAGAAGGGCTCGTCTAGATACTATATGGTCTAAGTCCCGGCCTACCGAGGGGACTTTTTCTACCCCTTTTTTGTCTCGGTTCTGACTGTCTCGGTTCATTACAGGGGAAATTTTATCTTTCTCCCTCTTCTCTCTACTTTCACTATCAAAGGAAACTTCTTTTCTCCTGCAATCGGAACTTTTTCTAGAGTCTGTGCTCTTTTTCCCAAAAATGCTGAAATACCATTTCCTAAACAATCGGAATTTTTTTCCTCAGTACCTATGTTCTTCTCTTCGATATCTACAATCAACTTTCCTACACAATCGACACTCCTATTCTTAGAGCCTGTGTCCTTTTCTGCAACACCTATCATCCCATTTCTGACATAATCTAAACTATTCTCCTTAGAATCTGTGTTCTCCTTCACCATATCTATTATCAATTCATGAGCAGGGTGCTCTAATTTAGTCTCAGGGACGACTTATCTCTGCGATATCTAAAATCAACCTTCCTACACAATCGACATTTTTGTCCTTAGAACCTGAGTTCTTTTCTGCAACACCTATCATCCCATTTCTGACATAATCTAAATTATTCTCCTTAGAACCTGTGTTCTCTTTCACCACACCTATTGTCAATTCAGGAGCAGGGTGCTCTAATTTAGTCTCGGTACGACTTATCTCTGCGATATCTAAAATCAACCTTCCTACACAATCGAGATTTTTGTCCTTAGAACCTGAGTTCTTTTCTGCAACACCTATCATCCCATTTCTGACATAATCTAAATTATTCTCCTTAGAACCTGTGTTCTCTTCACCACACCTATTGTCAATTCAGGAGCAGGGTGCTCTAATTTAGTCTCGGTACGACTTATCTCTGCGATATCTAAAATCAACCTTCCTACACAATCGAGATTTTTGTCCTTAGAACCTGAGTTCTTTTCTGCAACACCTATCATCCCATTTCTGACATAATCTAAATTATTCTCCTTAGAACCTGTGTTCTCTTTCACCACACCTATTGTCAATTCAGGAGCAGGGTGCTCTAATTTAGTCTCGGTACGACTTATCTCTGCGATATCTAAAATCAACCTTCCTACACAATCGAGATTTTTGTCCTTAGAACCTGAGTTCTTTTCTGCAACACCTATCATCCCATTTCTGACATAATCTAAACTATTCTCCTTAGAACCGGTGTTCTCCTTCACCATATCTATTGTCAATTCAGGAGCAGGGTGCTCTAATTTAGTCTCGGTACGACTTATCTCTGCGATATCTAAAATCAACCTTCCTACACAATCGACATTTTTGTCCTTAGAACCTGAGTTCTTTTCTGCAACACCTATCATCCCATTTCTGACATAATCTAAATTATTCTCCTTAGAACCTGTGTTCTCTTTCACCACACCTATTGTCAATTCAGGAGCAGGGTGCTCTAATTTAGTCTCGGTAGGATTTTTTTCGATTAAGGGAAACTTCTGCGACTCAGTATTTGTTTCTAAAATTTGTACGTTAGAGTGCACAACGCTAACACGGGATTTGTGGGATAATCTATTTAAGCTTTCGATATATGCGATTTCGCGATATATTTCTCGCAGCTTAAACTGTCTTTCTTCATTTTCTTTTTCCCATTCTTTCTCTCTTTCGACCCTTTTTTTCTCTCTTTCGACCCTTTCTTTTTCCCATTCGTTCTCTCTTTCGACCCTTTCTTTTTCCCATTCGTTCTCTCTTTCGACCCTTTCTTTTTCCTTCCTTTCCCTCTCTCTTTCCTCTCTTTCCCTTTCGAGTCTAGTTTGAACAATCTCATCAGCAAAATCCTTAACTAGGTTTTCCTCGTACCTTGCATTTCCGGTGATCAAGTCGACCAAATCTATTTTTTTTAACATGCAAAGCACAACAAATCTTTTTTTCATCAAAACGAAAAATGAACGGAAGAAACACTTCTCGGGAGATTCTTTTCCTTCGATTCAACGGCAAGGCTCACAGCAGGGTGCTGAAAGTCTCATTCACTCGGGGCGAGTATATCTTCTCTGCGGGGTGCAGAAACCTCTCCTTTCGAAAGGCAAGCATTCGTTTGTCTTCATGGAGAAGGGAGAAATCGGATACTTTTTATCACTGTCTACTCATCGCACCGCTGAACACCAAAATATAGCTGTAACGTCTTGAGGACTTGTGTGTATGCCGAGTGGTAAAGCATGACTTCGATGGTAAAACTTAACAAGATTTTATTTACATATTATTTACAGCTTCATCAAAACTTAGGGTTGGTAGACAGTGACCGAGGTCGGACGGAACACGTCCGTTTCTCTCCTCGTCAAAAGATGTTCTCCTCGAACTCAGAATTTTCTTACTTCTCCTTACATGTCCGTTGGCCAGGACTCCGGAAACTGCCCAGCCCCCTTTTCAGATAAAATCGAGAGGGATGCGGCCGCCCCTTTTGTCGGCGGGCACACAACCCTGGGAACGGAAATAGATTTTGGGCTAAACGGATGCCAGAGGTCAGGGGCCAAATTCGGACGGACAAAGTCAGCAAGCATCTGGATTTTTGAAGTATTGTTTTTCTCGACGCCGATAACATGAAAGGGGACCGAGGGGAAAGTGGATACGTCGGAACGAGGCAAAAAGGACCGGATGCCCCTTCTGACCGGATGCGGTCGCCAAGAAGACGCTACACGGCCCTGCCACGCCCCCCTATCGGCACAAACAGAGCTCGGTAGGGTTGCTATTTGGCAGGACGTCACGTGGTACGATGTCATCTCCCCTAGATAATAGCTGCATGGTAAAGAAAGAACCGTCATAGCTGAAGTATAAAATAAACGAAAATTACATGACGTCATTGCGGGTGCATGAGACATAGTGGACGAAATTTTGAATATCTACGCATGCATTTTTTAATCTTATTAGTTGTTCTCTTTATGTACAAAAGACGTTTTATCAGAGAGTTGTTCTTATGAATGTTCAAAACAAAGAACAATATTTTTTATTTAGCTCAAAATTATCTTTTTTAATCCAATTTTTGAGATTTTAAACTTATTGAGTCAGAAAATGCGACTATTAGTGCTTTTTTATTTTCTCTCACCCCTTTTCTCATTGCTCTCTGTAAATAAAATTTTTACTGCGTATAAAACGTATGCATGTTCAGAAGTTATCGTCCCACTCATTATTCGATAAAACACTATTCTGTACGTTATAACGCCAATCACTATCACTGAATAACCAAGGTCCCAAGGTAGAACAAAAGTTTGTTAGTACTCAAATTAAAGCGTAAAAGGAGCTGTAAACAACGAAGGAATCGTTACCGTTAGCGTATTTTTCCCCGCAGCAGACGAATTAAATAAGCTGCTGACATGCAGTAGGTAAGGTCCATTCTAAAACAAAATGCAGAGAGAGGGCCAATTCAAACGGCAATAAGAAAGTATATTTCAAATTACTTCTAGCCTAGGTCAGACTTGGTGAAATTATGTGCTGCTCCTGAAACAATTCAGTCGCAAGCTCAAAATTAAAAATTCACCAGTGTGCCATTTTGCTTTAATTTTAGAAGGTTTCTGTTACTGCAGTAAAAGTACGAATGAAATTTTCCTACCCTACTAAGCTAAATATATTCGGCAATTTAATTCAGCCGAGAGTATCCATGAAAAACGGATACTCAAGGGATCTTTAACCGCCGATGATTATGCCGCATAATCATACGACATGGGCGCAGACGATTTCCTGCATCTTGAAAATCCACCGACTTGAGCCAGGTTTGAACCTGCGAACTTGGGCGTACGAGGCCTGCGCTTTACCACTACGCCACCTTGCCGCCAAAACGTACTCTTCAAACTGTGAATTCTAATAAGGTGTTCTGTCCTTTAATGATTGTAAAATGGGATGAGGTATCAGTTATGTTTTTATTACTTGCTCAGAAAGCATTTTTTAGTCATGTTATTGTTGTTTAATGATGTTATTTGCCCTTTTAAAATCTAAGCTACCCGCAGAGCGATCAGGAAATAAGGGCGCCTTCCTTTTTAAATGAGCACCACAAGGGTGGAAGTGCGACTTAGCCAAAACTCAGATTATGCATTCGGCGTGCACAAGATGGTACTATCACTATGCCAACCCCCTTATTTTTTAAATTTTACTTAACCAAATAAAATGGTTTTTAGGCAAGGTGCCTTGATTTTCCATACTCAGCAATTCCAATATATAAATAAAAAAGTAAATATATATATAAAGGAAAAAAAAAGTTCAAACTCCTATCAGCTTTGTATGATTTCCTTAGCCGATATCTTTCTTGAATGAATAGCTGGCATGGTGGCGTAGTGGTAAGGCGCAGGCCTTGTACGCCCAAGTTCGCCGGATCGAACCTGGCTCAAGTCGGTGGATTTCCAAGATGCAGAAAATAGACTGCGCCCATGTCGTATGATTGTGCGGCATGTTAAAAATCCCTTGAGTATCCGTTTGGCATGGATACTCACGGCTAAATTAATTTCATAGTGCAGGTTGCATCAATTAGAGCTCAGGTGCCCCCCTCTAGGGGGAAACTGAGTGTCAAAACAATAGCGGCAATGGTACCACACTCATTGTTGTGCCGCTGAAAGAGTTGGTACCAATCTCTAGGAACGCACTAGGTTTCAATGCTTAAGAACCAATATACGCAGTCTATTTGAAAAAAAAAACAACAACAACAACAAATCTTCCTTGAATTTGTGCGTGTATACGTAGGGTGGCCTTCGCTTTCATCGAAATAGGCTGAGGATAAATAATAATGTGGGAAATATATTTACTTTTTATGAAGAACAATAAACAAGTTGCGTTCTTTCCTTTTCTTTTTTATGCTAAAAATTCAACTTGATAAAATAATTTTTATAAAAAAAATAGAACCAACTTCAAATTATAAATTGCGCTAAAAAAAGAAATAGATTCTTTAAACGACATCGATGTGACTTTTAAACAAAGTTTTAGAAGTCGGTGCAAAATCAGGATAAATAAAATCTTTTGTAATCATGAATCAATTACAAATATATATATATTCCCTAAATTAGCAACAGTTCCAATATGAAGTAGCACATGGTGTAATGGTAATTAGACTCATAATTTTACACCGACTTCTAAAACTATGTTTAAAAGTCACATCGATGTTGTTTAAAGAATGAATTTATTTTTCACTTTTTAGCGCAATTTATAATTTGAAGTCGGTTCTATTTTTTTATAAAAATTGTTTTATTTTATTCTTTTTAGTGTAAATGCATTTTTTATATAAATACTCTATTTTTAAGAAATCTATGTCAAAGGAAAAACCTTCTTTGAATGAATGGCCCTAAAAACTAATCATTTGTATGATAAATTCGGCTTTGACTTGGATTTTAGCAAACAAACTGGTTGGATTTAATTTTTTTAATAATTGTCGAATATAGTCAAACGAAGGCACGGGACCTATGGGAAACCATCCTCGATCGATTAAAAAAAAAAAAATCATGAAAATCGGTTCATCCGGTGAGAAGTTATGAGTGAACAAACAACCAAACAAAAAAAAAACCCGACATACATAACAGTATGAATGTATAACCTCCTTTCTTTGTGAAGTCGGCTAAAAATGGAATACATTAACATCAAGAAAAAACAACAAATGCCCACCTCAAATGTAATACCAGAACGTGCCAATCTCAGCGTATCACCTGCCATTTTTCAACTAGAATTGCCTGCTAGTGGCAGCACAGCCTTTCATAAACGGACAGTATAATTTCGTAATAGTGAGCGTAAAAATTAATGATAAATGAGATCACAGAGTTAATTATTTTTTTAACTGTTTTGCTAACATTACATAAGGTATAGGTTCATTGCTAAGAAATGTAAATACAAGGGGAAGTCAAAAAGAAAAGGGACTTTTGAGAAAAGAGGTATTTTGATTATGAAACGATAGAAAACTGAAACTATACAATACATTATTTTTCTACGTAACTAGTTCATCGAGGTTAACTTATTAACTTATGTAATAAGTTAACAACAATTCAATCATAAATTATTACTGGAAATAATCTAGAGTTGAGCTCAATTTCTTACTATATTTGTGCATAATGATTATTGTTTTATTGTTTTACGAAGTGCAGAATTTCCAAAGGCTTGGTTTTTAAGTGAATATCGCGCTCCATCCATCTCACCGTTTCAGGGAGTTCTAAGGCCACGTCCAGACTAGAGCACCTAGAGCACGCTCAGGGTGAGCATGACGTCACGAAGACTAAAAACAGCTTCTGCGCATGACCTGAGCACGCGAGCAGCCATTCGGGTGAAAGCCACTCCCCGGCGCTCAGGTTGAGCATTGCTCAAGTGTAGACGCACCGCACCGTTTAGTCACACATTCTCGAGTGCACGTGATCATAATGTGCATGTGCTACACTAAAGCATGTGCATGTGAAGTCAGAACGGTGTGTGTTGCTCATATTGAGCTTTACTTTCGCTTTAAAACCAAGTTTAACTCATCGAGATATGATAAGTGGAGAGTGTACTGCTTGGACTCACTTCGTTAAACGGAGTGCTCATAGTGTGTCACGTGGGCAGTGGGTTTTGGCGTACTCAAGTTCGCCGGGTAGTACGATCTGGCTGATTATTGCTTTCTTGACGTGATAATTTTTTTGTCTCCAAACTAATAATTTTAAAATGCAGTTTTTAGGAAAACAGAAACGATTTCTCAAATCATAAACGATGTACGGATGAAAAACGTTCCCAAGGAATAAGATATGAGTAAAACCAGATACGTCACACTCCGGGCAACAAATCATGGCTCTCTGAGCGAAAATAATTTTTAGTCATGGAAAAAATGGACTACCAATCAGTGCACGTTTAGAAACATGGAGGCGTGGTCAATAAGAATCCAGAATCAATGATTTGTGAGCATTGGCTCACTTACTCTTTTTTATTTCCTGGAAAGAGGCAAAAGGTCACGTGACTAACGATTGGTTACTCTTAGGTCATTGCCCAATCCATCGAGGGCGGTGGTAGCCTAGTGGTTAGGATGTCGGCCATTCCAATTGGAAGGTCGCGCGTTCGATACCCGTTGAAGACCCATCATGTACATTTGGGGATAAGTGCATGTAAAATCCGTGAACCCCACTACCTCTTCCCCGGGAAGGGCCTACCTAAGGCCTAGTGGTGACAGGGAAGGAGGTTGGAGAGGAAAAGTAGGATGCATCGAAGGTTTGGAACAGCATGTTGAAGATACTTCTTTATTTCTTAACTGTAATTACTTACGAAGAACTGGTGCAGAGTAATGTATCCTAAAAAAGATGTAAACCCGGCGTTTCAATTCGACTGTAATTGCTAAGAGATGTTTAGACTCGTCGTTATAATTATTGACAAATAGCACTTCTGACTAGTTGTGCATATTTAATCGCTTTGGAACAGAATGGAGGCAATTCAAGCAACGTCATTGGTCACGTGGCACCGATGAAAGCAATGTAAACAAAGGAAGCCGTAGCATCGGTTTACTTCGAGTTCGACACATCTAATTAAACACTAGACCTAAATAAAGTTCTTCTACATTATATAAAATTAACACTTAATAAAACACTATAACTATTGTAATAACTAATAAATGTCTTCTAGAATGATTAAATTAAATGTAAATACTGGGTTATAATCAGAAAGAGCTGCGAAAATAGTCTAATTTTAAGATATTTCATTTTGCCTAGTGAACTCCACGTAGAACTCAATTGAAAATCTTAGTAAACAAAAAGCGGGTATCACGTGACAGCGATAATCGCTCATGAGTCAGTCCCTCTAGCGGTGAATTGCCTCCATTAAGGAACGGATAACGGCTAGTAGAAATTCTGAGAGCTATAACGCAAACAAAACATAACTTTTTAAGGCGCCTTTCGTTTCTAGGGGACGCGTGCCGTTGGAGGTGATTAAGTTTTTTTTTTGCCAAATCAAACTCCAATTTAACACTTGTAATTCAACTAGAGTTCTCTCAACAATCGGAATTCGACCGTAATAATTAAGTTTAGCATAGAAAACATTATGCTATTTTTACAATTATATAAGTATTATTCATCAAATTTGGCGATGACAGCGACGAGTTTATTTTGATCAAAGGAAACGCGTTATAAATCGTTGTCGTCACAGGGCCAATTCTCTCATGAATGTAGCCGCTTGTTCTTCTGCCGATTTCGTACTAAGTTGAGTGGCAGTTGAGTAAGGCTTAAATGTTTGCTTCCATACACTATTCTCATTTTTCATTCCATTGTTTCAGAGAAGCCTTCCCTCAAACTCTTATTATAGTTGCTCTTAATATGACTGCTTAATGGCAGCAAACTCTTTTTAACCATGTGTTTTATAATTATTTGCTCAGCGAAGACATAATGCCATCTGCTATCTATAGCAATATAACTTTACAATTATGAGTGAGGCTTGCCTGACAAAAGAATAGGGGAAGTAATTAACTAATAATAGACTGTTTCCAAATTTTTAAAATCTAATTACCATTACAATATTTGCTGCTTCATATTGAAACTGTTGCTAATTCTGGGAAAATATATATATTTGTAACTAATTCATGATTACAAAAGATTTCATCTATCCTAATTTTGCACCGACTTCTAAAACTATGTTTAAAAGTCACATCGATGTTGTTTAAAAAAATTAATTTATTTTTCACTTTTTAGCACAATTTATAATTTGAAGTCTGTTCTATTTTTTTATAAAAATTATTTTATTGCACATAAGCCAGGCACTGAAGTGTATCGTTTGGGAGGCATAATCCCTGGCTCATGTCAGCTACTTTAGATATCGCCTAAGGCTACGGCTAACAGGTTTTTGGGTGTCTGGTTTAGAAAAGGTACTTTAGATACAATTTTAACACAGAATGCGCACTTTATTAACATTAAAAGGGATATTGTGAAAACAAGGGAGTTCTTTGTTCAGGCGAAATTCCATATTGTCGATTGATTGACAATGAAATAGTCATACACACCTTACTGCACCAATCTAGGCTACGGCTGCAGTTAATCATTCATTGAGCTGGGCATAATCAATCAACCCATCAATGTACCATTCTGTGTTCGAATTGAAGATCTTCTTGGAAGCCATTTATAGCTAAGTAGCTGATGTTATACAATCGAACCCGCTTAATGGAATATCGGTTAAAAGAATATCCCGCGTAATGTAATAAATTTTCAACGCACCAAACAATAATGTACTATTTCTGAGATCCCGGATAATCGCATATCCCGGTCTTTAGAATAATTGTTCGTGGCTATTGCATTTCGTGCAGTAACTTCAAGAGAAATGGAAGCCATGTAATTAACAATTTTTACTTAAGTCTCAAAAGTGGTCATTTGACCCATCAATATGTAGTACCAATGGATTGCGCGATGGCAACCGTAGAAGTGACCAACGTTAGTCACGTGGGTAGTGTCTACCTTTTCCCTTCCTCCCAGGGAATAGGAACCAATTAAGCGCGTCGATGTCGGTCATTAGTTCTACTCGGTTGTGGCGCGTTTTGGTTTTTCAACTCATGCCTCATTTTTGGCGACGTTTGTCGCTATAATTAGAGGAGTAGCTAATGTATTCCTGACAACTATTTTGCAAGATTATTAGTTTGGAGACAAGAGTTGTCATGCCAAGAAAGCAATACGCAGAAAAAGCGATCGACCCGGACAACATAAGTGCGCCAAGGAGCCCATCCATGTGAAACAAAAGGCACGCTGTTTAACGAAACGGGTTCCAGCAATGCGCCCTCCGTTTATCATATCTCGAAGCATCGATATAAGTCAAATGACCGTTTTTGAGCACAAAAACGGTCATTTGACTTATCTGGTGGGCTTCGTGTTAAATTCCATCGTTATATTAGCGCTATGAATAATCCCTCACTGCATAGCATCTCATTCTGTGTTCATCTGTTGCCCGGAACAGCGGGCACTTAATGACGTCACGACAAAACTCACCCAAAACGGACTCGGGGAAGGTCATCCCTGCGTTCATTCGCTTCTCTGGAACCGGACGCACATTCAGATGTCACGACCAAACTTATAAAAAACGACTCAAGAAAGTTTTGCAGAAGAGTTGAAATAGAAAGCTGGTCGAAATATTTGAGAAAATTCTGTAGAAAAGAAGAAATATAAAGCTGCTCGACAGATTTAAGAAAGTTTTGTAGAAGAGTTGAAATAGAAAGCTGCTCCAAAGATCTAAGAAAGTTTTGTAAGGAGAGTTGAAATAGAAAGCTGCTCCAAAGATCTAAGAAAGTTTTGTAAGGAGAGTTGAAATAGAAAGCTGGTCGTAAGATTTGAGAAAGTTTTATAGAAAAGCAGAAAAAGAAAGCTGCTCGACAGATCTGAGAAAGTTTTGTAGAAGAGTTGAAATAGAAAACTGGTCGAAAGATCTAAGACAGTTTTGTAGAAGAGTTGAAATAGAAAGCTGGTCGAAAGATTCGAGAAAGTTTTGTAGACGAGTAGAAAAAGAAAGCTGCGCGAAAGATCCAGGAAAGTTCTGCAGAAGAATAGAAATCGAAAGCTGTTAGAAAGATCTAAGAATGTTCTGCAGAAGAGTAGAAATAGAAAGCTGCTCGAAAGATCTAAAAAAAGTTCTGCAGATGAGTATTAATAGACCGCTGCGGCGCAAGATTTACACTGCTACTGAAAGATATTCGCAAAACGATATTGACCAAGTACGCTTGTGCAATGTTTCCAGAACATGAAGGAACACTTGTTGAATACCAAACATTTTCAATGAAAATTTAAACATGATTGATTATGAATTTCCAAAAACTGATTATTTGATTTGTCATTCACAGCACGATACTGCTAAATTCGCTTTGAATATTTTGGGAAAACTCGCAGAATTCAACTAATGAAATCAAAGTGAAGCAAAAATTAATTTTTCGATTCATTTAATGCAACAAAAATTGAGGTTGTAGAACGGAGAAATTGAATTAGTGGTCGAAGTAATGAGGAAGTATTCTAAGATTTAATGTTCTTCAAGGGATATAATAGAGTATAAAAAACAAAGGTTGCTCTAATAAACGATTGAAATCCTTCTCGGTTTCGTCCTTTACTGCACTTCAAAAGAAAAAAAAATCAAACTTTCAAATAGAATACAAACGGATAAAGGGATAAGTTTCAAAGAGTTTTTACTATAAAAGGATTTAAAAACTTCTTGGACATACATTAATCATAACTCTTGAGGTCAAAATACTTTAGAAAAATCAGGGCCATATCTAAAAGATAAAAGGCAGAAACACGCACCCTTTTTCTGAATAATGAGAGGGCAATATTATTGTTTAATAACCTTGGTGAAATTCACCAACAAAAAGCTTAAAATGAAGGTGAGGCTACGGAAAAGCTTAGAGAAATATTTCCTGGTAATGCAGCAGGTAAACGATCACACAAAAAATAGTTTTTAACAAGTAAAGTTATTTCTTAATCTATTACTTAAAAAAAAAAATTCTGACATTATAGCTAGTTACCAACCTGATTTTCTAGAAATTCGGCAGTTTATTCAGGGTTCATCTTCTGACAGTGCTGCTATCAATTCGAAATTTTCAAAGGCAAAAACTCTTGCGCAATCTAAATTCGTCATCAAAATCCTGAAAGATATAATTATTTTTAAAATTTATGGATTGATGTCTATGATCCGTTAAATGTTATGAAGTGTCTGGGTTCAATTCATATAAGATGACTTAAACAATATATAAAAATAACGTTAAAAATTCACACAGAAAAAAACCAGCACGCTTCACGGAAAAGAGGAATAGCAATCTAAGTGAAGAGTTCTTTCCTGAAATTAGAGCTTTTATTAACCCCTTAAAGGTCGGATAATTTTCAAGAGAACAACAACAGAAGCGCCTATTCCTTTCAAGAAAAACATTTAAAAAGATGTTTAACCTCTAATTATACTATAGTACAGGGTAGACTAGTACAGGGGTCCCCAACCTTTTTGTACCTAAGAGCACATACCAGAATATCGGTCTAATGGCGGGAACCATTAGTTTTTTCAAGATAAATTTATAGTTACTGGACATAGTTAATAATACACGCTACATGTAATGCACAAAAAATTTAAAACATACGAAGCATAAAAATTATTTATAAAATATATAAAATACAGTCAATGTGATCTTTGGCATTGCATTTCACTTCGCTTATATCTGTGGGATGCAGGTCGTTTTCCTGGCGATTTCTATTTTAGTTCTGCTTATCATTATAGGATTATTCATAGTTATAACGGCCCTTTATTCGGATTACTCCAGATTCTAAATGTTCTCCAGTTTAAAAAGAAAAACTGAAATATTTTATCGTTGGGTACAAACAGCGGGCGCACCTCGACCAATCGACGGGCGCCGTGGTGCCCGCAGGCATAGGGTTGCCGCAGGCATAGGGAAGTTAAATACAATTTCTGCGTAATCAAGAAAGAATGAACGACACGTTCGTCCAGAACTAAAAAGTCTCTGTTTGTCTGTTTGTAAACGAGCATTTCAGGTCCAATTTATTTTCGAGTTTATTTGCTATTCTCAAGGATATGCATCAAATTCTCGTCCAGTATGACAGATAGAACAAGACAGCACAACAATCGTAGATTATTACAATATAAAGAAGGAAATACACCCAAGGGAAAGTGGAAATCGAACCCACGCCTCACTGCGCGCAGGCAGGCAGCGGAAACTGGAGGACCGGTCTGTTTTTTCTAACACCAATTATCTCTCTCTCTCTCAATTAGCCTAGAATCCAACACTCAGTACAGTGTTAGGTAAAACAACTAAGGAAAAAAGATTTTAAAAACCTTTCTAGGGGGCCTCAATGGCTGAGCGGTCAAATCGACTGGTTCCGGTGCCTACCTACACGCAGTGAAGAGGCGTGGGTTCGATTCCCACTTTACCCTGGGTGTATTTCCATTTTGTATAGTAAATCTGTTGTTCTGTCTTGTTCTATCTGTCATATTAGACGAGAGTTAGAGGCATATTCTTGAGAATAGCAAATAAACTCGAATATTTATGTGACTTGAAATAGTCGTTAACAAACAAACAAACAAAATCTTTCTAAATTTATCTTGTCACGTTTTATATTTTACTTTTATTTTAGATTATACGATATTTATAGGGAGTTGAAAAATAGGAGTGGAAATCTTTTTTTTAACTTTAACTCCTTTTTAGAAATAAAACATTTTCATTTTACTATTCTCCATTATGATCAAACTATCTGTGGCATCCAATCGTAGGAGCAAAGGAATCAGCGCATGCCTCCATAACTAATTAGCCACGCCGTTTTGAAATTGAACCCCGTTAATTTTCATCAGCGCGCGTGCAGGTGGTTGAATAGTCGAAGCGTCTCTGCGGAAATAAGATTTATTTCTTCCGAAAGATGGGAATACTACTCAAGGTTAGAATTGTTGTCCTCTTTTCTTCATTTAATGCTTAAAACGTCGAATCATGACATTCTAGTATTTTAAATTAAATTAAAGTAAAATTAAATCTGTTGTTGAAATACTTAGCCGTATTTTATGCATTGTTCATTCGTACCTTCTGGAGAATGCAAGCGCTTTGTTACTGCTTTAGTTACTTTTTAATATTTGAGAATTTTCGAGTTGAACATGCATTAGTTCTTGCGCTGCTAAAATAGTTCAATGCATTAAAGAAAATACTTTAATTTTTGTGGTCAATGGGTTTTAAAGAGACAATTCAAATGTTTCATTTAAAATCAAATATGCCCGTTTCTTTTGTTAATGCGTAGTAGCGTTTAGTGAAGCCATCTTGGACAGTGCAATTTCTGTTGGAACTTTTCATGTAATGCGTTCGTTCTTGTGTATTTAAAACTTCTGAATATTTAACAAATATTTTGTTTTTAATGAATGGTGGGTTTTAAAGTGATAATTGATTTTTCATTTATTATTCCTGTTACTCTTGTTAATGCGTAGTAGCTTTTAGTAAATACGTGTTGGTTAGGGAAATTTCTTTTAATTGGTTGATGGTAATGCATTTCCCCCGCCCCACCCCCCCAGTTAAAACCATTTATAATAAAAAAAATTTTAATTTTAGTAGGTAGGGGTTTTAAAGTGATAATTGAAAAGTATTATGTAATTGTTACTATTGTTTATGCGCAATGCGTTTAGTAAAGACATGTCGGTTAGGGAAATTTCTTTTAGTTCATTGAAGGCAATGAATTAGTTTTCTTTCATTGACAGCCATTTACAATAAAGCGCATTTTAATTTTAGTGGGTAGAGGTTTTTAAAGTAATTATCGAGATATATTATTTAAAGTTTAGATTCATTGTTATTGCTTAGTAACGTAAAGACGTATGAAAGTTGAATGTAATGATTTGCTCTTTTGCATGAAGACCTTTTACTATAATAAAATTTTTATAAGAAAATAGAACCGACTTCAAATTATAAATTGCGCTTAAAAGTGAAAAATTAACTTTTTAAACATCGATGTGACTTTTAAAGTTTTAAAAGTCGGTGCAAAATTAGGATAGATAAAATCTTTTGTAATCATGAATTAATTCAAATATATCTATTTTCGCAGAATTAACAACTGTTCCAATATGAAGTATCAAATGGTGTAATGGTAATTATACTCATAATTTTGCACCGACTTCTAAAACTATGTTTAAAAGTCACATCGATGTTGTTTAAAGAATTAATTTATTTTTCACATTTTAGCGCAATTTATAATTTGAAGTCAGTTCTATTTTTTTTATAAAATTTTTTTTTTTAGTGTAAATACATTTTTTATATAAATAATTTTTTTAAAAAAATCCGTATCAAAGGGCAGACCTTCTTTGAATAAATGGCACTAAAAACTAATCATTTGTATAAAAAATTCCGTTTTGCAGTCGACTTTAGCAAACAAACTGATTGGATTTGATTTTTGCCTCAGAGAAGCCTTCAAACTCTTCCTGTAATTGCTTTTAATATTATAGCACAATGGCAACAAACACTTTTTTAACAATGAGTTTTATATTTATTAATAGTTTTCCCAACAAAGAAAAATCAAGTTAAGCCTTTCCAATTAAAATAAAAAATTCTTATTTTTCACCCGTAACGTTTTTTCTAAAATAGCAAATGTAGTCAAATTGTTGTGCAATATTTGAGTTAAACGGCCCTCTATCTATTAAAGAAAGTCATCAAAATCGCTTTATTTAGTCAAATGTTATGGATGAAAAACCATAAAAATGGCCCTATTTCTGCCCGTTACTTTTGTTCTATTTATTGAATATGGTCAAGTGAAGGTACGGAACCTATGGGAAACCACCCTTGATCGATTGAAAAAAAAAAATCATGAAAATCGGTTCATTCGGTGCGAAGTTATGAGTGGACAAACAAAAAAAAAACACAAAAAAAAAAAAAAAGACGCACATACAATAGGAATGTATAACCTCCTTCCTTTGGGAAGTCGGTTAAAAATGATTTTTATATTTAGTGATGAATTGAAGTTATTGAAATTAAGTATTAGTCATGCAACGTGCATGAAATATCAATTATTATAAAAAGTATTTGATTATTTAGTGATTTGCTTTTATATATTTTCCCTTTTCTCACATTCAACGTTTATTGAACGTACTTTGTTATACTTAAATTTTCATTCATTATTTGTGAATTATTTTGCCTAAACTACTATTCAAAATTTGTTTCACGTTGAAATACATCACTTAGAGTAGAATTATTAAAGAAAAATTGAGAGCATAATTTATCAGATTTCTTTTTGTCGTATGTGCTGGTGACCTTACATTGTCGAGAACAAGATGTCATTTAAATACTTTTGGCATAGTCCGTTTCATTTCAGGCAGGTAAAAATAAAATCACCTTCATAGTCTCAGAAGTTTTTGAATTTCACATACGTTAAAGTATAGAACTTTGTGAGTTATAGGTATGTTTTTGTTTTGCTCAAAAAAATTCCTGGCCCGAGATACAGGCCGCCAAAGATGGCGCCTTTGGCGCAATTTCTCACTTGCGATTTTCCACAAAAACTTTCAAGTGCTCTCTTTCCTGAACGGTGCAAGATATTTTGATGCGGTTTTTTTTATTTGAAAGATAAATATATTCTACTTAATATAAGAGGCATTTACTTTTTTTGTTGCAGCCTTTTGAAATTTAAAAATCTTTTTTATTCTTTTTCTCAAAAAAGCCAATCTCGAAAATTTTAATTTTTCACTGTTGGTTAATACCATTAAATACTACCTTTCCTGAAAAGGAGAGCTTCCACTTTTGCGTTTAACGGTTTTTACAAACAATTTAAGATTTTGCCATATATTTTATCAGTTTTGTTAATAACATAGTCATATATTGGTCTGATTAAATCAAAATTATATTAATTTAATTTTCTTAATAAATATTAGAAACATGTCCCCTTCTCCCCACAAAAGAAATTTACCAGTAGATAAACAGATAGACATACATTGCCCAAACTTATTGCCAGCTACTTTAAAATATTTATTGATTCCTTTATTCTTTTAAATATCATTTTCTCATAGCTAGAGTTCAAATCCATTAGTTGTTAATTTTAATACATGTGTTAATCAGTAAAACATATCTTTTTATAGTTGATTTACATATCTTGCTATTGATGTTAAGAAAAAAATGCGGGACACTACTAGGGGGGGGGGGGGGGGGGGTCAATTTTGGATTCAATGACTTAGCATTTTTCTTCCTTTTTTTCATAAGGAAGTTAACAAAAACAAAGCATATGCACGAAACACCACTAATTGCTTTATCTACAACTTACGACATAATTTTGGAAAATGTTATGTTTTGGAACATGTCCATACATTTTAAGCTTGATCGTTTTAAACGTACTGTTTTCCTTATTTCAAAAGGAATTTTTATGTAGCGACAGTGGCGTGCCCAGCATTTGTCACCAGGGGCGGGTATTTCTAGTGTCACCTCCCCCCAACTCTCAAAACGGCATCCTTTTTAGTTTGATTATGCAAAGCACATTAATTTATTTTCTGAGCTATAAATAATAGATATTTGATGTTTTGATTTTTTTTGGCATTTTTTCGGTACTTAACGATAAGACCACGAACTATTTACACAGCTAATTCAAATACGAACAAGCAATTTCATTGAATTTAAATAGGTGGTTTATATTTTTTTCAATAAAAAACATTGGCGACAATTTGGAAATCCGTTAACAAGGTAGGGCCAGATCCTTTCTTGGTTTATCGGTTAAATTAACCAATAAGTGCCCATTTTTGAGAGAATTCTTTTGCTTTCTAGTATTAAAAGTCAATTTATTTTGAATTTTCAGTTCTCCGAGGATGGGAAGTTAACTCGGGATTACCTACAGTTGGAACCTATTGCCGCAGGTAAGCTTTTTTTTCACTTACTATTTCAGTATTCTTTTTAGAATTATTTTGAACTTGTTCATATTTTGATTTTAATTCTCTAAGCAATAGTTTTAAAATTATTAATAATGGTTTAAATCGGTAAAATTACTGATGGCTTAAATCCAAAGAACTTAACAATATGCTATCTACCTTCCCTCCCATCGTAGGATGTTTGATGTTAGTGAAGATTGGTACTTCAGTTGTATTTTAAGCTCTGTTATAGCATATGCAAAAATTTTTTAACGACATTTTTATTCCTTGGAAAAGCACTTTATTTTTTACGATATTTTAAATGAAAAATCATCACAGAAAAATCTAGGAGGCCACAGGAGAAATTATGAAAATAGGGAAGCCATAAGACCTGTGAAGGGGGAGGGGGCATGGCTGACATATTTCAAACTTCTAAAATCTTTTAACCATAAGGTAAAATATTCCATATAAAATTTAACCAATTCTTTCAAAGGTGCATAAACGACGAACAATTGCATATCTTAACTTTAAAAAACCCTCAGCGAATAAAGCAGCGAGAAACATAATTTCTTATGTGACTTGTTTTTCATGGGAAAGAGGAAGACTAAGTTTCAATTAGTTTCATGTTTTTCCTAATAATGTACCTTTAATTTTGTTGCAAACACTTTTTAAATTTCAAAATTTTTGGTGTGTTTCATCGTTATCGTTCTTAATAATATAAAAGTTGTTTTTAAGGGGGAAAAACAAACAAACAAGAACATGAAAGAAAGCCTAATATTCTGTAAAATCCAAATATCCAAATAAAATATATAAAGTCAATAAATAATTAAAAAGCATGAGAGTAGGCTCATTAGAGGAGGTGTGTCGGTTACCATCCCCTTCACGTTTGAAGAATCGAACAGCACGATGAAATTTGAATTTTTTACTAATCCTTATTTAATTGCTATATTAGCTTTGGACTTATCTCATCAAAAAGACATTTTTATGTATATAAAACGACTTTTTGATTTAGTAATTATTTTAAGGCTACTGTTAAACAGATGAAAAATGTTTGAAATGAACACCTACGAAAGATATTACTTTTACTTTAAAACCGATAACGATATAAATAAAATGTTCGAGCTGAAAAATTGAAAAAATCGTAGCGACTACTCTGAATGCATTCATTTATTGTTTTCATTCATTTTTTTTCCTGAAAAATAATAGGCAAAACGAAAACTTTTTATACTTAGCATTGATGACTGGACTCTCATTCAATTGATTCAAGAAATTTAAGCATTAGTTGATTTGGAAAAGGGAAAAATGCTAATGATTTTGCAATTGATACAGAAAATGATTATAGAAGCATAAATCTTTAATTTTGATTTTCAATTTACTTTACGCAAAAAATTTTACCTCTTCAGATTTGGAATTTTATATTGAGAATAAATTTTCCAATTAATCTCTACTTTTTAGCCTACTTTCCCGTAAAAGTAAAAAAATAAAATAATAAAGCATGAAAGAAGGCTTAATGTATCGTGAAAATATCGTTAGAAATCAAGAAAAGTCAAAAATAAGTTAAGTAATTAAAGATTGAAAAATAAAAAAAACTGACAATGTATTCGGAATGTCGAGATATTTAAAAATAAGATTGGAATTTATGGGTCTCAGAAATCTGAGTCTGATATCTGATGTGAAACCGTCAAGTCATGGAACATTGGATAGCGGATGCATGCCTCGTATTGCCCCCCAACCTCCAAAGAAAAATCCCAAGTTCGCTACTGAAGGGAAGCCACGGAAGAATTAGGGCTTCTAAGGGGGCCACAAGTCAAAAGTTGAGAAACCCTGGTCTTACTGAATATAACAAATCTTTTCAAAATTTAAATTGCTACGATATTCCAAGTAAAGTGCTTTTCTGGAAGTTTGAGCTGGTAAACAGATAAAAATTATTTACATGAATCCTGAGATGTACTTCGTGTATGTTTGTAGAAGGGTTCGTTGATATAAATCACGATTTAAATCAAGTGATTTTTTTTTTTCAAAAATATCATCGTGCAACAAAATTTCAATTAATCAAAACGGACCCTTCACAAAATTTCGTTTAATCAAAACGGATCCTTCACAAAATTTCGTTTAATCAAAACGGACTCGTCACAATATCTCATTCAATCAAAACGGACCCTTAGCAAAATTTCATTCAATCAAAACGGACCCTTCACAAAATTTAATTCAATCGAAACGGACCCTTCACAAAATTTAATTCAATCAAAACGGACCCTTCACAAATTTAATTCCAACAAAACGGACCCTTCACAAATTTAATTCCATCAAAACGGACCCTTCACAAATTTCATTTCATCAAAACGGACCTTTCACAAAATTTCATTTCATCAAAACGGACCCTTCACAAAATTTCATTTCATCAAAACGGACCCTTCACAAAATTTCATTTCATCAAAACGGACCCTTCACAAAATTTCATTTCATCAAAACGGACCCTTCACAAAATTTCATTTCATCAAAACGGACCCTTCACAAAATTTCATTTCATCAAAACGGACCCTTCACAAAATTTCATTTCATCAAAACGGACCCTTCACAAAATTTCATTTCATCAAAACGGACCCTTCACAAAATTTCATTTCATCAAAACGGACCCTTCACAAAATTTCATTTCATCAAAACGGACCCTTCACAAAATTTCATTTCATCAAAACGGACCCTTCACAAAATTTCATTTCATCAAAACGGACCCTTCACAAAATTTCATTTCATCAAAACGGACCCTTCACAAAATTTCATTTCATCAAAACGGACCCTTCACAAAATTTCATTTCATCAAAACGGACCCTTCACAAAATTTCATTTCATCAAAACGGACCCTTCACAAAATTTCATTTCATCAAAACGGACCCTTCACAAAATTTCATTTCATCAAAACGGACCCTTCACAAAATTTCATTTCATCAAAACGGACCCTTCACAAAATTTCAGTCAATCTGAACAGGACTTTAAAAATTGCGAACTACCAATTCGCGTACTTATCAGTTATTTATTAAAAAAATGGCCATTTAATAATACTTTAACAATTTAATCACTATCTGTTTAAAGTTTTTGATTTTATACAAAATTATTTGATTTTTCACAAAAATCCTTTTGAAATTCACAAAACCGGAACTTGTTAAAAATACTGGATCGATCCCTGGCTTAATGCATAGAAAAACGCTTTAAACTTCTTACCTTTTTTGCATATTTATGGGGAAGTTGGGGTACTCTGAGGAAATTACCATTTTTCTCAGTTTCTTTTCGTTATTTTTTCGTGTGAAAATTCGAACAGGCAGTTTTTCAGTAATATGTGTATAGTTTCTTGCTTTCAATTTAATTTAAGTAGTATTTTTTTTATACATGCAAGCTGACATTTAAATATAGTATTTAAATACAGTACATAGATTTGCATTTTTTACAGCAATGAAACAGTTACTGTTTGTTTCAAGCATGTGTTTTTTCCAGAAAGTGTTTCTACAAAGCTCTAATGTTAACGAAGATTTCCTAATTAAAACTATTCTCCTTGCGTTGTTAATATTTTGCTCTTGAAAAATAAAGCCTTTTTTCTGCCAGGAATACGTACATATACATAATTAGTACTTCAACTCGGGCGTTTTAGTTTTAGAGTGTATGGCTTATTTAACCAATCAGTTTAGTAGCGCTTTAAGAATTCTATTTTATTTTAGACTTGCTTTTAGCTACAGTAAAACATGTTTTTGTGCGGTACTTTTTTATGCGATTTGGTTTTTATGCAATTGGTTTTGTGCGATTTTATTTTTGTGCTATTTTTTTTCGTGCGATTTATTTTTATGCGGTATATGAATCTTAGCGGCGTTAGCCCCAGTTTAATGTTTCCTATCAATGTACATATATACATATTTAAAAATGACAACTAACTATAATTTTTATTTATACAATAAGCACATGGTAAGTGCCCATGTGCTTACTGTATAAATAAAACTTATAGGAGAAGGCTTTGATAATTTCGGCGAAAATGACCTTGCCGAGATGATTGAGGACCAAACTATCGATGATAGTGACATCATCAATAGTTTGATAGATTATGAAAATGGACAAGAAGAACCGGAATCTATTACAGCAGATAAAATATATGCAGGAATCCAGATTTCTAAAAAATTGGAAACGCATTTTCTTAAAATAGATACCAATGCGGAAAGACGCTTAAAATTCCAAAAAGAACCGAGATCATGCATGTCTCACTATCGTGACGTTTACAAGCAATTGACCAGTCGATCGTCGCCCCACAAAAACTGATCACCGACTTCATGGTACCAAAAAAGAAATCAATTGAAATCCTATCTTCAAACGACGAAAGCGATTTTCAACCCATTCGTCACAAGAAGATGCGCGTTTTGGATTACGACGAGTAGGAGCAAACTATTTAATGTATAGTTTGAAAACTTCTCCATGTATATGTACAATGAAGAATTAAATATTTTTACTATTTCTTTAGGTCTTATTTAATTTAATTGAAAGCATTCGCTCATCTATTTCATAAAGATTTCTAAGTCCGACTTTTTTTATGCGGTCCCTATCCACTGTATAAAAAAAATTTTAGGTAGTATATCGTATAAAGTTGTTTATTATATGTAAGAATTTATAAAATTTCCGAATATTTTTTTGTGCGATTTCTTTTATGCGGTCCCTATCCACCTCACAAAAACAGGTTTTACTGTATTTAATGTCTGGTGCGTCATCAAGGCGTATTCGAACTCATCATTTCATTTCGTTTGGGTCGCCGTGGGTTGAAGTGGTTGAGGCCACATGGCTTTGACGTCACGTTAGCAAGTCGTTAGTTTTCGCATCTGGTGTGTATTTTGTTTTCGGTGCTCCAGTGAAGGAGAGCTGTAACATGTTTAATCGTGTCTAGTCTTGATGGAATTAAAATACAGTTGAACTTTTCTAATATGAACACCGCTATAACGAACATTTTGTTCATTAAGTTTGGTTTGCTGTTTAATTATACTAAGTAACTCAAGCTTATTACGAAGGCTAAAATACACATTTCGGCTAAGACGAACAAAATTTCTGACCTATTCACGAGAGATTTGCATAACATTAAATGTACCTAAAAAAACAACCATTAAGGATTTCTTCCAAAATTGTTAAATTTTAAAGGTAAGTTACTTTTCTCAATGTACTATACTCAACTGCAAAGTTTCTTGTGCTGAGAGCGAAAGAAGAAAGTAGTTCTCCGCGCGGTGTCCGATTTTTGAGTTAAACTTAGCACTTCGCTATAGAAATATGATAAGGTATTTTAACCTACGCATATATAGGGTTCATTTGTCATAATTTTCATAAAATGTTATATATTTTCAATTTTACCAGAAGCAAAACGCGTACTGTTACCTTTATTAGAACTAACGCTCTAGCCAATAAGATTGCTCACGAGCAATTGGCGATCTTCCGATAAGCGGTTTGGCGATATTTGGAATTGTTTATATTTGTCTGACTCGCTGACTTGTGACTTAGCTTAAAACTAAACAGTTTTTATTATTCTATTCCTTAATATCGCTATTATTGTTATTATTATTACTGTTAATATCGTTCTTTTTATTATTATTCCATTTGTTAGTACCTTTATTATTTTTGTTACTATCGATCTTCTTAATATTATATTCGTTAATATTGTTCTTGCTATTATTATATTCGTTAATATTGTTCTTATTATTATTATTATATTCGTTAATATTGTTCTTCTTATTATTATATTCGTTAATATCGTTATTATAAGAATGGAAAAAGCCATAGTGCATTTCAACATGTAGCTGTGATAAAAAAAAAAAGTTTTTGATGTTTGTAAAATATCTATCTGCATAAAAGTATTTAGAGTATAATATCTTTTTTTTTTTTTGTCGAAAGGAATAACTTTTGATGAAAATATATTTGATCCAATAAAATAAATTATGATTGGGTAAACAAAATTAAGTTTTTAAATTTGTTACATTGTCTTTTTCTGATAAGCAGACAAATGAGTTTTCAAACATGCAATGTGCCAAATAGAGTGCTTAATCGGATTATTCGCAGAGTTGGTAGCTTGGCGTCTTTTCGACTTCGCTGTTTACGCATTTCTTCCGCCGCGCGTTGTGACGTCATTGTCAAGAAACGTTGCAGTCTAGTATAGTAAGATTTAAAAGTGTATATTAGCAAAAATAAATCATAAGTTTTCACTATTTATTTTACTTTTTATTAAAAATAGTAGTAATTTATTCTTAAAATATAAACATGCATTTCTAATACTTTTTTCCCACAATTTTACTTATTCACGGTTGTTACGAATACCGGCTAATGCGAACACATTCGCGAATGTTTGGCATTTCGTGTTAAGCGAGTTCAACTGTGTATTAAAATCATCCATCGGGATTCTCTTATTCGGAGTGTGTCTGTTTTTTCCTTCCAGCGGTCCGCAATAGGGGTAAGTCATAAGCCCATTTCTGTTCTGTATATGTTCATTATTCGAGGCTGTATAATTATTCGTGATTCTTTCCTCTATGGTCTACGGAGTTTAAACGCTCCAAAGTCACTACAGGGTTTATAAACTGGTGTTTAACTCCTTAAAGCACAATTTTTTTCTGAAAAATTAGTATAGGGGAGAGTTGTACCTTGGGACATTGGCAATTTCTAAAAACCTATTGGCAACATTAACATTTTTTAAAATTTCTAATTGTGACCTTAACCAGCAGATAGCATCACAGTAAAAGGCAGCATTAGAAGCACTGAATTGATGACTTGGTGAGAGAAAGAAAATTTTAGCACTCAAAAATAAATATCTTTCTCATTCTAATTTCATTTACTGAAATAGCATTTGTAAAACTATTCTACTGAATTTTAATTGGATATTGAACAGAAGATTTTTAAATGTTTTGGTTATGAGAAAGTGATGATACTGCATTTTGATTGGCCACCATTTTGATTTTAATTAAACCATGTGATGATTGTACCTTGGACAGTAAACCGTGTTGTACCTTGGGACATGTCTCAAAGTACAACATACACATGGTTCTTAATAATTTGGATATATTTTAGTATAAAGAGATATTCTAATCTAATGCAGTCTTTTGTATGTAGTTTTTTTTTTATAAATGCAGTCAAATTAGGTTTTGAACTTTCAAATTTATTGTTTGTGTAAATTACACATTACAGTAATGTATCTTCTTAATTTAGTGCTTTAAAAAAATAAAGTTTTTGATTTTTCGTATGAAATCGGTTATGTATATGACTGTTGCATGAATCACAAAGTATGTCCCAAGGTACAACGGGGTGTTGTACCTTGGGACAGTTTTCAGTTACTACTTAAAATGGCTGGCATTTTTTTATTTTTAAACTGTTTGAATTTGAAAAAATATATTATAGAGGAGAATGTTGGTGAATTTAAATAGTGTCTTCAGACTTTAAATCTAATTTTAATTTTTGAAGTTAAAAATTAAAATGTGAAGTGTCCCAAGGTACAACACTCTCCCCTAGTGTAAGTTGTTCTTTGCAATTTCAGGTTGTGGGGGGGGGGGGGTGACTAGAGAACGGGGGTGGGTAAAAGTTAAATAGAAAAAAATATATTATACAAACAAAGTGTAAACGGATCTCAGACGGGCATTAAAAATTAAATAACGCCAACTTTCCGGTAACTTTCGCCCGTTTCAGACACGGGCAAAGGCGTTAAGGGGTTAAATATAGTTTACCTTGCCTTTTTTATTGCAACCAAGTGCTACTTTTTTAATCCTGGTTTTTCGGACAATATATTTCTATATACCAAATTTTAAAATGACTTTTTCAATAAACTTAACGCAATTTTTATGATCTTTTCCATTTCATTAAAAAACATGCGAGTGGTCTGCACCCTCTTTAAGTTGACCACTAAAGTGCTGCACCGCAACTGATCAACTTATACAGTTTTCACTGCATATATATTGTTCATACACATATTTTTACAATTTTCAGGAATAAAAAAAATTGGCACTTATAGGACCGTTTTCTTGAAAATGACCCGACCGTTAAGGGGACTTGGCACCTTTTGACAATTTTTTTTTATTAAATAACTTTTACCTATTTCATTTGTACATTATGAAGTGCTATTGTTCAACAAAATGATTTTCACGAGAAAAATCCAAATTCAACTAACAGAAAATTTTAAAATTTAATTTTTTAAAAATAATTTAACAATTTTAAATTTCCTTCTTAATTTCTTCCTTTTCTTTAACCAAATTTTTTAAGAGTACTTTTTATAGTATGATTACCAATTGTAGGGATGGGTTTTGCTATTAATTAATTAGTTTTTGAGAAAAAAAATTTTAAAGTTACATCGATGGTAAAACACAGGAAAAAAAGTGACTTTTGTTACATTTTCATTTTTAAATTTTTTTTTTGCAAATATATAGCAAAATCCATCTTTAATTTTATCAAGCACATCATGTTGAACACACACAAAAAAATTCAAGTTGCCACATGAATATATGTAGAAGTTTTAGCATTTTAAGTACTACAATATTGCAAAAAAACACAAACCGAGAAAACGCAGTTTAAAGAATTCAAAACCCTACTAAACCATCAGAAAAATCTGAATTTACTTACTACTTAATTACATTTATATTGACTGTATCGCTTCAAAACTTCGCTCAAATATACTAGGAGAGCCATGCCACTATTTAAGCAAAAAATTGAAAAATCGGTATTTTCATCCATTTTCTACATTTGAAAGGTGCCAAGTCCCCTTAAGGGGTTAAAACGTCAGTAATGCAATTTCTCAAGTAGTTGGATTAAGGTTTTATTCCAGAGAAAGCTTAAGTTGCACAAGGGACCAATATTTAACGAATCGAATTCGCTAAAAAAATGAGCAGTCGGAAGGTTCATCTGAAATAAACGTAATCCTGTTAAAAATGGATCACTCTTTTTTGACTTTCACCATTTTAGAGTAGATGTAGAGTGTATTTCCTAATATTCTGGGGGAGGGGACATTATGTGCCCCCTCCCCTATTATTAATGAGATGCTTATGAGTTGCTGATCGCTTATTTTTGTGGACTTGAAGGCTCTAGTGACGTTCAACGGAATTCGGAAACCTCAATGAGTCACTTTAACCCCTTCCCCTCTCGCTCCCTGGAAAATGACGGGGTGCGGTTTCGCTCTCTATTTCTCGCTCCCATGATATTTCTAGGCTAGAGTATTTAAAATTTCAAGCTGAATATAAATTAAAAATGTTTTTTTCATGCACATTTTTATATAATTTTCATGAATAAAAAAAAAGGCGCCTGTATAACCGTGTTCCTGAAAATTAACCGATAGTTAAAGGGTTAACAGATTTTGTGTATTTGCTTGTAAAAAAACGTTTATTAACTGAGCAAGAATTTAAAAGAAGGTTTGCATTTGAGGTTTTTCTGTGCAGACACTGTTGACGCGAGACTTTTGAAACTAAACGTTAAAAAAAGAATAATAAAGTAGCATATAATGTTCCAACTATTATGAATGCAAATCAAGATTCAAAAGTGTCTTATGAAACTTTGTAAGTGATCATAATTTAAAAACTGCTTAGCTTTTCCAGTTTTTCATTAATTATAAACGCGCGTGTTTTTGTATGTGTTTTTTTCACAAAAAGCTAACTACATTTCATTTGAAATTATTGGTTTTTATTCGATTAAATTGGTTTTATCACTAAATCTGTTTTGAAAGAACTTGCAGGGACACAGAAACATTAATTCGAAGGCAGGGGTCGCTCCAAAACAAACTAGTCCTTTTTTCGTACCCTTTACAAAATTCCAATTCATCCAAACGCACCCTTCACAGAATTCCAGGGTTTGAACTAAGGATGTAACGAATAGTAATTTGGCCGAACAGCTGAATTTCGAATATTCGGCCATTTCTTCTAGGCCGAATATTAAAATTTCTTGAAAATCGCTGTAATGGAAAGTATTTGTCAAATTCAAAGTATTCACAAAGTCAAACAGCAATTCTACACATTAATCTATGATGCATGATTTAATTCTGTTTGTTGAGAATATAAAACTATCTAAAAAATGAATGTATTTTCTGTATTGTTTTGAATGCAATAAAACTGAGAATTTCCCCCACAAGGTGGAATAGCAATGACAGGTTTTGTTGTAATTAAAAAGTAATTGTGAACTGTTTATAACGTTTAATAATAAGTGCTGATTCAAATTTCGCAAAACGAGTTGTTGATTGTAAAAGCGCAAGTTTATAGTACTACCAACTTCCTTTTTACTCCTTCTCATCCGCTGCTTCTTTTTAATCTTTAATCAGATTTCAGCTGACGGCCCGCCCCGTTTGCCTGGAAAGCGTCAAAGGAATGCTGTCGTCATTATACACTAGTCAAAATAACCGTCGGTAATTATAAACAGTGAGAATTCACTGCAGCGATATCCAAGCATACCCTTGGGGTCACGCCAGATGAAATTCTGGTCCGTTTTCGAACCCTTCACAAAATTTCAGTTAATCAAAACCACCCTTCACAAAATTTAAATCGATCAAAACGAACACTTCTCAAAATTCTAAGCTGCCAAAGCGTACTTTTCATAGCATTATTTATTTTAAAGTGGCAAATAATAGTAAAAAAATTTATCGCGAATGTTTAAACTTTCAATTTTCAAAAAATTAATTTTTCACAAAAATCTCTTTAAAATGCACAAAAGAAACCGGATTATGTTTACAAAATGCTGGACCGAGAGCTGATAGCTCAAAATATTTGCATAAAATAGAAAAAAGAAAAGCAATCTTATGTCAAGAATTGCTTTTGGCGACTTAAGTACTGTCGAGAAATAAATTACCAACAAGTGACAAAGTTAAAGGTATTATAGGTATCAGTTATAAAAAGATTCAATTAATATTGAATTTTAATATAGCTAAATATAATTGACGCACATTGTTCTACTGTGCACACTTAATCGAATTTATCTTGTGTCAGAAGCTGTTGCTATAATTTCAGTTTCGTAGTGAAGTTGCTATTTCTGCGGATATGAGTAAAAAATATTTTTTTTTTGCCCTTTGTTTCTGCACACTGAAGCAGCGACTATTAATAATTTTCCAAATTCTTAAGTCGAGTGATTTGCGTATTCACTAGCCAGAAGAGTTTGAAATTCGCATGCTCAAAGTTTGCTTGACATTGTTGATTGAACATGATGATTGACAAGTTTGCTCGAGCAATGCGAATTCGAATACTCAAGTGTGCTTAACAAGCATGTTTGGGCAATCAAACTTCAGCCGTACGTTCGCTAATTTTGCACAAGCAGTCTATCTAATGTGTGTAACAAGAATGTGCATGCTTGCGACTTATTAAATCACCCAAATTTAAAAAATCTTTTTTTGTTTTTGCTGATTAAGGGTCGCTTCGTCATCGGCGCAAATTGCCCTTGCCGTAATTATAAGTCGAGGAAACAGTTTCATTCCCCTTTAATTATCGAAACATATTCTTTGCTAGCAAAAAAACAATCCCGCAAGAGCAATTCTTCAAATTAAATCATAAAGACTGATAAATGGAGTAATTTCAGAAATGATTTCACTCTTGGTGAAAAAAAATGTTTTAATTTGTATTTTACTCCTTTTCTGTAGTAATTTCGAGTGCTTTAACTTTTTATTACTCATACTAGGTACAATAGTTAGCATTTTCACAACGCGTTTAGGTGTAGTTTTGCTGAGGGAGGTAGAAATTGGGGTGATAAAATGTGAAGTTACTTTTGAAATGACATAACGATTTTTAACATGATTATATACATTTGTATACATTGTATATTTGCCGCTACATAATATTTTTCCTCTGATAGAAACTTTTCTTTTTCATTAGTGAATATAAGTCTCTGCCGTCGTGGTCAACGTGCGTCCCTGCCATGGTGGTCAACGTGCTTCCAAATTTCCAAAGCTAAAGGTACGTTTGTTTATTTTTGATATTAGTGTCTTCTTAGAAATATGATTTTTTAATTGTTGCTTTTTCGAGTTCAATTTTACGAAGTATTTCGAGATTTTGCATGGCAATTTCCTTTTTCTTGTTTTTTCCGCTGAAGTTTTGCCGTTAAAATAATCAACAATATATATATTTTTTCCTGTAACACCGACGGTAATAAGTCAAAAAATGGGGATAATTGTGATTATCCTGTAACATTTACTCAAAAATCAGTGTATTATAATGTTAGAGTTTTGATCTTGCAGCAAAGTAGCAATATGTTAAAGACTACATCCTAAGATTTTGGAAGGGATGTTAAAATGAATGAATTAGGATAGCAAATAGTTGGATTTCAAATGTGTTCTTTTCTCTCCGTTGAAAATGCATGAATCCCGGTTATTGTGCAACCTACTTAAAAAATTTAGATTGTAATCTCATCAGGAACACTTACTGTTTATAACAAACGACATTTAAAACCATTTTTTGGATTTTGTTAAAAATTTTGAAATGTTTATATAACAGTTATGGACATTTTTGAGCGAGGGAAGGGGTTTACAATAAAATACATGCGCGACATTCAATAAAAAAGTGTTGCTCGACTCTGGTAATTTGACGCCTCTGTCTGAGAGTATTCATCTATTAGGGAGTTTACTGAAAGGGGAAAGCGTTATTGGCGCGTCCCCTTTCACTGAACTTAAGAACGCTCAGCCAGGCCTCAACTTGCCGGTACCGAACAATATGCACGCTGTAAAATTTATTAATTACATGATTAATAGGAACATATTTTATTTTCATACATTTTATACTTATTTAAATATACTGACATTTAGTAACATCATTTTAAAACTCTCCCATACACATATACTTTGCTCTCAAAACAAGTATGATTCGCACAAACAATACACATGCATTTCTTTGTCATCTCTTTACACATGCACATGTATTATCGCTTTATAATTCATACTCAACGCCTGTCACTCTTTCATGTTGACGTATTCGGAGCATTATACTAATACATTTGAACTCTTAATACAAAGTGCCACAAATTCGCGCATTTGTTCGTATTTGCCGTTATTCGTAACAACCGTGAATAAGTAAAATTGTGTGAAATAAAGTATGAAAAAGGCATTTTTATATTTTAAGAATAATTACTACTATTTATAATAAAGTAAAATAAATAGTGAAAACAAAGTTATTTTTACTAATAGTATATACTTTTAAACCTTACTAGTACATTGAGATAAAGTGAACTTACCTTTTAAAATTTAACAATTTTTGAAAAATCTTTAATGGTTAGTTAATTTTTACGTTGCCTTAAATTTTTTCATGCAAATTTTTCGTGAATTGGTCAGAAATTTTGTAGCCGAAATTTGTATTTTAGCCTTCGTAATATGAGTGAAATATTTAGTGTAATTAAGTAGTAAACCAAACTTGGTGTACAAAATGTTCGTCTTAGCCGTGATTTCGCATTAACCGTGTTCGTATTAAGAAAGTTCAACTGTATATTTCTCAGAGCATTATACTAATATATTTCTCGGGTTTAATACACACATTTACGCTGTACGTTCGTGATACATACATTACCATCACACACATTTCCGTACTAAATGTCCATGGCTGTATTCCGAAGCCGTGTATCGTGATGGGCGGGAAAATATTTCGACATAGCCAGGATCAAATTGGCGATTGTCGGAAAAATAACTCGTGCGTTTTGCTGGCTTGACTCCTTCGTACGTGGGTGGGATTCGAACACTTTGCGGACTGGCAGACGTTTCGCCTGCAAGTAAGCGATTAGTTCTGGAAGCACCGGTTTGGAAAATGGAATAATCGGATAGTTTCCCTTTGGGAAAAAGAAAGCACATGACGGTTGCAGTTCGATATAGAATACTACGCTTTGGACCAGTTGAATTGGTGGAAGTGAATTGGGGGGAGGGGGGCTGTAATTGGCCATACCAGGATTGCTCAACAGTTGGTTAAAATGTGTTTCATTTGTTCTTTCACTTCAGCTTAAGTGGTAGTAGCTCGTGAGAAAGGAAAAACAAAAATTGAGGCCGTTTTGTATTTGTTGAGGGGATTAGTTAAGGCTAAACAGTAAAGTTGACCAATGATGTGAAATCGTTGTCAGTTTAACTGTTTTTTAAGGTTTTTGAAAATGTAATGTGTTAGTTTTCAAGACAATTGTTTATTAGATATTAATATTAATCCATTCGCTGAAGTCTGAATAACAAGATATAAACATATTTCGTTTTTATTAGAATTACTTGGAGTGAATATTTTGTTGCCTAATTGATCATATGCAAAAGGAAATTACTGAATGAAACTTTAAAACTTTTTAAACTTTTTAATTTTAATCTAATATTTTAAAGAACGTTAAATCTATAAACTGAAATTTTTCTTTGAGTTAATATCCGGTTATGCAATACTTCGATTTGATTTAAAAATTTACACCCTTTAACTTTTTGACTGAGGGAGACCCAAAAAGAAGTTAAGCATATTTCTGCAATTACATATTAGTTAATGGGCATATTTGTACTATATTTTTACTGCAAAACAAAATTTACACTAATATAGGTATTATACTATGGGGAAAATCGTTGAATTTATACTAATAGTATTACATCGAAAATAACTTGTTGGGACAACTGTTTTTCAATCCCCTTAGTGAAAAGGTTGATTCACGTACACTCTGCTTCCTTTCATATTTTATTGAATGCAAAAGACATATTTGGGAAATTATCAATAGAAATGAAATATCAGTTCCCAATTTACATGTGCAGTTGAAGCTCTACTTAAAATTGTAATATGTTCAGATAATTTTAATCTCTGTTTTTTATTACATAAGATATTTTTTCATGGTTAGACAGGATTGATTGTATGTTTTAATTGAGAGCTGACGGTGAGGGGGAAAATGCTACTTTTGATTGCCTCCAAATTTCACAACTCCGTTATGTTAATTTCATCTTATTCTCATCATATTTAAGTACATTACCACCTAGTAATGTATCTACGAATTCCTTCCATAAGCCAGTAAAATTAAATTTCATTTCAGAGGAGAACGGGACAGGAGAAGGGGCGTAAAAAATGCAAAATTATCTGTGGTTTTGGAATTTTTTTTCATCTAGCATGGCAATGTAAATAATTTTTGCACATTATGTGCTTACTGACAAATGCGTGGTGTTGTAGAGGAAATGACAGGCTTCCTCTTTTTCAGAATGTTGAGCAATCCTGGGGATCGATTTGGTGAAAGCAAAATTGGTTTGAGCATGGCACATAATAATCCCGTTGGTCTTGTTAATGGAGTTTTTATTTATATTGAAAGTATGTAGATGGTAGATGATCCAGCTATCATTAAAGTGCTGGGGGACGACCGAATATTAGTCCCAGCAATCTGAAAGAGCTTGTTTTACCCTTAAAGGATAAACCCATTAACCTTTTAACATAGACGGAGCTGCCGCTTTTTCCTCTTCACTTTGTGAGCGACCGAGAAATAAGAGATCACGTGACGCCAACCTTTGAGTTTCGGCCAATCAGTCGAAAAGTTTAAATTCTTTTTTCTTATCTTCTAAATTCCTTCCTGCCGCGAGAAATGCTCTCTGATCAGGGTTGTCAGATGTGGCTAAAATTAGCCATTATAGCTAGTTTAAGATGTTGCTTGCTAAAAGTGTTTTCAATTACTAGCCACAAACAATTCTGGGTAATATTGGCTACCTTTAGCTTTCCATTATTAAAGTACATTATTTGTTTGTTCTTAATTTCAACCAGGATTTGCTCACTTTGAGATTTATGTAAATTTACAATGTTCAGACGCATTTGTTCTGTTGATCTTTTGAATGATATTACGACAGAGCATGGTAAAGTATATTAGATGTGAAGCAGGACGGAAAAAAATGTCGCTAGCATAACTAAAAATGTAGCGAATGGGCTGGTCTTTCAAATACACATATAAGGGTGCGCACCAATAGGGGTGGACGAGCGGAACCAATTCTCCCTTTCAGAAGGCACCGGATATCTGGTATCAAAAGGTTTTTTCAAATATCCGGTAAAATTTGAGTTTTGATTAATTAGCATGTTTTAAAAATATATGTAAAGTCGAAAACTTGTAAATGTTTGGAAGTTGGAAAATATTAAAAAATATGTATAGAATTTATAAGTTTCAAACGTCAGAACCGTCCGGTACAAATCCCTCAGACAAGAGACACCGGATACCCATATCCATCAAAATGAATATCCGATGTGGAGCTTGGGTTATCGAATTGCTATTATAACAACCAGAACAATAACAACCGAGTTTAAAGAAAATGTCTAATTTTGGCTAAATTATTTCCCGTAACTGGCTGAAAGTAGCCTGGAAAATCTGGCAACCCTGTCTCCGATCAGTTATACTTACGCGGCAGAGCACCCCGCTACTTCTGAGCTGATTGGTTTTTTCAGATTACGCGCGTTAGCTCGAAATTTTCTGGTTCTGCTTAACTATTTCATAGTCTCCACCAGTTGCGGTGTTTAGTTCTTTAATGTCTATGAATAGTAAATGTGTTAAACGCTGAAGTCACGGCTTCACTAACCTACCCTTGTAAAAAAAAAAGGACAGAAGAGTATCTGCCCCTTCCCCTTTTTGCAGTTGCGGTGTTAGGGCCATGAATGAAGAACCTACTTTGGCTTGGTAAACTCATCTAAGGCACCTAAAAGTAATGGTCCCAAACATAGTTAAGCTTGTGCAGCAATGCCGAACTTTTGTATTTATATTGTGATGGATAGGGGAAAATTTTGAACAAGGGCATATAGTAAATGTTTTACCTAAGAACATTTAAAAATATCATTTTGATGAGATTGATGAAAATACGGTTAATAAAAAAGAGAATTATCGAAAAAAGATAAATTTTCTGTTTTTAAGGGTGGTTAAAAGTTGCATAACAAAATTAGAATTTGTCATTTTGGTTTTAATGCCAAATTTTGCAGGCAGCTAGCTACCTACTGTGTTTAGAAATGTTACTCTGGACCAAGTTCTAGTTTAATTTCTGTGTTATTGCAAAGTAAAATTTAACGGTGCTTACAATAAGCCGTTCTGTGATATACCAGTAAGGTCTTAGCCTTGCAGCAGCATCGGAACAGTCTGATGCGGTTATGGTTAAAAAAACAATAGTGTCTGTGTGTGTGGAAATGCGGGATCGCGGGAATATTTTTAACTCTCGCAGTTTGCTGGAACTTTCCTTTGCATGCTAAAAATATTTTGACCGCTGTGTCTTATTGGAGTCACCACTGACAGCGAGTACTGAATGATGCAGAACTAATGTAATTTAAGCATTACAACTAGTTCTAATATATAAACGACTCGTAGCTAGTTTGAGTCGTAAATTATTTAGTCGTTCTAGTATATATGTCGACTCGTTTTTTATAATACTAGTAGCCAGGATAGAGTGATTGTTAGCTGTTTTATTTTCTGAGATCCAGACGGGAAGCCGTTCTTTTCTTTCATATAATCTGCAATTTAATAGAAGTGAAACTTCAATTTAAATTTTATGGAAGTACTGCAACTTATTGCACTCCAAATTACCAGGTCTTTTTCTGGAGCAATGAAATAGTAAAGGCTGGACACAACGTAAGCAATTATCTATTCAAAGTAATTTTTCTCCCGCAGCTACGTGCAGGATATTTGAAAGAGTTCCTTATCGCTCCTTGCTAAATCAATGTTTGTCCGAAAAACTTCAGTAAAACAGAAACGCACTTGTATCATTTTTCTGCAGTAAAGGGAACAAAAAGAGCTAATCCCTTTCAACTATAAACCACTGCTATATTTTACACAAAAGCTGATGCTTCAAGCTATCACATGTTAGGAAGTTATTCACAATGCCTTTTGCAATAATTAGCGCGAATTTTTAAAGATACAAATGTACGATTTCAAATGTTAGGATTCTTTGTCGTATGTGAGTGTTGTGCATTTTAAAGCAATTTATATATATAAACTCGGATTTATTTGATCTTTTTATTCGAGATAATAAAAATAAACTAACACGTATTTAAGTATTTAAAAATATATACAGTAAAATCTGTTTTTGTGCGGTGGTACGGACCACATAAAAAAATCGTACAAAAAAATATTTGGAAATTTTATAAATTCTTGCATATAATAAACAACTTTGTACGATATACTACCTAAAATTTTTTCATGTGGTGGATAGGGACCGCTTAAAAAAGTCGGACTTAGAAAATACATCAATGATTTATGAAATAGATGAGATAATGCTTTCAATTAAATTAAATAATTAAATTAGACTTGAAGAAATTGCAAAAATATTTAATTCTTCATTGTACATATACATGGAGAAGTTTTCAAATTATACATTAAATAGTTTGCTCCTACTCGTCGTAATCCAAAACGCGCATCTTCTTGTGACGAATTGGTTGAAAATCGCTTTCGTTGCTTGAAGATAGGATTTAAATTGATTTCTTTTTTGGTACCATGAAGTCGGTGATCAGTTTTTGTGACGACGGTCGACTGGTCAATTGCTTGTAAACGTCGCGATAGTGAGACATGCATGAGCTCAGTTCTTTTTGGAATTTTAAGCGTCTTTCCGCATTGGTATCTATTTTAAGAAGATACGTTTCCAATTTCTTAGAAATCTGGATCCCAGCATATATTTTATCTGCTGTAATAGATTCCGGTTCTTCTTGTCCATTTTCATAATCTATCAAACTATTGATGATGTCACTATCATCGATAGTTTGGTCCTCAATCATCTCGGCAAGGTCATTTTCGCCGAAATTATCAAAGCCTTCTCCTATAATTTGTATTTATACAGTAAGCACATGGGCACTTACCATGTGCTTACTGTATAAATAAAAATTATAATTAGTTGTCATTTTTAAATATGTATATGTACATTGATAGGAAACATTAAACTGGTGCTAACGCCGCTAAGATTCATATACCGCATAAAAATAAATCGCACGAAAAAAATCGCACAAAAATAAAATCGCATAAAACCAATCGCACAAAAGCAAAATCGCATAAAAAAGGACCGCACAAAAACAGGTTTTACTGTAATATATTAAGAAAATTACACACACACAACGAAAAGGTCATCGAACGACTTGTAGCCTACAGTCTACACTATGACACAGGGCGTAAACATTTTGCGTAACTCTTTAGCAAGGAAAATAATTGGAGCTCAATTTGCTCCATTTAAACGGCTTTTGCATAAAAATTGATATTTGTTACGCAATAATCATTAATATTAGATATACAATAATCCCTCATGTTATGTGCTCAGGTGCATAACTTAGTATTTAGGGATATTTGATCATTGCTGAGAATACTTGAGCTTTTTGACAGTAAACCATAAAAAAAAGAAAGTATTGGAATACATTTTAAAAATATTACGTATTTATGGGGGTATATACAATTCCCGGGTCGGGCAGGGTTTACTCAGCCTTTCACCCCTTCAGTGGGGTCGATAAAAAGAGGACCAAGCATGCTTGGGAGCTAATACTGGGGATTCCGCGTCAAGCCGACCACTTGACTGGAATATCTGCTTCTGCACCCCAGGGCCTTCGGTCTCGAACGCTGGGATGGGCACAGTAGGCCATGGCCTACAGCCCAGAGTTACTTAAGGTAGATATAACTACAGTCAACGCTCTTTATAACGACCGCACATTATAAAGACCATTCCATTATAACGACCAGTTGTAAAAGTCCCAACTTTATCCCTATGAATTCTATGTAAATTTGCTTTCGGTATAGCGACCTTTCTGAATCGTCTAATCCAATACAGAAACCGTACCAGGTGCCATGTCAGCTAAGAAGTTCTGCGTCCAAAAATGTGAATGTCATTTTCCCCCCTATATTTTTTACTTAAACATCTGTTTAATATTTTGTTATACTATTTTGCACTGATATTTTTTTTTTAAATTCCAATTCCAAAAATAAAAATTCCAAAAATAATTTAGTTGGAATCGTTTAAAAACTACCAATTTTAATGGAAATACTGAATATGCATTATGTATGTATATTTTTTAAGGAAAATTCCATCTCTTATAGCGACCACTCGTTATAAAGACCTTTCTTTGTGGGACGCAGATGGTCGTTATATCGATCGTCGACTGTATTACCTATAAAGTGGTAAAACAAAACAGCATTTAGCTATTGTAGCTATGGTCTTTAGGCGGTGTCCACTTCCACGCCAAAAACCTCTTCTTAACATAACTGTCAAATCTAATTGGGGGCCCAGGGCATTTGCACCGTATTACCTTTAAATAATCACGCTATATTTTTCAGGAGGGAAAATTCCAATTTATTAGCATTTAAATGTTAACACTAAATGCCTGCTGTGTGCATAGATTTATGTAAATGACTGCAAATGCTTAAGTCAACTAACGATAATAAATATGGAATAAACATTAATAGGCTTCCGTGTTATCAACTTCAATTTGTCTCAGTGAAAGAACTAGTGCCTAGACTCCCTTCAGTCATCCTAAAAGCAAACTTTTGAGACATGGTTTTAATTGTACTCATTTATGCCTATGACATCCAATGCCTCTGAATACACATATAATTCTTGAATTATATTCATTTTATTGCTCATTATCACAAACTGTATGATACCCTTTAGATGTTATCATAATCTTGATTTCTCAGTGACCAGAGAGAAAAGCGAAAAAAAAAAAAATTTTAGATTAAGGATTAGGAAACTTTGTCCTAATCACGTTTGTTGTTTTTATAAATGCGAAAATTTTGAGAAAGTTAGATTATAACTTCTCATGAGAAGCATTAAAAAGTTGTCTTTATTTTAATATTATCCGATTGTTCTAAAAATCATCAAGAGTTAATGAAAATAAAGTTTTATATGTAGTATATGCAAAGAATTTAAATATTTTGCACATGAGGGTTAAAAAAATAACATTCAGTTCGGTAGTAAATAGTCATGATTATGGCTTAATTGTTAACATAAGATGACAGGAGCTCTGATTACTTTCATACTTAAAAATATATGAGTGGTCTGAATTTCCTCTGACTAAAAATTGTCTCGTTGAGGAAAAGAAAAGGAGCTGAGCTCCATGAACTTTCGTCTTCACGGAGCTTGCAGTCCCAAAAATTAAGACTTGCTAATAATTCTTAGTGTTCTGTTGGTTTCAGTTTTACAAATGATTTGAACTTGGACCTAAAAATCATAACTGCAAACTGCAACCTATA
This sequence comes from Octonoba sinensis, assembly GCA_038502835.1. Classification (NCBI taxonomy): domain Eukaryota; kingdom Metazoa; phylum Arthropoda; class Arachnida; order Araneae; family Uloboridae; genus Octonoba; species Octonoba sinensis. The sequence continues at coordinate 12,506,780 of CM076601.1, read as the reverse complement.
ACTGAAAACTATAAACATTTGAAGAGTAAAATTAAAATCTCGATGAAAAGATACTTGAAAGCGTCAATACATAATTATCATGTAATAACACGGAGTGTTTAGTGTTTGGTCTTGTAAAAAGGTTTAAAATGTTTCCTTTTTAAAACATTCAAGGTAAGCTAAAAGTACGAGCTGCCAACAAATCATTGGATTATCTGGGCCCGCGCTAATAGTTTCGAACTGTTAGCCAAATTTCAAAACTTTCAGACAAAGACTGTCTAAAATTTTAAAGATTTATTTTTCTGTGAAAAATTGCAATAACAAGAAAAAGCATGATTTCTTTAAACAAAATGCAATCTCTTACGTGTATTGCTTTTACCGTTAGAAGTTTTGGAGAATTTTCCGTTCGCAAAAATTTTAAAGTCAGAATTTAGTTTGCCGAATTTGCAATTTTATCGCATTCGACGCGGTGGCGAATGCTTAGTCTTCTATTATAATAGTTAGAAATTATTCATGTCAAGTGTAGCTTAATTTTCTTCTCGAACAACCGAAACATCTAATTCGTTAGAATTCTATACTTTTATCACAAATTGGTTATCTGAGTACCAAAAACTCCTGTAGTTTGATTGTGCAATTTAGCTACAACCCCTGCGATAGATGATATACACCATTTTCGCTTTTTGTTTTGGCATAAGGACGGAGTAATTAATTTTTGGTGGTAGGAGCCACGCCATATTTTAATAACTGGAGTAAGGATCATTTCTGAGTGAGATTCAGCGAGGGTTTGGGACCGGACTGTAAGCCGGTCCTCTATTTTGCTGCCTCTATTTTCTTAAAGCTCTAAATCCTAAAAATGCGAAAACGCTGCAGTGTTTTTTTTTACTTGCCATTTATGCTGTAGTTATTGCGAGAAATAGTAATGGTATTAAAGGAAATACTTTCCTTTTGTAAAGAAAAAAATGCAATTAACCATGCATGCAGCACATGAATATGATAGCTGATAAGTTAACTAAATTTAGCATTGTTTCTTGTAAAGTAAGACTTATCCGAATAATTGTACTTAATATTTGGCGTTTTTGTGTGTCCTAAAAACGATTTATTAGGAAAGATTTTTTTTTTGAAAAATTCAGTAATTATAAACGAGCCGACAACCCCTCGTAGAAAATATCCTACAATTCATCGCACAGCCTCAGAGTTATGCCATTGTCAAAGTACTAAAAGCGACACACCATCCAAACCATGACCCAAAATAAAATAAGCTCTTACAAAAAAAAAAAAAAAAATGCTGACAATAAAAACAATTCCAAATCCACATATATATATATATATATATATATAAAGGGTTAATAGAAAACAGAAATAGTAAGAAATTGAGATAGTATTTATGGTAATGAGTGATAATATTATGGACTGGTTCATGATTTTTGTGAACGAGTGCATTTTATTAACAAGTTTTGAAGGCGTTAGTTTTCTTACGTAACAAAAAAGTACTGGCAGTCAAAAGAAGTGTGCTGACTTGAAATTTTTGTTCAAACCAATTTGTCAGTATAAAACATCACCTGTCGCTAGTGCAGTTTTGATCACTCGAAAAGTATTTCAGCTGTCCTGACTAACTGTATATTTCTTTAATCGACAAACTACTTTTTTTGTTGATATTTTCTTTCTGTCCCGATTAGAAGTCCTAACTGTACAATTAGTCGCTTTTTAAAATTTGATTGATTTTTGGTCTAAAGTATTGAATAAGAATATATTTTGATGCCGAAGCGGTAATTTTGTGTTTCTAAATCGTTTTTTTTTTCTTTTTTTTTTTCGATGAATAATGCTATCTTCGAAATCATAACTGTTCTCAGTTATGCTGCATCAAAAAACGATGCCTAGAATATGGCATTCTAAGATGTAATATAAAGTCTTCCGATATGAAAAGCTCCAAGAAAAATGAAGGAAAAATGGAGAGTCATGTCTTCATCATCCTATTTGTGAGATGGATAGTCGTAACTTAAATTTGAATTGATACGTTATTTCAAAAATGTCAGCGGCTCTGTTTAAACCGGAGTTCGCTATTTTTTTAAATTTTAAATTGGATTTTTTTAAAAATTTTAATTCACTTTTTTGTTTTTTTAAAACAGACCTAAGATTTTGTATAGTTATTATCTGTCACTAATATTAATAATAAATGTTAAACATTATGCAAACACGCATTTTAAACTAGTTTCATGGCAGTAGATTTTTTTAGTGGTACCGATAAGCAAATTTTAACACAAATGCATGATGCAAATGAAATTTCTCCCTACCGAGTGCAGTAAAAGTGAGCAAATTAAAATGTAATTCTTTTGCTGCTGAAAGCTGACAAAAAAATCCAACAATTGTGTGAACGTAATATTACGTATAATACGCTTTAATAATTTTTCGTTTTTATAAATAAAATAACTTGAAATATATTTTAGCTTACTATTTAGTAAAATCATATGCTCACTCCATAGCGAAAAGCTGAAACTTTTGGTTTAATAAAATAATATTCATTGAAAATTTCTGAGTAAAAAAAATATTTTACTAGGGGAGGGGGGGGGGGACTCAAGAACTTATAAAATGTAAATCTGCTTAAAATTTTGTTATGCTTTTTGACGGCCTACCAACATGAAAAGGCGGAATGCAGCCCGTATAGCTGAAATTTTCCTTATCTACAACATGGAAATGAAATTTTTAAAAAATAAGAAAAATTTCTTCAGTTATTAACGTTACATAGGCTAGCTCGATGTTTGAAAACGGTAAAATTAATGAATTAAAATCAGTAAACATAAGATTTCGCTTTTATTCTCTGCAAACTTTTATTTTTTTTCTTGCAAATAGGGCTCCTGATGAAATTCTATGATACTGAAATAAGTTTTTGATGGGGTTACATTAGTAAGGGATAAAAAATATATTTTAGAAAGCATTTAGATAAAGCTGTAATTGTGTTCAAACCAGTTCAAATATTTTGCTTGTGCAGTTTAAAAATTTTATTTCGATGCAATAAAAATTTTTAAAAAGTTTTTAAATTAGACAGTTGCTTATTTACTTTTAACTTAGACATATGCTGCCAAATTAGAAATGTTTTATTGACGAATAGTATTTTTTAAACTTATTGGAAAATTATGTTGAAAAAAAAATACTGATGGGATAGTATTTTGTAAAGTTTTAAATTAGAAAATTGTTGCCAAATTAGAGATGTTTTATTGACAAATAGTATTTTTGTGGGGGAAGAAAAAGCATTGTCGTACTTTTAATTTTGAAAATTGCGATATTTAGCTTCAAAAATGAGGGAGGGATATTTGTAAGATAAAACTCAAGTTTAACAATTTGCTTCTGGAAAATGTTTGCAAAAATCTCACGTTATGCAGACCGAAAACTGCTATTTTCTTTGATCTTTTGAAAAAAAAAATCAGCATTTGAATATTCATTTGGGTTTGCTATTAAAATCATATAGTCGAAACGTTATTAAAAGTGTTGTCATTTGTCAAAAAATGGAAATCTTATTCAAAATTCTTATTTACAAGTTCAAAAATCAGGATATGTTACTGCTGAAGAATGCTGAAAACCTTTTGTACTTTAGAAGCAGATCCAATAGATAAAACATCCAATAGCATGAAAACATTTGAATTTCGGCAAATTGAAACATGATTGACGTCATCATAACTATGACGATAATTTTGTGTTTTTGTCTTGCCACTGAGTTTTCTAAATTCAATCAACAGTTTATTCGCATTTCATCGCAGAAATCCATTTGTATAAATTTCAAAGAATATAGTAATTTCCCTATTTTGATTTAAACATTTAGTTTCCCCCTTTTTCTAAACCTTAAATATTTTGTGAAGGCAGAACATGCTGGATCTGTGAGTATTTTAGGAAGTATGATCTCAAATATGTTAGCTCAATTATTTTAAAGGAAGTTTTTTTTTTTACTTTCCAAATTAGATCATCTTAAAGGATTTTTAACATATGTAAAAAACGTTTGCAGCAAAATAATCTTCGTTTGCGGCTGGAATTCATTAGGTATAATATATACGATAATTTCAAAAGTAATTAAAAACAATTGGATTCAACAATGTTTAATTCATCACTTTAATATTGGCTAAATAATAGCCTTAAAAATGTAAAATAATTGCTTTCAATATGACGGTCAAGGCTAAGGAACCTGTTGGCTAAGGAACTTTTTCTTACAGGTTTAAGAGTTCGTATATTTAAAGTTTTTGTAATGAACGTATATTTTGCATTAATATTGTGTTATTATAAATGTTTAAGCCGAAGAGCTTTTTTAAAAAAATTGTTACTAGTTCGTTTTTATTGTGACTACTATTGTAAAAAATCATTTCTGTGCTAACTAAAAAAAATTGTAGTCTTCTTAGGAGTCCAGTTGTTGTACTTGTCAAGTGCTCAAAAAAAAAAAAAAAAAAAAGAAAGAAAACAATGCACCCAAAAAAAAAAAAAAAAAAATGAAAAAAGGGGCTGCAAAAAAAGTAAATAAATGCAGAAAAAAAAAAAAAAAATTAGAAAAGAAAAAATACTATGTAATAAAGGGCTGCAAAAAAAAAAAAAAAAAATACTCCTGCAGCTTAGAAAAAAAAAAAAAAAAAAAACGCTGCAGGGGTTAAGAAAAAAAGCTGAAAAGAGGGGCACTTGGCAAAGCTTCATTAAGAATGGGCTTTCAAAATCAGAAAATTAAAAAGGAAAAGCCTTCAATCCTGAGGGCTTCAAATTGTAACGACGTAATGTGATAAAAAATAATATAAACCTGTAAGAATCGGTACTTGGTAAGGCGTTCACAATCAGCAATTGTTTTTGAAATAAAGAAAAGTTTCATAACAAAAACTTGGTTTAGAAACCGGTTATCATGAAGGAAAATAAAGTACTTATACTACTAAGTGTTAAACTTTTAACTATAAAACAATTCTTTCTCGTGTATTAATATACCTGTAATTATTAAATAAAAAATAAATTTCAAATAGCGGATTGACACAATGTTAAAATAATTAGATTCTGTTAAAGTAATAGTTTTGGTAATATAATCTTTCTGTTCCCCTAATGCTTGACTAATGGTTAAGAAACTTTTTGCCATAGGTTTAAGGATTTGTGTGGTTAAGAAAGTATTCGTATTAAATGATTTTTAAAAAATTGTTAATGTGTTTTCATGACTGTTTAAAGCTGAATATGGACCATATTTTAATACTTGTTATCAAGTCGTTCTTATTTTGACTATCACTGTGAAGAAGCACTTCTATATAAACTAAAATAGTTGTTTGCGGTATTCGTTGGAGACTAGTTGTATTGTTGTAAAGTACTTGTAAAGTGCCAGAAAAAAGTGCAGTTAAAATGAAAGTTTTTTATTTTTGTACATAAAAACTGCAGAAAATGGTGTTTGACAAAAGTAAACAACCTCTTTTAAGCCCTGCAAATAGTCTCTCCAATTCTAATACGATTAAAATTCATAAATACGTATGAATTATAAGATGAATAGTTGTTGTAATGTACCTCTCATGTGACTTATATCAGAGCCCTACAAAATAATAAACTGCTGATAAAGGCTAAAAGCAAATGTAGACTTCGCATGACGTCATCTGGAAGAGAGCTTTTCGTTGACAAAAGAAGCAATTGTGTTGAACAAAAATCTTGTTTAGAGGGAAGACGCTTGAAAAGAGCGAATCGGTCAAGAATTATTTGACGAAAAAGCACTTTTCCCCACTTCTTATACTATGTCTGTTTTTAAGATGGTACTTTTTCAGTTTCTTTTCCTTTGAACTTCAAATGCTTGTGCAGAAGATGAAGAGAGGATTATCGCAATTTGGCGAAGTAAAAGCAGCTGTTGGCGAAATAAAATGGAGATGGTCACTTTTCGGAGAAACTACAAGCTACATTAATTCACGTTTGTGGAAATCCCTAATAATAAAAAGTGGGATGTTTCACTTAGTTTTAGTTATAATGCTCTTGCCAAGCGAAAAAAAAAATGCAGCAAATAAAGAGAAAATACGAATAAAAAAGAAACGAAAAAAAAAAAAAAACTCATCCTGCTGCTTCAAAAAAAAAAAAAAAAAATGAATGCTGCCCAAGGGGGGAGGGATAAATAGTGAAAAAAAAAGAGAAAAAATGCTGTTGAAACCCTTTGGAATAAACTTGGTGAATACAACTCTCATTCACTTATGCCCAAACTTTCCTCTCCAGAAAGCTGTATTATTTCGAAGAAAACGGCAAATACGACAATTCACGTGCGCCTCCCCCCCCCCCAAAAAAAAGAAAAATATAAAATGCAGCATAAGGAAAAAAAATATACACAAATAATGCAACTTTTGAAAAGGGGAAAAAAAAAACTCCTTCCAGTAGCTTCAAAAAAAAAATGCTGCGAGAGAAGAGGGGATTAAATAATTCTGCAGCAGAAAAACTGCTGCAGAAACCTTTTGAAGAAATTTGATGTCTAATCTACTCTTTCACTTAATCAGAACTGTTCTCTCCCGACAACTTCGTGTGGAAGTATACAGCAAAGACAATGATAGTTCGCCCTCACCCCCCTAAATAAAACTGTAAAAATAAAATGCCAACATAAGTAAAAAAAATATAGCAGAACCATTTTTAAAAAAACCCTTCAAAATAACAAATGTTTCGAGGGGGTAGGTGGGTTAAAGAATACTGAAGAAAGAAAAAAACTGCTGCAGAAACCCCTGGAAGCAATTTGATGGCTCATCCTCTTTTTCACTTAAACAGAACTGTCCTGTCCCGAAAATTTCATGTGGAAGAAAACAGCAAAGGCGACAGTTAACGTCTTTTCCACATCAATTTATCGGACAGTTTGACCAAAAAAATGTAGCCTAAGGAGTCTAGGTGCATAAAAGGACATCATTTGGTTAAAGAAAACCTAAAGAATGTGTCAGAGGCAAAAAATCGCGCTTAGCACCAAGGTAACCTCTGGAGACGAGGCCACCTGTTGTACGAATTATGTTTGACAACCATTCGTCCCTCCGGAAGCCCTCAAATCCACCAATGGGATGTATTTTGATGAAAAAAAGTCTTCCACACGTCTAACAGATTTGACTGACAAACAGTTGAAAGGGGCTCACTGAAATTTCTTCAAAGGTCATTTTGAAAATAGTTAATGACGACGCGGTGGGAAGAAATATGGTATCTTCTGCTCTAGATCTTAGACTAATTTTATCACTGATCAGTCGCATAAATTATAAGAATTTTTCAGTGATATTTAGTATGTTTGACAAATGAAGCAAACACTCATTCCTCCGGACGCAAACCCACCAATGGGATGTGTTTTGATGTAAAAGTCTTCCACACGTCTGACAGATTTTACTGACAATGAGTACTAAAAATTATCAGACCGATAAGTCTTTGAAAATAGGTGAGAAGGGGAAGAAGAAGTAATCATGGAAGGTGGTGTTTAAAATTGACTTCTGTTTAAAACTTGCATTTTTCTCCAATGTGTATATTTACTAGTACTTACTTAGTATTTTATTTTTGTTGTGATTATCAAATGTTAAGGTGTGCAATTAAATAATGTTAATTATTGAAAACTATTCTGTGGATTACATTAACACTAGGAATACCGAAAACGCCATTTGGGTCTTTTCAATTTTTACATAACTAATTTCAAAATTTCTTGAGCTCCTATTTACTTTAACTTTTAAAATTTAAATCTAATTAAAAATGAAATTTAATGACTTTTCATTTAGATATCGAAACAACATTTAAAGACAATAACTAATGCAACTAGGGTCGAATTGGCCCTTGAAAGTATATTCATTTTACCTTGATACTTCTTAGTTTTCATCCGTTTCAAATAATGAAGTATTTGCTCATCAATTAGTTTCACTCATATATATTATAAATGTTGAAAGCTGAATAAGAAATATGTTTTAATAATTGTCAATTATCAAATCGTTAATTTGATTATTGTTGCAAAAAAGCACGTATGTACTAAATTATTGTAGATTCCGCTTGGAAAATAGTTGTCTTATAAGGTAATTGTCAAATGCCAGAAAAAATAAAAAAATACTGTTAGAAAAAAGGCTGAAAAAAAAAAAAGTGCAGCCCCAAAAAAAAATCAGGAAAAAAAAATTATGAAAAAAAAAAAAATCCGAGCAGCTTTGAAAAAAAATAGTAATAAAAAAAGCTGTAAATAATAAAATACAGCAAAAAAAAAAAAACTCACCTTCCAGCAGATTAAAAAAAAAGATGCTCTTCTGCAGGAGGGGAAGAAATAAAAAAATATAAAGCTGCAGAAAATGGCATTTGACAAAAATAAATTTGTCTAAAAAAAAAGTGTTTTTAAAATCTGTAAATAAAAAAACCTCTCCAATTTTAAGCGGTTAAAGTGTGCAAAGATTTAATATTATAAATGTTTAAGCCAAAGAACTATATTTTAAAAATTGTTACCATCGTTCTTATTGTGACTATTATTGTAAAAAAAAAAACATTTCTGTGCTAAATAAAAAAAAAATTCTCGTCCTCTTTGGAGTACAGTTGTTGTACGTGTCATGTGCCAAAAAAAAAACTACCCAATGCAGCAAAAAAATATATGAAAAAAAAGAGCTGCAAAAAAAGTAAACAAGTTCAGCAAAAATAGAAAAGAAAAAATACTATGAAAAGAGCTGCAAAAAAAGAAATAAGTGGAACAAAAAAAAAATCCTCCTACAGTTTAGCAAAAAAAAAAAAAAACCGCTGCAGGGGTTAAAGAAAAAAAAAAGAATAAGAACAAAAAAAAAAAAAAAAGCTGCAAAGAGTGGCACTTGGCAAAACTTTATTAAGAATGTGCTTTCAAAATCTGAAAATAGGTATACTTGTATGTAAGAATACTAAGAAGTATGTGTAAGGTATTGAGATTTAGAGTATAGCTTCGCAACCTGGTGGGCGCAGTTTGTCGATTGTTACCAAATCGTTCTTCTTTTGGCAATTTCTGCAAAAAAGCCCCTATGTGCTAACTAAAATTATTGTAGTTTTCTTTGGAAACTAGTTGTCTTATAATGTAATTGTCAAATGCAAAAAAAAAAAAAAACTACTGTTAGAAAAAAGGCTTTAAAAAAATTTTCGGAAAAAAAAATCAAAAAAAAAATCCGAGCATCTGATAAAAAAAAGAAAAAGCTGAAAATAATAATAAAGTGCAGCAAAAAAAAACACCTTCCAGTAGCTTAAAAAAAATGCTGCTGGAAGGGAAAAAAATTGAAAAAAAAAAAGCGACAGAAAATGGCTTTTGACAAAAATCAATTTCGCCTGTTAAAAATGTGTTTTTAAAATCTGTAAATTAAAAAGTCCCTCCTATTCTAAGGGGTTAAAGTCCGCAAAGTTTTAATATGATAAAAATAATAATTATATGTAGGAATACTAAGAAGTAGGTGTAAGTTATTGAGATTCAGAACATAGTTTCTCAACCTGGTGGTCGCAGTTTGTCAATTGTTACCAAATCGTTCTTCTTTTGGCAATTTCTGCAAAAAAGCCCCTATGTGCTAATTAAAATTACTGTAGTTTTCTTTGGAAACTAGTTGTCTTACAATGTAATTGTCAAATGCCAAAAAAAAAAAAAAAAAAATTGTTAGAAAAAAAGCTCCAAAGAAAAAAAAAATGTGTAAAATGCAGCAAGAAAAAATATCAGAAAAGAAAAAAAAAAAAAATCCGAGCAGCTTAAAAAAAAATAGCCCTGTGACTGAATATTGTAATTGAATATTGTAGCACAGAGGTCACAGGGCTATTTCTACTGTCTTGTGTCTCGTATGCTTTTTCACTTTTAAGGGGGTAAATAATAAAATACAGCCAAAAAAAAGCACTTTCCAGCAGCTTTTTTTTTAAAAAAAAAGATGCTGCGGGAAGGGGACAAAATAATTTTAAAAAAAGTTGCAGAAAATGGCATTTGGCAAAAATAAATTTCGTCTGTTGAAAAATGTGTTTTTAATATCTGTAAATTAAAAACCCCCTCCAATTCTAAGAGGCTAAAATGTGCAAAGATTTAGTATAAAATAAGTATATCTAAGAATATTAAGAAGTATGTGTAAGTTAGTGAGATTTAGAACATCAGTTCTAAACCTAGGCGTCGTAATTTGTTCAAAAAAAAAAAAAAGGTTTACGAATAATCTTTTATTAAAGTACTTCGAATAATAATCCAATGCTACCAAAATGATATGCACTAATTGAATATTGTAGCACTGAGGTCACAAGGCTATTTAGACCGTCTTGTGTCTCATATGCATTTTTTACTTTTAAGGGGGTAAAGGGTCGCGACACTGAAAAGGTTGAGAAACTGCTTTAGAAGGACATAGAAGACCTAGATGGTATCTGTTGATCGTTCTGTATATGGTAGGTTCACGGTCTTCCTAGTGTTAATGTGTTTGGTTTGAATGTTTGCTGATTGTCAACTCACCCAAACTCTAATTGTCGCTAAGAGAGTTTTATTATTTTTCTTTTTAAACTAAGTAGGAAGTTAAACTTGTTATTACGGCAACTCGGAAAGTTAATGATTTTGAAAATAATATTTAAATAAGTTTTCTGACGATGCATATTTCCATTCTTTAAAAAAGGAAGAAAAAAGAAAACGTTTGCCTTAAATACTCATACTGAAATGTGTTCCAGCCGCAAATATTGGTTGAGGCTTTCAAAAATTATGCATTCGCAGTTTCGTTTGGATTAGTAAAAATGTTCACTAAATTTTAGAAAATGCCAAAGTTTTCCAGCATTTTTCAGTTGCGGTTACTTATCTTTTCCAAAACAATATAATATGGAGTAATAGAATGAATTATTTTACTTTTAATGTAAGCAATTAAGATTTTAGCCAAAGATCTTTAAAATAGCAATGAATGTTCTGTATAGTGTGACATTTTTTAAAATTATTTTCATAAGAAAAAAGTAACGAATGCACAGTCGGAATTATATTCCACTGAAAAGCAATGGAATGTTTTTGAATTTCGTACTAGACCCTACACTGCGATTTTCTTTTTTTTTTTTGGGTGGTGTTTTAAAACAAGTAAAAATGGTACCCTTATATAAATTTTTCACGAAATTTTTCGAACAACTTATATTAATTTTATTTCAAAACTATGAAAGCAATTAAAAACAATTTTTAAAGTCAAGTTGCTTAACATTTGTAAAAAATATATATCAACACGTCGCACAATTTTGTGATTCAAGATGAACCTTAAGCTGAGTTTAAGAGAACAAGGGAAAATATATTAACTAATACGATCTTACATACAAAACGAAACGAAAGAATGCAGCACTTGTTAAAAATTTTACAAAACAAACGCTTAGTGAATGAAATAAGGATTAAAATTATGTACTTTTGTGCTCAATAGTTAGTTTGCTGCGATAGTAATATGAAGTGCTAGGTCATCGTATTTGGACTATGCATTTATTCTAGCTCCTCAAACCAATATATATTAATCACTTTTTGACTTGACAGCACTTTCCTGTTATTGATATTCGAAAGTTCGCTTCATCTTCCTTACTTCTATAATTATTTACTGCTATACTTTATACATTTAATGGATCTAAACTATGCCTTTTCGTAGGAAAAGTCGAAACATTAGGTCCAGTTCCTGTTTGGAAAAAAATGTGTTCTTCATTGGTGCTTCAGATACTATGATTGTCTGTTTTTGATGCATTTATGTGTGCTAGTTGCACAATCATGAGCCAATGAATAATAAAAAAAAATTCAAATTCTTGTACAAAATTCAAACTTTTACAACATAAATATGCAGATGACTGGCCAATTAAGCATAATTAGTGATAATCGATTACCGCAATTGAAATATGAAAAATCTTGTAATCGGAGCTTAAACGTCGTATACTTTTGTTAAAACATTCGGTCGTTAAGGAATTAAATTGCGTATAGATACATTTGTAGTAAAATTTGAAACCTGTTTTTTATTAAAATAAATTTTAAGGCAAATCCTCAATTTAACTTAGGAATTTTATATTTAAAATGAAACAATGCTGTTACTAGAACAAAATCGTCATTAAATGAATTCTAGACTTCTTACTCCTTAAACTGGTATGCAATTGTATACAAGTTAACAGTAAGGTTCTTAAATTTAGTATTTTAGAGTCCCTTCTCCTGATCCTTAAATGCCGAAAAAAAAATCCAATAAATCCATCTCTTTAATATAATTCGAAATTTTTCTCCAGTGAAGCTTTTATGAGGTGTTAACAATTCAAGGACACTTTTGCTACTGATCGACTACTTTTAAAATATAATACAAATACAAAAAGTACACCAACAACAGGCGCTAGGCCCAACAAGGTTGGTGAAGATGAGCAATTCCTGCTTGACTTCTTCATGCTCCTCTTCCTCCTCCTTCTTGTCCCTACTTTTATCTTGAACGCCCATTTGCATGAAAGAAAAAGCAGTATCAATTTACATAAAAAAACTATTTGCACAAAAGCTAAGAGAGAAACATTATCAGATTTCAACTGGCTGCTCTCTTCACAATCCCCCAGTGACGATCCAAACCTTCCTTAAACGATTTAACATCCTTAGAATTAACAATGTGCGATGGCAAAGTGTTCCAATCGTCGACAACTCTACTGAAAAAGCAAGTTTCCTACACTCCCTCTTAAATTGTGATTTAAATAATTTCAATCCATTTCCCCGAGTCCTATTACTATGGGAAAATTGTAAACCTTCTGTTTCATTTAACTTTGTAAATTTGAACAACTGAATCAAATCTCCCCGTTTCCTTCTTTCTTGTAGCGTATACATGTTAAATTTCTTTAATCTGTTTTCATAAGCCATACCTGAGGTTCCTTTAATAATTTTTGTAGCCCTGCGTTGAACTTTTTCTAACATGTCAATATCTTTTTTTAAAATATGGTGACCAAAATTGTACTGCATACTCTAGATGTGACCTAACCAGTCCTCTGTACAATGGCAAAATAACGTCTTTTGATTAACACGAAACATGTTTTTTAATATGCCCCAACATTCTATTTGCCTTATTACTTGCGTCTCTACATTGATACCCCATTTTAAGATCTCTAGAAACCACTACACCTAAATCGTTTACAATATTCCCTGATTTAACTTGTTGTCCTTGCAAGTTATATGCTGCGCATTTATTTTTATGACCCATGTGTAGAACTTGACATTTTTTAATATTAAATGACATACCCCACTTAGCAGCCCATTCCGAGATTCTTGATAAATCTGCAATAGAGTATTTTTGATTTTAGGTACTGTAAAGTTATAAGAAATTGTTACGTTTCTTTTGTAAATTTGATTTCAAACTTGAGCATTTTCTAAAACGTATTTCAGTATGTCGTTTATGTATACCTGTACAACCAGTGAACCTTCGCTGCATGTGCTTATTTTTGTGGTAGTAACTCCAGTTATGGGACAAACGTAATTCGCAAGACCTTTCTCTATGTCCTCATAACTTTTATAAACTAATTTTGTAAATTAGAACCAATTTTACACATTTAAAAACATTGAATTGAATTTTAATGAATGATACCACATATAATTATTTTTAATTTTTATTAAACATAGAATATCCATCCTAGTTGGCAGCTCTGAATTTTTAGTGATAGACTTCGTCATTTTACTAAAAAATGTTTATTTAATTTAAATTTCAACTTTATGGATTTAAATGAATTAATAAAAATTTTACTCGTAAAAATAACTTTGAAAGTGTTCTTTATTTTCCACAATGGGGCAATAGAATAGTGAACTTTGCCCCGACTGCATTTAAAATCTGAAGATAATGAATTTTTGATTTTGTAATTCAATTAATAATTTTAAGTTTCAACATAACAGTAGATTTTTTTTAGTTATCTAAAAACATGCCTGTAGTTTCCCTGTGATTTTTTTTCCTTAACCATGACTGATATTTATATATATACGTATCCCTCCGACTCGCATTATTATTGCTTAATTCAAATTTTTCCTGCTTAATTCAAATTATCACTGCTTAAAGCGTTTGAGCAATACAGGAGAAAACTGGATGTTGAAATTCAATTTACCTTATCTAATTATATCCAAAAAAAATTATTTTGAATGCCATTTGAAGCAGTTTAAACCATGACTATTTAGAGGTAACCATGCTTTAGGGTAATATTTTATTGACTTTCATGTTCAATTAAGTTGTTCGAAGGTTTTAATTACGGAGTAAAGTTTTAAACACTAAATTTGACCATTCTGTTTTTAACTTTTCTAACAATTTCAGACTGCAAGTTCCGTGATTAAATAAAACGTTAACATAGTATGAGCCTTTTCTGTCTTCTCCGAAAACCGAAAAGGTTCGAAAAGCAGTGCAAGCAGAATAATGGCAAGTTCTTACAAGAACTTCAAGACTTATTAGTATTACATTTTGTTCTTAAATACGTATTCTATTTTTAAAATTCAATGTCCAGTCGTTGTAATAACTTCGTGCTGTAATATAAATAAAATTTCACGTTAATTTAAAGCACAAATGAGCATTAAAACGCAGACATATGTTTCGGGATTGCTTGGAATCCCTTTTTCAATGCAACAGGGAGCTTCAATTTGCATCTAGAAGCTCCCTGTCGCATTGAAAAAGGGATTCCAAGCAATCCCGAAACATATGTCTGCGTTTTAATGCTCATTTGTGCTTTAAATTAACGTGAGATTTTATTTCTATTACTGTTTACTTCCACAAAGTTAAATTATTAACTTCGTGCTGTTCAAGGAAAATTTTTAAACGAAATCTAGTCTTGTTCAAACCCACTGACTGCTCATTATGTTTTAGAGAATTCGATTTGCTAAAAGTTGGTTTATTTTTATGCAACTAAAGCAATACATGGAATAAGGCCTTAATTAATGTCCAACTTCTTGAGAAATTTCATTAGACGTTTTGACGATGAAACAGCAGGATATTTCCAATACACTTAAAGAGCTCATGCCCGTGGAAATCGCGGGATGAGCAATTTTCGCTGCAATTTTACGTTGCACGAGGAAATCGTGGGATAATTAGAGTTAACTTGGTCTGAAAATACTCGAAGTAAATTGAAAAACGCCAAAGTTTTTCCGCATTGTATGCGTTTTCATGTGGAAAAATATTTTCAGAAATTTTCCAGTTTGGAAACTTTTAAAAAGATCGATAGTTTTACGAATGCTCGAAAATACTGAAAATTAAAGTTTTAAACTTGTATTTCTTTTTGGTTTACTCTCTGGGTGAGGGGAGGGGGGGGGGAGATTTTACCTTGAGTACTCCAAAGCACAGAAATAATTTTTATTCACAACACCTATAAAATTAACAGAATCACGCCTGAAGCATTTTCTTCCAAATACGTAGTGTCCAAAACCTGTTAATGTATCAAATTGTCCACATTGTATTTCATATATTAATTTAGAAGAAAATCTCAGTTATTTACTCGAAGTGATAGAAAGATACCTTGTATTGTGTCGGAATGAGCTTTTTACTTTATTATTTCAGACTGATTTCATTTAGAAATTATTATGCTAAACACAAACTATTCTTTCATTATTTAGGTAGTAAATTTTCTGATAGTCAATTATTTAACACTGCGGAAGTATGTGTTTTTGTGGTCTGTTGCTACTTTCAAATTGTTTAACAATAGTTTAAGCTTTGTATAGGCACCATTTCTTTTAGGTTTAGAATAGAAGTGAAATGTTTCAAATATTACATAAATGATTTGATGTCAGATGGCTTTTATTACACAACCTCTAATCTTGGGCAAAAGTTTCGAAAAAATCTTTTTTTGAAACGTTTCAAGGAGAAAGTGTCTTAAATGTTTGTAATTTGCACTTCATTTTCTGCTGAATTTCTTTCACATTTGCACCCAATCCTGTTGGTGAAATTAATTTCAATGTAGGGCTTAAACATTAGTCCAAACTGAGCACCATTTTTTGTAACTTAAGTTTGTATTCTTTGTCTCATATTTCAACGAAACGGTTTCTCATTTCTGAAGTGCAGCTCTTGTGGTTTAACTGAATAACATCAACTCTAAACGATCCCCAAACGCTGCACGGACCTAAACAGCATTTGCTCCATTGGGTGATAGAGTTAACCGAATTGCGCATAGAAAGGCTCAATTGTATCTCTTTGGAAAGTTCCATGCGGAATATACAACACTTAACTGCACTTGACCTTAAGGCTCGACCGATGCATCGGCGCCGATTGTTCAACGAAATTGCCATCGGCCAATGAAAGAGGAAAATAATCAGCAATCGGCCATCGGCCGATCTCGGATTAATCGGCATCATCCCATCGGCCAAAAAATGCCATCGGTCGAGCCCTAGTTGACCTCGTGTCTTTTCGTTTAGTAGAGGGTATTGAAGGAGTATAAATTACCTTTTATAAACTGCAGAGGAAGTAGTCATAACGCTGCGAGGAAATATTCATTAAAAACGAAAAAAGATAAATTGAATTAATGTGTCCTGACAACTGAAACGCTACTTACTTAAAGACAGGAGTTGGAGATAAAAGTAAATGAAGAAGCTTGCAAATATTTAACCACTTCTTACAGCATGCGGCAACGCGTGATAAAAGGGGGGGGGGGGAGAGGATTAGCAAATGGAGTGCGGAAAAGTGGTTAGAATATATGAATCGTACTGCAACTTCTGTTGTGATCACAGCTGCCATTACTTGAAGTAAGAACGTCAGAAAGTAACACATAAATATGTAAGGTGAACATCAGTTTCGAGGCTAATTGGAGCCTTTTCATAAATATCTCGTAAGCAAAACGAAGTAGTCAAGCGGCAATCCACGGGAGCACCTCAGTACTTCAATCACTGGTGGCTCAACATTTATTTCACGTAGTACGTAGGTACGAAGGAGTGGTAAGTTAGCGCGAAATCTAAAACACCAAATGAATGACACAAGCTTTCTATGACTTAAAAACAATTGGACGGAATGAAGAAGTTAATATGTAGAAGTAAAGGTTCCTAAAAAGATGCCCGTCTATCTCTTTAAAGCTAGTGTATGTTAGTGAAGCCAAAACTTGAATGAACACATTTACCACTGGCGATTTTTCGCTTACCTATCCTAAATTCCGGTACTGTAGCTTTCCAAAGCAGGGAATAGTATGTGCAGCTTGCTTGTGATTGGAAATGCGTGGGTTCGATACAACATTTTCAAAGCGTAGTATTCTAACTCTTCAACAGAGGATAATAAGTTATAGATTATAGACATTGTTTAATCTCATTAATGGGAATAAAGTCAGTTCAAAGTTGCTACCTGAAGTTTAAATATGAAGGAGGCTCAGTTTCTAGATTAAACTGACGCACGTAGTATAACTTAAGTTCAAATATTAAAAAAGGGGTTTGGGGGGGGGGGGTTGTTTATTGAACTAAAATTGTAGAAATGTCATTTCACTGAATGTCCCACAACTGAAAAAAAAATCATTAAAAAAGGCTTTAATGCTGAAATTTTTTAAGTTTTCCCGCATATCTGTTTTAGTGAGGCACAGCTGCCATGTGTTAACACTGAAAAATACTCAACAGACAAACTACAATCATCTGTCCGTGCGGCAGGTTGTCTGAAATCAGAACAAACAAATCATTCCGGTAAACATCTGAATCAGACTGCCAGCGCAGGTGCATTATGGCCGCAATCCCATCTCTGCAATTTAGAATTTTTTGCACACAGACTCGGTGCCTATTATCTGACTCAGAAAATCGAAGTGCATCTTGGACGTACCCTATGGGACATGAATTTCTCCATTTTCCATGGAATGGCTTCGAGGCATTTTTTCTCTGCGACTTATTGCCGGTTGAAGGGTGACAAGAACTTCAATCTTCATGTGCATGGGATGGAATTTCAGGTTGATGGACTATCTGATTGTTCCAGATTCACTCTCCAAACTGTGTTTTTGTACTTGATCGCCAATTTTTGGGTGGAACGGTTACTGGTTCGTGAAGTGCTCTAATCCTCCACAATCGAAAGGGTTGATCTGGCATGTGAGCATCTGTTATTCTTCCTCTCGATCGCACATTTGGTCTTTATGCTTTTTTTCCAGCTGAGGTATTTTCTCATCAATCGGAGATAAGGGCTGACGAAAGAATAAACAATTCAAAATTGGGGGTTTTACACATTTATTTTCAATAATGAATACACAAACGGACTTTCCAACCTAGAAAGATATGTCTTGAGATTTCTTTTATCCTTATAACGTTACGAAAAAAAAAAATGCAAACACAAGTTTAACTCACATGTTTCACATTTTGTGTTTGAATGTTTTTGTTGCTTGTAACGGTTATGGCTGTCGAAAAAAAAAAAATCTCAGCTTTTTTTGCTTTCTAGGTTGGCAAGCCTGCAAATGGAGGGTTCAGAATACAAGTGAACCAAGTCCACTTTTTGTCATTTTCGAGTTACCAGCGCAGTAGCAGGCACTAACTTTGTAAAAATTCAATGCAATAATGAACAGTCTCTCTCTTTGAACTTTTAAAATTAAATTTATAATTTAAAAAAAATTAGGAAGTAATTTTGTTATAAAGCTTTAACTTTAAACCTCTGTAGCACAAAGACACTTTTTATGGACTTGATTCACTTGTATTCTAAACCCTCCAAATGACAAAGGTGAAAGTGATTCATGCATGCACACTGAGAGTACGGAATTATTATTGGTGAAGGGCAACGGAAATCTCAGTGTTTCAATGTCCAGCTCTTGGTGATTTGCGACGGACGTTTCCGGTTTTAGAAGGGGTTGGACTTTTCATTTCTTTTCTTTTAATTAAGATTACTAAAATCGAAGGAAGACCTTATTCAATTAATGATTTTAATTAAAAAAAGAAATGACAAGTCCAACTCCTAACCTATTACGAGAAATTCCCGTAGTCGGCCACCTAGCGCTAGATATCTAACACGGAGATTTCCGTAGCTGCCTTAGTTTCGGACCTTAACAAATGTCTGTAGGGTGTATTGTTGAACATCGCATTGTATTCTAAAGTATGGTAATTTTAGAGAGCCAAATCAATATTTTATGCAAACGTTAATAATTTGCATTTGTTGGCTTTTGACGAGTGAAAAGAAAATTGCCTTGCAGAATATTGTTCATATTGTTTCTAACAATAACAACGTTGTATAAAACACTCTAAGCAAAAACTGTCTTGGAAAATGTGTGCAGTATGTTAAACTGCTCTGAAATGTATTCTTGTTTTCCTTGGCGGCTCGTGGTGATCTTAAAGGTGAGAGAGCCGGCTATATGATGATTTCACAATAGCACTTAGAGGTAGAATGAGGAAAATAATCAATCTACGCGCAAGATAAAACTCGCTGTATAACTAAAAATCAGCGTACATTTTCAGTCTTCGACGCTTTCTTCTTCTTTTTGAGAAATAAGTAGTTTTTCTTTAACTTCGGTCATGTTAAGGAACCTCTTCGCTACCTCGATCCACATTTATGTGGACCTTCGCTGCTTAGCTTCGAAACAGTTCCACCTTCAGGGCAGGGTTGCCAGATTTTCTAGAAGACTTTTAGCCAGTTGTGAGAAACAATTTAGCCAAAATTAGCCGTTTAAATTTATTCGGTTGTTTTTATTGCTCTCAATTGTTGTTACCACCAAGCTGCAACTCGGATATTCATTTTGTTGGATATCCTGTGTTTCTTGTCTTACAGAATTGTATCGGATATCCAGTGTCTCTGTTCTGACGGATTTGTACTGAATGTCGGATATCCGGTGTATCTTGTCTGACGGATTTGCACCTGATATCCGGTTCTGATTGAAACCTATAAAATCTGCATAGTTTTAATCTTGGTTGAAATAAAGAGAAAACATGTTGTAAACTTAATTCAGAAAAATTATTTAAAATTAGCTTATATTAGCCAGAATTGTTTGTGGCTAAAAATTGAAAATAGTTTTAGCCAGCAGCATCTTAAACTAGCCATAATGATTAATTTTACCCACATCTAGCAACCCTGTCTCAGAGTACTTTCACACCATATACAAAGGAACTTGTTTCTCTCCTCTGAGCAAGCGCAGAGCATATTTTTGCCTTGCGCATGCGCAGATGAGAAGTTTTTGTTCCATTTGGTGAAAAAGCACCCTCACTGTTACGCAATTGTCAATATTCGAGCATTCTGATTAATTCAAAAAAATTGAGCACTTATGAGTGATTTTGGGTGGAATTCCTCATTGCGGAAGTGATTTTACAATCGATATGCATGGGAAGTGATTTTAATTATTGTACAAATACAAAAGTGACGACCAGCAACAGGCTCAGGGCCCAGCTAGGCTGGTCCTAGTTAATTTAGCAGTCCCCAATGAACATCAAGAGCTTTCTTAAAAGTTTTTACCCCACTGCAATTAACAGTCGCTTCCGGTAAACTATTCCAACTGCCTACAACCCTAATGAAGTAGTAGTTTTTCCTCATTTCAAGTTTAGCCTGAGATTTGAAAAGTTTAAAACAATGACCTCTGGTTCTACTTTCAGCACATAGCTGTAGTCCATCAACATTTCCCGTTTTAATGAATTTAAACAACTGAATCATGTCCCCTCTGACTCTCCTTTGCTCAAGACTATACATATTGAGCCTTTTAAGCCTAACCTCATAATCTAAGTCTGAAAGACCACTTACCAATCTTGTAGCCCTCCTTTGAATCCTTTCCAATAAGGTAATATCCTTTTTTAGGTACGGAGACCAAAACTGAACAGCATACTCCAAATGAGGTCTTACCAAACTTCTGTATAATGGCAATACAACTTCCCTAGACCTGTTCGAAATAGCCTTATTGATAAACCCAAGCATCCTGTTAGCTTTGTTACTTACTGTACTACACTGCTGACTGGACTTGAAGTCATGAATAATCAATACTCCTAGATCAACTGCTTCTGCTTCCCTAATGACAGAACCTTGTAAATAATAGGTTGCATGTTTATTCCCATGACCAAAATGAAGCACTTGACATTTCCCAATATTAAAAGACATACCCCACTTAATTGCCCACCTAGAAATTTGATTCAAATCCTCTTGAAACTGATTGACTTGTTCCTCCGTGTCCACAATTCCCATAATTTTGACATCAGCAAAAATATTGATGTTCCCAGACATACTCTGAGTAATATCATTAATAAAAATAATAATACTCAGAGTATGTCTGGGAACATTTATTTAGTCAGTCAGTATTTATTTAATCAGTAAATTTATTTAGTCAGTACAATTTATTTAGTCAGAAAGCAATTTTGTTTCTTCAGGCGTATTAGTTTTCTCATCTGCATTAATTTTTTTTAGTTTATATTAACCAAATACAGTCAAAAACATGCAGGTACGCACACATCTGTACCTTGTGTGTGGTGAAACCATGACTGTGATAGTATTCTTGTAAAATCACATCGTACAATAAAGAATTTTGTAATTACTTAGTAACTTTGTTATGGGTATTTAGGTTAAGTTTTTAATGTTTAGGTTTTTTTTATAACTCTAGCTTTTTGCTTTTATAAAATTTTAGCCTACTACTTAAATATAACACAGTCAAAACATGCAGGTACACACATATGTATACCTTCGTATGTCTGGTGAAACCATGACTGTGATAGTATTCTTGTAATATCACGTCGTACAATAAATAATTAATTTTATTTAGTAACATTTTTATGTGTGTTTAGCTTAAGTATTTATTGTATAGGTATATTTAATAATTCTAGCTTTTTGATTTTGTCAGAAGTTTTAAAACTTTATACCTAAATAAGATTTGAAGGTAATACTAGAAAATAATGCAGGCAAAGACATGCAGAGACACACCCATGTATCTTGGTATGTCTGGTAAAACCATGACTGTGGAAGTATTCTTTTGAAATCACATCGCACAGTAAATAGTTAATTGCATATATATTTTGTAACATTTTTATGGGTATTTATTTCGGTTAAGTGGTTAATGTTTAGGTATATTTAATAGCTCAACCTTTTTGCTTTTATAAAATTTTAACCTAATACTTGAAAATAATGCAGTCAAAAACATGCAGGTACGCACACATGTGTACCTTCGCATGTCAGGTGAAACCATGACTGCGATAGTTTTCTTGTGATATCACATCGTACAATAAATAAATTTTGCATCTACTTAGTGCCATTTTCATGTGTATTTAGGTGAAGTGTTTAATGTTTAGATATATTTAATAACTCTAGCTTTATGGTTTTGTCTGAAATTTTAAAATTTTATACCTACAATTTTTTTAAAACCTAATACTTGGAAATGATACAGTCGGAAACATGCAGGTACGTACACATGTACCTTCATATTTCTGGTTAAACCACGACTGTGATAGTATTTTTTTGAAATCACGTCGTACAAAAATTAACTTTTCTATCTGCTTAGTAACATTTTCTGGGTATTTAGGTTAAGTGTATAAGGTTAGGTATAGGAATGTAACGAATATTCGGCCACTATTCGGTATTCTGCTTATTCGACCCTTTGGCCGAATATTCGGCCTGGCCGAATAGTCATTTCATCACCTAGCCGAATATTCGAATAAATAAATCAGTAGGTTTTAAACATTTAAAATTGTTTTATAAATGTTGCAAAAGAATACATTAGTATATAGTTTCAATAAATAAAAATAGTTTAGAAAAAAAACTACTTTTTTAAACCTTGTTTTAGGCTTGACTGAGCAAAAACAGATTTTGAAGCTGTAATATTGTATTTTATATTTAGCATTTGCTCCCAAGAGCTGGCAATAGTAATTATGATAGAGAATATGAGAAATTTATTTTGTTATTATTAACAAAGTGGAAGTCAGACTTTGTTTGGGTAGACTGATTTATTGTAAAAACTGGGTAAGAGAGAAAAGTGAAAAGCTTAGAATATATCATGAATAATTAGATAGCATAAGTTATTGGGGTTTTCAAAAATAAAAATATATTCCAGTTAAGTGTATTAAATTTTAATAGATCTTTTAAAAATAGGTATGTAAAAAACCCCATAAAATAAAAATATTAACTTTTATAACTTTTAAAATATTTTCATAAAACAGTTTTGAGCAAGGTAAAAGTTCACTAAGCAACAGCAGTTCTTTCGTTTGAATTAAATAATTAGTAAAATAATGCCAATGCTTACTACCATAAAACCTGTCATTTCTGTTCCACTTGTGGGTGGAATTCTTAGTTTTATTACAATCAAAACGATAAAGAAAATCTAACTATTTTAAATAGTTTTAAATTCTTAAAAAACAGAATTAAATCATACATCATACATTGTGTGTAGTTGCAAAGTTGCTGTTTGACTTAGAATAATTTTAAATTTGACAAATGCTTTCTATTACAACGATTTTCTAGATATTTTAATATTCGGCCGCCGAATATTCGGTATTCGGCCTAAGACAGTGACCGAATATTCGGCTTCGGCCTATTCGGCCTGGAATAAATGACCGAATATTCGGCTTCGGCCTGGTATTCGGTTATTCGGCCAAATCACTATTCGTTACATCACTAGTTAGGTATATTTAATAGCTCTAGCTTTTTGCTCTTGTCTGAAATTTTAAAATTTTATACCAAAGAATTAGGTATTTCTTAGATTATAAAACAGAATCCTTTATTACTTATTTCGCATAGTTTGAAAAACTAAAATAGTTGTGCAAATTATGGTTAAACGCAGTATTTTTATAACAATTTAATGTTGTCTTTACAAATTATAAAAGTAATGTTTAGGAGTACTAACACATTATTTTACTGAAATTGACGATAATGTAATATACACGTTTGTACCTAATTTAGGAGCTATTTTATCAATTGAAATATTTAAATAGTTTTATTTAATTAAAACCGGAGGTACGTATATATGTATCTACGTTTATTAGCTCCTTAGCTGTAAAATTCTTATTTTGTTTATCTTATGGCTGATGGAGGTAAAATAGAAAATTTGAACTATATGTATGAAATATTTTTTGCAACATTCTTTTATGATGCCCTAGTGAAGAGGTTAAGCTCTCACATTTTAGTAAAAATTGAATCACGTGTGCTTTTAGGGGGCCCCAATAATAAATTAGAGGAGAAATTTTTAATCACTCTGTGTCGTAAAAATCTAAATTGACTGCGATTTTTGCAAAACAGCTTCTTGCTGTGTACAAATTTTTTTTTTCGTAAGGATACCACTTATGTTCAAGAAGTTTTAAACATTACTTTCAAAAATACTCTTTTGGACGATGTAGTAAATTGTATTGTTTCTCGAAAAGGAAATGCATTGTAAAAGCTAAGAAAAAATCAGTCGAATTTGTCCTTGATCATGAGTGTTTAGTCGTGATTTAATAATAATCAATCTCCAAAATTGCCGGTAGTCGCGGAAATGCATTCCAGTAGATCGTAGATATTGTTCCCACATTTAACAATATTGGGTTGAAATTTTCTCCTATAAGTTGCTATGTATACTTAGCCACGAATTTATAAAGGTTTAAAAATTGCTCTTCCGCACACGTGCAATAAAAGTTTACTTCCCTTGAATTTTATTTTATCAAATATTCAGGTTTTTCATTTGAACAGTGTAATATTTATTTGTTGGTTAAGTGTTCTGAAACCTTAGTGAATTTTTCCTGAGCACTACAAGTGCAATGAGCCATAAACACGGGGGAGGGGAGTATTTTTGAAATAAATGGCTTTCATATCTTCGTGTATGTAGGTTATCCTCCACCCCCGAAAGTACGATAATCGAAAATGTTTTCAAGTGGGCTTCTTAATCATTGCAGATCTAGAGGTGGGTACAAAGTCTTTCAGTGGCATTCACAATTTTATTTTACTCTCACTTTCCCCCTAGAGGGCGGCACCTGAGCTCCAATTGATGCAGTCTACACTAGGAATTCAATTTAGCCAAAAGTGTCCACGCGAAGCGACAAGTCGTAATCATACGACATGGGCGCTGTCGATTATTCTGAATCTTGAAAATCCACCGACTTGGGCCAGACTTGATCCTGCGAACTGGGCGTACGAGGCCTGCGCCTTACCACGACGCCACCCTGCCGGCGAATAATCGAACATCGTGAGTTATATTTCGAAATTTACAGATAATTTACATCTTACGGTACAGCATGCGTAAAATCTGCACACGTGATTGAGTTTTTGCTGGAAAATGGACTTCTAACACGTTTCCATGACCGAAGTTGCACAGAAAAACTGCTCACGTATTTCTCTTAGAAAAAAAGAAACTCTCGTTGAAACAATCTGGTGATTTTTGCCTATTAAAAGTTTATTCCATACGTTGTAAACATGACAAAACACTTTTTTTGTTTTTTTTTCCATTTTAAGTGTACTAAATAATAAAATAACTAATGTTGGCTTGCTTACACACCATCACGACTACTATAATAACTGTGGGAAAAACCTTTATTTAAGAAATAATATTTTGAATTATTTATGTTGGAATGTGGGCTACATTCCAACTTGGACTGACTGACGTGTCCCATTTTTGTCAAGTCTGTCACGGCAATTTTTTATATAAATCAAAATATTTATTTGTTGGACTAAAATTCTTCCGCAGTTTTTTAACTAGTCATAATATTCTCAAGCACACCAAAATGTATTAAAATATTTAGATAATTAGTACCCGAAATACAATTAACATGGTACAGGCATGGCAAAAGATACATGACATTAACTCATGTGATGTTTCTGTAGTTCTATCTGGATCTGAAAAATCCAGATAGTACTGCTTAAATTTAGCGGCAGAAAAATGTATTAAAAGTTGTTTATAAGTACCGGCTCGTTTAACTGTGTAATTTCTTAAAATTGATAGAAGTGAGTAGAAAAAAAATACTGCATAACAAAACGCAGAAATAAGTTTGTTTACTGGTCCATATGAGAAGTACCACATGTACCTATAAAATGGTGATGACGCCTATCATTATGCTGTTGGAACTGTGAGTGACTATAATTGCACCTCTGAATTGAACACTCTGCCAATACACTAAGGCTTCCTGGCGATGATGTTACCGTATTATAAGTGCTATTATATATAATGTATAACACACATTACTGGCCCATACTGTTACTACATTTAAAAACGCAGACATAAAAGTTAGTCTGCTGGTCTACATGATCAGTCGCACATCTACCTCTTGATTGGTAAAGAGGCCAATCATTCTGCTATTGATATTGTGTGTGACTATAATTGTACGTCTGAACTGAACTGCCAGTGCATTAAGGCGTCCTGGCCCATAGTGTTACTTTATTATAAGTGTTATAAATATATAACACATTACTGGCCCATAGTATTACTGTATAAGTGTTATAATATATAACACATTACTGGCCCATAGTGCTACTGTATAAGTGTTATAATATGTAACACATTACTGGCCCTTTAGTTAATTACCTTATGGCCCGTAGTTACTGTATAAGTGTTATAATGTATAACACATTACTGGCCCATAGTGTTACTGTATAAGTGTTATAATATTTAACACACATTACTGGCCCATAGTGTTACTGTATAAGTGTTATAATATATAACACACATTACTGGCCCATAGTGTTACTACATTTAAAAAACCCAGATATAAAAGTTAGTCTGCTGGTCTATATGATAAACAGCACATCTACCCCTTGATTGGTGAAGAGGCCAATCATTCTGCTATTGATATTGTGCGTGGCTATAATTGCACGCCTGAACTGAACAAACTGCCAATGCATTAAAGCGTCCTGGCCCGTAGTGTTACTGTATTATAAGTAACACACATAACTGGCCCATAGTGTTACTGTATGTGTTATGATATATAGCACACATTACTGGCCCATAGTGTTACTGTAAAAGTGTTATAATATATAACACACATTACTGGCCCTCAGCGTTACTACATTTAAAAACACAGACATAAAAGTTAGTCTGCTGGTCTATATGATAAATAGCACAACGACTCCTTGACAGGTGAAGAGGCCAATCATTCTGCAATTGATATTGTGTGTGACAATAATTACATCTCTGAATGGAATAAACTGCCAATGCAATGCGGCGTCCTGGCCCATAGTGTTTTTTCATGATTATTATTCATTTGAGAGCAATAAAGACTCTCTGATTCATTCATAGAACTGGCGAATTGCGCTTTTCCGGATTTGTAAATTTCAGTTCCTTTGTTACTTATGACTTATCGATGAACTCATCTTACAGTAGATATGCCTCGTACGTAATGGGAGAGTGCATTTCAAATGATATTTTCGGTTGTTCGCTTTTTTTTCTCCCCTCCTCCTGAAAAGGCGCGGTTCTTTTGCTAGCATAATTCCTTGTTGCGCTTAAGCCGATGATGTGTAACCAGTATCTAATGATATACTCCAAATATTATCTTCTCTGTGTGTTATGTTTGTGTATGTAGATTTAGAAAGTGTGTATGTATTGTGGCCATGTATGATTTTGTGTACATGAAACGAGTATATGCATATTTGTATGTATTTGTGCCTGTGTGCATACATTTAAATATACATGTTACAGGAATTGGTCCTTTTGATCACTAAGTATGAACTTGTACTAGTCCGCCATCGATTAATAGTGATCAGACTTGGTCCTGTGGACCGCTGAGTTTTATATCGTGGAGGCCCGAATCGGGTTTTAGTTATCTTTCACGAACGGATCACCTCTGATTTTGAAGATAGGGTATGCATACATGTGTGCCTGTGCGTGTGTGCGCTTGACTGCGTGGGTGCCTGTGTAAGTGTGCGTGTGTGACTGTGCCTGCGTGTATGTGTGAGTGTGTGCACTGCTAAAAATGTTTACTTAAAAATAAGTAAAATGTACTCATTTTTGAGTACTTCACGTTCTTATAATAGCTCCGAGTAATTAACTCTTAAATTTGAGAAATGCACGTTCTCATTTTTTTGAGTACGCTCAGGAGCTCGAATATGAGTATGTATCAAAACACACATACTCATTTTTGAGTACATACAGGACTCGAATAGGAATATGTTTCAACACACACATACTCATTTTTGAGTACATACAGGACTCGAATAGGAGTATGTTTCAACACACACATACTCCTTTTTGAGTACATACAGGACTCGAATAGGAGTGTGTATCAAAACCCATACTCATTTTTGAGTACATACAGGACTCGAATAGGAGTATGTATCAAAACCCATACTCATTTTTGAGTACATACAGGACTCGAATAGGAGTATGTATCAAAACACACACTCATATTTTTGAGTACATACGGGACTCAAATATTGGTATATAAACTTTCTCAAATTTAAGTAAACTGAGTTTCAATTTTTAATGCATGAACTTTAGACTAAAAAAAAATCCTGTAAAATTTATGGTTTTAAACCGGCAGCTGAGTTGGTTGTGGAAAACCGTAAAAATTACGGAGTAAATCCGTAATTATAACGGTTTTTTACCGTATGAGAAGTTTTTTCCCGTTAAAGTTGCGGAGTAAATCCGTAATCATAACGGTTTTTTACATAGGAGGAAAGTTTTTCCCCGTAAAAGTAACTCCGTAGTTATAACTGATTTTGACCATACAAGAATTTTTTTTCCCGTAACATTTACGGAGTGAATCCGTAGTAACAGCGTTTTTATACTGTACTAAAATATTTTCCACGTTAAAGCTACAGAGTAAATCCGTAATTGCAACGGTTTTTTTACCACAGGAGAATTTCCCCCGTAAAAGTTACGGGGTAAAGACGTAGTCACGATTTTTTGCCATAGGAGAAGTTTTTCCCGTAAAAATTACAAAGTATTACAAAGTAAATTCGTAGTCAGAAAGAAATTTTACCATACAAGTTAAAATTTTTCACATAAAAGGTAAAGTAAATTGAAAATCACGACTTTTCTTTCCATAAAAGAAAAAGTGCTCCCCGTCAAAATTATGAAATAAATCTTCATGCTTTTTTTCTCCGTATGATACTAGGTTTTCCCCATAAAAGTTGCATACTAAATCCATAGTCAATGTTATTTTATTTACCATATATAAACGAATTGTCTGCAATAAAGTTTTTTAAAAAAATCAATTTTTTAACCACTTGTCAAACAAAGGTACAATACCTAAGTTAGGCGACCCTCTATAGATTTTTAACCAGCTCATTTAGTCAAAAGTTAATGATAAACAAATGAAAAACTAAAATCTTTATTTCCATCCTCTTTTTCAAATCAGCATTATCAAAGTTAAAGTGCTGGCACTTCTGCACTAACCTTTTATTAATAACAAATTTTTAAGTTTCAGTGAAATGTATAGCATATAATAACTGTGATTATCTTCCATGAGTGAGAAATACAATACTTTCAACATTCATTGCAAGTATGTTATCCATCATTTAAATTAAGTATAAAAGTTGAATACTGCCCATATAAACAATACTTATATTTGATCCTTTATTTTGTTTTTTTTTTTTTTTTTTTTTTTTTTTTTTTTTTTTTTTTTTTTTTTTTTTTTTTTTTTTTTTTTTTTTTTTTTTTTTTTTTTTTTTTTTTTTTTTTTTTTTTTTTTTTTTTTTTTTTTTTTTTTTTTTTTTTTTTTTTTTTTTTTTTTTTTTTTTTTTTTTTTTTTTTTTTTTTTTTTTTTTTTTTTTTTTTTTTTTTTTTTTTTTTTTTTTTTTTTTTTTTTTTTTTTTTTTTTTTTTTTTTTTTTTTTTTTTTTTTTTTTTTTTTTTTTTTTTTTTTTTTTTTTTTTTTTTTTTTTTTTTTTTTTTTTTTTTTTTTTTTTTTTTTTTTTTTTTTTTTTTTTTTTTTTTTTTTTTTTTTTTTTTTTTTTTTTTTTTTTTTTTTTTTTTTTTTTTTTTTTTTTTTTTTTTCATGTGACTTTTTTGCAGCATCCACATAGTTCTTAACATATTTCCCAGGACTGAACTCTGTGCAAACTTTAGCAACGGTCTCCTGTTTCGTGATCACAGTGGTAACATCTTGATTACCAACGAAATCTAAAATTTTACGACACTCTTCCCTTTCATCGAAAAAGTTTCGTTTATTCTGACCCCCACCATTATGGACATCTGCTTTATGTTTGTATTTAAAAGTTTGCTTTTTGTCATACAGCAAGCAAATTTTCTTATACAATACCGGATCAGCCATTTTGGCTATCAATAAGTCCACGTTTTTAGTTTGTTCCATCTTATTTCTGCTTCAAAGTTTATTTTTTTATACTGTAATGCAGAAAACAAAAGTTTAAAAATATACAATACATATAACATACGTGAATAATATTACTGAAGATTTTTTTTTTTTAATAATGATTTGTTCAATGTACATATGAATTTTGTTATTATAGTTCAAGAAAATTGCAGATATCACTAAAATTTTTAGGAAAAATCATTGTTTAACTAACAATGAGAGCATCACTTTGTTATTTTTAGTTCAATATTTGAATATTTAAATTTTCAAGCAAACAGAAAATATGCAATATTTATATAGCAAGCAGTCCTAAATAGCCTGCCAAGCTAGTTTACATCAGTCAATATCATTCGAAAATAATTACAAGTTCATGCTTGATAATTAAACTTCTTCAGTTGTCCTTTGCATGCATTACAGGATGGATCATTAACAGTTGATTGTTAGAATCTTCGTGAACTTTCAGGTTATAACATAAACAGGACTTTTGCAATATGACTGTTCAATATAAGTTTACAAGCCTTTTGCAATATAAAGTTTCTGTAAATGTAATTAGAGGTCTTCATTTAATGAGATAAAAACATATATTTCATAGATTTCTACTCAATAAAGAAAAATTTTTAAGCAATCTCTGCTCTTATTGCTAAATGGAACAATGTAATCATACACAATTCAGGATTTTTTCTTTTGTGAAGATTTGAAAATATTTTTTAGCTCCCGTGAGACTGAAAAGAAATTGAGATTGCAGGCAAATTATATTTGTTTCAAGTTTGAAAATCACTTCTCCCGAGGCCTAAACTGTTAATGTCTAATTGCAATGAGAGTTAGAGAGCAGAACCTGGCCTACCAACACCATCACCAAACAAATCAGCTGAAAAGCAAAAATGGTTATTAATAATGACAGGAAAAAACAAACACCACAACATTATCAAAAACATAGATTTTTAAAACACATTCATTCACACTTACATTTTTCCTAAAGATACGACAGAAATTGGAATTGCACTATTTCACTCAGCTGAGAAAATCTTTTATTTCTTATATTTCCAAAGTAAAAAGGGATCTTGCTTTTTTAGTTGCAATAAATTTCAAAAAAGTTTGGAAAGCTTGTTTGCTTGAAAACTATGGAAAAGCAGAAAAACAAGCTGTCACTTCCGTAAGTAAACCAGCTATTCTGAAGAGTAAAAAAAATGTAAAGAAAGAGAATAACAATGAAAACATTACTGTAGTAAAATAATAACAATTGTAATTATTTTTCTGCTTAATCCAGTATTAGTTATCGACCAATTTGCTTATCGATGCATCAGTTAATAATGGCTTGTTCAAACCTAAGACCATTTATTGCCTAGTATCACCAATGTTCATCTTGATGACAACTAGGAAAAGCATTCACCAACACTTACTCCCTTTAACAATTTTTGGTATGAATACCAAAATATAAAATGCTACAAACATAGAAGACTAGAAAATAACATTGTCGTCGTAGAACCTCTAAACAGCCCCCCCCCCCCCCTCCCTTCCAAAGCAAATCAGATACATTAGGGGTCGGTTGTTACTTCATTAAGATAGAAATAAAATTGATGCTTCAACCTTATCTGAGACAGCTGATACCTAACTTAAATTGAATGAAAGTAACATAGCTTGTGTGTGTGTGTAAAATTAGAACAATTGATTCCCATATAAGCACAGCCTACTTTAAAATGGAAAGATGACTGTATTTCCTATTACTTCTGTTCGAATCAACTATTTCTTGATCAAATCACGAACGTGTGTGGTGATATTTATTACCTTTTTCAGACAGAATAAGAGTTGTTATTTTTTTAAATGTTCAATTTTGGTTTTGTCTCCTTTTGTAATGTTTATTTATTTATTAATATTTTTAAAAGTACATTACTGCAACAGGATTGTGGGTTTGTCTCATGAGTTCAACTGCAGCTAAAAATTAGAACTAAATTTTATGTTTGAATCTAACTGTGCTCCTATTTGAAAAGTAGTTTGCCAATTAAACATTTCTAATTATTCACTAGATTCAGGTAAAAAACGTTTTAACTTTTGAAGAAAACCTTAACTAAATGTTAAAACCCTGCATTTGAAGAACAAAATAATGCTCCTGAAAATAAGATAAAGAGCAATTCCAATACTTAAAAATTTTAAACTACTAATTACTGATAAGGAATAATTTACAAGATGCTTAGTAAAGGAAAAGTACTCATTAGATGAACAGTGACTTGCCAAGGACACTCTTTAAAATATGTAAAATAAGCAAATTAACTTACACATAATCACACTGCTTAGAATGTAATAAATTACAAGGAATTCCTACCTGGCAAAGTTTTTATTTTTAGTTCAACAGATAGTTACAAATTGTATCAAATTTAATGTGGCAACTCAATGGAAAAGCACCCTTTTCCAGAAGACATTTTTGTACAAAACTCAATGAACTATCACAAAACGCAAGGCATTAAAGAAAACATAGTACATACAACCCTTAATTCATTTAATGTCAACACATATAGGAAAACTCATTTTCAAACACAATTCATGATAAACAAGAGGATTTTTAAGCTCTTTCACGTCTAGTATAAAATTGTTGAATGAAAAACACACCTACATTATATAAATTTATAGATATGTCTGAGCACAGCAATGAGCATTCCATTTTATGACAATAAAATACTCTCAAATACCAAATGATAACACCTAATTTGTAATGTAAGAACATAATATTTCTGACACTTCATTCTCAAGCATAAAACTATATTTTGCCTTTTTTACTTAATTTATAAAAAGTTGAGCTACAGTTTACCCCACGCCTTTTTAATGTTTTGCCAATTTTATTCCAATTGTTTCCATAAATTTTCTGTAACTCTTTTAATTTCGCAATTTCTTCAGAAGTCCACCTATTATAATCAGGAGAATGATAGGGATGATATACAATTCTAGCTCTGTGGTAAATAGATTGTAAAGTTCTATCATTTAAATTTTTACCTAATCTTACATAAAAATGTTTAACTTTTAAAAACTCTGTTACAGTGGAGTCTCTTCGACGATCACTGTAAATACCAAAAATCATAGCTGGATCAGAGATTCCATACTCCTTAGAAAATTCCATGAGATTTCTTTTAAGTATTTCATCTTCTTCTGGCGTAAATTGTCCTTTTTT
The DNA here is from genome assembly GCA_038502835.1 of Octonoba sinensis. NCBI lineage: Eukaryota > Metazoa > Arthropoda > Arachnida > Araneae > Uloboridae > Octonoba > Octonoba sinensis. Next base: position 12,473,689 of record CM076601.1, on the reverse strand, counting down.
ACCCGTACTAAAACCATGTTCTTGCAATTTGGCTATATGCTCTTTAGGTAGCGCATACACACGTTCCAATTCATGCAAGAGAGGAATTTCAAAGTTCACTGGTTCTGGTATTAAATCAAATTTTTTTATCTTTAGTTCACTTGGCTTTGCATGGATGAAATTCGAACGTGAAACTTCCCTTGCAAAATTAGCTTCACCAACAATTTCTTCCAAACTATCAATCTTACTAGAATTAGACCTTACAAATGATCGATTATCAGTTGCATTTCCATGCTTAGTGTCATTGTCCACTTTGTTTGGATTTTTTAAGTTATTACTTTGTAGGTTGAATGGTGCATCTTTCTGAGAAACAGTTTCTTTTTCACTGGATTTATAACCCTCATCATTTGTGCATGAATCAACTGCTTTATAAAACCCTTGAAACAAAACATCATCATCAGAAGAACTATGTAACTCATTTGATGCTAAGTCAGAATTACTTAAAACATTAGATGAAATATCTGAATCACCGTTTATAAAACTATATTCAGAATTGTTTCTACTTTTAGTAGAATTAAATGCGTTACTTCCAGTCAAGGTCTTTAAGTTAGTCAACCTCACACTATTATCTTTTTTCCTATTTTTATACATGGTAGTTTTGTTAAAATTTTCTAGATAACTTTTTCCCGAGTTGAACAAAGGTTCGTCAACATTTTCGATAGTTTCCGCACAGTCACTTGAACAATTCTGATCATAGCTACAGTTTTCTACATTTTCAAAGGTTTTATTTTTCTCAGTTGAAGATACGTTGCTCTCAGCGGAATCTATTCTGGAATTACTTTTTTTGAGAGTTGTGCTGTTCGGAACACGCAATTTATGACTTCTTTCAACAATTTTTCTGGAATTCTTTTTCTCTAAAATGTATCTATCTTTTACAGACGGCAATTTAGAAGATGTATGTTCTTTAGTAGTTGGAAAGGCATCACTTTTAGATAGATTAGAAGAATCAAGCAAACAAACATCATCATCATCTGAGCTGTTAACAACTGAATCATTCCGTATGGATTTAGAGTTAGATTTGCAGAATACGGTCTTAGAAATATTTGAAGGTTTATTTACCCCGAAAGATTTAGGGTATCTTTTAGATATTTTACGCCCATTTTTCAGAACTTTAAGTTTCACTGGTGACTTTTCATCCTTTACTGTTTGAAAAGTATCCGCACCAGAACTAACCGAACTCTCACTAGATACAGTGATAATGTCATCTTGTTCCAAAGCAGAAAATACAGGAGTAAACTGTGGATACAGTGTACTTATACCCAGATTTAATAGATCATCATTTCTTGAAGATGTAGTACTGAAATTATTTTCTTTAGCACATTTTTTTCGAATTCTTTTTCTATTTGAACATGGTTCGTCTGAATCGGAACGACCCGATAACTCATTTTCTCTTCTTTTTGAGAGTATCTTTTGGGGAGAAATGTGAGCATCTTGTAGAACAGTTTTGCATTTTGATTTTTTTTCAACAGATCCCTTTGACACTTCTGAGGGTTTATTTTTCGCACAAGATTTAAAAGATTTTTTCTCGTGCTTAATTCCACCAGCCTTGCATTTGTTAAGAGTGCTTTTTCGAATCAAATCAATCTCATCTTCAGAACTGTCACTAGATAGTGTTGTGACATCGGTTAAACTCGATTTTAAAGAAAGTTTTCCTTCGCTAGAAAATTCATTTCCTCGTTCCTCTTTTAAAAGTTTAGATGGAACAATCACATCTGAAATAGACGATACATGTTTTGAAGAAAAATCAGAAGATGAATGTTTGCTGGCCTGTCTTTGTTTATGAAAACATTCAGACATTTCATGTGACTTTTTTGCAGCATCCACATAGTTCTTAACATATTTCCCAGGACTGAACTCTGTGCAAACTTTAGCAACGGTCTCCTGTTTCGTGATCACAGTGGTAACATCTTGATTACCAACGAAATCTAAAATTTTACGACACTCTTCCCTTTCATCGAAAAAGTTTCGTTTATTCTGACCCCCACCATTATGGACATCTGCTTTATGTTTGTATTTAAAAGTTTGCTTTTTGTCATACAGCAAGCAAATTTTCTTATACAATACCGGATCAGCCATTTTGGCTATCAATAAGTCCACGTTTTTAGTTTGTTCCATCTTATTTCTGCTTCAAAGTTTATTTTTATAACTGTAATGCAGAAAACAAAAGTTTAAAAATATACAATACATATAACATACGTGAATAATATTACTGAAGATTTTTTTTTTTTAATAATGATTTGTTCAATGTACATATGAATTTTGTTATTATAGTTCAAGAAAATTGCAGATATCACTAAAATTTTTAGGAAAAATCATTGTTTAACTAACAATGAGAGCATCACTTTGTTATTTTTAGTTCAATATTTGAATATTTAAATTTTCAAGCAAACAGAAAATATGCAATATTTATATAGCAAGCAGTCCTAAATAGCCTGCCAAGCTAGTTTACATCAGTCAATATCATTCGAAAATAATTACAAGTTCATGCTTGATAATTAAACTTCTTCAGTTGTCCTTTGCATGCATTACAGGATGGATCATTAACAGTTGATTGTTAGAATCTTCGTGAACTTTCAGGTTATAACATAAACAGGACTTTTGCAATATGACTGTTCAATATAAGTTTACAAGCCTTTTGCAATATAAAGTTTCTGTAAATGTAATTAGAGGTCTTCATTTAATGAGATAAAAACATATATTTCATAGATTTCTACTCAATAAAGAAAAATTTTTAAGCAATCTCTGCTCTTATTGCTAAATGGAACAATGTAATCATACACAATTCAGGATTTTTTCTTTTGTGAAGATTTGAAAATATTTTTTAGCTCCCGTGAGACTGAAAAGAAATTGAGATTGCAGGCAAATTATATTTGTTTCAAGTTTGAAAAGCACTTATACCGAGGCCTAAACTGTTAATGTCTAATTGCAATGAGAGTTTGAGAGCAGAACCTGGCCTACCAACACCATCACCAAACAAATCAGCTGAAAAGCAAAAATGGTTATTAATAATGACAGGAAAAAACAAACACCACAACATTATCAAAAACATAGATATTTAAAACACATTCATTCACACTTACGTTTTTCTTATAGATATGACGGAAATTGGAAATACGCTAACTCACTCAGCTAGTAAAACTTTTATTTCTTAGATTTCCAAAGTAAAAAGGGATCCTGCTTTTTTAGTTGCAATAAATTTGAAAAAGTTTGGAAGGACTGTTTGTTTGAAATGCAAAAAAAAAGTTGTCACTGACGTGAATAAACCAGCTATTCTGAAGAGTAAAAAAAAAAAAAAAAGTAAAGAAAGAGAATAACAATGAATAAATTACAGTAGTAAAATATAACAATTGTAATTATTTGTCTGCTTAATCCAGCATTAGTTATCAACCACTTTGCTTATCGATGCATCACTGCTAATAATCGCTAGTTCAAACTTAAGACCATTTATTGCCTAATACATCACCAATGCTCATCTTGGTGACAACTGGGAAAAGCATCCACCAACACTTACTCCCTTCAACAATTTTTGGTATAAATACCAAAATATTAAATGCCACAAACATAGAAGACTAGAAAATAACATTGTCCTCGTAGGACCTCCAAACAGCCCCCCCCCCCCCCCCCCGCCCAAAAAAAAAAAGCAGATACATTAGACGTCAGTTGTTACTTCATGTAGAAACATAATTGATGCTTCAAACTTATCTGGGAAAGCGAATAGGTTACTTAAATTGAATGGGAGTAACATAGCTTGTGTGTGTGAAAAATTAGAACAACTGATTCCCATATATGCACAGCCTTCTTTGAAACTAAAAGGTGATTTACCATTACTACAGTCCGAATCATCTATTTCTTGATCAAATATGAATAAATGTCTGGTGATGTTTATTACCTTTTTAAGACCGAATGATAGTTGTTGTTTTTAAAAAATTTCAATTTTGATTGTTTTTTTTTTTTTTGTAATGTTTATTCATTTATTAATATTTTTTAAAGTACATTACAGGATTGTAAAACAACAGCATTGTAAATTTCTCTCATGATTTCAACTACAACTAAAAATTAGAATTATATTTTATGTTTAAGCCTAACTTTGCTCCTATTTGGAAAGTAGTTTGCCAATTAAACATTTCTAATTATTCACTAGATTCAGGTAAAAAACGTTTAACTTTTGAAGAAAACCTTAACTGAATGTTAATACCCTGCATTTAGGAAACAAAATAATGCTCCTGAAAATAAGAGAAAAAGCAATTGAAATACTTAAAATTTTTAAATAACTAAATGCATACCAATACCATTTTCATTTATTACCAAGTAATTAAAATAACTTAAACAATATTTATTAGCTTAACTACTGATAAGAAATAATTTACAGGATGCTTAGTAAAGGAAAAGTACTCATGAGAGAAACAATGACTTGCCAAGACACTTTTTGAAATATGTAAAATGTAAAAAAAAATAACTTACAAATAATCATACTGATCAGAAAATAAAGTACAAGGAATTCATGCCTGGCAAAGTTTTTATTTTTAGTACAACAAATATCTCCAAATTATATCAAACTTAATGTATCAATTGTTTAAAAACACCCTTTTTCGGAACGTACTGAACAAAACTTAATAAACTATCACCAAATGCAAGGCAATAAAGAAAACATAGTATATACAACTGTTGATTCTTTTAATGTCAACATTTATGGAAAACATCATTTTCAAATACAATTTATGATAAATGAGAGGATTGTAAAGCTCTTTAAAGGGTAGTAAAACATTGGTAAATAATAAACACACATATATTATTGAAACTTATAGATATGTATATGCATAGCAACTATTTTCTACCAATGACCATTCTTTCTTATGAGGATAAAATTCACTCTCTAATACCATGATGATAACGCTTATTTTGTAATGTAAAAATATCTTCCTGGGACTTCCTTCTCAAGCACAACACTATTATTTGGCCTTTTTACTATAACGAGAGAAAGCTTGACTACAAATGTCACTGCGTCTTTTTAATAATTGGCCAATTTTATTCCAGTTGTTTCCATAAAATTTCTGCAATTCTTTTAATTTTGAAATCTCTGCCGAAGTCCAGTTATGATTATTAGAAGAATAAAGTGGGTGATAAAGAATTCTAGCTCTGTAGTAAATTGAACGTAAAGTTCTATCATTCAAATTTTTACCTAATCTTACATAAAAATGTTTAGCTTTTAAAAACTCTCTTACAGTGGAGTCTCTTTGATGATCACTGTGAATACCAAATATCTTGGCGGGATCAGAGATTCCATACTCCATAGAAAATTCCGTGACATTTTTTTTTAGTATTTCATCTTCTTCTGGCGTAAATCTTCCCTTTTTACCCGTACTTAAACCATGCTCTTTCAATTTGGCTATATGTTCTTTAGGTAGCGCATACACATGCTCATATTCATGCAAGAGAGGTATTTCGAAGTTTACTGGTTCTGGTATTAAATCAATTTTTTTTATCTTTAGCTCACTTGGCTTTGCATGGATGAAATCCGAACATGAAACTTCCCTTGCAAAATTAGCTTCACCAACATTTTTTTCCAAACTATCAATCTTACTAGAACTAGACCTTGCAAATGATCGATCATCATTTGCATTTCCATGCTTAGTTTCATTGTCCACTTTGTTTGGATTTTTTAAGTTATTACTTTGTAGGTTGAATGGTGCATCTTTCTGAGAAACAGTTTCATTTTCACTGGATTTATAACCCTCATCATTTGTGCAAGAATCAACTGCTTTATAAAACCCTTGAAACAAAACATCATCATCAGAAGAGCTATGTAACTCATTTGATGCTAAGTCAGAATTACTTAAAACATTAGATGAAATATCTGAATCACCGTTTATAAAACTATATTCAGAATTGTTTCTACTTTTAGTAGAATTAAATGCGTTACTTCCAGTCAAGGTCTTTAAGTTAGTCAACCTCTCACTATTATCTTTTTTCCTATTTTTATTCATGGTAGTTTTGTCAAAATTTTCTAGATAACTTTTTCCCGAGTTGAACAAAAGTTCGTCAACATTTTCAATAGTTTCCCCACAGTCACTTGAACAATTCTGATTATAGCTACAGTTCTCTACATTTTCAAAGGTTTTATTTTTCTCAGTTGCAGATACGTTGCTCTCAGCGGAACCTACTCTGGAATTAAATTTTTTGAGAGTTGTGTTGTTCGGAACATGCAATTTATGACTTCTTCCAACAATTTTTCTGGAATACTTTTTCTCTAAAATGTATCTATCTTTTACAGACAGCAATTTAGAAGATGTATGTTCTTTAGTAGTTGGAAAGGCGTCAGTGTTAGATAGATTAGGAGAATCAAGCAAACAAACATCATCATCTGAGCTGTCACCAACTGAATCATTCCGTATGGATTTAGAGTTAGATTTGCAGAATACGGTCTTTGAAATATTTGAAGGTTTATTTACCAAGAAACATTTAGGGTATCTTTTAGATATTTTACGCCTATTCTTTTTAACTTTAAGTTTCTTTGGTGAGTTTTCATCCTTTACTTTCTCATACGTATCCCTATCAGAACTAACTGAACTGTCACTAGATACAGTAATAATGTCATCTTGTTTTACAGCTGAAAATACAGAAGAAAACTTTTGATACAGTGTGCCTATATCGGGTTCTAATAAAGCTTCAGTTCTTGTAGGCATAGTACCTAAACTGTTTAATTTAGCCCTTTTTTTGCCAATACTTTGTTTAATTGAACATGGTTTGTCGGAATCGGAACGAACCGATAACTCATTTTCTCTTCTTTTTGAGAGTATCTTTTTGGGAGAAATATGAGCCTTTTGTAGTACAGATTTGCTTTTTGATTTTTTTACAATGGTCACAACAGATCCCTTTGACACTTCTGAAGGTTTATTTTTTGCACAAGAATTAACAGATTTTTTCTTGTACTTATGTTTACTTGTGATACCCTGGCAGTTAGTAAGAGTGCTTTTCTGAATCAAGTCAATTTCATCTTCAGAACTGTCACTAGACAGTGTTGTGACATCGGTTAAATTTCTTTAAAGAAAGTTTTCCTTTGATAGAAAAATCATTTCCTTGTTTCTCTTTTAAATTTTTAGATGGAACACACGCATCGGAAACGAGCGATACATGTTTTGGAGGAAAATCAGAAGAAGAATGTTTGCTGTTCTGCCTTCGTTTATGAAAACCATCAGACATTTCATGTGGACTTTTTGCAGCATCCACATAGTTGTTAACATATTTCCCAGGACTGAACTCTGTACAAACTTTAGCAACGGTCGCCTGTTTTGAGATCACAGTGGTAACACCTTCATTACCAACAAAATCTAAAATTTTACGACACTCTGCACTTTCATCGAAAAAGTGTCGTTTACTCTTACCCCCGCCATCATGGACATCTGCTTTATGTTTGTATTTAAAAGTTCGCTTTTTGTCATACAGCAAGCAAATTTTCTTATACAATACCGAATCAGCCATTTTGGCTATCAATAAGTCCAGGTTTTTAGTTTGTTCCATCTTATTTTTGTTTTAAAGTTTACTTTTATAACTGTGATGCAGAAAACATAAGTTTAAAAAATACACAATATGTATAACATACATAAGTATGCTACTGAAGATTTTTTTTTTTGAATAATGATTTGTTCAATATTTCAAAACTGTTGGTGAATGAGAAAACTTTTAAATAATGATTTGTTCAATGTATAAATAATGAATTTTGCTATTATAGTTCCAAAAAATTGCAGATATCATTGGAATCCATATGAAAAATCATATTCTTAAACAAACAATAAGAGCATGACTTTGTTATTTTTAGTTCAATCCTTAAATGATCAATTTTTTAAGCAAACGGAAAAGTTGTAACATTTATCTAGCAAGCATTAATAAATAACCCGTGAAGCTAGTTCACATCAATCAATACAATTAGAAAATAATCACAAGCTCATGCTGGATAATTACACTTCATGAGTTGTCCCCTGCGTGCCTTACAGGATGAATCATTAACTGTTGGATGTTAGAATCTGTACTGTACTTTCAGGTTATAACATAAACAGGACTTTTGCAATACGACTATTCAATATAAGTGTTTTATAAATGGAATTAGTGCTTTTATTTAATGAGATGAAAACATATATTACTTAGATTTCCACTCAATAAAGAAAAATGTTTGCACAAGCCTCTGCTGTTATTGCTAAATGGAACAGTGTAACCATACAGAACACATGATTTTTTCTTTCCAGAAAATTTGAGAATATTACTTAACTCCTGTGAGACTGCAAATACCCCGTGATCTCAGACAAATTGTTCTCGTTTCGAGTTTGAAAACAGCCTTTATTGAGGCGTAAACTGTTTATATCTAAATGCGGGGTGGAGTTTCCGAGCAGAACCTGGCCTACAACCAAGTCACCATCACCAAACAAATTAGCTGAAAAGGAAAAATGATTATTAATGACAAGAAAAAATCGCCATAAAATTATCAGATACATAGATTTTTAAAACATGTTCATTCTCACTTACATTTTTGCTATAGACACGACGGACATTGGAATGACATTGGATCTTAATTTCTTAGTTGCAATAAATTTGAAAAAAGTTTGGAAGGATTGTTTGTTTGAAAACTATGGAAAAGCAGAAAAAAAAGCCGTCACTTACGTAAATAAACCAGCTAGCAATTAATTCAAAAGAATTTTTAAAAATGTGAAAAGAAAGAATGGTGATGGAAAAATTACAGTAGTAAAATATAATAATTATAATTACTTGTCCGATTAGCCTTTTCGGATTAGTCCAATATAAGTTAATCGGCCAATTTGCTTATTGATGCATCCCTAATACTACCTGTTAATAATGGTTTGTACAAATCCAGGACCATTTTTTGCCTAATATCACCAACGTTCATCTTGGCGACGACTGGGAAAAGCATTCACAAACACTTACTCACTTCAACAATTTTTGCTATAAATACCTAAACATTAAATGCCACAAAAATAGAAGACTAGAAAATAACACTGTCGTCGTAGAATCTCTAAACAGCGCTCGCCCCCTCCAAAACAAATCAGATACATCAAGGCCGTAGCCAGAAATTTTTTCGGGGGGGGGGGCCTGACTTTGAAACACTAGTGTAGGGGAAAGTTTCAAGGAAGAATATATGCTACATTGCGAAAATTTTTAGGACTTCGGGGGGGGGGGGCCCTGTCGCCCCCCCCCCCCTCTGGATACGGCCTTGAGATACAGTAGACGTCACTTGTTACTTCATGAAGATAAAAACAAAATTCATGCTTCAAACTTATCTAAGAAAGCTAATAGTTAACTAAATTGAATGGAAGTAACATAGCTTGCTCGTGTGAAAAGTTAGAACAACTGATTTCCATATATGCACAGCCTACTTTAAAACAGAAAGATGATTGTATTTACCATTACTTCTGTTCGAATCATCTATTTCTTGATCAAATTATGAACGTGTGTGATGATGATTATTACCTTTTTAAGACAATAACAGCTGTTTTTTTTAAATTACAATTTTTATTTTTCCTATTTTTGTAATTTTTTATTTATTTATTAATATTTTTAAAAGCACATTACTGCAACAGGATTGTGGGGTTGTCTCAACAGTTCAACTGCAGCTAAAAATTAGAATTATATTTTATGTTTAAACCTAACTTCGCTAATATTTGAAAAGTAGTTTTCCAATTAAATATTTCTAAATATTCATTAGATTCAGGTAAAAAACGTTTAACTTTTGATGAAAACCTTAACTGAATGTTATAACCCTACTTTTAAGAAACAAGATAATGCTCTTGAACATAAGATAAAGAGCAATGAGCAATTCCAATAATTAACATTTTTAAACTACTAAATGAATACTAATACCATTTTATTTAATACCAAGTAATTAAGATAACTTTAACAATATTTATTAGATTAATTACTGATAAGGACTAATTTAAAAGATGCTTAGTAAAGGAAAATTACTCATGAGAAAAAACAATGACTTGCCAAGACACTTTTTAAAATATGTAACATAAGCAAGTTAACTTACACATAATCACACTGCTTATAATGTAATTAATTACGAGGAATTCATAACTGACAATGTTTTTATTTTTAGTACAACAAATATTTACAAATTATATCAAATTTCATGTGGCAGTTCAACCACCCTTTTCCAGAAGACATTTTTGTACAAAACTTAATGAACTATCACAAAATGCTAGGCATTAAAGAAAATATAGTACATACAACTGTTGATTCATTTAATATCACCATTTATAGAAAACTCATTTTCAAACACAATTTATGATAAACGAGAGGATTTTAAAGCTCTTTCAAGGGTAGTAAAACATTGGTAAATAATAAACACACATATATTATTGAAACTTATAGATATGTGTATGCATAGCAACTGTTTTTCTACCAATGACCATTCCATCTTATGAGGATAAAATTCACTCTCCAATACCATGATGTAACACCTATTTTGTAACGTAAAAACATGTTTCTGGGACGTCCTTCTCAAGCATAAAACTATTATTTGGCCATTTTACTATAACGAGAGAAAGCTTTACTACAATTATCACTGCGTCTTTTTAATATTTGTCCAATTTTATTCCAGTTGTTTCCATAAAATTTCTGCAACTCTTTTAATTTTGAAATCTCTGCAGAAGTCCAGCGATGATTACAGAAGAATGATATGGGTGAAAAAGTATTCTAGCTCTGTAGTAAATTGAGTGTAAAGTTCTGTCATTCAAATTTTTACCTAATCTTAAATAAAAATGTTTAACTCTTAGAAACTTTCTCAAGGTGGAATCTGTTTGACAATCACTGTTAATACCCAAAATCATAGTTGGATCAGATATTCCATACTCCATAGAAAATTCCCTGAAATTTTTTTTTATTATTTCATCTTCTTCTGGCGTAAATTTTCCTTTTTTACCCGTACTAAAACCTTGTTCTTCCAATTTTGCTATATCTTCTTTAGATAGCGGATGCAGATGTTCACATTTCTGCAAGGGAGGAACTTCGAAGTTTACTGGTTCTGGTACTAAATCAATTTTTTTTATTTTTTGCTCACTTGGCTTTGCATGAAACTTGAATGTGACACTTCCTTTCTACAATTAGTTTCACAAACAATTTCTTCTAAATTATCAATGTTACTAGGACTAGAATTTGCAAATGATCGATGATCATTTGCATTTCCACGCATAGTGTCCCTGTCAAAGTTGTGAGCTTTGTTTGGATTTTTTAAGTCATTACTTTTTATGATGAATGGTGTGCCTTCCTGAGAAAATGTTTTTTTTTTGCGAGACTTATATGCTTTATTACTTGTGCAAGGAGCAACTGCTTTATAAAACTCTTGAAACAGTACCTCCTCATCAGAAGAGCTGTCCAACTCATTTGATGCTAAGTCTGAATTATTTGTGAGAATTGTGTTGTGTGGAATATGCAATTTATGACTTCTTTCAAAATTTTTCATGGAATTCTTTTTCTCTAAAATGAATCCATCTTTTACAGATAGCAATTTAGAAGGTGTATGTTCTTTAATAGTTGAAAAAACGGCACATTTAGATAGATTAGGAGAATCATGCAAACAAACATTATCATCAGAACTGTAGTCAACTGAATCATCCCGTATGGATTTCGAGTTCGTTTTGCAGAACAAGGTCTTAGAAAAATTTGAGGGCTTATTTACCAAGAAAGATTTAGGATACCTTTTACTCATTTTACACTTATTTTTTTTAAGTTTCTTTGGTGAGTTTCCATCCTTTACTTTCTCATACGTATCCCCATCAGAACTAAGTGAACTGTCACTAGATATAGTGATAATGTCATTTTGTTCTACAGCTGAAATTACAGAAGAAAACTGTGAAGATGTTGTGCTTATAGCTGGATTTAATAAAGCATCATTTCTTGTAGATGTAGTAGATAAACTGTTCCCTTTAGCACATTGTTTTAAAATTCTTTTTTTACTTGGAAATGCTTCACCGGAATCGGAGTGAACTAATAACTCATTTTCTCTTCTTTTTAAGAGTTCCTTTTTTGGAGAAATATGAGCATCTTTTAGTACAGTTTTGCCTATTGGTTCTTTTTTAATTGTCACAACAGATTCCTTTGACACTGCTGATGGTTTATCTTTTATACAAAATCTAACAGATTTTTTATCTTTCATACAAGATTTAACAGATTTTTCATCTTTCATACATTTAACGTATTTTTTCTCGTGCTTAATCCCACCTATGATTGACTTGCATTTATTAAGAGTGCTTTTTTGAATCAAATCAATCTCATCTTCAGAACTGTCACTAGATAGTGTTGTAAGATCGGTTAAATTCGATTTTAAAGAAAGTTTACCTTTGCTAGAAAAATCATTTCCTCGATCCTCTTTTAAAAGTTTAGATGGAACAATCGCATCTGAAATGGACGATACATGTTTTGAAGAAAAATCAGAAGATGAATGTTTGCTGGCCTGTCTTTGTTTATGAAAACAGTCAGACATTCCATGTGATTTTTTTGCAGCATCCAATAGTTCTTAACATATTTCCCAGGAATGAACTCTGCACAAACTTTAGTAATGGTCTCCTCCTTCGAGATCACAGTGGTAACACCTTCATTACCAACGAAATCTAAAATTTTACGACACTCTTCCCTTTCATCAAAAAAGGGTCGTTTATTCTGACCCCCACGATTATGGACATCTGCTTTATGTTTGTATTTAAAAGTTCGCTTTTTGTCATACAGCAAGCAAATTTTCTTATACAATGCTGGGTCAGCCATTTTGGCTATCAATAAGTCCACGTTTTGAGGTAGCTCCATCTTATTTCTGTTTTAAAGTTTACTTTTATAACTGGTAATGCATAAAACAGAAGTTAAAAAAAAAAAATTGCATATAACATATGTGATTAATATTACTGAAGGTTTCCTTTTTTAAAATAATGATTTGTTCAATGTACATATGAATTTTGTTATTATATTTTAAGAAAATTGCAGACATAACTGAAATTTGTAGGAAAAATCATTCTTTAACTAACAATGAGAGCATCATTTTGTAATTTTTAGTTCAATACTTGAATGTTTAACTTTTTAAGCAAACAGAAAATATGCAATATTTATATAGCAAGCAGTCCTAAATAAACAGCCAAGTAGTTTACATCAGTCAATATTATTAGAAAATAATTACAAGCTCATGCCTGATAATTAAACTTTATGAGTCGTCCCTTGCATGCATTACAGTATGAATCATTAACTGTTGGTTGTTAGAATCTGCAGTGTACTTTCAGGTTATAACATAAACAGGACTTTTGCAATATGGCTGTTCAATATAAGTTTTCTAGACTTTTTCAGTATAAGTTTTATAAATGGAATTAGTGCGTTTATTTAACGAGATGAAAACATATATTTCTTAGATTTCCACTCAATAAAGAAAAATGTCTCCACAAGCCTTTGCTATTATTGCTAAAGAGAACAGTGTAACCAAACAGATTACAGGAATTTCTGTTTCGAGAAAATTTGAGAATATTACTTAGCTCCTGAGAGACTGCGAAGAAATTGAGCTTTCACGCAAATTGTACTTGTTTCGAGTTTGGAAATCACTTCTATCGAGGCGTAAACAGTTAATGTCTAAATACGATGTGGAGTTTGAAATCAGGACCTGGCCTACCAACACCTTCACCAAACAAATCAGCTGAAATGATAAATGGTTATTAATAATGACAGGAAAAACCCACCACAACATTATCAAAAACATACATTTTTAAAACACGTTCGTTCACACTTACATTTTTCCTATAGGCATGGCAGACATTGAAATTACGCTATTCTACTGAGCCGACAAAAATTTAATTTCTTCGATTTCCACTCTAAAAAGGGATCTTTGTTTTTTAGTTGCAATAAATTTTAAAAAAGTTTGGAATAAGTTGTTTTTTGCGAATTATGGAAAAGCAGGAAAACAAACAATCACTCATGTGAATACACCAGCTATGAAATTATTCTGAAGAGTAAAAAAAAAGTCTAAAGAAAGAGAATGGCGATGGAAAAATTATTACAGTAGTAAAACATAATAATTATAATTATTTGTCCAATTAGCTTTTTCCGATTAGTCCAATATCAGTCAATCGCCAATTTGCTTATTGAGGCATCCCTACTATTGGCTGTTAATAAAGGCTTGTTCAAATCTAGGACCATTTATTGCCTAATATCACCAATGATCATCTTGGCGATGACTCGGAAAGGCATCCCACCAACACTTACTCACTTTAACAGATAAATACCAAAATATTAAATGCCACAAACATAAAAGATTAGAAAAATGATTAAAAGTGATGGCCGTGGTAGCCTAGTAATTAGGATGTTGGACTTCCGACCGGAAGGCCAGGGGTTCGATACCTGATGCACTAGGGACCCACCATGTACACTTGTGGATGCGTGCATGTAAAATCCGTGAACTCCACTACCTCGCTCCCGGGGGAGGGCATCCCTGAGGCCTAGTGTTAACAGGGAAGGAGGTTGGAGGAGAAAAGTATCATTAAAAGGGTGACAATAAAACTAGAAACACAACAACATCGGCTGGACAAGTACTAGGATCATTTTTTGGAGTTTTGTAGCTAAAAAAGTTGGTTCTATGAAGGCTAAAACACACTTTTCAATTATGGATAATATCAATTATGCCTTTTGCTGTATGTTTGTCTCAACTTTTTTGTTTAATTTTAAGTACTAAATATTAAAATACCTTAATAAATTTTGGTATGTGTACAGATCTTCATTTTTGCCAGGATAGTGGCAAAAACCAGGGCAAAAATGGTAAAAACATTTATTGTTCTTAAATAATGTGTAGTAAGGTTTATCTTTTAACATTCTAAATTTTAGAAATAATAGAATTAATTATTGAAAAATTTTATTTTGTTAATTAATAAATATTATAATTAAAAGAACTATTTATTGAAAAGTTTTAAGCTACAAATTCAGAACGAGGTAAAATTAATTCAAAATTACACAATGAAAAAACTTGTGTCTTTATAAGGCAACCTGATTAATTTTTTGCAAAAAAAAAAAAGAACAAATACTTACTTTTAACATTATTAGACATTTCATTTTCTGTATTTTTTCGATTCAAATTCTGAAATTTACCTATGGCATCGTAAATACCTGCACTACCACATCAGTTAAACTAAAAGTAAAATGTCACCTCCCCAACCCCAAGTATTGCACCTCACTTTAAAATTGGTCAGTATAAACTGAAAAAGTAACTGGATAAAAATTTAACTATAAATTTTTCATATAGTATAGATTATTTTTGTTCAAAAATCGAATACTTTGTCATGAACTGTATATTTCTAATATTTTAACATATATATTGTACTCATTTAACTAATTGCCTAAATTAAATATAAATTATTTTGAAACTTAAATTTCTTTTATCTGATGCTTTATTTTCACTGGCAGAAAAAATTAAACGAACACAGTGAATGACCTTTTTTCCACTTGGGTGGCAAAAACCTATTTTTGCCGGGATAGTTTATACCATGTTTTTCTCCCTATGACAAAAACTTGCCAACCCAGGTCCATCTTATGGAATTAACTTTATATATAAATTATGTTCAGTTACATGTTGTTCGTAAACCATCTTTCAAAACGCATATGAATGCTACTTCACATGATACATCATTCCATTGTAGAAACAACCCTTAGTCTATTTCAGGAAGAGAGAATACAAATATGTATGTAAATATGGTGTAGACACACCTAAACTAAGAATGAATATTTCAAAACACATCATTTATTTATTGATCATTCACATGTGTAAAAATATAGTCACGAATTTGCTTCTCATTAATACTTGTTCTACAATGCATTGTATATTACGTACTCCAAGCAAGTAATAATAATAATTTTTATAACAATAAAAATAAGATTCATTCATCACAAAAGATGGCAGCAGAAATCAAAAATATGTTGTGTAAATAATAGGGTTAAGGGTGTTTCAAAACAGTACTCAGGGGTTGCGCCAGGGGATCTGTTTTGAGACCAGGGTTCGTGATTTTTTTATTTAAAAAAAAAAATAAAATAAATTTTAAAAAATTGGATTTTTTTTATTTAAATCAGATTTTTTTGATTTAAATCAGATTTTTTTTATTTAAATCGGATTTTTTTGTTTTTTTAAAAAAAAAGACCTTAAATATTTTCTATATTGATTATGTTACATTCATAGAAACAATGTGGCATGTTAATCATTATGCAAAAACACACTTTAAGCTACTTTCACAGCAATAAATATTTTTTAACAATAATAATAAACAAATTTTAATACAAATGCGCGACTCAAATGCAAACACTAATCGGAATTCTTTTGCTGTTGAAAGTGAAAAAAAAGTAACGATTGTGTGTATTTAATTTTTACATTGAGTGTACTTTAAAATCATTTTTTCTATTTTATAAATGAAAAAGCCTGAAATATTTTTACCCAGTTAGTAAAATCATATGCTCACACCATAACTAAAAACTGAAACTTTTTGTTTTAATCAAATATCTTTATTGAAAACGCCTATGTTAAAAAAATATTTTAGAAGGTAAAAACCTTAAGCTATTAAAGGACATGGATGAAACTTTAAGGATACATATTCTAAATTCTAACAATTGTTGTTTTAAACACTATCCTTCTGAATTATTTATTTGTATGGCATTTATTAAATTGATCTAAAATACTACTTTTAAGATAAAAAACATTGAATGATTCTTGATTATTATGAATTATAATTTGAATGATTGAATGAATTATACTTTGCTGTTAAGATGCTTGCAGAATAAGAGTAATATTGTAAAATTAAAAAAAAAAGATTAGTTCTAAACTTATGAAATATGTTATGCACACAGACAGATAGACCTAAGAAGTTTTGTTTGAAACAGTGGTTGTAATTGCAACAAATTTCATTTTTACAACACTTTCTAACATTGTAAGATCAATGATTTTTTTGAAAAAAAATCACTTGATTTAAATCAATGATTTTTTAAAAAAATCACTTGATATAAATCGCGATTTAAATCAAGCTGATTTAAATCAACGAACCCTGTTTGAGACCCTTCACAAAATTCCAATCAATCAAAACGTACCCTTCACAAAATTCCAATCAATCAAAACGGACCCTTCACAAAATTCCAATCAATCAAAACAGACCCTTCACAAAATTCCAATCAACCAAAACGTACCCTTCACAAAATTCCCAATTTTGAAAAAGAGAGTAAAGAAGGAGCTGCTTTGTCTCCCTAAGAGGGAGAAAGGGGTTTGTTTATGTTTGGGGGTGCAGACGGCAGGCGAGCTATTTAGGAGAAGAAGCTTTTGGAAAATGTGAAGGTGATCCACCTATTAATACGACAATTGTAAATATTGTACACATAAGTTGAATTAAAATATAAGTAAAAGTATAACTACGTGTGTTCATTGGAAAGTGCCGCCCTTGCACTTTTCATAGAATTATTTATTAAATAAGAGGCAAATAATGATAAATGCTTTTATTACTATATGTTTCAATTTTGAGTTTTCGCAAAATTATTTGATTTTTCAAAAAAATCTTTTTAAAGTTCCCAAAAATAGTTAAAAATGACCTATGGTACTTTATCTCTTCAATGTGAAACATATTTAAGAAATTAATGTAATACCATCAAAATATCAAAGTATTTGTATGAAGTAATGCTTATTAGATCTCGGATAATAATTTCTAAACATTCCACTATTTTGGTTAACAAAAATAAGATAAGAACCTTCATAGTATTTCAACATTCTACAAACTTATGCAAAAAGAAAAACCGCAAGCAATTTTTACATTACCTTATGCACTTCTTAAAACTTTCATACAAAACAATTAAGCGAGTAAGAGCTTGTTTTCCAGTTTGCAAAATTGAAGTACAGTAAAATTGGAAAGTTGACCACCTTTGTAAGCTGACCACCTGTCTATGTTGGCCACTTATGTACACCAAATTTGGGAGGGAGATTTTAAAAAACTCTTTGTAAGTTGACCGCCTAATTATTACTATATTTATTTGTTTATCTATTTTTGAAAAGATAAAAAATAACTAAAATACTTTCTCCAGGATATTTTTTATGCCATGTCACAAACCGAGGTAAAAGCATGCAGTTTTTAAATTTCCAATCAACAGGAAAAATATATTTCCAAGACATTGCAAATGTTTCTATGTAATGGAACAGAATAAGGAAATTGCCCTCCCGAAATCATACTAAAATTTTTATAGATACCTTGACCTGCTTCAAGTTCAAAAATATTTTCTAAGCAGATTGGGAATTTCCAAGGATAATGAGGTGTTGAACTTCATATCTGAATTCGCCGCTTGCAGCTTCATCCAGCAAAGCAACTGAAAAAATTTCATGGCCATTATTAGCGTCAAAAATATTTTTACAATTGCATCGAAACAATTCAAGCTAAAATACACTGGCTCTAGCTTGATCTATTGAGATAGTTCTAAACAAAACTGGATCCAATCGACTAAAATCAGGGGTGAATGTGACACAAAGTAAAAAACCTTGAAAAAATTTTATGCAAAAGTCGGTATCACTTTTTATGCACCATAAATTATACAACAGCTTTTATACACATATAGTTACAACGGCATGTTTAAAATAACTTTTGAAATTAAAATTTATATTTTACTTACCTACTTCTAACTAATAAGAAAAATTCATTTATTTTTTGCAAATAAATTGTAATTTATAGTAAAACATAATGAATAGGAATTTCCCATGAATATATTTTTTGCCATTTTTGCAGTGAAATACTTCTATTTAGAGTATTATTTTTTCATTTATTTGTGAAATATCTGCAGCTTTTAAAATAAAAGTTGAGAAAATAACTTAAGTCCAGCTCCGATTTCAGGAAAAGGACGTAAAAATGCATTATGCAGAAAAAAAATGTTCGGAAGATGAGTTCAACTTTTTGTGATGTTTATAGAAAAAATGACTAAATCAAAAAAAAAAAAAAAAAATTTCAAGTTTTTTTATCGTTGCTTTAAAAATAAAAATAAAGTGCGGAAAAAAAATTATCAGTTGAGAAATGACATTATGAAGAATAGAAAAAAATAAAAGGTTGTTGGTACAAAAGAAGACATGTAATTGAATGCATCAGTACAAATAGCCGTTACAATTTTTTCCCCACTATTATTTAGATAGTCAAAACTATAAATTAATCACAATAATAATGACAATTATTTTTATTATTAGTATAAATAGCATTGAAATACACAAACGAAAAAGTTCCATTACTTAAAATATAGTTGCTGCTGGTTGGTTAGACTCTACACATTCCTAACAGAAATGAATGTGTGCCTAACAGTGGCGTGTGCAAGGGCTAGGGGTTTAAACCTATCCCTTGAGCCCTAAATAATAGTGCTTTATTATATACTCGAATTTCCCGCCTTGAAAAATTCTGCGTACGCCACTAGTGCCTAACGATTGAATAAGTAATAATACACAGACGCAGCTAAGACTGTACAATTTTCTACACAACAAAAGCAAAAGTTTTTTTTTTTTTTTTTTTGGGGATTACTTGAAAACAGATCTAATTTGGCATCCATTAAAGGACCTCTTCTTAGATGATTTTAAATCTCAAGTTAAGAGAAGTAGAACATTTTTAGACCGTGAGGCCATTTTTCGTCATTACCCGGCTCGATAAGCTTTAAAATGAGGAGTAAATCATGGAATTTGATAAAGGAATAAGGAAGATCTGGCAGAGCAACAAAAAACAGGATAGAGAATAATATTAAAGATTGAGTGCCATATTTGTTGAAATGATAAGTTTCACATTGAATTAGAAATGTAAGGAAGGCTACATTAGTTAGGTTACTAAAAGTTGGTTTCGTACCTTATCATGTGTTCTCATTAGTTGACTCCAGGGTTCGTTGATTTAAATCACGATTTAAATTAAGTGATTTTTTTACAAAAAAATCATTGATTTTACAATGTTAGAAATTGTTATAAAAATGAAATATGTTGCAATTACAACCAATGTTTCAAACAAAGCTTCCTAGGTCCATCTGTGTGCATAACATATTTCATAAGTTTAGAACTATAATTACTATTTTTTAAATTTTACAATATTACTCTCATTCTTTAAGCATCTTAACAGCAAAGCATCATTCATTCAAACATTCAAATTAGAATTCATAATAATCATGAACCACTGTGTTTTTTATCTTAAAAATAATAGTTTAGATCAATTTAATACATGTCACACAATAAATAATCGAGAATGATGATGTTTAAAACAACAATTGTTAGAATTTAGGATACATATCCTTAAAGTTTCATCCATGTCTCCTAATAGCTTAAGGATTTTTGCTTCTAAAATATTTTTATCATAGAAGTTTTCAATAAAGATATTTGATTAAAACATAAAATTTCAATTTTTAGTAATGTCTCAGCATATGACATTCCTAAATGGGTAAAAATATTTCAGGCTTTTTCATTTGTAAAATAGAAAAATGATTAAAGTACACTCAATGTAAAAATGAAGTACACACAATTGTTACTTTTTTTTTAGCTTTCAACAGCAAAATAATTCAAATTAAATTTTTTGATTTTCTCTGTGCTTATGAGTGTACTATTATTCCTGGTAGGGTTGAGTTTCATTTGAGTCATGCATTTGTATTAAAATTTGTTTTTCATTATTATTTAAAAATATTTATTGCTGTGAAAATAGCCTAAAGTGTGTTTTTGCATATTGACTAACATGCCATATTGTTTCTATGAATGTAGTATATAAATATCCAAAATATTTAAGGTCATTTTTAAAAAATCCGATTTAAATAAAAAAAATCTGATTTAAATAAAAAAATCACGAACCCTTGTTGACTCTAATCAAACACTTTTGGAATAAATATTGATGTTTTGCTGTTGCGATTGAACATTATGGCGGATAAAGAGCGTCTACTGCAGTCTTGAAAAAGCTATTTGATGTAATTTTTTGCTGATTTTTACTTTATTTACATTGATTATTCAGTGTATTTATATTTTTGACCAAAAACTTTTTGAAGAATTTTCCTAAGAGTTAAGTTAAAGCATGAAATTTTGGTAGTTATCAATTACATACCCTACCTTTTTTTGCTTTCCAAATTTTACATGCAAACAAAGTAATATCTTTTAGTCAACAACATAAATTATTCCTAAACGTTAAATTTACGTTGGCAACACTTCTTAAATCATCGTCAAGGTTGGGCATATTACCGATAAATATCTTTTTTTTTTTTTTTTTTTTTTTTTTTTTTTTTTTTTTTTTTTTTTTTTTTTTTTTTTTTTTTTTTTTTTTTTTTTTTTTTTTTTTTTTTTTTTTTTTTTTTTTTTTTTTTTTTTTTTTTTTTTTTTTTTTTTTTTTTTTTTTTTTTTTTTTTTTTTTTTTTTTTTTTTTTTTTTTTTTTTTTTTTTTTTTTTTTTTTTTTTTTTTTTTTTTTTTTTTTTTTTTTTTTTTTTTTTTTTTTTTTTTTTTTTTTTTTTTTTTTTTTTTTTTTTTTTTTTTTTTTTTTTTTTTTTTTTTTTTTTTTTTTTTTTTTTTTTTTTTTTTTTTTTTTTTTTTTTTTTTTTTTTTTTTTTTTTTTTTTTTTTTTTTTTTTTTTTTTTTTTTTTTTTTTTTTTTTTTTTTTTTTTTTTTTTTTTTTTTTTTTTTTTTTTTTTTTTTTTTTTTTTTTTTTATAAAGGCAAATAGATGAAAGATTGATACCGTACGACACGTTTAATGAGCATAAGCTACTATTTTTATCGCAGAAGTCTCCTGTTGTGTGTATTGGGAGATAAAGGCAAATAGATGAAAGATTGATACCGTACGACACGTTTAATGAGCATAAGCTGCTATTTTTATCGCAGAAGTCTCCTGTTGTGTGTATTGGGAGATAAAATCCAAAACGCCAAAAAAATTATTCCCAGACGAGTTCAAAATGAGCATAATTTCACGATTTTTCTTAAAAAAAGGCAAACTGGCAACCCAGCTGGCCCCTGGCGCCGTACGAATCGCCGGACAAGTACGAATTGCGAGTTGAATTTTACTTGAACAAGTTGTACGAATAGCGAGGCGGACGAATGGCGGGGTTCCACTGTATCAAATAGTTGTCAAAAGTTTTTAAAAAATTGTAAAACAAGCAGAACGGTGCTGGAGAAATTCAAGCATTAAAAATTACCATTATAATTAATCAGCTGACGGTTAAGATACACACATTTCCTTTTACAGATTAATCAGCTGAATTGTTGATCGATCAATTTACTCATACGAGCCTCCGTAAAATCAACCAGTTGTCCCAGAGGGTCCAACCCTTCCCTATATGAGGTCTGAGATAGTTAATGGCCTAAATTCTGCTTGTTAAGGACAAAGGTGTCTGAGTGGCCATAACACAGTCTATAAAAGTTTACAACCAAAAATCACAACGACTCAGTTTCGGAGGGGAGTTTACTAGATTAAATGGTCAGGTTGGCGCGGGATTAAATGGTAAGGAGCAGGGTTGGTGTCTCCCCCGGTTCGCCGACACAAAATTTCCTTCCACCCTTTTTCCACGTTCAAACTTCCCTTTTGAAATATTTTGGGATTTCTAGGGATTTCAAATCGGAAGCGGTGGGGACTGGTTCAGGGTCACTGTGGACTCCGGTGATGTCCCATTTCAGTCGCTCCCGATAGAGTCGGTAGCGGAATATTGTCTCTATTCCGTCGTTGGGGGAGTTAGAGATAGCTTTGTATTCCCGTTTGAGTCGGTGGTTCTGACTTGGCGCAGTTTATATAGCTGACGCCAGAACAGTGATGGCAGCAGAATCGCCATTGCAGAAATAGATATGTTTCGTTGTGTTCTACCGCACCTATTGAGTGTGAACCAAAGAGATTTAACTCAAAGTAACGCTTAGTACACAGTTAGTTACGGTTAAATAGCCGGTAGCAGTCTGTCCATCTAATTCACCGTTCAATTTACGGTTTGGAACATTTTTCTATCTTTACGGGACTTCAACCATTTCCAAGCAGCTTGGTTAAAAAGCCATAAATACAAAAGTTTACGGTTTTACAACCATTTAAAAATGGTTCCAAAACTAAATTTTTACGGTTTTAGAACCATTTCAAGGCGTAGAATCTTCGAGGCTTAGAAACCGTAAACGAAGCGTCCGGGAATCGAATCCCGGGTGTATGGTATACCAACCTTGCGCACTAATCATTCGGCCATCACTCCAAGCGGCCATTTATTTATCAATAAATCTTATTTTCCAACAGGCAAACTGCATTAAAATTGAGATTTCAGTTTTTGATTGGATCCAGTCATTTTTAGTCTAAATTTACTGTATATTGACGAAAATCATTTTATTTGCTGCAAAAATTAAAATACAAACAAGCTGCAGCAGCTCAAATGATGGGTTCGCTCATTCGCAAACAGTTCGGGAATCCGATGTCTTCAATTTTTGATTTACGTGTGTATGTGTTTCTATTTAGTAATCACTGCTTAAGCCACTTTTTTTTTCTTCTTTTTTATGTACACATGCAGATTTAAACTGATAAATCTTTATTAATATTTTAACAACAACGTACGACAGGTAAGGTTCCACAACCAAGATGGACGCCCGATTCTTATTGACTACGAGACCTAGTGGCGCTTGTAAATTACGGTTAGTTAAACGTTCTTTAGGAGAAACAGAGAATAAACGATTTTTTTCACAATCAGAGGTTTGAGTTCCATCTTTTTAATGGTTCTTCAACTGTTGTAATTAAATGTGGTAAAATAACAATCAAATAAATAGTTATATTACTATTCTCTTACGGAAATTTTTAACAGTGTAAGATCTCCATGGTGTCAAGACACAAGCGCTACATAACCGAACTCATTAAATATAACTCTATCTAACATAGAAGTAAATCATACGTGCACCTGTGAGAAACTTTTATTATTATTTTTTTTTTCATGTTAAAATAACTTTCCTGATAATAATTTTAAAATTAAAGCTTATCAATTACATTTATATGAGATTGAAGTTGAATTTAAGAATACTTTGAATTGGGTTTTATTGAAACAAAAGTCCAAAGTCATATTTTAAATTGCAGTGAATTCTGATTTTTTCTTAAGTTTAGCTGCTTTGAGGTGGCAGCATTTATAATCTTTCTTATTAATTTTTTATTAGCAAATTTACTATAACCTCTTCAGACCCCAGAACTAAGCACAAACAATTTTGACGCAATTTTTTGGTTCTCTGATTTAAAAAATGTTTACAAACCAAAATAACTAAAATTTGTCTTTAAAATTTTAATTAATAATTAGTTTAAATAATAACACTATCCACAAAAAAAACTTTTTTTCCCTAACACAAATACAATTAGCTATTTCCAACTAATTTTGTAGCATAGAATTCGAATATAATTGTAAAAAAGCTGTAACACGTACAGTTTTTTTGTTATGACTATCCTATAGTACGAAAAGAAACTCAACAATGCATTTAAATCACAATTTTTATCATGATTAATCTCTTTAATTCATCATGAAATTCTATTTCGATTGAGAAAAGATACATATTTTAGACTAAATAAAACGTAAAACTATCAAACTTTAATAAATGCGATGAAATGTTGTCATTTTTTTTCTTATGTGACGTTAAATCTTTTCTCTTTATAAACCTGCAGTAGTCACGCATCACTGCTGGTTTCCAATGACATTGCTATCGGGTATCCTTAATCTTAATGTCCTTGTAAGATCTTTCCCCTTGTTCATCGCTATGTTCACCAAGAACTTTTTGGGAAAAAATTCAAATATGAATGTAGAAAGTAAATTTTCAATGACATCCCATACCCCATGGCTTGGAAGGACTTAAGAAGATCTTAAATTGGGATTTTATAATTTTTATCATTCTTTTTTGCTAAAAATCCTTTCACCACCTTCACAAACGATTTCCAAGCTGCTAACTCTGTTTGATTAAGCTTCCCTTCGAAATCAGGGTCGCAAATCACTTGTCTAATTTGAGGTCCAATAAAAACGTCTTCTTTAAGTTTTGCTTCACTCAATTGTGGAAAACGTTCTTTTAAAAATTTTAATCCTTATCCTTCTTCTTTGTCCATGCCCTTCACAAGGTTTCTCATCAGTTCTAATTTAACGTGAAGTGGAGGAAGCAGAATTTTTTCCCTTTCAAAAAGAGAGTTGTATTTAACATTACTAGCTCCAAGGTGAAGTGATGTTCTGGGTGGTCATTCCTTTTTTACGAAATGTTGTGCGGCTGCTCGACTATCCCACAAATATAAAAAGCAACAATACTCAGTAAATCTCTCCTGAAGACCCATTAATGTAGCTATGACCTTTAAGTCTCCACAAATTCGCCAATTGAACTGTTTATACTTAAATGCAATTAGAATAGTCACCACGTTAGCGTACGTTTCTTTCATGGAAGCTAAGTGGGCTATTGGTTTGTGAAGCAGATCATTCAGTTCATTTTGACGAATAAAACGAAGTTCGCTGTTTGGGTTACAAATACCTTCAACAACATGTGTTTCAGTTGTGTCTTCAATGTCACTCACCTCTCTTGAATGTCAATATCTTTTCAATTCAATGGAACAGTTGGTACCATTAAGTGCTAGCCGTGAAGAACTATCTGTGTAGATGGGATATTCGGATACTCAATTTTATATATTTGCTTTTGGCATATCCTTCTATGTTTGCAAGACAAAAGTAACAATCATCAAAAGCATTTGAAGGTCCTCGCCACACCATTGGGACAGCGTGGTAAAGCGCTTTTTTGCCTTTCATCCACTGACCAAGAACCCCATTGCAACTCACGTAACTCACGTGAGGAGCCCAACTTTCATCTTGGTCACAAACTTGGCACCCGAAGTACAAGAAACAAGCCTTATTCACCTTTTTTACCTTGAGATTTAAAAATAAACCGCCCACAAATGTAACAAAACTTATCTGGCATAGTTTTGCAATGTCTGAGCTCAAAATTTGCCATTTTCAACATGAAATTCAATAAAAAATAAACCCACAACTATATTCAACAAGGAAGGTTCACATAATGGGATGCCAGAAATAACTAGATACGGCAAGATTGTAGGGTAACAGAAGCGTTTTGTTGCCACATACGACAAAAAAATCATGAAAAATAGCAGAAAGCTCCAATTTTTGTTACACAAAAATGTGACGTGGTATAACATTTTTACTTGCAAGTATTTGAATAACAATATGAATCTATAATAAAAATAGTAATTTGGTTGTTGTTAGCGAACCACTGTAGAGCAGTGTAATTAATGTCCAATTTCCATGTTTAAAACGAAGTAAACTATCTGTTGAATATTTTCAAAAACAATTGGGTGTTTTAGCTTGCACAAACAGTAAGGTAACTGACCCGGTAATGGGCAAGGTTAAGAAAATTTTCGTACTCTTTTACATGGCAAAATTTTTTCAAGGGACTTACATCCATATTTGCATATTTAGCTTAATCACCAACTAGTTCTCTAAAAATTAATTACCTATAAAATGTCATTTTATGAAAAATTAGGATTTTTACGTCAAATTTACTAAACGCTTGATTTGTATCTATAGTGGACATTTATAAGACACGTATTTGCATTAGTAGAGGACAGAAATTAATATCATCTATTTTATGCTGTTAACTTGGAGAAACAATTTAAAAAATGACTAAAGGGGGGGGGGGGACCATTCATAAACGATGTCACGCTTTTTCCCCATATATTTTCCCCAAATCCCTAACGTTCTTTTTCATCGGCTTTAGTAAAGAGCAGCAAATGTGACCGTTGTGGAGGCAGCTATTAAATATTATTATCCATGTACTTGCATAGGTGCTCCATGCCAACTTTTGTTCTATTAACCAGCACAAGGAATCGTTCATTGTAGGTTCTGATAATTTCATTCAAGTTTATTGTCACATTCGCTTATTTTAGGAGCTTAAAGATCTACGTGTCCACTACTAGAGCAGTGTCCACTACCGGGTCATTTACCTTAGTTAATGAACAGTATTTTAAAATGCACCCATTGGGTACACTTGGAATGAAGAGGCTAAGTGGAAAACACTGTAACAAATTGATGAGAGTTCCTTCTCAAATATCTAAACAAACATATCAAATGTCATGTATCTAGATATGGTGAGAATTCTTTCAATAATATTTGCAATGTAATTATTTACAATAAGAGTTTATATTCTTATTCACATTTTCATACTATAAATACTTTGCAAGGTTTTTCTTATCAACATTTTTAGTAAGATTCGATTCGGTTAAATCCCAAGAAAACTTCAGAATATTCTTAGGAATAAAAAAAAAATATTTCTTACATTTTTCAGCGTTTTTTATTAAATCGATTCTGTTCCTAAACCGTTAACTTCCCAATGGCAGGAACATTCATCGTAACTACATGTACAGTAAAAGCCCGTTATACCGCACCTCAGTATACCGCGGTGACTATCATCTGCACCGACGTTTAGTCCACCCTCTATCATTGCCATTCAAAGGTGATTCCGTATTTAGCATTGTAAATAAAGCCAGCCGGAGCACACAAATAAAGTAGAATCCCGGGTATCCGAATCCCGTTAATCCGAAAATCGGCTTAACCGAATAGGTAAATGGGTCGTTTTTTTTTCCATAACTATCAAAAATGTTGTCAGTACATCATAAAATACTAAATGACGTAAACGTAAAATATTAATGTTTTGTATTGCAACATCTATGTCACATTCAAGTTCAGAACCGGTTAATCTGCTTGGCAATCCATTGTATTCTGCAGTTAGAAGGAGTTCTGTGGGCTGTGTGGCCATGTTGATAACCATGTTGGTTATCAACATGGCCTTCGCCTGTCATTCTCGCTTATCCGAAAAATTTCTATGGTACCTCAATTAACCAAAAACGTTGCGGTCCCGTGCTTTTCGGATTACCGGGGTTCTACTGTATTCTAGCTAAAGAGCACTGATTCCCCCACCAGACACACTAACAGGATAAAGCCCTATTGTGATAGGCGTGATGTTAACTTTTTCATGGTCTTTCCGTCCTTAAACCTAGAGCATACAGCTCGATTTCAAAATCGGATGCAATCGACCTGACATGTTTCTCTTGTTACGGGCGGAGCTCAATCTGCCAGGGATTGTTCAGTTCAATGCTTAACTATTGCATTTTCAGAAGTCTGGTTATGCGTGTGTAACTCGTTTTATAGCACTATCCACCTTTGTATTCTAGATTCTTTAGCATTCCTGAAAAGTAAACATATTCCCCAGAGAGAAGTGCATTCCACCCCTTCCAAATCTAACTTTGTCTTAAGACCTCTCCCCCTTCACAATGCCATGTTGATAACATAAAAATAGTTTTAGGCTCCCTTTTTCTCGGAACACAGTTGGTTTATAACCTAACGCATCGATAGACTGGCTGCGAAGTTGACATGTTTGCTTCTTGCACAGCAATTACAGTGAGTAAAACGCAGCAAAGAAGAAAAGAAAAAATAGACTATAGACGAAATGTTGCGAGTAAGTTAAAAATGATGCAACAAAAGAGAGTATTATTTCGTGAGTATGGTTCCGCAATACAGTTTCACTATACCGCGGTTATGTTATAACGCGGGTGCCAAAAATGTCCCCCGACACTCGCGTTTTAACGGGTTTTTACTGTATTTTAATTTCATTTTCAAAACAAGGAATTTTTACGGCAAGTATGAGCGCTATGTAGCTAATTGTGGTAACTTTAAAGCGTACCGACTCAAACGGGAAGACCCAAAACTCATTATAACCCTTACCGACTGAAACAGGACAATTTCCTACTACCGGCTCAAACGGGAACGACTGAATTCGCACTAAACCGTCCACTCCGCTTTTAATCCCTTTGTCCACCCCTCTTACCAGCATGACTCGCCGCAGGTGCAAAAGCACGTGGTGACTTGGAATTTTATTTTGCATCGATTGCTTTGGTTTCTGACGAATTTATTTGGTTTTCCTTGCATTTATATCACTTTGAGCTACAATGAGCGAAATGATTTCTTTCGTGTGTAGATTCTGTTGGGCAATTGCTGCATTTAGAGAGCTGAGAGCTCAGACGCGAAGCAAAACTGTAACATTTAAAAATCATAAAAATGTGTTTGATCAATAACCATTCATTCGACCACCTCATTTTTATTTAGTGGCGTAGCCAAGGGGTGGAGAAACTTCAGGTATTTTTCTTTTTAAAAGTTTCAGAACTACAAAATCGTAAAATTTCCAAAAAAAAAAAAAATCCTTACATGTCCTAAACTTTTAACATTTGTCCTAATTTTTCTAAACATTTCTGTATTTTACTTCGAAATTTCGTAACAAACTGGGAACCTAAAATTAATATTTACTCTTTAAAAAAATAGCTTTGTAATTTCTCAATATATTTTTTACTTCGTACTTTTGAGAAATTAATGAAGAATAGGGGAGACCGGGGAGTGTCCGGACAGTTCCCGCGAAAAATAATTCTGCTATGTTGGTAGTATTCTGCTATTATTGTCATATGCAAATGGCTGCCCGTCAAGTCAAAATACTACAGTGAAGTGAAAGAAAGTGATTTGGCATAGTCCGATCTAAAATTAATTTTACTCTAAGTAGCTAAGCTTTCATTAAGTAATTTGGCAAGTCATGTTTTTTCTTCGTATTTATCATGAAAGCAGGGTATTTAAGCTATTATTTATATTTGTTTAAACTGGCGTCAAGTACACATTGCTTGCGTCACTACATTTTCTTCAAGAATGTTGCTTGGGGAGACTCAGGACATTTGTCCCGAGTCTCCCCTTGTATTATGTTTGTGCGTTTCACGTATGCAGGGCAGCCACGGACACTCCTGAAAAGGAAGAAAGGGAACAAGTGCTAGCACCCTAGCCGAAACGCACACTAACTTAAAAAAAAAAAAAAATGCGATAGTTAAAAAAAGGAGAATCAATTGTAACACGACAAGCTCGGATAGCGACATCGACATGCCCTCTGCGTCATCTGATCTTGTCATTTCGGAATATTCAGGACACGAAGAACATCAAAAGGAAGTGCTAATTCAAAAAATCGTAGGAGAATATGTCGCAGTTAAATATGACCGCAACGTCTTCCCGAGCGTGACTGTATAACAGCTCCAAGTCGTTGTAAACAGTTTGACTCTATGAGGTCACATGGTAAAATTCAGCCAATCATAATACCACTGTCAAGACAACTGTCTCAAGAGAGGCCGTCGAAAGATCAACGATGCTAATTTCTGGAAAATACGGAATTCAACAGCGGTCTTGACATAGTTTCTTTCGAATATTGACTGAACCGACAGTTTGACCGTGTTTGGTGAATAAAGCCGTAAATATGAAATGACCCGGAAGGAAATTCTCGAGGGGTTAACCGACGATGTTTTTCCCTCTTCGAGGGAAGTTGTCAACAAGAGGGGGAAGGAAAGTTTAGTATCGGCGCATCGGGGGATGAACCCGCTCTATGGATGAACCGCAGGGTTAGTACTTTTGTCAAGACAAGACTGGCAAAAACTGGGAAAAACAAGGATAAAAATGAAACAAAAATGGGGGGGGGGGGGGGAATGCTTATTGTTTAAAAATAGGTGCACAATTTACAAACTGTGTAAATAAAAAACTAACTGTTGTGTATTATTGCACTGAATATCTAAATTTTGCTAATTAATATTACAATTAAAACTGCTATTTAATAAAACAGTCTCAGCTACAGATTAAGAAATAATCAAAATTAACTAAAAATTATTTAAGATTGAAAAAACTTTTATGTCCTATAGTTTTTCTCCCTTTCGCTTGCTTTCGGAATAAAGAGCAAATACACTGAAACCTCTGAATGACGGACAGTCTTGGGTCCAGGGTAGAGGGCAAAACCGGGAAATTTCACTAGTGGCCATTGGCCAATAGAGGCAGCTTTTGTACTGGATACTTTTTTCGGTGAAAATTGATAAACACAACGGTGTTTCAAACTTTTTTGTATTGATTAATAATGAAATAAAATTAAATAACCCAATTAAATGTGCTAATATTTATAAAATTAAATACTTTTTTAAGTTATTAAAATATAATTATAAAATTTTAAAAATTAAATTTTTTAAAGAAGAATTCACAAGGGTTGCAATCTTACTTTTCAGGAAAAATATTTTCCCTTTTCTCCCAATTATTAAAACCATTGTACATACATTAACTTATGCAAAAAGTAAAGGTCATTACACAAAATATTGCTTACTACATTGAAAGAGTTGATAAAAACTTGACACGTTTCGTTTCTGGTATTAAGGGATACTTACAGAAAATGAAATTATACATTAATATATAATTTATGGACGAAGTTTAATCACAGAAAACTTAGGATAAAACGATAAATATTATAAAAATGAATTTTCTTATAAGAAACTTGTTTAAAAGTTGGTCTTCTAGTTCTGACTGAGCCAGACCACCATAGTTGTATAGCGTCATTTGGATTAAATTCTTCATGAAAATGAAATTTTTTCAGTAGTATCAGGGTTGTCTACTGAACACACCACAGATATAAGTGGTGGTGGTAATTCGACTTTCTGTATAGATACAGGTTTAGATGGTACAGATGAAAATTCATCACTAGCATCAGGATCATCCGTACTCTTTGAATCAGCTGCAGGTATAGGTTGTGACGTAGGTGTACAAATCCTATGTCCAAAAAAGAAAAGAAAAACAGCGATGTTATTTTTACCACTTTTTTTCAGCAGTATAACAGGTTAATATTTAATTTTTTTTTTTTTTTTGCTTTATCTACGCTTTTTTTTCCTTCGGATATGAAAGTATTAAGCTCTTTTTGATTAAAAAAAAAAAAAGAATCAAAATTCAGATTTAGCAAGGAAATCCTGGGTAAATCAAAAAGAATGGCAGTCATATTATGAAATAATTTTTAATTTTGCGAAAAGAAAAAAAAAAGTTAAAATAAGATGTATTAGACTCTCCCCCTTCCTCAAACTTATGGATCAAAAAATTTAGAATTAATTTATAAAATTCAAAACATGGTGAGACTTTAATACATATCTTTGCAAAGCTCAAAAATTATTTTTAGCTGTAATTTTATATATTTCTTTTCCTTTTTTAATAGACACTTAATCATTCCAAAACAATAATTTTACAGGAAAAAATGAAAAAGAACAATTAGAGGGGGGGGGGGGGGAGATAGTAGTGAAAGTACATGTCTGAACACCTCACAAAAGATTTTACATTATAAGAATTAGTTAAATTATTTTATATATATGAAGGATATATATTATGTTCATATGTTTTTGACAAAAAAGAAATATTATGAATAAATGCTTCGTGATTCCAAGCAAATACTTTAAGCTAGTTTATCACTAAAGTTATTTAGAAAAAAAAATGGGGGTGGGGCTGTGTCATGGACACGGCCGTGTGTTGTACGTGAATACGTTTATGTAGCGGGTTATATTTTTTAAATAAAATATTTTTATTTATGTATTTAGAATAAGAGCAAGGAAACAAAAAATTATTGTGTTACAATATAACTTTACTAATTAATAACTTTATAGTTTTGGCTTTTCGACGCGTAAAAGCCGACATTATCTATATATTTTTGATATTTTTTTTACTCTAACACCTTATTATATTCACTGTCACTACTTTAAACTAATGTTTTATGTACAATCGGTAGATTTTGACGACGGCTGATGATTAAAACATAAACCAACATCGTAGCTTCTTCGAGTCAAAAGCTATACTAATTGCAAATCTCGAAACCCAACAAAATAACCTCAAAATGGCGACGCTTCCCCCTCCACCCCCCGCGATGAGTCACTGTTCTCGCTTATCACAATGAATTCTTTGATCCTTTAGTTATCCAGTGGTAGATTTTAATTTTGGATGTAGAGGATAAATTCGAAAATACAACGCCAAACTGTATCCCCCGATTTTGTTTTTGATTTTTTGGATTGCCCCTGTATGGTAGCTAATTTAAAGACGTATTCACGTCAAAAAAAAAAAAAACACGAAAGAGGTTTTAATAGATTGTTCAGAGAGAGAAAGAAATAAAACCACTCCAAATTTAATTTAATTTTATATTTAGGGATATTTTATTTTGTGCTCTACTCATCTTATGCAGTGAAATGCCAAAAATTAGGATGTCTATAAACCGAAAAGACCAAAAAAACGGAATTTTTAAAAAATTTTTTTCCTTTTTGCGCGTTTATTTCTTTATAATTTTCATGAGATATATATATATATATATAATTAGGATGGGGGCAAAAATCAGTAAACGTAAACAACACAGTGGATAACTTTCAGTTATCTAGTATTGAAGCCGAATAAATTCGGGAAAAAATGTGTTATTCTTTCTATAAATCACCCACAAATATCGACTGCTATTTAAGAAGTTTACTGTTTTCATTCATTGATTATAGCAGCCACTGACTCAGCATAAAGGGTAAGAATGTATTTATTCAATTAATCTTATACTAAACAAATGCAAAACCAAGAGCAAGGGCAGTGTTTACAATATCGATTTGATTTCGCTTTGAACTTTGAAAGGCGAAAAGATAAGTGATACCGCACCGTTATGCAGCGAACTAAGGGGGGAAGGAAGGGATAGTGCTTTCTTATCTTTTTGCTCTTGGTAAAAAAGAAGATCGTTTTTCGAAGAACGAATGTTTGGCTATTTAATTATTTATCTTTTAGAATATACAGTGAAACCCCGATTTTACGTTCCTCAAAGGACTGGGCAAGAAAAACGTAAAATACGGGAAATACATAGAATGCAAAAATCAAATTAAAAAAAAATTAAAGGTAGTAAAGATGACTCTTTCAAAAGGTATAATATCTATATTTTACGAAAAGAACATTATTATACATACAATTTTAAGATAATTTTAGCACATTTAGATGCGATTTCTGGCGTTTAGGCTGAAAATATTCCGTAATAGTGGATTGTTTTTTAGTCATTGAGTTCAAAGTGAATGCAGCATCTTCTAGGATTGAAATACGTTGGTCTTTATAAGAAAGAAAATCGTCTTTCACTATTTGTAAGCTCTTCATTGCAATAGTGAAAGAAGGGACGGGCTGTGCTTCCGGTTGTTTTTGTTGATCTTCATCGGCTGACGAAAAGTACAGAAGGAAAAATATTGCTTATTTTAGAACATTTTTTTTTTTTCACATTAAACTTACAATCCGGGTTAAATTAACATTATTAGTATACGGAAAATCAGGAACCTGATGAAAAAAACGTAAAATGCGGGAAAAACGTAGATTCGGGGGACGTAAAATCGGTGTAAACAGGTTTCACTGTATATACAGTGAAACTTGTGTACGTTGACCACTTGCGGTGCAGGACTTCAGTGGTCAACTCAGACAGGTGGTCAACTTACAGAGGGTGGAGATTTTTGGTTGTTATTTCTCATACTATGCATTTATTCATTTATAACTAATTAAAATATAGCTTCATGTAATGACGTTACTTTAAAATAGTGATAAGTTTTTTTTCCACGATTATCTAAAATATCATTGAAGAAATTTAACCCGAATGTCATACAATGTATCCCATATGACTTAGGGGGGAAAATACTTAGTTAAAATGAAGATAAATATCATATTAATTATGTCAGTAACTTATATCAGCGGTGAGCAAACGGGGGATCGCAAGAAAGTTTTTGGGGGGCGCCAAATTCAAAGAAATTCAAATTTATGAAAAATCTAGCATTATTCATTTCAAAGAATGGAAATAATACAAGCGAAGAAACTCACAATTATTATTTTACGAGCGCTATATTCGTGATCGCTCTCACTGGTCTTTAAAACCCCGCTGTCATGCATAGTGATCCGTGGAATCGGCTGCTCACTTTCACCATCATATTCATTCTCGGCGCGTTCCTAAGCAAAGCATATGGTAGCCCTATTTAAATATCAGCAACCTATATGGCCGCCGCGCAACGCCAGAGATCGTTCGTTAGCAGCCAGCCCGCGAATTCTCTGTCTCTCAATAGCAGCGAAGTGCCGACTATAAAAGCAGCCATTCCAACCAGCTTGACAATAAGAAGATTCAATTGCATTCTGAAATTGTGTTTACTGCATTTGTTAATCCTGCGTATTGTTTTATCAGATCTGTACATATCTTATTTTTTCTGTATTGGGGAGCTTAGTAGCCCACTCTGAGTTCAATAATAAAAATTACTTAGCAAAATAAGGTATATATTTTTTTCTTTCTGATGGGGCTGCGTATTGTCATAACCTTTGCTGACCCCGGAAACCGGCATCCATTCTTTCAAGTAGCACCACTATTGTCGGATGCCATTACCACTTGAGAATTTTGAAGCGCAGTTTCCCCCTAGATGGCAGCCCCTGGGCCCTCAATGATGCGAAACTGCCCAAGGAATTTTAATTTAGCCGAGAGTATCCAAGCCAAAAGGGATCTTTAGCATGCCGCAAACTATAAACTTTTCATAAACAACTCAACTCTACTCGTAAAAAAACGGCTGAGGGCATTCAACTCAACTCTACTCGAAAAACGCCTGAGGGCAAAAACAACTCAACTCCACTCGAAAAACGCCTGGGGGCATACAATCAACTCAACTCGACTAACGCCTGAGGGCACGCCTGGGGGCATTGGGAGGCGGTGGGGCCACGCCCCCCTTCCACCGTCCACCGCCTGCTGGGGCAGAAGCGGCCTTATTTACCTACTGCCGATTTTCTACATCTAGAAAATACACCGACTTGGGCCAGTTTTGATCCTGCGAACTTGGCCAGTGCCTAACCACTATATGTGGCATTAATATAGATATTAAAATTTTAACAAAGGAAAACTGATTTTTCTAAAGTAACTTTTCATATTTTTAACCGACTTCACAAAGGAAGGAGGTTATACATTCGTATTGTATGTATGTCGTTTTTTTTTTTTGTTTGTTTGTCCACTCATAACTTCGCACCGGATGAACCGATTTTCATGATTTTTTTTTCAATCGGTCAGGGATGGTTTCCCATAGGTCCCGTACTTTCGTTTGACCATATTCGATAATTAGAACAAAAGTAATGGGTAGAAATGTAGTATTTTTTTTTGTCTTTTCATCCATAACTTTTGACCAAATGAACTGATTTTAATGATTTTTTCTTTAATCGATAGAGGGTCGTCTAACTCAAATATTTCAAATCAATTTGCCTACATTTGTTTATTAGAAAAAACGTTACGAGTGAAAAATAAGTATTTTTTATTTTAATTGGAAAGGCCTCCCTTGATTTTTTTTTGTTGGGAAATCTATTAATAAATATAAAAGTCATTGTTAAAAACATATTTGTTGTCATGGGCAATAATATTAAAAGAAATTACAGCACGAGTTAGACTGAAGGCTTCTCTGTGGCAAAAATTAATCCAATCAGTTTGTTTGCTAAAATAGACTTTAAAAGGGAATTTATCATACAAGTGATTAGTTTTTAGTGCCATTAATTCAAAGAAGTTTTGCCCTTTGATATGGATTTTTCTTTAAATAGAGTATTTATATACAAAATATATTTACACTAAAAAGAATAAAATAAAATAATTTTTATAAAAAAACAGAGCCGACTTCAAATTATAAATTGCGCTAAAAAGTGAAAAATAAATTCATTCTTTAAACAACATCGATGTGACTTTTAAACATAGTTTTAGAAGTCGGTGCAAAATTATGAGTCTAATTACCTTATGCCATTTGCCACTTCATATTGGAACTGTTGCTAATTCTGCGAAAATATATATATCTGTAATTGGATTCATGATTACAAAAGATTTTATCTATCCTAATTTTGCACCGACTTCTAAAACTATGTTTAAAAGTCACATCGATGTTGTTTAAAGAATGAATTTATTTTTTACTTTTTAGCGCAATTTTTAATTTGAAGTCGGTTCTGTTTTTTTATAAAAATTATTTTATTACATTAAAAATTCATGTTGGCAATTATTCGGAATGCAGTAGCTATTGTCGGCCCTTTAACCGATAACTACTGTGAAGTTCAACACCACTAATTCCAAATATAATGAATACACTTATGTTTGTCCCGCAGTGGACCAGTCGATAGAAGCTCGGTTCCCGCAGAACACCGAAAGTGAAGCAACATCGACTAAGGTCAGTGTTTGGGAGGGTGACAACCTCTCGCGGCTGGTTCCTGTGGGGCCGTGTACGCTAAAGGGAGCTGGCGCACGTTAAATAGGTCGTGGCTCCAATGTCCTCCAAGTTAAACGATATCTCTGGGGGTGCCAATCCCAGGTGACGGTCTCTCATCTGGTAGCTGGTTCATAAATTAAGAGACCTTTCAAAGGGGTGGAAATCGGACTCCTGCCTATAAGGGCCCCGTTAGACTCAGGAGCAGCGTGCCCATCCTTCCTCGATACGAGCGAGGACACGACAACAACAACAACACTTATGTTTGGGTTTAACGAAGTATTGCTGATTAGCGTCCGTAGCTCAGAAAAATTGTAGCGTTATGCCCCATTACCAATCTCGCCAAGTGGAGAAAGTTTAGGTGTCAATGAAACATCGCCAAAAGTATATGCAAGGAAGAAACAACCAATGGAACGCGCGCTCTGATCTAAAATGGTGAGTGCGTCAGAGTGTCTGAAACTTGACTTGGCGAAAAAAATGATGGGCACTACAGTGCTACCATCAATCAAAGCGATCTACCTGGCAAAGTGGCAAGAGGAATCCATTCGTTCTCAAGGGGGCAGGAACTGCTGGTATAAGGAATGTGCCGTTTTTGTTGTCGTTCTAGTCCGTTAAACATGTTTGATTTCTTCCGAAGGAATGCCATGTGCCAGTTCTGAAATTCAGTTGATTTCAACTAACAAAGAAGCAAACATTCTGGCTCGCATACCAAATAAACGCACCTGCAAAACCAACTTTCCTAAAATTCGAATGAATTCGTTCCTTTTTGCCGTGCACAAAAGAGTCCAAATGTCAAAAGTCCGTTGTCGAACTACAGTTTCGCTCTAAAGAGAAGGCTCCTGACTTTGAAAGGGGTCATTTTCTGGTAGGGGAGAATTCTTGTATTGGCACAGTACCAATAGCTTCGTCGTGCGTTATTGGTTAGGCAAAACTATTATCCTCAACATCATTTTAACAAATGGAATTGCTTTACAACAAGCAGTCAAATGAGTTACTTTCTTTCCTACTTAAGTAGCTGTGTGTTACAGAATTGTCACGCTGTAAGTTCAGAAAAATGGAGAACTGGAATTTAACAATTTTGATTAAAGTCTCAAATGTGGTCATTTTACCACTCGGGCAGGTTTAGTGGGAATCCCTCTCGCACCGGGAAACTTGTCAGAGTCAAATAGTATATCTGGATGGCATTGGCATGACAGTGAAATTTTTTTTAAAGATTTCTATCCCAGCAGCACTTGATATAACTCGCTGGATTAAACGATCATCCTTAACAGAGCCTAAATTTGCTGGTCAGTTGTAAAGGGTTACCTGATAGGCGTCCAGCGTGAACCCTAACATATTGTAATCGGATGATACAAGAGGACGCCACCTCCCTTTATAGACCTGAGACTGAAGGGGAGTGAAACAATGAAAGGAAAAGTAACCGCAATGCTTAATCGAGTCCCTGAGAGTTGGGAGATCGAATATTTTTCGGAGAAAAAAAAAGTATAAACGTTAAATAACAGTGGGTGTTATTTAACGGGGATTTTTTTTTCCCCTGATAAACTTTATAATGCAGTTGAACTCGATTTATACGAAATGTCGAAAATTCACGAATTTGTTCGTTTTAGCCGTTATTCGTAACAACCGTGAATAAGGAAAATTGTGTAAAAAAAATGTACAGTGGTCTCTCGGTAATCCGGCACTTCACTGGTCCGGCCCTGCCAGTAATCCGGCGTTTCATAAGAAGCTAGTAAATGCGTGGTAGTAGAGTTGAAAACCTGTTTCTGCGCAGCTGTTTAGACAATACCACACGACG
Source organism: Octonoba sinensis (assembly GCA_038502835.1). Lineage (NCBI taxonomy): Eukaryota > Metazoa > Arthropoda > Arachnida > Araneae > Uloboridae > Octonoba > Octonoba sinensis. Next base: position 12,434,785 of record CM076601.1, on the reverse strand, counting down.
CAGCCGTTCCGTCCTTCGCTACTCACTACATCTATTACTTGGGCAGAAGAAAATGGCGTCTCTGCTCGTGACATTTTAGAGTTGAAACGTCTTCAAGAAAACGCACTGAAAATGTCATTTAAGGGAAAAAACAATCAAAAATAAACTATTTTATGCCTTCAACTTCAAAGGAATAATGTAAACAGCACGATGTACATTAAAATAAATAATTTGTCCAAGTATTTAGATGCGTATTTTTAGTACGTTCCAGTAATCCGGCATTTTCGGTAGTCCGGCAGTACCCTGGTCCGATATCTGCCGGATTACCGAGAGACTACTGTATTAGAAATGCACGTTTATATTTTAAAAATAATTACTACTATTTAAGAATGATTCAAAGATAGAGGGTTTGATCCCTGAGCAGACTGACCTGTCCGGAAGCCAACACGGGCACGAGCTTTATTCTCTACCCAGAAAGATTCAACGTCTGATTCGAAGCACGTACTTGATGGTTCACAATGGCTCAAAATAACCAACAATTTGCAAAAAAAAAAAAAAAAGAATTAATTATATGCAATCGAGAAATATTGTCGTGAACAGGTCAGAAATTTTGTTCGTCTTAGCCGAAATGTGTATTTAAGCCTTCGTAATATGCGTGAGGAGTTTAATGTAAATAAATAGCAAACCAAACTTAACGAGCAAAATGTTCGTTTTAGCCGTGATTTCGTATTAACCGTGTTTGTATTAAGAAAGTTCAACTCAGGGTTCACACTGGGGAAAAATACAAGGTGGGATTTCCCACCTTGACCAAAATTTTAAGTGGGATTTTTAAAATTTAAGTGGAAACTTTTTTTTTTTTTTGGTTTTTGTCTTTAAAAATATTACTAAATTGTCCGATCATGATCCAATACAAACTATGTAATAAAAAATGATTATCTAAGCTATGCTCAGTAAAGAAAGAATAAACATCAACAAGATTCACACAAAACGGATCCTTCACAAAATTCACGATCGCCAAAATGCGTAGTTTATTAAATGTTAAGCATGAAAAAGATCCTCTGGTATTTTGGTTATTTAACCAAAATTCTTTGATGCGTGATTTTTACAAAAAAAACCTAAAAATTGGTTTAATATTTTCTCTACTTTTTCTGATTCATTGATGTTTTTCAATGAAAATAGTATATTTTAGAAACCAGCATTCTTTTGTAACCTTGTGATAAAGAAACATTCTCTTTTTCCACGCTTTTTTTTTTTTTTTATTTTGTCCTCTGTGAATAAAATGAATGAAGATAAGTCCGCATTCACAAAGGGCTTAAATTGTTCAATAATCATAAGGAATGAAGAAGTTGTCAATCTTTACCCCATGTTATTATATATGATAAATATTGTCCCTAGATTCTTCTTTTCATTAATGGGGATTAGATGGCTGTTGAAAATTAACATACTCGATTTAGTTTGTATTGAATTATCAGTTAAGAATAGTAGTACCGTTTGGCGATGTTTTGAAACCGTGTCCGCTAGTTGCGGGAACAGCGCGCAAACGAACTTTTTTCGAGTGGGATTTCAAAAAATACTGCGCGGCCTAGCGCGAACCCTGGTTCAACTGTAGTTACAAATCACCCAATTGCACCTATGTCATTGAAAACTTAATAAATATACTTTGAAAAACTCAAACATTTTATTTGCAATGTGACGAAACATAAGCGGCAACTTTTAATTTGGCGAAACTATTTATAAAGCCTTCATTGAAATTCTATGCTGACTACCACATGATTAATACTATTATGGTTCAATGTGAGTAACTACAGGGGATGAGGTTAATAGGGACAGTTGCTATTTACTTAAGACATTTTAAATAATTTACTTCATTCGATTTAAGGATTTTCAGGCAATCAATTCAACAGGCAATCTGGTGCACCTACGAGGCAAAGCGGGGGCACGAACTTTGCCTTAAAAGTTGCGAACGATATTAAGACAATAAATAGAACGGCATTGTCAACTGGCGAGCGTCCAATTGGGAGTTCTGAGGCTATTCAGGTGTAAAAAAAGCCGGTGTCAAAAGCGAAAAATAGAAATAGCAATTAGTATTATAACCCGAGGCCGTGGTAGCTTAGTGGTTAGCACGTCGGACTTCCACCTGGAAGGTCGCGTGTTCGATACCCACTGAAGACCATCATGTATACTTGGGGATATGTGCATGTAAAATCCGTAGACCCCACTACCTCTCCCCGTGCGTAAGCAATCCTAAGGCCTCGGTTAACAGGTAGGGGTCTGGTGGAGAAAAGTATTATAACCCAAGTATATTGTTTTATGTATACTAACTGCGAGTAGATGACAGCACTACAGAACTCGGAGAAACTTGTAAGTTCCTTTTTCCAGCAGAGGGCAGCACTATCAAATTTAGAGCAACTATTTCGTCTTTTTCATGTAGATGGCAGCACTATAAAAATTGTCCATCACTTTCACTCCCTACTCCATGCATCAATCAGAAGCAGAACAATCACACAATCGTATGAAATTTGACTCTTTTTTTTTATGCGTTTTACCGGCAATCCAGTATTCGACTGATTTCATTTGCATATCCGCCACCCGATAACTACACGAACGCCCGGTCATTCGGCATGTCAAATTTGATTTTTTAAAAGTCAATTACTTATCGTTTTGCTATTTTATGTAAATTAAAAATACTTTACGAATTTGGAAGCTCTGGGGTGTTTAAAATAGTAGTTTAAAATGTATAGGTTTCAACCATGAACCGGGAATCCGGTATGGTTGGGTCAATTAGGAGACACCGGATATCGGTATACAGGAGGATCGATTTCCTATCAGCAGAGGCGTCGCTAGGTGTGGGCAAAGAGGGACAGCCGTCCCCGGGTGCAGCGTCAAGGGGCGCCAAATTAATATTATTTTTTTTTTTTTATTTTTAAATGCGAAAAGAGAATTATTTGAACTGAAGAGGTGTGAATATGTTCGACAAAAAAGTGGGAGCATCGCAAATCATATCGGGAATGACTAATGTTTCACAGGAGTGCGTTTGAAATCAGACAAATAATTTATCGAAGCCAAAGTGTCCCATATCTCCTTTAGAAGTGAATGGTCGCTAATAAAAATGATGGTTAAAAGAACTGCTTTTTAGAGCTATTTATCGTTTAGGAAGCATAAAAGTTTCTTTTAATTCCCTTTAGGTGTGCCCCTAGGCCCCCAGGGGCACAGAGGAGCGCAAAATCTTCAGTTGTTATCGGGCGCTGAAAACCCTAGCTACGCCTCTGCCTATCAGGTAAAGGCAAATACGCATATTAGCCTGGTTTTCCTCCGGAACTTTTCCTTTTAGACTCTAGATTGTTATGCAAGAAATATTTCTTTAAGCGTATTTCATCCTTCCTTAAAGTTTGGTAGATTAGTTCGAGGCCATTCTGTAAAGAATTTCATCAAAAATCATTGATTTAAAACAACCTTCTTCAGTCACTGCCGTTTATGATATTAAACACGACATGCGAATATGTAAAGAGCAAGTACATGTGTACAAATAAAAGTCACAGCAATCGTGTCTGTTTTGGCTTTTTCTAGATCAAAAGTATGTAGAAGAAGGTACAGTTGAACTCGCTTAATACGAAATGCCAAAAAATTCACAAATTTGTTCGTATGAGTCGTTATTCGTAATAACCGTGAATACGTAAAATTGTGTTAAAAAAACTATTAGAAATGCATGTTTAAATTTTTAAAATAATTACTACTATTTATAATACAAAGTAAAATAAATAGTGAAAACAAATGATTTAGTTTTACTAATATTCATTTTGAACAGTGTATATTAGTAAAAGTAAATCATAGTATATTGAGAAAAAGTGAACTTAACTTTTGCAATTTAACGATTTTAGAAAAAATCCTTAACGGTTAGTTGTTTTTTTAGGTACATTAAATTTTATCATATGTGTACTTGTTGGTATGACTCAAAATAACGAACAATTTCTATAAAAAAATATAATTACAAAGATTAATAATAATTATATAGTAATCGAGAAAATGTTTCGTGAATAGGTGAGAAATTTTGTTCGTCTTAGCCGAAATGTGTATTTTAGCCTTCGTAATATGCGTGAGATTTTTACTGTCATTAAACAGTAAACCAAACTTGATGAACAAAATGTTCGTTTAAGCTGTTATTTCGAATTAACCGTGTTCGTATTAAGAATATTCAACTGTATTCGATTCGTGAAATTTGAATTTTAGCGGATTTACAAGTTTTTAAGGTCTCCTGAAACCATTTTGATTGTTTTCGGAAAATACTGTTTGTCTCTATACTGTACTAAGGCTCCTATAACTACGAGCTGACTCGTCAGCCATTTTTTTCCCCACTCGTTCTCTGGGTCATATTGCGTTGTGCTAGCTTAAGACTAGATTTCGGTATTTCGGTAGCTTTTTCGATTGAAAAATGGGTGGTTGTGCTGCAGTTAATTGCAACAATCGCTCCAGAAACAAGTGGAGATTGTTTACCTTTCCAACAGATGAAGAAAGAAAGAAGAAATTGATTATTAATTGCCGGCGTCCAAATCGGATACCAGCAGGTTTGCAACAATTGTTGGCGACGAAATGTGCTTGTCGCCAATTGAACTAAATTCAGTAATTTTTGTATTGTTCTTTTTGAGCGAAATATATTATGATAAAATAATGCATGATACTTAACACAAGTATAAAAAATTGGCTATTTTATATAAACACTTTTTAATACACCTACACAATACAGAAATTTATCGCGGAATTTGAATGCAGAAAATCGCTTATTTTTATTCTCCGTTAATAAAATGATACAGTAACTGGCGTGAAGTGAAATTATATAAAAAGAATAATTATTAAAATTAAATTTCTTCTTTGCTATTTACTTAATTGTTAAAATTCCAAAGTAGAATAAGCATAAACTATAAAAACCTTAAGTGCTTGAGTATATAAACAGTATATTTTAGTTTTCAAATTTTTATAGTAAATGATTTGGGTATAGTAATGATTTGATATTTAAATTGTCATTTCTGTTATTTTACTTGGTTGATGATTAAATTTTATTAATTGGACTTTGTTTGCAGATACAAATGGTAAATATGGTAAATTATAGACTTGATCTAATATAAATATATTTTAATGTAAACTTCTTTGAAGTATTGTTCAAGCTTTTATTTATTTTATGAACCATATGAATCTTTTAAATTTTTTGTTTTTAATATGATGATGGTTTTGCAATAAAAAAGATTATGTAATATCTATATGAAACTTCATTCAATAGCTGCTGCATGAATAGTACAATACATAGACATAATGCAGAATATTCCGGTGAAAGAAGCCTGTTACAAATTGATGCCTAAGAACCGCACAAGCATATGCACAAAAATTGATATTTAATTTTTTACAATAACATATAAATTTTTGCATTCGTCTTAGTAATTAAATTTTTTATGAGTAAGATTATGCTTCTAAATTTGGTGTTCATAAGCAAACAGCAACAGCAATGCTTCAACAAAATTAAGAACTTTTTCCCAATGAAGAAAAATGAATAAATAATAATTACAAATAAATAAAAAGTATAATAAGTAATCAAATCAAATTAAGAACAATTGTGTTTGTATACCAAGTTAAAAGAAAAGTTTATAAAAGGGAAATAGAAATCTTTATTAATTTTGCATGACTTTTATAACTTTTGAAGCTATTTAATGTTGTAGGAAAATGACTTAATGAAATTATAATAGTTTAAAATTTTCATAAATATGTAGAGCAGAAGGCTTAAGCATTTGGCTAGAGTTAAGGTAAATAGCACTTCTCTAATATGCTTTTTTATTTTTTCAGTCTGTATTAATATATAACGCATTTTGAATTCAGAGAGCATTTTTCGGTATTGTATGTAGCTAAGGAGTCCCATTTATTTCCTTCTTTTTGGCGTAGCTGTTAAAAGGGCCACTGACAGCGATAAAGGCGCCAATCTAGCAGCACGCTCTTGTTTACATTTTAACTTGGGAAAGAAAATGGCGGCGATGGGTCAGCCTGTATTCTGTAGTGGCTCTATACTGTACAGAGTAGCGGCTTTGTGGGAGCTCTAATACCAAACTTAATGCATTTACTTGAACGCCATTTGGTACACACATGGACCGTGATGGGAAGTGATGCTGATCCTTTTTGGCGTGTAGCAATCGAATGTCCTTCTCTCTAAGCATATATCTCAAGAACAAAGGCAAGCATTTTGGGGGGGAAGGAACCCCCATTGGAGCACAGGTGTATTGCTCGAGATTAAGACTGAGTTAGCGATCCGGGTGATTCATTAATTTTTCAACCCCAAAAATTGTTTTATGAAAAGTTTTGATTTGATTTCCCCATTTGAGTGAAAATTGTGAGTGTTGTTTCCTACAAATTATGTTGTAACAAATCCCGTGATAATGTCCATTTCATCATTTCATTGATTTTTTTTTTTTTTTTTTTTTTTTTTTTTTTTTTTTTTTTTTTTTTTTTTTTTTTTTTTTTTTTTTTTTTTTTTTTTTTTTTTTTTTTTTTTTTTTTTTTTTTTTTTTTTTTTTTTTTTTTTTTTTTTTTTTTTTTTTTTTTTTTTTTTTTTTTTTTTTTTTTTTTTTTTTTTTTTTTTTTTTTTTTTTTTTTTTTTTTTTTTTTTTTTTTTTTTTTTTTTTTTTTTTTTTTTTTTTTTTTTTTTTTTTTTTTTTTTTTTTTTTTTTTTTTTTTTTTTTTTTTTTTTTTTTTTTTTTTTTTTTTTTTTTTTTTTTTTTTTTTTTTTTTTTTTTTTTTTTTTTTTTTTTTTTTTTTTTTTTTTTTTTTTTTTTTTTTTTTTTTTTTTTTTTTTTTTTTTTTTTTTTTTTTTTTTTTTTTTTTTTTTTTTTTTTTTTTTTTTTTTTTTTTTTTTGAAAATTTTGGACAAAACCTGTTTTTTAGAATATGCTTTCTAAGTTTTGTCAGGAATTTGCTCTGAGAAAATAGCTAAAGACATTTCATTTGAGCACAACAGAATGGCTTCTCGTATGCTTCGTCATGTAAAATTTGGAAGAAAAACTTTTAGAACAGTAGTCACACGAATATGGTCTCTCCCCTGTGTGGACTCTCAGATGTCTCTTTAAGCTCGAATAATGAGAAAACACTTTTGAGCAATACTCACACGAATACGGTCTCTCGCCTGTGTGCACTCTCATATGCGCCTTTAAAATTGAAGAATTTGAAAACGTCTTTGAACACAGTTCACAGGAGTATAATTTCCCGCCTGTATGGATTCTCATATATGCCCTTAAATGTGAAGCTTGAGAAAATGCCTTTGCACATTGCTCACATGAATATGGTCTTTCACCTGTGTGAACTCCCATATGTTCCTTCAAATGTGAAATTTGAGAAAATGCCTTAGCACACTGCTCACATGAATTTGGCCTTTCACCTGTGTGAACTCTCATATGTTCCTTCAAATGTGAAGTTAGAGAAAATGACTTTGAACAATGTTCACACGAATATGGTTTTTCACCCATGTGAACTGTCATATGTTTGCTTAAAGATGAAGCATCTGAAAACGTCTTTGGACAACATTCACAGGAATATGGTTTTTCTTCTGTGTGGACTCCCATATGTGCGTTCAAATTTGAAGTTGTAGGAAATGACTTTGAACACTGTTCACAAGAATATGGTTTTTCGCCCGTGTGGACTCTCATATGTGTCTTTAAAGCTCAAGCGTGAGAAAATGACTTTGAACACTGTTCGCAGGAATATGGTTTTTCTCCTGCGTGAACTCTCATATGTTTCTTCAAATGGGAAGAGAAAGAAAATGTGCTTGAACAATGCTCACACGAATACCGTTTTCCAGCATCATGAATGTTCGAATTGTACGCCATTGTTGTGCAGCATGAAAATACGCTTTTCTAAAATTACAGGATGATGATCTTTTACACAGATGGATCCTCGAATGTTCTTTCTCTAATCATATGCTTAAAAACCCATTCAGTCGAAAATCCCAACCGCATGATGTTTTCCACGGCGGAACTTATGTTTGATATTTCAAAAATTGTTAATTATAGAGTTAAATACTATGGAAACTTTGGTTTGCCAATTAAATCCGAAAAATGGTTTCTGCAGAATACAAAATAAAACAAACTCTTTACGTTGGTACTTAGAAGTATTTCAATACGTCAAGCTTTTTATGGGAATCACAACCACTTCCATTTTGGCTGTTTGTGTATGTGTGGCTTATGGTACTTTGCTTTTAAAATGAAACTGTGATGGGCTTGTCGCATCTACCACTTCAGCACATGGCAATTTTAGACCTCTGTTTTTTTTTTTTTTTTGACTGAATTAATTCAGGAACTTGCGGCTCTTCATTTGAAAAGTTAAAGTTTGAGATAATTGTCCTAGGGTTGCATTTCTTGAAACTTTCAATTCAATAAGCTTCCTGGGATGTATGAGCATGCGCACCTTTGCATAATTAGAGGCTGATATTGTGCATGTTGAAGTTCGATGCCACACAGTCCGTATAATTGCTGAAAATAATGAAAAGAATTAGCGAAAATACAAAACTCTATTTAAAGCATGGGAAGCATAAAACATTGAAGACGATGACCCAAAGAAAATATTTTGATGTCGAAAAATGGATGATGATGTCTACAAAAATAAAACAATCATTCATTCTAAAACCACACACACTTAGTTAGAGCGATGTATATTATGATGAGGACACTTTTGTGAGGTTCCAGCCGGAATTTTCATGGCACAAAGTCAGTTTTTCAGGTGTTAACTTGTTGATTTCTGTCACATTTTCAAGAAGATGTTCTTCTGAGCACCCTATTTGCTCACAAATCAATAATTTTTCAAGTAAAATTAACTTAAGTACATGCTAATACAAAGTATTCTTAAAATTGATGCTTTATCTTAATGTTAGAGCATTTCCTTTTGTACGAGACATGCCGGGTGTGGGACAATAACTTAACACTTTGAACATTAACCACATAAATTTAATGCGCACACAAAATTTACAAGTTGTTTCTACAAGACTACAGAGCTAACTGAATGTATAATATAGTGCGGAGCATGCGCAGCTATCTGCGCCCTCTTGCGGGGGGATTATCCATACGTACTTACCTCAAACATGCCGCCCACCTTGGAACATCTTGTTTCAATAAATTAAAATTTTAGCAAAACTACAACGAAAAAATGAATAAACATATGAAATATACGAAGTGAAATAAAAAAAAAACAGTAATATGAAAGATAAAGAAGTTGATTTAAAGTTTAACGTTTAATGATGAATAGTTAATCATTGTCTAATGGCAATTTGCACAGTTTTGAAATGGGTCTTTTTAATCGTCCATCGGAGGTTTTCACTGCCACTACTCGAACACAACCGTCCTTTCCGGGAAAAACCTATGTAATGCGTCCCAGAAGCCACTTTAGCGGGGGCAAACAGTCATTCTTGACCAACACAAGGTCTCCCGTTTACAGATTAGGTTGCTTGCAAAACCATTTTGGCCGTTGTTGAAGGCGTGTGACGTATTCCGCACTCCAACGCTTCCAGAAATGTTGCACTAGGCGCTGTGTTAGTTGCCAACGGGTTAAGTGATTGATCTTGGATGTTGTGAAATCTGCTTCTGGAACAGCGTTGAGTGGACCACCTACGAGAAAGTGTCCAGGTGTGAGCACTGAAAGGTCATTTGGGTCACTGGACATTGGTGACAATGGACGAGAGTTGAGGCAGGCTTCAACTTGAACTATGATGGTGTACAACTTTTCGTAAGTCAATGTTACGTTAGAGATTATGCGTTTGAGATGGAACTTCACAGACTTGATACCCGCTTCCCAGATGCCTCCCATATGTGGAGCAACTGGGGGGTTGAAATGCCAGTTGATTCCTTCATCAGATAAATTATGAACAATTGTTTCATTATTCTTCGGAGACTTTAATAATGCATGAAGTTCGTCTAGTTTTTTCTTTGCATCTATAAAGTTTGTTCCGCAATCACTGTAAATGTCCGAACATTTACCTCGACGGGAAATAAAGCCTTTTAGTGCTGCTAGAAAGGCATTAGTTGACAAATCACTTACTAGTTCACAATGGATAGCTCTAGTTGCGAAACACACAAAGAGACATAGATATGCTTTGCATGTTTTAGCTCGCGACCCCTTTGACACTCGTATGGGGAAGGGGCCACTGTAATCAACACCGCATCTCAAAAATGGTCGGGAAGGTGTTACTCGTGTAGCTGGCAGATCACCTAGCATTTGCTTGGCAGTTTGAGCTTTAATCTTGGCACATATCATGCATTTCCTAATGCAATGTCGAACATCTCGCGCAGAGAGTATCCAGTATTCACGTTGAATACAAGCTTGAAGTAATTGAGGACCAGCATGTAAGTTTGTAATGTGGAATGAGGAAATTAATAAATTTGTCAAAAAACTGCGTTTGGGTAATAAAATTGGATATTTTTGCTTTTCAGGCAAATTTGAGTGTCTCAGACGACCGCCCACCCTGAGCAAACCTTCAGCATCAAGAAAGGGATTTAGAGACAAGAGTTTGCTTTTTGCAGGAAGTGTTCGGGAACGTTTTAAACAGTCTATTTCGGGAGTGAAGTTTTGTTCTTGTATTTGTTTTATCCAGAAAGTCAGTACACGATCAAGTTCTTTAGACGTTAAAGGTCCGAAATTTCTATTTTCCTTTGAATGTCTGCAATTAAAAATGAATCTGAAACAAAAGGCTGTTACTCTTCTTAACTTAGGAAGTGAGGAAAATTTATGTAATAATTTGCAGCTTTCATTGTTTTCTGTAGTCGCCGTTGCGACGTTGCTTGCAGGAGGAGTTTTCTTTTCTTCTGCGAGAATTTCATCAGTTTCAGTGCATTGAAATGGTTCTTGAGAAACGTTTTCTCGCAAGTATAAAAACTCGGGACCTTGCCACCGCAAAGAGAAATGTTTTAGCTGATCAAGAGGCATTCCTCGTGAGGCGCAGTTTTCAGGATTTAATTTACCATCGATATGGTTAAAATGAGCTTCGGGAACAAGTTCATGAATTTTTCCTACTATCCGCAACGAATGTTTTCCATCGACTGGAATGTGAAGATAGCCAACACAAAACAATTGTCGAGTCGGTCCATAATGATGTTTTAACTGATCTGAGCTGCAGAGCTCGAGTTGTGAAGTTAACGAGCTTAACTAATAACAATGCTCCACAGAGTTCGAGTCGGGGTAGGGAAGTGAACTTTATGGGGGCTACTCTGGTCTTAGTAGTAATCATTTGTACCTTTACATTTCCATCTCTTGAAATCGTTCGTACATATACTACTGCCGCGTATGCTTTTTCCGAGGCATCACTAAATCCGTGAAACTCTATGATATCACTATGAGGTTGAAGAATGTACCTAGGTGTTTTGATGTCTCTTAGTTGAAATAAGTCTTCGACTGAAGATTTCCACTCTTGCTGTAGATGTTGCAGCCAATTAGAGCTTGCCGGAGGAGGGCGCTTTGTGATGCTGAATTGTGTGTAAGAAGCCAAGGCAGTTCGAAAAATAAATAAGTTGTTGAACGTACGCCTGTGTTGTTAATGTTTGAACTCACTTCTACGAACCAACGAATTCGAAATTATCGAATGGTGCAGAAACACCGCAAATTTTAGATTGAAGTGAGTAAAGAATTTTTGAGTTTGAAAGAATTTAACAAGGTAAGCAAATTCTGAATCATTATGGAGTCTTTGGAAAAATGTGTTAAGAAACGTACTTCGCTTAGAGGAGCTACGACCAGAGTAATTAAAAAGATAGAAGCATTAATAAGCAAAGAAATATCGGACATTGATGTTATTGAACTAACACTCGAGTTATTAATTGAAAAGGAAGAAGCTTTAAAAAAGCTAAATAGCGTAATAGAAGATATAATGAATGATGAAAAACAATTAGAAGCAGAAATACTTAAAACTGAAAAGTATGAAAAGGATATTTTGATGTGTAAAGCCCAGGTAAACAAGTATCTCAAGAAATTACGAGCCGATACTAATGCAAGAACTGATCCCGTGAATTCGAACCCTTCTGGATTAAATGTTTCTACCTCTGTCAAACTTCCAAGGTTAGTGATAGAGAAATTTAACGGAAATGTCTGCAAATGGCCTAATTTTTGGGCACAATTTAAGAGTAGTATCCATGATAACATATCCTTGCATGATGTTGAAAAGTTTAATTATTTAAAATCTTATTTGTTAGGGGATGCAGAAACTGCAATTTCAGGCTTGTTCATTGAAGCAAAGAATTATGAGAAAGCTATCGATATTTTAAAATCTCGCTTTGGGAAAAAGGAATTAATTATAGATAGGCATATGTCTAACCTGTTAGGTTTAGTACCGTGTAAAAGTTCAAGAGATGTATATTCTTTACGCAAATTATATGATACTTGCTCGGTCGAAATAAGCGCTTTAGAAAGTCTTGATATTCAGCCCGACTCTTATGGTGTACTATTATTTCCTGTTTTGATTTAATGTATTCCCAATGATATTGCTTTAGATTTTAACAGATCTGATAATTCAGAACAAAATAAAGTTTCAAATTTATTACAGTTCTTACAGAAAGAAGTAGAATCAAGGGAAAGGACTTTAACTTTATCTAAAACTAAATTTGATGATTATAGGAATACAAACACTTACGAAAGCGAATTTCAGAGACCGAAAAGGTTTAATGGGTATGATTATAAAAATAGGGAAATAAGATCTTCAACTACTGCATTGAATACTGTTACTGAAAAATTTTGCGTGTTTTGTAATAGGATATGTAATCATTTATCGGATGAGTGCAATAAATTTAGTATAAATGAGAAAAAGGGTATTTTGAAACAAAACGGAAGATGTTTCTTATGTTATAAGAAATATCACGTTAAGAAATTGTGTTGGTCCAAAATTGAATGTAACGTGTGTCATAAAAAACAAAGCCACCGTAGGGGTTTATGTGAACAAGCTTATCCTGAGAATGAATTAAACAGTCAGTCTAAAAATAGAGTAAATAATTCCGAAGCAGTATTGACATCTGTTATTCCTCATCCTAGAGAATTTGAGAAACATAAACAAATTGTTTTTCTTCAAACTTTTCGAGCTATAATAGTAGATCCGGAGTGTAAAATGAAAATACACTGTCGCTGTCTTTTTGATTCGGGAAGCCAACGAAGTTTTATTCATGAAAGAATATCTAAGAAACTAAATTTGCCATCAGTTGCTAATGAAAAATTAAGTTTACACACTTTTGGTAATAGTACTCCAATTAACGTTACAAGACGTCGAGTGAAATTTTCTTTGCGTAATGTAGAAGACGAAAATAAGTGGTTAAATATTGAAGCATTAGAATCCCCAGAAATATGTAATACATTAATAGATGTACCTAATGAAGAATTGCGTAAACAAATTCAGTCTTTGGGCATTAAATTGTCAGATTGCGGAGACGAATATAAGGATAATGACATTGATATTTTAATTGGTTCGGACTACTTTTGGAAGATAGTTTCTGGTACGACGAAGCGTTTAAATGAAAAAGTAATGTTAATTGATACATTAATGGGATGGATAATTCATGGTCCTGTTTCTAACTTGAAATTTGAAACGTCATCTATTGGAGTGTTGAGCGCTATAGTTACGAATGATCAAGATGCCAAATTATCAACGCAGTTAAAAGCCTCTTGGGAGTTGGAGTCTTTGGGAATCCAGAATAATCTATCTAAACGATCTATTTCGAATAAAGAAGCTCTTCGAAAATTTGAAGAAACTTTGACTTTTAAGGAAGGTCGATATGTAGTTGAATTTCCGTGGAAACACGATGTTAGCAACTTGGTTAATAATTACGATAATGCCCGAAAACGACTAAATTCCCTAATTAGAAGATTTTATAAAGACCCTTCGCTGTACATTGAATATAAAGCTGTAATTGATGAGTACATTAATCTGGGAATTGTGGAAGAGGTTAATGAGAATTGTGATACGGGGCAGCCAACGTATTATTTACCGCATTCTCCCGTTATACGAAAGGGTAAAGACACAACCAAGTTGAGGATTGTATTCGATGGCTCATCGCATTCCCCTCATGCTCCTTCACTAAATGAAATGTTACATGCGGGACCACACCTCAACCCCGATATTTTAAATTTAATTTTAGAATTTCGATTCCATAGAATCGTATTTGTTGCAGACATAGAAAAGGCATTTTTAAACATTGGCCTTGCAGAGGCTGATCGTGATGTAGTCCGGTTTTTATGGATTGATGATTTATTAGATGATCTGTCGCAAATAGTACCGAGAGTGTTCAGACTAACTAGGGTACTCTTTGGCGTTACCGCTAGTCCCTTTTTGTTAGAAGCCGTTATAAAATATCATGTTCATCAGTATTCTAATTTATATCCAGAAACATGTTTAATGCTGAAAGAATCTATGTATGTCGATGATTTACTTTCCGGAGCTTCAAATGAGGAGCAAGCTCTTAAAATGTCTAAAGAAGCTAAACTTATAATGGAAGAAGCAGTTATGAGACTCAGAAAGTGGAAGAGTAACTCGTCTTTTTTGGAATGTCAATGGAGTAATTTAAAATTTGACATAAGTACTTTGGAACATTCTGAGGTTTCCTTAAAAATATTAGGACTTTTATGGGATTCACGAAATGATGTTTTTGGATTTGATACTTTAAATCTTATTCAGTTTATTGAGAAATCTGATAGCACTGAACGAACGCTAATAAGAGCTGCGAGCAGAATTTTTGACCCTTTGGGATTTGTCTCTCCTTACACGGTTCGGGTAAAATTACTTTTTCAAGAATTATGGGAACGAGGAATTCATTGGGACGAAACATTACCCGAAGATATAGCTCGAGAGTGGAAAAATTGGTACGAAGAATTGCCATTAGTTAATATTTTAAAGATACCCAGACATTGTTTTGGAGAAGATAAAATTGAAAATCTGAGTGATGTGCAAATTCATTGTTTCACGGACTCCAGCCCAAAAATTTACGGTTCCGTGATATTTATTCGGTACCTAGATGGAAGTAAAATTGCTAAAGTGGCGTTTCTTGTTTCCAAAAGCAGAGTAGCACCCCTTAAAAAATTGTCTATTCCCAGACTTGAATTGGCTGCAGCATTAATAGGAGCGCGTTTAATTTCTCACATCAAACCTATTTTTGAAAGATTCCAATCCAAGGTCAGCTATCATTGTTGGACTGATAGTAATGTTGCACTCTGTTGGATCAAAAGTTCTTCTGGTAAGTGGAAACCATTTATAGAAAACAGAGTTCTTGAAATCCAGTCTTTAACGGAACCGAGCATTTGGCAGCATTGCCCGGGTCAGAAAAATCCTGCTGATGTAATAACGAGAGGAAAAGGCATTTCTGATTTGAAAAAAAGTGAATTATGGTTAACGGGACCAGAATGGTTAAAGAATGAAGAAAACTGGCCAAAACCAACATCTATGGATCTTAACGGTGAAGCCTTAAACTTGGAAGGGCGAAAAAACGAGATTTCATTATTGGCTATGGTTGAGGAAGATCTATTTGATTTGAAGCGATACCGAAGTTACAGAAAAACTCTAAGAGTAACAGCTTATATAAAAAGATTTATTCACAATGCAAAAAACACAGATAAAAGAACTGGTTCTTTAAGTGTTGATGAAATTGATGAAGCTGAGCTTTATTGGATTAGGAATGCAAAAGAATCTACTTTCCTCTCGGAAAAAATGGCATTAATGAAGGGTGAAGAAACAGCTAATAGTTCTAAAATTAAATGCTATAGTCCGTTTTTGGATGAGAAGAATGTACTGAGACTGGGCGGAAGATTACAGTTTTCAGACTTGACAGAGGAAGAGAAACATCCTTTATTATCAAATAACAATGAAATTACGAAATTATTAATTTATGATAGCCATGAAAAAGTTGCTCATTGTAGTTTAGCCGCAACTTTAACAAACCTCCGAGAGAGATTTTGGATATTGAAAGCGACGAAAATTGCAAAAAAACGTCATTAGGAAGTGTCTGATTTGTAAAAAATATCGCGCAAAACCATTTTATGAAGTTACAGCTCCTTTGCCAGCAGATCGCATCATGAAGTCTGCCGCCTTCGAAGTGTCGGCAGTGGACTTTGCGGGACCCATATACATAAAGGATAAACAAACGACACGAAAGGCATACATTTGTTTGTTTACTTGTGCTACGAGTCGTGCGGTACACCTCGAACTTGTACTGGATCTTAGTACGGAGACTTTTATTTTGGCTTTTAAACGATTTATCAACCGTCGAGGAATGATTCGAACGATTTATTCTGATAATGCTACTACTTTTAAAAGAGCGGAAAAGGAACTAGAACATTGGACTAAGCTTGGTCAGTCAAAATTGCAAGATTATTTCAGCAGTGGAAAAATTGAATGGAAGTACATTGCTCCCCTAGCAGCCTGGTGGGGAGGGTTTTGGGAACGGATGGTTCGAACAGTCAAAACTTGCTTAAAGAAGATATTGGGCAAAGCGCTATTATCTTATGAAGAAATGAATACAGTACTGACGGAAGTTGAGGCTGTCGTAAATTCAAGACCCTTGACCTTTGTGTACGATGATGCTATGGAAACATCTCCGTTGACACCCTCGCATCTCTTAATAGGGAGACGTTTGATTTCACTTCCTGCAAGAACCCTTCCATGCAACTCATCTTCGAGTGATTTGCGTAAAAGACTGAAATACCAACAAACGTTGATCGAGCACTTTTTGCGAAGGTGGAAAGAACAGTATTTATTAACCTTGAGATCTAGTCATTCGGTATCGTCTGTTCATACTCCAAGTATAAAAATTGATGATATTGTGCTCTTAGGTGGATCTGTGAACCTCGACACATGTGGAAAATGGGTAAGGTAACAGAAGTGTTTAAAGGACGCGATGGAAAAATAAGGTCATGCTACGTTAAAACATCAACAGGACTGTTGAAACGTCCGGTTCAACTTCTGTATAAACTGGAAATTAATGACTGAATTTTTGAGTTGAATTTATTGTAATTAATCATGTTTTTAAGTGTTATTTTTCAGTGTTTAATAGTGTTTAATTGATTTGTTATGTTATTAATTGTTTTAAGTATGTTTGAAGTTAACATTTTCATTGAAGTTAAAATTGTGTGCAATTTAAGATAGTTGGTATTTTTAAGAATAACAAGAATTTTAATTGGACTAATAAGAATTTTAGTAAGAATAGTAAGAATATTAAGAATTTTAATAAGAAGAATAGAATTTTAATATTGATATAAATTTTGGTTATTGTCTAAATATAACTATGCAGATGAACCTTCGGTTCATCGGCGGGAGTCTGTTGCAGCCAATTAGAGCTTGCCGGAGGAGGGCGCTTTGTGATGCTGAATTGTGTGTAAGAAGCCAAGGCAGTTCGAAAAATAAATAAGTTGTTGAACGTACGCCTGTGTTGTTAATGTTTGAACTCACTTCTACGAACCAACGAATTCGAAATTATCAGTAGATGTGTTGGAATCTTCTCGTCCCAATTGAGTTTCAGTTTCCAGAGTTGTTGAATGAGCAATTTGAATTTGAGTATAACAGGAGAAATCCAACCAGAAGGATAAAAAATTGTAGATATAAAGGAAATTATTGTATGCTTGCTGCAAACGTCTGACACAGGACGGGCGTTCCATTTGAAAGAGAAACTGTCGGTAGCTAGGTTCCACAGAACTCCAAGGGTTTTTACATTATCTGTAATTTCCAGGGGTAAAGAGGTAGCTCAATTCTCTGGAGGAATATTTTCGAGGACTGATTCTTCATTTTATGACCATTTCTTGAGTTCGAATCCTCCACACTTTAACATGTCAATTATTTCTTGCTGGACCTGGATTGCCTCTTTAACCAATTCAGCTCCTGTCATAAGGTCGTCAACATAAAAGTCTGACTTAACGATTTGAGAAGCAAGTGGAAATTTCTCACTTTCTTCTATAGCAAGTTGCTGCAGACACTTTGTAGCCAAATATGGGGCTGAAGCTGTGCCATATGTCACTGTCAACAAGTTGTATTCCTTCACTTTTGCGTCTACTGAATCTCGCCAGAGTATGTAATCTGGGTGAACCAAAATTTGCCAATACATTTTGACAATATCACAAGTCATAGCGATTTTGCGTTTACAAAATCTTAGTAATAAAGTTGCTATGTCATCTTGTAAAGTTGGGCCTATCATGAGTTTATCATTGAGAGACACTCCACTTGAGGATTTAGCAGACGCATCAAAAACTACGCGAAATTTAGAAGAACACTGAGATGTTTTCATGATAGCATGATGTGGAAGATAAACATTTTCTTTAGATTTATCATCATCTGAACACAGTTCCATGTGTTTCAAAATTTCATATTCGTGCATGAATTCCGTGTACAACTTCATTTTTTCGGGATATCTGACAAAACTCTTTTCATTTTGAATCAGACGCCTTTCTGAAACTTCGCGAGATGAACCCAATGTTAGATTCCCATTTTGAAAAGGCAACCTTACCACAAATCTACCCTCATCATTCCTTGTATGTGTGGACTGAAAATGACTTTCACATTCCTGTTCGGAAGGAGAAAATATTTTTTTGTGCGGAATTTCTTCTAATTCCCACAATCTCTGATCTTCGAGCTCCTCGCAACGAGTGAAGTGAGTGTAAACTTGATTAGCGTTGTCTTGAGAGTTTCCCACTTTTCCCAAGATAACCCGTCCAAAAATTGTTTCCTGAGCCATCAAATTTTCTCCTGGAATAGCAATGTGTCCGCTCTGCACTACGTTTGCTAACACATCAGCACCTAGTAATATATTAATTTTGCTTGGTCGATTGCAATTTTTATCTGCAAGAATCAAATGCTTGAAATATTTTAACTTCGAATCCTCTACTTGTTTCTGAGGAAGATTATTCGTGATTTTCGGAATAATTAATGCGTCAACTGTCAAAGTTAAATCCGTATCTGAGACTGGTGAAATCTTGATTTGTGCGGCACTTGAAATCTTATTTTAACCTATTTGAAGATAACCCTGCAACAGTTACACTAACCAGCTGCCGTGAAATCCCCAATTGCTGTAAACAATCCTCTCTAACAAATGTTGCTTGAGAAGCACAGTCAATGAGCGCGCGAAACATATGTGAATTTCCATATTTATCGTATGCATTGATGATAGCAGTAGGAAGCAAAACATTCTGCGCGTTTAAATTATATTCTGAATAATGATTTGATACCAATGATTCATTTTTATCTTCTTCCGTTTTCACCCTCTCTGGTGTTTCATGTAATAATGTATTATGTTTACCGTTACACTGCTTGCAATGAGAACTCTTACACGCATTAGAAAAATGACCCGACCTAAGACAGTTCAGACACAATCTCATTTGAATTATGGAATTCTTTCTTGCACTCACTGGTAATTCTTTAAATTTATTACACTGATAAATCCCATGTGAATCAGCCTTGCAAAACAAACACGAATTAGAAAGAGCGATATGTTTAGATTCTATTTGTTTTTCGAAAAAGATCTCTCAGTATTTGGCCTTGAAGGCAATGATGAGCTGGCTCTACTTCTGACTCAGACACGCCAGAGCAGATGCTCGCTTTTCGGTGAAGTCGCAAAATGATTTAAAAGTAGGAGTTTCCGATTTGTTTAGACTCAGTGTAAATTGACGCAATGTTTCAGAATCAAGTTTCTTTTTTAAGAAATATACCAAAAGAGTGTCCCAATGAGATATTGGTTGCTTAAGTATTTCCAAAGTATCAACACATTGATAAGTGGTATCCAATAGCTTTCTTAACCCACTTGCAGATTCATAATTCAGATTTGGTTGCGAAAATAAACGGTCTAGAGTGGCATTAATTATCTCAGCTGCATTTTCGTACCTGTCGTACCAAATTAATTTCCAAGCTTTATCGTAGTTATCGTTTGTGATTTGCAGAGCTTGAATCAAAACAGCTGCTTGCCCTTTAACAGACAGCTTCAAATATTGTAGGCGTTGTGCATCGGAAAGGTATGAATTGTTATGAATAGTAGAAATGAATAAGTCTCTAAAGCTTAACCATTCGCAAAAATTACCTGAAAATGTTGGGAGTTCAATTTTGGGTAGCTTTACTGAGTTTAGATGATCTGAATTGTATTGATTGGATGAACGAGAGGTATTATTATCAGTTTCATTTACAGTTTTGTTTTTAATTCGCCGCGCGATAGTAACTTTTAACTGTTCGATTTTAGATGCTATCTCGTCATATTCTTTTTCATTCCCTACAATTTCTGTATCGGTTTGCGCTAGAACAATGTCCATGTTTAAATCGTGCATTTCTCGCCACAGTTCTCCAGCATCAACAGAAAACACTTCGAGTTCATCAATAGTAAGAGTATTTGAATTAATCTTTTGATTAATAATATTGGTTAAGCGAGTTGTCCTACCTTTGAGGTAGCTCCGTTTCTTCTTCAGGTCATCCATGGTAGTTAGAATGCTCCAAAATGTTAGAAGTTGAATTGCTTAATCCACAAACGTGATAAATGCTGGTGCTCGGAGGGACCAGGAACATGTATGAGACATGCGGGGTGTGGGACAATAACTTAACACTTTGAACATTAACCACATAAATTTAAATTTACAAGTTGTTTCTACAAGACTACAGAGCTAACTGAATGTATAATATAGTGCGGAGCATGCGCAGCTATCCGCGCCCTCTTGCGGGGGGATTATCCATACGTACTTACCTCAAACACCTTTATACAATAAAGCACTTATGAACTTATGGAACCTATGTTAAAAAGCTCGTATTATTTACTTAAATAAGCCGAAATCTTTCTGTATTTAGTCTCTGCATAACAAAATGAAACAAATAAAAAAAAAGAGAAAAATTAGTCTTTTTTTAAGGTGTCATTTTTGTTAAATTCATTTTTACCCATTAAGAATTGAATTTTCAAGAAAAACAGTTTTTCGGTCACTAGGACCATTAATGAGCAACTCATCTAGATCCCTTCAACTTCATTATAACGGAGTTTGAGTGTAATTTATTGGGAAGTTTACAAAAGTAGCTCTATACATAGGGATAAGAAGTTATCAAAAAAAATGTTAATGTCTCATGTACAAAAGGGTGTCCCAAAAAAAAAAAAAAAACAACTTTCAAAATTTCGAACTCTCACCCTCTAAAAAGTTTCCTTTTGGGAACATAAGATCCCAGGTAAAATTTTAGAACTCTAAGAAAATATTTAGGGGTGCCCCAAGAAGGTCAAGTTTTCAAAATCGAATGAAATTTAACGGTATTTCACACAAAAACCAGTGGCCACTAGCGCCACCTACAAGTGTCTAAAATGTTCCAAAATGTTATACATAACTATTTAAATATGCAAA
The DNA here is from genome assembly GCA_038502835.1 of Octonoba sinensis. Taxonomy (NCBI): domain Eukaryota; kingdom Metazoa; phylum Arthropoda; class Arachnida; order Araneae; family Uloboridae; genus Octonoba; species Octonoba sinensis. The sequence goes on along the minus strand of CM076601.1, from coordinate 12,413,482 downwards.
AAAATGCCTTCGGTGTATTCATTTAGACAATATGGAAACAATAAACTTTAGTTGTAACCATATTACTCTAATCAGATAGAGCCTTTGTTTCCCCCACATATGCAGATTGAACATTGATTGTTTGTGTCAACAAAGGAATACTCGGCTAACATTATTTTGTGAATTATGTCAGTTAGTACTAGAAAAAATGATTATGTGTGACTTATTGGATATCCTACTGAAACCATCAAAGTTGCACGACTTCCAACAGGAAGAGATGTAATGATCAACTTTATTTATTTTCATTGTTCTCAAAACAGGGTTGCCAGATTTTGAAACAGAAAAATACTACAACTTCGTCTGAAAAAATACTACAAAATACTACATTTTTTTAGCGCCATCTATTGGAATGAGTTATAATTGCATTTGCATGTACGTTCTAGGCAAGTTATTTCAATAATTATTGTTAGTTTCGCCTTTAAAACATCTGCAACTGAATATTTTCCGAAAAAAATTTATAATTATATATCTAAAAATAAAAAAAATATTTTATATAAGCGTATTTATTATTATTGATTTTGAAAGCAGCGAAGCGAAAAGTTATTATTTTGCTTCACACAGAAGGCAATTGTGTACAATTTGTACCAGACAGCAAAATGTTAAATATACATTCAATTCTGATACGTACACTTTATTCAGTTTAACATGTGCATGAGAATAAATATAATCTCTTCTTATTTAAAAAAGAAAAATGTATTCATCTCACCTTTTTTTTTTTTGCATCTCTTTTTCCTTATTTTTTTTGGTATAGTTCTGCACCTTTTTTTTTTTTGCATCTCTTTTTCCTTATTTTTTTTTGGTAAAGGTATAGTTCTGCGCCACACGCCAATACTGAGCGATACTGTCGCCAACTGTCACATCATCAAGGAACCGTTGGCAATTCTAAACGATCGCCAAACGGTGAGGTGTGCCCCTTTTCTTTCTTTTTGGGTCTTTTTTTTTATCTCAAAGGAAAGAAAACCACAAATATACCACTTTAAAACGAAATACTACAAAAAATACTACTTCTTTAACTTTTGGTGAAAAAATGCTACCGTAGTCTTCAAAATACTACATCTGGTAACCCTGTCTCAAAAGCAAACAATCAAAGAAAGTGCGGCAAAGCGCTGCAAATTCTTCACTCAAACACCATGAGTGCCGCAACATCATTTTTAAACCTACTGCACGTATTTCTATATCGTTATATCTTCCCAACCTTTGAATTAATGAAATGTCATTTGTGGGTGCATCCGCAGACCACTGATATGTAAACCATGATTGAAGATACACCAATATAACAAATTGATTGAATCGTTGTAAACCTTGAATATCACCACGTGAGTTTCAAACTCAAGAGGTGATAATTACATTATGGATTCATTTCCATCAAATAAGAATTCTATTTTTAAAGAATAAATAGGCTCTAGCCATCCAGCGAGCTCTATGAAGAGCACCTGGTTTTCGAATAGAACTCTTCACATTTATTCCAACCATGAAAGCAGAAAGATTTTAAAATTCTCTGTAGTCATCTCTTGGTAGGTGTTTCGAAGCAATTTGTAACTGATCTGAAATAAATGTTTACAAAGTACCAGGTGCTACCACTATGGGGGTTTTTCGATATTTTGGTTCATGATGGTTAAGTTTGGGCCCTTTTTTTTAAAAATCTCTTTAAAATATTTATGTCAGGTCCATTAGATGGCCCTAGGCATATGTGAAATACATCTGACAGTAACACTTCAAACATATGATGTCTACAGGACAACCATAAAAGGTTTCGACCTGTTTTTCTTACAAGAACAGTACATGCTCCATTTAATTTCCCAGTATTTGTTGATGTTGCGTCACAGCACATACCAACGACGAAAGAATCACATTTCCATAACTGTAAATGCTGCAAAACAGTATTAACTATTTCTATACCAGTTCCAGATGGTAATGTAGGCACTCCAAGGAGTTTAGTATTTCCATCAAGCAGTGATGAAATTATAACAAGTAAACTATCAACCCGACCAGTTTCATTAAACGATAAGTTATGTAATAACTTTTCATCCTAATGTATTACACAGATTGATGCTTTAAACTGTGTTTTTATTTGCTGAGAAGTCAAACGGCGGAATTCCTGACTCGATGGACCGTACTTTTTGATAAAACTACAGATTTTAGTACCTTATCAGAGATGATGTTGATGCTGTTGCACATCCTTCTTCATTTAATATAGATGCCATTACCATTGCAGACTTCCGAATACTTATGTTACTTCTACCTAATACAGCAGCAACTTTTGAGGTAATTGCTGACCTACACATGGGTCGACCTCTAGTATTTGTCGAATATTCATGCTGTGTTTTCTAAACTTCTTAGCGATGAGGAAAAATCTGTAATAGTTACAACAATCTCGAATAAAAGGGGCTCACATTTATTACAAAGACGTCTTTAAAAATTTGTTGATTTACGAATTGCTCATAATTTCTATCAAACAATCCAAATTACTGGTAGCTTCCTGGACAAGCCAGTCAAAAATTGGGCGGAAATGCAATCATATGAAGATGCTGAAGCAATTGCGAGAAACTTACGATGTGTTAATAACGGCGCTGAACGCGGTATTTCATTAATTCAGGGTTTTAACCAAACAACAAGAAATGAAAAACAAAAACAATTTTTGTTGAAAATAGTAGAAATGCACAGAAAAAGCTTCCCACAGTGCAATCGTCAAAATCTTTTAAATATTTAGTCACTTCTTTTGCATGGTTCAAAGTAGATGTAAATATGTTATATTTTATGCTCTTATTGGCATTATGTTTTCAATTAAATTTAATATTGTTTAATATATTGTTGAAATGTATATATTATCTCTTTAACATATTGAAAAAATGAATACATGTTGAACCATTTCAAATGCTCCTAAATGGTTTTACTTGATATTTTTTTAATGTAAAATATTGTTAAATTTCGTTCGATTTTGAAAACTTTGACCTTCTTGGGGGACCTCTAAATATTTTTTTGTAGTTTTAACATTTTACCAGGGATCTTATGTTCACAAAAGGAAACTTTTTAGGAGGTGAGAGTTCAAAGTTTTGAAAGTTATTTTTTTTTTTTTTTTTTGGGACACCCTAATGTACAAATGTGTACCATTTAGTAAAAATGCTTATATTCCATTGAATATTTACTAATTTTACATTCATCACAGCTTCAGAACAGTAGTATGTCTAGTTTACTGCAGTTTGTTGATGCAAATCAGCTTGATTTACAGCAAGGGATTTTCTTTAAAAAATAATCGATTTAAAACACTAAAAAAATCTAAAAATGTATTTCAGTGTTAGAAAGTGTTAACTTAAACAGAAAATGTGTTGCATTTACAACCTCTATTTTAAGCAAAACCTCACAGATGTCTGTTTGTGTGTGCGTATAATATATTTCATAACTTTGGAGCTAATTGTTATTGTGTTATGATTTTTTAAATTTTGCAATATTTTTTACTATTTAGATGTCTTAGCATCACAGCATAATTCATTGAATTATTCATAGTAATCATGATCACTTAATGTGCTTTTAATTTCAATAATAGTATCTTAGTGCTGCTTAATGAATAACACACAATAAATAATTCAGGATGATAGTGTTTAAAACAAAGCTGTTTAGAATTTAAAATATGCATCCTTAAAGAAATGTTTCACCCGTGTTCCATAATAGATTAGGCTTTATTATGAGGTTAGGCTTAAAGGCATGAATACGTACATGTATAGTCTAGAACAGCTTTTCCCAACCGGTGGTTCGCAAACAGCTAGGGGCTCGCACGGTGCATAAAGGGGGTTCGCGAAAATAATATTGCAATGGCGGAATCGTTTTATCGATAACGTAAGAGAAAAAACGAAATAATAAATTTACTTACGAATTAAAACGGAGTGAAAAAAAAATGTTGTTTTGTTTAATGATTTGTTTTCTAGATACTTCAGGAAAGTAATGACCTGAATTCTAATTTGGAGCACAACCAGATTTATCATTTCGGTACCAATTTGGATCACAAATTCGTACCGAAAGATATTTATTGGTTTATTTTAGATTTTAGAACGTATTTCTCCTCCACCATTTCCCACTTTTTTCTAGCAAGCGCGAAGAACAAGTCGGAAGTATGAAAATTTATTGCATAAAATTTGCATTATTTTACTGTAATTTTTCATTATACAGATCCTAAAGTGGAACCAGAAGATATTTATTTATTAGTTTTACATTTGGACTAGCATTTATCACACTTTATTTCAACTTTTCTGCATTATCACAATAGAAAATTCAAAATATGTAAATTTTAAATTTTCTTTAAATTTCCAAATTTTGTATATTTTTACCGGAATGTGGAACCTATCGGGAAAATGATTTTTTAAAGCTTTTTAGGAAAACTGTTTAGGAATGTTTACTGCCCTAATAATAATTCAAAAGAACAAATAATAAAAAAGTAATAAAAAATAAAATTGTAGCTGTATTTTAGTTTTTATTTAAACTTAGATGTTCTACAATGGTTATGTTTTCATTTCCTGTTATGAAGTATTGTACAATATGGAAAATAAATGCACCAGTAAATTTTAGAGTTTTGTCACCCGTTACTAACGACGACAGAAGGGGGTTCGCCATTTTCTTTCGGATCTTAGAAGGGGTTCGTAAGGGAAAAAATGTTGGGAAACACTGGTCTAGAACAAAGGAAAGACAGAGGGCACGTGATTTAGTCCCAGCCTAGAACAAAAGAAAGTCAGAGGAGACATGATTCAGTTGTTTAAATTCCTTAAAATGGGAAATGTTGATGGTATTTGTATTAATAGCTTAAGGTTTTGGTTTTTCATGTGAAATATTTTTCATCTTAGAAACTTTCAATACAGATATCTGAGTAAAGTTTTCGTTTTTACTAATGGACGGAGTGAACATATGGTTATACTAAAAGGGTAAATTAAAAAAAATTCAAGTTATAGTTTATTCATAAAATAGAAAAAAATGAGTAAAGTGCTTGGAATGTAAAATCAAGTGGTTTTTTTTTTTTCAGCTTTCAACAGTAAAAGAATTCAGATTAAATTTGTTCATTTTTTTTTTACTTAGAGTGGGATATAATTCCTGATAGAGTCAAATTTCTTTTGAACCATGTAGTATTAAAAATTTGTTCATTTTTACTATTATTACAAAATATCTACTGCATACTGCAGTGAAAATAGCTTAAAATATGTTGTTTAAATTGTGATGTTTAACAAGTCACATTATTTTTAGTAACTGTTGCTAATTCTGGGACATTTATATTTGTAATTGATTCATGATTACAAAACATTTTACCAATCCTAATTTTGCACTGACTTCTAAAACTATGTTTAAAAGTCACATCGAAGTTGATTAAAGCATTAATTTATTTTTCACTTCTTAGCGCAATTTATAATTTGAAGTCGGTTTATTCTTTTTATAAAAATTATTTTTTTAAATTTTTTTAGTATAAATATATTTTTTATATAAATACTCTATTTTCAAATAATCCATATCAAAGGGCAAACCTTCTTTGAATGAATGGCACTAAAAACTAATAATTTGTATGATAAATTCTGTTTTGAAGTCGATTTTAGCAAAAAAAAACTGATTGGATTAATTTTTTCCTCAGAGAAGCCAAACTCTTGCTTTAATTACTTTTAATATTATAGCTCAATGGCAACAAACGCTTTTTTTAACAATGAATATTATATTTATTAATAGTTTTCCCAACAAAGAAAAATCAAGCCAAGCCTTTGCAATTAAAACAAAAAATACTTATTTTTCACCCATGGCGTTTTTTCTAAAAAACAAAAGTAGTCGAATTGATTTGCAATATTTGAGTTAGAAGACCCTCTATCGATTGAAGAAAAATAACAAAATTCGGTTCATTTAGTCAAAAGTTATGAATGAAAAAACAAAAGAAATACTACATAGTTATAGGTGGAAACCTATAACTTTTTTTCTAATTATCGAATAAGGTCAAACGAAAGTACGGGACCTATGGGAAACCACCCTTGATCGATTGAAAAAAAAATCATGAAAATCGGTTCATCCAGTGAGAAGTTATGAGTGGACAAACAAACAAAAAATAAAAAAAACGACATACATACAGTATGAATGTATAACCTCCTTTCTTTGTGAAGTCGGTTAAAAAAATAGTTCTTCTTCAGAAATGGTAATGTTGCAGAATTTTCGACGCAAAAAAGGTTTCTAATTAAAATAAATAATAAAATAATTTTTGGGAAAAAATAGAACCGACTTCAAACTATAAATTGCGCTAAAAAGTAAAAAGTAAAATTTTTCTTTAAACAACTTCGATACGACTTTTAAACATAATTTTTGAAGTCGGTGCAAAATTATGACAGTTTAATTATAATTACTCCATGCGTTATTTTACATTGAAACTGTTGCAAACTCTACGCCATTTATATTTGTAACTGGTACATAGTTACAAAAGGAATCATGCATCAAAATCCCATAATTTTGCACCGACTTCAAAAATTATGCTTAAAAGTCGTATCTCGAAGTTGTTTAAAGAAAAATTTTATTTTTTTACTTTTTAGCGCAATTTATAGTTTGAAGTCGGTTCTATTTTTTTCCAAAAATTATTTTATTTTATCTTTTTAGTGTAAATGCATTTTTATATAAATACTCCATTTTTTTAAAACATACATATCAAAGGGGAAACCTTCTTTGAGGGAATGACACTAAAACCTAACCGTTTGTACGATAAATTTAGTCTGATTGAATTTAATTTCTTCTTCAGAGAAGCCCTCAGCCTATTTCTTGTTATAATTGCTTTTAATATTACATCTTAATGGCAACAAACCCTTTTTTAACAATGAGATTCATGTTTATTAACCATTTTCCCAACAAAGAAACATCAAGACTAGCCTTTCCAATTAAAATGAAAAAATACTTATTTTTCACCCATAACGTTTTTTCTAAAAAAACAAATGTAGTCAAATTGATGTGCGATATTTGAATTAGACGATCTTCTATCGATCAAGGAAAAAATCAGCAAAGTCGGTTCATTTAGTCAAAAGTTATGGATGAAAAAACGAAAAAAATGACCCTATTTCTGCCCATAACTTTTTTTCTAATTACCAAATATGGTCAAACGAAAGTACGGGACCTATGGGAAACCACCCTTGATCGATTGAAAAAAAAATCATAAAAATCGGTTCATCCAGTGCGAAGTTATGAGTGGACAAAAAAAAAAAAAAAAAAGACGACATACATACAATATGAATGTATAACCTCCTTCCTTTGTGAAATCGGTTAAAAATAAGAAAGTAAATAAAACTCTTCTCGTAAAATCTTTCGCTAAACACTCAATAGAGAAATACATTGAAAAATGAAAGATTAAACATGTATGATTTCATATTTTAACAAAAGCACGATCCATCCATTGACAGCAAAAAGGATCGACCTGAAATTTGATTACAATGAAATTGGATTTTTGATAACTAAAATCAAAGGAATGGCAATACTGGGGGAGATTGGGGGCTAATGGGATAGCAGAATTAAAGATCTTTGCACAACATAAATTGTTTCAATATGGAGATTTTGCAACACAGAATAAGATTTATGAAAATACTTCTTTGAACAAAGGATCAGCAAAAGCGTATTAGAATTCGCACAGAGACTACAGTTTATGCTTTTGTCCAATCAAAATCAAGATTGATTTTTCTTGTTTATATGCATTTTTTGAAAGTCTCTAAACTATTTAAATCGATGGAAAAAAAAAAAAAACTTCAAGCAGCAACTATATCACATATTAAGATGATATACGTCAAGTGTTGTGTGACTGATCATGTGGTTTGGAATTCTTTCATTCAAAATTCCAATTTACAAAGCGTGTAAATAAAAAACTAACTGTTGTGTACTACTGCAATTAATATCTAACTTTTTCTAATTAATATTACAATTAAAACAGATATTTAATGAAACAGTCAGGGCTGCAGATTAAGAAATAGTCAAAATGAACTAAAAATTATTTAAGATTGAAAAACACTTTTCTCCCTTTCGCTTGCTTTTGGAATAAAGAGCAAATATTTACTTTTTTTCAGTCATTTTACTTTTCTCTTTCGCAACTATTCAAATCCTGAAATTCAGCAATGGCATTACCAAATGCTTAAATCATCAGTTAGCATCAAAGGTATACAAATATTTCCCACCCAACCCCAAGCATGGCAAGCCACTCAGAATTTGGTCATTAGAAACTGCAAAAGTAGGAATTTAGTAAGGAGCAACTGCTTTGTAGAAAGCTAGTTTTCGGAATCAAGAGTAAATTTTTCGCAGGGACGGTTTTTGCCAGGATTTTTTCGCCTATGGCAAAAACATGTAACATGAATTATTTGTGAAGGTAAAGTGAGGTAAAAAAACGATCAGCTAACTGCCTATGCTCCAAGGATAAACCCATAAGTACCCAAGATAACAAACATCTTCAAAAATTCCCGGCAGAGCACCAATACTTTCATTATTCAAGAATGACACAAAAAATAAATAAATGCACAAGAAATGAAAAAAAAGCAAAAGTTGAAAAAGGCCTACAATCAGAAGTTTTTATTTTTTGTAGAGAAATATGCCTAAAGTAGCTATAATTACAACTATGCATCTAAAAACTTATTTCATAAAAGAGGTCACACAGAAATTGAACTAAAGTAAAATGTCTGATGCAGACAGAGGTGCGAGTCTGAATCTAGACGACCGACGTGGAAAGAACGTTTTAAATCTATATATTCTAACAAATATTCAGATAAATATATTTACCTGTCAATAAACTTCATGCAGTACAATTTTTTTTTAATGTACTAAAGGGCAACTATAGGCAAAAATACTTTAAAAGATAACAGTACTTTAATAACTCTCGTTGAACGCTTTCACAACTGGCCGCCATTGTTCGAAACTATAAACAAATGAATAGTTGCCAGCTTCTTGTTAAAAAAAAAAATAGCACAGACAATGAAAGAACGGCTCCACTGGATCTATGCACGATTTCAAAGAAAAAATTTTCAGTTTATCCTCGTTTTGTACTTTCTTCTACATACAATATATAGAAGAAAGCATTGGATTCGTAAAACTTTTCGAATGGGGAATTTTCACGGATTTCCATGTTTTGAGCATACATTAGTATACATGTTGATGCGCAATGTCTCCAAAAACGAGTACGAATGTTTTTCCTAGAGGTCCCTAACTTGACGTTTCAAAATATAGCAGCCTAAATTAATACTGGTGTTCCTCAAAAAAAAAAAAAAAGAAAGAAAAAGAAAGAAACGGCCCACACGAGGGGGAAAGAGACAAGAGATTGAAACGAAATAGATTAAACTTTTTGCACATTTAATTACTCTGAAAGGAAATGAAATGTTCTCTAATTTTTGAGAAAAAAAGGTTTTGGGAAAACTGTTTTCTTTGTAGACTTTTGAAAGCGGACGCCAGCATTGGCACAGAGAGTTGGAGCAATCAGGAAAAACTCATACCAGTCAAGTTAATGAGAGCAAAATGTCGCAGAAACCATTTCAACTCCTTGACTCATGTTCCGAGTGAAAGGCGTCACCCTTAGGTCACATGTCGGGCACATTTGGAACATGTTACATTAGTGTGTCAGTGCTGTTGAATTTGTTTTTCTTGCCTGACCAAATGAGTTCAAACTTGTCCCAATGTTTTTTGTAATTGGTCTCTACTAAAAAAATGATGACCAATTTTGTAGAAATTTTCAAGCTCTATTGCTTCTAGACGCGGAGTCTTTCCTTTGCTACCAGTTAATTTTTCATTTACTGGTGTTGTTATTTTAATTACCACTACATCAAACATAACAGTCCCAAAAAACTTTTTTTCAGAAATTATTTTCCCAATATTGCAAAAAAAAAATTTAGAATGGCACACCAAATGCGTACACATTTTAAAATGAACACATAAATGTGTTCCAGTTCCACTTCTGGGTTAAAATATGCAAAATTGGCCAAAAGTTATTAAGTTTTAAAGTTGTTAAGTTTTTCTCAATTGGCCAACTTTTAGAAATGTTAAAATTTGACAACTGTCAAATTTCTCATTGCGCTAGATCCGTGCTTCCCAACCGTTTTCACGGCGCAACCCCATTTTTGGGGAAAAAAATTTGGTGCTATGGCCCCCTCCCAACAGATGAGAGAGCCAAAGAAGGAACAATAGGAGAAATAGCTCCTCAACAAATAGAATCAAAATGTCACAAAAAAAAAATCTACGAAAACAAGGAAAACTGAACCCTGAATTGAAATCTACCTACGAACACAAATTTTATCGTTCCACGAAAGAAAGATGGACATTTTTCAACTAGTATGATTGAAATACCGGTAAGCCGAAAAGAGAAGGTTGATCTATTCTTTTTCTTCCTTTTTTTCTATATTACGAGTTGTTTACAGGGTTCCACCTTGATGTGTAAAAAATAAATCAACATATTATCATGTTCCGCATTTAACCAGTCGGTAGAATCTCGATTCCGGCAGAACACGGAAAGTAAAGCAACATCGACTGAGGTCAGTGTTTGTGACGGTGACAACCTCTCGCGTCTGGTTGCTGTGGTCCATGTACGCTAAAGGGAGCTGGTGTACGTTAAAGGAGTCGTGGCTACAATGTTTTCCAACTTAAACGATACCTCTGGGGGTGCCAATACGAGGTGACGGTCTCCCATCTGGGAGCTGGCTCAAAAATTAAGAGAAATTTCAAAAAGGGGCGGAAACCGGACTCCTGCCTATAAGGGCCCGTTAGACTCAGGAGCAGAGCGCCCATTCCTCCTCATCACCCGCGAGGACTGGACAACAACAACAAGAGATTATCAACACATAACATAATATCAAATTCCTCAATTTTTCAAATTTTTGCTGTTAAACCCCTCACCCCTGGCTCCCTCATTGATAATAATTTAGTTTTCACCCCTATTTATCATATTACGTTGAATATTTCGTTGAACTTTTATTTTTTAAACTGAATCTGAATTTCTTACTTAATCAATAATTTGCTCTGATACAGCATGGAAATGGAATGTCATTTCGGAACAATATTTATTTCCATGCCACGAGCGGAATGGGAAAGAAATACTGAAACAGAAGGGAAAATGAGGAAATGTATTGTTTTTATTTGTAAATCACAATTAAAGCGATGAAAAATGGGTTTTGAAACTAAATAACTTCTACGCTCGACCACGTTTGAGCATAGGTGTCATGAGTAACGAGTGCGGAAGAATAGACCACCCAGGATAGTCATTTCACATTTTTCTGGGGCTCACATTTTTCTGGCTCAGAGGGGCTTAATGATTTTGAACGAGCTCCCAGATGAGAGATCGTCACCTAAGATGGTCCCTCAGCGGAAATTATCTTTAACTTGGTGGACATTTGAAGCGACGATGTATTTTACGTGCACAGCTCCCTTTAGCGCACAAGTTCTTTCATTTGAATTAAATAATTAGTAAAATAATGCTAATGCTTCCTACCATAAAACCTGTCATTTCTATTCCGCTTGTGGGTGAAATTCTTAGTTTTATTACATTCAAAACAATTGAGAAAATAGATTAATTTTAAATAGTTTTAAATTCTTTAACAAACAGAATTAAATCATACATCATAGATTGTGTGTAATTGGTGTTTGACTTTGTGAATAATTTTAAATTTAACAAATACTTTATATTACAACGATTTTCTAGAAATTTTAATATTCAGCCGAAGACATTGGCCGAATATTCGGCTTCGGCCGTGAAGAAATGGCCGAATATTCGGTTTCGGCCTGGAAGAAATGGCCGAATATTCGGTATTCGGCTATTCGGCCAAATCACTATTCGTTACATCCCTAGTTTGTATATTTTTCGTATGAAATAACGAAATATATAATGATAAAGTAAGTTTTTGTTCCTTTCTTGAAAAATTTTTAATGCCGGTATTCCGGTATTACGTTAAACAAAATACCAACTACTACTATTGTATTTTTGATTCAATATTGCAAACACTACATGCATGTATATCTCACAATTTTTGGCCTGAAAACTTAAAATTTGGTAGGCGGACACACCTTGGCATATACGTCTTTCATACAGAATTTTATTAAAATCGGAAAAAGGTGAGGTCAAAAATATGACATGAACTTTTCTGCACCTATTCTGTGTTAAAGCTTTCATGCAAAGGTGCGCTCGTTTAATAGGATTTTCATACAAAGAAAAAATTAAAATTTCCGGAAATGAATGTAAATTAAATTTTATGCAATTTTGGAAAACAATGCCGACATTAAGAAGAAGAGAGTTGAGAAAAATGAGCTTTAGGTAAACATTCATTGAGAGAATATTGGTTCAATTCTAACGTTACAGGGGAAAACCAGTAGCCACAAATTTGAATTCAAGAGTGTGCGTTCATGCTTTGCATCGTACAGATATTAGTAACAACAAGTCACTTTGTAGGATTGATTTCATTGCCTATTGCATTAAAAACTATCCACCAAGTTACTTACCGGCTATGGACAACAAATGACTTCTTTTCTTAGGAACTCCACTCTGGGCCCAATTGAAAATGGAACCGCTCCCCTTTCCCCTTCCTTGAGGGTCTTGATCTGAGCTTCACTCGAACTAGAGGCAGTAACAACGACATAGATTGCGAAGAAATACATATATAAGAAAATAACGTAATTTTTTCTCTCAGATAATTTGGTAACATGTGCACTTCAGCAAAAAATGGCGGCATACTTTCTTTCTTTCTCGAAATGGCAGAAAATGCTTACTTTTAAGAATGACGGGGATATAATATAGAGTGAATAGTTTTTCGCTGTTTTCTGGATTCCCGATTTTCCGGATACCGGATAAAAGGTTCTCTACAGTATAATTTTATCAATAATAATATAGGAGAAAGTTACTTTTTTAAAATTAATTTTACATCTGCCACAAAAATTGTTCTAAAAAGTCATTTTCTCAGAGCTATAGTTTCAACTCGCAAAGTTTCTTTCAAGTTATATAGTTCCAGAATATTTCATTAATATCATACAATCGAGGAAAACAGGGGTTCCACGGTAGAAGTCAACCGTAAAAGGGGTTCGGCGCATCAAAGAAAATAAGGAACGCTACTCTAACGTTATGTGTGACTTACCCAAGATTCTGTGCGAGACAACCAAGCAAAATTTGATGATTACTGCCATTTAATTTATATTAAAAATAGCACGATACTCATCCAAATAATTCAGAAAATAGATGTTTCATGGATAGAAAAGGTGTGTGTGTGTGGTTCACGGAACTAGGCGGCAGCACCACAATGATTTTCTAGAATCCCTGCTAGAGGGCAGCACTACAATAAATTATTAGATTCGGTGCTAGATGACATCACCACAAGTACGGTGAGATTTCTATCCGTGAATGAAAAAAATTGTCCGAGAAAACTCTTATGTATAACTTGGATAATTCGAAGCTGATGGGACCACAGCTAAACTTCGAATTATCCAAAACTTCGAATTACACAAGTCTAATTTTTGTATCATAATTTCAGGCCCACGAATGCTGATAATGTTTATTCCGTCAAAAATAACGTCAGTAATATTTTCTGGAAAATGTCAAGGCATGTATATAAAATAATTAAACATTGTATTTGTCAACAAAATGAAATTTATTTCGTACATAATATTAAAGATAAAACTATAGCACATACGTGCGAAAACAGGAACGTGTAAGTTAGAGTATTACTTTCACAAAATATTCTTTGGTTTAGTACTGAAAATAATATAAAAAATACCTGCTACAGTTCAAAAAAAAAATTAGAAATTTCGGATTGCTTCGCTGAATTGAGTCTTTTGATTTTAACAAAGATGAAAAATATTTTCTACGCATGATCTGACCATTCGAGCAACCAATAACCAATAATAATCAGTCCCGTGTCTAAACATTGTGAAGAGAGAGGGATTAGGCGGGGTGATTCACTGTTAACCAGTAACCAGTAAAGTGTTAAAAGAGTGCTTGGAAGACTTTCAGTCTCAGGGGTCAATGCGGGAGGTCAGTTGTCATGTATCAACAGGTGGATGATTTGGATAGAATCATTCACGACAGAAAGCAAGACAGAAATCTCACTAATCTACCATTTGTTGCAAACAAACAAGTAGGGTAAAATTTTAGGAGAAAAAAAAATTATTTCAACCATCTTTAGTCGATTTCGGATGAGAAAAGCCTTCGAATTAAAGAAGTTGAAATTCGAATTATCCAAAAATTTTAACATTGATTTGAATACTAAGTTCAAGGGACCGAGCGAAATCTTCGAATTAAAGAAAAATTCAAATTAAAGAAGTTCGAATTATCCAAGTTCTACTACTACTAGAATTGCTATAGATATTGCTTAAAATATACCTTGTTAAGACTAATATTAGTATGGAAGCGTTGGTCTTAGAGCTAAAACTATTTCTCTAAACTTGCAGTTTAGTTAACTTAAAGTTTTTAGTCTGTATTGTTTTTGTTGAGTGCAAATTATAGCAGGGCCTCAACAAAAACAATATCAATAACTATAGCAAGTTTCATCCTCTAAATTAGTCCCCAAAGTGACTAATTTATAGGGAAAAAAAGTTTTAAACTTATTTTCGAGAATAAAAAGTGACCATAATGTAGAGTAAATAATAAATTCTTCTAAAACAAAGCAAGCCTACTTTCCCGCACGTACCAACATTGATTTTCTGACAACTAAATATTTCTATCCCAAATGGCTTAGGCTCAAAACTATTTTAAGTATTTGTTTTTAACAGTTGAAACATATTTATGAAAAGAAAATAATTAACTTTTATGCAAAAAGAAAACCATCAGTTCATATAACAAGAAGTTCCGTCTAGAACTATACGAGCCTACTTTCCCGTATTCACCAACTTGAAATTTATAATCTAACTTTAGTTCTTAATTACTTCAAATATACCTTTTTCAATGGTTAGTACATATTCATTCACTCACTCATTCTTTCATTTATTGAGTCATTCGTTTATTTATTCACTAGCGGTACCCGCAACGGCGTTGCCCGTGCAAAGGGTTAAAATAGCGGTGCCTTCGGCGCAACTTGTTTTTTTTTTTTTTTCTCAAGCAAGATGCCGAAGGCGACCTTTTAAGTTAGTTTTGAGCTGATTAAAAACTTATTTCAGCCTATGTCTTTTTCCATAAATGTATACCTACCTTGACTTAGGTATAAAATTATTCCAATCTATCACTAATAACCTATATTTATTGATCTACATTTATATCCTGTGGCATATTTATCTTTATCACATCATCAAATCTATTACATATTTTTTTTTTACTCTGATAGATATCAGTACATTCTTTCTGAGCCTGAATTCAAAAATATAAATATTATTTCATAAATGTTTATTTAAACCAATCAAAAGAGTAAATTGTGATACAAAAAGTAAAAAATAAAGTGTATTATTAGCTTTATACATATACGTACATTTTGAAATCAAATAGGAGAAATGAACTTATTTCAAAATATGAAATTTTAATTGCCATAAATTAAAGTAATCTGGGGGGATTGATAAATTGATCAGACAAAGTTTAGTAAAGATTATTTGAAAAATCTAACAGTTACTGATCATCCTTAGCCTATTCAAGATCAGCAAAAGCTGCAGCGAAGAGATGTTGGACTATATATATGTAGGCAATTTGATGAAGTATAAAAAGAATCAATGGCATAGCTAGCATGGGTAACACCCGGGGCGGGTAGTGATAGTGTCACCCCATGGAAAAGATTACGCCCTCCCAATAAAGGAAAAAATGCAAACACTGAAGTATGCGTTTTAATGGAACATAATAAACTTTTAAAAAAAATTGCAACTTCGAAAAGGAAGAACACCATTTGCATCATGAGCCTCATAATATTTAAAGTATTTGTTGATGGCAATGGTTATGATTAGCGGTTAAAAAACATTGTGAATATATTTTTTAAAGGATACACTTTGCTCAGATCAAAATAGAAAGTTAAATTGGATATTTTTTCTCCCATTTTAAGTATTTGTTTTATTCTATGGAGCTTTTAAAGGTTCATTCTTTTTCTCCGTCGTGGCTGAGTGTCACCCCTGGATGGGTGACAACCGGGGGGGGGGGGACTGCCCCCATTCAGCTATGCCAGATGGAATAAAGAACAGTGGACAAATAGACATTTCTTTGGTAGCGGATAATGGAATATCCTGCTTATAAGATTAAAACCTTCTAAAACTAAAAATTTTCCCACAGACACTCTTCACTCCCCGTTTGATAATAGAATAGCCCCATATTCTGAATACGTGCAACGAAAGGAAATTCCGCAAACGAAACTCCAGACGCTTGCCGGTTTGAATATTGAAAACTATAATTTTCCCTGATATTTCAGAAAACTTTAAATATCCCCTGATATTTTCCAGAATGTAAATTTCCCTGATTTCCTGGTTGCGCTTCCACCCTGTGTAATTCTTGAAAATGTGTGACTTTTATTTTTAAATTGATTTCAGTCGTTACAGATTTTCCGTGCGGCAAAGATGAAAATTTTGTGTTATTCTTAAAAATGTAGAATATTCATTTGCAAATCGATTTTTGTACCACCCACACTTTCTGTGCTACAGAGATTAAGATTTTGAGTAATTCTTGAAAATGTAAGACATTGATCTATAAATTGCTCTTCGTGCATTATGCACTTTTTCTATGCAGTGAGGATGAAGATTTGATGTAATTCTTTGAAATTGCCAGCTTGTTTTTTCGAATTTGCTTTTGGAGTATCACGCCGATTTCTGATATACATCGCTTAAGAGACATATCTTGACAAAAGCAAATTCGAAAGTGCATGTGAACGCTGAAAAGGGAAATTTTATGGTTCAAAGATGAAAAAGAATGTGTTACTAAATTAATACGCTAAAAATGCAAGGAAAATTCAATTTTTATCACGAAATCCTACCTACAGTTCCTAATGTGAATGGGATGGATAGGTTTCTTAGTTATGTGCAGAACGCGGAATATTACTTTTTTTTACAGCATTCAATGCCACAAAAATGGTAATCGGGGTGATGTTCTGACACATACATTTTTTTCCTGAAAAGATTCTCCGACACTCAATTCGTATTTGTTTTTCTAGTGGTGTCTCTTGGCTAATTCAGTGGTGAAAGTTTTCTCTCTGGCTCTGATTTCGACTGCAAACAACACCTCCTTATAGGTGGGCGAGGCATTTTCAATGGAACTGTAACAATTTGTCACAAATTATGAATTTTTGAAATTGTCATTAACATTATCCTTTTATGTTACAAATGATGAGTGGCAGATTTGAACTCTTTTAAAAAGTATAATATCTATTTTCGAAAAGAAAATTACATACTATTTTAACGCATTTAATTACGAATCCGAGCATTTAGTTTGAAAATAATCCATAATAGTGGATTGTTTTTCAGTCATGGAGTTCAAAGTGAATTGCTGCATCTTCAGGATTGAAATACATAGTCAGCGTTTTCCCTAGCCGTTATGGGAAAGAAAATAACTTTCCACTATTTGTAAAATGTCCACTATAAGTAAGCTGTTCTGTCCAAAAAGAGTACAGTGCATAGCACATAATAGTGACTGCTAACAAAATCTTTTTTAGCCTCAAAGTGTTGGAGCATTGTTGGTTTATAAAATGGCAAAAAGAACGAACTTCTCCAGTTCAATACTGGAAACAAACAAACTTTCTCACGCCTTGATAAACTCGAATAGCCCCTTTTTGAAAATTCTCCAAAACAAAAACAATCCTTGATCATAATTTGTTTCGTGAGAGAGTAATAATTAACTTTTAACAATATGCATAAAGCTTTAAAAAAAGCACAAAAGGAAAGATATGGCTAATTTTAGAACACTTTTTTCTTTTTTCATTTTCGAGGGAAAACATAAAATGCGGGGAATTTGATAAATAACAAACTTAGAATCCGGGATATTTTAACATCAATTAGAATACGGAAAAACTGGGACCTGATGATAAAAACGTAGATTGGTGGGATGTCAAATCAGGGTTTCACTGTAGATATGAAAACTTTACACATATAATATGATAGAATAACGATAAATGGTGAATTCTTGAAATTGTTCTAAATGTTATACATTTTTAATACAAATGATGAATAGCGAATTCTTAAAAATTATGTGAACAATGCACATTTATTCAAATGAGTGAGTATATTTAGAAATAATAAAGAATATTTAAGTAATCACAAAATATTAAGCAAACATTACAAATTTACATAATTAAAATGCCTAAATGCCTCAACTATTTTTAAAATTCTTTATTTAAAAACAACATACTTATTTTATTTTTAACATGTATATCATGGGAGGTTGCAAGCAACCTCCCCTATAAATTCGTCACTGAAGCAATGCCCCGTCAACATGTTCAAAAGGAAAATAAAATTCTTCATCGATTGAAAGTTGTTTAGTACTTATTTTTCGTAGTTAATGAATATTATTTTTATAAATAGATACTATGTTACTAATAAGTTTAATAATCTGTTAACATCTTAAATTTTTTAGCCCAGTTGAATTAAACTGGTTGGGCGAGTCACTTACCGTAATTATCTGTGTATAGCCCGCGGGTTATCTACGAAAAAACTCCTTTTTTACTACCTGCGGGCAATACATGAAATTAAAAAAAAAAGTATTATTAAAAAGACAACTACCGTTCAAAAATATCAAAATCTCTTTACCTGCAAAACAGAATGCAGAGAAATAAATCGTAGCTTTCGAAACAATGGTCCAAAGCAGATTGGGACTCGGTCGCTACAGGCGAATGTATTGTTTTCTAGGGGTGTATCCCATGTTTTTTTCTGGGTGCGGGTTATACACAGAGCTTAATTTTTTTAGAATGAATTTTTCTTCCTGCGGACTATACAACAATGCGGGATATGTACCGATAATTACGGTAATTGAATAATAACAGTTGAAATCGATATCTATTGTATAAGTAGGCCCAACAACGTTTTAAAACAGAAAATCAAATTTTTCACCTCTCCAGTAAACCATAGGTGATTCTAAGCAAAAAAAAAAAAAAGTTGGTTTATAAAATGGCAAAAAGAACGAGCTTCTCCAGTTCAATACTGGAAACAAACAAACTTTCTCGCGCCTTGATAAACTCGAATAGCCCTTTTTTAAAAATTCTTGAAAACAAAAACAATCCTCGATTGTAATTTATTTTGTGAGAGAGTAATAATTAACTTTTAACAATATGCATAAAGCTTTAAAAAAAAGCACAAAAGGAAAAATATGGCTACTTTTAGAACACTTTCTTTTTTCATTTTCGAGGGAAAACATAAAATACGTGGAATTCGATGAATAACAAACTTAGAGTTCGGGATATTTTAACATCTATTGGGATATGGAAAAACTGGGACCTGATGAAAAAAACGTAAAATGCGGGTAAAACGTAGATTGGTGGGATGTTAAATCGGGGTTTTACTTAAGATATGAAAACATTTCACATATAATATGATAGAATAACAATAAATGATGAATTCTTGAAATTGTTATAAATGTTATAGTTTTTAAATACAAATGATGAAAGGCGAAGTCTTAAAAATTATGTGAACGGTGCACATTTACTCAAGTGAGTGAGTATATTAAGAAAGGGCCGTGGTAGCCTAGTGGTTAGCACGTCGGACTTCCACCTGGAAGGTCGCGCGTTCGTTACCCACTGAAGACCACCATGTATACTTGGGGATATGTGCATGTAAATCCGTAGACCCCACTACCTCTCCCCGTGCGTAAGCAAACCTAAGGCCTCGGCTAACAGGTAGGGGTCTGGTGGAGAAAAGTATATCAAGAAATAATAATGAATATTTAAGTAATCACAAAACATTAAGCAAACATTACAAACTTACATAATGCCTCAACTATTTTTTGAATTCTTTATTTAAAAACAACGTACTTATTTTATTTTGAACATGTATATCATGGGAGGCCAATTGCAACCAACCGCCCCTATAAATTCGTCACTGAAGCAATGCCCCGTCAACATGTTCAAAAGGAAAATTAAATTCTTCATCGATCGAGTGAAAGTTGTTTGCTACTTGTTTTTTGCATTTAACGAATATTATTTTTATGAATAGATACTATAATACTAATAAGTTCAATAATCTGTTAACATATTAAACTTTTTAGCCCAGTTGAATTAAACTGATTGGGCGAGTCACTTAATTGAATAATAACAGTTGAAATCGATATATATGTTTAAGTAGACCCAACAGCATTTTAAGAAAGAAAATCACCTCTCAAAAAGAAATTTTTCACCTCTCCAGTAAACCATGGGCAGATTCTAAGCAAAAAAAAACTCGGAACTTCAGACAAAATTTTGGGAAAAAGTATGAAACCATCAATTTAAAACAAAGTATTTAGGTTAATAATCCCCTTCCCTCTAAAAATAAATTTCATTAAAATAATCGATCAAATCTCAAAATACTTTTCAAAATGGTTCAGTTAAAACAGTGATTTTCTTTACATGCAAGCCACTCGCCCTCGCCTCATGGCTCAAACGATGTTTTGTTTACATTCAACCGCGGAATTTCTAATCCACTTCACTTCACTTCATTTTTTCAAACAGCTCGTAAGAAATAAAGAAAATACTGGAAGATTAATAGTTAATTGTTAAATTAAAAAAAATATTAGGTCGGATTTCAAAAAAAACGGCTTCGTCTTGCAAAGCATCAGGCTATAATAGAATTTTGTACAAATTTTTGCAATCGTACGTTGCGTACATTTTGCTGTAGAGCGCGCAGCCACAACGTCAAAAGTTCATTTTATATATATAGATTCATTTTTCTCATTTATGTATTTATTCCCTCATTTATTTATTTTTCACTTCATACACTCATTTATTTACTTTATTATTTATTCACTGATTTATTCACTCATTTATTCCCTTATTCCTTCACCCATTCATTTAATCATTCATTCATTAGAAAATATCCTTAAAAATCCCGATAATAAAACTTCATCAGAAAATAGGCTCGTTCCGTTCTGGTTGAACTTCGTATCTGTACATGTCCTACGGCCAAACATCTTTCCGATAAATTTTGTTCCAAGCAAATCGGTCTGTTAGATCATGATTTATAAAGGAAATTTCCCAGTAGGCGCTAATGTTAATCTTTTTTTTTTTTTTTGAACTGTTTCAAAATGAATCTTTATCTGGCGCAAATCTCGCCAAGGCAACAAAACGCGCAAAAGGTTACCAGCGGAGGAATTTCGTTTGGCGTCGATTGCATCATTATTGACGACTTTAT
The DNA here is from genome assembly GCA_038502835.1 of Octonoba sinensis. Lineage (NCBI taxonomy): Eukaryota > Metazoa > Arthropoda > Arachnida > Araneae > Uloboridae > Octonoba > Octonoba sinensis. Next base: position 12,392,239 of record CM076601.1, on the reverse strand, counting down.
CGCCTGCGCCGGGATAAAGAAAAAAGTACAGTTAATTTTTTTGAACTGTTCAAAAATGAACAAAAATTGTTCAACTTAGCAAATATTTTCCTTCGATAACTTCTTTTAATAATCTTGTTCATAAGAACTCGACTCTTATGCCCGGAGTTTAATTTGCTTCACTTTTGCCTACAGGCGCTAATGTTAAAATTTTTCGAACTGTTCAAAATTGAACAAAAAATTGCTCAAATCAAAAAGTAAAATATGGAAATGAGATGCCCTCGCCGAGATCTTTCGATCCATGCAAAAGGAATTTTTCGAATCGGACTATTCGTTCAAAAGTTATTGGGGGGGGGGGGGGGCAGACCAACAGACAGACAGACCGACCGACACACATTTTCCCCATCTCAAAACCCTACTTTCAATTTTTTTATTTTTCAATCTTTATTTAATTACTTCACTTATTTTTGACTTTTCTTCATTTTTAACGATATTTTTCCGGTACATTAAGCCTTCTTTCATGCTTTAATATATATTTTTTACTTTTACGGGAAAGTAGGCTAAAAAAGGATATCAAATTTAATTTCTCAAAGTGGTTATGTTGGTTTTACAAAATTTCAGCTATTTAGCATGTGTGTTAATTTATTATTTATTTTAGGGGAACAATTTAAATTTAGGAAGTTTTTCAACGTGTTATTACTAAAACATAGAATAAACACATTCCGGAGAAGAATTACAGCAAAAATGTCCCCTGAAGTAAAATTTTGGGTTCTTGAATCTGAATAGGGCCTGAATAGGTTGAAAAAATAAACAAAGACAGAGAATTTTTTTTTAAACACCACACAATTGTTCCTAATTTTAAGTATGTAAGGTCAAAATTTGAAATTTTTATATTTCATGCCACAAGGAAATTATTTCAGTTTTTAATTGGTAGGGGTTTTGTGTGTGTGTTTGTGTTAAAAAATCATTTTAGTGTGAATGTTCTTTTGAATAATAAAGTTAGAATTTCTCTTGAAGGCACTATTTTTTTGAATTGCTCAAAAACAACTTTAAAATACTCAAATCAAATAATTTATTTTTGTAGTACAATTTCAAAAGTTCTTCTTGATAAATTGGTCAGAAACAAATTCGCTTGCTCGACCCGGATTTATATAAGATAAGTATTTGCGACCTCTTCAAAATTCGACAAAAACTTGTCTATTCGCCTAAAACAATTATATTTTTAAAATTTCTTCCCCTGATGTCTTCTATGTGATGGGTACAGTTAGATTGATGAGACTGAACATACCTAATTTTCTTCTTTTCTGGTAGTAGTACTTGTGACTAACATAACATGGTCATAAGTAAAATAAATAAATTTTAAAGAAACAATAAAATTATTTTATGAACAAAGAAATACATTTAATTTCCTATTAATAGATAATTTCTCCCATTTATTGGGAATGATTTTACAGCAATTAACGGAATTGCTGTGAAATCTATGATTGTATGGACAGATGAAGTTGCTACTCGTTTTCAACATGGATGTTCCTTTATGACCTTCACTTGCATTGGGCAGGTGTTAAATGACACTGTGCAGCACGAAAAATGTCCTTTAGATGAAAATGTCTGTTTTTTATGTATTTTTGGCTGAGAATTACGAATCTGCAATTATTTTTTGCCTATCACGTACCATTTTCCCAAAATTCCACATTTTAGCTTTTTGCGTATTTTCTGGGTAAATGTGCATATTTTCGTAATTTATCGACATAATTTATTATAAATTATATCTTTCTCATTGACAGTGAAATTGTTGCCATTCTAGAGACCTTTTTAATGAACTTGGGTTACTTTAGCGACATTTTTTGGCAACAAAAGCTTTATCTACTTCTCGAAGTTTCGAGTTTTTTTACAAGACGAGAAAAACATTTTGTAGACTATTTTGCGGAGAAAGAAAAAATAGTACGCTGCTGTGATGTGATTGTAGTGTTACAAGCATTAGGGCATGAGCACAATTCAGCAGAGTGGCGCTTGTTTATAGGTGCTCTTCCATCTAACTATTGTTTTCCTATTCATTCCTGTAGCATATTCTGTAAACACAAAAGAAATTTCAATATTTTGAGTGGCAAAAACATATCAAATTAGCCACTTGTAAATCTACAATGTGCCTTTTTCCCAGAATTGTATATTAAACTTGATTTATCGAAATATTTTTAAAAGCTCTGGACAGGGGAGTGACTTTATTGTATTTCAGGATAAAATGAAGTGAGGAAAAACTAAAAGAAAGGATTTTTATTGGCCCACAACTTAAGCAAGTCCTTTCATGATGAAGAGTATGAAAACAACTAGTGAGAAGCCGAAAAATCTGCCTGGATGGCCTTTAAATCAGTGCGCTCACGTTTCCTTGGAAATGAGAAAGCTGAAAATTACAAAAATCTTGTTGGTGACATAATAGAATGCTTTTGTATTATTAGGTTGCTATATTTCATTAAAACTACACTTTTTGCAATCCCATATGGACTTCTTTCCTCAAAACCTTGACGTAATTAAGGATGAGAATGGGGAAAGGTATCATCAGGATATCTATGTTTTAAAAGCGTTTCAGCGGTCGATATAATGGAAGTATACGAATTGAATATTGCTAATCTGTTATCAGGGCACACCAACAGATGCCCACAAGATGAAACAGCCAAAAAAAATATTTTGTGTGTTTGTGTTTTCAATAAGTAAGCCGCAGTTACATTCTTCTATAACCAAATTGTATAAATATGAGAAGTGGGTCTCTAGCAAAAACGGTACGTGATGGACCATTTTGATTTGGATATTTGAATTAAGCACCTTTTGTTTATATAAAATCACGCAGTTTCATCTAAAGGACAAAAAAAAAGTTCAAATTTGTTGCACAGTGTATTTAGAATTCTCGTATCCTACATCGTATAAAAGGGCCACACGATGGAATCTACAGGTCATGTAATTTTAGTGTCCTATATAATGAAAAGGACCCACACAATGGAGTAGGTGTTATTATAAAGCGCACTGATAGAGCAGAGTTTTAAGCGGACTATCGATTCAATTATAAAGTTGAAATATAGATTTTGTTTACAAGTCAAGATACATGTCATACCAGGCTTGGAGTAATCGCGATTACGTAATCGTAATCGGCTGTAATCGATTACATTTTGACAAAATCGTAATCGTAATCGTAATCTGACAATGGCATATTCTCATAATCATAATCGAAATTGTGTAATCCCATAATCCTTTTTCTCCCGTAATTTTAATCGTAATCTTAAGGAAAAAATCCGTAATCTGCTGGTCCTGCAATCGTGTAATCTTGACCTGCTGAAAGCTGAAATTTTTAGCTCTACCATTGGATAGAAGAGATAAGATTACAAGAAAAAGGATTGAAGCTGTATACTGAAGTCCTATCCTAAGCGGTCTGTAACCTACGGGCGATCATAATATAAAAGGTTCTGTGTGGCGGTCGCAGAGCCTTGATGGCAGGACCATATAATAGTCTGCTAGAGACGCTTGTTGTCCTACTTGTTGCGGTCTCTCAGAATTCTTAATTGCGGCTCCACTCTCCACGGGGAACGACTGGAGAGCCCGAGAAGAAAGAGAGTGGATATGTCACTCGCATCGCCTTGGGGCTCTCACGGGGGGGGGGGGGGTCTCCGGTCTCCTCGCATCGTCCAGTTTCGATAAAAGAGCGGTAATCTGTCCGCAAGTCAAAGATTTTTGGGTAGATAAGAGAGGGGAAGGTGTCTATAGAAGGACCAAGGCCCTGAAATGCATCGGTCATTTTGCTTCCTTTATTACCCCTTCAAAACATATTCAAACGGTTGGGCAATAGGCGAGAGTCTGGACGGGATCGCCGCGAGTAAAAGAGAGTGTCCCCTTTCTTCTCTCCACGTGGGTCCCGTTCAATAATCGAAGCAGACTGCCCCCTGAAAATCTAGTGGAAAGAGTACTATCACCTACACACATAAAGAGATACGAAATGCCTTTTGCGTTTTCGCCTTTCTTTAACGGCAGAAGTGAAGAATTTTTCTAAAGAATAGCACATTTACACTTCAGCAATTTAGGAGCTGGCGTTACATGATGCTCTATGCTTAAGATGCATGAAATCTTAACCCTGGTACGTGTGATTATTATTATTTTTTTAAATATGTTCTTCGAATATTTAAAAAAGTACATACATTTAAATCTTAAATTTATTTATATTTTAACGCTAATATTCTTTTTAATTAATAGGTATGTAAAAGAAAAAGTGATTTATGTTCAGACATTCTCCCAATTGTTTTTTTACATGCATGAATTAATATTTAGGAATTATTTTTAAAAGTTAATTATTTTTTTCTTCTTAGAATTACCTCAACAGAATTTTGCATCTCAGTTTAATCTTGTAAGTTAAATTTGTGTTGTAAAATTACTTGCACTTTATTTTTTTATTAAAACAGTTAGTACAGGGAAAAAATTATATGCTCGTGCATGTTAAAAAAAAAAACACCACAAAAATCATATTAAAATATTATAGTCATTCGTATCATAATTATTCTTCATATTACTTTTTAACGATTACTAATTTTGCTAAGAGTTATTTGAATGATCATGTTCAAATTTTTTGAAATTATTCTAAAATCTTTATTTTCAAAAGATTATTTATCTCTTGCACTATCTGAATATTTTGTTATCCCGTGCAATTCATACACATCTTATAAGTGATTTCATAAAGAATCATACAAAATTATTATTTTCAGTAAACTAATTGGTGTTATGTAAAATATTTTCACAATTTAAACTAGAAAATAAATACAATGGAGAAATATACTACATTTTCAGAAATTGCGGCCAACTAAATTTTGATTGCATGCGCACAAAATAACAATGAGCCAGGTAAATCACTTATGCATTATATATACATTTAGTGCATCGTCTTTGCTTATATACAAAATACGTTCAGTGTAGTTATCCCTCAAATGAGTTTTAAATATTCGAAAAATGCTGAATGTGCCTTTCCTGATTATATATATATATATTACAAATTTTCATTTCTGCAACGACGTCATAATTCCAGAACTGTGATGTTGAAATTATTTCATTATAATTGCATTCATCATCATTTCAGTTATGATTTTTAATAAAATTTTTGATATAATAAGAGAAAATTTTTTGATTTATGACACTATTGTAAAAATGATAGTTGTATGCATAATATCGGATAATTTTATGCTAATCTAATCGTAATCAAAATCGTAATCGGATGTCATAATCGTAATCGATTACATTTTTCAACGACTGTAATCGCTTCCGTAATCGTAATTACTTTTTGGCAAAGGATTACAATCGTAATCGTAATCATAATCTCTCAATTTCTCCCTTTGTAATCATAATCGTAATCGATTACGTTTCTTTGTAATCGACTCCAAGCCTGTGTCATACACATGTCAACCTTTAATAATGACATATTTGCATTCTCAGGGGTGTCAACCAGGAAGGGGGCATGGCACAGACTGCGTGATTGAAATTTATAATTGGGGGGGGGGGGCCTTTGGGGGTGATTTAGACGACTGTTTAGCTGAGTTGGGGAGCTATGTAGGTTTTTAGGGGGTGGGCACTCCTAACAATACTTATATTTGTGTTAATATTACCTATAACATATTAAAGTTAAATGTGTATTTGCATGTTACGTTAGTCACGTTATGTTAGTCACAGCTAAGTTTTATTAAAACACGGTTTCTTGCAATGTATTTAAAATAAGTGTCAATTTTGCACTTAATAATGTAACAATAACCTTTCACATAGAGGAACATATCAGAGGGAAATAATTAGTTTGTCGTTTTAGTTTCAGAGAGAATTGTGTCTGTGAAAGTTGCACAAAATCTTTAGGGTTGCAATTATGTTATGTTATGATAAATTGATAAAAATGCCCTCTAAATCTGAAAAATAAAAATAATATCATTTTTTTGTATTTTCTTGAACAACCTATCGGTGCAAAGAAGATTAACACACTGTTTATGGTATTATGAAAAAAAATAAGCTAGGAAACAGAAAATATTAAAATATTTGTGCCCCTGTTATGTTAGTCACCATGGAATTACCCAGGTGATCAACTTTACAGATTTTACTGTACTATGGACGGGGATAGGGGGAAAGACATACGGATTGGCGAACACAGACAGTCTGACCAAAAAACAGTTCCCGTAACACTTAATTTCGAAAATTTATAGATTAAAGTATTTATTGAACAATTTATTAATTTTATTTTCTTACTTATTTTTGCTTTTAGAATCACTGCTTGCAAAATATTAAGTTTTCTTTATTTTTACCGGAAAGTAAGCTAAAAATAACTTTTAAGTGTCGAAAGTAAAAAGCAGCAGTAAAAAAAATCTCTTCGTAATTTTTCATAAATTTTGAATATGATAAATTGAATGAAAATTATAAACATTTATTTAATTAACAAGTAAAGCTCGCTAAATAATAATAAAAAAGTTCCTCCTACGTTATTATTTTAAAAAGTCTTAATGTGAGTGAAATAAAAATAGAAAAATACAAATGTTACAACATTTTCCCACTTCCTTAACTTAATAAAAAACAAGCAGAAATATTTATACCTTCTTCCCATTGTCTTTCCTTTCTATTATTTTTCATTCTGCTTCATTGATGAAAATAAACAACATTAATGAAATAGCAAAGAAAGAATAGAAAAGAAAAGTGACTCTGTACTGAGATTGGGCTAAGAAGTAAGGCAGGGTAAAAACACAAAAAAAAACTAAAATTAAAGTTTTTTTTTGTGAAAATCCCACGAGTTTTCCCATTATGAGATCACAATGAAAGAGAGTTATGCAAGATGAGACTTGAGAAATGAGAAGGCATGTTGGTACATTGCGACATGTTGCCTCTGGTGCTGCCTGGAAGTTTTCTTCTTTTTCTCCTATTCAATATGAACAAGAAGTCACCCATCTTTAGAAGTCCCACAAAAAAGGAGCTTTTCCGCCAAGGTGCTTTAAGGGAACGTCCATACATGATGTCAAGCTATTTTCCTTTATATTTGACCCACCTGCCCCTTTGTCACATGCCACGCTATGTTGCATAAGCATGATGTCACACTTCTTGTTACCCCCACACCTCGGCACAATTTCACGAACTTGCGATCCCCTTTAGAAGCGTGACATCATTTATTAATGATCCCTAAACTAAAAAATAAAAATTTTAAAAAGTGACAACAAAAATATGTTTGCGGGTGTTATCTTTTGGAGGCTTTTGAACTATTAAGGTCAAAGAGAACTTTTCTGCTTTTCTGGATTACCCCCAAAACGGAAGAAAAAAATAATAAAACACAAAGTTTAAATCCACCAAAAAAAAAAAAAAAAGACTTCAATCAAATATTTATAATTAATTCTATATTTATTAGTTTTCTTTTCTAAATTTATTAAATAAAATGTACAAATTTTCAGAGAAATCAGTTCACGCGCTTAACTTATTCAGAAAAGTCCTTCCTTAATAAACTAAAATTACTTCAATAACTAAACTACAAAAGGAAGAATATTTTTCATTTTTCACAATATTGGTAAAAAACTTTAAAACAAACTTTTTTTTCTTTTTTGAAATCTTCAAATCTGTTATTTTTATAATTTTTAACATGTTATTATTCGAATTGATCATGCACATCTCAACAATAAAAAGTAAATTTATTTACATTTACAAAACAAATCAGTTTGTTAAAACTTTTTAAAAAGTAACTGCGTACATCTGAAGGTGAAAAACCAGGTTGTACAAAACCTTTTATTACACTAGAACAAACTGATAATATGTATGAGTTTGTATTATGTGTATGTATATGTCTGTGTGTATATATTTGTGTTACAGTGGGAACTAACAAGTTACATGTATTTAAATTTGACTTACAAAGGTTTTGCTACTTAAATGAAAGTAATTTTTTTTGAGATATATATATATATATATATATATATATATATATTTTGTCCTTGCTGATACATGAAACAGTGACAAATAGTGAGGAAGAACAGAAAACGCTACAAAAAGTAAGCACAATAACAAGCCTTATCAGTCAAAATACTTAGAAGAGCCAATCCTTGACTTGACGTAAAATCTTTTCTAATTGACAACAGAAACAAGTGCGATTTTACAGTATTTTTATGAGCTTTTCAATGATATGCCACGCAATTAGGCACGAAAAACTTATTTTCAATAAAATTTAAAATTCACTGTTAAAATTTCTGTAAGAAAATAGTAAAATAACCATTTATTTGATTGTTATTTTACCATATTTAATGACAACAGTTGAATAACCATTAAAAAGATGGGACTCAAACCGCTGATTGCGAAAAAATCGTTTATTCTTGTTTATCCTAAAGAACGTTTAACTAACCGTCATTTTCATTCGGGCGTCCATCTTGGTTGCGAAACCTTACCGGTCGTACTTTGTTGTTAAAATATGAATAAAGATTTATCAGTTCAAATCTGCATGTGTATATAAAAAAAGAAGAAAAAAAAAGTGGCTTAAGCATTGGTTACTAAATAGAAACACGTACACACGTAAATCAAAAATTGGAGACATCGGATTCCTGAATTGTTTGCGAATGAACGAACCAACAATTTGAGATGCTGAAGCTTGTTTGTATTTTAATTTTTGCAGTAAATAAAATTATTTTCGTCAATATACAGTAAATTTAGACTAAAAATAACTTTGGATCCAAAAACTGAAATCTCAATTTTAAGGCAGTTTGCCTGCTGGAAAAGAAGATTTATTGATAAATTAATGGCCGCTTCACGTGGTGTAGATGGCCGAATGGCTAGCGCGCAAAGTTGGTATGCCATACAATCGGGGTTTTATTCCCGCAAGCTTCGTTTACGGTTTCTACGCCTCGAAATGGTTTAAAAACGGTACAAATTTTGTTTTTGAAACAATTTTTAAATGGTTATAAAACCGTAAACTTTTGGATTTACGGCTTTTTAACCAAGCTGATTGGAAATGGTTAGGTCCCGTAAAGATAGAAAAATGTTCCAAACTGTAAATTTAACGGTGAATTAGATGGACAGACTGCTGCCGGTCATTTAACCGTAATTTCATGATGAAATTTCTAACAGTGTTCTCAAAATGCACTACTTCAGGTAAATATAAGTTTCCCAGCTCAATATGTAAAAAAAAAAGTTTAACACACATTTCGCAGGATGAATGTATATTATTGTAAAAGTTAATAACTCCACACACACACACAGAACATGAGGGAGGAAATATATATTTGACATAATTTTAATAAAAACCAAAAAATAATATTTTGAATGACTTTTAACAACATGCAAGCTTAGAACAAAATTTACCTCAATGGGTAAAACTTCGAGAAATCATGCTTTACATTTTTTATAAGGACTTTAAAGCAATATCTAGCTTAAACTTGTTTGTTTGTTTGTTTTACGACCATTTCAGGTCACATAAATATTCGAGTTTATTTGCTATTCTCAAGGATATGCTTCAAACTCTCGTCTAATATGACGGATAGAACAAGACAGCACAACAGATTTTAATATACAAAGAAGGGAATACACCCAGGGCAAAGGTGGGAATCGAACCCACGCCTCTTTCTCTCCGCGCAGGGAGGCACCGGAGCCAGTCGATTTGACCGCTCAGCCACTGAGGCCCCCAGCTTAAACTTATTTATGAATATGGAGTTGCACAAAAGAAAATTGGCAATTCATGTGAAAAGCACATTAGCAATACAAAGTTAAAAAAAGGGGAGGGGGAGTGAGGAAAAAGTTTAAGTGTATTGCATAGGTTTCAATACTAATTGTTTTTTTACTTAAAAAAAAGAGCTCAGCCTACTTTACAATCAAACTGCATTAAGTTTAAATAAAACATGTGAAGTTTATGATCTACTTCTCTGCTCAACAGATAGGCTATTTCAATATTTAAAAAAATCTTTCATCAAACTAGAAAATCATTTCTCGAACATTTCCATAATTTTAAACTAACATTTATATCTTATTTTTCTCCTATAACAAGACTTATTTTTCTATTTAAAATGAATGTAAATATCCACTTCGAAAATGACAGCATAATTTTAAAACTAAAGACGGTTACAGAAATTCCTCTCCCCCTTTTTCTATGGACATTTAGTACATTTAAAAACAAATTGTACATTCAACAACTGTGTGTCAAAATACATGTTTAGCTTTCAGAAGTTAACCTACTTATGCATTGCATTTCATTAGGAAAATTGATGGGCATTGCATTTCAATTCAATTCTTTTTCTTTTCAATTCAATGACTCATTTGGCACTGCATACTAAGTTTATCAAAATATGTCGATTACAAAATGAACATGAAATGATATAAATTCAATGAATGAGTAAATCAGTACTCCTAATCAAAAGTAAGAAAAGATGTAAAACTAAATATTTCACAAGTAAATTCAGCAGTAAAATGATCCCATTCTCATGTGTAGAAATTCAAAATAACGAACCAAAATTAAATAAAAAATACATAAAGTGAAAAAAAGGACCGAAGTAACACATGATTATAAAGTAGAAAATACTTTGCAAATATTTTGATAATCATTGACAAAATAGTTTGCTAAATATTGCGAATAAAAATTAAAAATATAATCTACACCTGCTCAAAAACAACTCAGAAAAGACAAATAGCAATACTAATAAGCAGGCACATGTTTTGGTGCTACAAGGAACACTTTTTTTCCATGCAAAAGAAGAAAGTTTGTGGATGAAACAAATATAAAATGTATAGTAGGAATCATAAAATCTTTAATTAAATCAATTCTAGTCTCTCCTCAGAAAGGGACAATAGAATATTTGCAGGGATGGAATTTCAGTCAGTGTTCACCCTTGACAAGTCCATAGAAGAGCCAAAAAAAAAAAAAATATCATTTAAACAAAAGCACAAAAGTACACACATTTCGCACAAGTTAGTAGATTTATTTTTGCAGGCTTTCTGTGCATGTGTCATTGATTCCATGCTAATTCATTAGCTGCCACTTATTCCATTGCTAAAAACGATTTTCACCCAGAAGACTATGATTTGCTGCTTGTGCTATCATATGAAAAGGATACTGCTGCCGTGGCCACTGCAAGTCAGCAGCAATGTGGATAAGCAAGAAGCATTTTGTGTCGGTCGCAGTAGAGAAGGAACCAGTATGAGCATTAAAAGGGAGAACTTGCATAAAGTTGTGACTCATCCCACTGGAGAAACTGCCTTCCAAGAAGTAGGAGTTTTGTGGTTCCGGATTCTCACTTATTCTGCCGACGCTGTGACGTAAGAATTTGAAGCAAATTTACAACAGTGCGATGTGCATGAGTTAAAATTAGTCTTTAATGGTTTGGAAAGGTGTCTTCAAGAAAATTTCAGAAATCCTTTTTTTCTGAATATGCTTTGGCAAAAGTGTTGGCAAAAGTTTGCCCTGAGAAAACAGCTTAAGACATTTCACTTGAGCACAATAGAATGGCTTCTCATATGTCTCGTCATGCGTGATTTGACAGAAAAACTTTTAGAACAGTAGTCGCACGAATATGGTATTTCCCCTGTGTGGACTCTGAAATGCGTCTCTAAGTGAGAAGACTGAGAAAACACTTTTGAGCAATACTCACACACATATGATTTTTTGAATGCATGGTCGCTCAAAAGCTTCTTCAAAGTTGAAGCATCTGAAAATGTCTTTGAACAGCACTCACAGGAATATGGTTTTTCGCCTGTGTGGACTCTCAAATGCTTCCTCCGAGCTGAATAATCTGAAAATGTCTTTAAACAGCACTCACAGGAATATGGTTTTTTGCCTGTGTGGATTCTTAAATGCTTACTTAAAGCTGAATTATCTGAAAATGTCTTTGAACACTGTGCACAGGAATATGGTCTTTCCCCAGTGTGGACTCTGAAATGTATCTTTAAGCTTGAATGTTGAGAAAATACTTTTGAGCAATACTCACACGAATATGGTTTTTCGCCTGTATGGACTCTCATCTGTGTCTTTAAAGCTGAAGAAACGGAAAATGGTTTTGGACAACATTCACACGAATGTGGTTTTTCGCCTGTGTGGACTCTCATATGTGTCTTTAAAGCTGAAGAAACGGAAAATGGTTTTGGACAACATTCACACGAATGTGGTTTTTCGCCTGTGTGGACTCTCATATGTGTCTTTAAAGCTGAAGAAACGGAAAATGTTTTTGGACAACATTCACACGAATGTGGTTTTTCGCCTGTGTAGACTCTCATATGTGTCTTTAATGCTGAACTTTGAGAAAATGCTTTTGAACACTGTTCACAGGAGTATGGCTTTTCTCCTGCGTGCACTCTCATATGCGTCTTTAAATTTGAAGTTAGAGAGAATGTCTTTGAACACTGTTCACAGGAATATGGTTTTTCGCCTGTGTGAACTCTCATGTGTATCTTCAAACCTGAAATTTGAGCAAATGACTTTGAACATTGCTTACAGGGATATGACTTTTTGCCGGTGTGAGCTCTCATATGTGCTTTCAAACTTGAAGTTTGATAAAATGACTTTGAACACTGCCCACATGAATATGGTTTTTCGGCCGTGTGGACTCGCATATGCATCTTTAACTGTGAAATTTGAGAAAACACCTTTGCACAATATTCGCACGAATATGGTTTTTCACCTGTATGGAGGCTCATATGCTTCTTTAAATGGGAAAATAAAGAAAATGTCTTGGAACACTGTTCACAGGAATATGGTTTTTTGCCTGTGGGAATTCTCATGTGTGCCTTCAAGCTTGAAGTTTGAGAAAATGACATTGAACACTCTTCACAGGAATATGGTTTTTCGCCCGTGTGGACTCTCATATGTGTCTTTAAAGCTGAAGCGTGAGAAAATGACTTTAAACAGCACTCACAGGAATATGGTTTTTCGCCTGTGTGGACTCGCATATGTGCGTTCAAATGTGAAGTTTGAGAAAATGACTTTGAACACTGTTCACAGGAATATGGTTTTTTGCCTGTGTGGACTCGCATGTATGCGTTCAAATGTGAATTTTGCTAAAATGACTTTGAACACTGTTCACAGGAATATGGTCTTTCGCCTGTGTGGACTCGCATATATGCGTTCAAATGTGAAGTTTGAGAAAATGACTTTTAACACTGTTCACAGGAATATGGTTTTCCGCCTGTGTGGACTCGCATATATGCGTTCAAATGTGAAGTTTGAGAAAATGACTTTGAACACTGTTCACAGGAATATGGTTTTTCGCCTGTGTGGACTCGCATATATGCGTTCAAATGTGAAGTTTGAGAAAATGACTTTGAACACTGTTCACAGGAATATGGTTTTTCGCCTGTGTGGACTCGCATATATGCGTTCAAATGTGAAGTTTGAGAAAATGACTTTGAACACTGTTCACAGGAATATGGTTTTTCGCCTGTGTGGACTCGCATATATGCGTTCAAATGTGAAGTTTGAGAAAATGACTTTGAACACTGTTCACAGGAATATGGTTTTTCGCCTGTGTGGACTCGCATATATGCGGTCAAATGTGAAGTTTGAGAAAATGACTTTGAACACTGTTCACAGGAATATGGTCTTTCGCCTGTGTGGACTCTCATATGTTTCTTCAAGCGGGAAGAGAAAGAAAATGCTTTGGAACAATGCTCACACGAATACCGTTTTTCAGCATCATGCATGTTCAAATTGTACGCCATTGTTGTACAGCACGAAAATACTTTTCTAAAATTACAGGTGGATGATCTTTTGCGCAGATGAATCCGCAATGTTCTTTCTCTAATCATACGTTTTAAAACCCATTCGATCAAAAACCACAAGAATATAATGTTTTTTAAAGAGGAACTTATGTTTGTTAGTTCACAAATTGTTAATTAAAAAGTTAAATAGCATGGTTCTGGAAACTCTGGTTTGTCAACCAAATCCGAAAAATGGTCTCTGCAGAATACAAAGTAAAACAAATTCTTGACATTGGTGGTTAGCTTCTTTTTAATATACCAAGCGTTTTCATGGGAAGCGCAAACACTTCCAGTTCAGCAGTTTGCGTATGTGTATCTTATGAAACTTTGCTTTTAAAATGAAACTGTGATGATCTTGTCGCAAAACATTTTTTCAAAATTGTGGTTTCTACCTATAAGTAGGCAAACACTATATTTCTTTTATAAATATGTTTGAATAGGTATCTTTTCCATCTTATATTTACTTTTTTTTCAAAGTAGAGAAACGGAGAGTAATAAAACGCTGCCAAGTGAATCTTTTTATCTAAGTTGCACTTATTGAGAATTTTAATCTTTAACGTTACTTAATTATTTTTCAAATTCAATGAAACCAGTTTTATCCCATATAACTAAAACTAAAACAGAGTCAATGTTTAGAAACTTCAGTGCTACACACAATTGCTCAAGGACATGAAAGAAGAAGAAAAATAATAAGATTTTACACTCATGGTGCTGATGACAACTTAAAACTGGTTAACTAGTTTATAGACTCTCAATGGGAGGTTTCGTGCGACCAGCTCAGTTGGTTTCCTTTCCGTTCAAAACAATGAGTGGGGAAATGCATATTGTTCCTTGGATCTTTCACACTTGTTACTTCTTTTGATCACCACTTTGTTCAATAACCAAATTGAAAGACAAGGGTTACCGAAGAAACTGACATTTATTAAGAGAGTACTTGCACACACATGACAGTTTTTCTCTCTATCTCTCTCTCGCCGTATCTTTTTTTGGGGGAACTAAAGTGTACTAGGTACTTTGTTATTTACAAGATTGGGCACACTGTACAACTTTCTTTCAATGATATTTAGATGAGTACATTTTCGTCTAAGCAAGAGTGACCACAGTTTCAAATTTGAAAATTTGAATGAATGAAATGCTGGACATGATTTCTTTCTGCATTACGAAGAACGAGTCTGGGTTCGCAGCATCTGCCACTTCAGCATAACGCAGTTTTAGACCTTTGTTGTTTTCACTGGCTTAATTCAGGAACTTGCAACTTTTCATTTGAAACCTTAAAGCTTGAGAAAGTTGTCCTTGGGTTGAATTTCTTGAAATCATTAATTCGATAAACTGCCTCGGATCTATGAGCATATGAACGTTTGCATAGTTAGAGGTTGATATCGTGCATGTTGCTGTTTGATGCCACATAATCCGGATAATTTCTGAAAACAATGAAAAGAATTAGTGGAAGTAGGAAGCTATTTCAATCATGAGAAACGTAAAATATTGAAGCTTTGCCGCTGAATAAATTACGTACATGTCGAAAAAAAGATGATGACGTCTATAAAAATAAAACAATCATTCGTTCTAATGCCACACACACATAGTTAAAGAGATGTATATCATGATAAGAACACTTTTGAGAGATTGCAGCTTGAATTTTCATGGTACAAATTCAGTTTTTCAGGCACTTAACTTGTTGATTTTTGTCCCATTTTCAAATTCTGTGTGACCCATTTTCTCATAAAGCAATGTAAAATAACGGGATTTTTACAAGTAAACTAAACTTAAGTATACATACTAATAAAAAGAATCCTTTAAATTAAGGCATTGTCTTAACATTTGGGCATTTTATTTGTACAATAAAAATTAGAATCATTTTAATAGCCCTATAACGCAAATTACTGCGTTTTGAACTGAAAGTCATAATGAAATACTTTTAAACTTGTTCGCCTAGGCTAAAAAGTTTGTAATATTTACTTAAATAACTGAAAAAATCTGTGCCTCTATTCTCCGTTTAAAAACATTTTCTCTATTGTGAATTTTGAAACTGGAACCATAAACCAAGAAATTTTTGTTTCCGGAGATTCCATTGCAGTTAGTAAAAGTAGATGTGATATAAGGACATAGAAGTAAATGTCATCATAAGGACACTTTTTAAAAGTCCCGTTTCGAATGTTCATGTCATAATCGAAGTCAATTATTAAAAGCCTCGATCTAATGATAACCCGGGTTCAGTGAAAAAACTAAACTAAATTGTTATTTCAATGACAAAAGCCTGTCATAAAACATAGGTATTATAAGAATGAATCAGATTGCGCAAGCATTTTAAACACACACACACACAATAACGTCTTCCAAAATTTCGTTTCTGGACCTGGATGCGTGAATTTTCCCTGAAATTTGCACGAGAAAAGGTGAGATAATTTTAGAATTAGATGATGGCAAAAAAAAAATACTTGAAACGTTCGTAAAGGACAGCTGCACTTTATCTACAATTTCAATGTGGACAATCGGCAAGAAATTGAGCAAAAAATTTTTTAGACAGACAAGCAATTTTTTTCTTGTATTATGAGTGGAAAAAAGTGAAAATTAAGTCTTTTTTAAGGTGTCATTTTTGTTAAATTCATTTTTACCTAATAAGGTTTTAATTTGAAAGAAAACCAATTTTATGGGCAGTGGGGCGATTAATGAGCAAATTCTCTCGGTCCCTTCACCTTCGTTATAACCGAGATCTTAAAATTTATTTCAGGGTTAGAAAGTGCTGTTTTAAACAGAAAATGTGTTGCATTTACAACCTCTATTTCAAACGAAACTTGATAGATTTTTCTGTTTGCGTGTGTGTATAATATATTTCATAACTTTAGAGATAATTATTATTATTGCTCTAATTTTACAATATTATTTACTAATTCAGATGTCTTAACATCAAAGCATAATTCATTCAACAATTTATATTGCGATTCATTGTAATCATGATCACTTAATGCGTTTTTAATTTTGATAATAGTATTTTAATTCTATTTAATAAATACCACACAATAAATAGTTCAGGATGATAGTGTTTAGTAAAAAGTTGTTTGGAATTTAGAATATGTATCCTTAAAGACGTTTCATACATTTCTTTGATACACTTTAAATGCCATGCATTATTAAATGCACATAACTCCCCTTCCCTCCTCTCCCCCCCCCCCAAAAAAAAACAACAATATGAATTGTAAAAGAGAGACAAGTCAATATACAAAAATTATTAAATTCAAATATTCATGAGAAAATTTTATTTTCAGTCGCGAAATAACACTTCAGAAAAAGGCAAGAAAAAAGATAGTCGAAGAAACAGCAGCTTATTCCCAACATTATTTGCGACATTAGGCATTTAGATTCTAAGTATACATTAATTATGCTACAGGTTTTTTTAGAAAATCATATTCCATATGCAAGGCAAAATCCCTTCCTAGCAGATTTCAGGGATCAGCCTAGGTTAATGTAATGCCAGAAGAAGAAATCTAAAATTCCCAGTAACAACACCGGTAAACACATGTTTTGGCCAAGAATGGATTTCACATTTTCTGAAGTACTTTTGCACTAGAAATCAGTATCTGCTATCAAAATTTCTCTATCACGTATAGTTTTCTACTTATGAGGAAGGAAATTTTCTATTTTTACGCTTTTTTAGTGTTTTTCCGATCATGCAGCACCGCTTTTTTTTGAGATAAAGTACACAAAAGATCTTGAATGTCAACCGTTAAATCGGTGGTCATTTTATTTTGCTGGAAAAAGCTAAGTGAAGTGTCGCAAACAGCCCCGCGTGACCTCGACCCCCTCCCGCTGAATGGAAGTGGGTATCCAATTATAGTACTGCACTGGGCAGTGGCGTAGTTAGTAAGGGTGACACCCGGTTATTGATGATGTCCCCCCATGGAAAAGATTAAACAAAAAGAAATTTGTAAGCGCAAATTATGCGTTGTGATGCAATGCATTAAAAAAAATCACCACAACTTTGAAACAGAAAAAAGGGGAGAGAAGGATGCCATTCTTATCATCGGCGTCATAATATTTAAGGTATTTGATGACGGCAATGGTGTGCTTAGCAGTTAAAAAACACGTTGAATATATTTTTGAAAGGAAACACTTTTCATAGCTGAAAATAGAAAGAAATTTACAGAGGAAATTATCCAATTTGAGGTAATTACTTTGTTTAATGGAGCTCTTGTTTTTTTTTTCGTCGTGGGTGGGTGTCACCTCCGAGCGGGTGGCACCCGAGGCGGGCCGCCCTCACTTAGCAACGCCACTGGCACTGGGTGTGGATCTCAGTAGAAATTTCGCGAGAATTGGGAGATAAAGGCAAATAGATGAAAGATTGATACCGTACGACACGTTTAATGAGCATAAGCTACTATTTTTATCGCAGAAGTCTCCTGTTGTGTGTATTGGGAGATAAAGGCAAATAGATGAAAGATTGATACCGTACGACACGTTTAATGAGCATAAGCTACTATTTTTATCGCAGAAGTCTCCTGTTGTGTGTATTGGGAGATAAAGGCAAATAGATGAAAGATTGATCCGTACGACACGTTTAATGAGCATAAGCTACTATTTTTATCGCAGAAGTCTCCTGTTGTGTGTATTGGGAGATAAAGGCAATAGATGAAAGATTGATACCGTACGACACGTTTAATGAGCATAAGCTACTATTTTTATCGCAGAAGTCTCCTGTTGTGTGTATTGGGAGATAAAGGCAAATAGATGAAAGATTGATACCGTACGACACGTTTAATGGCATAAGCTACTATTTTTATCGCAGAAGTCTCCTGTTGTGTGTATTGGGAGATAAAGGCAAATAGATGAAAGATTGATACCGTACGACACGTTTAATGAGCATAAGCTACTATTTTTATCGCAGAAGTCTCCTGTTGTGTGTATTGGGAGATAAAGGCAAATAGATGAAAGATTGATACCGTACGACACGTTTAATGAGCATAAGCTACTATTTTTATCGCAGAAGTCTCCTGTTGTGTGTATTGGGAGATAAAGGCAAATAGATGAAAGATTGATAGCCGTACGACAGTTTAATGAGCATAAGCTACTATTTTTATCGCAGAAGTCTCCTGTTGTGTGTATTGGGAGATAAAGGCAAATAGATGAAAGATTGATCCGTACACAGTTTAATGGCATAAGCTCTTTTTTATGAGAAGCCTGTTGTGATTGGGAGATAAGGCAAATAATAAAGATTGTACCTACCGTTTAATGCATAAGCTCTTTTTTATGAGAAGTCTCTGTTGGGTTTGGGGATAAAGGCAAATAGAGAAAGTTGATGTACGACACGTTTAATGGCATAAGCAATTTTAGAGAAGTTTGTTGTGGTATGGGAGATAAAGGCAAAGATAAAGATTATGCCGTAGACACGTTTAATGAGATAAGCTATTTTTATGAAAGTTTGTTGTGTGTTTTGGGAGATAAGCAATATGAAAGAGAACCTACGACGTTTAATGAGATAAGCCTATTTTATGAAAGTCTCCGTTGTGTGTTTGGAGATAAGCAAATAGATGAAGATTGTCCTGACGTTTAATGGCATAAGCTACTATTTTTAGAGAATCTCCTGTTTTATGGAGATAAGCAAATAGATGAAGATGATCCGTACGACAGTTTAATGAGATAAGCTACTATTTTTATCGCAGAAGTCTCCTGTTGTGTGTATTGGGAGTAAAGGCAAATAGATGAAAGATTGAACCGTACGACACGTTTAATGAGCATAAGCTACTATTTTTATCGCAGAAGTCTCCTGTTGTGTGTATTGGGAGATAAAGGCAAATAGATGAAAGATTGATACCGTACGACACGTTTAATGGCATAAGCTACTATTTTTATCGCAGAAGTCTCCTGTTGTGTGTATTGGGAGATAAAGGCAATAGATGAAAGATTGATACCGTACGACACGTTTAATGAGCATAAGCTACTATTTTTATCGCAGAAGTCTCCTGTTTGTGTATTGGGAGATAAAGGCAAATAGATGAAAGATTGATACCGTACGACACGTTTAATGAGCATAAGCTACTATTTTTATCGCAGAAGTCTCCTGTTGTGTTATTGGGAGATAAAGGCATAGATGAAAGATTGAACCGTACGACACGTTTAATGAGCATAAGCTACTATTTTTATCGCAGAAGTCTCCTGTTGTGTGTATTGGGAGATAAAGGCAAATAGATGAAAGATTGATACCGTACGACACGTTTAATGAGCATAAGCTACTATTTTTATCGCAGAAGTCTCCTGTTGTGTGTATTGGGAGATAAAGGCAAATAGATGAAAGATTGATACCGTACGACACGTTTAATGAGCATAGCTACTATTTTTATCGCAGAAGTCTCCTGTTGTGTGTATTGGGAGATAAAGGCAAATAGATGAAAGATTGATGCCGTACGACACGTTTAATGAGCATAAGCTACTATTTTTATCGCAGAAGTCTCCTGTTGTGTTATTGGGAGATAAAGGCAATAGATGAAAGATTGATACCGTACGACACGTTTAATGAGCATAAGCTACTATTTTTATCGCAGAAGTCTCCTGTTGTGTGTATGGGAGATAAAGGCAAATAGATGAAAGATTGATCCGTACGACACGTTTAATGAGCATAAGCTACTATTTTTATCGCAGAAGTCTCCTGTTTGTGATTGGGAGATAAAGGCAAATAGATGAAAGATTGATACCGTACGACACGTTTAATGAGCATAAGCTACTATTTTTATCGCAGAAGTCTCCTGTTGTGTGTATTGGGAGATAAAGGCAAATAGATGAAAGATTGATACCGTACGACACGTTTAATGAGCATAAGCTACTATTTTTATCGCAGAAGTCTCCTGTTGTGTGTATTGGGAGATAAAGGCAAATAGATGAAAGATTGATACCGTACGACACGTTTAATGAGCATAAGCTACTATTTTTATCGCAGAAGTCTCCTGTTGTGTGTATTGGGAGATAAAGGCAAGTAGATGAAAGATTGATACCGTACGACACGTTTAATGAGCATAAGCTACTATTTTTATCGCAGAAGTCTCCTGTTGTGTGTATTGGGAGATAAAGGCAAATAGATGAAAGATTGATACCGTACGACACGTTTAATGGGCATAAGCTACTATTTTTATCGCAGAAGTCTCCTGTTGTGTGTATTGGGAGATAAAGGCAAATAGATGAAAGATTGATACCGTACGACACGTTTAATGAGCATAAGCTACTATTTTTATCGCAGAAGTCTCCTGTTGTGTGTATTGGGAGATAAAGGCAAATAGATGAAAGATTGATACCGTACGACACGTTTAATGAGCATAAGCTACTATTTTTATCGCAGAAGTCTCCTGTTGTGTGTATTGGGAGATAAAGGCAAATAGATGAAAGATTGATACCGTACGACACGTTTAATGAGCATAAGCTACTATTTTTATCGCAGAAGTCTCCTGTTGTGTGTATTGGGAGATAAAGGCAAATAGATGAAAGATTGATACCGTACGACACGTTTAATGAGCATAAGCTACTATTTTTATCGCAGAAGTCTCCTGTTGTGTGTATTGGGAGATAAAGGCAAATAGATGAAAGATTGATACCGTACGACACGTTTAATGAGCATAAGCTACTATTTTTATCGCAGAAGTCTCCTGTTGTGTGTATTGGGAGATAAAGGCAAATAGATGAAAGATTGATACCGTACGACACGTTTAATGAGCATAAGCTACTATTTTTATCGCAGAAGTCTCCTGTTGTGTGTATTGGGAGATAAAGGCAAATAGATGAAAGATTGATACCGTACGACACGTTTAATGAGCATAAGCTACTATTTTTATCGCAGAAGTCTCCTGTTGTGTGTATTGGGAGATAAAGGCAAATAGATGAAAGATTGATACCGTACGACACGTTTAATGAGCATAAGCTACTATTTTTATCGCAGAAGTCTCCTGTTGTGTGTATTGGGAGATAAAGGCAAATAGATGAAAGATTGATACCGTACGACACGTTTAATGAGCATAAGCTACTATTTTTATCGCAGAAGTCTCCTGTTGTGTGTATTGGGAGATAAAGGCAAATAGATGAAAGATTGATACCGTACGACACGTTTAATGAGCATAAGCTACTATTTTTATCGCAGAAGTCTCCTGTTGTGTGTATTGGGAGATAAAGGCAAATAGATGAAAGATTGATACCGTACGACACGTTTAATGAGCATAAGCTACTATTTTTATCGCAGAAGTCTCCTGTTGTGTGTATTGGGAGATAAAGGCAAATAGATGAAAGATTGATACCGTACGACACGTTTAATGAGCATAAGCTACTATTTTTATCGCAGAAGTCTCCTGTTGTGTGTATTGGGAGATAAAGGCAAAGTAGATGAAAGATTGATACCGTACGACACGTTTAATGAGCATAAGCTACTATTTTTATCGCAGAAGTCTCCTGTTGTGTGTATTGGGAGATAAAGGCAAATAGATGAAAGATTGATACCGTACGACACGTTTAATGGGGCATAAGCTACTATTTTTATCGCAGAAGTCTCCTGTTGTGTGTATTGGGAGATAAAGGCAAATAGATGAAAGATTGATACCGTACGACACGTTTAATGAGCATAAGCTACTATTTTTATCGCAGAAGTCTCCTGTTGTGTGTATTGGGAGATAAAGGCAAATAGATGAAAGATTGATGCCGTACGACACGTTTAATGAGCATAAGCTACTATTTTTATCGCAGAAGTCTCCTGTTGTGTGTATTGGGAGATAAAGGCAAATAGATGAAAGATTGATACCGTACGACACGTTTAATGAGCATAAGCTACTATTTTTATCGCAGAAGTCTCCTGTTGTGTGTATTGGGAGATAAAGGCAAATAGATGAAAGATTGATACCGTACGACACGTTTAATGAGCATAAGCTACTATTTTTATCGCAGAAGTCTCCTGTTGTGTGTATTGGGAGATAAAGGCAAATAGATGAAAGATTGATACCGTACGACACGTTTAATGAGCATAAGCTACTATTTTTATCGCAGAAGTCTCCTGTTGTGTGTATTGGGAGATAAAGGCAAATAGATGAAAGATTGATACCGTACGACACGTTTAATGAGCATAAGCTACTATTTTTATCGCAGAAGTCTCCTGTTGTGTGTATTGGGAGATAAAGGCAAATAGATGAAAGATTGATACCGTACGACACGTTTAATGAGCATAAGCTACTATTTTTATCGCAGAAGTCTCCTGTTGTGTGTATTGGGAGATAAAGGCAAATAGATGAAAGATTGATACCGTACGACACGTTTAATGAGCATAAGCTACTATTTTTATCGCAGAAGTCTCCTGTTGGGGGGGGGGGGGGGGGGGGGGGGGGGGGGGGGGGGGGGGGGGGGGGGGGGGGGGGGGGGGGGGGGGGGGGGGGGGGGGGGGGGGGGGCCCCCCCCCCCCCCCCCCCCCCCCCCCCCCCCCCCCCCCCCCCCCCCCCCCCCCCCCCCCCCAGAAGTCTCCTGTTGTGTGTATTGGGAGATAAAGGCAAATAGATGAAAGATTGATACCGTACGACACGTTTAATGAGCATAAGCTACTATTTTTATCGCAGAAGTCTCCTGTTGTGTGTATTGGGAGATAAAGGCAAATAGATGAAAGATTGATACCGTACGACACGTTTAATGAGCATAAGCTACTATTTTTATCGCAGAAGTCTCCTGTTGTGTGTATTGGGAGATAAAGGCAAATAGATGAAAGATTGATGCCGTACGACACGTTTAATGAGCATAAGCTACTATTTTTATCGCAGAAGTCTCCTGTTGTGTGTATTGGGAGATAAAGGCAAGTAGATGAAAGATTGATACCGTACGACACGTTTAATGAGCATAAGCTACTATTTTTATCGCAGAAGTCTCCTGTTGTGTGTATTGGGAGATAAAGGCAAGTAGATGAAAGATTGATACCGTACGACACGTTTAATGAGCATAAGCTACTATTTTTATCGCAGAAGTCTCCTGTTGTGTGTATTGGGAGATAAAGGCAAATAGATGAAAGATTGATACCGTACGACACGTTTAATGAGCATAAGCTACTATTTTTATCGCAGAAGTCTCCTGTTGTGTGTATTGGGAGATAAAGGCAAATAGATGAAAGATTGATACCGTACGACACGTTTAATGAGCATAAGCTACTATTTTTATCGCAGAAGTCTCCTGTTGTGTGTATTGGGAGATAAAGGCAAATAGATGAAAGATTGATACCGTACGACACGTTTAATGAGCATAAGCTACTATTTTTATCGCAGAAGTCTCCTGTTGTGTGTATTGGGAGATAAAGGCAAATAGATGAAAGATTGATGCCGTACGACACGTTTAATGAGCATAAGCTACTATTTTTATCGCAGAAGTCTCCTGTTGTGTGTATTGGGAGATAAAGGCAAATAGATGAAAGATTGATACCGTACGACACGTTTAATGAGCATAAGCTACTATTTTTATCGCAGAAGTCTCCTGTTGTGTGTATTGGGAGATAAAGGCAAATAGATGAAAGATTGATACCGTACGACACGTTTAATGAGCATAAGCTACTATTTTTATCGCAGAAGTCTCCTGTTGTGTGTATTGGGAGATAAAGGCAAATAGATGAAAGATTGATACCGTACGACACGTTTAATGAGCATAAGCTACTATTTTTATCGCAGAAGTCTCCTGTTGTGTGTATTGGGAGATAAAGGCAAATAGATGAAAGATTGATACCGTACGACACGTTTAATGAGCATAAGCTACTATTTTTATCGCAGAAGTCTCCTGTTGTGTGTATTGGGAGATAAAGGCAAATAGATGAAAGATTGATACCGTACGACACGTTTAATGAGCATAAGCTACTATTTTTATCGCAGAAGTCTCCTGTTGTGTGTATTGGGAGATAAAGGCAAATAGATGAAAGATTGATACCGTACGACACGTTTAATGAGCATAAGCTACTATTTTTATCGCAGAAGTCTCCTGTTGTGTGTATTGGGAGATAAAGGCAAATAGATGAAAGATTGATACCGTACGACACGTTTAATGAGCATAAGCTACTATTTTTATCGCAGAAGTCTCCTGTTGTGTGTATTGGGAGATAAAGGCAAATAGATGAAAGATTGATACCGTACGACACGTTTAATGAGCATAAGCTACTATTTTTATCGCAAAAAAAAAAAAAAAAAAAAAAAAAAAAAAAAAAAAAAAAAAAAAAAAAAAAAAAAAAAAAAAAAAAAAAAAAAAAAAAAAAAAAAAAAAAAAAAAAAAAAAAAAAAAAAAAAAAAAAAAAAAAAAAAAAAAAAAAAAAAAAAAAAAAAAAAAAAAAAAAAAAAAAAAAAAAAAAAAAGTCTCCTGTTGTGTGTATTGGGAGATAAAGGCAAATAGATGAAAGATTGATACCGTACGACACGTTTAATGAGCATAAGCTACTATTTTTATCGCAGAAGTCTCCTGTTGTGTGTATTGGGAGATAAAGGCAAATAGATGAAAGATTGATACCGTACGACACGTTTAATGAGCATAAGCTACTATTTTTATCGCAGAAGTCTCCTGTTGTGTGTATTGGGAGATAAAGGCAAATAGATGAAAGATTGATACCGTACGACACGTTTAATGAGCATAAGCTACTATTTTTATCGCAGAAGTCTCCTGTTGTGTGTATTGGGAGATAAAGGCAAATAGATGAAAGATTGATCCGTAACACTTTAATAGAAAGCTCATTTTTTGCGAAGCTCCTTTGTGTGTATTGGGAGTAAAGCAATGGAAAGTTGACCAGCCTTATGGCTAGTCTTTTTTTGCAGAAGTCTCCTGTTGTGTGTATTGGGAGATAAAGGCAAATAGATGAAAGATTGATACCGTACGACACGTTTAATGAGCTAAGCTACTATTTTTATCGCAGAAGTCTCCTGTTGTGTGTATTGGGAGATAAAGGCAAATAGATGAAAGATTGATACCGTACGACACGTTTAATGAGCATAAGCTACTATTTTTATCGCAGAAGTCTCCTGTTGTGTGTATTGGGAGATAAAGGCAAATAGATGAAAGATTGATACCGTACGACACGTTTAATGAGCATAAGCTACTATTTTTATCGCAGAAGTCTCCTGTTGTGTGTATTGGGAGATAAAGGCAAATAGATGAAAGATTGATACCGTACGACACGTTTAATGAGCATAAGCTACTATTTTTATCGCAGAAGTCTCCTGTTGTGTGTATTGGGAGATAAAGGCAAATAGATGAAAGATTGATACCGTACGACACGTTTAATGAGCATAAGCTACTATTTTTATCGCAGAAGTCTCCTGTTGTGTGTATTGGGAGATAAAGGCAAATAGATGAAAGATTGATACCGTACGACACGTTTAATGAGCATAAGCTACTATTTTTATCGCAGAAGTCTCCTGTTGTGTGTATTGGGAGATAAAGGCAAATAGATGAAAGATTGATACCGTACGACACGTTTAATGAGCATAAGCTACTATTTTTATCGCAGAAGTCTCCTGTTGTGTGTATTGGGAGATAAAGGCAAATAGATGAAAGATTGATACCGTACGACACGTTTAATGAGCATAAGCTACTATTTTTATCGCAGAAGTCTCCTGTTGTGTGTATTGGGAGATAAAGGCAAATAGATGAAAGATTGATACCGTACGACACGTTTAATGGGCATAAGCTACTATTTTTATCGCAGAAGTCTCCTGTTGTGTGTATTGGGAGATAAAGGCAAATAGATGAAAGATTGATACCGTACGACACGTTTAATGAGCATAAGCTACTATTTTTATCGCAGAAGTCTCCTGTTGTGTGTATTGGGAGATAAAGGCAAATAGATGAAAGATTGATACCGTACGACACGTTTAATGAGCATAAGCTACTATTTTTATCGCAGAAGTCTCCTGTTGTGTGTATTGGGAGATAAAGGCAAATAGATGAAAGATTGATACCGTACGACACGTTTAATGAGCATAAGCTACTATTTTTATCGCAGAAGTCTCCTGTTGTGTGTATTGGCAGATAAAGGCAAATAGATGAAAGATTGATGCCGTACGACACGTTTAATGAGCATAAGCTACTATTTTTATCGCAGAAGTCTCCTGTTGTGTGTATTGGGAGATAAAGGCAAATAGATGAAAGATTGATACCGTACGACACGTTTAATGAGCATAAGCTACTATTTTTATCGCAGAAGTCTCCTGTTGTGTGTATTGGGAGATAAAGGCAAATAGATGAAAGATTGATACCGTACGACACGTTTAATGAGCATAAGCTACTATTTTTATCGCAGAAGTCTCCTGTTGTGTGTATTGGGAGATAAAGGCAAATAGATGAAAGATTGATACCGTACGACACGTTTAATGAGCATAAGCTACTATTTTTATCGCAGAAGTCTCCTGTTGTGTGTATTGGGAGATAAAGGCAAATAGATGAAAGATTGATGCCGTACGACACGTTTAATGAGCATAAGCTACTATTTTTATCGCAGAAGTCTCCTGTTGTGTGTATTGGGAGATAAAGGCAAATAGATGAAAGATTGATGCCGTACGACACGTTTAATGAGCATAAGCTACTATTTTTATCGCAGAAGTCTCCTGTTGTGTGTATTGGGAGATAAAGGCAAATAGATGAAAGATTGATACCGTACGACACGTTTAATGAGCATAAGCTACTATTTTTATCGCAGAAGTCTCCTGTTGTGTGTAAAAGTGCCCCCTGAAAACATGGGAGCTGTATAAGCGATGGACATGGAGAGCGGTTCCATCAGGACATTTCAGTTATGGAAAAGAGATAGCGAGGGAAATGGAATGCAACTATGCTTGTAGATTACTGCTGGACGTTAAAAAAGACATTCCTGAGGCGAAGTATGCCAGAACATGTCAAAATCGATCCTTTAACCGTAAATAGAAAATTACTTTTTTTTTTTTTGGTGGAAATGCTTTTAATGTAAAAATTACAATGCCCTTTTAAAAATAGGAGGGGGTAGGGGGAGATCCTAAAGACTTATTGACTGATCTAGGAAGTGTATTTTCCAAGCTGAATTCGAAAATGAAAACCATTTTCCTTATCACTTAAGGGTTTTGCTTGTAAGGTACTGCAATAATTTAGGGCAAATGTTATTAATGCAAACTATTACAGCACCTTGCACGGAAAATCCTTACGTGATAGAGAAAAATGGTTTGCATTTTCGACTTCAGCGCGAAAAATACTTCTAAGATCAGTTAACAAAATCTTTGAAGCAGATTTTTTTTTTTCTTGTAGGCCAGTGTAATCTGTTGAAGGAATTGAGAAAAATTGAAAGCCATATTCTCCTAAAAAATAGAAAAATAGCTACAATAATTATACCGCATTACAACGCTGTTCCCCAGCTCTGCACACACAATGCATGTCTTCATACCATTTCTGTTCATACTTCATATGTTCCTAAACAAAAAAATGCCTAAAATTCAACAGCATTTTATCACCATTACTGTTAATCACCTTTTGTAAAAAAAAAGTTCATTTTTTTTCCTGCTTCCCATCTTACTTTCTATTTGAAACTTATAATCTATTTTGACACTTCTGATGAAGTTCATACTAAAAGTATGAGGATAAAGCAAAATGATAAAGAGATGGGGGGGGAGAGATTTTATTTTCCAGGCTTCCTATCTCAATATTATAATTGCTGAGACAACATGAAATAATAAAATAATATATTAGTGAGAGTAACGGCACTAGGGGGTGGGGGGTGCCTCGGATGACATCCTTTTGAGGGGTGTCGGAAAAGTTTTTAAAGAATACATATACTTGATTCATACAACTTTACTGGTGCTATTTCAAAATATAATCTAAAAAAAATATTGTAGTTTACCAAAGATTTTGGTACTTTCGCTTTTGACGTGGCTTAACGCATTTTTACGTACAGAAATATTATTAAGAATAAAACACAGTTGGTTTTTATATTCATTTCTAAGTATTGTTTTAGTATCAAAATTTTCATAGAAATAATAAAACATTTTATCAAAAATAAACATATCATCAAAACAAAAATAATTGAAAACCACTGCCTCACCTAACTCTGGCAAGAGCCGCAAATGACAAAGATGATCATGTAGAAAGTGTTCTGGCAAGCCAGGCAAGTTATGACGTTTTAAAAAAGCAGCATTTGACACTTTGCATTTCCTGGAAAGAAAAACACAAAATGAAATTAACTTAAAAATAATAATTCAATGTAACAATAATAATAAGCTTTATGATTTGAAATGAACTAGTTTTCTTATTGATTATTTAACACTTTTACAAGCTGCTGGATCATAGAAAATTTTAGGTGCTGGTTCATATCAGCTCTCTCTCTCTCTCTCTCTTGAGCTGAACAATCTTTCATTTTCTACAAATGATGATTTTGCTCTTAAATGTTTCAATGATTCAATGCTAATTTATCGTAATTCAATGTAAATTGTTGTCGTTTATTTCTATAGTAGAAATGTATTTTCATTTTTTGTGTGTAATAAATGTGAACTAAGTCTGAAAATATTATTTTGAAAAAAATATGGACTGAAGAGAAAAATTACTCACAGAAATAAACAAATTACAGTAGAAATTAGCTATTCGTACACAATTCGTCCCAAGAAGCAGTTCGAATGGCGATTTGTACGAATGGCGAATTTTTTTTCACATAAGCTACAATGTAAATTGGATTAATCCGTTTCAGACCCCCAGATGGTTGCTTATTTAAACCCATGAAAAACAAATGTACAGTACTGTACATGAAATAATAGATAAATAAATATTTAACTACACTTTGCTTGTACTGAGGTGAGCTGATGGCATAAGTGGAATGTTGAGAGGAGGAAGAGCAATGGTTGGAAGGGGAGTCCCCTTCCATTAAAAAAATCAGGTACCATCCCTTCAGGTGTTTATCTCTTTCTGCTGTTCTTTTTTTTTCTGTCTTTTTACACAAGAAGAATCTGGGGTTTCTTTCTTTAACAACCTGTCCAATGTTGCATGCCGTTGACGATTGTTCTGAATTTTTTTAAAATGGTCAATAACATTGTCGTTGAACAAGTGAATGCTGTTGACCACAGCAGTGTTGGGGTGCCATTTTCCCACCAATCTCTGTGTTTTCTCGCAGGGGTAACACAGCTCTTTAATTTCTGCAAAGGAAATGCTTTCCTTACTACTTTCCTCCTCTGAAGAAGAAAGTTCTTCAACCACTTCCTCTTGCTGCCCCCTTAGAAAGTTAAAATTGTCAGTAAAATCTCAACAAGTAAAAAAAAAAAAAATCCAAAACGCCAAAAAAATTATTCCCAGACGAGTTCAAAATGAGCATAATTTCACGATTTCTCTTAAAAAAAGACAAACTGGCAACCCAGCTGGCCCCTGGCGCCGTACGAATCGCCGGACAAGTACGAATTGCGAGTTGAATTTTACTTGAACAAGTTGTACGAATAGCGAGGCGGACGAATGGCGGGGTTCCACTGTATCAAATAGTTGTCAAAAGTTTTTAAAAAATTGTAAAACAAGCAGAACGGTGCTGGAGAAATTCAAGCATTAAAAATTACCATTATAATTAATCAGCTGACGATTAATGTACACACATTTCCTTTTACAGATTAATCAGCTGAATTGTTGATCGATCAATTTGCTCATACGAGCCTCCGTAAAATCAACCAGTTGTCCCAGAGGGTCCAACCCTTTCCTATATGAGGTCTGAGATAGTTAATGGCCTAAATTCTGCTTGTGGAGGACAAAGGTGTCTGAGTGGCCATAACAGTGGAACCCCGCCATTCGTCTATAAAAGTTTGCAACCAAAAATCACAACGACTCAGTTTCGAAGGGGAGTTTACTAGCTTAAATGGTCAGGTTGGCGCGGGATTAAATGGTAAGGAGCAGGGTTGGTGTCTCCCCCGGTTCGCCGACACAAAATTTCCTTCCACCCTTTTTCCACGTTCAAACTTCCCTTTTGAAATATTTTGGGATTTCTAGGGATTTCAAATCGGAATCGGTGGGGACTGGTTCAGGGTCACTGTGGACTCCGGTGATGTCCCATTTCAGTCACTCCCGATAGAGTCGGTAGCGGAATATTGTCTCTATTCCGTCGTTGGGGGAGTTAGAGATAGCTTTGTATTCCCGTTTGAGTCGGTGGTTCTGACTTGGCGCAGTTTATATAGCTGACGCCAGAACAGTGATGGCAGCAGAATCGCCATTGCAGAAATAGATATGTTTCGTTATGTTCTACCGCACCTGTTGAGTGTGAACCAAAGAGATTTAACTCAAAGTAACGCTTAGTACACACTTAGTTACGGTTAAATAGCCGGTAGCAGTCTGTCCATCTAATTCACCGTTAAATTTACGGTTTGGAACATTTTTCTATCTTTACGGGACTTCAACCATTTCCAAGCAGCTTGGTTAAAAAGCCATAAATACAAAAGTTTACGGTTTTACAACCATTTAAAAATGGTTCCAAAACTAAATTTTTACGGTTTTAGAACCATTTCAAGGCGTAGAATCTTCGAGGCTTAGAAACCGTAAACGTAGCGTCCGGTAATCGAATCCCGGGTGTATGGTATACCAACCTTGCGTACTAATCATTCGGCCGTCTACATCACTCCAAGCGGCCATTTATTTATCAATAAATCTTCTTTTCCAACAGGCAAATAGCATTAAAATTGAGATTTCAGTTTTTGATTGGATACAGTCATTTTTAGTCTAAATTTACTGTATATTGACGAAAATCATTTTATTTGCTGCAAAAATTAAAATACAAACAAGCTGCAGCAGCTCAAATGATGGGTTCGCTCATTCGCAAACAGTTCGGGAATCCGATGTCTTCAATTTTTGATTTACGTGTGTATGTGTTTCTATTTAGTAATCACTGCTTAAGCCACTTTTTTTTTCTTCTTTTTTATGTACACATGCAGATTTAAACTGATAAATCTTTATTAATATTTTAACAACAACGTACGACAGGTAAGGTTCCACAACCAAGATGGACGCCCGATTCTTATTGACTACGAGACCTAGTGGCGCTTGTAAATTACGGTTAGTTAAACGTTCTTTAGGAGAAACAGAGAATAAACGATTTTTTTCACAATCAGAGGTTTGAGTTCCATCTTTTTAATGGTTCTTCAACTGTTGTAATTAAATGTGGTAAAATAACAATCAAATAAATAGTTATATTACTATTCTCTTACGGAAATTTTTAACAGTGTAAGATCTCCATGGTGTCAAGACACAAGCGCTACATAACCGAACTCATTAAATATAACTCTATCTAACATAGAAGTAAATCATACGTGCACCTGTGAGAAACTTTTATTATTTTTTTTTCATGTTAAAATAACTTTCCTGATAATAATTTTAAAATTAAAGCTTATCAATTACATTTATATGAGATTGAAGTTGAATTTAAGAATACTTTGAATTGGGTTTTATTGAAACAAAAGTCCAAAGTCATATTTTAAATTGCAGTGAATTCTGATTTTTTCTTAAGTTTAGCTGCTTTGAGGTGGCAGCATTTATAATCTTTCTTATTAATTTTTTATTAGCAAATTTACTATAACCTCTTCAGACCCCAGAACTAAGCACAAACAATTTTGACGCAATTTTTTGGTTCTCTGATTTAAAAAATGTTTACAAACCACAATAACTAAAATTTTTCTTTAAAATTTTAATTAATAATTAGTTTAAATAATAACACTAGTCGACAAAAAAAAAACTTTTTTTCCCTAACACAAATACAATTAGCTATTTCCAACTAATTTTGTAGCATAGAATTCGAATATAATTGTAAAAAAGCTGTAACACGTACAGTTTTTTTGTTATGACTATCCTATAGTACGAAAAGAAACTCAACAATGCATTTAAATCACAATTTTTATCATGATTAATCTCCTTAATTCATCATGAAATTCTATTTCGATTGAGAAAAGATACATATTTTAGACTAAATAAAACATAAAACTATCAAACTTTAATAAATACGATGAAATGTTGTAATTTTTTTTCTTATGTGACGTTAAATCTTTTCTCTTTATAAACCTGCAGTAGTCACCCATCACTGCTGGTTCCCAATGACATTGCTATCGGGTATCCATAATCTTAATGTCCTTGTAAGATCTTTCCCCTTGTTCATCGCTATGTTCACCAAGATCTTTTTGGGAAAAAATTCAAATATGAATGTAGAAAGTAAATTTTCAATGACATCCCATACCCCATGGCTTGGAAGGACTTAAGGGGACTCGGCACCTTTCAAATGTAGAAAATGGTTGAAAATAACGATTTTTCAATTTTTTGCTTAAAATGTGGCTTGACTCTCCTAGTATATCTGAGCGAAGTGTTGAAGCGATACAACCAATATAAATGTAGTTAAGAAGTAAGAGAATTCAAATATTTCTGATGTTTTAGTAGGATTTTGTATTCCTTAAACTGCATTTTCTCGGTTTGTGTTTTTTCACAATATTGTAGTACTTAAAAAGCTAAAACTTTTACATATATTCATGTAGCAACTTGAAATTTTTTGTGTGTGTTCAATAGGATGTGCTTTATAAAATTAAGGATGGATTTTGCTATATATTTGCAAAAAAAATTTTAAAAATGAAAATGTAACGAAAGTCGCTTTTTTTTCTGTGTTTTACCATCGATGTAACTTTAAAAACTTTTTTCTCAAAAACTAATAAATTAATAGCAAAACCCATCCCTAAAATTGTAAACCATACTATAATAAGTACTTTAAAAAAATTTGGTTAAAGAAAATCAAGAAATGAAGAAGAAGAAGGAAATTTAAAATCGTTAAATTATTTTTAAAAAATTTAATTTTAAAATTTTCTGTTAGTTGAATTTGGATTTTTCGCGTGAAAATCATTTTGTTGAACAATAGCACTTCATAATATACAAATAAAATAGGTAAAAGTTATTAAATAAAAAAAAATTGTCAAAAGGTGCCAAGTCCCCTTAAGAAGATCTTAAATTGGGATTTTATAATTTTTATCATTCTTTTTTGCTAAAAATCCTTTCACCACCTTCACAAACGATTTCCAAGCTGCTAACTCCGTTTGATTAAGCTTCCCTTCGAAATCAGGGTCGCAAATCACTTGTCTAATTTGAGGTCCAATAAAAACATCTTCCTTAAGTTTTGCTTCACCAATTGTGGAAAACGTTCTTTTAAAAATTTTAATCCTTATCCTTCTTCTTTGTCCATGCCCTTCACAAGGTTTCTCATCAGTTCTAATTTAACGTGACGTGGAGGGAGCAGAATTTTTTCCCTTTCAAAAAGAGAGTTGTATTTAACATTACTAGCTCCAAGGTGAAGTGATGTTCTGGGTGGTCATTCCTTTTTTACGAAATGTTGTGCGGCTGCTCGAGATTCCCACAAATATAAAAAGCAACAATACTCAGTAAATCTCTCCTGAAGACCCATTAATGTAGCTATGACCTTTAAGTCTCCACAAATTCGCCAATTGAACTGTTTATACTTAAATGCAATTAGAATAGTCACCACGTTAGCGTACGTTTCTTTCATGGAAGCTAAGTGGGCTATTGGTTTGTGAAGCAGATCATTCAGTTCATTTTGACGAATAAAACGAAGTTGGTTACAAATACCTTCAACAACATGTGTTTCAGTTGTGTCTTCAATGTCACTCACCTCTCTTGAATGTCAATATCTTTTCAATTCAATGGAACAGTTGGTACCATTAAGTGCTAGCCGTGAGGAACTATCTGTGCAGATGGGATATTCGGATGCTCAATTTTATATATTTGCTTTTGGCATACCCTTCTATGTTTGCAAGACAAAAGTAACAATCATCAAAAGCATTTGAAGGTCCTCGCCACACCATTGGGACAGCAAGTGGTAAAGCGCTTTTTTGCCTTTCCTCCACTGACCAAGAACCCCATTGCAACTCACGTAACTCACGTGAGGAGCCCAACTTTCATCTTGGTCACAAACTTGGCACCCGAAGTACAAGAAACAAGCCTTATTCACCTTTTTTACCTTGAGATTTAAAAATAAACCGCCCACAAATGTAACAAAACTTATCTGGCATAGTTTTGCAATGTCTGAGCTCAAAATTTGCCATTTTCAACATGAAATTCAATAAAAGAAAAAACCACAACTATATTCAACAAGGAAGGTTTACATAATGGGATGCTAGAAATAACTAGATACGGCAAGATTGTAGGGTAACAGAAGCGTTTTGTTGCCACATACGACAAAAAAATCATGAAAAATAGCAGAAAGCTCCAATTTTTGTTACACAAAAATGTGACGTGGTATAACATTTTTACTTGCAAGTATTTGAATAACAATATGAATCTATAATAAAAATAGTAATTTGGTTGTTGTTAGCGAACCACTGTAGAGCAGTGTAATTAATGTCCAATTTCCATGTTTAAAACGAAGTAAACTATCTGTTGAATATTTTCAAAAACAATTGGGTGTTTTAGCTTGCACAAACAGTAAGGTAACTGACCCGGTAATGGGCAAGATTAAGAAAATTTTCGTACTCTTTTACATGGCAAAATTTTTTCAAGGGACTTACATCCATATTTGCATATTTAGCTTAATCACCAACTATTTCTCTAAAAATTAATTACCTATAAAATGTCATTTGATGAAAAATTAGGATTTTTACGTCAAATTTACTAAACGCTTAATTTGTATCTATAGTGGACATTTATAAGACACGTATTTGCATTAGTAGAGGACAGAAATTAATATCATCTATTTTATGCTGTTAACTTGGAGAAACAATTTAAAAAATGACTAAGGGACCATTCATAAACGGTTTCACGCTTTTTTCCCATATATTTTCCCCAAATCCCTAACGTTCTTTTTCATCGGCTTTAGTAAAGAGCAGCAAATGTGACCGTTGTGGAGGCAGCTGTTAAATATTATTATCCATGTACTTGCATAGGTGCTCCACGCCAACTTTTGTTCTATTAACCAGCACAAGGAATCGTTCATTGTAGGTTCTGATAAGTTCATTCAAGTTTATTGTCACATTCGCTTATTTTAGGAGCTTAAAGATCTACGTGTCCACTACTAGAGCAGTGTCCACTACCGGGTCATTTACCTTAGTTAATGAACAGTATTTTAAAATGCACCCATTGGGTACACTTGGAATGAAGAGGCTAAGTGGAAAACACTGTAACAAATTGATGAGAGTTCCTTCTCAAATATCTAAACAAACATATCAAATGTCATGTATCTAGATATGGTGAGAATTCTTTCAATAATATTTGCAATGTAATTATTTACAATAAGAGTTTATATTCTTATTCACATTTTCATACTATAAATACTTTGCAAGGTTTTTCTTATCAACATTTTTAGTAAGATTTGATTCGGTCAAATCCCAAGAAAACTTCAGAATATTCTTAGGAATAAAAAAAAAATATTTCTTACATTTTTCAGCGTTTTTTATTAAATCGATTCTGTTCCTAAACCGTTAACTTCCCAATGACAGGAACATTCATCGTAACTACATGTACAGTAAAAGCCCGTTATACCGCACCTCAGTATACCGCGGTGACTATCATCTGCACCGACGTTTAAACCACCCTCTATCATTGCCATTCAAAGGTGATTCCGTATTTAGCATTGTAAATAAAGCCAGCCGGAGCACACAAATAAAGTAGAATCCCGGGTATCCGAATCCCGTTAATCCGAAAATCGGCTTAACCGAATAGGTAAATGGGTCGTTTTTTTTTCCACAACTATCAAAAATGTTGTCAGTACATCATAAAATACTAAATGACGTAAACGTAAAACATTAATGTTTTGTATTGCAACATCTATGTCACATTCAAGTTCAGAACCGGTTAATCTGCTTGGCAATCCATTGTATTCTGCAGTTAGAAGGAGTTCTGTGGGCAGGGGGGAACATGTTGGTTATCAACATGGCCTTCGCCTATCATTCTCGCTTATCCGAAAAATTTCTATGGCACCTCAATTAACCGAAAACGTTGCGGTCCCGTGCTTTTCGGATTACCGGGGTTCTACTGTATTCTAGCTAAAGAGCACTGATTCCCCCACCAGACACACTAACAGGATAAAGCCCTATTGTGATAGGCGTGATGTTAACTTCTTCATGTTCTTTCCGTCCTTAAACCTAGAGCATACAGCTCGATTTCAAAATCGGATGCAATCGACCTGACATGTTTCTCTTGTTACGGGCGGAGCTCAATCTGTCAGGGATTGTTCCAGTTCAATGCTTAACTATTGCATTTCAGAAGTCTGGTTATGCGTGTGTAACTCGTTTTATAGCACTATCCACCTTTGTATTCCAGATTCTTTAGCATTCCTGAAAAGTAAACATATTCCCCAGAGAGAAGTGCATTCCACCCCTTCCAAATCTAACTTTGTCTTAAGACCTCTCCCCCTTCACAATGCCATGTTGATAACATAAAAATAGTTTTAGGCTCCCTTTTTCTCGGAACACAGTTGGTTTATAACCTAACGCATCGATAGACTGGCTGCGAAGTTGACATGTTTGCTTCTTGCACAGCAATTACAGTGAGTAAAACGCAGCAAAGAAGAAAAGAAAAAATAGACTATAGACGAGATGTTGCGAGTAAGTTATAAATGATGCAACAAAAGCGAGTATTATTTCGTGAGTATGGTTCCGCGATACAGTTTCACTATACCGCGGTTATGTTATAACGCGGGTGCCAAACATGTCCCCCGACACTCGCGTTTTAACGGGGTTTTACTGTATTTTAATTTCATTTTCAAAACAAGGAATTTTTACGGCAAGTATGAGCGCTATGTAGCTAATTGTGGTAACTTTAAAGCGTGCCGACTCAAACGGGAAGACCCAAAACTCATTATAACCCTTACCGACTGAAACGGGACAATTTCCTACTACCGGCTCAAACGGGAACGACTGAATTCGCACTAAACCGTCCACTCCGCTTTTAATCCCTTTGTCGACCCCTCTTACCAGCATGACTCGCCGCAGGTGCAAAAGCACGTGGTGACTTGGAATTTTATTTTGCATCAATTGCTTTGGTTTCTGACGAATTTATTTGGTTTTCCTTGTATCTATATCACTTTGAGCTACAATGAGCGAAATGATTTCTTTCGTGTGTAGATTCTGTTGGGCAATTGCTGCATTTAGAGAGCTGAGAGCTCAGACGCGAAACAAAACTGTAACATTTAAAAATAATAAAAATGTGTTTGATCAATATCCATTCATTCGACCGCCTCATTTTTATTCAGTGGCGTAGCCAAAGGGTGGAGAAACTTCAGGTATATTTCTTTTTAAAAGTTTCAGAACTTCAAAATCGTAAAATTTCCAAAAAAAAAAAAAAAATCCTTACATGTCCTAAACTTTTAACATTTGTCCTAATTTTTCTAAACATTTCTGTATTTTACTTCGAAATTTCGTAACAAACTGGGAACCTAAAATTAATATTTACTCTTTAAAAAAATAGCTTTGTAATTTCTCAATATATTTTTTACTTCGCACTTTTGAGAAAATAATGAATAATAGGGGAGACCGGGGAGTGTCCGGACAGTTCCCGCGAAAAATAATTCTGCTATGTTGGTAGTATTCTGCTATTATTGTCACATGCAAATGGCTGCCCGTCAAGTCAAAATACTACAGTGAAGTGAAAGAAAGTGATTTGGCGTAGTCTGATCTAAAATTAATTTTACTCTAAGTAGCTGAGCTTTCATTAAGTAATTTGGCAAGTCATGTTTTTTCTTCGTATTTATCATGAAAGCAGGGCATTTAAGCTATTATTTATATTTGTTTAAACTGGCGTCAAGTACACATTGCTTGTGTCACACTACATTTTCTTCAAGAATGTTGCTTGGGGAGACTCAGGACATTTGTCCCGAGTCTCCCCTTGTATTATGTTTGTGCGTTTCACGTATGCAGAGTAGCCACGGACACTCCTGAAAAGGAAGAAAGGGAACAAGTGCTAGCACCCTAGCCGAAACGCACACTAACTTTAAAAGAAAAAAAAAAGCAATAGTTAAAAAAAGGAGAATCAATTGTAACACGACAAGCTCGGATAGATGCATTTGATTACTATTGATTGATAGTAATCAAAGCAACTTTATAACTATGCAATTTATTGAATTTAAATCAGAGGCGCTTTTTGTTGGGGACAATTCACAAAACCGCCACAAATGTCGACCAATACATTTTCGCATACTGATGTTAAATTTTTCACAAAAATGAGGCCTAATTCTTCCTCCTATCGAAAAAATATCGGATCGAATAAATGGTTTGTTGCAAAATAATTCAAACTACTGGGTCACGTGTGGGGTATAATCTGCAATTATTGTGCCACTAACTGGATCGTAAACATCATCCCGTTTTTCGTAAGTTAGTTTAAAAAGTTTTATTTGGTACAGGAGTTACTTTACTTATATTTAGTTCGTTCTGTGTCATTAGAATGCAAATAGCACATATTACGAATCACAATGTTGCGAACTCAGATCGACTGTTACACGCAGTGGGCCTTTCACTGCACGCAAAGCAGAAGCAGATTTTAAGGATGAATGTGCGGAAGTTTTGCTCAAGGGAGTAAGAGAGATCTGTATTTGACGTCTTTATCAGCATCACTTCGAAATTAAACTCTCCGCTTTACTAAATTTATGAGGAACAATATTCCCACTTTAATCTGCAAAACAAACATAAATATTTTTATAAACTGTGCTCTGCACTGAAATGTGGAGAATTATGAGAAATATAATATTCTTCTTCAACAACGAAGTGTAAACACGCTGCAGCAAAACGAAATTTTCCTTTTGTATTTCCAATTTACGAGTTGATGGCCGTTAGTAAGACCGTTCAGCTCGCCAAAAAGCCATGAGATCAGATCGCTGTCAAACTAACGGCCCAAAAGCAACCCTAAGGCATACTCTGACTATATTTACTCTCAGATTGCAAAAACCGATACTATTAGCCTAATTTCAATACAAATTTGAAATCAGGATTTCCATATATAATAAACTAGTATGTTGTGGTCATCTGAGGCCCAGTGGCTGAGGGGTAGCCTTCCGCGCTACCATGCCACAAGTCTAGGGCTCAATTCGCGGGCTGGGCAGGGTCAACTCAGCCCTTCGTCCGGTTAGTGGGGTCGATAAAATAAGGATCCAGCATGCTTGGGAACTAACACTGGGGATTCTGGGATTCTGCGTCAGGCCGACCACTCGACCGGAATATCTGCTTCGCACCTCGGTCTCGAAAGCTGAGATGGGCACAGTAGGCCTCATCCCCCCCCCCCCCCGATGGGCTGTCGCGCAACTGAGTTAATTAGTTGTGGTCATCTAGAAACTTTCTTCCATATCTTTTATATGAATACTCTCTAAAAATGATCAAAGCGGACCACTCCGTTGGAGAGAGTGGCACCAAACTTTTGTTTGAATGTGGGCAATAAAAATGGCTATTTTAGATAATATCGGTTCGAAGATTAAAGGTTTTCTTGGCGCCTGAAGTCTGAAATTACAACAACAATACCTGAAGGGAAGGGAGATAGAAATGTTAGGGGGAGGGGTGAGGTTAGGGCGAAGGGAGAGGTGAACATTTTTCAACAATTCCTCAGTTTGTGTGCACAGTATTGTTATAAAAGGGAATTATTATTGATTAAATTTAGAAAATACTGACTAATACTGACCAGTTTTATGCTCTGTGATTAGGGAGATATCTTTCGTTTAAAATATATGTGGTTTTTTCTGCTTTTCTTTGAAATACAGCGAACAAGCGCAATTTTCAGGGGTTTATATATTTACCACGCATACAAATACATCATGAACTCATTAATGGTGCGGATTGATATAAATTTCCTTAGATCTAATTGACAAGAAATAAATATACTTAACGCAGTTCCCAATGAATGATTAATATAAGAATTGAAATTTCACAATGTCATTAAAAGCAATAATTATCAGAATTTTCATAAGTTCATGACCATTCAGAAAAAAAATATCATTCATCACAAACTGTAGGATGCTTTAAATTTTCACTTACCTCCAAACTATTATAGTTTTCTATCGACATTTTAACCCCGCAGCCTTCTGAAAAATAATCGCCGAGTGCTCGAGGTCTTCACATAATCTGCATGGTTCTGAAAAATAATGAGTACCATATTCACTCTTTGCTCTCGAGTTGAAATAACTGAACTTCTGCAACAAATCTCAAAACATTTGTCAACATATTCAAAATGTAACAAAACATTCCGTAGAAAATCATTAACTTACTTCAAAGATTGATTCTAACGAACCTAGTATTAAATAAAATGAGGGCCGTGGTAGCCTAGTGGTTAGCACGTCGGACTTCCACCTGGAAGATCGCGCGTTCGATACCCACTGAAGACCACCATGTATACTTGGGGATATGTGCATGTAAAATCCGTAGGCCCCACTAACTCTCCCCGTGCGTAAGCAATCCTAAGGCCTCGGCTAACAGGTAGGGGTCTGGTGGAGAAAAGTATTAAATAAAATTCTTATCGAGTTAAAAAAATTCAAAGATTCCCGACAATAAACGCCCGTGATTTCTGTAAACAAAAATGTAAACAAAGATTCGCTTCACTTGAAATTGATGAGCGAGTCGGAAACGGTTTGCTCGTGGTTGTCTTAACTGTATGCTCTTGAAATGGAGTTTTTTAAATCAACTCTGTTGAAATAATACAGCGAAACTTCAGTACAACCTCAATGGTAGCCACGTGAAAATATAATGTGAATGATTCTTTTTTTTACTTATTTCTTTTCATTAATCTCGGAAAACGTGAACATGGAAACCTTTTTTTTTTCTGTCATACATTTTATATTGTACATTATTCTTTGCAGAAAATGATGCGTGTAATGTCTTACGAAAAAGTTTCCTAATGTGATCTCAAAATTTACATTGTTGTGCATTAAAAAAGATGTGTCTGGTCATAGCAAAGCGCGTGTCTGTGATATTTAATTCTTTTTTCAATCGTGCTATTTTTAACATTAATTTGTATTGCATGCGCTCAAAAATTAACTTTCTTGCTTCTTTTTTTATATTAGAATTAGATAACAATACAGTTTTAAATTTTCGAGTGCTTTTTCAGAATAATTTCGCACTTTGAAATGTCTAGATTTGTGATGCTCAACTCTTTTCACCGCTGGGACACACACACATAACAATTATTTCAAGCCGGCTGCA
The DNA here is from genome assembly GCA_038502835.1 of Octonoba sinensis. NCBI lineage: Eukaryota > Metazoa > Arthropoda > Arachnida > Araneae > Uloboridae > Octonoba > Octonoba sinensis. Next base: position 12,350,459 of record CM076601.1, on the reverse strand, counting down.
ATATAAGTATGAATGTGCTTATCCTTTTTTTCGCGATAAAGTTGATAAATTCTTTTTAAAAACTGCCCTTTTCACATGCAAATGACACTGCAGTTATTTGCGAAAAGGGAAAAAGGTACTTTTTACAGGTGTTTTTGAACAAGAGTATCCTATATATTTTTATAAATCGTAGTTTGACAATTTTCTGAACCGTCTTGGGCTACAAAAAACACTCCGCGAGCTGCACGTGGTCCGCCGGTTGAGTGTCACTGGTCTAGACAATTGTAATACGTTACAACTACCTTTGGCATAAAAATAAGCGAGAATATTACTGAATTTAATCATTAACAGTTTTACTGTCTTTACGTAACTATCGTAAATTCTTATTGTTTCATAAAAAATAATGTTATTGGAAGTTTTCATGCCCCAATGAGCATTTTTTTTTTCATGATGGGGTTGTGTATCGGCTTAAGTCATTGCAGATTTGATTATAACAGGAGGATTGGTAACTGTCTCTTTCAGCAGCACCACCATCGGTCATACCATCGCCCCATGAGAGTTTTAGCGCCCAATTCCCCCCCCCCCCCGGGAGGGGGACACCTGAGTTCTGAAGAAGATAATTTTTTATTAGGAATTTAGCTTGACCGAGAGTATTTAAGCTAATTGGGTACTCAAGGGATCTTTCATATGACGTGTAATTAATTATACGGCTCAATTTTCTGCATCTGGAAAATCCAGACTTTAGCCTGTTTTGAAGCAGCAAACTTGGGGATAATAAGCCAGCGACCAACCACTTAACTAATGGCCGACACAATAGGTATCTAAACTTTAAAAAAAAATACCATAAATCTTATCAACGAATGTAGCAATGAATATAAAAAGCCCTTCCATAACTCAGTTTGAAACGAAAAATTAAAAATTCATATCATAAGCGAATATGCTTTCTTTTTTTTTTTTTTTTGGTAGATACATAACGTTTAAAGTGTCACTTTCAACTTTTAACCTGTCATTTCTAAAAATAGAACGTCCCTATTCTGCTAGAATAGACCATTTGTTTAGAGTATATCTAAAACTACTATTTTTTTAACAAAAATAATCATTGCTGTTTTTATTGGGTCGTTCCTATAACATTCTTTAGGAAAAGGCAATAGCTGACTTTCCAAAAAATACAAATGTTAACTCGCAGGCTTGGTTTTTAAATAGTTGAACCTCATAGATGCAGATGTTAATGTCAGAAATGGCAATTTTATTAAAAGACTTTCCGTTACGCATGAAAAATTCGAACATATAACGTATTACTAAGTGGTAGTAATAAAAAAAAAAGATAAAACAAGGAAAATGATAAAACAAATTGAATGAAAATATTTCTTCACTGTCGGGCAATTCCATATCAGATCATTCACTTTTTGACCTGACCATATCCAATTTTAATAAAATTTGGCACGAAACAAATATATGCTAACGTTCTGACAAACAAGGTTCCACAACAACACTATTCTACCACAGTACCAAAAATTAGGCAGCAACGACAATGGAAAGGTGCTGCTAAATTAACAGGTATATGTGTCTTAATAAATGACATAGACGCATAATACTTCAATACTCCTACCAATTTTTAAGAGGCTGTGGTAGCCTTGTGGTTAGGATGTCGAACTTCGGATCGGAGGACCTCGGGTTCGATATCCGAGCCGTTGAAGACCCACCATGTACAGTTGGGGATACGTGCATGTAAAATCCGTGGTCCCTGAAGTCCCGAGGGTACCAGAGGGTGGAGATTTTCCCTTCCCTTCACTCTTAGGTCAAAGAAGGAAGGTTGCGCCATCTGGTGTCATCCAAGTACATAATGAGCTAAGTCATACTCCCACCGTTGTGGTGCTCGTCTTTAAAACGGAAGGCGCTCCTTACTGCCACAATTCCTAGTCGCTCTGCGAAAGGGAGCTTGGATATCCAAGTGGCATTAGAAGCAACAGCAACCATTTTTTTAAAAATTTAGGCCTAAAATTATAAGAATCAGACTTTGATTTGCGAAATTTTGAAAATCAATCATTTAAAGCCAAAATTAACTTCAAAAACCTAAATTACAGAGGATCAATGAATAAAAACATCTGAAGAATAGAAAAAGGTATCTTTTAAACTAGATTGTGTGACGAAACATCACATTTTCGTTGGCTTATGAGCACCATTTCTTTCATTCCCTTGTTCATATACTTTCGCTTTTTGAGCTATCCAACTTGCCGCTGCGCAAAAGCTCACTTCAAGTACCTGTCACAAATGTATTTTTTCTATGAATCATTCATTCTGACCGTCGCATGCTGCATTATTACTGGTTTTTAATATCTGTCCCAACTATACTGGGGAAAACGTTTTCTGTTAGTATTAAGAAATGGTCATTTTTCGCCGGATTGCTTTGTTTGTTCTCAGGTCTTTATCCCTACTTAGCCTTTTACTTGGCGAATAAACGCCCCGTTTCTTTCTGAATTTTTCTCTTGCCTTCCCACTATAGGTCATTATAACTGTAATTTGCGTACTAATCTTCCGTCGAATGATCCTAAACAGGTTCCCCGATTATAAGAAAATTATCAGCTGCAAATATTTATGTGCACACCTATGGTTTTGTGGTGTGTATTCATGCGTTTAATTAAACGCTTATCTCTCTTTGTCGGAATAAAGCCTAGCGTGTAGAAGTTGTGAGTTATTATTTTAAATGTTTGAACCTTTACATGTTTTTTTATTTTTAAATTGATGAGTTCATTTTTCTCAGATAAGTATTTCCTCGATTATACTTTACCGTTAAAAACATCTATATTTGTTTACTTTTCTGTGATGATTCATTTTGTGTTTTATTTTGCATTACTCATGTCATAAATTTTTATTATTATACTGCTCTTATTATAAATATCTGATTGTAACACTTAACCCTTTATTTTATATTTGCTCAAGTTGGTTTGTATATTTTTCGTATGAAATTACGAAATATATAATGGTAAAGTAAGTTTTTGCTATTTACTTGAAAAATTTCTAATGCCAGTATCCTGGTATCGCGTTAACAAAATACCAAATACTACTATCGTATTTTTGGTTGGTAGAAGCTCGGTTCTCGCAGAACACCGAAAGTGAAGCATCATCGACTTAGGTCAGTGTTTATGAGGGTGACAGCCTGTGTGGGCCGTGTACGGTAAAGGGTGCACGTTAAATAGGTCGTGGCTCCAAAGTCCTCCAAGTGAAACGATACCTCTGGGAGTGTCAATGCCAGGTGACGGTCTCTCATCTGGGATCTGGTTCAAAAAGAGACCACAAAATTTGAGGTCAGGTCAGTCTTCAGCCCTCGTGTTTCCTCGCTCTAAAAGGAAGCTGCATATCACCCTAAGCCAGTGGATTATTAATCTTCTGGACATAGTAATCGGTTTTCCTATGCCAGGGGGATTAGTAGCAACGTGACTTTGTAGGATTGATTCCATTGCGTATTGCATTAAAAACTTAAACCAAGTTACGTACCGGTTATGGACAAAACATTATTTTTTCTTAGGAACTCCACTCTGGGGCCCAATTAAAAATGGAAACCGCTCCCCTTCCTTGGGGGCCTTGTTCAGAGTTCCACTCGAACTAGAGGCAGTCACAACAACATAGATTGCGAAGAAATACATATATAAGAAAAATACGTTTTTTTTTTTTTTTTTTTTTTTTTGTTTCAGATAATTTGGTAACATGTGCACTTCAGCAAAAAATGGCGGCATAGTTTCTTTCATTCTCCAAATGGCAGAAAATGCTTACTTTTAAAATTGACGGGGATATAGAGCAAATAGTTTCTCGCGTTTTCTGGATAAAAGGTTATGTACAGTATAATACTCTCAATAATACTAAAGGAATGCATGATTTGGTTCAGCAACATGACAGAAATAATGCATTTGTATGATGTATGAGGTACTTCTTCAGAGCAAAAAGAGGAGAAAGCTACTTTTTTATTTATTTTACATCTGCCATAAAAACTGCTTTAAAAAGTCATTTCGCTGTTTCTCAAATAGTTTCAACTCGCAAGATATAGTTTTCCAGAATATTTCATTAATACCACATAATTGAGGAAAATTGGGGTTCCACGGTAGAAGTCAATCTTAAAAGGGGTTCCGCGCATCAAAGAAAATAAGAAACGCTGCTCTAACGCTAAGTGTGAGACTAACGCATGATTCTTTGCAAGACAATGAAGCAAAAGTTGATTACTACTGCCATTTAATTTAAATTAAAAATAGCGCGATACTAATCCAATGAATGCAGAAAATAGATGTTTCATGGATACAAAAGGTGTGTGTGTGTGGAGAACGGAACTAGGCGGCAGCACTGCAATGATTTGCTAGAATAAATGCTAGAGGGCAGCACTACAATAAGTTATTAGTTAGCTCTACCGATGGCATTTTTTGGCCGATGGGCCAATGCCGATTGTTGGCCGATTGTTCCGAGATAGGCCGATGGCCGATTGCCGATTATTCTCCTCTTCCATCGGTTGATGGCCGATGGAAAAAAAAGTCGCTTTAAACCATTAAAATGTGCAGAATGCTTGTCACAACTGTCAAATCATTTATTTATTTTTATGTTTATAAAAACATAAATGCATAATTCAAGCACCGTAAAACTGTTTGGGGAAAGTTTACATAATAATTAAAACTAAAAGAATCACTCGCGATTCTAGCAAAGTAATTCAACTATTTGGAGGTTAAAAAATGCTATATCAGAGAATTTTTAATTCTTTTTTCTTATCTTTGCAAAAAAATCAACAACTGTTGGATCGGGTCTAATTCCCTTTCCTTCAACATTTTCTCTTAATAGCACCTCACTGCAAATGCCAAGTGCAGCTGCCTTTATTTTCTTATTTTTTTTCATGGAGAGGAATGCAGGTGTTAACAGACTAACAAATAATGTGGGTTTGTATCGAAATTGTCAACCTCTCAGTTTTTTTTCATAATTCACCCCTCCCCCTCCCCCCCCCCGTTTTTCGAGGAAAAGCGGGAACTACTATATGTTTCTTTTTCATTATAAAAGTTATTTTAACTAAAAATAGCCCTTTTTTCCAAAATAAAAAGAAAATATTAAAAAATTTCGCTCGCAGTAATGCGCCTCTGTTCATAACCAAGAAATACTGAACATTGCTTTAAAAACATAGACGTGATATTTTTTGGTCATTGCAAATGAAAGCTGGGTCTCAAGAACTAATCTTATTAGCTTTTTTTTTTTTTCTTGTGAGTTCAAAATTACACTGAAATACTTGACATGTTCTTTATATTTTCATGAGTACAATGTAAGGTCACCGAAATAAACCAATATTTTGAGCACCAGCAGTTTTCTGTTGACAAATAATCTTCTGAAAACACGTGATCGTTTATAAAAATTAAGATGTATTTTGAAAAAAAATATATATATATATATATATATTCATATATACGTTGTCAATTTTTGAAATTAATGAAATTGTAGCATTTTTATTAAGGTATTACAACGAAGTCTGTCCTTCGAACTCGTTTTTTAGCCTTCTTTCCCGTAAAAGTAAAAAAAATAATAATAAAGCATGAAAGAAGGCTTATGTATCGTAAAAATATCGTTAAAAATAAAGAAAAGTAAAAAAAAAAGTGAAGTAATTAAATAAAGATTGAAAAATAAAAAATTTGAAAGTAGGGTTTTGAGATGGGGAAAATGTGTGTCTGTCGGTCTGTCTGTCGGTCTGTCGGTCCGTCGGTCTGTCCCCCCCCTAATAACTTTTGAACGAATAGTCCGAGTCGAAAAATTCTTTTTGCATTCGAAAGACCTCGGCAAGGACATCTCATTTCCATATTTTACTTTTTGATTTGAACAATTTTTCGTTCAACTTTGAACAGTTCAAAAAAATTTAACATCAGCGCCTATGGGCGAAAATGAAGCAAATTATGTAAACTCTGGGTACAAGATCCATATTCCAATGAACAAGCTTACTGGAAGAACTGCTTGGCGTGAAATATCAATTTGAAATTTTTTGTTGCAAGTCGAACTCGGACACATAAAATTTCGATCAATAAACATTTATACTGGAAAAATTTTTCTTATTTTTGACCCATCTTTTCTATGTTGTAAACTAAAAATAAAATAATGAGAACAACCGCACACTAAAAGCAGATGCAACTTGATTGCTGCACAATTGCAGAAAAACTAACACGTGGGATCGAAGCAAAAAAAAAAAAAACGCTAGAAAAAAAAGTTTACGCTGGTAAAAATTAAAATTATTATCGTACTTTGATTGAGTTGACTTTATTGTTTACAATTTCGGAATAACAAGAAACATGACAAACTAAAAGCAGATGGTATAATATTATTGCACAATGATATCTAATGCACTAAGTCATTATTAAACGAAAACTGGACAAAAATGAGGCAACTAACCTAGAGATCACTCATAAATGATGTCACGCTTCGAGGGGGAGGTGGGTTCGTGAAATTGTGACTTAGTGTGATAAGGGGAGGGGGTAACAAGAAGAGTGACATCAGCCTTTACAACATAGCGTGACATGTGGCAAAGGGGGAGGGGGTTCCGTTGAAGTTTTTGTGACGGAGGGTCAAATATATCGGGAAAAAACGGGACATCATTTATGAACGGTCCCCTAGTGCGAAAAACAAATAGCACTCATAAGACCCCTCTATTACTTTTACTTTAAAAAACATATTCTATTTCGCGAGCATTTTGTTCAGAGAGAAATAATTTTAATAATGAAGGTTTTCGGGCAGCGATCGCTTAAACTATTTTTCCGAATTTTTTATCAAATACTTTGTAGAATGACATTATTTTTGTGCCTTTTTAAACTGATATTCTGCCTTTTATTGTAATCAAAATAAAAATCTAGCTATGGAGAAAAGAGAAAGTTAAAGACAGAATTCTTTCTGGAAAGTTGCGAAAAACATCGGCCTTGCATCGGCTTTTAGATGTTTTTCTAGGCCGATGGGCAGATGTTTTTTTAAAGTTAACATCGGCCGCCGATGCCGATGGCCGATGGCAACTTTGTTGAACAATCGGCGCCGATGCATCGGTCGAGCCTTAGTTATTAGATTCGGTGCTAGATGGCAGCACCATAAGTATGATAAGATTTCTATCTTACAAGTCGTGAGTGAAAAAATTGTTCCAAAAAACTCTTATATACTAGGATTGCTATAGACAGGACCGGAGCTACCATTGAGGCAAACTAGGCAGCTGACTAGCGCGCAAACCTTGAGGTGGTGCAAAAATCCAACCACCTTTTTAAAGCAACTCGGTTGTTAATTATTTTTTTTTTCTTTCCAATGGGGCTGCGGTATTGGGTGCTACAACCATTGCAGACCTAGTGCGTTCCCCAGTAATGGTACCATCTCTTTCAGCGGCACCACAATGAGTGTGGTACCTTCGCCGCATGAGAATTTTGACGTTCAGTTTCCACTAGATGGCGGTACCTGAGCTCTCGTTGATGCAATATGCACTAGGAATTTAATTTAGCCGGGAGCATCCAAGCCAAATGTCTACTCAAGGGATCTTTTACATGCCGAATCATCATACGACATGGGCTCAGACGATTTTCTGCATCTTGAAAATCCACCGACTCGGGCCAGGTTTGAACCCGCGATCTTGGGCGTACGAGGTCTGCTGCCTTACCACTACTAAACCCTGTCGGCCGGTTGTTAATTATATAATTTTAAAAAATGTGAAGATGTGATTCGGTATGTGTAGTTGATCACTCCCTTCCCGTGACCAGACATTCAAACTCCAAAGGCATATGACTTCTTTCTCTATAGTTAGATGTGATTCGGTATGTGTAGTTGATCACTCCCTTCCCGTGACCAGACATTCAAACTCCAAAGGCATATGACTTCTTTCTCTATAGTTAGATGTGATTCGGTATGTGTAGTTGATCACTCCCTTCCCGTGACCAGACATTCAAACTCCAAAGGCATATGACTTCTTTCTCTATAGTTAGATGTGATTCGGTATGTGTAGTTGATCACTCCCTTCCCGTGACCAGACATTCAAACTCCAAAGGCATATGACTTCTTTCTCTATAGTTAGATGTGATTCGGTATGTGTAGTTGATCACTCCCTTCCCGTGACCAGACATTCAAACTCCAAAGGCATATGACTTCTTTCTCTATAGTTAGATGTGATTCGGTATGTGTAGTTGATCACTCCCTTCCCGTGACCAGACATTCAAACTCCAAAGGCATATGACTTCTTTCTCTATAGTTAGATGTGATTCGGTATGTGTAGTTGATCACTCCCTTCCCGTGACCAGACATTCAAACTCCAAAGGCATATGACTTCTTTCTCTATAGTTAGATGTGATTCGGTATGTGTAGTTGATCACTCCCTTCCCGTGACCAGACATTCAAACTCCAAAGGCATATGACTTCTTTCTCTATAGTTAGATGTGATTCGGTATGTGTAGTTGATCACTCCCTTCCCGTGACCAGACATTCAAACTCCAAAGGCATATGACTTCTTTCTCTATAGTTAGATGTGATTCGGTATGTGTAGTTGATCACTCCCTTCCCGTGACCAGACATTCAAACTCCAAAGGCATATGACTTCTTTCTCTATAGTTAGATGTGATTCGGTATGTGTAGTTGATCACTCCCTTCCCGTGACCAGACATTCAAACTCCAAAGGCATATGACTTCTTTCTCTATAGTTAGATGTGATTCGGTATGTGTAGTTGATCACTCCCTTCCCGTGACCAGACATTCAAACTCCAAAGGCATATGACTTCTTTCTCTATAGTTAGATGTGATTCGGTATGTGTAGTTGATCACTCCCTTCCCGTGACCAGACATTCAAACTCCAAAGGCATATGACTTCTTTCTCTATAGTTAGATGTGATTCGGTATGTGTAGTTGATCACTCCCTTCCCGTGACCAGACATTCAAACTCCAAAGGCATATGACTTCTTTCTCTATAGTTAGATGTGATTCGGTATGTGTAGTTGATCACTCCCTTCCCGTGACCAGACATTCAAACTCCAAAGGCATATGACTTCTTTCTCTATAGTTAGATGTGATTCGGTATGTGTAGTTGATCACTCCCTTCCCGTGACCAGACATTCAAACTCCAAAGGCATATGACTTCTTTCTCTATAGTTAGATGTGATTCGGTATGTGTAGTTGATCACTCCCTTCCCGTGACCAGACATTCAAACTCCAAAGGCATATGACTTCTTTCTCTATAGTTAGATGTGATTCGGTATGTGTAGTTGATCACTCCCTTCCCGTGACCAGACATTCAAACTCCAAAGGCATATGACTTCTTTCTCTATAGTTAGATGTGATTCGGTATGTGTAGTTGATCACTCCCTTCCCGTGACCAGACATTCAAACTCCAAAGGCATATGACTTCTTTCTCTATAGTTAGATGTGATTCGGTATGTGTAGTTGATCACTCCCTTCCCGTGACCAGACATTCAAACTCCAAAGGCATATGACTTCTTTCTCTATAGTTACTTATAATTATGCCTTCCTCCCACCCCCGGGGTGAAGGGGTCATTGTTCAAAATTCTCTGATTTCCAATGGATCGCGGGATACAAAACAGCACCGGGAGTCTACTACACTCTGTATAGGAAGAAAGAAGCACAAATGAACGAAGTGCTAGACAAAGTGGCCAAAATTTACGGATAAATGTAATTTTGAAGAATGTTTAATTAATATATAAAATACTAAATATTTGTTTATTACTGTTTCTTTTAATTAAAAAAAATATAAGTTTGTAAGGAAGGGGTGCATTAATCAACTTTGCCTAGGGCGCAAAAATACCTCGCGCCGGCCCTGGCTATAGATATTGTTTAAAATATATCTTGTCAAGATTAATATTAGTAAGGAACTGTTGGTCTTAGAGCTAAAACTATTTCTCTAAACTTACAGTTTAGTTAACTTAAAGTTTAATCTTTATTGCTTTTGTTCAGTGCAAATTATAAGTAAACTTCACAGGGCTCGCAGCAAGTTTTATCCTCTAAAGTAGTTCCAAAAGTGACTAATTTAAAGAAAAAAAAAAGTGGGAATTTTTTTTCGAGAATATAAAGGAACCATAATTTAAAGTAAACAATAAATTCTTCTAAAACAAAACAAGCCTACTTTCCCGCAAGCACCAACATTGATTTTCTGGTAACGAAATATTTCTATCCCAAATGGCTAAGGCTCAAAACTACTTTAAATATTTGTTTTTAACAGTTAAAACATATTTCTGAAAAGGAAATAGTTTACGTTTATGCAAAAAGAAAATCCCTCATTCATATAAAAATGGATATCAACTGTAATTTTCTCAAAGTGATCGGCAGGTTTTACAAAACTTCAACTATTTAATATGCGTATTCATTCATTATTTATTTATTTATTTTAGGGGATCAATTTAAATTTAAGTTTTTCAACGTGTTATTGCTAAAACATAGAAGAATCACATTGTGGAAGTGAATTACAGCAAAAACGTCCCCTGAAATAAAATTTTGAATCTTAATAGGCTGAAAAAATAAATATAGGTAAATAATTTTTTTAAACACCACACAATAGTTCCTAATTTTAAGTATGTAAGGTAAAAATTTGAAATTTTAATATTTCATGCTGCAAGAAAATTATTTCAGTTTATAATAGTTAGGGGTTTTGTGTTTGTGTTAAAAAATCATTTTTAATGAGAGTGTTCTTTTAAATTAAAAAGTTAGAATTTCTTCTGCCGGCACTTGTTTTTTGAATTGCTCAAACACAACTTAAAAATACTCAAATCAAATATTTTTTTTTTTTTTTTGTAGAACAATTTCAAAAGTTCTTCTTGATAAGTTGATTAGAATCAAATTCGCTTGCTGGACGCAGATTTATATAAGCTTAAGTATTTGCGACCTCTTCAAAATTGGACAAAAACTTGTCTGGGCGAAGACTTTTCTCCCCCCCCCCCCCCCCCCAAAAAAAAAAATGTTACTTTCAGATCAAACTTTCCACTCAAAGTTATTTCCATATACAATTGTGTTCAAGCCACCCCTCTAAATTCTTAAAGGGAAAATGGAAATAAATAGATAATAAATGTTCGTTCATAACTTATTTCTCCAAACCCAATCGATTGGTAAGTACATTTGTAACCCATTCATTCTTGTAAAAGTCTACCCTTTGTTTAGCTTTGAATTTTTGTTAACAAGGCTTTGACTTATGCCAAAGTATTACAGTGAAGCCTGTTTAAGTTGACCACTTGCGGTGCAGCACTTTTGTGGTTGATTATTTATAGAAAAAAAAATTATTCGAATCAGTTAAGAACCTTTGAAACAGTGGCGGTTTTAAAACACTGTTTTGTTGATTTTCTGAAAACGGCCAGTTTTGTACTAAATTTTATAAGTCTGTAACGAAAGAAATATTTTTTTTGCAAAATTCTATTCTGATAATTTATATGTCCCTTAGCTGTAACTACTAAATTTTTTTTTTTAAGTCTGTGAGGGTCATGTGACACGCTCTGCCCTGATCTGAAATGGAATGGCTCAGCCGCCATTTTGAACACGTGCTTCCAGTTTGAAATTGGAAGGTAACCCTGTGTAATCTACATTAACTCAAGAAAAGACATTTCGCCAATTTTCCCTTTTTTACAATCCACTCACTGTTGATACGAAGGAAGAAAGGCTTGACTTTCCAAAACCGAATTCGCCCCAATCTAATGACCCAAAGGTTTATAATCCCCTGATGACAGCTCGAAAGTTTGGGAAAACGGAAGCCACGACCTAGACAGGTGATCAACTTATAGACTTAGGGTTAGGTTGAGGGTGAAGAACTAATTCCGCTCTTTTTACAAAAGCTGCCTACTTAGACAGGTTTTATTGTACTATGGAGGGGATTGGGGGGGGGGGGATACATACGGAAGGGCGAACACAGACCGTCTGACCAACAAACAATTCCCTTATAACTTAATTTCGAAAATTTATAGATTAAAGTATAATTTATTAAATAATTTATTAATTTTATTTTCCTACTTATTTTTGCTTTTAGAAGTACTGTTTGCAAAATATTAAGTTTTCTGTCACGCTTTACTTTTACCGGAAAGTAAGCTAAAAATAACAAGTTAAAAGCAAAAGTTAAAAGCAGCAGTTTAAAAAAAATCACTTAGTAATTGTTTGGATTCGCCCATCACACTTCATTTTGCATAATTTCATTTGCGCATGTGCGTTTTTTCAGTTAAATATAGCTCGCCGCCAGGTGCGGTTGAATTCCAATTCCAATTTCAATTCAATTGTATGCTTCGACTTTCACCGCACTGACGTGCAAAAAAATAAAGACCTTAATTTGAAACTGCGTTATGTTTGATTCAAGAAGTTGAAGCCACCCCGCTCCTGACAAAAGTCGATCCCTTAAGCTGGGAAAACATTGGAGGTTCCACCGAGATTTTTGTCGTGGTTTTCATCTGATCAGAAGTAAGAAATTTCTTTTACTTTTACAAAATGGAAGCCGCGGAATTCATCAGACTGCGTGGCTACGAAAAAGAGGCTCTGACCCCTATTGAAACCTTTCTAACCACCGCCAGCTCTGATACGAATTCAGTCAACATTAACAATCTACTTGTCAGGTTAGAAGAAATATTTGCTAAATTACTTGAGTACGACGCTGCTTTACCCTCAGATCAATCTGAAATTGAAGAGCTTGAAAATCGTTATTTCGTCGCAAAAGCGGGTCTTCAAGAATTATTGAAATCAACATCACGTGTTGATCAAATTGATCCAAATCCCAGTTTTCTAAACGCAAGCTTTGGAAACACTTCGGATTTTCGATTGCCTAGAATCTAGGCAATCGAAAATCCATATAGGAATAGAACATCTTAACATAATTAAGAAAAAATGTAACGAGGGAAATAGTTTCCTTAAAATTTACGTTCAGGATACAGTTTCATCTTTCATCTCGTTGTCTGTAATGCGTAATCGTTCTACTTCACTGTACGAAGCAAGTGATGTTACATGACTGCAACCATAAATGTTAAATGGGAAAATTACTTTTAACAAACCTACTTAAAAATGATACTGAATTTGAGTCTTTCAAGATTTGACCAGAGATATGCCTTTTATTTTCAGACCAACCAGAAAACTGTTTTTCCTTCTGTTCGTACAAATGCAACTAACCAGGATTTAATTTGTACAGTAAAACTCCTCCACAGTGGATACTGGCAAGACAAACATAGAAGTGCTCGCACAAGGGATTTTTTTTAAATAATTTTAGGCTCAATGATTTGTGTGCAACCCGGAATTAAAAAGTGCCAGCTTGAGAGCGGTGTGCGCATTAGAGCGGTATTTTTTAGGAGGAGTTTTACTGCTAAATTTGTCCTCTACTTTATCATGGTATAATTTATGTTACCAACTGTAGTAAATTTCCTCATGTCAAATGCGCGAAAGATATATACTTTTCTGTATTGGTAGTATAAGGTTGTATTATTGAAATACTATAGACATTCTTAAGTGAAACTTCAATCTATTCTAGACAAACACATAACTACATTTACAATTCACTAACATAAACTTATAACATACAGCAACACTGCCGCCCATTGTACTGCTGAGTAGAATGAAATAATGAACCGTATATATCAAAGAGAAGTAAAAGTAGTAGTCACATAGAAAAACGTTGGATGTTATAGTAATTGTTTTGAACTGCAGACAATCATTAATAATATGAAAATGTGGAATAAAATAAATATAAATGAAATATATACCTTTTCATTTAACGTTTAACTCAATGGTGAATACTGTAACTGAGAGCCATAGTATCTTAAGTCCATTTTTCGAGTTTTTGCGAGTTTACAATTAATTGACTTGCAAAGCACCGACGACAAAGCCATTGGTTGCATGAGGGTTCCAACCTTTTAAAGCTCCCATCGGACTTCTTTATTCTAAGGTTCGCACGGTAAAGTCTTGTCTTTAGTACTAAAAATGTTAACTTTTTAACTTCAAGGCTATAAGGAACAGTATATGAGAAAGAATAGGCACTTTAAAAAATTGTTATTAAAAGCAATAATTATCAGATTTTAAAATAGTTGTTTGAAATAAATGGCCAATTAAAAAAACACAGCAAACATTTCGTTGCATTAAGTTTTCGCTTACCTCAAACTTTTCCCCATCAACATTTGTTTACCGCTTCTGTACTAATCCTGGGGGATTCTGAAAAATATAGAGTTCAATATTCAATCTCTGCTTACAAGTGGGAATAATTAAACCGCCGCAACAAAGCTCACAACGTTTGTTTAAACACATTTCAATTTTAACAGAACAGCCACAGAAAACTATTCACTTTCTTCTAAGATTGGTACTAACGAACTTTGCATTTAATTTCAATTTTAGCACTAACAACTTCACTACACTTCACACCCACTTTTCTGGCGGCGAAATACAAACAAAGATTTGCTTCACTTCAAACAATGAAGGAGTCGGAAATATTTCGTTCGCATGCGTTAGGTTGAACTATGCTCAGTAGGGTGGGTCGAAAAAAAGTAATTTTTTTTTTCGGAGCGCTGTACCGCGGAAAACGTGCCTCTGGTAACGTAAGTAATATGCGAAATAAAAAACAGATTTCTATTGAACCCCTAGCTAGCGCATTGTACTTAAAATTTCGATTTTTTTCGAAAGTCAAGTCATTTTACAATTTTTTTCGCAGAAGTCAGCCATTAATATTTTAAACTGCTGTAGCGAAAAATCATTTATTAAAAGGATTGAAAAGCACACAAAAAAAAATTTAAAACAGTCAAAATCTTCCAATGTGGTAGCGCAAAAGACACAAAAATCGGTAAATTATTGCATTTAAGGTACATACTAACACCTAATGTGAAAGGCATAGCCCAGCATGCTGAATTATGTGTTAATAGCCCATTTCTTTTTTTTCACTTTACACTTCAATTCATTGAAATAGAATAGCGTTCCGCAACCGGTAGTTCGCGAAAATAATATTGCAATAGCGGAATTTTTAATTGCTAACGCACAAGAAAAAGCAAAATAATAAATTTACATACGTATTAGGACGGAGTGTAAAAATGATTTTTTTGAAATAAATTGTTTTCCCGATAATGCATTTAAGTTGTGGACTGGCACACGAAGCATTCGTACAAAATTCGAAATGCCCTTATTTCTACTATTGTCTGATTTCGAAAACTTGTGTCACAAAGTGGTATCGGAAGAAATTCCTTGATTCATTTAAAATTTTGAACGTATCTTTCCCCTACCATTTCCCACTTTTTCCTCACCAACGCAACGATCAAATAAATTCATTACGATAGCGAGAACAGTGACGCATCGCTCGCGGTGGAGGGGGAAAAGGCCGCCATTTTGAGCCTACTGTGCTCAGTATCGAGATTTGCAACTAGTATAGCTTTCGACTCATAGAAGCTACGATACCTGTTTAACTTTCAATCATTAGCTGTCGTCAAAATCTATCGATTGTATATAAAACATTAGTTTAAAGTAGTGACAGTGAATATAATAAGGTGTTAGGATAAAAAAAAAATCCGTTGCATAAATGTATTCACGTACAACACACGGCCGTGTCCATGACACACAGCCACACCCCACATTTTTATCATTTAACAAGAAGTTCCGTCTAGAACTATACGAGCCTACTTTCCCGTATACACCAAATTCAAATTTATAATCTAGCTATCTCTTGCTCTCTCTTTCTTATTTATCTTTAGTTCTAATTATTGAAAGTATACCTTTTTCAACGGATAATACATATTCATTCACTCACTCATTCATTCTTTCATTTATTCAGCCATGCATTTACTCATTCATTCGTTACCTCATTCAAGTGTTTATTCATTCATTTACGCATTCATGTATTTATTCACTCATTTATTTATGTTTTCATTTATTCAATAATTTATTCATTCATTCTTTTCCTCATTCATTTATTCATTGATTTATTCTTTCACTCTTTCATTTATTCATTCATTCATTATTTCACTCATTGAGTCACTGAGAAATATCCTTGAAAATCCCGATCAAAAAATTTCATAGCAAAATAGGCTCGTACGTTCTGGATAAACTTTCTATTTCTACATGTTCTACGTTATAAGAGCTTTCCGATAAAGTTTGTTCCAAGCAAATCGGTCCGTTAGATCAGGATTTATATAGGGTTGAAATTTCCCCGTAAGCTCTGTGTTAATTTTTTGAACTGTTCAAAAATGAACAAAAACTGTTCAAATCAATATTTCACGCCGAGAACTCCTTTCAATAAGCTTTCAATAGGAACTTGGCTCTTGTGCCCAGAGTTTACAGAATTTGCTTCAATTTTGTCCATAGGCGCTAATGTTAAAATTTTTTGAACTGTTCAAAATTGAACAAAAAATTGTTCAAATCAAAAAGCAAAATATGGAAATGAGATGTCCTCGCCGAGATCTTTCGAATGCAAAAAGAATTTTTCCAATCGGACAATTCGTTCAAAAGTTATTAGGGGGGGACAGACAGACAAGACAGACAGACAGACAGACAAAAAAAAAAAAAAAAAAAAAAAAAAAAAAAAAAAAAAAAGACAGACAGACAGACAGACAGACAGACAGACAGACAGACAGACAGACAGACAGACAGACAGACAGACAGACAGACAGACAGACAGACAGACAGACAGACAGACAGACAGACAGACAGACAGACAGACAGACAGACAGGGCGACAGACAGACAGACAGACAGACAGACAGACAGACAGACAGACAGACAGACAGACAGACAGACAGACAGACAGACAGACAGACAGACAGACAGACAGACAGACAGACAGACAGACAGACAGACAGACAGACAGACAGACAGACAGACAGACAGACAGACAGACAGACAGACAGACAGACAGACAGACAGACAGACAGACAGACAGACAGACAGACAGACAGACAGACAGACAGACAGACAGACAGACAGACAGACAGACAGACAGACAGACAGACAGACAGACAGACAGACAGACAGACAGACAGACAGACAGACAGACAGACAGACAGACAGACAGACAGACAGACAGACAGACAGACAGACAGACAGACAGACAGACTTTTTCCCCATCTCAATACCCTACTTTCAATTTTTTTATTTTTCAATCTTTATTTAATTACTTCACTTATTTTTGACTTTTCTTGATTTTTAACGATATTTTCACGATACATTAAGCCTTCTTTCATGCTTTATTATTATTTTTTTTTACTTTTACGGGAAAGTAGGCTAAAAAGCGTTATTTGTAACTCCGAAATTGTTATGTGCAGCAAATTAATGACAGTTATATTCATTAATTTACTTTTTTGCACAAATAAGCCGTTTTACTAGATACAAGAAAGTTTATTGCTCGCACATTGTCATTCTCATGAAGTTTTTGAATGTAAATATTTTAAAAAATCTGAACAGTGGAGCACGACGTATTTCTTTGACCCGCAAAAAAAAAAAAAAAAAAAAAAATCGGGATACATCATTGACATTTTACTGGGAAAAAAAATGCAGTTCTATGGCGAATTGAAGCATATTTTCAGAATATCACTGATCATTTCGTTTCTGGTACATTAACTGATAGAGAAATATAAAGAAATGATTTTTCTTAGCTATCATTTTTACATAGTTCATTTTATGTGCTAAAGTTTGAATTTAAAAAAAAATCTGGATATTACGAGCACTCGGTTTTAATCCCTTAACAGTCGTTATAACAGAGTTTGACTACATATGCAATTCATTTACTAATTTACATATAGTTGAAGGAAGCTTTCTTCACGGAACGTCAGATTTAATCGCAGGTAAAATGATGTTTTGAACCAGTGTCTAATTCTCAACGATTTGCTGATAGGCGTTTTCCTAGTTTTCTCCTATTCAATACGTGATTGGGAAGCAGAGAACCCTCCCTCTCCCGAAAAAGTCCTGCAGATTTCTCCCAAGTTGCTACGCAATGAAAAAGTCGCTCGAATTGTGTACTTGAAATGGGATGAAGGAACATTACTCTTTAAAAGCAAAAACTCCTTTGTGCTGGCTGAAAAATAAATGCAATGTTGGAGGTTTTTTTTTTTTTTTTTTTTTTTTTTTTTTTTTTTTTTTTTTTTTTTTTTTTTTTTTTTTTTTTTTTTTTTTTTTTTTTTTTTTTTTTTTTTTTTTTTTTTTTTTTTTTTTTTTTTTTTTTTTTTTTTTTTTTTTTTTTTTTTTTTTTTTTTTTTTTTTTTTTTTTTTTTTTTTTTTTTTTTTTTTTTTTTTTTTTTTTTTTTTTTTTTTTTTTTTTTTTTTTTTTTTTTTTTTTTTTTTTTTTTTTTTTTTTTTTTTTTTTTTTTTTTTTTTTTTTTTTTTTTTTTTTTTTTTTTTTTTTTTTTTTTTTTTTTTTTTTTTTTTTTTTTTTTTTTTTTTTTTTTTTTTTTTTTTTTTTTTTTTTTTTTTTTTTTTTTTTTTTTTTTTTTTTTTTTTTTTTTTTTTTTTTTTTTTTTTTTTTTTTTTTTTTTTTTTTTTTTTTTTTTTTTTATTCGATTCATAGAACAAAAGTAATGGGCAGAAATGTAGTATGTTTTTTGTTTCTTCATCCATAACTTTTGACTAAAGGAACCGATTTTGACGATTTTTTCTTTAATCGATAGAGGGTCGTCTCACTCAAATATTGTACATGAATCTGACTACATTTATTTATTTTTTTTTAGAAAAAACGTTGCGGGTGAAAAATAAGTATTTTTTATTTTAATTGGAAAGGCTATTAATAAATATAAAACTCATTGTTTAAAAAATGTCTGTTGCCATTGTGTTATAATATTAAAAGCAATTACAGCAAGAGTTTGACTGAAGGCTTCTCTGAGGCAAAAACTAAATCCAATAAGTTTGTTTGTTGAAATCGACTTCAAAACGGAATTTTTCATACAGATGATTAGTTTTTAGTGCCATTTATTCAAAGAAGGTTTGCCCTTTGATATGGGTTTTAAAAAAAAGGAGAATTTATATAGAAAATGTATTTACACTAAAAAGAATAAAATAAAATAATTTTTATAAAAAAATAGAACTGACTTCAAATTATAAATTGCGCTAAAAAGTGAAAAATAAATTATTTTCTTAAACAACATCAATGTGACTTTTAAACATAGTTCTAGAAGTCGGTGCAAAATTATGAGTCCAATTACCATCACCACATTTGCTACTTCACATTGGAACTCTTGCTAATTCCGGGAAAATATATATATTTGTAACTGATTCATGATTACAAAGATTTCATCTATCCTAATTTTGCCCTGACTTCTAAAACTATGTTTAAAATTCACATCGACGTTGTCAAAAAAATTAATTTATTTTTAACTTTTTAGCGCAATTAATAATTTGAAGTCGGTTCTATTTTTTATAAAAATTATTTTATTTTTCCAGTGTTAGTAAATTTTTTGAATGATAGATACACAAGAACTTGCTAATTTTCACAACCGATCTAAGCGGGAAAAGTGCCTTAGCGTTTGAGACGTGATTTTTAAGACAATTCGATAAATACGGGAGAAGGGAAGAAGCGAAACGATCGGGTATAGGTCAACTGCACTGCTAGATGGGCGGGGCATCCCAACTGCACTGCTGTGATCTTATCTCTATGTCCGAGCTGCACTGGCATGCCTCCGGAAAAAATGTCGGAATTGCACCGGAAGTTTCCCCCCTTCGATGTCTTAAAATACCAGGAAACGCCAGTCCTTATAATTTATGTGCAGCCATTTTTGGCCACTTTTTCGTAAAAGTTAAAAAAATAAGAAGAACCCTGAAGGATGTCTTAAATGCATTGTAAAAATATTGCTCAGAAATAAGTTAAATAAATAAGTATTCAAATTAATTTGTGAAAGAAAAAAAAAGCTAACCCATTTTAAAGCAGAACAGTTATGAATTGTGTTGAAAAGTAGAACATAAATTCATTCTTTAAACAACAATAATACTACTTTTAAACATATTTAAAGTCGGCACAAAATTATAACAGTCTAATTGCCATTATACCATGAGTTACATAAGACTTTTTTTAGAAATTGCTGCAAATAGCTCTACATTATTTATATTTGTAATTGACTAGAAAAGATTCTATTTAAGGTATACGTACACACTTTAAATTTTCTTCTTTAATTTTGATTTTAAAAATCAACTTTTTCTACACCTAATCAGTGATGTGTGTTTGATGACATGTGACAGATTAATTCATTGCTGAGTTATCTTGTTTCAAGTTAAGCCTCACATAGCTGAAACATGATTCTTCAGAAATCGACTTCAAAGTTAAGGAAACGCGGATTTTTACATAGTAATACCTCGAGAAAAATCCCAGTTACTAAAGAACTATTCCGAATATTAGCAACATGTTTGTATCGTTTGAAAGGTAAAGAGTTGGAGAACAATTTGAAGTAATAAATGTTTTTTCGATATTTTGGTCGATTTTAGCAATTTCAAGTGTGTATGTACACCTTAACATAATTTTGCACCAATTTCAAATATGGTAGTA
Organism: Octonoba sinensis; assembly: GCA_038502835.1. Taxonomy (NCBI): domain Eukaryota; kingdom Metazoa; phylum Arthropoda; class Arachnida; order Araneae; family Uloboridae; genus Octonoba; species Octonoba sinensis. Next base: position 12,330,056 of record CM076601.1, on the reverse strand, counting down.
GAAAGTAGTATTGATGCTTAAAGAATGAATTTAGCTTTTTGCGCAGTTTGTAGTTATTTTGCTTTGAAGTCTGCTTTTTACCCTAGAAAAATTCTTTTATTCATTTTTTTAGTGTAAATGCATTTTCTCAATGCACACTAAATTATAAAAAAAAAAAAAGAAAGAAAGAAAAGAAGAATATTGAAGAGCACACTTATTTTCAGTAACTGGCACTAAAAACTAGTAATAATTTCTATGATAAATCCGCTTTGAATTTGATTAAAAGAGCACTTTATGTTTACTAATTACTAGTAGCACCCACACGTCCATGCCATGGTAAAAAGAAAAAGATTGTCGTTATACGTAAACTGGTAACTTTTTTATAAGCTTAGAATATTTGTATGGAATTCAGCAGGCAGATATGAAAATAGCAGCTCACGGCAATCAATTGGCGATTTTATTGTACTTAATCAACTTTGCTGTATTTAAGCAACTTTAGTGTATTCAAGCAACTTTATTTTTTGTCCAAAAAAAAGCACTGAAATCTATGTTGGCATACGGGAAAGTAGTCTCATTTGATTAGGGTGTAACTTGAATTATTTTTGTTTCTTTACAGAATTTTCCCTTCACACTTTTTCCAGGCTTAGGACTGGCAGTGGCAGAAGCCCCTGGCGTGTTTAAAAAATTTGCAAGAATGAAATAATTCTTTTGTGTCAAATCGGGCTGATGTTCCTTCGTCTTGTTTCAAAAAATGCAACTGAGATTTCTAACAATCATTATTGTGATTTTGTTTGTATTTTTTATAACTATAATATGATACAGCATTCAAATAATGCTTTCTTGAAACTTCTTTATTTTTATACTTAAGCTTCAAAATTTCCAAATTTTCTATTCGTGTTTTGAATTTTCTGTTTGTTATTTCTTTCTTAGTATGGGTGCTATTTTTAAGTGCATATACATCAACTTGTAACAGCTTGATTGCTTCAACAAAGGCATAAATATTTGGGTGAGGTGCACTGAAATTTGAACTAAATTTAGCATGGAATGATTCGCAGGCGTTCGTTGTTCTTTCTCCTTCCAACGTATTAGATGCCCAGATTACAGGAGGAAATGCGGCTTCTTCAGCTATGTACGTGTCTGTCAGATAGTCAGCATATTTTATTAGCCTTATATCATTTGGAATATCGGACATTAAATCTTCCGTGAAAGCATCCGCAACCTCCGAATGGTGCAAATAAAGAAGACCAAAAGACAAATGAAGCCATTTTCCGACTTCTGAACTTGCATCTCTATAATCATTTACCAAACCTAAATGTTGGACTTTTCGCCACCACGACTGTGCTGCATGAAATCGACATCCTGTAATATCACAAGTCGGCCAAACATTTTGAACTGCTGATGTATACCCGCTTCAAAATCGGCAACAATACTTTTGGGTTGCAGGGTAAGCCCCAGTTCTGAGCAGCGGCTGGCGAGCATCCTGAACATATCTTCATATATGCACGCACTTTTTGTCGGCAAAAGGAAATGAACAAGTGGGATGTAATGACCATTTTCATTCGTGTGCACAGTAAACAATTGGAAAAAAATTTTCGGACAGTACTTAAATGTCCCATCAACAAATAATGTTTCACTTGAACACAAAATTTTCATGTTCGAAGCAGTCGCAAAACACACAATACCCTTGGCTTCGTCATTAATTTGAAGCATTTCTTCACCTTGATGGGTTTTGATATCCAGCGAAAACAGAGAAGCATGGACTTCTCTTGCGTTTTTTGGTAAAGCTGGAAGGATTGTTCGACGTGCTCTGCCTATATTTTTCCTCATGTATTGTATATCCTTCACACTGATTTTCTCTACATGTTCTGAAGGGGCAATGCTGATTTCTTTTCGGATTAATTTTTGAGGCCTCTCAGTTAGATCATCAATAGCTTTCCTCTTTATGCTGTTAGAAATAATTTGTCTGTTCAAGTTTTTGTCCAATTCGTGATTGTGTACTAGTTCAGACTTCAAAATAACCGTCGCATTTCCATCTAGGTATAATTTTGCATTGCATTTTCTGTTTACGCATCGCCATTTCCAGCCGACTTCTGTTTCATACTCTCTATAAAACTTAAAACTGTCGTATATTACTAATTTACGTCCTCTTTGGCTGTACATAAATTCCATTTCGCTCAATAATCCAAGGTTTGTTACTCAAGAAAACACGCGTGAGAATGACTCTTGGCCACTTCGTCTTAAGTAATTCAATCGGAATACCTGTATGAACCAGTTTCCTACAGTGTTTTCCATATTGTCTTCGCGCGCTTTGGATTATCATTGGATGTTGACGATCACGTGCGTGGTTGGATTTCTAGCATCCGTTCCGCTCGATATCAAAGACATATATGCCGCCCGGACTTCCCGATATACTTTAGACATCATTACTATGTCTGGAGCACGTGCACCAGAGAATGCCTTTTTAGCATAGCAACACAATATCTCACTTTAACTCTCTCGAATTTAAGTAAGAAATACCAGCTTGGAAACCAATAGTATTTGCAGGCAGTGCAGCCTGCTGTGTAAAATTTTAATATGTAGTAAAGAAATTTTAAAGTTAAAAAATAGAAAAGGAAGATATTCATGTTTTAGTTATACATTGTGTTTATTAATTTTTATATATGTTCAAATATAAAATATATCTATTAATACAATTATGATAATTACGTTATGCATTATAATATAAAATAAAATTATGATGTAAAAGCATTTGCTTTTCAAGCAAATTTTTTTACAAGGTTTTATTTATTTATTTATTTTTGGATAATTGCCTACTTCTAAGAGCAAATTTCGCTCTCTACGATAGACTTTGATAATTTCATTTTGCTATTTTTAACAGGGGAAGGCAGACTTTGTAGCGTGTAAACTGGTTTACTGAGAATATTAGGTCTGCATCTGCACATTTAAATAAATAAATATATTTCAGAAAGTTCATTAAATAGAAATATTAACTTCCACAACTTTTCAAAAAGTTGAATAAAACTGTTTCGAACAAGATAAAAGTTCCCTAAATAATAGTGTTTCATTTTGAGTCAATATTTATTTTAATGATGCAAATACTTGCATTAAAGTATGCGTAATTTGCATCAACTTAGAGGTAAAATTATCAGGTGTTTTGCATTCAAAGCAATGCAGGAAATACACTTAATTATAAATGTTTTTTAAATTTTAAAGAAACCTAACTAAAAAACAGAAAAAATATTTAAAGACTTTGCAATTTCTTTTAAATTTATCAATACTTTCACTTACAATTAATTTTTAGAGATTTTATTGTTCGGCGGCCGAATATTCGGCTTCGGTCTGGGAGAAAAGTCGAATATTCCGCCAAACCACTATTCGTTACATCCCAATTTGAAACATGCAAAAATATATTAACTACATTCGTTTTCATTGTAAAACATATTAACGATTTTTTATTTATTATTCAGCCAAACCACTATTCGTTACATCCCTATTTATAACATGCAAATGTATTAACTACATTCGTTTTCATTGTAAAACATATTAACGATTTTTTATTTATTTTGTTAAATCTAATGCGTTGCTTAATTAAGATACTTGATTGTTTAGTATAGTAACTGATATTCTTTTGATAATCCCTCCTTCTATATATGAATCGCATATTTGAAATGTTTGGGGTAAAAAATGAGTGGAATAAAATACCTTTGTACAATAAAGTTTTAATAACAAGAGTATGAATTATGGGTAAAAGTTAAAAAAGAAAACTTATGCTTTGTTACTCTTAAACTGTCCTTAAACGTAACCTTCTTATTGCTTACTCTTAAACGTAACCTTCGAGAAGCTAATCATATATTAATGAAACGAAGCCACAATCGTGATGAAGCAAAGCTCAGGAAATGTAGCCCAAGATGGCGGATGATGCGTCTTATTCAAGCTTGAGCCAAGGAGCAGGTGTTTCCACCTCCCTACGGACACAGCAGTGCAGATCGACCACTGATAAAAATATCGGACAGTGCAGTTCACCCCTTTTTTGATTGACAGGTATTATGGGGAGTGCAGTTGACCCTCGTCCAAACGATCAATCCCAATTTCCATCATTGCTCGGACAATCATACTATCTGTGGATTTACAAATAGAATTGAAGTTAGCATTCATTGTCGATACAGATTTCTGCCAATAAAATAGCTGCGAAAATGTTCTTATAACAAGACTAATACATCTATTCAGCGTCCTGTTTTCTTTAAACGCGAGTTAAATGCCAAGGAAAAGCAAATATATGAGCTTCCTATCTACAATATCCCAGTATAATTACAAGCTTCTTGTGCAACCAAACATGCATCTTAAAAAAAACAATTAAAGCGTAACTTTTCGTGTAAAGCGTGATCAACTACGCCTTCTCTTCCCGAGCCAATATTTGTTCTGAGTGATAGAGATACTTATTTATAATTTAAAAATAAGATTGCTCAAATAGCACAGTAAAAATAAAGGTAGAAAAATGCTCCAATTTCAGGTAATAAGACGCGATTTAAAAGCTACTCTTTTTACTCGTTTCCGGCAACAGCATTTAATCCTAGTTGGCAACTTGCCCCACGGTTTGTTACGGAGGATTAGGGCTCCTGGCGAAGCCTCCTTAAAAAAAACGCATCTGAACTCTTACCTCCGTGGTGATGTGGAAAAGAGTTAATAGGATCAGCAATATACAGGACATTTAACTTGAAGCATTTGCTTCAGTTGTGGTTATAAAATAATGCAAATCATCTGCGATATCACAGCATTTTTTCACAGCATACAGTAGATTTTACTGTTCTTGAAATAATTTTGTTTGCTAGTTCTAGAGCAATTTGAATCTATAGTCCCTGATAATATTTTCATGTGTTACACATTCATTTAATACATTCTGAGAAAATCTTAGTAATTTTTGAATTGAAGGTGTGTGGACGTCTGAATGTATTTGAACGTGTCGATATTTTTGACTACATTATTGGCTTACTGTAAATTTTATCTTTCAGATGATTCTATAATAACGGTGAAAGCTGAAACCCCCAGAGCAGTTCTTCCAAAACACACTTTTAGGCGAGGAAAAAATAATGTTCCAAGCCTTATAAATGGCAGTTTTTGCAACTGTTCTATCAACTAAGATATTTTAATCTTTTTGTAATTGATCTATTGCAGTGGTTCCCGATCTCTTTTCTTCGCGTACCACCATTTTGTCGCAAACCATTTGCGTACCACTGCTGTGTATATAAAAAATAATACATGAAATTTATTAAATATATTTTTAATACGTACTTCCAAAAGAGCATTATAAATACCTCTTTAAGTACAGAATACCTATTACGTAATAAAAATGAGAAAAAAAAAATAATGACAAGGTTGCTGCTGCATGTCAGTTACAAGCGAGGGGATATCTGGTTTAGTAGAAGTTAGTTTGGACCTCAAACTTGGGTATACATTTAGTTTGCTTCTATAGTTATTTTTAATATATACCATATTGAAAAAAGCAGTTTCACGATGATAAATGGTTGTGAATGGAATGAAAAACAGCAATGTTTTTCTTGGAAATAACAGGAATTCGTTTTCAACTTTGAGGCCAAATTCTCTGAACAGAATGTAGGGCCTCTGAACAAAACTGAAGAACTGATAATGCGGAATAATATTATGTTACTTTCCCATGCTAATCATTAAACAGATTTTTAAATGTCGTTTTACTTTGTTTTTGCATGATGTAAGTATCGTATCGGAACGCGAAATTTAATCGTAACTGGTCCACGCTAAGTGAAATGTATATATGGATGGTTTGAGAGATGCATAGAAATTTCTTTCAGGTATAGTTCATAATTTCAATGAGTATATTTTGCTTGCGTTATTTGTATGCAATTTGTATTATGTTCCTTGAGTGCTCTTGCTCATTTTTTTTATGATGTTCATGCTTTTGTGTAGGTTTCATATATTTTCATTAAAAACAGATAGGGTGTTAGGTAGATCACATCAATGTGGTGAGTCTGTGGTAATGCCAAGAATCTACGGCCTGTTTCCGTTCACGATTTTGTGCATCGAGGTTTTATCAGTAGCGGTTTTTCCTATTTCAGCGGTTCAATTGGTGAGTAGAAATTTTTAGGAGGGTTATAGTTACCATCCGGGTTCTGCACCCCTGACTTTCCAAGGCTGAAAATTTGCGAAAAGTGCGCCGAGTTTCCCCGATTTTAAAAACATTGCTTTCATTCTGCTTCAAACCAACTTCGAAATCTGCCAAATCTGCACCAGCTAACACCAAAATAAAAAAATAAAAGTTGTTTTTGAGCACTCGCAAAATTCTACATAACGTTCTGCGTAATGCCACGAAATACACGGACGTACAAAATCGATGCTTGTAGCAGTACTCCGGTGCTAGGTGGCAGCACTACAATAGTTTATTAGATTTTTTTACTAGAAGGCAGCACTAAAAAATGTTTTCGATTTGCTGCTAGATGGCAGCACTACAGATCTAAAAATCGCGTTTGTATCACTCCATATCAAGTGATTCAAGGTAATTTTACCTTACTTTTTTATATATATATTTTTTCATATTCATTAACTTTAGCCCTCAAGAAAACTAAAAGTCCAACATTTTTAGATTTTTATCTTGTTTTGCTTTTGTTTTTGTTATCAGGCTTTGATTTTTTAAGAAATTCACATTTTTTCATATATGCTGCAACCAGAGCCGGACGAACGCTCCGTCAGTCCGTGCCCCTGCACGGAATAAAAAAATCGAGAAGGCTCAAAATTGCCAAATTTTGCCAAGTGAATCTAGGGGCGCAAAATTGACGAAAAGAAAAAGAAAGGGCGGAGAAAGCTACAATGGAGTTTTTGAATAAATGAGAAAATTAACAGAAAAACACAACATTTATGTAAAAAAAAACAACAATCTTAAGTAATCGGATGTACCGCAAAACTTTCAAAACCCTATTCAAGATCATGCAGCTGCGTCGCTCTTCCTGCCCCAAATAATATCAAGGCAAACATTTCCAATTTAGAAAAAAACACTTATTTTTCATTCTTAATGTTCTTTCTAAAGAACAATTGTAGTCAAAATGATGAACAATATTTAAGTTAGACGACCCTCTATCTATTTTTTTAAAAAAATCATTAAAATTTGTTCATTTAATCAAAAGTTATGGATAAAAAAGGTAAAAAATGACTACATTTCCGCCCACAACTTTTTTCTTAACTATCGAATGTGGTCAAACAAAGGTACGAGATCTATTAGAAACCATCCACGATCAATTAAAAGAAGAATCGTCGAAATCGGTTCATTCAGTGAGACGTTATCGATGAACAAACAAACAACCAAAAAAAAAAAAAAAAAAATCATACACATTTTTTAACTTATAACCTCCTCCTCTGTAGGAAGTCGCTTAAAAAGTAGTATTATCTGTATTTATTGTTATATTGTTATGCGTTCAGAAAATGATAAGAAACAACCTAACTGCAAATAAAATGAAATTGCAAATATATTTTTTTAAATGTATAATTGTTAAATTATGTCCACAATTAATTCTAACAATTTATTCTAGCAATTGTAATTGAAATCTTCAGAATGTACTATTAAAGTTATATTCATAGTAAGTTAAGTACTCTAACTAGCGATAAACTTTTTCTTTTCTTTCTTTCTTTTTTTATATAACACATTTAAGATTTTAAAATTATACATTGTCCATATAAACCAGTGCTTCTCAACCAGTATTCCGCGGACCAAAGGTGGTCCGTGATATGCTCGGAGGTGGTCTGCGAGAGAGTCCGGTGATTACTTATGAAAACAGCAATGTTTTTCAGTGATTATACCAAAATTATGATTTTCGTTAAACAAGATTAAGTAAATGCATACTTCCTGCCGAATACCAAATATGTATTAAATCACCTTCAATATACTAATTATTACTGAGAACGATGCCACAGTGGTGGAAAATGACGCCGGAGACTTGTTTTCAATGGCAATCATGGTTTAATATTATAACCAGAGCGCTTATTCGATTCAAAAATATGCTTCACTCCTGTGGACCAGTTGGTCGTCTACAGTCGCTCGTAAAATGTATGACGCGAGTCAGACTCTTCATTTCAGTTCAAGGGGTTACTTTAGTTACGGCTAATGGTTCTGCAGTTACACTAAGATAGACGTTTCTGAACTTGTTCAGATTTTTAAATGAATAGTTTTAGGCAGTTCTGATCTTCTAGTCAAGAAATCGGGAAGTAATACTCATGGGAATCAATGATAATAGCGAAATTACTTTTCGTAGTTTTTCGGAGCACGAAACGGAGCAACCTATTCAATTTTACGTTCATGCTCCATTTCTAACTATTTTATCCTTTTTTTCAGGGCCAATTTAGATTTTGTTGATTTTTGGTAAATTCTATCGATTTGTAACGAAACAAGACCGATTTTTACTAAATATCATCAATGTTTCGCCATTTTTAAATGTTTTTAATGAGCGGTTTACTTGCATTTTAATGACTGCGACAAGTGTAACAGTTGCAAATCATTTTTTCTCTCGCGTAGCACCATTTTCTTGCAAACCATTTGCGTACCACTGCTAATTTAACTTTATTATACAGAATAGAACCCTAATAAATTATAGAAATATACTACGACGACTAGGTTATTTCAATCACACCATTTTTTATAATTTATGCAGAGAAAAGCTTTTATTAAAATAAAGCAGCATGAATAAAATAAAATATGACACATATAAAATATATTTTTAATACGTACTTCCAAAAGAGCATTAAAAATATGTCTAGTACAAAATACCTTTCATGTAAAAAAATTAAAAAAAAATTAATGAGTAGGTTGCTGCTACATTGCAGATACAAGCGAGGTAATATCTCGTTCCATAGAAGTTAGTTTTAACGTCAAATTTGAATCGAAATTTATTTTGCTTCTATGTTTATCGTATTATTAATAAATATCATGTTTTAAAAAGAAGTTTCATAAAGATGAGTGGTTGTGAACTGAATCAAATACAGCGATGCTTTTCTTGACAATAATGGGAATTCATTTTTAACTTTGAGCCAACATTCTCCCCCAACTCTAATCTGGCAAATTCGATCTTCAATCCTGAGTTTTTGTGCTTTAACCACTTCTTTCTTTTTGCCTACACGCGTACCACCTGTAAGGGCTTCGCGTACCACAGTTTAGAAACCGCTGGACTAGTGTATTGACATTTTGATACTCCATTACAGAAACGAATCCAGGACAGGGAAATTCGGGCAATCTCCTAGGGCTCCGCGCCGGCTCATTATGACGGATTTATAATTAAAAACAGTTTATGGCAGCGTTTCTCAACCTTTCAGTATTCGCGGCCATTTTTACTATCATAATTTTCTATCATAATACGCCCCCCTTCCCCTTACCATAAAATGTATACAGAAATAATGTATATTGAGTACTTTGGATTCCATTTTTGAATTATTTTTAACTAACTACCAAAACAAGAGTAAAAACAAGGAATTTTAGTAATAAAATTAACTTAGTATTAAGTCACTATTTGAATTTTGGGCAGGAGTAGGGGATGATTTTTCTGCACTAAAAACAAGGGTATTTCGCATTCTATTGCCATTTTTAACATAATCAAAAACTTTTGAGAAACTGGATTTTCTGCTGTGGCTTCTTTAAAGACAAACTATAGAGTATAAACTAAATACAGAACCGGCTAAATGCAGAAACAACTGATGGTGGCAATTTCTAATATTAAGCCTTTCTTCGAAAAACTTTGCTTTGAAAGACAGACCCAAGGAAGTTACTAATAATTATTAAATTTGTTTTTTACTTAGTATGTTTTGATTGAGGAAGTTTTAATTTAGTAATTTGTTTTCCTTCAATTAGTTATTAAATATGTCGAAATGTATTTTGTTTTCTATGTGTATATGTGCTTTCCTTTCGGTCAGTTAATCAATTTTTTAAAGTAATGTTTTTTCTTGGATATTCTCGCGCCCCCTTCTCGTGTGATCGCGCCCCACTAGGAGGGCGCGCCCCACCGGTTGAGAATTGCTGGTTTATGGGGTTGCTAACGAAGGACTGCCCAAAGCATTTCGTTCAGATCCCCGCACGGATTAGGACTGCCACTGCTGGGTTACAAGTAAGTACATGTTTTTTACCAAATGTGTTTACTAGTTTTCGGCAGTAATTAACTAGAAGTAGTTAACTACCAGTTGTAATTACTTTTGTTTTGAACTAGTTAACTATTAGTTAAACTACTTTTTTCCCAAGTACTAGTTACAACTACTTTCAAAATTCCAACTACCTCCGAAAATGTTTTTAAATCAATTTTTTGAGAAAAAACCTATTTTTTTAACATTAAGTTATTTAAATTTTTAGCTTATGAATAACACTCAAACTAATGTCTTTTTTATATTACGTTAAAGTACTCATTAAAAAAAACACATTATTTATTGCAGTATTTACGCAAATTAGGGAAAGCTTTCTAGTATAATCAAAAAATGGCGCCTGCACCAGCACATGCACGATGAAGTTTCATTTAAAAACCAAATCTTTATTATGGGAAGGTTTACCTCTACTCTTATAGCATGTATGCGTTTGGGATGCCATAAAACACGAGCCTTCAACACAATTTGAAAAGATATAATCTAAAGCATGCGCGTTACAAATATATTTTGTTAATGAATAGGCGTTGGGTAAAGGGAGAATTTTAAATTGATATTAAAGGTAAACACCTTTATTTTACAAGAAACTAAACAAAAAAAAAAAAAAATAGAAACGTAACAAATTTATTTCTCTATGCCTCGAAGAATATTGAGTTAAATTATTAGAATAAAATATTTAAAAACAAGCTAAAAAATGGAAATTCAACTGAACTATTCTTAAAACTAGTTAACTAGTAGTTAACTACTTTTGGAGAACAGTTAACTACTAGTTACTACTAGTCTCAGAAAAAAGTAGTTAACTACTAGCTGCAACTGGTTTTGTTTAGACTAGTTAGTAGTTGGTAGTTAACTACTTTTTGACGAGTAGTTGCCAAACACTAATGTTTACTATGTGGTGATTTCTTTTCTTTCTCTTCTGGTCTAAGAATAACAGTCACCATTCGCCACTTTTCTGAATTCTTTTCAATTTATAAGAAACATTTTTCGAATTATTACCTCAATAAGTTCGGTTAAGGGGATCGAAATCTAATCGAAGTAGTAAATATTGAATTCAAAACTCTCTTGACGACGGATCGCTTCAAAAAGGACCACTGCCCTTAAATTCCTTTTGTGTTTCCTAATCATATTTTAATCAGTCTGTAGAAGTACATACAGAGCTTTTTCAGCCAACAAGTTTTTTTAAAATTCTTCTTTAAAAACGGATTTGTTAATTGGAGCATCATATTGCTCATGGGCTGCAATAGCAGCACAGCTCAAAAAATCAAGTTTTGAGATAAGTTGGTTTAAAGTTTTCATTGCTAAGGAAAATACATAAGAATTGATTAAGTTTGCTGACAACTTACGGCCTAATATTAAATTATGAGTTGTGCTAGTATTGCTTCTGAAAAGAATGTGTATTTTCATATTTTCATCTGTTCGTAGTCCAAAATGTTTGTTTTTGAGGTGCCACAATTGCAGCCCCATGAGCGATATATACATATGAGTGTAGGTACCATTCAAAAAGAAACTGTTGAAAAAAAAAAAAACCCTTCCGCGCTTTTAGTACTTTCACCAAAAAAAAAAATGAATAGAGTGTTTAGTCATATTCTTTTCAAAGTGGGTCCATTTTAACAGGTGTTCCTTTCAGGAATACTAAAAGGTACGGAAGTTTTTATTTTTAAAAAGGTCCTATGTGTACTACATTCCCAAAGGCAAACCGTTTTCAAATAAGAATTCAGAACAGAAAACACATTTTGGCTGAAAGAATTCTTTTGCACTCAAATAATTTTGTAATAAAATCATAAAAATGTCATCATCAGGCAGGCACGATACGTAAGTTGTACTGGTAATGCTTAAAGAATGTATGGAGCAACTTTGTCACATATTTTTTATTTATGGAGGTAATTTTTTTTTTAAATGGGAGCACAACAAATTCTTGTATTTTCCGTTAGACACCCACCATAGCTGTTGGCGCGAATTTGGAACTTTTGAAATAAAACAATTTCGGATAAATTTTTGGTTTTGTCTTCAGGAATTTTTTTAAAAGCTCCAAATTAGCGACAACAGCTCTGGCGGGCGTCTAACGGAAAAGTACCCGAATTCCTTGGCTCCAGGCTCCGCTTCGAGCAAAATACTTGTTGCTCCATGCTTCGCATTAAATCTCTGGTCAAAATACTTTTGTTGTTTTTTAGATGTCGTGGTTTAGGAAAAAGTTTACGAAGCTTTTCAAGAAGGGCCCGAAGAATCTTGATGACGGAGGATGTCGTGAGACGACTCGCTCGAAGATTTCTTCCCTCCTTCCAAAAGTGGATAGAAGTCTGCTGGACACCTGTAGATTCCAGAACGACTTTTTCAAGCAGCTCATTGAACAGGCAGAAGAGGAGAATAATGTCACCAATTCTGTGCTTTCAACTAAGGATCAAGATAGAAGTGCGTCTCCCTGTGAGTCGGAAATTCCAGCCAGCTTCATACAGCTGAGTAACACCGAAGATGCTAATGTTGGTGCTGAAGACCGGGAAAGACCTGAAGACAATCGTGAAGATCAGTCATATCCCGTTGCAGAGAAAAAGATCGATCATAAGGTAAGCTACAAAAAAATTCTGAAATTTATCTTTTAAACTGTTGATTCTGGGCTGTTCTCCCCTAGTAGGGCCGTGCTTGCCTAGCGTTTTGGATGTCCAGCTTCGGATCGGAGGATCTCGGGTTCTATACCCGAGCGGTTGAAGACCCATCATGTACACTTGGGAATACGTGCATGTAAAATCCGTGGACCCTGAAGTCCCGAGGTATTTCCGAGGGTGTTGGTAGGTGGAGATTTTCCCTTCCTTTCACCCATAGGTCTTAAAAGAAAGGTGGCGTATTTGTGGTGGTGCTATCCGTTGTCATTCAAGTACATTATCAGCCAAGTCGTACTTCCACCATTGGTGCGCAGTTGAAACGGAAGGCGCTCCTTACTGCCTTAATTCCTTGTCGCTGTGCGAAGGGGAGTTTGGATATCCAAGTGGCATACGAACAACAACAACCCCTCTAATACTGAATCTGGAGCAAAGGTTAATGATACATTCAAATTGAACTTGTTTGAAAAGTATTAAGCCAAAAAAGAAAAAAATATCTGCAATTTATCTTTCAAACTGTTTTGATGCTGGGCTGCTCTCCTCTAGTACTGAATCTGGAACAAAGGTAATGATACATTTAAAAGAGAACTTGTTTGAAAAGTGTTCAAAGCAATTCATATTTTAAATGTCGTCAAATATTAATTCGATGCTTATAGGTTTCGCGAAATTTTATTACGAAGGTTTATTTCGATAGGTCAAGCCTGAATAGGAAATATGTCTAATTCTACTGAAGGCTTCATTGATATTTCAGAACAAGTTTAGACTATAGAAAAATGAGAAGGTATCTTCTAAAGGCTATTCTTCAATAATGCATTGTAGTTCATCAAAAAACGCTAACAAAAAGGAACGATTTATTAAAAAAAAAGAGAAAATATTACTTAAAAGATATAATATTAAATGAAACACAGCATTGTAGACCCAATGTACCTCATATATTGTAATTCGGTAAAAGAGTGGAACATCTAAATTAAGTATACAGTAAAACCACCAAAGTTGACCACCTCCCTACTTTGACCACCTCTCTGGTGACTGAAATTTTATAGTTTGAATGGTCACAACGAATTTTCAATTGAGATTTTCTTCTCTATGTTGACCACCTCCGTAAGTTGTACGTTGACCACTTTTTAGTAGGTTATTTGAACTATATATCTAAAATTTACTCTCTGGAACTTGACCACTGATATTTTCTTGAATTTGCTTCCCCCCCCCCCGTTTGTTCTCCGTCTGGTTTGCAGGAATTTCTTTATTCGGCTTATCTGAATAACATTCGTCCCCTTTGGGGTGCTCCATTCATTGTTCATTTCCAGTATCATACAATGAGCGCGAAATGCTGGAAATTGTGCCCAGCCTTCAGTTAAGGAGAAATTATACTCTAGTCCTTTGAATGTTTTCATTTATTAAAAAAATGTAAAAATGTGCTGTACCTTCAGGAAAAATAAAAATGACTAAGTGCTAAATTTTTCCTTAAAAACTACTAAAAAAGTTTATCGAATTTTTTCTAATATTGCGCTAAATATTTTCTAAGAATTCCCTAAGTTGACCACCTCCATACGTTGACCATTTAGTTACAGTCCCTTAGGTGGTCAACTTATGGAGGGTATACTGTATTTTTTCAAGTATAAGACATTTTCACAATTTCTATTTAAAATAAAGGAACAAATAAATAAAATATTTGAAGAAAAACCGTCTGTTTCCATCTATGAATTCCTTTCCGTGATGGAATTTTAATCTTGATTATATTAAAAAAAAATTTTGAGTAATAGCGCCCTTCCATCTCTTTTAAAATAAGCGTAAACAGAGCAAAATTGCTTTGTTACTCTAATATTTAGTACCTGAAACAAAACAAAAATTGTATGTTCTGTAATGCCATGGAATGAATCCCAGATTTCCTTTCTCGATATAACCATAAAAGGATTGGTATAATAACATTTGTATAGATATTTTAAAATAGTATTTACTGATGTTTCTTTATTTTCTTTCAAACTAGGTGGTTGAGACATCCGATCCTGCTGATCCGCTGGTCGTCCTTGCCCCTGGTGGGGGATATTGGCTCGACGGGACCCAACACGATCTCGTCCTTGGATCTGACGGAGATCTCGTGATTCCGAAGATCAACATACCCCAAATATGCTGGGATGAAAGGACTCAAATCTACAGAAAGAACTTTTTGAACGAGGTAAAATTATATAGTTTCGTGTGTTGTCGACCACAATCTAATACAAGCAATAAAGTTTATCTTTCAAGTGACGAATGAAATTAGATAAAGAGCAACGTCATGAGGCACAAACTTGCAGTACAAAATGCAGACACCTGTTTCGGAGTGACAAGAAATTCCTTTTTCAATGCAAGTAAGAAATTTAGCAAGGACACAACAAGTATCGACAAAGAGCTTTTGATGCTCGACTTTTTGTTTTTGGAGGGACTTTTGCTCACTTCTTTTTTGCATAGGAAAAGGAATTCCTTGTCATTCCGGAACACATGTCTGCCTTTTGCACTGCAATTTTATTCCTACTTGCGTTGCTTTTTATCTTATTTCTTAATCTTATGCGTCAATCTGTGATTGGAGTTTTTGAAACGCGACCTTTTTACGTCAAAGATTTTTCTGCATAGTATTTTGGCGTTAATGTCAAGAACTTTTTGTTTCAAGTTTCGATTTATTTTTTCTGGTGCTATTTCGATATGGTGTCAGTAGCCCTTCACAACTGAACTTATGATTAGTGCAGTTGTACCGATGAAAATAAAGGTTGGAGGAAGATCTTGTGCGTAATGGGCAGGAACCCCGTCATTTCTACAAAGATTACATTATGTCCATTTACTAAGCTCATCCATTTTCGCTATGTGCATTAAATTTCTTTTTGAGTGCTCGGAAAATCTTTTTAGGTAACGGATGATGGTAACCCCCTACTGAAATTTCTACTCATTTATACTAAATTTGTTCTATCGTAGAAATCCCCATTTCTACTAAAATCACAGCATATCCATCCACCAAGCTCTTCAATTTTCTTTTTACGCATTAAGCTTCTCTTTGCGTACGGCTCAAATCTCGTTAGTAAATGAATGATGATAAACTATAGTTAAAAATTCTTTTTCTTATGTTTTATGTGTTGAGTATTGAAGGATTCTTTTTTTTTTTGTGACTTAATACTAATAAGAATCTTTGTTGCATGAGATTTAATATTTGTTCATTGCAGAAATTTTAATAGGTAAAATATTTCTCTTTAGATTAAAAAAAGTGGAGAAATTCGGCTTTGTCCAATGCACACTCTTGCAAGTCGAAAACTATTCGATAAAAAATTCCGAAAATTGTATGAGTTAAAGAGAATTTTCTGGCATAAACGATGATATATTTTTCTTTATAGATTCATAGATTAATTTTCGAATAATTTAATTAGAAAATCGACGAAATTTCCCCCCTCTATTTTCGCTCCCGAGATCTCAATTTTAAATAAATGAATAGATGCCTGGAATGCAAAGAAAAAGTAATGTACAGTTTTGCCTAACGGAGCCCTTTTTCAAAATTCGGGTTTATTAAGTTGTAAAAATTTTTTTTAACATTCAAAACCAACACTTTTTAACACCAAGTATTCAGTTTTTTTTTTTTTTTTTTTTTTTTTTTTTTTTTTTTTTTTTTTTTTTTTTTTTTTTTTTTTTTTTTTTTTTTTTTTTTTTTTTTTTTTTTTTTTTTTTTTTTTTTTTTTTTTTTTTTTTTTTTTTTTTTTTTTTTTTTTTTTTTTTTTTTTTTTTTTTTTTTTTTTTTTTTTTTTTTTTTTTTTTTTTTTTTTTTTTTTTTTTTTTTTTTTTTTTTTTTTTTTTTTTTTTTTTTTTTTTTTTTTTTTTTTTTTTTTTTTTTTTTTTTTTTTTTTTTTTTTTTTTTTTTTTTTTTTTTTTTTTTTTTTTTTTTTTTTTTTTTTTTTTTTTTTTTTTTTTTTTTTTTTTTTTTTTTTTTTTTTTTTTTTTTTTTTTTTTTTTTTTTTTTTTTTTTTTTTTTTTTTTTTTTTTTTTTTTTTTTTTTTGATTTTCCGAGCACTCAAAAGAAATTTAATGCACATAGAGAAAAGGGATGAGCTTAGTGAATGGACATAATGTGATCTTTGTAGAAATGAGGGGGCTTCTGCCCCTTAGGCACAAGATCTTCCCCAACCCTTATTTTATCGGTGCAACAGCACTAAGCATAAGTGCAGTTCTGAAGAGCCACTGATACCATATTGAGATAGCATCAGAAAAAAAAACCGAAAATTTAAAAAAAAAAAAAAGTTCTTGACATTAACGCTGAAATATTATGCAGAAAAATATTTCACGTAAAAAGGTCGTGTTTCATAAACCCCAATCACAGATTGATGCATAAGATTACGAAATAAGATAAAAAGCAACGTAAGTAGGAATAAAATTGCAGTGCAAAAGGCAGACACGTGTTCCGGGATGACAAGGAATTCCTTTTCCAATGCAAGAAAGAAATGAGCAAAAGTCCCGCCAAAGACAAAAAGTCAAGCATCAAAAGCTCTTTGGCGAAACTTGTTGTGTCCTTGCTCACTTCTTACTTGCATTGAAAAAACAAATTCTTGTCACTCCGAAACACGTGTCTACATTTTGTACTGCAAGTTTGTGCCTAATGATGTTGCTCTATATCTAATTTCATTCGCCACTTGAAAGGTAAACTTTATTGCTTGTCTTAGATTGTGGTCGACAACACACGAAACTATATAATTTTACCTCGTTAAGAAAGTGCTTTCTGTAGAGTTGAGTCTTTTCATCCCAGCATATCTGGGGAATTTTGATCTTCGGAATCACGACATCTCCGTCAGATCCAAGGACGAGATCGTGTTGGGTCCTGTCGAGCCAATATCCCCCTCCAGGGGCAAGAACGACCAGCGGATCAGCAGGATCGGATGTCTCAACCATCTAGTTTCAAACAAAATAAGGAAACATCGGTAAATATGATTTTAAATTATCGATACAAATGATATTCTACCAATCCTTTTATGGTTATATTGAGAAAGGAAATCTGGGATTCATTCCATAGCATGACAAAACACACCATTTTTTCTTTTGCTTCAAGTACTAAATATTAAAGTAACAAAGTAAATTTTGTTCTGTTTATGGTTTTTTTAAAAGAGGTGAAAGGAAGCTATTACTCAAAATCATATTTCTTTATAACCAAAATTCTATCACGGAAAGGAATTCATGGGTGGAAACAGACGGTTTTTCATCAAATATTTTATTTATTTGTTCCTTCACTTTAAATAGAAATTGTGGAAATGTCTTATACTTGAAATAATATAATTGTTCCACACTTTTACGAATTACAATATATGAGGTACGTTGAGTCTACTATACTGTGTTTCATTTAATATTATATCTTTTAAGTAATATTTTCTCTTTTTTTTTAATAAATCGTTCCTTTTTGTTAGCGTTTTTTGATGAATTAGAATGCATTATTGAAAAATAGCCTTTAGAAGATACCTTCTCATTTTTCTATAGTCTAAACTTGTTCTGAAATATCAATGAAGCCTTCAGTAGAATTAGACATATTTCCTATTCAGGCTTGACCTATCGAAATAAACCTTCGTAATAGAATTTCGCTAAACCTATAAGCATCGAATTAATATTTGAAGACATTTAAAATATGAATTGCTTTGAACACTTTTCAAACAAGTTCTCTTTTAAATGTATCATTAACCTTTGTTCCAGATTCAGTACTAGAGAACAGCCCTGAATCAAAACAGTTTGAAAGATAAATTGCAGATATTTTTTCTTTTTTGGCTGAATACTTTTCAAACAAGTTCAATTTAAATGTATCATTAACCTTTGCTCCAGATTCAGTACTAGAGGGGTTGTTGTTGTTCGTTTGCCACTTGGATATCCAAACTCCCCTTCGCAGAGCGACAAGGAATTAAGGCAGTAAGGAGCGCCTTCCGTTTCAACTGAGCACCAATGGTGGAAGTACGACTTGACTGATAATGTACTTGGATGACAACGGATAGCACCACCACAAATACGCCACCTTCCTTTTTAGACCTATGGGTGAAAGGAAGAGAAAATCTCCACCTACCAACACGCTCGGAAATACCTCGGGTCTTCAGGGTCCACGGATTTTACATGCACGTATTCCCAAGTGTACATGATGGGTCTTCAACCGCTCGGGTATAGAACCCGAGATCTTCCGATCCGAAGCTAGGCATCCAAAACGCTAGGCAAGCACGGCCCTACTAGGGGAGAACAGCCCAGAATCAACACAGTTTAAAAGATAAATTTCAGAATTTTTTTGTAGCTTACCTTACGATCGATCTTTTTCTCTGCAACGGGATATGACTGATCTTCACAATTGTTCTTCAGGTCTTTCCCGGTCTTCAGCACCAACATTAGCATCTTCGGTGTTACTCAGCTGTATGAAGCTGGCTGGAATTTCCGACTCACAGGGAGACGCACTTCTATCTTGATCCTCAGCTGAAAGCACAGAATTGGCGACATTATTCTCCTCTTCTGCCTGTTCAATGAGCTGCTTGAAAAAGTCGTTCTGGAATCTACAGGTGTCCAGCAGACTTCTATCCACTTTTGGAAGGAGGGAAGAAATCTTCGAGCGAGTCGTCTCACGACATCCTCCGTCATCAAGATTCTTCGGGCCCTTCTTGAAAAGCTTCATGAACTTTTTCCTAAACCACGACATCTAAAAAACAACAAAAGTATTTTGACCAGAGATTTAATGCGAAGCATGGAGCAACAAGTATTTTGCTCGAAGCGGAGCCTGGAGCCAAGGAATTCGGGTACTTTTCCGTTAGACGCCCGCCAGAGCTGTTGGCGCTAATTTGGAGTTTTTAAAAAAAAATTCCTGAAGACAAAACCAAAAATTTATCCGAAATTGTTTTATTTCAAAAGTGCCAAATTCGCGCCAACAGCTCTGGTGGGTGTCTAACGGAAAATACCAGAATTTGTTGTGCTCCCATTTAAATAAAAAATTACCTCCATAAATAAAAAATGTGTGACAAAAGTTTTTTAGGGACGAGGATAGGGTGGATGTGTTCAACTTTTTTCCTAATACAATTCATATAAAACATTATGCGCTTATTTATAAATAACTTTTTAAAATCATAAACGTACCATAAATTAACTTAATAAGAATCTCATTATTTGTCCCTTTTTTAGGACTATTTCGGAGCAACTCAAACAAGTGGATGCTCCAGATTCCTGATTTTATTATTGATAAAAAGTCTTTCTAAAGATATTTCCTGATTATTTGGTGAGTATATTCACTTAAGCTTGTGCGTAATTCCACAGAACTTCAACAAAAAAATTTAATTGATAAAACACTCAAGGTTTTTTTGTAATAATGAGCAATAAAACTAAGAAATCAGGCGCATTTTTAATGCGCCTGATTCTTCAATCTTTTCAAAATTATGTGAAATTTTGCAAAATTATAGTAAAAATTAATGTTTACACTAAACTTTCTATAACAAATTCTGGTAAATACTTTCTGTTTTGTACAATACACTAACAAAACACATATGCACGTTATGAAGCGAAAGGTTTGTTTCTCATACATTCGTCTAACTGCCACAGAAAGAAAATTGAAAATATGAATACTTCCAAAAGTGTTAAATTTTACTTCATTTTCTGCTATTTTTGAGCCAAAACTGGAACTGGAATATATTAATTGATTACGTTAACATTCTGATGTATGTTCCTCATGTAAATTCTACAGCTTTTTCGCACTCTTGCGAAAACAATTTATAAAATAGATTTTTAAGCTCCATGTATATTTCTTTATCAATACTACCATTACAATCTTCTGTGAGTTTGCGAGTACGTACACTATACCTGGTAAAAGGTAAATAATTCCTTGCTCACTTGACAATCTAAAAAGTGCTAAATCACTATTTTAAGAATATCTCGCACTTTTTAGTTCATTAAACATTGAATGTCTTTTGATTTTTGAGATTTTTTTAAACCAAATCTTTGCTTTTTAATGTTTGCTTTAGGAACGCTATTTGAATTCGTGAAAACTGTCACTGTAAACAGTTATTTTGTAACTGTTGCATACAAGTAATACTTTTACTTATAAAAATAAACATATTGAAAAACCAGACTATCTGAAACAGTGAATCATGCATAAAAAAGGAACATATATAAAATGGGAATGTAACGAATAGCGATTTGGTCGAATACCGAATATTCGGCCATTTCTTCCAGGCCAAAGCTGAATATTCGGTCAATGTCTTAGGCCGAAGCCGTATATTCGTGGGCCGAATATTAAAATTTCTAGAAAATCGTTGTAATAGAAAGTATTTGAGAAACTTAAAATTATTAGCAAAGTCAAACACCAATTACACACAATCTATGATGCATGATTTAATTCTGTTTGATAAGAATTTAAAGCTATTTAAAACTTATCAATTTTTTTATTGTTTTTAATATAATAAAACTAAGAATTTCACACACAAGCGGAATTGAAATGACAGGTTTTATGGTAGTCAGCATTAGCATTATTTTACTAATTATTTAATTCAAATAAAAGAACTACTATAGCTTAGTGAACTTTAACCTTGCTCAAAACTGTACAATATTACAACTTTAAAATCTGTTTTTGCTCAGTCAAGCCTAAAACAAGATTTTAAAAAAGTAAGTTCTTTTCTAAATTATTTTTATTTATTAAAACTATATACTAATGTATTCTTTTGCAATAATTATAATACAATTTTAAATGCTTAAAATCTACAATATTTATCAATTTTTTAACCTTCCGCTGCAGCAGAACTATTCGGCCGAAAAGTCCACAAATATTTGGCCGAATAGTCCATAAATAATCGGCCGAATAGTCCATCAATATTCGGCCAGGCCGAATATTTGGCGAGGTGATGAAATGACTATCCGGCCAGGCCAAATACCGGATAGTAGCCGAATATTCGTTACATCCCTAATATAAATAGCGTATCACAATTTACTTATATAATATGTCAACAAATTTGACATTTCCTCGCTGTCTTACCCTTTTCCATGTCGCTATATTTTGTGTTTAAAAAATACGTAAGTGGTTATGAATAAAAGGAGGCAGTTAAGATCAAAGCTCGTTCTCAAAGACGTAAAGTTGGTGCATACGTTTTATGGCTTACGAAGGGGAAAGGATCTTTTTTTTTTACAACCAGGGGTGAGAAGGGGTGTGGCCATCGCGCATTAAACTGAATTCTGCAAACATTTTCGGATTCAGTCACTTCGCACGTTTAGTTTTCTCCTCCCGTTTTGTCTCCGACTTCTCAGATCTCGTCTCTGAATACGGCCAAAAATGAATTTATACTGAAATATTTTGAAACCGAAGTTCTCTGTTGGTGGAGCAGAGGTAAAAGTAAATGTTCACTCACCTTTAATCAAAATTTCTTCAATAACTCTGAAAAAAAAATGATTTTTTTTATAAGCCTTCAACAGAATTCCACCTACTAGGTTTCTCATCGGTTGAAAAGTGAAAATTCCAAGTCGCGTTCCCTCTGTTGTAAAGTTTGCATTGTTGAAACAAAGAAATAAATTCTGCAGAATTCTTAGTTTTGTTTGTTGTCGTGTGACGTCACAATGCGAGAATGTTTTCTTTCATAACAATGCCCGAAATTTATACTGTTGAAAAAAAATGGCGCTCAAGAGTAATATTCGTTCGTCTCACAAATCTTAATATATGTATCATATTTATATATAAAGGATGTATAAATATATTGTATTTATTATACATATACAGTGAAACTTATGTAAGTTGACCACTTGCGGTGTAGCACTTTAGTGGTCAACTTTGACAGGTGGTCAAGTTATAGAGGAAGGATGTTTTTTTTTCTTTTTGCCATTTCTCACACAATGCTTGAATTCATTTATGGCTAATTAAAATATAGATTCATGTAATGACGTTACTTCAAAATAGTGATTAGCTCCCCCCCCCCAATAACCAAAAAGCCTTAAATAAATTTAACCCGAATGACTTAAAATGTATCCTATGCAACTGCAAAAGTAAAGTACTTAGTTAAAATTGAGATAAAGATCATAATAATTATGTCAGTTACTTATATAATGCAAAAAACTTCTCCAAAAAATATCTTTTTCAAAATGGCTATATCAGATTAAAAAAAGAAGAGACTTATTTATAGAAGAAATGAGTGCTCAGAGTAGTTTTCTTATTTGGGTAACTTACAAAGAGGTTTAGGCAAACTTTATATTGATGTTTCATCCATCCAGGCAAATACTGGCGTAACAGTATAGCATAAAAACTTTCCTGGGAGAAGCTATTTTAGCTTTTTTTTTTAATCTTTCCAAAAATAGATAAACAAATAAATACAGTAATAATTAGGTGGTCAACTTACAAAGGGTTCTTTATTGTACTCCCACCCAAATCTGGCGTACATAAGTGGTCAACGCAGGTGGTCCATTTACAAAGGTTTCTCTGCATTATATAATATAGGGCTCATTCCGTTCCTGACAAAAGTGGTCAACTTAGACAGGTGGTCAGCTTACAAAGGTGGTCAACTTTACAGGTTTTACTGTATATACATTATGCCTCCTCCCCTATTTTCTCTACTGGCCTATAGAGACAAAAGGGTTGCTAGGAGCCGTCATTCAGAGCGGACGGTTCGCTACTTTCACATCAAATAACAAAATTCTAGACATTATACAGCTCAAACTAGTTATTTTTCCTTTTTCCACCTCTCCCCTTCCAATGCGTATTTTTTAAACATACGATTTAAAACCGTACGCACAAAATATGGCACACTTACACAAATAAATAAGTTAATAAAAACATTTACGCCGCATTTATTGTATGTAACTTTTTCTTTACTGGGAATTTCCTGTCGTAGCACACCCTTGTCAATGGATTTGACTTTAATCGTTAGATTACCCCCCCCCCCACCCCTTTATAATATTCATAGATACACGAAGTCCACAAAATACATTTGTGGCGGTACGATTCGACACCTTTAAGAGCTATCTTCTGTCCTGGCCATTTGGTACCTTTTGGCAAAGCGCGGAAGCACTGGCTTTCCATCAGAAGGTCCTAGGTTCTATCCCTGCCTCCGGCAGACATCCTCCAATATCACCTCCGTGTCCTCTCTCGTCGACCGCCACACATTCTTCAATAGGATTTGGGGGACGGAAACGAAATTGACGATAAAAGAAGAGGACATGACTCCTTTATTGAATTTAAGAGTCCTTGTTCTATGCTCCATACATTCTTTAAGCATTACCAGTACAACTTACGTATCGTGCCTGCCTGATGATGACATTTTTGTGATTTTATTACAAAATTATTTGAGTACAAAAGAATTCTTTCAGCCAAAATGTGTTTTCTGTTCTGAATTCTTATTTGAAAACGGTTTGCCTTTGGGAATGTAGTACATATAGGATCTTTTTAAAAATAAAAACTTCCGTACCTTTTAGTATTCCTGAAAGGAACACCTGTTAAAATGGACCCACTTTGAAAAGAATATGACTAAACACTCTATTCAGTTTTTTTTTTTTTTTTGGTGAAAGTACTAAAAGCGCGGAAGGTTTTTTTTTTTTCAACAGTTTCTTTTTGAATGGTACCTACACTCATATGTATATATCGCTCATGAGGCTGCAATTGTGGCACCTCAAAACAAACATTTTGGACTACGAACAGATGAAAATATGAAAATACACATTCTTTTCAGAAGCAATACTAGCACAACTCATAATTTAATATTTGGCCGTAAGATGGCAGCAAACTAAATCAATTCTTATGTATTTTCCTTAGCAATGAAAACTTTAAACCAACTTATCTCAAAACTTGATTTTTTGAGCTGTGCTGCTATTGCAGCCCATGAGCAATATGATGCTCCAATTAACAAATCCGTTTTTAAAGAAGAATTAAAAAAAAAACTTGTTGGCTTAAAAAGCTCTGTCTTTACGTCTACAGACTGATTAAATTATGATTAGGAAACATAAAAGGAATTTAAGGCCAATGGTCATTTTTGAAGTGATCCGTCGTCGAGAGAGTTTTGAATTCAATATTTACTACTTCGAGTAGATTTCGATCCCCTTAAGCAAACTTATTGAGGTAATAATTCGAAAAATGTTTCTCATAAATTGAAAAGAATTCAGAAAAGTGGAGAATGGTGACTGTTATTCTTAGACCAGAAGAGAAAGAAAAGAAATCACCACATAGTAAACACTAGTGTTTGGCAACTACTCGTCAAAAAGTAGTTAACTACCAACTACTAACTAGTCTAAACAAAACCAGTTGCAGCTAGTAGTTAGCTACTTTTGTCTGAGACTAGTAGTAACTAGTAGTTAACTGTTCTCCAAAAGTAGTTAACTACTAGTTAACTAGTTTTAAGAATAGTTCAGTTGAATTTCCATTTTTAGCTTGTTTTTAAATATTTTATTCTAATAATTTAACTCAATATTCTTCGAGGCATGAAGAAATAAATTTGTTACGTTTCTATTTTTTTTTTGTTTAGTTTCTTGTAACATAAAGGTGTTTACCTTTAATATCAATTTAAAACTCTCCCTTTACCCAACGCCTATTCATTAACAAAATATATTTGTAACGCGCATGCTTTAGATTATATCCTTTCAAATTGTGTTGAAGGCTCGTGTTTTATGGCATCCCAAACGCATACATGCTATAAGAGTAGAGGTAAAGCTTCCCATAATAAAGATTTGGTTTTTAAATGAAACTTCATCGTGCATGTGCTGGTGCAGGCGCCATTTATTGATTATATTAGAAAGCTTTCCCTAATTTGCGTAAATACTGCAATAAATAATATGATTTTTTTAATGAGTACTTTAACGTAATATAAAAAAGACATTAGTTTGAGTGTTATTCATAAGCTAAAAATTTAAATAACTTAATGTTTAAAAAATAGTTTTTTTCTCAAAAAATTGATTTAAAAATATTTTCGGAGGTAATTGGAATTTTGAAAGTAGTTGTAACTAGTACTTGGGAAAAAAGTAGTTTAACTAATAGTTAACTAGTTCAAAACAAAAGTAATTACAACTGGTAGTTAACTACTTCTAGTTAACTACTGCCGAAAACTAGTAAACACATATGGTAAAAAACATGTACTTACTTGTAACCCAGCAGTGGCAGTCCTAGTCCGTGCGGGGATCTGAACGAAATGCTTTGGGCAGTCCTTCGTTAGCAACCCCATAAACCAGCGATTCTCAACCCGTGGGGCGCGCCCTCCTAGTGGGGCGCGATCACACGAGAAGGGGGCGCGAGAATATCCAAGAAAAAACATTACTTTAAAAAATTGATTAACTGACCGAAAGGAAAGCACATATACACATAGAAAACAAAATACATTTCGACATATTTAATAACTAATTGAAGTAAAACAAATTACTAAATTAAAACTTTCTCAATCAAAACATACTAAGTAAAAAACAAATTTAATAATTATTAGTAACTTCCTTGGGTCTGTCTTTCAAAGCAAAGTTTTTCGAAGAAAGGCTTAATATTAGAAATTGCCACCCTCAGTTGTTTCTGCATTTAGCCGATTCTGTATTTAGTTTATACTCTATAGTTTGTCTTTAAAGAAGCCACAGCAGAAAATCCAGTTTCACAAAAGTTTTTGATTATGTTAAAAATGGTAATAGAATGCGAAATACCCTTGTTTTTAGTGCAGAAAAATCATCCCCTACTCCTGCCCAAAATTCAAATAGTGACTTAATACTAAGTTAATTTTATTACTAAAATTCCTGGTTTTTACTCTTGTTTTGGTAGTTAGTTAAAAATAATTCAAAAATAGAATCCAAAGTACTCAATATACATTATTTCTGTATACATTTTATGTAAGGGGAAGGGGGCCGTGAGGAAAATTATGATAGAAAATTAGGCCGCGAATACTGAAAGGTTGAGAAACGCTGCCATAAACTGTTTTTAATTATAAATCCGTCATAATGAGCCGGCGTGGAGCCCTAGAAGATTGCCCGAATTTTCCTGTCGGGGATTCGTTTCTGTAATGGAGTATCAAAATTTCAATACACTAGTCCAGCGGTTTCTAAACTGTGGTACGCGAAGCCCCTACAGGCGGTACGCGTGTAGGCAAAAAGAAAGAAGTGGTTAAAGCACAAAAACTCAGGATTGAAGATCTAATTTGCCAGATTAGAGTTGGGGGAGAATGTTGGCTCAAAGTTAAAAATGAATTCACGTTATTGTCAAGAAAAGCATCGCTGTTTTTGATTCAGTTCACAACCACTCATCGTTATGAAACTTCTTTTTAAAACATGATATTTATTAATAATACGATAAATATAGAAGCAAAATAAATGTCGATTCAAATTTGACGTTAAAACTAACTTCTATGGAACGAGATATTACCTCGCTTGTATCTGCAATGCAGCAGCAACCTACACATTAATTTTTTTTAAATTTTTTTACATGAAAGGTATTTTGTACTAGACATATTTTTAATGCTCTTTTGGAAGTACGTATTAAAAATATATTTTATACGTGTCATATTTTATTTTATTCATGCTGCTTTATTTTAATAAAAGCTTTTCTCTGCATAAATTATAAAAAATGGTGTGATTGAAATAACCTAGTCGTCGTAGTATATTTCTATAATCTATTAGGGTTCTATTCTGTATAATAAAGTTAAATTAGCAGTGGTACGCAAATGGTTTGCAAGAAAATGGTGCTACGCGAGAGAAAAAATGATTTGCAACTGCTGCACTTGTCGCAGTCATTAAAATGCAAGTAAACCGTTCATTAAAAACATTTAAAAATGGCGAAACATTGATGATATTTAGTAAAAATCGGTCTTGTTTCGTTACAAATCGATAGAATTTACCAAAAATCAACAAAATCTAAATTGGCCCTTAAAAAAAGGATAAAATCGTTAGAAATGGAGCATGAACGTAAAATTGAATAGGTTGCTCCGTTTCGTGCTCCGAAAAACTACGAAAAGTAATTTCGCTATTATCATTGGTTCCCATGAGTATTACATCCCGATTTCTTGACTAGAAGATCAGAACTGCCTAAAACTATTCATTTAATAATCTGAACAAGTTCAGAAACGTCTATCTTAGAGTAACTGCAGAACCATTAGCCGTAACTAAAGTAACCCCTTGAACTGAAGTGACGAGTCTGACTCGCGTCATACATTTTACGAGCGACTGTAGACGACCAACTGGTCCACTGCGGGACTGTACACAGGAGTGAAGCATATTTTTGAATCAAATAAGCGCTCTGGTTATAATATTAAACCATGATTGTCATTGAAAACAAGTCTCCGGCGTCATTTTCCACCACTGTGGCATCGTTCTCAGTACTAACTAGTATGTTGAAGGTGATTTAATACATATTTGGTATTCGGCAGGACGTATGCATTTACTTAATCTTGTTTAACGAAAATCATAATTTTGATATAATCACTGAAAAACATTGCTGTTTTCATAAGTAATCACCGCACTCTCTCGCAGACCACCTCCGAGCATATCACGGACCACCTTTGGTCCGCGGAATACTGG
Organism: Octonoba sinensis; assembly: GCA_038502835.1. NCBI lineage: Eukaryota > Metazoa > Arthropoda > Arachnida > Araneae > Uloboridae > Octonoba > Octonoba sinensis. The sequence goes on along the minus strand of CM076601.1, from coordinate 12,301,887 downwards.
TTGAGAAGCACTGGTTTATATGGACAATGTATAGTTTTAAAATCTTAAATGTGTTATATAAAAAAAGAAAGAAAGAAAAAAAAAGTTTATCGCTAGTTAGAGTACTTAACTTACTATGAATATAACTTTAATAGTACATTCTGAAGATTTCAATTACAATTGCTAGAATAAATTGTTAGAATTAATTGTGGACATAATTTAACAATTATACATTTAAAAAAATATATTTGCAATTTCATTTTATTTGCAGTTAGGTTGTTTCTTATCATTTTCTGAACGCATAACAATATAACAATAAATACAGATAATACTACTTTTTAAGCGACTTCCTACAGAGGAGGAGGTTATAAGTTAAAAAATGTGTATGATTTTTTTTTTTTTGGTTGTTTGTTTGTTCATCGATAACGTCTCACTGAATGAACCGATTTCGACGATTCTTCTTTTAATTGATCGTGGATGGTTTCTAATAGATCTCGTACCTTTGTTTGACCACATTCGATAGTTAAGAAAAAAGTTGTGGGCGGAAATGTAGTCATTTTTTACCTTTTTTATCCATAACTTTTGATTAAATGAACAAATTTTAATGATTTTTTTAAAAAATAGATAGAGGGTCGTCTAACTTAAATATTGTTCATCATTTTGACTACAATTGTTCTTTAGAAAGAACATTAAGAATGAAAAATAAGTGTTTTTTTCTAAATTGGAAATGTTTGCCTTGATATTATTTGGGGCAGGAAGAGCGACGCAGCTGCATGATCTTGAATAGGGTTTTGAAAGTTTTGCGGTACATCAGATTACTTAAGATTGTTGTTTTTTTTTACATAAATGTTGTGTTTTTCTGTTAATTTTCTCATTTATTCAAAAACTCCATTGTAGCTTTCTCCGCCCTTTCTTTTTCTTTTCGTCAATTTTGCGCCCCTAGATTCACTTGGCAAAATTTGGCAATTTTGAGCCCTCTCGATTTTTTTATTCCGTGCAGGGGCACGGACTGACGGAGCGTTCGTCCGGCTCTGGTTGCAGCATATATGAAAAAATGTGAATTTCTTAAAAAATCAAAGCCTGATAACAAAAACAAAAGCAAAACAAGATAAAAATCTAAAAATGTTGGACTTTTAGTTTTCTTGAGGGCTAAAGTTAATGAATATGAAAAAATATATATATAAAAAAGTAAGGTAAAATTACCTTGAATCACTTGATATGGAGTGATACAAACGCGATTTTTAGATCTGTAGTGCTGCCATCTAGCAGCAAATGGAAAACATTTTTTAGTGCTGCCCTCTAGTAAAAAAATCTTATAAACTATTGTAGTGCTGCCACCTAGCACCGGAGTACTGCTACAAGCATCGATTTTGTACGTCCGTGTATTTCGTGGCATTACGCAGAACGTTATGTAGAATTTTGCGAGTGCTCAAAAACAACTTTTATTTTTTTATTTTGGTGTTAGCTGGTGCAGATTTGGCAGATTTCGAAGTTGGTTTGAAGCAGAATGAAAGCAATGTTTTTAAAATCGGGGAAACTCGGCGCACTTTTCGCAAATTTTCAGCCTTGGAAAGTCAGGGGTGCAGAACCCGGATGGTAACTATAACCCTCCTAAAAATTTCTACTCACCAATTGAACCGCTGAAATAGGAAAAACCGCTACTGATAAAACCTCGATGCACAAAATCGTGAACGGAAACAGGCCGTAGATTCTTGGCATTACCACAGACTCACCACATTGATGTGATCTACCTAACACCCTATCTGTTTTTAATGAAAATATATGAAATCTACACAAAAGCATGAACATCATACAAAAAATGAGCAAGAGCACTCAAGGAACATAATACAAATTGCATACAAATAACGCAAGCAAAATATACTCATTGAAATTATGAACTATACCTGAAAGAAATTTCTATGCATCTCTCAAACCATCCATATATATATTTCACTTAGCGTGGACCAGTTACGATTAAATTTCGCGTTCCGATACGATACTTACATCATGCAAAAACAAAGTAAAACGACATTTAAAAATCTGTTTAATGATTAGCATGGGAAAGTAACATAATATTATTCCGCATTATCAGTTCTTCAGTTTTGTTCAGAGGCCCTACATTCTGTTCAGAGAATTTGGCCTCAAAGTTGAAAACGAATTCCTGTTATTTCCAAGAAAAACATTGCTGTTTTTCATTCCATTCACAACCATTTATCATCGTGAAACTGCTTTTTTCAATATGGTATATATTAAAAATAACTATAGAAGCAAACTAAATGTATACCCAAGTTTGAGGTCCAAACTAACTTCTACTAAACCAGATATCCCCTCGCTTGTAACTGACATGCAGCAGCAACCTTGTCATTATTTTTTTTTTTTCATTTTTATTACGTAATAGGTATTCTGTACTTAAAGAGGTATTTATAATGCTCTTTTGGAAGTACGTATTAAAAATATATTTAATAAATTTCATGTATTATTTTTTATATACACAGCAGTGGTACGCAAATGGTTTGCGACAAAATGGTGGTACGCGAAGAAAAGAGATCGGGAACCACTGCAATAGATCAATTACAAAAAGATTAAAATATCTTAGTTGATAGAACAGTTGCAAAAACTGCCATTTATAAGGCTTGGAACATTATTTTTTCCTCGCCTAAAAGTGTGTTTTGGAAGAACTGCTCTGGGGGTTTCAGCTTTCACCGTTATTATAGAATCATCTGAAAGATAAAATTTACAGTAAGCCAATAATGTAGTCAAAAATATCGACACGTTCAAATACATTCAGACGTCCACACACCTTCAATTCAAAAATTACTAAGATTTTCTCAGAATGTATTAAATGAATGTGTAACACATGAAAATATTATCAGGGACTATAGATTCAAATTGCTCTAGAACTAGCAAACAAAATTATTTCAAGAACAGTAAAATCTACTGTATGCTGTGAAAAAATGCTGTGATATCGCAGATGATTTGGATTATTTTATTGCCACAACTGAAGCAAATGCTTCAAGTTAAATGTCCTGTATATTGCTGATCCTATTAACTCTTTTCCACATCACCACGGAGGTAAGAGTTCAGATGCGTTTTTTTTAAGGAGGCTTCGCCAGGAGCCCTAATCCTCCGTAACAAACCGTGGGGCAAGTTGCCAACTAGGATTAAATGCTGTTGCCGGAAACGAGTAAAAAGAGTAGCTTTTAAATCGCGTCTTATTACCTGAAATTGGAGCATTTTTCTACCTTTATTTTTACTGTGCTATTTGAAGCAATCTTATTTTTAAATTATAAATAAGTATCTCTATCACTCAGAACAAATATTGGCTCGGGAAGAGAAGGCGTAGTTGATCACGCTTTACACGAAAAGTTACGCTTTAATTGTTTTTTTTAAGATGCATGTTTGGTTGCACAAGAAGCTTGTAATTATACTGGGATATTGTAGATAGGAAGCTCATATATTTGCTTTTCCTTGGCATTTAACTCGCGTTTAAAGAAAACAGGACGCTGAATAGATGTATTAGTCTTGTTATAAGAACATTTTCGCAGCTATTTTATTGGCAGAAATCTGTATCGACAATGAATGCTAACTTCAATTCTATTTGTAAATCCACAGATAGTATGATTGTCCGAGCAATGATGGAAATTGGGATTGATCGTTTCGCTTCTTCCCTTCTCCCGTATTTATCGAATTGTCTTAAAAATCACGTCTCAAACGCTAAGGCACTTTTCCCGCTTAGATCGGTTGTGAAAATTAGCAAGTTCTTGTGTATCTATCATTCAAAAAATTTACTAACACTGGAAAAATAAAATAATTTTTATAAAAAAATAGAACCGACTTCAAATTATTAATTGCGCTAAAAAGTTAAAAATAAATTGATTTTTTTGACAACGTCGATGTGAATTTTAAACATAGTTTTAGAAGTCAGGGCAAAATTAGGATAGATGAAATCTTTGTAATCATGAATCAGTTACAAATATATATATTTTCCCGGAATTAGCAAGAGTTCCAATGTGAAGTAGCAAATGTGGTGATGGTAATTGGACTCATAATTTTGCACCGACTTCTAGAACTATGTTTAAAAGTCACATTGATGTTGTTTAAGAAAATAATTTATTTTTCACTTTTTAGCGCAATTTATAATTTGAAGTCAGTTCTATTTTTTTATAAAAATTATTTTATTTTATTCTTTTTAGTGTAAATACATTTTCTATATAAATTCTCCTTTTTTTTAAAACCCATATCAAAGGGCAAACCTTCTTTGAATAAATGGCACTAAAAACTAATCATCTGTATGAAAAATTCCGTTTTGAAGTCGATTTCAACAAACAAACTTATTGGATTTAGTTTTTGCCTCAGAGAAGCCTTCAGTCAAACTCTTGCTGTAATTGCTTTTAATATTATAACACAATGGCAACAGACATTTTTTAAACAATGAGTTTTATATTTATTAATAGCCTTTCCAATTAAAATAAAAAATACTTATTTTTCACCCGCAACGTTTTTTCTAAAAAAAATAAATAAATGTAGTCAGATTCATGTACAATATTTGAGTGAGACGACCCTCTATCGATTAAAGAAAAAATCGTCAAAATCGGTTCCTTTAGTCAAAAGTTATGGATGAAGAAACAAAAAACATACTACATTTCTGCCCATTACTTTTGTTCTATGAATCGAATATGGTCAAACGAAGGTTCAGGCCCTATGGGAAACAACCCTCGATCGATTAAAAAAAATCATGAAAATCGGCTCATCCGGTGCGAAGTTATGAGTGGACAAACAAACAACAACAATAAACGACATACATACAGTATGAATGTATAACCTCCTTCCTTTGTGAAGTCGGTTAAAAAGTGTAAATTAAGCTTTTTGCCTTCTTGTTTGAAAATGAGGCATCACTCGATGAAGAAGCTGATACATTTCGCTTCATTTTTGTTAGAACAGAGAAATATTTCATGATGAAGACCAAATGGTCGCCGGGGAAGATAGAATAGCCCCAGCGTAGTTATGTGTGTCGTAAGAGGCGACTAAAATAGCATTATCCGATTCGGGTGACGTAAGGCTTGCTTTGTAGCATGACTATGGCCCCGGGTCGTTAAAGCAGGTCGACAAAGTTCTGCCAGTCCAGCCCTTATGGCTGGTGCTGATTGTCAGTTTGTCAGAGAGTTTGTGGGAAGTGCGAAGGAGGACAGCGCCACGGTCGCACCCCCTCATACTGGGGGGTTGTCTGAGATAACCGAAAAGGTTCAGTCAGTATGGAAGTGGTTAGCATTGGATACCCAACCAGGTCAAACACCCCATTTGGTGAAAATATTTGAAACGATAAGAAACTGTCTTTATTGACATGAATTAAGCGAGAGAGAGCAGAAAATTGTCGCATAGTGAAAATTTAAGTTTTAAGAAGACACTCAAACCAAAATTTCTCAATGCTTTAATTAACTAAAAGGATTTGTAACTCTTTCTGCTGCATCGTAAATGTTTTGCAGCAAAAACACTTTTTTTTCCTATAACGTAATTCGACACGTTTCTCGACGAAGCAAAGAATTGAATTTTCCTTCACGAAGATCAAATTCATTAACTGCGCCGCCTTTTCTGAGTTGCATCTTTTGAACACGAAAATGGAAGAACTTTTTACATTTAGGGAACTGTGAACGGACGTATTGTAGCAAAAAGCGGACGTACTGTAGCACGCATTTAGAAAGACGTTCATTCGACAGACAGGCAAACATTTCCCCAAATACTTGTTCTTTAGATTTCATACAGGAATAAACACGTTCCAGTACAATGCACCTTATCATATGAGAGTTAAAAAAAAGTTAGTCTCAAAAAATATAACACTGTTAAAATATCACAACTTTATTTAAAAAATTTGCAAACTAAATACTTACAAAAGGACTGCTGTGTAGTATTCTATTGCCGCAACACCATTCGGACGTCGGCGAGACTTTTCATCTCCAGCAACCTGCGAAAAGAGACTTCGGCAGTACAACGTTTAAGAAAAGCATAGAAAAAAAAGTGTAAGCAAGTATTGAGGCACCTAGAAGCAAAGGGGTGTCGTGGTAAAAATAGAAATGAAAATCCTTTCTTTCTTTTTGCAAGAGATGTTAATGGTAACCATAACAGGTGCTGTCGTCCAGCATGCTTTAGAAAACAATTTCTGCATTAAGGACATGATGTATTTCTCAAAATTTTTCGTTAGTCACTTCCGCTCCTTTGCTTTTGACGCTTTCATTTGTTTTTAGGGAATAAGTAGATGTATATAAAGGGCTTTAAACAACTTCTTAAAAATATTGAAACAAAATTGTGTTCATCCCAGACGCTAATCCTTTTTAGTCATTTGCCTATCTGAAACAAAGGGAATGAATTTCTTTTAAACTAACATTCATTTACCATTTTTCGATAATTCGCCTAATGTTACACTATAATATGCATCCGGTACTTATCCGTTAAAAGGTCGATATTGGCGACGGCTTTTCAAATTGTCGCCAACAAGAAATTTTGAAAAAGAATAGGAATGCCTCATTCACATTTAATGTGGTGGTGGAATTCTGTCTTGGCGAGTTTAGCGGGGTAAGCCCTTTAACCGATAAGTACTGGCATTCTAATCAGTGTGCAGAGAGAACTTATGGTTAAAGCGGTTGAACACCGTTTTGAAATTATATATTTATTAGTATTTATCTCGTTTCTATTTCTAATTTAATATTTAAGGACGTTTTATAATTATTAGTTAGCATCTTCCAGCCCAGCCCATTATGGCCGGTGCTGGTTGTCAAGTGTCTAGAGAGTTTGTGGGGAGAGCAGTAGGATGGCGCTGCGGCCGCACCCCCTCGTATTGGGGGTGGTCTGTGAAACCGAAAAGGTATAGACAGTATGGCCGTAGTTAGCTTTGATTACCCTAAGAACTCTTCTACTTGAAAAATTCTCATTTATAGAAAAAAAAAAGCATTAAGGCGATTTCCCAACTACTATATCCCCCTCCCACCCCCATTAAACAAGCTTTTGGAAAACTCCGAGTTCAAATGCTGAATGATTTTTTAAACTTTAACATTAATTTCCCAAATTTGTAACTTGTGGTTTCACACCTATTGCGACAGAAACAAAATTATCCCGTGGTAAGATATTGTAGATAAGGAAATTATAACGACGTGGAGGATGTATCTTTTCAAAATGGCGCCATAATACCATCAACACATCACGGTCTTCAGGGTGAAAGTTATTTTCAGTGATGGAAGGGAAATTGCCAGCAAGTCGGCGATTAACAACAAGAAGTCTACCACTAATAACTTCCCCCCGCTCCGCTTAAATGAGTAAGAAAGACTTATCCCGTAATGTTGATATTCCGAGGTTATATTGAGAGTGATAAGAAATTGCTATTAATATCTTTTCTTTGGTAAGTCATCCTTTAAAGTAGACTGCAAAAAATTGTCATCGCAAGCACTTTACATTTACGTGTTCTATCTGCATGATGCAGTAAAGTTTTATGTTTTATTAGTAATCAGTGTCTAAAACTAGCGCCTCATTTTTCAAAATCTATTATCCATGTGATAACGAATACTTATTTTAAAAATGACTTTAAACGTTTGGATATCTGAATGAAGCTCTTTGGTTAAAGTATGTTAGTAAGATATTATAAAGTATTTCTATTATTGTTAAAAGAATATCGAAATTCCCCTTTCTTTACGATTAATCAAAATTAAGCAGCCTCTCTCTTCTCTTCCCCTCCAAAATTTAAACTGTATATTTCTAAGAAATGCTGAAGAGAAAATTAGAATATTTTTAATATACTTCTGAATAACGTTAGAGTTAACACGAACCATGCGTAAGATGAAATAAACTGCAAACTTTTGTTCCAGAAAGTAACAATTAGAAATCAACGGCAAAATTTGCAAAAATCGCAGACACGTGTTTTGAGGTTACAAGGAACCCCTTTCTCAGTGCAAAAGAGTGAGATTCTAAACGAGAAACATCATCCAACTAAATCTCACTCTTTTGCATTGAAAAAGGGGGTTCCTTGTAACCTAGAAACACGTGTCTGCCATTTTTGTGCTCAATTTAAGTTGATTTTCAATGTTTACATGCGTTAGACATAATAAATTAGGGTACTGTTTTGCAATTTTATGAATTATGCGGAGAATTTACGGCAGGTGGAACTGTTTTCAACGCTTCCTATGAAACCTATCATCGGCGCTCTAGTAAAAGTCGACATTTTGCAACACCGAATCAAAATTTGAGATTTATCATTTCATGATATAAACCAACTACACAAATTTAAAAGTCGAAGAAATAAATCTACTGAAGGATAAAGAGGTCTGAAAAATGAAATATTTACTATGAGAAAGATTAAGTGGTAGTCTCAAAACAGTACTTTGCGATCTTTTATCTGAACTCCGAGAGGTATTTATTTGTTTTAACAGTCCACCTTTTTTTCAAGTTATGGAATCTATGCATATTAACTTAGGTTTACCTAGTCTTTGTAATTCATACCAAGTTACGTTATCTATCGCTTAGAAACATTTTTTTTCTTAGATTATAATAATTCTATCCGGAGAGAATTTCCCATTTTTCGATAATTCGCATAATGTTTCACTATAATATGCATTCGGTACTTACCATGTTAAAGGGCCGATATTGGGGACGGCTTTTCAAATTGTCGCCAACAAGAAATTTTTAATAAAAATACTTTGTTTACGTTCAATTTGGTGATAAAAATCTCTCTTGGCGAGTTTGTCAAGGTGAACCCTTTAACCGATAAATATCGGCATTCTAATCAGTGTAAAGAGAGGACTGGGTGTATAGTGATGAAAATAAAAAATCTGAGTGATGTTTAAAGAACACGCTTTGAAATCCATACATTCAATAATACGTACCTCGTTTCATTTTTAATTTAAGAACGATTTATAATTATTAGTTAGTATATCTAAGAACTCTTCTACCAGTAAAATTAACGTTAATAAGAAAAATCATTAGGGCAATTTCACAACTACTCAACCCCCCAACCCATTAAACAAGTTTTTTGAAAAACTCCGAGTTCAAATATTGACCTCTTCATTAAGCAAAAATAAAATTTAGAGACTATTCGAACACTAATTATCGTTTACGCGTTAAATTTCAGGAAGAGGGTCGAAGCAAAGATTCAGTTCTCTTATGCATTTCAAAGGAAACACTTTCAAACAAATTAATCTTAATCAAGAACTTGAGGTCAACAATCAAAATAAGTCAACTTTGAACACAAAAAGAAAAAAAAATCTGAGTGATGAAAATTTAGAGATGACTCGACTGCCAAAAAATGTCTTTTATTAAAGCATAGATAAACAATTATAACAATCTGTAGCATACAATTTTGAGCATGACCGCCAAAACAAGTTATTTTATTGAGATTAAGATAACCAGAACAATCTGGGATATATAAGCAACATGTGTACCTCAAGTTCAACAAATATCTCAAAATATACAATAGTCAAAATATATTAACAAAACTACACTGATTACGACGCAAAATCAAAATTTTGTTGATGGGCCGAATGGTTTTCTGAACCTTTGCTTCCACGAAACTTCTACCGAAACTCTTCTAAGTTTAAATCACTCAATCCCGAGCCCGCTTTCCTAGCGAGAGTCTAATTATCAAATAAGTCACCAAACTTCTTGAACTTTTTTTTGCATTCTGTGTGTAAAATACTTTCTAAAATTTCATTTTAATGAAAGTTTAATTAAAAAAAGTCAGCTTAAAAATGAAAATGTTCCTTATCAATTGAAAACGGATGAACATTTTATATTTTTAGTTAAAAAAAAAAAAATTTTTTTTGACGAACTTTTACCGCTGCGTGTTTACTGTAGAGCACGAATATCAAAGTAACACAAAAGATGTTATACACAATACTAAAAATTCTTTTAACATAGTAGAACTAAAAATTAATTAACATTGTTTTTATTATATTCTAATGCTAGTTAAAAACATTAAGTATTAAAGGTTAAATGATTTATAAAATTTAAAGTTTGTCACACTTAATAATTTCAACGTATGCCAAAAATATATGCCAAATTGTCAGATATTGACCTCGCAATGGCATGGAAAATTATTGCAGTTTAAAAGCCAAACGTCAAGTCTGGTTACCCTGGTTTGATAACTAAACTCTCGCCCCCCACCCACCCCTATTCATCTCGTTGTTCCCGCCGCACTCCTAACTTTTCCTACAGGGAGGGCAGAACAACCTGCCGAAAAATCCCCTCTTCCTATTTGGTTCGGCGGGAAATGTCCTTCTCAAATCCTCAATCAATCTGGCATAAAATCTTTCATAGAGTTCGGAATCCGGAATCTGATTCAAACCCAGACTGGATTTAAATGCCACTAACCTTCTGCTGGTGATTTCGCCCAGAGGACATCCCTCCGTTGCGCAGCAGCAGGTGGTGTTTCCCGGCTCCAGAATGTGCAAGAACCCTCCAGGCTTTCTAATCGTCTGGCAGGATTTGTCCGATGTGGCAGGACGCTGAAGCTCACAAGGTCCGATGCTGGTGGCCTTGTCCTGTCCGGGCACCTGAGAGGGTTTTCCTTGCAGGCAGAAGAGATGTCCAATCCCGGAAACGATGAACAGCCAGATGGTCGCTGTTATACCTGCAAAAGAGGAAAAAAGAAATACATTAGTAAAGCACAAAGAAGGAAGACGTTTGTGTTTTCCATGATCGCTTTTTCAAGATGGCGACTGAAATGATTTAAACGCGTTCTATTTAAAATGTTGCCAACTTGAAATTAAATTCAAACTGTTGCCAGGACGCGGAGTTATATTGTTTTTATTTCTTCTCTATCACTAGTACTAGCGATAGATCAGATCATTGTTGCCAGAGCAGATTAGAGGTTAAATCCAAGATCATTCCAACGAAGTCTTTTAACGGCTTTAAATACGAACAGTGGCGTACAAAATTCAATATCGGAAGCTTGTGGCTCACATAAATCCTTACATTGTGTTTGTTATTTTATGAAACCAAGAAGAAGAAATGACTGTTGTGTCCCATGTTAGTCGATTATCCAGTTGCTGTCCCTTTCCTCTAGACCAGGGTTTCTCAACGGATGCGATATGGTACCCTTCGGGGCCACAGGGAGAAAATATGAAACTGTGGTAGGCCATGAGACTGGGGAAGAAAGCCATGGCTCATTTATGCCAAACCGGTAAAATCTCTACATAACTAAACTAATCTATATCGTTGTAAAAGAATAGTCCTACGCTTGAGAAATCATCTTCACCCCGACACCTCATTCCTGTGCTCATTACTTGATTTGAACAGTTTTTTGTTTAATTCCGAACGTTAAAAAGAAAACAGTAGGCTTTGCGAGGAAGTTTGGATCCTGTATAATTTCTAATCTAATAGACACGAACTGCACTTTTCAAATGTGTGGTCATGTGCAAATTCCCCTAGATTCGTGATACGACAGCAATGCCCACTTCTTATAAATCCAGTTTTCGCAATTCATTGTAAGAAAACAAGAAAAACGTGGTTAATGTTAGATTTTTCGCGAGTCTTAAAAGCATATTGCTAAACCCTAGAACCTTTTGGTTCAAAGTCAAGTACGTTACCGCTGGGTCACAAATTGGGCCTAGAGGATGCCTAAATTTCTGCATATTATTCCTACAGAAATTATTATAGAGCTTCATATTTCAAAAAATAATGGTCATGAATCAAGTATTTAAGTTATATTGCACTGTTTTGTCAAACTTCTTATTTAACTGGACCATTATTGCCGCGATGGTTGTATTGGCACATAATGTATTAATATCTACTCAGAAATTCCCAAAACATAAGTTACTTTTACTCTATTGTGATCAAATATAACTGATATGGTGTTTTAGTATTCTGGGTTAGTATGATAATCCATGATAAAAATTAATCGAAGCACTTAAAAAAATGTCAAGTTATATCGTTAAAATCGCAAACTTCAGACGAAATCTTTATCCGTTTTTTTTTTTTTTTTTTTTTTTTTTTTTTTTTTTTTTTTTTTTTTTTTTTTTTTTTTTTTTTTTTTTTTTTTTTTTTTTTTTTTTTTTTTTTTTTTTTTTTTTTTTTTTTTTTTTTTTTTTTTTTTTTTTTTTTTTTTTTTTTTTTTTTTTTTTTTTTTTTTTTTTTTTTTTTTTTTTTTTTTTTTTTTTTTTTTTTTTTTTTTTTTTTTTTTTTTTTTTTTTTTTTTTTTTTTTTTTTTTTTTTTTTTTTTTTTTTTTTTTTTTTTTTTTTTTTTTTTTTTTTTTTTTTTTTTTTTTTTTTTTTTTTTTTTTTTTTTTTTTTTTTTTTTTTTTTTTTTTTTTTTTTTTTTTTTTTTTTTTTTTTTTTTTTTTTTTTTTTTTTTTTTTTTTTTTTTTTTTTTTTTTTTTTTTTTTTTTTTTTTTTTTTTTTTTTTTTTTTTTTTTTTTTGTCGGAAATATTTCGTTCGCATGCGTTAAACTATGCTGTTTTAGTAAAGTTTAAATTTTTATTACATGGTTTTATTTAACTTGACTTGTGGCGGAATTTTGTAAGGCGGTTTTCGACAACTATTACTGGATAAATGATCTTCAAATTTTGCACACAAGCTTATCTTCGATGACAATACAATAATCCATCCATTTTATAATTTATTATAACGTTAATTAGGAAAAAAATAATAATTTTGGCTCTGAGGAAATGATCAGCATTATCATTTGCCGTTTGGCAACAATAGTTTTGTTTGGATAATGCAACGATGTTTTGAATTTAAATAAAATCATGTAACTTAAAACATTTTTGGTTATTTAATTTTTTCTCTTTTGAAACAGTAGAGTGAAAATTAATTGGTAACAATGGGCAAAACTGAATTTAACTATTGTTTTTTTTATATGTATACTTCTTTCTTTTATTTAAATTATGGGCATTTTGTGAGATTCTTTCAAAAGATCCCATTTTTCTGTGTCATCGTGTATTTTTTCAAGCAGTTAAATTTCATTTTGTACTGTAAAGAAAAATGGTAAATTAATGAACAAAACGTCCTAACCCATTGCAGATATGTTATTTTAAGGAGTTGAATAGTAATTCCCATCACCTGACTCACGCCTTTGCTGAAAAATGAAAGCGGGACTAACTTGAACTTTTTTTTTAACATTTAAAAAGCGTTCTTCGTAACTCCTAAACAGTTATGTGCAGTATTTTTTGCATATTAACAGCACTTTTGTTTATTAATTTACTCTTTCTGCGAAGTAAACGCTTTATTACCTACGAGAAAGTTTGTTGCTTAATATTGCAATTCTCGTAAAGCTTTTGAATGTAAATTTTTAAAAAATCGGATTAATGCAGCACGAACGCATTTCTTTGCCCCGAAAAAAAAATTGGGAAATATCAGTAAAACTTCAATAAAAAAATTGTTGTTTTATGCGAATTTAGACAGTGGCAAAAAATATGTGGAAAATTAGAAACAGAATAGCTGATTTTTCAGCTACAGTTTCGACGCCGAAAATTGCCGAAAAATAGAAAGCAAAAGTTTTCAGAATATCACTGATCATTTTTTTTCTTCTACAATAAATGATGGAGGAATATAAAGAAATGATTTTTTAAGATATCATTTTTACATAATTCGTTTTATGTGCTAAGGTTTAAATTTAAAAAAAAAAATACGGATACTACGAGCAGTCGGTTTTAATCCCTTAACCGTTGTTATAACAGAGTTTGACTACATTACATACACATTCCATTTATTACATAGATTTGAACGAATTTTTCTGCACAAAACGTCAGATTTAATCACAGGTAAAAAGGCTGTTGTGACGCATTGTGTAACTGTCAACTGTTTGCTGATAGGCGTTTTCCTAGTCTTCTTCTATTCAAAACGGGATTATGAAGCAGCGCCCCCGCCTCCCTCTACCGAAGAAGTCCTGCAGTTTTCTCCAAGTTTGTATATAGAAAAAGTTGTAATGCTTTTTGTAAATTACGTGTAAAGTTTGTTTAAATTAAAGAAAAGTACACTAAAAGAAAACTACTGTTTTTGCAGTTAAATACTATATTTTAACTGTTTTTATCTACGATAACTGTGACCTTTTAAAACTTATATAACCTGTTAAAACTTTTTTCTTTGCGTAACGCCAAATTTTACAATCGTTAAAAGTGTGCCGTGACCAAAAAAATAAGTTGCGAATCACTGGCTTAGACGTTGACACGTCGCCTTAGGCAGTGTACAATGGGAGCATTGAACCTTAGCATGATTCAAAATGTGTTGGAGATTTGAAAATGGCAAAGAAATGCAGTAAGTATTTTGTAGAGAACACAACTTTTTTCTGAATATTTTCACTACCAATACGTCCTCCAAACTGCTTCTAAAATTATATTTCAATAGTTGTTAAGCCCAGGGCCCAATTTACATTTTGAATCACTATAGGCCCAACTCATATTTGGGGGCCCCTCACGCTATAAATTTTTTTTAAAACATAACATTCAGTATGCGTTTGAAAAACTTGCCAGTCACACCAAAATTTGGGGGCATCCAAAGTGCAAAATCTAATTTGTTTTTCAAATGTCAAAGAGTCAGACTAACCTTTGGGAGCCCCCAGCGTGCAAAATGATTTTGTTTTTAAATTAAAAAATGTTTGAATAAAATCTGGTGGCCCCCAAAGTGGAAAATCGATTTTGTTTTTCAAATTTCAAAGTGTCAGACCAAAATTTGGGGGGCCCCAAAGTGAAAATTCCTTGTGGTTTTAAAATAATTTAATAATACAAATTTTCTGTGAAGCAACAGAACACTAACAGTTTGTTTTTGAAAGATACTATTTTAAAATATTTTCCTAAAAAAATAAATTACAAAAAAATAATAATAATAATTATAACCAAAATTAGGGGTCCCCTTCAAAGTGGGGCCTTAAGCTTGGGCCTCGTACGCCTAATGGTAAATAAGGCCCTGGTTCCGCCTCCAACTTCAATGAATGTCGCATCTACGAGGTATAAATCGAGTGTGTTCCAAAATTTGTGCGTTTTATTTATTTCTTTTGTATTTATTAATTACTTCATTTTTATTAATCCCTTAATCTCATAATTCGGCGTATAGACACCACGTTATTTACTCCGACAAGGTGATAGACAGGAGCAATTCATTCAGCTAAAATATTTTAAAGAAATTAGGTCACGGACTTAACGTTCCAGCACTGTTTAAAAAAAATTACATTTGTAAGGACGGATTTAAAAATATAAAACCGAAAGTCGTACGTAATGAAGAATCATTGTTTCAAGTTTGAGCTATATGCAATTATATTAGCAGCCAAAATTTTCTGATTCAGAAATTAAATAAATAATCTTTTTTAACACCGCAAGCTTCAGATTAATTTCCAGGTTAAGGGGTTAAAAAGAAATCACTAACTTTTTTTTCATCAAAAACCAGTATATGAGGTATCAAATGCAAGTATTTTTTGTACGTGTGTTTTTAAACATTGAGGCTTCTCTACTCGAAACTATTATCAAGTTGGAAAATGCTTTAAAAATAAGTACATTTCTTACTTCTAAGTATCCGTTTTAAAATGAGTGAACTTTGCGAAAGGGCTTCAACGTGTCTAACAAGGTTCGCAAACGCTACTGTGAACAAGAAGTTCCATCTAGAACTATACGAGCCTACTTTCCCGTATACACCAAATTCAAATTTATAATCTAGCTATCTCTTTCTCTCTCTTTCTTATATTTTCAATAATTAGAACTAAAGATAAATACCTTTTTCAACGGATAATACATATTCATTCACTCACTCATTCATTCTTTCATTTATTCACCCATGCATTTATTCATTCATTCGTTACCTCATTCAAGTGTTTATTCATTCATTTACGCATTCATGTATTTATTCACTCATTTATTTATATTTTCATTTATTCAATAATTTATTCATTCATTCTTTTCCTCATTCATTTATTCATTGATTTATTCTTTCACTCTTTCATTTATTCATTCATTCATTATTTCACTCATTGAGTCACTGAGAAATATCCTTGAAAATCCCGATCAAAAAATTTCATAGCAAAATAGGCTCGTAAGTTCTGGATAAACTTTCTATTTCTACATGTTCTACGTTATAAGAGATTTCCGATAAAGTTTGTTCCAAGCAAATCGGTCCGTTAGATCAGGATTTATATAGGGTTGAAATTTCCCCGTAAGCTCTGTGTTAATTTTTTGAGCTGTTCAAAAATGAACAAAAACTGTTCAAATCAATATTTCACGCCGAGAACTCCTTTCAATAAGCTTTCAATAGGAACTTGGCTCTTGTGCCCAGAGTTTACAGAATTTGCTTCAACTTTGTCCATAGGCGCTAATGTTAAAATTTTTTGAACTGTTCAAAATTGAACAAAAAATTGTTCAAATCAAAAAGTAAAATATAGAAATGAGATGTCCTTGCCGAGATCTTTCGAATGCAAAAAGAATTTTTCCAATCGGACAATTCGTTCAAAAGTTATTAGGGGGGGACAGACCGACAGACAGACAGACAGACCGACAGACAGACAGACCGACAGACACACTTTTTCCCCAGCTCAATACCCTACTTTCAAATTTTTTATTTTTCAATCTTTATTTAATTACTTCACTTATTTTTGACTTTTCTTGATTTCTAACGATATTTTCACGATACATTAAGCCTTCTTTCATGCTTTATTATTATTTTTTTTTACTTTTACGGGAAAGTAGGCTAAAAACAGAAAGCAAAGTATATTGTGAACGTATGTTTCAGGGTTACGATAGAATCTTAAATTTACCGTCCAAGAGTTCAAAACTTTGGCATTGAGAAAACGTTTCTGATGAAAACTCAACGTGGGGGCGGTATACTTTGCAATTTGTGCTGTACAACATTGTTTACAAAAAATCTACAGGGAAAACCCGAAGATGAACTTTTGATTATTTTACACTTCTGAAGGTTATCATTTCCAAATCATTGACAAAGTCAATCACCCAGTGGTTTTCTCTACTAAATCTTAATTGAGTCGTCTAGATTCAAAACCAGATACATCCACTTTTTTTTCGTTTTCAACTTTTTAACACTTTTTAATAGTTTAAAGCAATTTTCATATACTGTTAATTTTTAAAGTTTCTAAAGCATGCTAAAAAGTGTTTGAAATGTGCCGGTTATTTACAAAACACAGATCTCTCCCCCCCCCCTCGACCATGCTTGTGAGGTGTTCTTTTTCCCCCTCCAAATATCTTCCAAGGAAAAATTATTTTTGTGTTAAAATTTCAGCAAGTTTCATGTTTATCCCAATGCTCTTAGCTAGAAATTCGAATTTCTTAGTTATCAGTTTTTTTGCAAGCCGGGAAAAATTTCATTTTTTGGATGTAGATGGTTTTTAAACAACACTGTTAGAAATTTCATCATGAAATTACGGTGAAATGACCTGCAGCAGTCTGTCCATCTAATTCACCGTTAAATTTACGGTTTGGAACATTTTTCTATCTTTACGAGACCTAACCATTTCCAATCAGCTTGGTTAAAAAGCCGTAAATACAAAAGTTTACGGTTTTATAACCATTTAAAAATGGTTTCAAAAGAAAATTTTCACCGTTTTTTAACAATTTCAAGGCGAAGAAACCGTAAACGAAACTTGCGGGAATCGAACCTGATTGTTTGGTATACCAACCTTGCTCTCTAACCATTCGGCCATCGGCACCACACAATACGGTCGTTTATTTATCAATAAATCTTCCTTTTCAACAGGAAAACTGCATTAAAATTGAGATTTCAGTTTTTGATTGGATCCAAAGCCATCTTTGGTCTAAATTTACAGTATATTGACGAAACTCATTTATTTGCTGCAAAGATTAAAATACAAAAAGGCTTCAGCAGCTCAATTATGGGTTCGCTCATTAGTAAACAGTTCGGCAATCCGATGTCTCCCATTTTTGATTTCGTGTGTATGTCTTTCTATTTAGTAATTACTGCTTAAGCCACTTTTTTTTCTTCTTTTTTTGTATACACATGCAGATTTGAACTGATAAATCTTTATCCATAATATAACAATAACGTACGACCGGTAAGGTTTCGCAACCAAGATGGACGCCCGATTCTTATTGAGCGCTTGAAAATGACGGTTATTTAAACGTTCTTTAGGATAAACAGAGAGTAAACGATTTTTTTTTCACAATCAGCGGTTTGAGTATCATCTTTTTAATGGTTATTCAACTGTTGTAATTAAATATGGTAAAATAACAATCAAATAAATGGTTATTTTACTATTTTCTTACGGAAATTTTTAACAGTGAAGACTCAATTCTGCTCTTAAAAAAAGAAAAAAAATAGTGTATGAGCAAATATTTTCAATTATGTTTCATCATTGCAAAATCCATGAAATTCCACTCTACTTAGTTCACTTTTCCACTAAAATTTCATTAAATGCTTTGCAATGGCTAACAACCGTGTGGATTTAATTACTAGAAGCTAAATTATTAGTCTAAGTTCCCTTCAAATGCGAATTAAAAACGGATAGCTAGTCAGTCTGCAAAGCCCAATTCAGATTGGTGCAAAACTTGCCCTTTTCAGAAAAGTTTTAATACGATTTAAGTTAAAGCACGGAAAGCTCAAAATGAGATGTGAAAATACAATTCCTGGCCAAATTAATGCGACAAACAAAATACAAAACTTTTCTTTCCTCAACATATGGAGGGCTCAGAATACAAGTGAACCAAGTCCATAAAATTTTGTTTAAGCGACGGAGTTAAGGCTTTATAACAAAATTGCCTCTTAAAATTTTTTTAGTTAAAAATTAAATTTCATAAGTTCAAAGAGAGACGTGGTTCATTTCTGCGCTGAAATTTTACATAGTTAGTGCATACTATTGCGCTGCTAACTCGAAAATGGCAAAAAGTAGACTTGGTTCTCTTGTATTCTGAACCCTCCACGTATCTAGTAAGGTATTCTAATCGATATTATAGTAGTCTAACAAAAACAATCAAACAATCTTAAAATGAGTGGAGTCAAGTAAATAGATTCAGCAGCTCCTTTAACCCTCTGTCTGCTCCTTTTTTTTAGCCAATTCGACTCGTTAAAAATTGGACTACTTGATGCAACTAAATCCCATCTCTGGAATAAACCCTTAACCTCCTCAGACTCCAGAACTAAGCACAAACAATTTTAACGCAATGTTTTGGTTCTCTGATTTAAAAAATGTTTACAAAACAAAATAACTGAAAAAAAATATTTTTTTAATTTTAATTAATACAGTCGACGCTCGATATAACGACCATCTGCGTCCCACAGAAAAAGGTCTTTATAACGAGTGGTCGCTATAAGAGGTGGAATTTTCTTTAAAAAATATACATGAATCATGCATATTCAGTATTTCCATCAAAATTGGTAGTTTTTAAAAGATTCCAACTAACTTATTTTTTATCATTGGAATTTAAAAAAAATATTAGTGCAAAATATTATAACAAAATATTAAACAGATTTTAAAGTAGAAAATAGAGGGGGGGAAAATCACATTCACATTTCTGGAAGCTATGGAAGCCCCTATTTCTTATTAAATTCTTAAATGATATTATTATTATTATTATTATTATTATTATTATTATTATTAAATACACTAAAATTATTTATTGTTTTCTTACATTACATTTATTTTTTTACTTATTAAATTTTTAAAAACTTTTCCTGTCTATTAAGTTTATGTTTTATTCTTCAAAGACCTGTATACAAATTACCCAGTTTCTTAAGTAACTTTTTTTAATGAATGACATCAATTTCCATTAGACAGTCGAGGCTCATTATAACAATTACACATTATAAAGACCATTCCATTATAACAACCAGTGGTAAAAGTCCCAACTTTATCCCTATAAACTCTATGTTCATTTGCTTTCGGTATAACGACCGTTTTGTATCGTTTAATCCGATACAGCGACCGCATTTAGTGGACACTGTTTCTGATATTTTTCCAAATAGAGCATATTTCTAAATTTTTAACTTTAAATGACCTTGGTTTTTACGGACAGGCTGCATGGAGCCTTCAGTGTTCAGTCCAACTATGCCGGGGGGGGGGGGGAGGAATTTTCTCTCATTACCGTACGGAAAGAATAGAGGGAATTTCCGGATTTCTTAGGAAAAAGGGTTGTTATTAGTAGTTGGTCGTTTGGATCGGCTGGTTTTCCAATGGTCGATTCTCCGAAATAAGATGAGGAGTCATGCTGTTATGCCAGGTGTCATGTCACCTCAGAAATTCTGCTTCTAGAAATGTGTATGTAATTTTTTCCCTATATTTTCTGCTTTAAACTCTGTTAAATATTTTGCCCTGATATATATTTTTTATAATTCCAATGATAAAAAAATAATTTAAGCGTTTAGTCGGAATCTTTGAAAAATTAGTAACTTTAATGAGCTACTGAACATGCATGATGCATGTATATTTTTTTAAAGAAAATTCTACCTCTTATAGCGACCACTCGATATAAAGACCTTTATCTGTGGGACGCAGATGGTCGTTATATCAAGCGTCGACTGTGTATCTGATGGTAAGCTGAATTCCATGCCGTTACTGTCAGGAAACTTTAGTTGTTAAATAATATTTGGTTTTGTTTTACAATGAGCAGGTGTTTATTATACCAGTATATAGCAACTCACGTGGTAGTAGTAACTTCTTCAACGTATGGACCCTGATGGGAACTGGTGTTGATTAGCTTTCGGTGCGAATCCATTCGAAGAGGGTGGAGCACTCGAACGTTTTTCAGGATCAACATGAATGCTGCATCTCATGAACTTATGGAAAGATTTGTACAAAATTTGGATTACAAATGGACCTCAAATGGAACAGGAGCTGATTACATTTTGGCGCCATTCCATCCAATAGGGTGGAACAATCGAACTTTTTATTAGTTTTTTTTTTTTATGGGGGGGGGGGGCGCTGTAACTCAAGACGTAATGCTTATAATTAAACGAAATTCGGTACACGCATAACTGTAAGTGGGGATGATTAAACTTTGGTTCCAATCGCTTAGGGGGGGGGGGGGGAGAAGCAATCGAGCAATTTCTCTCTAAACGTATATCACAAGAATCCAACAATTCAAACAAAATCGTAAGTGTGTCTTACGATTTACAGGGTTACTAGGTTGGTAAGTGGTCTCTTTAGACATTGAGTATTACGTTAGGCTTTAGAAGGCTCCATATTTATAGTCTAGAGCAAGCGAGAGTTAGAGGGGACATGATTCAGTTTAAATTCATTAAAACGTGAAATGTTGATGGGCTGCAGTTATGCGCTGAAGGTAGAACCAAGGTTCTACCTTCAGCGCATACCATTGCTCTAAGCTTTTCAAATCTCAGGCTAATCTTGAAATTAGGAAAAATTACTACTTCAATAGGATTATAGACAGTTGGAATAGTTTACCGGAGGCGACTGTTAATTGCAGTTGAGTAAAAACTTTTAAGAAGGCTCTCTGTTGTTGGTCGTCACTTTTGTATTTGTATTTTGTTTGGTCTCAATGAAAGAAAGTATTAATTATATTCTGGCGCCAAGAGAGCAGACTTTGTTTTGTGTTGTATTGTATTACGTATTGCCATTTCACTTACACGTTAACAAATAAAATTCTTTTAAATATTTTTAGCACTTCGAGGCTTCGCTTGTAGAACAAACCTTCGAATTAGTATATCTTGACTTAAAATAATTCTTTTTATCCAATTTAATTAATATTTTTTTCAATAAGGTTAGATTATTTGTTTGCTTTTCTTAGTTAACTTTCTAATGTATGTAATAAAAATTTAAAAGGTTACTGGTACATAATTTATCGATCAATAAGTATGTAATATCTTATATACACCCCATGTTGGAAAAAAAATTAGACAACAACAAAAAAAAAAACCCTCATTCATTTGAATCGTTTGTTTCGAAAAGATAACGTCTCCGCTTTGAAAAAAAAAAGAACTCTCAGCATTAATTTATTAATTTTTATGGCATAATTAATCAAATATCGTTTTAATTTACAAATATTGCTTTGCTATTACCAACTACAATAAAATAGTAAACGATCAGACCTGTAAAGTTTTCCAACTTTTCATAAGCCATTTTTTTTCTATCTCCTGAAAAATTTCTTTTTAAGAGTTGTTACCTTTTTGAAATAAACGAATCATTAGTATTTAAGTTCATAAATAGAATTCAAAAAAAGAAAAAGAAAAAGAAAAAACGGAGCGGTGGACCACAACTTTTTTTTTTGCCCCGGTTCCTCCCCGCGATTTCGAGCAAAAATCTCGTTGCTTCACAGCTTCGCCTTCTGAAATTTTTTTATTTCTTTTTCTCTCACAACATACAGTAGAGTCTTGATTATCCGAGCCCCGACAAACCGAGTTCCGGCGGGTTAACCGAGGTACACTTGTCCTTGAATATTTTTTTTTGCGGCCGATGGCGGCGTCACTAACTGACGTCAATAATCCAATGGCATAAGTTGCATTTTAATTTTATTTTCTGGTGATATAAAGACCTAGAAATACTTCAAGAGACCTTTTACGGCTACAACCCTTGCGTAAAACGGCAACAAAGAAGCGAGCGAGTTCCGTTGAACAGAAAACAATATAGTGTATATGAGAAGCAAACAGTCAAACCGTGTTTTCTACCCCCCCCCCCCCCAAAAAAAAAAAATAAATAAATAAAATAAAGTTACTGATATTTCTTTGAGCTCCTCATTAATTAGTACAAAAGTAAGTTCTTAGTTGTAACCAAAACAAGTTTTATCTTCTTCTAAATCTTCTTAGAAAATTGAGGTTTCAATCAAAAAGTGTTTTCTATAGAGCCTGTTTTCAATGAAACACCGATTCCTCCAGTCAGCCGCCAATCAGAGCAGTTCTTACTCGTCACGTGACCTACTCACGTGTACCAGCAAAAATATTTTTTCATTAGCGCCGCAGTTTGTTGACTTTAGAGCAGTGTGGTTTCATCTAAGTTTTTAACCGACTTCACAAAGGAAGGAGGTTATACATTCGTATTGTATGTATGTCGTTTTTTTTTTTTTTTGTTTGTTTGTTTGTCCACTCATAACTTTTGACTAAATGAACCGATTTTCATGATTTTTTTTCATTCGATCAGGGGTGGTTCCCCATAGGTCCCACACTTTCGTTTGACCATATTCGATAATTAGAACAAAAGAAATGGGCAGAAATGTAGTATTTTTTTTTTGTCTTTTCATCCATAACTTTTGACTAAATGAACCGATTTGATGATTTTTTCTTTAATCGATAGAGGATCGTCTAACTCAAATATTGCAAATCAATTTGCCTACATTTGTTTTTTAGAAAAACATTACGAGTGAAAAATAAGTATTTTTTATTTTAATTGGAAAGGCTTGGCTTGATTTTTCTTTGTTGGGAAATCTATTAATAAATATAAAAGCATTGTTAACAACATGTTTGTTGTCATGGGCTATAATATTAAAAGAAATTACAGCAAGAGTTTGACTGAAGGCTTCTCTGTGGCAAAAATTAATCCAATCAGTTTGTTTGCTAAAATAGACTTCAGAAGGGAATTTATCATGCAAATGTTTTTAGTGCCATTCATTTAAAGAAGTTTTGCCCTTTGATATGGATTTTTTAAAAATAAAGAATTTATATACAAAATGTATTTACACTGAAAAGAATAAAATAAAATAATTTTTATAAAAAAACAGAACCGACTTCAAATTAAAAATTGCGCTAAAAAGTAAAAAATAAAGTCATTCTTTAAACAACATCGATGTGATTTTTAAACATAGTTTTAGAAGTCGGTGCAAAATTATGGGTCTAATTACCATTATACCATTTGCTACTTCATATTGGAACTGTTGCTAATTCTGCGGAAATATATATATTTGTAATTGATTCATGATTACAAAATATTTTATCAATCCTAATTTTGCAACGACTTCTAAAACTGTTTAAAAGTCACATCGATGTTGTTTAAAGGATGAATTTATTTTTTACTTTTTAGCGCAATTTTTAATTTGAAGTCGGTTCTGTTTTTTTATAAAAATTATTTTATTAATTTTAGTTTGAGAATGGAAGAAGTAATAGACGGTGTTCTAGTGAGTATTGTAAATTGTGGAACTAGAAAAAGGCAGAGAATTGGCGGGAAAAGGGCAGACGCAAAAAAAAAGAAGAAAAAATGATATTCAGAACGTTGGAAACATTCGAACCATGTTTCCTCCTCTGCGTGATTTCTCCAAATTTCAAATGCATATCTAATAATTAATTTTAAGTTCTTTGGTAAATTCTGCTTACACATTCCACTAGGGACCAGTTATATAGCTAAGCAAACTTTAATTTGGGTCTAAAATAAGTTCTTTTTTAAGTTATCAGTTTTTTGTGTTTCCTGAAAATTTGTATTCGAAGGAGAAAGCATGGTTTGACTGTTTGCTCCTGATATATACAGTGAAACCTCGATAACTCGACACCCCATGGGGACACGAAAACATGTCGAGATAAGCGGGTGTCAAGTTACTGAGGTTCCGTAATTTCAATTGCTAATATTGGTTTGCATTGTTATTTAATATTTACCATTCAAGTTATAAATTCCAGTGAATAAATTATCCCCGTTTATTATTTATCTATTATTATTTTTTTTTAAAGTTATACATTACAATTAAATTAATACATAAACATATAGTACATCAACTCAAAATACCTCATGTGAAAAAATCCATAATTTTGGTTTATTTTTACCAAATGTGGATATAGTCTTTCGAGCTATTCCGTATTCTTTAGCTAGATCAGTTTGAGTCCTATCCGTTTCAAGTTTTTTTTATAATTTCTACTTTCGATTTCAAGCTTAAAATAGTCAGTTTACAAGGAGCCATTGCGGACACGTCTACTGATTGACAAAGATAAGAGCAAATGGCAAAAAGCATAAGGCTCGGCTATTCCAGCTTGCGGTGATTGTAAGTGTTATCGCATGAGCTCATACGCAAAGCGTGTTTGCACCTTTTTCATAGACTGGCGGGAGTCTCAAGCAGTGACTGACAAGATAAAGAGAGGTCACCTTGACCACCTCTACGAAGAGCATGCTTATTGTTGGGTGTTGGGTTTCTGACTCCCCAGAGTACAAGGGGAATAGGGGAATCTTCCAGGAATACTTTCGATAAAAGAATTGATTTATGGACAAAGAAACATCACTGTAAAATTCTGAGAATTGTACACCGTGAACAAATACCGGAAGAAAAAGTAAATAAGAATACAAAATGGAGGTCGACTTATAGGGGTTCCTTGATATTGTGTGTCAAGTTAGAGAGATTTTCACCTATTGAAATTAGCATTGGGCCAACCATAAGGTACTGAAATGTCGACTTACCGAGGTAGTCGACTTATCCGCGTGTCGAGCTACCGAGGTTCCACTGTATATACAGTGTCTCACAAAAGTGATGGGACACTTGTGCTTTACAAAAGGAAACTGTAATAAAATAAATAAATAAACATGTACAAATTTTTTGTGGGTGTATTTCATACTTAAATCTTGTAACATTTATTACATAACATACATTTTGTGAAAATATTAAAATATTAATTTAATAAAAATATAGTTGTTTAGAACGGAGCAAAAATTAGCTCACATAAGTGATGGGACACCATTAGATATGTAACAAAAATCGTCTGAAATGAGCAATAAAAATATTTTTTGGGGGTTTTATTTTTACTCAAAAGCAATTGGCAATAATTTATAAAATCGTCTGCAGTATTTCTCTCCAGATTGCTTTGGAATTTTTGTGTTTTTTAGCTCTGTGCAGCCATGAATGCTAAACGAAAAGAAACTTCGCTTGAAATTCGAAAATTAATTATTAATTTGCATATTGAACATGGAAAATCTATTAGAGAAACTGCTGAAACAGTTAACTGGAGTCATTCAACAGTTTTCAACATAATTAAACGATATAAAAAGAATCATATGATTCAGGATAAAAGAAGACCTGGCCGGCCATCAAAACTATCTAATGGAATAAAGCGAATTATCGTTCGAATTATTAAAAAAAATCCAAGAATGAGGGCTCTTAAAGTTGCTGTTGATTTACAAGCATTATATGGAGTAATTGTTAATCCTGAGACTATTAGAAGAGTAATTCGATCTGCTGGATATCACGGTAGAGTAGCCAGGAAAAAATTACTCGTAAGTGAAAAGAATAGAAAACTCGGACTGGCATTCGCAAAATCCAACATAAATAAGAATTCTGATTTCTGTAATAAAGTTATATTTGCTGATGAGAGTAAATTTAATATATTTGGTTCTGACGGTAGAATGTTGGTGTGGAGAAAACCCAGGGAAGAATTTCGTAAAGAGAACTTGGTGCCAACAGTAAAACATGGTGGAGGAGGAGTTATGGTATGGGGGTGTATGTCGTCCGCTGGAGTCGGTAATCTTGTTTTTATTGACAGTATAATGGATCAGTACAAGTATATAGACATTTTAAAGCAAAATTTGAATTCTTCAGCATGAAAATTGAACCTTCATAACGATTTTAAATTCTACCAGGATAATGACCCCAAGCACACTGCTTTGAACGTTAGACTCTGGCTGCTGTATAACTGTCCTGAAATAATAAAAACACCACCACAATCTCCAGACTTAAATCCCATGGAGCATATTTGGCAAGAATTCGCAAACACACCATTTCTTCAAAACAACAATTAAAATCGGTGCTTCAAGAAGAATGGGGTTAAATCACTCCAGAATTCACAGAAAAATTAGTCAATTCCATCCCAAGAAGATTAAATCATGTTTTAAAAGTAAAAGGAAATCCAACAAAATATTAAAATCTTTAAATAAGTAAAATTTTTGGATAAATATTTGATGGAAAAGTAAGTGTCCCATCACTTATGTGAGCCATTTTTTGCTCCTTTCTAAACAACTGTATATTTATTAAATTAATATTTTAATATTTTGACAAAATGTATGTTATGTAATAAATGTTACAAAATTTAAGTATGAAATACACCCACGAAAAAATTTGTACATGTTTATTTATTTATTTTATTACAGTTTCCTTTTGTAAAGCACAAGTGTCCCATCACTTTTGTGAGACACTGTATATACTTCTTCAAGAAACAACTTAAACTGTAACATGTACTCTACTGATGTGTCGTATAAAATTAGATATTTGTATGTAAGTAACGTCATTTTTTCATTTCATAATAAATGTACAGTAAATGACTTTGTTGTTACATATTGGACGACATTTTCATTTATTTCAACTCATGTTTCCCTCTCGATTTGGACAGAGTCCGCCTTATCCGAATTTTCGATTATCCGAAGCACCCCCAGTCCACATTACCCCGGATAATCGAGGTTCTACTGTATATTTCTATGACATCTCCGAACTTGCAGTTATAAAAATAAAAAATAAGCTTTTTTCATCATTCTTTATTAAGTTTTTGTACACACATTCATTCATACAGCTCCATCGAAAAACTTGGTTCTTCTCAGGACACTAACACCTGAAAATAAATTTAAATAATATTATTTTCATAGGTAAAACAGCTTTTTTCTTTCTTCTATATCCGATATATAGAAGAAAAAATTGGATTCGAGAAAACTTTCGAATTTCGACGGATGTACACTTTTCGAAGTGTGATGAACCCATTTTGATTATTTTTAGAAAATGTCTATCTGTGTGTTTTTTTTTTGTTTTTTTTTGACGTGAATACGTCTTTAAATTTGCTACCACACGAGAGCAATCCAAAAAATTCAATGATAACGAAATCAGGGGATACAGTTTGGCGTTGTAGTTTCGAATCTATCCTCTACATCCAAAATTAAATTATACCACTGGACAGCTAAAGGATCAAAGAATTCATTGCGATAGGCGAGAACGTTGACGCATCGCGGGGGGGGGGGGGGGCTAAAGAGGGAAGCGTCGGCATTTTGAGGTTATTTTGCTACGTATCGAAATTTGCAATTAGTACAGCTTTTGACTCGTGGAAGCTGCGATGTTCGTTTAAGTTTTTATCATCAACTGTCGTCAAAATCTGTCGATTGCATATAAAACATTAGTTTAAAGTACTGACAGTGAATATAATAAGGTGTTAGAATAAAAAAAATATCAAAAATTTATAGATTTTGTCTGCTCATACGCGTCGAAAATCCAAAACAATCAAGTTATTAGTTAATAAATTTATATTGTAATACAAAAATTATTTGTTTCCTTTTATTCTAAATACATAAATAAAAGTATTTTATTTTAATTATATAACCCGTTACATAAACGTATTCACGTACAACGTACAACACACGGCCGTGTCCATGACACAGCCTACCCCACTTTTTTTTTTGTTTGTGACAGCTGTAGCTCAAAAAGTTATGCATGGAATCGAACAAAGTTTTGTGCACATATGGGCCCTGATGGGAACTGGTGCTGATTAGTTTTGGCCCTATTCCATTCGAAGGGGACGGAGCAATCGAACTTTTTCCCGAGCAGCGTGAGTGCTACGAGGGTCATTTTTAAAGTAAGAACCGATTGCGCCCAGTGTCTGTGCATCCAGTCAGCTGACGTCAGTTCAAAGTCAGCAACTCTTGGCCGGTCCCCCGCTACACCACCATTACGTTTCACGTCTCTGCCAGTGCTGGTTGTGTGGTTATACTGCGCAGTTTGTCGCCATGTCTATCAGTAATCCCGCCGATTGTGAAGTGCGTGCCGTTATTCGGTTTTTGAATGCAAAAAAAGTTCGTCCTCCTGAAATTCAAGAACAAAAACGCAACTGGGCAACTATCACTGGAAAGTACTGAATCATCCGCCTTACAGCCTAGACTTGGCACCAACAGACTTTTATTTTTTGCCAAAACTTAAAGCATTTCTCGGTGGGAAGCGTTTAGAAAAGGATGACACGCTCAAAGAAACATTTAAGAACTGGTTTAATGGTCATCCGGCAGAGTTCTCTGATGAAGGGATCCAAAAGCTGGTGCCACGGTTTCACAAATGCTTGAACGTTGATGGCGACTATGTTGAAAAGTAAAAAAATGTTCATATTTTAGTTTTTGGTATAATTTGTGTTATTAAGTAAATTTTCTTTTACTCCATTACAAAACGGTTCTTACTTAGAAAATCACCTTCGTATATCTCAGGAAGTCATGGAAGAATACAAACAAAATTAAGTGTACAAGTTAGGCCCACAACAGCAAGAGGTGCTGATTACATTTTGGTACCTTTTGCTCTAAAAGGGTGGAGCAATAGTACTTTCAAAAAAAAAAAGCAGTCTCGTCTTGCGTTACAGCTCAAGACGTAAAGCATAGAACTAAACGAAATTGCATTCTCAAAGTCAGGGAAGTAAGCAATTGCCCCCTTCTGACCCCCCCCCCCCCCTTACAGGAAGGGCATGCCAGGTTCTTCATTTCGAATTATTCCAGGAGGATCCAAATTGTATGTACTTGTTTTATATATTATATATAGTTATTATCTGTGTATAGCCCGCGGGTTATTTGCGAAAAAACTTCTTTTTTTACTACCTGCGGGCAATATAACGATGCGGGCAATACATGAAATTAAAAAAGAAGTATTATTAAAAAGACAACTACCGTTTAAAAATATCGAAATCTCTTTTCCTGCAAAACAAAATGCAGAGAAATAAATCGTAGCTTTCGAAACAATGGTGCAAAGCAGATTGGGGCTCGGGCGCTACAGGCGAGTGTATTGTGTTCTAGGGGGGCATCCCATGTTTTTTTCTGGGTGCGGGTTATACAACGATGCGGTTTATACACCGAACTTAATTTTTTTGGAAGGAATTTTTCTTCCTGCGGACTATACAACGATGCGGGCTATATACCGATAATTACGGTATATTAAAAATAGCAAAATACACACATTCATAAAAATAAGTTACATTCTCAAAGTCAGGGAGGCAATGGTCTCCCTTAAATAACAGGTTTGGAGTAACTTTTTTTTCTACTTAAAAACGCTCCACTTAATGAAAATTTATAAAAAATAATGCAATATAAATCGTATATGTTTTATGGTTATATTATGTTGATTTGACTGTTAATTGATGCGCCAGTTTAGTTTCATTTATTACTCTTGCATTTGTTTCCCCTGTCTAAAATTTTCATTCCAGGCGTATTAACTCCTTGAATCCGTGGTACCTCTTAGTATTTTTTTCTTTCTAATGGGGCTGCGTATGGTAGCTAGCCTTTGCAGACCTAGTGCATTCCCCGGAAACCGGCATCCATTCTTTCAAGTAGCACCACTAGCAGCGGATGGTATTACCACTTGAAAAGTTTTCACGCTCAGTTCCCCCCTAGATGGCGGCACCTAAGCTCTAAATGATGCGAAACTGCACTAGGAATCTAATGTAGCCGAGAGCATCCAAGCCAAACGGACACTCAAAGGATCTTTAACATGCTTCACAATCATACGACATAGGCGCTAACGATTTTCTGCATCTTGAAAATCCACTGGCTTGGGCCAGGTTTGATCCTGCAAGCTTAGGCGTAAAAGGCCAGTGCCTTGCCACTACGCCAGTCTACCGGCGGATACCTCTCATACAAGGATTGGTTCTAGAAGTCTTGCTCGTGGTTCTGCCTACTTGCGAGTTCTTGTTCTTTAAGGTCTATGGGAGGGCCTGAAAGGAAGGTGCATCACATTTCAAAGAACTTACCGGTCAATCATCCTAATATTCCATCCAAGCCGAGCAAGCCTCCCAGGAGGCGGGGTCTCACTCCGGGGCGTGGTCTGGGGACGGGGCGTGGCCTGGGCGGTGGGGGTCTAGGTCTTGGTCTGGCGGTCGGCCTCAGGGGTGGGAAGAGCGGCGGTCTTGGTCTGGGGCGAACCGGAGGGCGAACCGGGATGCGGTCCTGTCCGAGGGGGACAACTCCGGGGAAAGGAGGAATGAAGGGCAATTGAGGGAAGAATGGGAGAGGATACCCAGGCAGAGGAAAGGGCTGTACTGGATACTGCCGTTTCTCATACAATCCAACTGGTGCGCCACCTGAAAGCAAAATCACGAACGTAGAAAGTAGAGTGGAAGCTCTTATTATACAAATCAAGCTCTTATTATACAAGAAAAATCACGAACGTAGAAAGTAGAGTTGAAGCTCTTATTATACAAGCAAAATCACGAACGTAGAAAGTAGAGTGGAAGCTCTTATTATACAAATCAAGCTCTTATTATACAAGCAAAATCACGAACGTAGAAAATAGAGTTGAAGCACTTATTATACAAATCAAGCTCTTATTATACAAGCAAAATCATGAACGTAGAATGTAGAGTCGAAGCTCTTTTTTTTCGAGGAAATCGCTAGACCAGGGATGGCGAATTTAAGGACGTGGGTCGAATTTTATTTTTGTTTTTTCAGTACTAGCTCGGGGGTCACTAATGCCCATTTGCACCAAAGTTTAAAAATTTTTACTGAGTATTTTTAAAACTAAGTATCTTTTAAATTCAATTGGCTTAACTTATAAAAATGGGCTTGGTTTGACAATTTAAAATTTTTTAGTGGGGTTAAAAATTCTTAAGTGTTTGGTGCAAATGGCAATAAGTGTTTGCATGAACAAGGAGTTACGAAAATTCCATACATTTTATTTAAAGAAAGTGCCTTAAATGTGGTATTTGCTTTGGTTTGCTGATTTTTTTTTTCAACAAAATATAAGTAAAATTCTCAAATAAATATAAAATAATAGGTGATCTGAAGTGGAGCAGGAGCGGAGCCGGAGCAAGGAAATTTCTTCTCCAAATTTTTGTTCCAAAATTTCATTCAAAAGCTAAAAAAATAAATGAATAAAGGGTTCCACCCCCCCCCCCCCATTTTATTTATTTATTTATGTAATAATTTGTTTTACTTTTTAAATCCTTATTTTATTCATTTATTTATTCATGTATTTTTTGCTTTTTTTTAATTCTTATTTTATTGATTTATTCAATTGAATTTATTTAATTTCTGTTCTTCCTTATTTCAACTCAATTTTTTTCTTTCTTTTCCCATTTTTTTTTTTTTTTTTTTTTACAATTTATTGCACATTAAATATTTGACAGTTGTGATGGGATCGCACCATTTTATTATTTCTTCCTTTAAAATTCCTATTTTAAAATGTTGTCCCGAATCATTTTTCGGATAAAATGAAACTCATTCCTTTTTTTTAAACGTTGCTTCTCGGTCCCCACTGCTTATTGGTGATAATTTGCATCAGTCATCAAATCACAGTAGTATGCCCAGTTTTGTAGCTCTGGATCAATTTTTTACGGATGTGAAGTTTATTTTGAGACACATTGCATATTCATTACTAAGTAATTATCGATAAAAAATTGTCTATAAATAATTCTTTAAATTTTATAGGTACTAAAGTAAACTCTTGTTACAGCGAATATCGATGCAACGAAATTTCCATTACAACGAAACCCATTTCTTAGTTTCGTTTTAAGCCCCAAAAGGTTAGTGTATATTCCGCTATAACGAATCCTCCATCTCAACGAAGTGTTTTTCTGGTCCTTTGGAGTTCGTTATAACGGGATTTCATTATATCTTTATATATCATACACATCTATAAATAAACTAAAGTTCTAACAGTCAAAATTTGACCATGATATTTTTATTTAGCATTTAAAACACTACGCTATTTATATAATTACTAGAATTCCCGGCGGTCATACGAAATACCGCTGTTCTAGATATTATAAATTGTAATTAAAATGATTTGTGCAAAGGCGTCTGCTAATTCAAACTGAATGACAAAGATCAGGCGGCGAGGACGCCTCTTCGCTTACTGCCCCACACTACTATATACTTATTTATTTACTATATAATCAAATTGTTTGTGAAAAATATATATTTATCATCGATATAACTTATTGAACATTTTATTATGCTTTTCAAAACAAAAGTTTTAAAGAAACTGGGGAAAAAGAGCGCTGCCACTCTAATAAGAAAAATAAAAAAAAGCGCAGACGGTAAATAAATACATTAAAAAGAAAGAAAGGATGAAATTAAACTCGCGTAAACATTCATTTTTAACGGAGATTGCAAATACAGCGAAGCCTCACTCAATATGCTAGAGAAACGTTTTGATTATTGTTAGTATATTTGTTACATTTGTTACAACAATGGCAATTGTATTGATTTCTTTGTTAACACGGCAACTGTAATTATATGGTTTTAAATGAGGGCAACAATGCAAAAATAAAATAAAACGGGTCAAAAAAATCATTGAAATTTTTTAAAAAAACAATTAAAAAAAAAACTAATTGAGTCACAACTTTCATTTTTGCAGCGATGAGTTTCTCAACCCGTAAACATTAACCGTGCCGAATGTGGTTCCGATCGGTAAAACGGCTTGGGATTCTATAGCGGACAGACAGACAGAATAGGCCGCTTATATATAAGAACATATAAGCACTCATTATATTTGGCAATTATACATACAAGCTTATTTTGATTAACTTAGAGCAAGCGTATAGTAAATCATGGTCGCGCCAAGGGCAATTACGCTCATAAATGCAGCCGCTTGTACTTATGCCGATTTCGTACTGAGTTGAGTGGCAGTTGAATAAAACTTAAATGTTTGCTGACATACACTATTCTTATTTTTCATTCCATTGTTTCAGAAAAGCCTTCACTCAAACTCTTATGATAACCAGGGCCTTATTTACCAATAGGCCCGTGAGGCCCGGGCCTAGGGCCCCCACTTTGAGGGGGCCCACTAATTTTGGTTATTATTATTTTTTTTTTGTAATTTAAAATTTTTAGAAAAATATTTAAAAATAGCATTTTTCAAAAACAAACTGTTAGTGTTCTGTTGCTTCACAGAAAATTTGTATTATTAAATTATTTTAAAACCACAAGGAATTTTCACTTTGGGGGGGCACCCAAATATTGGTCTGACAATTTGAAATTTGAAAAAATAAAATCGATTTTGCACTTTGGCCCCAGATTTTATTCAAACATTTTGTAATTTTAAAACAAAATCATTTTGCACATTGGGGGCTCCCAAATGTTAGTCTGAGTCTTTGACATTTGAAAAACAAATTAGTTTTTGTGCTTTGGGGCCCCCCAAATTTTGGTGTGAGTGGCAAGTTTTACAAACACATACTGAATGTTATGTTTAAAAAAACTTTGTTGCGTGAGGGGCCCCCAAACATGAGTTGTGCCTATAGTGATTCAAAATGTAAATCGGGCCCTGATGCTTTTAATATTATTGTAGCAAACTCTTTTTAGCAAATGAGGTTTATAATTATTACGTAATCATTTACTCATCCAAGGTATGTTGCCATCTACAACAATATAACTATAAATGAGGCTTGCCTGGCAAAAGAAAACGGGACATAATTAACTAATAATAAAACGTTACTAAAATTCTTTAATGGATATCACTAAAACTCATCGATAGCTACTAAACAGAAAAAAAGTAAGAAAATCGGTTGAAAAACAGAGGAGAAAATACTGTTTTGTCTTTTTCCTATTTATATATAGATTAAATAAATAAAAGCGATAAATAATAGGCTTCCTCTGAAACGGTTCGGAGCACGGAGAGAACCTTCACTGTTAGAAATTTCATCATGAAACTACGGTTAAGTAGCCGGCAGCAGTCTGTCCATCTAATTCACCGTTAAATTTACGGTGTAGAACATTTTTCTATCTTTACGGGACCTAACCATTTCCAATCAGCTTGGTTAAAAACCCGTAAATACAAAAGTTTACGGTTTCATAGCCTTTTATAAGTAGTATGGTTTAAAAACTAAATTTTTTTAACCATTTCGAGGCGTAGAATCCGTAAACGACGCAGCGGGAATCGAACCCCGGGTGTATGGTGTACTAACCTTGCGCTCTAACCATTCGGCCATCTACACCACTCAATGCGCACGTTTATTTATCAATAAATCTTCTTTTCCAACAGGCAAATTGCATTAAAATTAAGATTTCGGTTTTTGATTGGATCCAAAGTCATTTTTGGTCTAAATTTACTGTATATTGACGAAAATCATTTTATTTGCTGCAAAAATTAAAATACAAACAATCTCCAGAAGCTCAAATAATGGGCTCGCTCATTCGCAAACAGTTCGAGAATTCGATGTCTCCAATTTCTTATTGACGTGTGTAAGTGTTTCTATTTAGTAACCACTGCTTAAGCCACTTTTTTCTTCTTCTTTTTTATATATACATGCAGATTTGAACTGATAAATCTTTATTCATATTTTAACAACAACGTACGACGCTAAGGTTCCACAATCAAGATGGTCGCCCGATTCTTATTGGCTACGAGACCTAGTGGCGCTGGTAAATTGCGGTTAGTTAAATGTTCTTTAAGTGAAACAGAGAATAAACGATTTTTTTCGCAATCAGCGGTTTGAGTACCATCTTTTTAATGGTTATTCGACTGTTGTAATTAAATATGGTAAAATAACAATAAAATAACAACAAAATAAATGGTTATATTACTATGTTCTCACGGAAATATTTAACAGTGTTAATGGTCCGCTGCTTAAGAGATATAACATGACATATATTATTTAAAATATATTAGTTATGAAACATTCACGTTATAATTCAAAAACCTCCCGTTTTTACAAAATGTCTTCGTTTTATGCAAATCAAAATCTTCTATACTTTAAAACTATTCGCAGTGCTCCTCGCTTCTTGACAGATTTTCCCAGAAAAATTAATTTGGAAAGTAAAATTAATAACACTCGAGATAAAACTATATATATATATATATATATATATATATCACTAGAGTTTCACAGCCCGCGAAAAACTAGTAGCACAATTTGGGAAACGTTGCTGCAGAGGTTAAAAAGATGTTCTAATTCTAGTGAGATAAGAGATGGACTTACCGAGTGATGCGGCGCTAATTGAATCTGCCCATTGCGCTCGAGATATTCCCGATAACACAGTCAGCAGCAAGAGAACACAGCTCAGCTGGAAGATAAGATAGTGAATCTATCAATAAATGCAGCAGTTCGTATTTGTAATATTTTGACGTGAATTAGTCTTTAAATTTGCTACCATACGGGAGGAACACAAAAAATCTAACGATAACAAAATCGGGGGATACAGTTTGGCGTTGTACTTTCGAATCTATCCACTACATCCAAAATTAAATAATACCATTGGATAGATAAAGGATCAAAGAATTCATGACGATGAGCGAGAACAGTGACGCATCGCAGGAGGTAAAGAGGGAAATGCCGCCATTTTGAAGTTGTTTTGCTGCGTATCGAAATTTGCAATGAGTATAGCTTTTGATTCGTAGAAGTTACGATGTTCGCTTGAGTTTTAAACATCAGCTGTCGACAAAATCTGTCGATTGTATATAAAACATTAGTTTAAAGTAGTGACAGTGAATATAATAAGGTGTTAGAATTTAAAAAAATATCAAAAATATGTAGAGAAAGTCGGCTTATACGCGTCGAA
Source organism: Octonoba sinensis (assembly GCA_038502835.1). Taxonomy (NCBI): domain Eukaryota; kingdom Metazoa; phylum Arthropoda; class Arachnida; order Araneae; family Uloboridae; genus Octonoba; species Octonoba sinensis. Next base: position 12,265,633 of record CM076601.1, on the reverse strand, counting down.
AAGCCAAAACCATAAAGCTATTAATTAATAAAGTTATATTGTAACACAGTAATTATTTGTTTCCTTGCCTTTATTCTAAATACATAAATAAAAATATTTTATTTAAAATATATAACCCGTTAAGTAAACGTATTCACGTACAACATACGGCCGTGTCCATGACACAGCCATACCCCACATTGTTTTTTATTTCAGTTTTCGCTGTTTCCACTTTCTTAAGAAGGTACGTGCCTAACCCAAAATCCTACACTGTAAAAATTTTGCGTTCAGTTGCCACCATTTTTGGGGTTACTGAACACATTCATTTTTGATGTACTTTAAATTTATTTCTGTAGTTGTCTACAAAATATAGACAGTATAACTCGTAATAAATGTTTGATGCGTAGATGAGTCAACGAACATCATATGCTAAAAAAACATTCTGCTGTCTGTATTTTTTAGACAGACAAAAGAATTTAAGATACATAAAAAAATGAATCATTTTAAACTTTACCCCGATTAACCCTCTAATGCCCAAGTTTTTTTTATCGTCGTCCGCCTTGAGGCGGATTTAGGAATTAAAGTATTAATCCCCTACGCCCGCACCTTCCATTCATGGTAACCAGAGGTCGCGCTAGGAATTTTTGTCAAAGAGTGAAAATACTCCTTGGAGGTTTTTGGAGGAGTATTTTTTATCTGGAAGAGTGAAAATAAAATAATAATAAACACTCTTTACAGATATCCGAGTTCAGAGTGAATACCACTTCTGCTGCGACCTTGACCCAGAGAGTATTATACATGCAGCTAAATTAACTATTTTCTAAAAATTTCTTATTAATCCAAAATTTAGTATTTTATAAAAAGTAAATAGCTGTCCATATTAAAATCAAATTTGAGGTATAAATAAATAAAGGAAACTATAATAGTGAATAATAGCGATAAACGCAATTTTCGACAAACACGTGTTCAATATCGGCACAGTTCAAAAAAAAAAGCCAGAAACTATTAAAATAAAATGCAAAATAAGCATATTTAGGGCAGCATGTGTGAAAAATATCTTCTACTTTAGAAAATAATTGAAATTTGTACCCGATGCAAAAGGATTAAAATCTCTAACGTAGAATCCAATTTTCGGCGAAGCACGTGCACGATTTTGGCTGTTTCTATTTTTATACTTTTTTTTCTTTTTTAATTGTTAAAATGAAACGACGAATAAGCAGATTTAAGGTTGTGCATGCAAAAAATATCTTACAACTTTCAAGATAATTGAAATAATTGCAGGATGGAAAAGGATTGAAATTTCAAACACGGTAAGCAATTTCCTGTAAAAATCGGAGGAAAAACTGGCTTCCGAGTGGCGCAAAAATTAACTCCTATTTTTTTCTTCTCTATTTAATTTTTAGTGGACTGGAGAATTTGGGAAAAGGTCCGCCTTGAGGCGGAGTTGGGAATTAAAGTATTAATCCCCTACGCCCGCACCTTCCATTCATGGTAACAGGTATGGGCGAGACCACGGATTGGCAAAACCTGTCGTTAACCTAATTGGCTCTTAATAACTCAGTATATCCGCCTTCGTATTGACGGATTGGCGGTTTCTACTGCAAGTACCAATCAGTAAACACGAGGATGGGACCCTGTAATGCCCTTTTTTTTTATCGTTGTCCGCCTTGAGGCGGAACTGGGCTTTAGAGTGCTAAGCACAAAAAAATGCTGTTCAGTAACACCAGAAATTTTTGCACTGTAGAAACTGCAAAATCGAGCAGAGGAACAGTGAAGACTAAAAGAAAATCAAAATTCAGTAAAGACGAAGGCAAAAGATGCTTGGCTTTCTACATATGGTCCATACTGAAGTTGTACAATTTGTACAAAATCTCGTGTTTTAGAACTTTTTTTCAGACGAGCAGCGATTTTCAGTTTCTTTTTTTTGTTTTGTTTTGTTTTTGTTTACAAAAAACCTGATGTCTAAGATACAGATCCCTGCAAACTCCATATATATAAAAGAGGATGCTGTTGTGAAAATGTGACAGCTTTTATCGATTAGCACGGAGCAAGTTTACAGACCCGTTAGAAAAAAAATCCAACAGATAGGGAAATGACCCGGTAGTATACACAGTTAAGAACATTTTCGTACTCTTTTACGTGGCAAAATATTTTCAAGGGAATTACATCAATATTTGCATATTTAGCTTAATCGTCAACTATTTCTCTAAAAAGGAATGACCTATAAAATGTACTTTGATGAAAAATTAGGATTTTTACGTCAAATTTACTAAACGCTTCATTTGTATCTATAGTGGACATTTATAAGACACGTATTTGCTTTAGTAGTGGACAGAAATGAATATCATTTATTTTATGCAGTTAACTTGGAGAAATAGCTTTAAAAATGACTGAGGGACCATTCATAAATGATGTCACGCTTTTTTCCCATATATTTCCCCCAAATCTCTAACCTTCTTATTAATCGGCTTTAGTAAGGAGCAGCAAATGTGACCGTTGTGGAGGCAGCTATTAAATTGATCCATGTACTTGCATAGATGCTTCACGCCAAATTTAGTTCTAGTTAACCAGCACTAGGAATCGTTCGCTATAGGTTCTGATAATTTCATTCAAGTTTAATGTTACATTCGCTTATTTTGCGAGCTTAAAGATCTAAGTGTCCACTACTAGAGCAATGGTCAACTGCTCTAGTAGTGGATCTATGTCCACTACCGGGTCATTTACCTTAGTTCCTTTATTATTACAATTTTATGCAAAATTTTAAATATGGGGGGGGGGAATGTCTTTGCACATATTAATATGCCAAACCAAACTATAACGAGCCCTCAATGGACCGACTTCGGAGGCCGCTATAACCGAGGGTTTGATACAGCCGAGTTTGTAAAAAAAGTGTTAACTGACTGATACTTCTATATAAGTACCATATTTCTAACAATAATCAGGGTAGATTAGAAAAATATTAACTTTAAATATGGTTTTTAATAATAAACAAACATATTTTTAAAATGTACCTTATTATTTATCCGTAGTATGAAAAAAAGATGTTATTATTGGCTGTAAACTTCTGGATTTTATGTACACCATTGTAAAAGACAGAGGGGCAAGACTAGAACACAAATGGCTAGGAACGTTGCTGAAACAAGTCGTATAAAAGACGAAAATTTTGGATCACTATAGCAGATTTTCTAACGTTTGGTGATCGTTATAAACGTTTGAAAATGCATTAATGACGTAGGATTTCAGTTGAGGCCATTTGGAAGGCCCGTTACAACCGGGGGACTGTTATATCCCGAGTTCACTGTAGCAAATTCGACTGTAATATATATTGATCGAAAGGGCTTATTTTTTTTGCACAAGATGAAGTTTGTTCGAAGTTTCTAAGTCAACAAGAACACTATTATTTCCGTTTTATTTCTTATTACAGCTGAAAGCACGTGCGTTTATCAAAAGTTCATATTTTTCGAAAAAATTGCTTCGAAGCTAGGCACATACCTTAACGAACAGTATTGAAACTTGTCTTCAAAGAGGAATTTCGGTTATCTCCATTTTAATGGGTGTCCTGCTAGAGTCTTAATTTTCTCACAGATTGGCAACAAGGCACATGCCTGATTTCCTTCATTTTCAAAGAGGAGTAGCGTTTCGGAAAGAAATGGTTAGATATATAGGTACTTTTGTAAATTTCGAATTTTAATGAAAAAGGGAGAGCTTTAAGTAGTACCCGTCTGAATTATGAAAAATTTGGATTAAAACTTTCATCATTTTTTTTCATGTTTCATCTCGTTCGAAAATCAGACATGAAAATGAGCGATTATGAAAGTCGTATCTGTGGACGTGCTAATTACTGTTCGGAAAATAGAAGTGCACGGATAGTATTGGCAATGTGAACCTTAAATAATTTAAGAACTAACATAAATAGTATTTTTGCATAGTAGTCATGTTAATTAATGTTCGGAAAATCGAAAGCACGGATAATTTAATAACATTTCATTGTAAATCGTCAGTTAAGGGGAGCCCAAAAATGTTGAAATACACCAAAAAAAATTTTTATTGGCTTAAGTAGTAAAATAAATCTTTAAAAATGTTCCCTGGAAGTTTCAGAAAAATTGAAACAATATTTATTGATTTATCATTGATTTTATTACGGTGTGAGGTGCCACCTTTTCATTGCGAAACCGTAACTGCTGAATATAAGCCACATATTTATTTTTTAAAAATAAGATAAGCAAGAAGAAGCACTTTCATCGTGACTGTAACTGAAAAAAAAAAGTTCTTTACTTGAAATTTTGATAAAGAAAAGCGGCCTTTACACACACGTTCTTAACCGCGGTCCGGACGGCGCGGCGAGCCATTCAGGTCCGCGGTCAAGAGCGTGCGTGTAAATGCAATTTTAGGACGCTCAAGAACGCGGTTAAGAATGACACTCAGATGCGCGCTCATGATCGCGCTCCAAGAAATGATGCATTTTACATACACGTTCTTAACCGCGCATCAAAGTGGGAGGCTTCTACTGTGGCTTCTGTAGGCGGCTTCAATGGAACGCCCGCATCTGAACGCGTTCTTGCTCGCGGATAAGAATGTGGTGCATTTTGCAACGCATTCTTGAACGCCACGGTTTTACTCGCGTTCTTGACCGTGGCTAGATGCGCCACGTTCAGTCGCGCGGTTAAGAACGCATGTGTAAAGGGCGCTAAATTATTTAAATTTTTGCAAGAAGAAAACTTAAAATGCCGCTTTCTCTCAATTTTTTTTTTTTTTTTTTTTTTTGTGCATTTCATCTGAATCAAAATGCAAAGGCTTTTTTTAATTTGTATCTATAATGGTATTTTTTACCACATGTTCCTGAAACTATACACAACAAATTTATGCTCTACTTTTTTGATAACTTAAGTACTTTTTCTTTTAATTCGAAATTTTGAATGAAAAAAAAAAAGTTTCAACAATTTTTTGAATTTTTCGTTTTTTTTTTTTTTTTCGTGTGTTACTTCGGGTTTTATTTTTTTCTTCTCAAAAAGTATTTGACTTATAAAAAAATCAAAGCATAAAACTTTTTTGAGTAATGAGTCGATAAAATTTTTTTGAGACTTTACGCCAATTTTTTTTTTTAAAAAGATGCATTTTCAAAATTGCCAATTTTCTTTAAAAAAACGAAATTATTCAAATTATATTTTAAAATTCCAGTTTTTCTTAACCCTCTAATTCCCAACTCCGCCTCAAGGAGGACGACGATAACAAAACTTGGGCATTAGAGGGTTAATATAAAATTTCTTATGATGTGATGTAGCATGACATGAGACAAAAATAGTAAATTTAAACACCATAGAGAAAAAATGGTCTCATGATATCCGCCCCCCTTGGAATGAACAAAAATAATCATCTTTTACGTCGTCTCTGTATACGTGCTAATTAATGTTTGCAAAGCGCGGGGAAATTGAATGTTGGCCCTATAAACCGTAAATAAGTTAATAGCGACCAATATTCGATTATCCGTAGTTTCCGATTTCCCGTGACTTTAGTTAGCTCTAATACAATCGAGGAGGGTTCACTGCATATCACAAAGGAAAATGTGGACAACTAACTTTTACATAATATTTTACCTCACTCCATCAGAAATGCAATAATAAAACTCGAAACCGAAATATACTCACGATACCAGCCATTGTTGCGCTTCCCAGAAAGCGATGCCGCTGCCACAGTGGTTGCGTGTGTCACAGGTTTTATACGAGTTAACAAACGTTCCCAGAAATTTGAGGAAATCGAGTATCCACTGTATTCGGATTTCGCGCCCCAGCGAAGGGAATTGCGCAACCACGTGCTTTCTCTGTTGGTCGGGAATGCGTGTTTCAAGGTATAAATGCGCGCTCTCAGCAGTTTCCTGGCCACCGACTCGCTCCCCAGACAATCCGTCTCGCCATGAGGTGCTTAGTAAGTACATTTCTCCCATTTCGCCTCCACTTTTCTAGAAAAAGAATGGTTTACGTTTTTCATCGTAGTACTGTTAGCAAAGGTCGTTGTATTATATTGTATTGTATTGTTACGGTTTTGATATCAGTAACAGGCGCGAAAACCGGGGGAGGCAAGGGGCATTTGCCCCCACCCCTTCCCTTTCTGAGAGTAAACTATTATTGAAGATTTTATGATCAACAAATTGAGACTTTACATTGTAAAGTTTCAATTCGTTACTGTAAATAGTAAAGTTTAAAATTTTCTTCTTTGGAACGAACTACACTGTGGAACAATTTTGAACTTTTTTTTTTTTGTCTTTTAGATGAAACTATGTGATTCTATATAAACAAAAGGTGCTTGATTCAAATATCCAAACCAAAATGGTCCACCACGTAGCGTTTTTGCTGGACACCCTCTTATCATATTTATACAATTTTGTTATCGAAGAATGTAACTAAGGCTTACTTATTGAAAACACAAACGCTAAAATAATTTTTTTTGACCAATTCTTCTTGTGGGCATCTATTGGTCTGCCCTCATAATAGTTTAGCGATATTCAATTACTATACTTTCATTCTATCGAGGGCTGAAATGCTTTTCAAACAGAGATGTCCTGATGAAACCTTTCCCCATGCTCATCATTTGTTGCACCAATGTTTTGAGAAATAAAGTCCATTTGGGAGCCCAAAAGTGTAGTTTTAATGAAATATAGCAACCTAATAATACAAAAGCATTTTACCATGTCACCAGCAAGATTTTTGTAGTTTTCAGCTTTCTCCATTTCCAAGGAAAGGTGAGCGCACTGATTTAAAGGCCTGCCCCAGGCTGATTTTTCGGCTTCTTACTGTTTCTTATCATCATGAAAAGACTTCTTTAAGTTGTGGGGCAATAAAAATCCTTTCTTTTACTTTTGACTCACTTAAATTTTTGAATTTGTTCCTGAAATGCAAGAAGGCCACTCCTTCTCTGTCCAGAGCTTTTACAAATATTTCGATAAACCAAGTTTAATGTGCAATTGTGGAAAAAAGGCACATTGTAGATCATCATAGGCTCATTTGATATGCTTTTGCCACTTGTAATTTCGTAATTTTGAAATTTCCTTTGTGTTTGCAGAATATGCTACAGGAATGAAAAAGGAAAAAAATACTTAGAAGTGGGAGCACTGATAAAAAAGCGCCACTCCGCTGAATTGTGCTCATGACCTAATGCTTGAAATAGTACATTCACATCACAGCAGCATACCATTTTTTCTTGCTCCGTAAAATAGTCTACAAAATGCCTTTGTCGTCTTGTAAAAGACTCAAAACTTCGAGAAGTAGATAGCGCTTTCGTTGTCAAAAATGTCGCTAAAAAGTAACCCAACTTCATTAAAAAGGTCTCTAGAATGGCAATGATCTCATTATCAATGAGAAAGATATAAGTTATAATAAATTAAGTCGATAAACTACAAAAATATGCTCATTTATCCAGAAAATACGTAAAAAGCTAAAATATGGAATTTTGGGAAAATGGTACGTGATAGGCGAAATATAATTGCAGATTCGTAATTTTCAGCCAAAAATACATAAGAAACAGACATTTTCATCCAAAGGACATTTTTCGTGTTGCACAGTGTTATCGGGGGAAATAGGTAAAACTATCTGATCCACCGCACAACATTTGCTTGCTATAAGTTCAACAATCAAACATGAGAATGATCGCTCGATATAAACAAAGTAAGGAGTTGCCGCTCCAAACTAAAAATTGAGTTATGAATGGAACTATTTTTTAAAAAATAGAAACAAATTTGGTAAAGTCCGTGAGTTACGATACTGAGTACAAATATTATGTTACTTTTCTATGACGATCAATAAACAAATTTTTAAATATCGTTTTAAAATAGCTAGTTTTTTGCCTGATGTCAGTATCGTATCGTACGGCAAAATTTAATCGTAACTGGTCTACGTTAAGGGAAATATATATATATGGATTATTCTCACCTGATCAGTTAAAAAGAAATAACTCTTTTTAACGCATTTACGTCTAGCGTCAAAAAAAAAGGGGGGGGGGAAGGATTTTAAAATGGAGGCAATTTCTATGATTATGAGAAGATTTAACTTTTATGGCAACTGGAAGCACATTCGAAAGACTAGCTGGAAAGTAGTTGCTTTAATTTTATGATATTTTGCGATTTTCAGAAAGAATAGGTTATTTGTGATTACACTCGAACTCGTTTATAACGAATACAAAGGGACCGTAACATTTACTCGTTAAATCCGAGTGCTAATAAACGGGTCCTTAAGGCAGGCGTGCAATTAGAAGGGCTTAGGGGGTCAAGTGATTGAGTTTACTTAAAATTTAACTTTTACTTACTTACTTACTTTAATTACCCTAATTAATTTAATTAAATACTTTTCTTAATTCACCTGTTGCACCGGATTTGTGAACCCTCCTTATTGACATTGGAATGCTGGAGGAATTTTTCCTACAAAAGTATTAAACCGCGGAGAAGAAGAAAAAAAAAAAAGATTGCACGACAGAAAAATATTGCTCACTAAATCCGGGTCTTTGCTCGTTAAAAGCGACTTCTCTTCCATAGACTTAACATTGATCCAACCAAATATTCTCGCTTCCCTCGGTAAATCCGAGTTCTCATTAAGTCCGAGCTCGTTATGAACGAGTTCGACTGTATTGTTTTATGCTGTTGTTGAGTCCTCGCGCATGGCGAGGAAGAATGGGTACGCTGCTCCTGAGTTTAACGGGGCCCTTATAGGCAGGAGTCCGATTTCCGCCTCTTTGAAAGATCTCTTAATTTTTTGAACCAGAGACCGTCACCTGGGATCGGCACCCCCAGAGGTATCGTTTCACTTGGAGGACATTGGAGCCACGACCTATTTAACGTGCACCAGCTCCCTTTATCGTACACGGACATACAGCAACCAGTCGCGAGAGGTTGTCCCCCTCCCAAACACTGACCTAAGTCGATGTTGCTTCACTTTGGTGTTCTGCGAGAACCGAGCTTCTACCGACTGGTCCACTGCGGGACATTGTTTTATGCTATATCTGAATAACGTTTCTTTGAGCTTAGCCACTTTCTGAGATATGTTTTTCAGAAAGTGATGACTTGTCAACAGACGCCGCGTTGCCTTCTGGCCTTCTGCTTTTTGCAACTGCCGCCCGCTTGTGCCTTTTTACCGCTTCTTTCACGTTGCCTCCTCAACTAATTTATTGACATACTTTGTAAATATTTCATTTAAAAAATGGGATCCAAGTAAAACTTATTTAAAAACCTTATATACAGTGAAATCTGTGTAAGTTCACCACGTACGGTACAACACTTCAGTGGTCAACTTAGACAGGTGGTCATCTTATAGAGGGTGGATTTTTTTTTTTCCTGTTTGTCATTTCATACCCTTTGCATTTATGAATTTGTAACTAGTTAAAATATAGCTTCATATATTAAACTTACTTTAAAATAGTAATTAGCTGCTTCTTTCACAATTATCTAAAATATATTATGAAAGAAATTTAACCCGAATCACTTACAATGTAGCCTATACAACGTTAAAAATAAAGTATTTAGTTAAAATAAAGATAAATATCTTATTAATTATGTTAGTTACTTATATGATAGTAAAGATTTCCTAAAAATACGTAATTTTTCAAAATGGCTACATCACACAGCAGAAAAACGAAGAAACTCATTTAAAGAATAAAGAGTTTTATTGTAGTTTTCATATTTGGTTAACTTACAAAGAAGTTTAGGAAAACTTAATATTATTCATCCAAATACTTGTCCAAGCATATATATAAATACCCTGGAGAAGTTATTTTACTTTTTTATGTCTGCAAAAATTAATAAACAAATAAACATAGCAGTAATTAGGGGAGGGGTCAACTTACAAAGATTTTTTATAACACTCCCACCCAATTTGGCATACATAAGTGGTCAATATAGACAGGTGGTCCAATTAAGTGGTCAAATCCCAAAGGTTTCCCTACATTATATAATATAGGGATGATTCCGTTCCTGAGAAAAATGCTCAACTTAGACAGGTGGTCAGCTTACAAAGGTGGTCAACTTTACAGGTTTTACTGTATATATATATATAAAGGTAGAAAATAAAAATATTCTGACATAAAGGGAAAATTGGACTTTCCTAAAACATTTTTGGCCAAGTATTTAGAAGAGCGACCGAGAGGTAGTCAAAGTGCCACGCTTTGCCGACCCCTGAGTTAGGTTATTGGCGAGTTGAGGGGAGTTTCGGACTTCTTTGGAGAGGTTACCAGCCCGCTCATTGCCGAAGACGTCTACGCGGGCCATTGCAAAGTGCATGCTTTTTGGGCTGCAGCTATTCTGCTAACAGGAGCAGTGACTTCTGCCTTTAATAAAATGTTCCGATGGGGGGGGGGGGGGGTTGTAACCCCTAGATGGCACTTCCCCAGGTGGCGGATAGGGAATGCTTCCATTGGATCTTCCTTTGGGTGGCAGAAAGAAATAGAATATCTTCTAACAGGCATAAGTCCAACCTTTATGGAAAATCTCATTTCCATGGATAGTGCCATATTTCTAAGCTTTGTCTTGTTTTTTTTCAGCTTGTCATCTTGACTCTGGCTGCTTGCGATGCGCAAAGTTTCTTTCTTCCCGCCCTGTCCGGGCCAGCAGCGGAAGAGGTGTATGGTGCAGTTTTGGGAGACACTTCAGTGGTTCTTTATGGCAATTCACCAACCGGAGGAGAAGTCTATGCTGCAGTTCTGGATGGGTCCGTTCCCGTCTACAACAGAGACCGCCCACAATATATAAGTCCAGTAAATCGTCCCCAATATCCAAGTCCAATAAATCGCCCCCAGTATCCGAGTCCAGTAAATCGTCCACAATATCCAACACCTGCGCCTTACAGGCAGCCAGCTTACCGACCCGTTCCTTTCCCACCGTACAATCCGTTGTACAGTCCAGTTACGCCACCTCCCAGGAGATATGTTCCCACTGCAGTTCCTTACAGTCCACTTTCCGTTGTACCGAGTCAAGTGTACAGACCTCCTGCACTTCCACCACGTCAACCAATCAATTTGGTGAATCCACCACCTGTTCTGTCAGCCTTCCCGACTGGGCCAGGTAAGTACTTTATGTAGTTGGCGATCTATTGGTGATGGGTATAATAGAGAGATTTTTCCGAATAATCGAACGTCTCCAGAGTTTTCCAGCATCGAATGAACTTCTCGAGTGATTTCGGAATCGAATAAACCTCTTGGAAACTTTTGAATATCGAATGAACTTTTCAAGTGATTTCGAAATTAAATGAATCTCTCAAAAACTTTCCACTGCACCGAATAAACTTCTCGAGAGATTTCATGAAAATCTCTCGATTTTATAAATAGGATCGAGCTGTGTAACTAGTAAGTTAGTTCTTAGATGGATTCACTGAAATGCGGATTTGAAAAACTCCGATTTCAGTAATGCCATCTAAGAACTCACCAACTATATACAGTCAACGCTCGATATAACGACCATCTGCGTCCCACAGAAAAAGGTCTTTATAACGAGTGGTCGCTATGAGAGGTGGAAGTTTCTTTGAAAAATATACACGCAATATGCATATTCAGTATTTCCATTAAAATTTGTTGTTTTTAAAAGATTCCAGCTAAATTATTTTTTATCACCGGAATTTAAAACAATTATCAGTGCAAAATATTGTAATAAAATATTAAACAGATTTTAAAGTAGAAAATATAGGAGGAAAAATTACATTCACGTTTCTGGAAGCAGAACTTCTGAGCTGACATGACACCTGCTGGTACGGTCGCTGTATAGGATTAGACGATTCAGAAAGGTCGCTATACCGAAAGCAAATTTACATAGAGTTCATAGGGATAAAGTTCGGACTTTTACCACTGGTCGTTATAATAAGATGGTCTTTATAATGTGTGGTCGTTATAAAGAGCGTTTAGTGTATCTAGATTGCCTACTACAAGGATAGCTACATTCATTACTTCTGCACATGCTTTTTAATGCAGAACATTTTTTATTTTATTCTCAGAACACAATAAATTAGTTCAGGATTAAGCATACGAGATCAATATTTGTGTAATGTTTTTTGTATTCTTTCTAAATATATAGTTATTTTGTAAAATACATTCAAAGTTATATTAATGGTACTCATTAATACACTTGCAAAAAAATGAAAGCAAAGAAAATTAAAAAAAAGGTTTAAAAAAATTGTTGAGGCAAAAAGCTTTGACCAACAGAGTGAGAAAGGTGAAGAAAGAAAATCGAAAACCAGTCAAGTCAAAAGAATATAGCTTGCGAAACGAACTCAATTAATGGGTTTTACTAGCAAGCAATTCTTGCTTTAAAAATGTTCAATCTGTAAAAAAATGACCAATTTTTTCCCCTTTTTGTAGTGTTCAATCAAAGCCTTCCTATCCCAATCAACAGAGCAGTGCCACCTGGAGCAAACGCAGCCTCCTTGGCCAGTTCCTATTCAGATGGAACCAGGACTGGTGCGCAGTCCCTTAGCTACACGGGGTAAAAGAAGTGAAACGCACAGCCCAGATAAGAAAATGAAAGTTGAAGTGAGTTTTCTTTCACGTCAAATCTTCAACCAAAGTTTTCCATCTGATATGATTAATGTGGAACTTATAGGACCTCATGATAATACTGTTGAACGTGGTTATAGCGACATCGTTTATAGCGACAACTCTCTTATAACGTCAAGAATTTCCAGTCCCTTCATTCGTCCATCAATAGTAATAGTGATCGCTTATAGCGTCACTTGGCTATAGCGTCATAAATATCGCGGTCCCTTGAATGACGCTATAGTAGAGTTTACTGTAAATGAATTTGAGTCGCTGCACTGTTAAAAAATTTAGTGGGCTGCTGCACCAAGCGATGGTGTAAAGTTTGTTTGTATGAAATACAGTATTTTTATTTAATTTAATTATGTTTGTGTCATGTGCCGTTTTTGAGTGGCAACGACAAGATACAAAGAAATAATATAGAAATGAATATCTAAAAAAGGTTTGTCTTGGTTTCGTGATGTACTAAACGCTGTAAATATTGTGTTTATTGTATATGTTAATTGTTCTTTGTTGTAAAAAATAGTAAAATTTTTTTTCCAAGCTATACGCTTAATTACTAGAAACTAGGGCAAAAAACAAAATTAAAAACGGTTTACACCTTCCGGTTTAATATTTGTCGACGTTTGGAAAACTTCAGTCCCACAAATTTGCAATTTTTCCACCGAGATATTACTTGAAAAAACATTTTTAGTTTTTCCAGAAAACCGCAGCATCTTCTTTTTTGCTTTTTCCTTCAAAAGGATACTGACGCAATAAAAACCGATTTACAGTAATGCAGCGTGATTGGAAAGCGTGTTGCTTAGGGCGGTCCGAAAATGCAGCTAACAATTTTTTTTAATCGTAATGCCGTAGAAAAGTCGCGAATTGTAAAGACTGAAAAGAGGTTTAAAAATAAATGAAAACGGTTTATTCATATCCCCCCCCCCCTTTTCCAAATTTTTCCACCAAGATATGACTTGAAAGAAACATTTTTAGTTTTTTCGGCCCACCGAAGGATCTGTTTGTTGTCTTTTCCTTTGAAAGTATACTCACGAAATAAAAACCGATTTACAGTAATGCAGCGTGATTAAAAAGTGTGTATACTTAGGGCAAGCCAAAAAAAAAAAAAACTGCCAACCATTTTTTTTTAAATTGTATTTTTTTTTTTTTTTAAATTCGTAGAAAAGTTACGTATTGAGAAGACTGAAGAGGGGTTTAAAAAATAAATAAAATCGGCTTATTCATTCCCCCAATTCACAATTTTTCCGCTGCCTTATGCCTTGAAAGTAACGTTTTTAGCTTTTTCGGCACACCTTACTGTGTACTTTTTTTTTTTTTCTATTCGAAAGCATACTTGCTAAAAACCGATTTACAGTAGTGCAGCGAGATTAAAACTGGTGCAGGAGAGAGCAGGCCAAAAACAAAAAAAAATACAAACATTTTTTTCTTTTCTCCTCAAATCGTAATACCACAGAAACGTTCCGAATTGGGGAGACTAAAATGGATTAGTAAAAAAGGAAAACAACAAATAAAATCTGTTCATATCTTTTGGTTCCTCCCGTGCCCTAAAATTTGCCGACATTTGGAAAAATTCAGTCTCTCCGTTCGCAATTATTTCGAACAGTTGTGACCATTTTTAGTATTTGCGGCCCGCCGCACTGTGTAGCATCTTATTCTTATTTTTCTTCGATAGTGTACTTAGGATATAAAAACCAATTTACAGTTACGTAGCGTGATTGAAACAGGTGTAAAATATTGCAGGAGGAACCCCCTTTTTTTCAAGTTTTTATACCACAGAAGTATACATCCCACTGTTAAATTTTTGCTTATTAATTAAAACTGGTGGTGCTTTCAAACTTAAAGAAAGATGATGTTTTCAATCGTAAGAAAAAAAAAAGAAAAAGAGGGAAACTTTTTTAATGAAATACATACAAAATTGATAACAGTTACAGTTATTGAAATACAGAGAAACCTGTGTAGCTTGACCACTTGCGGTGCAGCATTCCAGTGGTCAACTTATACAGGATAGGGATTTTTGTTATTTTTATTTAGTTTTTGTCATTTCTTACACTTTGCATTTATTCATTTATAACTAATTAAAATATAGCTTCATGTATTAATGTTACTTTAAAATAGTAGTTAGTTATTTCTTCTCACAATTATCTAAAATATGATTAGCGGAATTTAATCTGAAGGACTTACAATGCAGTATACAATTTTAAAATTACAGTACTTAGTTAAAAATAAAGATACATATCTTACTAATTATGTACGTTACTTATTTGGTAGTAAAGATTTCCTAAAAATACTTGAAATTTCTATATCAGATATTAGGAAAAAAAGAAGATACTGATTTAAATAATAAAAGAGTGCGCATAGTAGTTTTCCCGTATGGGTTAACTTACAAACAGATTTAAGCACATTTGGTAGTGATGTTTCATCCATCAAACAATTATTGGTCTAACATTATAGCTAAAGACGATTAATCAGAAAAAAAACGGAAATTTGGGGGGAAAAACGGTTTTTTTCCGAAGGGGTTTATTTCCACCCGGAAAAGTTGAAAATGTTGAAATTTCTAGTATAAAATAATACATTCAGAAATTTATCATAGTTACATTCCAATGTTTTTTCTTTAAATATTCTATATATTTAAATATAATATAACACAAAGTTTCCCTTTTGTACGAGAAAAAATGACGGAGATCTTTAATTTCAAAGCTTGGAATTGGCAGCATTTATCTAGTTAAAAGAAATGATGGTGTAGATGGATTAATGGACTGTACATTACAATTAAATCTTTCTTTCAAACTATAGTAATATTGTTACTTTTCCTTTTTTGAAAAAAAAAAAAAAAAACTTTAATGGCAGTCTAAATAGAAAGTGTTAATGTAATGTATGTACAAAAGGTCAAGATCAGTAAGGTATATTGGTTTCAAAAAAAAATATTTAAATTATTTGCAAAACATGAAGTTATATTTTTCAACAAAAATGTTTTATTTTTAATTAATAAAGTAAAGAAAAGTTTTTGATAATTTTATGATTTACAAAGTCAAAATTACAGTTACGAAGACATAATGAAAAAAACATTTACATATTTTTTGCAATAGAAACATCCCCGATCCCAAAAACTATTTTTAAAAAATCCATTCACTTGTAAAAAATCTATTTTTCTATTTTTTTTCCAGAAAAAAACGGAAAAATCTTCTTTTTTCCACCACCTCAAAATTTCCGGAAATTTTACATCCCTAATTATAGCATAAAAAGTATCCTCGAGAAGTTATTTTTGTTTTCTGTAACCTTGCAAAAATGGATAATCAAATAAATATAGTAATATTTAGGCGATCAACTTACAATGGGTTTTTTATAATACTCCCACCGAAATGCGGCGTACATAAGAGTTCAATATAGACAGGTGGTCAAATGAGGCGGTCAAGTTACAAAGATTCCCCTACGTTATATAATATAGGGTTCATTCCGTTTCTGACAAAAGTGGTCAACTTAGACAGGTGGTGAGCTTATGAAGGTGGTCAACTTTACAGGTTTTACTGTATTTTCCAAAGTGTTGCACTCAACATATTTAATTGTAAAAGTAATTTATACAAGCAGAAAGGAAAGCATAACCATCGTGTACACACTCTGAAACGCATGCTCAAATCCCACGAAACATTCGTCGCATTTGACGAAATGGCTCCGAGCCTTTCGTCCAACGGACGAAATTTGCGCAGTAGCTTTTTTAAGTCACGTGACCACGCGATGAAAGAGTCGTTGCAAATGACGAAATTTGTTTGCCGATTGAAGAATCCTCGAGTTGTTGTGAGAGTTCTATTTCTGAGAATGTTGGCACGCAAGATAACTGCAAAATTATCTTAAAAAGACTAAAGAACAGGCTAACCAAGGTGCTTCCAAATTTGATATCTAAATTAGGGCTGATGTTGGGCGTTATGTAAGAGAAATTAATATAACACATAAAAAGATGAAGATCGTGTGAATGCTATCCTGCAGCGTAGTAGCACGAATCCGTAAGATGGAACGTCATCAGTATTATTTTTGTAAACTGTGAGTAAGGCACACTATGTTTCAAAGTATATTTGAGGTTTATAAATATAATGTGCCTTCCCAGAGCGTCTGAAGCTGGGTAATTTTCATTTTGTTTCTGTTAGTTATAATCTTATTAACAGTGGTTTAAAAAATCTTTTCTTCTTCTTATTCCTTTAGTTAACCCTCTGATTCCCAACTCCGCCTCAAGGCGGACGAAAATAAAATATATATATATAAGAAATAAAACCAAAAAATAAAACAATAAAAACAAAACAAAAATAAAACTTGGGCATTACAGGGTTAATTTGTTCAGGTAGGCTATTTAACCTATAAGAACTGAAAAAAGTGTTTCTATACTAGACTGCTGCCTTTCTTGACAATGACGTCACAACGCGCGGCAGAACAAATGAGTAAACGGCGAGGCTTTTGGGGTTACAAGGACGAGGATCGAAAAGACGGCACACCAACTTGGCGAAATAATCCGATTAAGCATTCTATTTGGTACATTACGCGTTTAAAAACTCATTTTTCAGTTTATCAGAGAAAGATAAACATATGTAACAAAATTTAAAAACTTATTTCTTTTTACATAATCATAATTTCTTTTATTGGATCAAATATATTTCTTGTTAATGTAATCATTAAAAGTATATTTTCTTCTGAAAATCCTTTTCTCCCTTCAATAATTCATAAAAACGGTTGGACTTTTGAACACTTTCGTTTTTTAAATAAATAATTTTTTTCCTTCCTTTTATCCCCTGAGCCTAATTTTTTTCCCCTGTGTAAGTTTGTTTTTAATGGAAAATTACGATATTAACGAATGGAATAATAATAACTATTTAGCTTTAAGCAAAGTCACAAGCCAGCGAGTCAGGCATAAACATAAACCATTCTAAATCTCGCCAAAGCGCTTATAGGAAGATCGCCAACGGCTCGTGAGCTCTTATAGGCTGAGCGTTCAGTTCTAAATCAAGGTATTATTACGCGTTGAACTTCTCGTAAAATTGAAAATATATAACATTTTATGAAAATCATGACAAATAAACGCTATATATGCGTAGGTTAAAATACCTTTGCACATTTCTCTAGCGAAGTGCTTAATTTAACTCGAAAATTGGACACCGCGCGGAGAACTACTTTCTTCGTTTGCTCTCAGCATATTTCTCCATAGTCAAGAAACTTTGCAGTTGAGTATAGTACCTTGTGATTTGTCAAAATAATGTCAAATTCTTTGTCAATGGTATGATTATACTTCTCTTCATTTTCAGTAATTTCAAAGATATGAGGAATGTTATTCTTGAAATGGAATTGGAATTTATCAAGGAGTGAAAGAAACAAAGAAAAGCAATGACATGATAATGACCCGAAAATGCTTTCCTGCAAATCTGCATATTTATTTATTTATTCATTGTTTTCGAAGCGTACTTTTCATTTCCCAAATGTGGTTTCCTTACCCACACGTGGGTGTTAAATACTCCATCTTGTTATGTAAATCTCTTGAGTGTAAAAATGTAAATAAAAATGAATACAATGTATGTTTACAAAAAGAATTGTCAATTATTTGTACTATTTGACTACGATAAGAAGGCTTCGATGGCAGAAAGATTAACCGATTCTTGTTGTTAAAATAGGGGTGAAAAAAAGCAGGTTTGACTCAACGCTATCTTACAACGAAGTTATTGGCTCTGAGCCAATACAAGAAATGACTAAAGAAGAAATGACTCGCTCAAGGTCAGGTGTACACTGTACATTGGCTATCAGGTGTGAAAGTAGACAGTGATTCAAAAATGTGCGACAAGCAATGGAACACAAAAGGGAGAAAACTCGGATTCGTATTTTGTGAAACTGTAACAGAGAATTTACCCCAAAATTGAAATATCATACATATTTTTGTATAACTTGAAGAATTTTGGTAAAAAGTTGGTAGTTGAAGAAAAAAAAAAAGAATAATAATGATGATAATAATAAATAAACTTATAAAAAAGGGGAAATATCTTAATGTTCTGAGTCAATGAATTGTTTCAAAAAAATATACACTCAAACACCAGGTGCGGTTATAGAAATTTTCTGAAGAAGAGGAGATTTGTTTATGATTTTGCTATCCCCCAGAAAATAATACTTCCAACGGGGGAAAATCATAAAGTTTCAGTTTGTTTTTCAGATATTCTTTTTCCTACTAGACTCACAGGGAAGTGGGCGCAGATGCCCCATTGCTTTCAACACCTGTCAAAAGCCAAGGGAAATATAAATATAGTTACCATTCATCAACTCCGTCACAGCAACCCGTAGTTCAAGTCGGGGAACATGTTTCTTACAATTCCATTTATATTTTAAATTATTCTAACTGTATTTTGCTTTGATTATTTATCGTTTGCTTTTAAAGCAGACCTTAAAAATCAGACCGAAATAAAAAGCTGATCTTTGTTTTTAAAAAAAAATATTTCGAAAAAATCGTCTGCTACTGAAATTAAGCAAAGTCATGTAAGCGAAACAACCTGGCAACAATTAGGGAGAAAATGTAAAATAAGCGTTCTAAAAACTTTTTTGAGTGAAAAAAAAGTATTATATTTTTAATAAAGTGTTCTAAAAAAGTATTTTATTTCAAAACAATCGTCTGCAACTGAAATTAATCAAAAGTTCATGTAAGCGAAACAATCTGGCAACAAAGGGGGAGAAAATAAAAAAAGGCGTACTAAAATTTTTTTGAGTGTGTGAATTTTCTTTTTCTTTTTTGGGTTTCTAAGATATTGTTCATTGTGCCTGAGCTATGTGGAGTAAATAAATGCATGAAAACCAGTACGGAGGTAAATTATTTTATGTTCTGTTTGTAGATATTCTTCAATGAAGTGTGTATTTAAGACTAGAATTTATTTCGAAACTTTACTTCGAACCTCTGTTCAATCTAAATGGCTGTAAAGTTTTCGCTCTTCGCTTCATGCAATCAGAGAGAGGTGTGTGTCTGTTGTTTTTTAGTACGATGGGGTGGTGGTGATGTGAGGAAGTTTTTATTGTAAACTGTCAATTTGTTATCAATTAATTTCATTCCGGTGTCAAATGACCATGTACTTCTAAGCTTATTAAATTGGGGTTGTATCATCATTGCAGATAGCTTTATTTAATGAGCTAGCGAAAATAAAAACAATACATACTTAAATTACGCTCTTCAATCTAAAGGCCACGTTCAGATATAAAGAGGGAGGAGGCACAGCATGTACGGCATTGTATTACGATGTTATAAAGTTCAGTATTACAAAGTAACAGCAGCATCACAAAATAAACTAATTTCTGGTTGTTCGAAATAATTAATCATTAATTATTAATGTAACGGTTTGCTCACTTTTAGTTTTTTATATGAGGATGCAGGGGGTCTCAAGGCTGCGTACATAAGTCTTGCAATTTAAAGGGGTCACAACGCAACAAAGATTGAAGGGGATAAATAAAATCATCGTATATTGAACTCAGGGCCACGACCCACAGAGCGGTCGCGTTTAAATACAACGGCGGGTTGCAATCTATCAAAAAATTGTAAGACCATGTTGTGAAGCATAATTTATGAAATTATGTTCAAAAGTTGGCACTGTACATGTAAAATATCATACGTGAAATCTCGCAATAGTGAATGCCGGTACAACAAAATATCTGTTATAACGAAAAGAATGTTCATTGCTGTTTTTAAATGCCATTCCGCACTATGCGTTCTTGATAACGAATATTTCATCATAAAGAACACTTCATTACAGCGAAATATATTCCTAGTCCCTTGGAATTCCTTGTAAGAGGATTTCCCTGTAATAAAGACGTACCAAGACTTTTTCAAACACACCAGAATTCGCCCAACATTCGAAATTCGACCGTAATAATTAAGCTTAGCATTGAAATAAATGCTGTTTATATAATTATATGAGTATCTTTCTTCAAATTTGCAGATTGTAACGTCGAATTTATTTTGCTCATCTTCACTTTAGAGCAAACGTATTGCAAATCATTATCGCCTCAGGGACAATTGCGTTCATAAACGTACCTGTGCCGGTTTCGTACTTGACAGTTGAATAAAACTCAAGAATTTTCTTCCATACACTATTCTCATTTTTCCTTCCATTGTTTTAGAGCAGCCTTCAAAACTCTTATAATAATTGCTTTTAGTATTACTGCTTAGTGGTAACAAATTATTTTTAACAATATGTTTTATATTTATTACCTAATAATTTACTCAAACAAGACATGTTGCCATCTGCTATCTATAACAATACAATATTACAATTATAAATGAGGCTTGCCCAACAAAAGAAAAAAAGGAAACAATTTAATAATAAACTGTTTCCAAAATTTTTCATCAATAGCTACTAAACAACAACAAAAAAACAGGCAAGAAAATCGGTTGAGAAACAGAGGAGAAAAGAGGTTCTTAACTGTTTTGACGTTTTGCCGTTGCCCATTTATATATAGATTTTCGGCTTTTAAGGGGATCGCAATACTAAGAAGTTTCAGAAACGATGAATACGATTATAATTTGGTCCCCATTATCTTCAAACCTCCGTTTCTTCCATTTGGCTCTTTAACCCCTTCACTCTCGATTCCGTGAAAATGACGGGCTGAGGTTTCGCCTTCAATTTATCTCTCCCGTGATATTTCCGGGCTGGAGTGTTTAAAGTTTCAAAATAAAAACAAATAAAAAATTAAAAATGAATATAAAATTGTTCATACACATATTTTTATAAAATTTTCAGGGATAAAAGAATAGGCACTTTTGTGACCGTTTTCTTGAGGCTGTAAAACATTATTCGTGGCCTCTCGATAGTTTTCGAACCTCTTAACAAAAAACTAATTGAGAAAAACACACAGAACAAAACTCCACTATTATGGGTATTTTCTAATGTAAATTCAAGATGTGATTAGAAAGTTAACCACTAAACGATGAGGATTTTAACATAATCAAACTCAGTACAGGAGCAAGTTAAGTAAAAAAAATTGCGAAAAGAACTTTAAAAACTTTTATTTATGGCATTATCCTCTTCTGATACATTCCAAGAGAAATGAGTCTTCTTCTTTTCTTCGTGACAAGGCTGATGTTTACTGAAGAGAACCTAAAAAAGAATATTAAAAAAATATGAGTAATAATGCCTTTATTCATATGTTGCCATACATTGATAAAGGTTAGCTCAGTGCTGTTTGCCCCACCAAGCCCCACATGGGGGGGGGGAGAGGGAGAGCTAGAGGTTACCACCAGCAGACCGCCGTGTAAAAACAAAAATCGTATCTGCAGGAAGGCACAAACCGAGCAATGGAGGCAATGCACCACTAGAGGGACTCATAAACGATCACCGTTGTCACGTGATATCCGCTCTTTGTTTACTAAGATTTTCAATGGAGTTCTACGTGGAGTTCACTAGGCAAAATGTGTTATCTTAAAATTAATTAGACTATTTGCACAGCTTTTTCTGATTAAAACCCAGTATTTACATTTAATTTAATCATTATTCAAGGAATTTATTAATTATTAGAATAGTTATAGTGTTCATTTTATGTAATGTAGAACTTTATTCAGGCTTAGTTTTTAATTAGGTTTGTCGAACTCGAAGTGAAGCGATGCTACGGCTTCCTTTGTTTACATTGCTTTCAATTCTGCCACGTGACCGTAATGACGTTGCTTGAATTGTCTCCATTGAGGATTAATTTATACCTTCGTACATTTGCTTGTTAACTTATTTGTCTTTATATTAATATTTTCTGTTCATATAAGGATCATTCATAAATGATGTCACGCTTCCAGGGGGGAGGGGTGATTCTTGAAGTTGGGAGAAAGTGTGACTAGGGGAGGGGAGTGGGTAACAAGGAAGTGTGACATCATGATTATGCAACACAGCGTGTCAAGTGGCAAAGGGGGTAGAGGGTCCGTTGAAGTGTGACATTTTGTGACAAGTATGGTCAAATATATGGGGAAAAAGCGTGACAGAATTTATGGGCCCCATATGACCATAAAATGATATATTTAAGAAAAATGAATTACAAAGAACTACAAGCTGATAATAACCAGGGCTGGGTTTTTGCCGGGAGAAAATGGTTTCTGCCGTGCCGGTGGCAGAAAGTGGTTATAACCGGTTTTAACCGGCAGAAACTGGCAATAACTGGCACAAACACATTTTGGGACATTATCTGAGAATTTTTTAGTAGTATTAAATTCCCAAAGTACATTTTATTCAGAATAAATAACGAATAAAAAATATTGTGGATAGTTTTAATTAAAAAATAAATTTGTATTAGAAAAATGAGTAATGTAGTCTTTAAAAACGAATACTGGTAAAAATGAAATTTTTTTAAATTTAGTAACTTTTGCATCCACAATGACATTGCCAGCAAAGAAACGCTGGTCTTGAAAGAATATTTTAAAGTTTTTCTTTCATTCAGAACAAATAAGAAACAGTCTGGGTTCAGAAAGGTTAGCAAAATTAGTCGTATACTATGAAATACTCCGTGTAAAAAGTGATAGTATATTCGAGTTCGAATGGTAATTTTGTAAAATAATTGTAAGATATTTCATTTCAAAAAATTTCTCTGATATTTTATGTGCTTCAATTATTTAGTGATATATTTGCTCAAGAACCATTTCTACTTGTACATAATAGATAATAGGCAATAACATTAAAGTTATTGCCATTGCATTGTAATATTTATTTAAAAATACTCTGAAAAGTGATTTGTTAAAATATCATTGAATTTTTTTACCTTTAAATAGAAATTCAACTGTAAACAATAATAATAGTTAAACTTGTACAGCATCAGATTTCCATCATGATTTTTCTTTCAAGTGAAAGAAAATTAGTATTATATAAACAAAGTATATTTATAGCATCATTTTGAAATCTTTGCTACTTTGAATAACACTCATTATCTTTAGTTTTAATTTTTAACCTAATTGTTTACATATCAAATACATGTCTGAATTATGAATCGCGGATTAAAGTTCTTATTAGTCTTATTTCTTAGTTTCTGCCAGTTTTTGCCATTTACTGGCAGAAACTAGTTTCTGCCATGCCGGTTTAAACCGGTTATAACCACTGGTTTTAACCACCCCGGCAGAAACTTGCCAGCCCTGATAATAACTCATTTTTGTAAAAAAGTGCAGCAAATACGACATTTGTGTTTATCACGGCAGAATTGGGCCCGGGTCGAGAAAGGACCTCGGATAAAAAAATTAAATAAGTACATGAAAAATATTTTTCATTTTCCCACTTCTCAAAAACGGAAAAAGGTTTATGAGTTGATTTGGCAAAGAATAATTAATTTGGTAATAATAAATTTGGGTGGAATCGAAATTTATTTCGAAGATCTATTTACAGCTCAACAGCTTCTATGTAGTACGTAAAAAATGATGTTGTGGCACAGATTCGAGTTGCTGGCACCAAGTTGCCGCACTTGACGGATGTATGGATTGTTACAATATAAGTTTTGTTGATAGTACAATAAAAATTTTAATTTACCTGCTTGTGACTTGCAGACATTTTACATAATTGAACACAACTTAAGTGCGACAATTCGAATACATTAGTGTCTATTTTTGTGTTTATATTTTGGTTCAGAAAGTTCTGTCTTGATGAACCAACAGTAGTTTCGGCACAATGACACCATAAATTAATTTCGCATGTGTCTAAGGAAGGAAAGACCGTTGAGGAATCATTTTTCTAAAGGAAGTGTCACCGATTGTGACTGAAGGGGTCGTTCATGAATGATGTAATGCTTCGAGGGCGGAAAGGGGAATCAATAAAGGTGATGGTTTTTGACAAGGGGAGAGGAAGGGGTAACAAGGGAAGTGTGACATTTTAATTTTTATAAAAGTATTTAAAATCAGCAAATTTAATTGTTTCTTTATCTCCATAACTTTGATTTTAAAATTTCATAACCCGTGGTAGCGTGGTGGTAAGGTCCGGGACTCGTACGCACCAGGTCATAGGATCAAGCCTGTCAGTGTCGATGGATTTTCAAGATGCAAAAAATCGTCTGCAGCCATGCCGTATGTTTATGAGGCATGTAAAAGATCCCTTGAGTAGACAATTGACTTAGATACTCTCGGCTGGTTTAAATTCCAAGTGCAATTTCGCATCAGCAGAGTCCAGGTGTTCTAATGCGCGATGGTACCACAATCGTTGTGGTGCTTCTGAAAGAGTTGGTACCAACCTCTGGGGTTTTGCACTTTTAAAATAAAATGGCACGGATCAGTTTTTTTCAAGATTCGAACAATTAATATATTTTTCAAGATTCGAACAATTAATATTTTTTTAAGATTCGAACAATTAACATTTTTTTCAAGATTCGAACAATTAATATTTTTTTCTGGGGTTCGCGAAAGTGGGACTAGTGGAGGGGATAACAAGAAGTGTGACATTATGTATTATGCAACATAGCGTGGCATGTGACAAAGGGGGGAGGGGGGGTCCACTGAAGTGTGACAAAGGGGGAGGGAGGTCAAATATATGGGAAAAAAGCGTGACATCATTTATGATTCTTATCTCCTTCGTAATAAACTGAATCTAATTTTATAAAAATTAAGTACATACATAATTATTATTCTTATTATGCTCAAAAATGTCATTAAAAGCTTGAAAATAAAATTATAAATGTGATCTATAACGTAGTGCTTTGTTTCTGAACTGCCACGCCGCAGGTTTTTAAAAAAGGCCAGACCGGCCGGCTTTTATTAAAAAAGACCGTTTTTTTTTTTTAAAAGGCCGGTCTTTATTGGCCTTTTTCAATTAGACACAATACTATTTACTATTTGCAACTATACTATGTCAATTTATGTTGCTACTGTTAATGTGTTTAAAATGAAGCTCAAATCTTTCTTTTAATGGAATCTATTTAAAATTAGATTCAGAATTATTTTGTTGCACAACCTGAATGCATTTTACAATACTGATTACCATTTTCGTGTTTGTGTGTTTAATTTCGTCAGACTCTCTAATTAAACCCTTGCATAACATTAAAGCTATACTGAATAATTTTTTTTCAACGCAAAAGAAGGAAAGTAAAACCAGGTTGGGAGAGGAATCAAATTCGGCTTCTTTTATAATCAAGCACAATCTTAATCAAGCACCTTATCTTAATACATATGAGAAGCTATCCTATTACAGATTCAAGTACATACTTCTCACTAAAAATTGATATTTTTATGTTAAGAATTTAATTACTTTAAAATAATTCAGAATACTGAAACTTGCAAGAAAACTATGGTCCTTAATTTTTTTCTATCATATATTTTACACTTTAAAACAAAAAATTATTTTGCTCAAGGCGAGAAGAGTAAGAAAAACGGTGATTTGAAGTATCTCCTTTCCTTTAACAAAATACTACTTACTTAATCCGAATTAACTAAACTAGTGTTTACCTACAGTACTACTCATGGCAAAAATTTAAAAGAAATCGCCTGTTGTGCATAATTGGCTCGCTTTTATGTAAGGAAATTTTTTTTATATACATAAAATTAAAACTTTTTAAGATGAATATCATTTTAGTACAATTTAACATTGACCATCTGGTCGGCTTCAACATGGGCATCTTTTATTTTATGCAATTTATTTGACAAATAGCTTTTATTTTTATTTGGATCAGAGAACTAGTTGAGGTTCTGAAGAAAATGAAGAAAAAAATCAAGGTGCTTTAAAATATACAAAATATTTGTTAAAGACTAAGGCAAAGGATTGGTAATATTTAGTTCATAGTAGTGTCAAGTGAACTTTTGAATTCTTAGTAAAAATTTTAAAAAATAAATCGTTTAAACTTGTATTAAATCTAAATAAATTTCTAATAAGGAGCACTTTCTCTGCTATTTCTGTAATGTATCATTCTATTAAATAATTTTCATTCTTATTTCAAGTATTTTGCTACTTCAGTAATAATTTAATTGTATAATGATAAATGTAATTTTTTATTTAATAATTTTTTGGAGAAAAAAATTTTTAAATATTATTTTTAAAAAATCCGGCTTTTAGTAAAAAAAGCCGGCTTTTTTAAAGCGGTTTAAACCAAAAAAAGAAGGCCGGCTTTTTTTGGCCCGGCTAAAATCCGGCAGCCCTGCTAAAGAGCAGCACATTGAAAGGGAAATAGGGTTCATTCATAAATGATGTCATGCTTCGAGGGGGGTTCGTGAAATTGGGACAAATTGTGACAAGGGGAGATGAGGGGAGGGGGTAAAAAAGTGTGACATCATGCTTATGCAACATTGCTTTACATGTGACAAAGGGGGTAGGGGGTTCCAGTGAAGGGTGACATTTTGTGACAAATGGGGGTAGGGGTGAAGTATATGGGAAAAAAGAGTGACATCATTTATGAACGGTCCCATAGGGCACTGCCCCATAAACGCTATAATCACCACTATCTGTCAGTGCAGATGTCACAATTTATATTATTACTGTTTGTCGGACAGGCAGGGCTTTACTTATCTTCTGCGGGGGGGGGGAGGGGGGGTTACATAGTGCATGGCTTGACCACGGCCGACTAGTTTATAAGCCCAGAGAGCTGATTGGTCACGTGACACATGCCGTTCACAAAGAAATCCGGAGTAAGAAGACGGACAATTGAGCGCGCAAAGCCATTCGTTGTGGTTTCTTTCCCACTCGATGGAACGGATATAGTCACGTAATCACCGAGTTCCGTGCCGTTTGCAATCCATTTTGCCTGAACCTATATTTTTCAAAATGGGACGGATAAAGTCACGTGATCACCGAGTTCTGTTTCCTTTAGAATCAATTTTGCCTGAATCTGTATTTTTCAAAATGGGAAGGATGTAGTCGCCTGATCACCGAGTTCCGTGTCCCTTAAGCAGCCTTTACACACACGTCCTTAACCGCGGTCCGGACAGCGAGCCATTTAATTCCGCGGTCAAGAGCGTGCGTGTATATGCAATTTTAGGACCCTCAAGAACGCGGTTAAGAATGACACTCAGATGCGCGCTCATGATCGCGCTCCAAGAAATGATGCATTTTACATACACGTTCTTAACCGCGCATCAAAGTGGGAGGTTGGACAATTCTGCAAACTGTTCCTTTTGTGAGGGACTTCAATGGAACGCCCTGCATCAGAACGCGTTCTTGCGCGTGGATAAGAATGTGGTGCATTTTGCAACACATTCTTGACCGCGGCTGGATGCGCCGCGTTCGCGCGACGGGGTCGCGCGGTTAAGAACGTATGTGTAAAGAGCGCTTTAGGATCCATTTTGCCTGAATCCGTATTTTTCAATTGCGTTAAAAGTTAATTTTCACACTTACGCAGACCAGTCTACCGACAGACCAGTCATAGCAGTTCACGTGCGTCTTTCAGTGAGAAATTCCTTTTCAGCGACAGCATCTGGGAAGCCCTCTGCATGGGGGGCGTCGGCAGCAAGGTGGGCGTGGTCTACATGATTCCGAAGGAGGTGGTCTAGGTCTCACGGGCGGCCGGGGACGAATGGGTGGGGTTCGAATGGGTATCCGAGACTGACCGAATGGAGAGGGCTGAAAAGGGTTAGGGAAAAAAGGGGAAAAGGGCCCCCTTCTCACGGGAAACACTTGAATCGGATATTGTCGCCTCTGGTACAAGCCGACCGGAGCTCCACCTGCATGTAACAATTAAATGTAGGTTATCAAACAGCAAGTGACGTAATTGTTAAGCAATTAATAAATTTAAAGAATGTTTATAGTTTTCATTTAATGACTGCGTTTTTTTCAATCGTAGCAAGTTACAAGAATTCCCCTTTTTTTTCACGTAATAAGGAATTAGTAATTGTTTTCGATCTGTTGAATTTTATGTTCTGATGTTGCGCAGATTTTTCATTCGCTGTTTTTAAAATTAACGGATCATTATTTTATTTTATTTCTTCTTATTATTTTTTTATTTTTTCTTTTTCATTTTCGGTTTTTGGAGATCGTCCAACATTGGAGAAGCAGACTAGTAAAGAGCGTTTCAAGGTCAAAAAGACTACATTTTGATCAAAGACATAAGTACCGATTAAGAGTAGGAAAAGACGTTTTTATATGTGTAGAAACTATTTATTGTCGTGCAAGTCATCTGATGAGAAATGTAACTAATTTTATCACATCCATATGCATAAGATGTGAAAGAGTTGAGAATAAAGACACAGTTCATTCGAAATATGAAAGTTTTTGGGTTATAAAATATGACAAATTGAGTTGCTGACTGCAATGTTATATTTGTGGGTTCTTCTATGATACATATATATGTGTATGCATACATATATAGTCTCTTCCCTTTCGTGGAAATGGGAGAACAACAGCTGTGGAGATTTTCTTGATGTTCATCACCGAATAACACTAAAAAATGTGCATGTTGTGTATACACAAAAAATAAGTACTGCAAATTAATATCAAATGCACCAAAAAATAGTGTATTTTGGTGCTTGATTTTACTATATTTAAGGCAACATACGCTGTTAAAAATTTCCGTAAGAAAATAGTAATATAACTATTTATTTGATTGTTATTTTACCATATTTAATTACAACAGTCAAATAACAATTAAAAAGATAGTATTCAGACCACTGAGTGTGAAAAAAATCGTTTATTCTCTGTTTCTACTAAAGAACGTTTAAATAACCGAAATTTACAAGTGCCGGGTGTCCATCTTGGTTGTGGAACGAAAAACAGAAACACATACAGACGTAAATCAAAAATTGGACGACTGCTTGCGAATGAGCGAACCCATAATTTGAGCTTCTGAGTCTTGTTTGTATCTTAATTTTGCAGCAGGGCCATTTCACAGTATTTGAATGTTACATTTCACAAAGTTTGAACCTGAATAATTTATTACATTGATAGGAAAATGCATTCTTTTTTGCCAGTGTGGAGTCCTACCAACACATTATTTGAAAATAAAATTAAGTGATAATTCAACTGTAAATTAAGTAGTTATAACAAAAAAGTGTCATATCCCGGACTCCACGTTTGGAAAAAATACTGTGAAATGGCCCAGCAAATAAAATGTATTTCGTCAATATACAGTAAATTTAGACCAAAAATGACTTTGGAACCAATCAAAACCCGAAATCTCATCTTCAATGCAGCTTGCCCGTTGGAAAAGAAAATTTATTGATAAATAAACGGCCGCTTTACGCGGTGTAGATGGCCGAATGACTAGAGCGCAGGGTTGGTATATCGTACACCCGGGGTTCGACTCCCGCGCTTTTCGTTAACGGTTTCTACACCTAGAAGATTCTACGCCTCAAAATAGTTCAAAAACCGTAAAAAACTTACATTTACAGTTTTGAAAACATACTACTTATAAATGGTTATGAAACCATAAACTTTTGTATTTACGGATTTTTAACCAAGCTGATTGGAAACGGTTTAGGTCCCGTAAAAATAGAAAAATGTCCCAAACCGTCAATATTACGGTGAATGAGATGGACAGACTCCTGCCGGCTATTTAACCGTAATTTCATGATGAAATTTCTAACAGTGTACGCTAGTTAGCGTCTAAATATAGTGAAATTAAGCGCAATCCGTTATAGCTTATGTTTTGGTGCAAGATACCACTGATCGTTTTACAGCACAGTGGAAAGCGTAAGTTCAATTTGTTAATATTGTAAGAAGTGTTTGATATGAGGGTGAGAATTTGGAAAAATTAATAAATAAACCACCATATTTGTAATGTTTATTACGCACCTAAGGAGGCAGCGCTCTCTGCAACTCCTCCCGGCCCTATTCTGTTGAAGAAGCCTACGGGCGCCCCAGCCAGAGAGCCAGTGCGGATGTCCAGTTGGGCCCGTGTCGACACGAGCAGCAAGAAAAGCACACAGAGGCCTGCCTAGATTGAAAGGAAAATAATTAATTCTCGTGGGTAGTTCGACTTATTAGAGAGCGAGAGAAGAATGAAATTAGTTTAGAAATACCAACAAAATTAGAGTAAAACTAAATGCATTAGATAAACACCAAATAATAATAATAATAATAATAACTAGCCGATACCCCGCAGTATAACAAAATCGGAAATTAACTATTTTTAGATCGTGGAAAACGCTTTAAAATTCGAAAGGCATAAGAAAGATCACTAGGTATAAACATGAGAATGATCGCTCGATATAAACAAACTAAGGTGTCGCCACTCCAGAGAATCGGAAATTAAACACTGAATTATAAATGGAAATACTTTTTAAGCAATAGAAATAAATTTATTAATGTTCGTAAGTTACGATAATAAATACAAATATTATGTTTCTTTTCTAAGCTAATCTTTAAACAAATTTTTAAATATCGTTTTACCACAGTTTGCTTCTTGCATGATGTCAATATCGTACCATGCAGCAAAATTTAACTGTAACTGGTCCACGTTAAGGGAAATATAATATACGAACTGATCCGCCGCAGAACATCTGCGGGCTTTAAGTTCAATAATCAAACTGAACATGAGAATGATCGCTCGATATAAACAAACTAAGGCGCTGCCACTCCAAAGTATCGGAAATTAACCATTTTAAAACAGTAAGAAACGCTTTAAAATTCGAAAGGCTTAAGAAAAGATCGCTAGATATAAACATGAGAATGATCGCTCCATTAAAAACCATTTAGATGCTGCCACTCCAAAGAATCGGAAACTAAAAATTGAGTTATGAATGGAAATAAAATTTTTTGACGTCGATAGTTACGATAATAAATATAAATAACTACGTTACTTTTATATGCCAACCATTTAACAAATTTTTAAATGTAATTTTACCGTTGTTTGATTTTGCATGATGCCAGTATCGTGTTGTAACGCAAAATTTAATCGTAACTGGTCCACGTTAAGTGAAATAAATATATGGATAATGATAATAATAATAATAACAACAACAACAACAAAAAAAATGATAATAATAGCATTGGTACTAATAAGAAAAACAGATATACGAGTACATATAAATAAAATAGTGACTTAATATGCTTTCCTGTTTTTTTTTAAATAGAGATAGAAAGTGCTCGCTCTTTAGACTAGGGGGCCGTTCATAAATGATGTCACGCTTTTTTCCCATATATTTGACCCCCCCTCCCCCCGTTGTCAAAAATATTCACACTTCAGCGGACCCCCCGGGGGGTCCCTCCTTTGTCACATGCCACGCTATATTGCATAATGCATGATGTCACACTTCTTGTTATCCCTCCCCTCCCCTTGTCACACTTTGTCACCATTTCGCGAACCCCCTCCCCCCCCTCGAAGCGTGACATCATTTATGAATGATCCCTAATCAGTATTAATAGAAAAAATATTAATTGTTCGAATTTTGGGAAAAAAAATTATGCGCGCTATTTTTTTTTAAAAATGTGCAAATCCCCAAAGGTTGGTACCAACTCTTTCAGAGGCACCACAGTGATTGTGGTACCATCGCCGCATAAGAATTTTGACGCCCAGTTTCTTCACCTGGAAGGGGGAGCACCCGGACTCGATGCGAAATTGCGCTTGGAATTTAAACTAGCCGAGAGTATCTAAGCCAAGTGGATATTTTACATGACGCATTAACATACGGCATGGCTGCGCATGTCATGCTATGTTGCACAATGCGTGATGTCACATTTCCCTCTCTCCTCCCCTTGTCACACTTTGTCACAATTTCGCGAACCCCCTCCCTCCTCAAAGCGTGACATCATTTATGAATAATCCCTAGAGACTCTAACAAGCAACGCTAATTAGTTCAATAGCGGTCTTATTCGCTTAAAACATGGAGAGAGAAGTAAAATGATTACCTTAGACAAGGGAAGAAATGGATAATAAATTAAATAAAATCAATAATATTCAGAGGCACGTGCCCTTTTTATTAAATGAGAGACAGAGAAGCGAAAGAAGGAATTAAAATATCGCTTAAAATTAGAGAAACAAAATTTCCGATAGAAGACTTCTTATATATAAGCGGCTTATTCTGTCTGTCTGTCTGTCCGCTATAGAATCCCAGGCCGTTTTACCGATCGGGACCACATTCGGCACGGTTAATGTTTACGGCCCGAGAAACTCATCGCTGCAAAAATGAAACTTGTGACTCAATTAGTTTTTTTTTTAATTATTTTTTTTTAAATTTTTCAATGATTTTTTTTTTTTTTTGACCCGTTTTATTTTATTTTTGCATTGTTGCCGTCGTTTCCAACCATACAATTACAGTTGCCGTGTGAACAAGCAAATCAATGCAGTTGCCATTGTTGTAACAAATATACTAATAATAATCAAAACGTTTCTCTAGCATATTGAGTGAGGCTTCGCTGTATTTTCAATTTCCGTTAAAAAATAAGGTATACGCGAATTTAATTTAATCCTTTCTTCTCTTTAATTTATTTCTTTATCGTCTGCGCTTTTTTTATTTTTCTCATTAGAGTGGCAGCCCCTCTTCTTGCCCAGTTTCGTTAAAACTTTTGTTTTGAAAAGCATAATAAAATGTTCAATAAGTTATATCGATGATAAATATATATTTTTCACAAACAATTTGATTATATAGTAAATAAATAAGTATATAGTAGTGTGGGGCAGTAAGCGAAGAGGGGGTCCTCGCCGCCTGACCTTTGTCATTCAGTTTGAATTAGCAGACACCTTTGCACAAATCATTTCAATTACAATTTATAATATCTAGAACAGCGGTCATTTCGTATGACCGCCGGGCTTACTAGTTTTAGATAAAAGAGAGAGATCAGTAAAATGGTCGGCTTTAGACTAGAGAGAACAGCAAAGAAAACTATTTATTGACAAGCAAGGAACAGGGGCGTTGTCGTTATCGTATCATCTTCCGTGGGGGAGATAAGTCTTTTTGTTGGATGTGTTGCTCTCAGGCAAACCGCAAAATGAAAACAGATGTTAGGTCTTTCTTTCTTAGCTGTGTAAAGAGCTAAAGCATTGTGTTATTATACATGTCGGGTCGTTTGAGTACGAATCCATCCTTGTGAGTTTAAAAAAGAAACATGAATAAAGATTCAAGTTTGGAGATAAAAATAAATTTAGCTTAATAAGTAAAAATATTAATCAGTATTATTGCCTATTTTTCAACTGTTTATTTTATTAGATACAATGTGAAGTATATCTTATTTAAATTTACACTAGAAGCAAATGGTATGAAAAAGTTCAGTACGGGATCTTGGAGTTTCCCGAGGCGGGGAAGAACTGCCTCCCCCCCCCCCCCTCCATTCAATTATTGTTCACACTTCATAAACTTTTATGCGCTGTGCTTTTTTTTTTTTTTTTTTTAAGGCTTACTTGGTGGCCACTGATCAGGGACGTAACTAGAGGGGGGCAGACAGGGCCTATGCCCCGGGCGCCAAATTATTTTAGGGGCGCTAAATTTTCTAAATGTATGCTTGCCTAAATACAAATCGTGGTCTTGCCCCAGTTAGAAAAGGACTTTTAGTTACGTCCCTGTCACTGATAAACCCAGAAAATTTTCTTAATGTTCCCACGACATGGTCCTTTCATCGCAACATTAGGGCGCCCCTCCCCTAAATTCATATATGAAATTCTGACAGTTGAAGGGGTGGATTCTCCCCCGGAGAAATTTTAAAAACTAAATGCAAACTAGTGAAATTTGAAGCCTTAGGAGATGCATTCGAGACTGCAAAAATATTAGGGAAAAAAACAAACGAAACCTTTAAAATTTAAACGATTTTACTCATAAAAATACTCATAGAAATTCAGAACAAAGTAAGCATTTTTTTTTAACCCGGGGGACAGCCGGAATCCCTTCTTACTAGCGTCCATATCGAAGAGCCACACGTATGCCTTTTTCCCCCCCCCCCCCCAAACGACACTTACAAGCTCCCCTCCCCCCCTCCGACCTCCCGCCTCTTCCCAAAAAGGATGCTTTGAAAATTTGTAAAAGAAAACTATTGCATTGTTTGAGAGTGGCATGATTTATATTTCACTATCACAAGTCCCTATCTTAAGTGCTAGATAGGGACTTGTTCAATTCCCTTCAATTCCCTTCCCAAATGGATGCTTTGAAAATTTGGAAAAGAAAAACATAGCATGATTTATATTTTGCTATTACAAGAGGGAAAAACCTTGACTTTTTTTAATTGAAATTTTTTAATTTTGATATTGCGAAATTTGGCATCCCTCCGAGGAGAAGGCCGACTGGTCAACAACGCAACATTTTGAGCATACTTAAATTTTAGAGCTTCCGACAGTTTATACAAATAAATAATTGTATTACTAATCGGCTTTAATCGTTAGCAAAATAGCCGGTCAAGGGTCAAATCGGAGCGCTGAACTAGGATTTTAATTCTCTTTCCAAAACTCAAATTTTCTTAATTAAATATTTTTTCTTTTTTCATTTTATTTTCTTTTCTTCTTCTTTTCCTTTTTCTTTTTATTTTTTGCATCACAGTTGAATTTGCCGCCTCCCAGAAATGCCGCCCGGGGGATCTTGCACCCTTTAATTCGGCACTGAAAATGTTCATGGATTGATAATGTTTTTAAGATTAAGTTCCCATCAACATCCCCGAGGAGTACGTTGATTTTCATTAACATGTCTATATTTTCACCGCACCCACCATAAATAACTGCTCATTGATCAAAATCGGAAATGTGCTATATTCCATATTACAGGAAAATTTATCTATAGTGATCTATTCTAGATCGAATATTACAACGAAAATCTTTAAAATGCCAGTTTTTCCTTCCGTGTTTGAAAAAGCATATACCGTAAACGATGATTTTGACACTGAATTATTGATTTTGTACGAAGTGTTGTTTCCGCAACACAAAAAGAAGTTATTACAGTTCATTTCAATAAAAATTAAGAGTACAGTTTCTAGTACAATAGAAGAGCTTGTCGCTGTAAAATTTGCAATTTTAGGCCTTGAATATAAGGGATCATTCATAAAGGATGTCACGCTTCAAGGGGGGAGGGGGTTTGGTGAAATTGTGACAAAGGGGGGAGGGGGTATGTTGAAGTGTGACAGTATGTGGCGAAGGCGGGAGTGGATCAAATATAGGGGGAAAAGCGTGACACCATTTATGAAAGGTCCCTAAGTTGTTATATGATTTTTATGGCTGCAGGGGTGGATAAACGTCCCCTTTATCCCTTGAATGACTTCTTAACATATCGGGTTCCACTCAACTCTTATTTCTGTCATTTTCTGACGATGTTTGATATCTATGAAAATGTGTGGAAAAAAAAGAGCAAAGATTCGCACTGGTATTATAATTAGCATTCTTAAAAATGTACCTCTTTTACCCAATAACACTTCATAACCAGAAAATGTACTGAACACAAATTAATTATATTTGTCGCCGAATATACGATATATGTTCCTATATCTTATGACCTCAAGAAACACTTGTTAGTGATTTACAGTAAAATGAAGGGAAATAATAAACTAAACTGATCGACCATTTTCATTTCTGTTTCTGTTTTTCTTTACGAAACTCTACACTACATTTAGCACCCACTAAGTATCAATACAAAATATACCAATTCTTTAAAAACCCTCTTCTTTTTACACACAAATTTAAAATGTACTTCTACAAAGTCACATGAAGAGTTGTAGTTCATTCATAACGAACCTTTCTGATTTTGAACATGGTCCTGGACAGTGGCGGATCCAGAAAAAAATTCTGGGGGGGGGGGGGGCACAATGTGGCTGATGTGCGTGGTTTCAGCTTAAGAACAAAATAGAGGTGGGGGGGGGGGCACAACTCCAGAAACTGTGATCCGTTTTAATTTCCAAATATAATTTAATCAATTATTTAATTAAACTTAATTGATTTATTAAATTTAAATTATCAATAAAATTTGAATTAATTATTCCCTAATTAAATACAAAAAAACACATTTTTTTTTAAACTGGACATATATAATAAAGGAATATATACTGTGAAAGCACTTATTTTCTTGAGCACTTTTTTTTAACTTTTGGTTTTGTTCATATATAATTCGCGAAATTTTCAGCTCGCAAAATCACCAGTAACTTCTTTTTCACGAAAATTTAGGGGGGGGGGGGGGTCAAATGGAGTCTTCTTCAAGTCTATTGAAGATTTAACGTGAGCATAAATCAACTGTGTCTAAGTGATTTTGCAGGTGTCTGCTTCTTTCTGTCTTAGCAATTACCCGGTTATCTCAGTTTGTCACATAGAATTGAAAGAATAGAAGTCACAGAATAGAAGTTTTATCGCTCCATCTGCAAAATAGTTTCTTTTTCCTCATTTTTAGCGTAAATGAAGAAAAGAGAGTCAATTCTTTCTAGTCCTTACCTAAAGCGTCTGGAGGGGGCACGGGCCCCGTGCCCCCCCCCCCCCTCTGGATCCGCCACTGGTCCTGGATTTTGAAGAGTTCACGATAATAAATTCGTCCAAAGGACCTAATTAACGGCCGCTTGAAGCAGTCCGAAGCAGCTGGGGGAGCTTTTTCCCAGGATGGATCCTCTTTTGTCCTCACTGGGGACAACGATTTTGCGCTAATTTACTCCTTTGAGACATAACCAACTGGACATAACCATGGACATAACAAACTTCTCGTGGTGGATATTCTCCACAATATCTGACTCCATATACATTCTATTATATACATTCATGATGTACAAATCATTAGTACTGTATAAAATACAGGTAAAAATATAAACAGTAATTAAAAGGAAGAATTTTACAAAATGTACAGTGGAACTCCGCCATTCGTACCGTCTCTCTATTCGTACAACTCTAACGAGTTGTTCGTCCAACTTGTTCAAGTAAAATTCAACTCGTCATTCGTACACTTGCCCCACGATTCGGACGTCGCCAGGCGACAGGGTTGCAAGTTTGGACGTTTTTGAGAAAAAAATCGAGAAATTATGCTCTTTTTGAACTCGTCTGAAAATAATTTGTTTTAATTTTAATACTTTTTGAGATTTTACTGACAATTTTAATTTTCTAAGCTGAGGTGCAAGAGGAAGTGGTTGAAGAACTTTCTTCTTCAGAGGAGGAATTTTTTTTTAAATTTTTTTTTATTGCAAAACCGCTTGATGCATCATAGGCTCCCACGCATCAAAGATGCATGAGATTGAAGTATGAAAGAAGACGTAAATAGAACAGTTGAACAATACAATAAATGCATCAAAAATTATAAAAATGAACTGCATAAACATGAAGGAAAATCAGTCGCTGGAAGTCAATTGCATCAGTTAGTTTCCTATCCCGCTAATATCGACTGTATAAGTTTTCTTCGTTCAATGACGGACAGCTTAGCAAATGATCTTTGTCCATCTCAAAGTTCTGATTGTCCAAAGTGCACATACTACTGCTGTATGTACCAATGGAGTATAAATGTTTAGCTAAGCAGTCATGTTCAGTCTCCAGACGAAAGGCCACTACCGCAATGGATCTTGGGGAGTTAGGGATTTTATTGATTGAGTCTCTCTATTTCTTATGCTTGAGTACTTTTGATAAATTGATAACATAGTTTTGTTTCACCACATTTTTTGTGATTCCTTTAATTGATGAGAATAGCACTTTACCTTTACCTGACTGTAAAAGTTCAGTTCCCTTTTTAGCTAAAGCATATGCCCGTTCGTTACCATCTAATCCTACATGGGATGGGATCCAATGCAGAACTAGTCTTCCCCCTAGGGGCCAGAAGATCAATATTACTTGTGCAGGAGTTAATAATTTTTTGACTCTGGGACATTATGTGCTACAATGGCCTGAATGGCTGATATAGAGTCTGAAAAAGTATCGGTGTTATTAAGCTGAACTGTTCTAACACTTATTTGCTCTGTTGCTATTCTAATTGCCGCCAATTCTCCATCGAAATTAGTGTGGAATGGACCGAGGGAGGAATAGAACGCAATGGATTCCGAATACACTC
Source organism: Octonoba sinensis (assembly GCA_038502835.1). Lineage (NCBI taxonomy): Eukaryota > Metazoa > Arthropoda > Arachnida > Araneae > Uloboridae > Octonoba > Octonoba sinensis. The sequence continues at coordinate 12,227,361 of CM076601.1, read as the reverse complement.
CAACTCCAACGCTGTCCAGCATTTTCGATCTACCAGTATATAAATGTATCCAATTATTTGTAGGATACCTGGTATAAATTGTCAACATAGCAGCTGCTTTTAGTTCACAATCTACAGTTGACGACTTTGTCATAGTATACATCAAACAATATTCATTTCTTATATATCCCATGAGAATAGGGCTTATTGGTTTCAACATTCCTCTATGGGAACGTTCTAAAAAGAATAGTCAGTTTTCAATTTAGAAACTTTCTGCAGAAAAACATTCTGAGTCTTCAATCTCCTAAGTTTAGTGGTATCACAATTTCTCCATAACTCTGTTGAAGGTAATCTAATTAATTTCTCATATAGTATTAAAGCTTTCTCCTGGATAATTACTTATATTGGTGTATTGTCCGTTAGGATGAGCATTGCATTGAGTGGACTAGTCTTAACAGCTGTTGTAACCAGCCTCGGCTTCATTTCGAAAAACTTCAAGTTTAGAATATATGTATTACTACATGTAACCAAGGCCTCACAGCAATAGCTTAAGATATAAAATATAAGTTTTACTAAAAGTTTCTCTTCCTCAGCCCCAATATGCTCCAGCCATTCTCTTAATCACTGTCAGTCTTTTTCGAGCTCTATTAATCACATTATCTATATGTTTCTGCCAAGAGAGCTTTTTATCAAGTTTCACACCCAGGTAAACAGCTTCATCTGTTTCTCGAATACTACTACCATTACACTTTAAATCCATCTCGGTTGAGGGGGAAAGTAGTAAGGATAGCATTTCCTTCGCAGAAATTAGAGAGTTGTGTTGCCACTGGGAGAAAACACAGAGAGTAGTGGAAAAATGGCATCCTAAAACTGTTGTGGTCAACAGGAGCATGAATTTGTTTAACGACAATGTTATTGACCATTTTAGAAAAATGCAGAAAAATCGTCAAGGCAGACAACATTGAACAGTGCCAAAAGAGAAAAAAAGAAAGAACAGCCGAAAGGGAGAAAACACATGAAGGGATGTTATCTAATGTTTTTATGGAAGGCGACTCCCCTGCCAAACAGTAACATATACCCTTCATTTCCTATTCTCAGCATTCCACTTATGCCATCAGCTCATCTCAGTATCAGTAGAGTACAGTTAAATTTTTATTTATGTATAATTTCGTACATTTGTTTTTCATAGGTTTAAATAAGCAACCATCTGTGGGTCTGGAATGGATTAACCCGATTTACACTGTATCTTATGTGAAAAAATAACTCACCATTCGTACAAATCGCTATTCGAACTGCCTCCTGGAACGAATTGTGTACGAATAGCGAGGCTCCACTGTATTTTATATTTGCTTTAATAGGTGACATTCACATATGTTTCTGTATAACTTAACTACTGTTAAACAAAGTAAAGCTGGTCTGAGCAACTACTTACACAAAAAATAAGAAAGAAAACTTAGTTTTGATGGTACTGAAACAACGAGATTTACAAGTCCAGCACACGCTAAACTACATGAAGTTAATACGAAATATTTTCCCCATGTTTTTGACTATTAAGTTAAGTATCAACTAGTCAAGGATATTTGTGATCAATTAGAGCAATATGGATGTTATAGTTGAACACCACATTTCAATTGAAAAATACATCTACTTTGCGACGACTTTAAACTGAGAACAGTAATTACCACAATGATTTTGAAGTTTAATCATAAATTAGTTATGTAAATATTGTTACTTGATGTATTCAAATATTTCACCCATATTAGCAATTTTTCTTAATTTGAATTATCAAATGCTAACATTTCTTCTCTGAACTGGACATATTTAAAGCACAAATGTGATTGTATATAATCGCATTATAAAATTGAGTAAGTGTGATAGATTTAGCTGATGTAAAAAAAGAATACTTCAATAATGAGTAATCATTTTATCAGTTTATTACTTTTCTAATCAATAAACTATATTACAACAATATTATAAATATGCTCGATCAGCCAAAAAATACCTCCTTTTTCATGTTTATAGTGATTATTTGGTTGCACATTTGTTAGTTAATATCGTGTATATTTATAAATACTTTTCAGATGAGCTCAGTTGTTTTAATATTATTATACTTTACTGGTCCAAATATATCCCATATTGAAATGCATATTGTACAAATAAAGATATGTTTTTTATCATTTGGATATTTTATAACCTATATATACAACATACAAAAAAAAAAAAAAAAGACTCAAGGAATCATGAAAACATTAAAAAATCAGTAAATGTACACGCAAATATGCAAATGGAATGGGATGTGTGTCATTAAAAAATATTTGCTGTTGAATTATCCCATCCAGAACGAGATGATTATAAAATGAAGGATGAATTACTGATAATTAATTTATCGGTAACCACCAGTGGCGTTGGAAGGGGGCGGAGTGTTCCTTGTTCGGAGCCTCTCTCTCAGCAGAAGGTTAAGGGGCGTTCTGTCAAATTTCAAGAATACTACATTATTCTGGAAGCGTGAACGCCAGAGTGGCCTCGGAATCTTTGTATATTATATGCTATATATATATACACAAAGGATAAAAAGCAGACCTATGCAAAACACCAATGAATGCTACATTAAATTATTAGATATAACAAAATTTAAAGCAGGTAAAAATTTCCAAAATTTAGTTTTGTCATTTTGATGAAGAAGAAACGAGCATTTTTACAGCCAAAAGATTTTGTTGCACAAAAAAATTTTGCAGTGAAGTATCAACCTTGTTTTATAATAGTTCTAGGGAATGACAAGATGCAATTTTTAATTATTTGTTACTTGTTAACAACTTAATGTTAAAAAAACAAAGCATTTCTCCTAATTTTACTTTTATTTAATTGAATTTTACACTATGCAACAAAATAATTAATAAATATTTGACGGGTGTAGAGCAATTGCTTGAAAGAAAATTGTAAACATTCATAACTTTCAAACTTTTTTGAAAATTTTATTAAGAAAATTATGCATTTTTTAAAGATTAAAAAAGCATTTAATTACATTCGGAAATACCAAGCTCCAGAAAAGACTTTTGATAATAAAATTAAACATTTTAGGATTAATGCTAGCGCGTCAAAAAATTCAATTCATGAAATAGGTAAATCTCTCAATCTACAGCAGGGGAATTTATTCAAACATTTCACATACGTACTGAATAAGAAATTAAATAAGTGATTTTTAAATTAGTTTTTCATTTGATTATTTATTTAGTTATTTATTTATTTATTTGCGATTAACTGCAAATATTTAACATGTCCCTCCTGCGTAGAAGCAATTTATATGATGACTGAATGTGTGTAAGAGAAAAAACATTATCATCATAAGTGCATAGTTAATGACTATTATTTTCTGAATCTTTCAAATTTAAAAAGATTATTTAACAGTTTCCACCTTTGTTTCAAGTATTTTAAACAATGTTAAGAATTACGCATACATAAAGAAATTTAAATAAAAATAAAACTAGAAGTATTATCTTTTGACGTTTGAAAGTTCGTCCTTACGATCACGATTCACGAAATTTTTATTAAAAATTTCAAATTAAAGTTTTGGTGAAAAAAATTGTTTACCTTTTAACAAAGCATAAGAAACATCGAAAGCTTACAAAGTCCAGTTCCCATTGCGGATGCAAAAAGATCACATTTTTTTTTTATATGTGGGCAAAAATTTATGAAAAACGGCAATTAAAATTAACTTTTTTGAGTAAAATAATTTCAGAATTAACTTTTAATAAGGGAACGTTGAATCATTTTAATGATTACAGATAAGTTCGTTGGAACTCTGGAATAAATCAAAAACAAAGAAAAAATTTCCAGATTTCCCTGATATCCCTGATTTAAAGGGTTCTGTCGCCACCATTTCAAGGGTTCTGTCGGGCGCTTTCATGCTGCTAGGAACGAGGGGGGGGGGGGGGGGGCAAATAAGTCAAGTTAAGCGAATGTTGTACACAGGAAAGGGCTTTCAGAAATTTCCAGGTTCTCCACTGGTAACAACTAATAAAATTTGAACTATAAAAAACAGTAAGTGTAGGTCTTGAAAACCAGTAAGACAAATGAATAGGAATTTTGAGAGATACTCAATCTATTCCTAATAAACTTAAGACTTAATGTTACTTAGTAGCATTATTTTTTATTAAAATAAACAAAATTGTTCAATCAAAATATTCAGTAAAAATAAAAACACTACGTAATATAACAGCAGCAGCATACAATATGATATAAATAATGATCTGATAAATGGGAATACAGCTGAAAATGTTTTCAAGCTTTGACAGCTTTTCTCCAAAAACAAATACTAAGGGAACAGGAATGTGAATTGAACAGACTGGAATTCAAAGCGTTTTTTAAATAGTTATTCAGGCAACATCCCGTTAGCCGGCATGATTATAATAAATGTTTGCTTCACTAGGCTAATTTTTCGGCTTGGCTTAATGTTTTATTTTTGAAGATACTCCTCTATTACTTGATAAAATAACGATTCCCTTCGCTTCTGCGCTAATGTCTGAGACAATTTTTGCGTGCACGTTCGAACTCTTACGGGGGAAAACCTTTCAATGAAAACTTGGAAATAATGAGTTACAGAGAACTTTCTGGTGGAAAAGCTGATATAAAAAACACTCATAGATGCGAATTGTAGTTTTATAATTGTTCAATTTGAAATTCGGCGTACTTTTTTCTTCTGTTTTGACCACGCAGATCTCAATTTTTAACGAATGAAGAGCGCTGGAGATAAACCTGTGCATTTACTCTTAAGGAAGCCTTTTTGTTCTTTATATGATGATTGTATTTAAGTTAAAAAAAAATAATTTTAAAATTCGGAACTGCAACTTAAAACTACATCCATAAGAGAAAATTTTGAAAAAAAAAAAAATGTAATCGTTAGAGGAGGTTTCAATCATTTGACCAAAACAGAATTTAAACATATTAATAAGCAAAGCCCAACAATTTTAAGAGCCGTAAAGGAATAAACACAGAAGAAATTTGTTATTAGAATTTTCTCTATTTATGTTTTACTATATTTGTATGTTGAAACAATACTTTAAAATATTTAAATCATTTTCCGGGAATCCGTGTTTCAAATTGCTCCAGCATTGGACGTCCATCAGACAGAATTGGGGCGCGGCCCCCGATGTAAACTAAAAGTACTTTTTGAAGAAAAAAAAGTTTGTCTAAACTTCCGATTTTGAAGGAAGCTGAAGACCCCCCACTCCTTTCGCTAATCGACTGCCGTCATCTAAAGTATTTTCAATTTTTTTAATCCGATAAAATTACCCTCCCTCTGTCGTGACTTTCTAACGGCAGCGCTTTGTACTATAATTTACATGCAGCAGCAACAAAATTTCTTCTGTAATTGAATTTTTTCCAAAAAGGAAAGCAACTTATCGAATCTTCCTTAACAGGAGTAAATAGGTTTCATCCTGACAGTTGGGAACACTTCGCGTTTGCTTTTATTTTCCCTTATATATTTTAACTATGTGAAGCTCGTTAAGAAGTGACTGACACTCGCCTAATAATAGCAGAAGGGTCGACCATGAACAACGTACCTCAGGCTATTTCAGCGCTTTCTAGCCCCTTTCGTTTTCTTACCTCTCTGATACACGATCCGACCCCCGGGGTTTCGGCCGATCGCGCCGTGCGTACCTCAAAGGATCAGTGCATCCACTTTGGCGACTTACTGCCGCAATGACATCCTCAGTATGATTTTCGCCAAGATTCTCTCGCCAATCTCATCCTAAATGTTGCTTTTTTACTTATACTTCTCAGACCCCTCTGCTCCGAAGCATTTAACATAGGTTTCTACCGGAGTGTCCAATCTTCTCGAGTAGAAGATCTTTGGTAGAACTTCAGAATTACGGGGGAGGGTGATATCAATGATCAATGGGTTTAGGTGTTATGATTGCTCCCACAAGAGGAAGTTACAGATGCTGAACCACGGAAAATTTTCAGAAATTAAGCGTAAAGAAGTATTTTTAAGTATCTACGGTATGGAATTTAATGAATTGCAAAAGTGTTGCCAGTTTCGTATTAGTGTTCGCTTTTATGAGCCCAGGTGGATATCGCGATATCCCTAGTGACTCTCGTGCTCGTACTAATGGAGACAGATAGTCACAGAAATGTCCAGATCACGTGAATCATTAAAGAACGTGGTTAAAATGCTTTGGTCAGCGAATGCGTTTTTAGAATGGGTTATAAAAAAATAATATATTAAATCGCCAAAAAATGTTTTAAGATACAGTTTTATTTAAAAAAAAAAAAAAACCTAAAATGCAGTAACTGGTCGAAAACCGCGCAGCAAACTTCCGTGACAAATCAAGTTGTATGGAATGGATGAGTTCAGTAACTTATTTTGAACTGACGACCTCCGGTGTCACAAACCAAATGCTATAACCAGTGCGCCACAGACTCAGCTACAATTAATGTTAAATAGCATCCTTGCATTATCCAAACAAAGCTACCGTTGCCATTCGACAAATAATAACTCTGATCATTTCCTCAGAGCCAAAATTATTATTGTTTTTTCCCTAATTAACGTTATAATAAATTATAAAAAAGGATGGAATATTGTTTTGTCGTCAAAGATCAGCTTGTGTGCAAAGTTAGAAGATAATTTATGCTCCGGATAATTTTAGTAGATTGCATTATTCCTCCCATTTTTAGTTACACTGTAAAAAGTTCTAGTTCAAGCTTTAACCAAATAAATATTATGTCTCCAAAAAGCATTTTAAGTTACACGGTTTTATTTTTAAAAAACTAAAATACAGTAATAGTGGTCGAAAACTGCGTGACAAACTTCCGTGACAAATCACGTTAAAAAACATCGTTGCATTATCCAAACAAAGCTACCGTTGCCATTCGACACATAAAAATCCTGATAATTTCCTCCGGGCCAAAATTATTATTTTATTTCCTAATTAACGTTATAATAAGTTATAAAATGGATGGATTGTTGTATTGTCATTGAAGATAAGCTTGGGTGCAAAGTTTGAAGATCGTTTATGTAGTAATAGTGGTCGAAAACCGCATAACAAACTTCCGTAACAAATCAAGTTAAATGAAACGAGAGGGAGAAAAGAAGTAAGAAAGAAGACATCTCTGAATTTGATTTTTTTTTACAAATTACTTAACATAAATAGTACTTGTTTTATTTCCCTAAAACACGCGCATTTCCATTCAATGTGTATTGCTGTTAGAAATTTAATCCGTTGCACCAATTGAGGGAAAAGCAACACGAACTGGAACATTCTATTACCCAAACTTTGGTGCAACTACCGTAAAAAAAATTTGTCTGAAAATGCATGAGAATCTCCTGGGGAAATCATTTATCCGGAGTCTAAGGTAAAATTACAGAAACTTAACACTCGAACAGCCGAAATTTGAACTTAACGAAAACCGCCGTTTGGGGTCAGTTTGACCCACGTTCGAAATTCAAGTAAAGTTGCCATGTATATTACTTTTTATTGGATATAACTGAGGTTAAAATGACAATAAATAACTGTTTTTAGAGATTTACTATTATTATTGTTATTATTTTTCAGTTTTTAGAGATTCTTTCTAAGGTTTTTTTAAACAACTTTTCTCGATTTTATTTTATTTTTTTATTACACACGATTTTTTTTTAATTCATAAAAAACAGCCATTTAATGCAATATATGTTATCACATTATGTTATTTAAAAGTAGCATATGTGATCAGAACACAGACCAAATGTGCATTTTTTTTTTTTTTTTTTTTTTTTTTTTTTTTTTTTTTTTTTTTTTTTTTTTTTTTTTTTTTTTTTTTTTTTTTTTTTTTTTTTTTTTTTTTTTTTTTTTTTTTTTTTTTTTTTTTTTTTTTTTTTTTTTTTTTTTTTTTTTTTTTTTTTTTTTTTTTTTTTTTTTTTTTTTTTTTTTTTTTTTTTTTTTTTTTTTTTTTTTTTTTTTTTTTTTTTTTTTTTTTTTTTTTTTTTTTTTTTTTTTTTTTTTTTTTTTTTTTTTTTTTTTTTTTTTTTTTTTTTTTTTTTTTTTTTTTTTTTTTTTTTTTTTTTTTTTTTTTTTTTTTTTTTTTTTTTTTTTTTTTTTTTTTTTTTTTTTTTTTTTTTTTTTTTTTTTTTTTTTTTTTTTTTTTTTTTTTTTTTTTTTTTTTTTTTTTTTTTTTTTTTTTTTTTTTTTTTTTTTTTTTTTTTCTGTCGGTACTCGATATCTTCTTTATTCCTTTATCAAATTCCATGATTTAAAGCTTATCGTGCCAGTTAATGACAAAAAATATACTCATTGTCTAAAAATGTACCGCTTCTCTTAAATTTGAGACTTAAAATCCTCGACGATGCGGTCCTTTAATGGAGGCGACGATTTTTCGATAAATATAGAATCCGATAGCCACTAGAAACATCAGCGTTTACATATTTCTTTTTTTAATTCCATTTCCGTCATAATACACAGAGCTTATGATACATAAATCATTTATCAAATTACATGATTCTTAGAGGATCCGACAACTGAGCTAAAAAAGTCCACCAAAAAAACCACTTAACCAAAACTTCTGGCACGTCAGACTTCTTATATATAGCCGCTTACAGTGGTGTAGTCGAGGGAGGACGCAGGGGGACGGCGTCCCCTTACCTTTTTATTTTAACACAAGCGTCCCCCCAAATTTTTTGCATTTTAACATAAGCGTCCCCCCACTTTTGATTTCAATTGCTTATCTTCGTATGCATACGCGTCCCCCCAGCTTTCTTTTCCGGACGGATAGCTTATTCCGAATTTCTTACTCCGAGAAAACTGAATCGTGCTGCCATCTACACAATTGTTTCTATAATGAAAACGTTTTTATGGAAGAAAATTTACGGCGAAGTTCTACAAAATAGAAGTTCGCCAATAGCTTAGCGAATTTATAGCAGTGTAATCGAATTAATTTTAGTCCTTCTTTCTTTGTTTTAATTTATTTATCGTCTGTGCTTTTTATATACACTGATGTAAGAAATTAAGAGAATTTTCATATTTGATCTACGATCTCCAGAACTACTGGACGGATTTTAATAAAATTTGGTGTGAACATAGGTTGATATAATACAAACAAAATAAATACTCAACAGTTATAATAGACACACATGTTTGTGCGTAACACTCATGGGAGTCTTAAGGTCTGAAACAGCGGTTGCAGAGTACACAAAAGAAATGGGTTAATAGGGGGTATGGTCCCCTCTTACAGCTATACACGCCTTGCAGCGTGACGTCATACTGGAAATAAAGCAGTTTATCAGTCCCTGTGGCAATTGGTCCCACTCATTCACCAACGCTGTTTTCAGTTCCTGGATGGTTTTCGGAGGGGGGTTGCGTTGCAATTGCCCTCCCCAGAGCGTCCCAGAGGGGTGCTCTATAGGGTTGAAGCGATACCTCCGAGACTAGGAACAAGCCTACCAACGGGTTGCCATGAGCGCCGATGACGTAGGGAAGGTAGGCCCATGGAAAACGGTGGGGAAACGATGCAAGGTAACCAGTTTTCGGAAAAATCCAAACCGAATTCAAGGAGCCAACCATGGCGATATTTGGAAGCTTAGGCATGCGCAATGACGATACCTTCGGCACTGCGCATACTTTCCTCAGCTCTTTGGCGTGAGATTTCTCAGATGAGAACTACAATTTGTTTACAAACACGTGCATATTTCTGAACTAGCTATGTAAAATTGATCATAAAAATGAATGCTACCACTAATGTATAGTGATTGAAAATGGTTTATAAATGTGTTGTGCCCAACTGCCGCGGCAATTACACTGCAAAAGGGCCAAAAGTTTCCACATTTGGATTTCCAAAGAGTGAACAGCTTCGAAAGAAATGGATTGCTGCTATTCCCAGAGACTTTGAAATCACAAAAAATTCCAGAGTAAGTACTTTTTCGTACATTATTATAATTCTTTGAAATTTATTATTTTTTTTCTCTGTTCTTAATCAGGAAAAGAGTCCTATAATTTGTTTTCTGAAATTATAGTTCAGTTATATTAAAAGTTTTCGTTATGGCTCAAAATAGAGTTTATTTAATTAGTGATCATAATAGGTCAATACGAGAACATTGTTTCTACTCTTCGTCTTTTCTTCCAGTGCGTATTGTGTATTTAATACTTGACATCATTAATAATGAACTTCACATGCACTATATTTTATCTAAATTAAATGATTTTAGTGCATAAAATTCGGTTAATGCCAGTTGTAAAATTACAAATGAATCACATTAAGTAATAATAATATAATAAATTAAAGCTGAACACTAAATTAATGCAAATATTTCTCGTATTCATTATGTTTAAAATGTATGCAAAACTATTCTCATAATAATTAATGCATAATTAATTTTATTTTACTCTGTTAATCAATCTGGAGGACAGTTGTGTATTATAATGCAACTAAACCAGTAAGATTACTGCCACTGCTGTTAAACTATTGCTATTATTCCAAAATGTATATTTATTACATGAAAATAGAGCAACTTAATAAGCAAGTATTATATTGAACATGTTTACTATATTTTACCTTAGTGTGTATTGAATATTAGATATGATTAAAGTAATATAGTTCATGTTTATATTATCTAGATTAATTGTATCTATGCTTAAAATTTAGTTTATTACCATTTAGAAAAAAAATGTTAATCAAATTAAGGAAAAATTTATTGAAGACAAGATTATGAATTAATTACCAAAAACTTATGTTCATTGCATTTAAATGTATGCAAACTTTAAAAGTTTAATAAATTAAAAAATACAACCCCAATGAAAAATAATTGCTTTCTTTCAGGTTTGTGAGGTTCATTTCAGTGATAACGACATCAGAAGAGCTGTAGAATTTGATTGTGAAAAAACGGGAAGGAAAATAGTTGTGCCATTGGAACAGCCAAGACTGTGCAAGGATGCTGTACCATCTATTTTTCCTGGATGCCCCGAGTATATGTCAACTTCAAAACCAGTAAGAGAAGAACCCGAGGCCAAGAGAAAAAGAATTGAACTGTCACAATTAGAAAATGTTTTAGCGGACAGTTTACAAACATATGAAGAAGATAAGTTAAAGTGTAAAGTGGACTCATTACATGAACTGAAAGAAAAAATCACTTTGATTGATTTAAAAGATGGATTCAATCCTGTGAGTATCGACAATAATTTTTCATTTGTTAAAGTAATAATAACCGATGACATTCCAAAATATATAAATAATTATTGATATAAATCTATCTGTAAATGTTTTCATTGATCAAATGAAATTGAAAAAACTAAATGAAATGGAATTTCCCATTGTTGTTAATAACGTACAACAAATTTCGAATATTTTATGTTCTTTGAATCAGAATGTAATGACTAATCAATCAAAAAGCAATGAAATTCAAAACTTAATTAACTCTGTCACTCTCTATTTGTCTAAATTAGAAAATTTATGCACTGAAAATGAGAAATTATGCATTAACTTCATTAAAGAACAAGTATCTTTACTGTTTAATTCTAAGAATCAAAACAGATACAAAGCAGATTTTTTAATATTTTCTTCATTATTGTTGTCAATATCTCCCCATGCTCATAACTTTTTGAGAAATAGTGGTTTAGTTACTTTACCTCATCATTCAACAGTGAAAAAATTATTTGCTGCTTATAATATAAACCCTAAAAATGAAAATAATGATCACAATTTTTTATCTTATATTAGGCAAAAATTTGATTGCTTATCTGATAAAGATAAAGCAGTCACTATTATGATGGATGAAGTTCATCTAAAACCATTTTTTGATTTTAAGGGGGGGGGGATATTTTGGGGGCATCATATAATTGCTCTGAAGCTGCTAATTCAGCTTATGTTTTTATGATACAGAGTGTTCAATCGAATTATAAAGATGTGGTGGCAATAATGCCAGTAAAAACTGTTAATGCTGACATGCTGCATCAATTTCTCAGCAAAGTGCTAATTGGTCTCGAATCGATAGGTTTTCATACATTTTGTGTCATAAGTGACAATAATTCCATAAACCGAAGAGCAATGTCTAAGTTCTCAACACCTAATAAGGTTCAAGTTATTTATTCACACCCATGTGATAGTAAAAGAAAATTATTTTTTATGATTGATAGTGTCCATATTATTAAATGTGTTAGGAACAATTGGCTCAACCAAAAAAATGTTAATTCGTGCATGTTTTATCCTGAGTTTCCTTTGGAAAATATTGATACAAATCAGAATGAACGGCTAAAGACAGCCTCATTTCAATCTATACGCAAACTATACGAGTTAGAAAGAAATAATTTACTCAAATATGCAAATTCATTAAACACCAAATCTCTATTTCCTTCTAACATAGAAAGACAAAACGTTAAACTTGCTTTAAACATATTTAATATTCAATTAGTTGGGGCAATAGATTCACTTAATGAAAAATGCAATATCATAGATTTAAAATCAACATCTGAATATATCAAAATTTTTGTCAATTGGTGGGATATTATGCATCCAGAACTAACGAGCCTATTTTTTTATGCAATTTTTTGATCGGGATTTTCAAGAATATTTTTGAATTAATAAATGATTAAGTGAATAAGCAAAAGAATGAATCAATAAATGAGTGAATAAATACATGAATGACTTAATAAATGAATGATTGAAAGAATATGTATTAACCATTGAAAAAGGTATATTTGAAGCAATTAAGAACTAAAACTAAACGAAAAAGACAGAGAGAGATAGCTAGATTATAAACTTGAATTCGGTGTATACGGGAAAGTAGGGCTCGCACTAGACGGAACTTCTTGTTCTGCATTGAGATTGGTCTATCAAAAAAACGACTTTTACGGGTTTTTTTTTTTTTTTTTTTGAGAAGTAAATGTTCACTTTTTTTCAAAAATATCCAGGTAGAAAATAAACTTAACTTATATAAAAGCTCAAACAAGCAATAAAATTGTAGATCTACTCATGATTAATAAAAGCTTGGTTTGGTTTCAATATGATTTCCTTGTGCTAATCTAATAAATATTATTTCTCAAGCCTCTTTTTCTGTCGGTACTCGATATCTTCTTTATTCCTTTATCAAACTCCATGATTTAAAGCTTATCGTGCCAGTTAATGACAAAAAATATACTCATTGTCTAAAAATGTACCGCTTCTCTTAAATTTGAGACTTAAAATCCTCGACGATGCGGTCCTTTAATGGAGGCGACGATTTTTCGATAAATATAGAATCCGATAGCCACTAGAAACATCAGCGTTTACATATTTCTTTTTTTAATTCCATTTCCGTCATAATACACAGAGCTTATGATACATAAATCATTTATCAAATTACATGATTCTTAGAGGATCCGACAACTGAGCTAAAAAAGTCCACCAAAAAAAACCACTTAAACCAAAACTTCTGGCACGTCAGACTTCTTATATATAGCCGCTTACAGTGGTGTCGTCGAGGGAGTACGCAGGGGGACGGCGTCCCCTTACCTTTTTATTTAAACACAAGCGTCCCCCCCAAATTTTTTGCATTTTAACATAAGCGTCCCCCCCACTTTGATTTCAATTGCTTATCTTCGTATGCATACGCGTCCCCCCAGCTTTCTTTTCCGGACGGATAGCTTATTCCGAATTTCTTACTCCGAGAAAACTGAATCGTGCTGCCATCTACACAATTGTTTCTATAATGAAAACGTTTTTTATGGAAGAAAAATTTACGGCGAAGTTCTACAAAATAGAAGTTCGCCAATAGCTTAGCGAATTTACAGCAGTGTAATCGAATTAATTTTAGTGCTTCTTTCTTTGTTTTAATTTATTTATCGTCTGTGCTTTTTATATACACTGATGTAAGAAATTAAGAGAATTTTCATATATTGATCTACGATCTCCAGAACTACTGGACGGATTTTAATAAAATTTGGTGTGAACATAGGTTGATATAATACAAACAAAATAAACACTCAACAGTTATAATAGACACACATGTTTGTGCGTAACACTCATTGGGAGTCTTAGGTCTGAAACAGCGGTTGCAGAGTACACAAAAGAAATGGGTTAATAGGGGGTATGGTCCCCTCTTACAGCTATACACGCCTTGCAGCGTGACGTCATACTGGAAATAAAGCAGTTTATCAGTCCCTGTGGCAATTGGTCCCCACTCATTCACCAACAGCTGTTTTCAGTTCCTGGATGGTTCTCGGAGGGGGGTTGCGTTGCAATTGCCCTCCCCAGAGCGTCCCAGAGGGGTGCTCTATAGGGGTTGAAGCGATACCTCCGAGACTAGGAACAAGCCTACAACGGGTTGCCATGAGCGCCGATGACGTAGGGAAGGTAGGCCCATGGAAAACGGTGGGGAAACGATGCAAGGTAACCAGTTTTCGGGAAAAATCCAAACCGAATTCAAGGAGCCAAACCATGGCGATATTTGGAAGCTTAGGCATGCGCAATGACGATACCTTCGGCACTGCGCATACTTTCCCTCAGCTCTTTGGCGTGAGATTTCTCAGATGAGAACTACAATTTGTTTACAAAACACGTGCATATTTCTGAACTAGCTATGTAAAATTGATCATAAAAATGAATGCTACCACTAATGTATAGTGATTGAAAATGGTTTATAAATGTGTTGTGCCCAACTGCCGCGGCAATTTACACTGCAAAAGGGCCAAAAGTTTCCACATTTGGATTTCCAAAGAGTGAACAGCTTCGAAAGAAATGGATTGCTGCTATTCCCAGAGACTTTGAAATCACAAAAAATTCCAGAGTAAGTACTTTTTCGTACATTATTATAATTCTTTGAAATTTATTATTTTTTTTTCTCTGTTCTTAATCAGGAAAAGAGTCCTATAATTTGTTTTCTGAAATTATAGTTCAGTTATATTAAAAGTTTTCGTTATGGCTCAAAATAGAGTTTATTTAATTAGTGATCATAATAGGTCAATACGCGAACATTGTTTCTACTCTTCGTCTTTTCTTCCAGTGCGTATTGTGTATTTAATACTTGACATCATTAATAATGAACTTCACATGCACTATAATTTTATCTAAATTAAATGATTTTAGTGCATAAAATTCGGTTAATGCCAGTTGTAAAATTACAAATGAATCACATTAAGTAATAATAATATAATAAATTAAAGCTGAACACTAAATTAATGCAAATATTTCTCGTATTCATTATGTTTAAAATGTATGCAAAACTGATTCTCATAATAATTAATGCATAATTAATTTTATTTTACTCTGTTAATCAATCTGGAGGACAGTTGTGTATTATAATGCAACTAAAACCAGTAAGATTACTGCCACTGCTGTTAAACTATTGCTATTATTCCAAAATGTATATTTATTACATGAAAATAGAGCAACTTAATAAGCAAGTATTATATTGAACATGTTTACTATATTTTACCTTAGTGTGTATTGAATATTAGATATGATTAAAGTAATATAGTTCATGTTTATATTATCTAGATTAATTGTATCTATGCTTAAAATTTAGTTTATTACCATTTAGAAAAAAAATGTTAATCAAATTAAGGAAAAAATTTATTGAAGACAAGATTATGAATTAATTACCAAAAACTTATGTTCATTGCATTTAAATGTATGCAAACTTTAAAAGTTTAATAAATTAAAAAATACAACCCCAATGAAAAATAATTGCTTTCTTTCAGGTTTGTGAGGTTCATTTCAGTGATAACGACATCAGAAGAGCTGTAGAATTTGATTGTGAAAAAAACGGGAAGGAAAATAGTTGTGCCATTGGAACAGCCAAGACTGTGCAAGGATGCTGTACCATCTATTTTTCCTGGATGCCCCGAGTATATGTCAACTTCAAAACCAGTAAGAGAAGAACCCGAGGCCAAGAGAAAAAGAATTGAACTGTCACAATTAGAAAATGTTTTAGCGGACAGTTTACAAACATTATGAAGAAGATAAGTTAAAGTGTAAAGTGGACTCATTACATGAACTGAAAGAAAAAATCACTTTGATTGATTTAAAAGATGGATTCAATCCTGTGAGTATCGACAATAATTTTTCATTTGTTAAAGTAATAATAACCGATGACATTCCAAAATATATAAATAATTATTGATATAAATCTATCTGTAAATGTTTTCATTGATCAAATGAAATTGAAAAAACTAAATGAAATGGAATTTCCCATTGTTGTTAATAACGTACAACAAATTTCGAATATTTTATGTTCTTTGAATCAGAATGTAATGACTAATCAATCAAAAAGCAATGAAATTCAAAACTTAATTAACTCTGTCACTCTCTATTTGTCTAAATTAGAAAATTTATGCACTGAAAATGAGAAATTATGCATTAACTTCATTAAAAGAACAAGTATCTTTACTGTTTAATTCTAAGAATCAAAACAGATACAAAGCAGATTTTTTAATATTTTCTTCATTATTGTTGTCAATATCTCCCCATGCTTATAACTTTTTGAGAAATAGTGGTTTAGTTACTTTACCCTCATCATTCAACAGTGAAAAAATTATTTGCTGCTTATAATATAAACCCTAAAAATGAAAATAATGATCACAATTTTTTATCTTATATTAGGCAAAAATTTGATTGCTTATCTGATAAAGATAAAGCAGTCACTATTATGATGGATGAAGTTCATCTAAAACCATTTTTTGATTTTAAGGGGGGGGGGATATTTTGGGGGCATCATATAATTGCTCTGAAGCTGCTAATTCAGCTTATGTTTTTATGATACAGAGTGTTCAATCGAATTATAAAGATGTGGTGGCAATAATGCCAGTAAAAACTGTTAATGCTGACATGCTGCATGAATTTCTCAGCAAAGTGCTAATTGGTCTCGAATCGATAGGTTTTCATACATTTTGTGTCATAAGTGACAATAATTCCATAAACCGAAGAGCAATGTCTAAGTTCTCAACACCTAATAAGGTTCAAGTTATTTTATTCACACCCATGTGATAGTAAAAGAAAATTTATTTTTTATGATTGATAGTGTCCATATTATTAAATGTGTTAGGAAACAATTGGCTCAACCAAAAAAATGTTAATTCGTTGCATGTTTTATCCTGAGTTTCCTTTGGAAAATATTGATACAAATCAGAATGAACGGCTAAAGACAGCCTCATTTCAATCTATATACGCAAACTATACGAGTTAGAAAGAAATAATTTACTCAAATATGCAAATTCATTAAACACCAAATCTCTATTTCCTTCTAACATAGAAAGACAAAACGTTAAACTTGCCTTTAAACATATTTAATATTCAATTAGTTGGGGCAATAGATTCACTTAATGAAAAATGCAATATCATAGATTTAAAATCAACATCTGAATATATCAAAATTTTTGTCAATTGGTGGGATATTATGCATCCAGAACTAACGAGCCTATTTTTTTATGCAATTTTTTGATCGGGATTTTCAAGAATATTTTTGAATTAATAAATGATTAAGTGAATAAGCAAAAGAATGAATCAATAAATGAGTGAATAAATACATGAATGACTTAATAAATGAATGATTGAAAGAATATGTATTAACCATTGAAAAAGGTATATTTGAAGCAATTAAGAACTAAAACTAAACGAAAAAGACAGAGAGAGATAGCTAGATTATAAACTTGAATTCGGTGTATACGGGAAAGTAGGCTCGCACTAGACGGAACTTCTTGTTCTGCATTGAGATTGGTCTATCAAAAAAACGACTTTTACGGGTTTTTTTTTTTTTTTTTTGAGAAGTAAATGTTCACTTTTTTTCAAAAATATCCAGGTAGAAAATAAACTTAACTTATATAAAAGCTCAAACAAGCAATAAAATTGTAGATCTACTCATGATTAATAAAAGCTTGGTTTGGTTTCAATATGATTTCCTTGTGCTAATCTAATAAATATTATTTCTCAAGCCTCTTTTTCTGTCGGTACTCGATATCTTCTTTATTCCTTTATCAAACTCCATGATTTAAAGCTTATCGTGCCAGTTAATGACAAAAAATATACTCATTGTCTAAAAATGTACCGCTTCTCTTAAATTTGAGACTTAAAATCCTCGACGATGCGGTCCTTTAATGGAGGCGACGATTTTTCGATAAATATAGAATCCGATAGCCACTAGAAACATCAGCGTTTACATATTTCTTTTTTTAATTCCATTTCCGTCATAATACACAGAGCTTATGATACATAAATCATTTATCAAATTACATGATTCTTAGAGGATCCGACAACTGAGCTAAAAAAGTCCACCAAAAAAAACCACTTAACCAAAACTTCTGGCACGTCAGACTTCTTATATATAGCCGCTTACAGTGGTGTCGTCGAGGGAGTACGCAGGGGGACGGCGTCCCCTTACCTTTTTATTTAAACACAAGCGTCCCCCCAAATTTTTTGCATTTTAACATAAGCGTCCCCCCACTTTTGATTTCAATTGCTTATCTTCGTATGCATACGCGTCCCCCCAGCTTTCTTTTCCGGACGGATAGCTTATTCCGAATTTCTTACTCCGAGAAAACTGAATCGTGCTGCCATCTACACAATTGTTTCTATAATGAAAACGTTTTTTATGGAAGAAAATTTACGGCGAAGTTCTACAAAATAGAAGTTCGCCAATAGCTTAGCGAATTTACAGCAGTGTAATCGAATTAATTTTAGTGCTTCTTTCTTTGTTTTAATTTATTTATCGTCTGTGCTTTTTATATACACTGATGTAAGAAATTAAGAGAATTTTCATATTTGATCTACGATCTCCAGAACTACTGGACGGATTTTAATAAAATTTGGTGTGAACATAGGTTGATATAATACAAACAAAATAAACACTCAACAGTTATAATAGACACACATGTTTGTGCGTAACACTCATGGGAGTCTTAGGTCTGAAACAGCGGTTGCAGAGTACACAAAAGAAATGGGTTAATAGGGGGTATGGTCCCCTCTTACAGCTATACACGCCTTGCAGCGTGACGTCATACTGGAAATAAAGCAGTTTATCAGTCCCTGTGGCAATTGGTCCCACTCATTCACCAACGCTGTTTTCAGTTCCTGGATGGTTCTCGGAGGGGGGTTGCGTTGCAATTGCCCTCCCCAGAGCGTCCCAGAGGGGTGCTCTATAGGGTTGAAGCGATACCTCCGAGACTAGGAACAAGCCTACCAACGGGTTGCCATGAGCGCCGATGACGTAGGGAAGGTAGGCCCATGGAAAACGGTGGGGAAACGATGCAAGGTAACCAGTTTTCGGAAAAATCCAAACCGAATTCAAGGAGCCAACCATGGCGATATTTGGAAGCTTAGGCATGCGCAATGACGATACCTTCGGCACTGCGCATACTTTCCTCAGCTCTTTGGCGTGAGATTTCTCAGATGAGAACTACAATTTGTTTACAAACACGTGCATATTTCTGAACTAGCTATGTAAAATTGATCATAAAAATGAATGCTACCACTAATGTATAGTGATTGAAAATGGTTTATAAATGTGTTGTGCCCAACTGCCGCGGCAATTACACTGCAAAAGGGCCAAAAGTTTCCACATTTGGATTTCCAAAGAGTGAACAGCTTCGAAAGAAATGGATTGCTGCTATTCCCAGAGACTTTGAAATCACAAAAAATTCCAGAGTAAGTACTTTTTCGTACATTATTATAATTCTTTGAAATTTATTATTTTTTTTCTCTGTTCTTAATCAGGAAAAGAGTCCTATAATTTGTTTTCTGAAATTATAGTTCAGTTATATTAAAAGTTTTCGTTATGGCTCAAAATAGAGTTTATTTAATTAGTGATCATAATAGGTCAATACGCGAACATTGTTTCTACTCTTCGTCTTTTCTTCCAGTGCGTATTGTGTATTTAATACTTGACATCATTAATAATGAACTTCACATGCACTATATTTTATCTAAATTAAATGATTTTAGTGCATAAAATTCGGTTAATGCCAGTTGTAAAATTACAAATGAATCACATTAAGTAATAATAATATAATAAATTAAAGCTGAACACTAAATTAATGCAAATATTTCTCGTATTCATTATGTTTAAAATGTATGCAAAACTATTCTCATAATAATTAATGCATAATTAATTTTATTTTACTCTGTTAATCAATCTGGAGGACAGTTGTGTATTATAATGCAACTAAACCAGTAAGATTACTGCCACTGCTGTTAAACTATTGCTATTATTCCAAAATGTATATTTATTACATGAAAATAGAGCAACTTAATAAGCAAGTATTATATTGAACATGTTTACTATATTTTACCTTAGTGTGTATTGAATATTAGATATGATTAAAGTAATATAGTTCATGTTTATATTATCTAGATTAATTGTATCTATGCTTAAAATTTAGTTTATTACCATTTAGAAAAAAAATGTTAATCAAATTAAGGAAAAATTTATTGAAGACAAGATTATGAATTAATTACCAAAAACTTATGTTCATTGCATTTAAATGTATGCAAACTTTAAAAGTTTAATAAATTAAAAAATACAACCCCAATGAAAAATAATTGCTTTCTTTCAGGTTTGTGAGGTTCATTTCAGTGATAACGACATCAGAAGAGCTGTAGAATTTGATTGTGAAAAAACGGGAAGGAAGATAGTTGTGCCATTGGAACAGCCAAGACTGTGCAAGGATGCTGTACCATCTATTTTTCCTGGATGCCCCGAGTATATGTCAACTTCAAAACCAGTAAGAGAAGAACCCGAGGCCAAGAGAAAAAGAATTGAACTGTCACAATTAGAAAATGTTTTAGCGGACAGTTTACAAACATATGAAGAAGATAAGTTAAAGTGTAAAGTGGACTCATTACATGAACTGAAAGAAAAAATCACTTTGATTGATTTAAAAGATGGATTCAATCCTGTGAGTATCGACAATAATTTTTCATTTGTTAAAGTAATAATAACCGATGACATTCCAAAATATATAAATAATTATTGATATAAATCTATCTGTAAATGTTTTCATTGATCAAATGAAATTGAAAAAACTAAATGAAATGGAATTTCCCATTGTTGTTAATAACGTACAACAAATTTCGAATATTTTATGTTCTTTGAATCAGAATGTAATGACTAATCAATCAAAAAGCAATGAAATTCAAAACTTAATTAACTCTGTCACCCTCTATTTGTCTAAATTAGAAAATTTATGCACTGAAAATGAGAAATTATGCATTAACTTCATTAAAGAACAAGTATCTTTACTGTTTAATTCTAAGAATCAAAACAGATACAAAGCAGATTTTTTAATATTTTCTTCATTATTGTTATCAATATCTCCCCATGCTTATAACTTTTTGAGAAATAGTGGTTTAGTTACTTTACCTCATCATTCAACAGTGAAAAAATTATTTGCTGCTTATAATATAAACCCTAAAAATGAAAATAATGATCACAATTTTTTATCTTATATTAGGCAAAAATTTGATTGCTTATCTGATAAAGATAAAGCAGTCACTATTATGATGGATGAAGTTCATCTAAAACCATTTTTTGATTTTAAGGGGGGGGGATATTTTGGGGGCATCATATAATTGCTCTGAAGCTGCTAATTCAGCTTATGTTTTTATGATACAGAGTGTTCAATCGAATTATAAAGATGTGGTGGCAATAATGCCAGTAAAAACTGTTAATGCTGACATGCTGCATGAATTTCACAGCAAAGTGCTAATTGGTCTCGAATCGATAGGTTTTCATACATTTTGTGTCATAAGTGACAATAATTCCATAAACCGAAGAGCAATGTCTAAGTTCTCAACACCTAATAAGGTTCAAGTTATTTATTCACACCCATGTGATAGTAAAAGAAAATTATTTTTTATGATTGATAGTGTCCATATTATTAAATGTGTTAGGAACAATTGGCTCAACCAAAAAAATGTTAATTCGTGCATGTTTTATCCTGAGTTTCCTTTGGAAAATATTGATACAAATCAGAATGAACGGCTAAAGACAGCCTCATTTCAATCTATACGCAAACTATACGAGTTAGAAAGAAATAATTTACTCAAATATGCAAATTCATTAAACACCAAATCTCTATTTCCTTCTAACATAGAAAGACAAAACGTTAAACTTGCTTTAAACATATTTAATATTCAATTAGTTGGGGCAATAGATTCACTTAATGAAAAATGCAATATCATAGATTTAAAATCAACATCTGAATATATCAAAATTTTTGTCAATTGGTGGGATATTATGAATGTGCGATCAGTGATGAAAGGATTTCACAAGAGGAATATGTATCAACATCCCCTTAAATTAAATAGCCCTTTGTTTCAACACTTAAGTAAATTTCTTAAATGGTTGACAGTGTGGAAGGAAACTGCTTCAGATACCGGAAGGTTAACGCAGGAAACTTTTCTTGCTTTATCCTTAACAACACAGGGCATTCAAGAGGTTTGTCGGTATTGCACCGAAGAATTAGGCATGGCATTCATACTACCTGGTAAATTTCAGACTGACAGCTTGGAAGCCAGGTTTGGTAAGTATCGACAATTAGCTGGTGGCCAGTATGATATTTCAGTTACGCAACTGTTTGAAACTGAAATGAAGCTCAGGCTTCAATCAACGTTGCCAATGATTTTGAAGTCAAACTTGTTTGGCAATCTTTCTGTCGATTTAAAGAATTCTACGGAAGATGATAGGGAGTTTTTTCATAAGTCTGTAGCAACTAATAAGTTTGCAATTAAAGTAACAGAAACAGACCTAAAACAATCAGAGGAAATAACACCAGTAATTGTTTATATTGCTGGTTATGCAGTGCATTCGACATTAAAATTTTTAAAAGATTGTCCTTCATGTAGATCGTTATTGTCTCGAAATGAGGACATTCATTTCCATGAGAGCAAAATTTTAATCCATCATCAAGATCGAGGAGGTTTAAAGTATCCTACAGATGATGTAATTACTGTTGCTTTTTACTGCTACATAACAATTTCAAAATTATTGTCAGATTTTGAAGAAAACTTTTTACAAGTTCAGAATCAAAGAGCTGTTGCATTATGTGTGATTAAAAATATTTTACAAACTGAGGAAAAGCACTTAAATTTTGATTACTGTGATAATAAACATTCTGCAGTAGTTATTTTGCACTGCATGGTAAAAAAGTTCATTAATATTTTATTAAATGACTACTGCAAGTTAAAAAATGACAGCATATCTTATACCTCTCATTCAAAAGCGAAGGAGAGAAAATTAAAAACTTTAATGAAATCAAAAAATCAAAATTTATGCTAAAATTTAGAATATAATTAAATATAATATATTATACTTTAATTTAAATACATTATAATTATCTGAGTGTAATTTATCTAAGGCAATGGAGATAAGTTTAAAATGTTAAGTCGATCCTCTACATTCTGTTCCTGTGCATTGAAAAGTTTTGATCTTTATTTGTCTATTTAATTTTCTTCTTCAAAAATTCGTATAAGGAATTAACCAAATTCTTATGTAACGTTTTAGAGAATCATACTAATTTCCGCTATACTTCTGATGGTAAGCGGAAATCCAATCCGTTCTTATCGTGAAACTTTAATAATTCAATAAAGTTTGGTTTTGTTTTGAATTGAGCAGGTGTTCAACATCATCCCCATCTCTCACAATGTGAACTTGAATTGTGTATACCTTTTATAATTTAATTATGTTAAAATAACTAGAACATTCATAACTGGTCTTAGTATTGCAAAAAAACGTGAAGATGCTATTAAAATTGTTTCTGAATTAATAAAAATTTAAAGATCATGATGGTAATATTTAAAATGCATCTCATTGAAGGTCTTGTAATAAAAACTGTGATTGTGTTTCATATTCATGTCTTATTTTTTGCATTAAATTTTGTTATTGAGTAAACTATTTATTTGCTGTCTAAATTAATTTCTATCAATTTGAATTTATCACTTCCAACACTCATAAGCTTATTTTACTTGCTTGTATTGTGTATACCTTTTATAATTTCATTCTGTTAAAATAACTAGAACATTCATACCTGGTCTTAGTATTGAAAAAAGATGTGAAGATGCTATTAAAATAATACATATCAATATTTGTAGTAATATTTTATAATTTAACATGACCACAATACTAAAAATGAAGCCTTGAAAAAAGGCTTTTAATATCTGGTGTACTAGATAATATAAAGGGAAATTAATAATTATGTTTTCTGAATTAATAAAATTGAAAGATCATGATGGCAATATTTAAAATGCATCTCATGAAAAGTTTTATTATAAAAACTGATTGTTTCATATTCATGTTTCATTTTTTGTATTGAATTTGTTATTCAATAAACTATTTATTTGCTGTCTAAATTCGTTTCTATCAAATTGAATTTATCACTTCCAACACTCATAAGTTTATTTTAGTTGCTTGTATTGTGTATACCCTAACATCAATAATTTTATGCAC
The DNA here is from genome assembly GCA_038502835.1 of Octonoba sinensis. Taxonomy (NCBI): domain Eukaryota; kingdom Metazoa; phylum Arthropoda; class Arachnida; order Araneae; family Uloboridae; genus Octonoba; species Octonoba sinensis. The sequence continues at coordinate 12,203,009 of CM076601.1, read as the reverse complement.
AAATAACGAACGTAATAAGTTTTAATGTAGGCAGAAACTTACAAGAATTTTTATGAATATTAGCCATTTATATTGTTTTTTTTTTATTGCTTACTCACAAATGCAATATTGAAAACAGGCCGTACATAAAATGTGAAGGATTTATACTTTTAGTCTCGGATGTATTTAAGTACGTCATAATAATTATGAATTAATGACATTTAACTAATTTTAAGTTAAAGTGCACTTTTTCTCTGCAGAGTTAAATATTTACTTTTACTGAATGAAATATTTTAATTTATTGTTAGTATATTACAAGAGAGGAAAAACAAGATATTGAAAGAAAAATCGGCGATTTTTATATTGCAATGGTAAAAGTTAAAATGAAAAGTTTCAGACGAGCGAACTGAAGGACAGAACTCGGAAAGCGATCGGCCTAACTGCATGAGTCATGCTTTCCCCGTGCTGCGGCTTGTTCCCAGTCTCGGAGGTATCGGTTGAAGTCTGGAGACCTGGCTAACCAATCCATCCGGCGAATATCCTCACTTTCGAGAAATTCGTCGACCAGAAAAGCTCTATGTGGCCTCGCGTTATCGTCCATTAGATGAACTCGGGGCCCGCAGCACCCCGGAAAAGACGAACATAGGACTCCAAGACCTCATCCCTATACCTTCCACCAGTCACACAGCCTGTGATGAAGACGTGGAGATGTGTGCGGCCATCCAACCTGATGCCTGCCCAGACCATTAGACCGCCACCGCCATAATTGTCGATTTCACGGACATTAGAGGGTAGGTAGCGAGGCCCTGGCTCTCTCCATACGAAAGTACGCTGAGAATTGGTATTCAGGCTAAAACGGGACTCGGCGGCATGAGGGGGACGCAAACAGCCGGTCTTCTGGAAAACAACCATCTCTCATTCACTCGTTTTGGAAACAGTCACCCTTGTTACCCGGGTTCCTGCGGTTGCATACAGGTCCCGAGAGAGCTAAAAAGATGTAGTTCCTTTGCTACGCCACTAAAATGGATAAATGGCGATCTTCTCTGGCCGTCGTGGCTCTTGGAAGACCTTGCTCAAGCTTTCTCTCGATGGACACAGTATTTTGGAATTGTTTCAATAGGTTACACACGACGCTGGGCGTTAAATTAAGCTCTCTGCATATCAGGACTTGCGATTGGCCTGCCTCTAGACTACCCACAATTCGCCACCTCATTCCATCATTTAAACGTTGGTAATTACGCATTTTTACTGTTCCGATATGAATTTAACCGACTGCTGTAATATAACATCAAGAAATTCACCGAGGGGTGCTAGCGAACGAAATTCGTCTTCCCCTCCACGCGCTTATAAAGCCTGTTTTTCTGCTGGCTCTTCCTACACACACGTGTACGCATGCGTATTTACCGTGCAAGATTAGCGTTTTTATCTAGAAGCAGTGGTTTTTCCTTCAGTTCAGTTTTTTTCATGCAATTCTATAAAATATGCAAATTCTCTTAATTTATTTCACCAGTGTATATTAAAGTGGCAGCGCTCTTTTTTCCAGTTTCGTCAAAACTATTGTTTTGACGATGGTTATGTTGTATGTAAATAAATAATTTTCACAAACAATTTGATTATATCGTAAATAGTGTTTTTATTTTTCAGAGAATTATAACTTAGATATTTTTTTACCCGAAATAAATATATGTTTATCATTTCTTCATTAAACTTTACTGTTCTACCTGAGAAATATTTGTCTGATTTGATGTGCATTTCCGGTTACTGGGAGAATTGTATATTTATAATATCTAGAACAGCGGTCACAGACAATAGTTTAATTTAATTACAACATATTATACAAAACATTTTATTAAGTAAAAAATGACTAACTTTCTATAAATAAATTGAAAAATGAACAAAAGTCGGCAACAACAAGACAACTTGTAATTTGGTCTTTCAACAAGTTCCCCTACGACGAGTTATCTCGTAGATTGGCAGTCAACGTGTTAAGATACTATGCCTCTCGGGTACAGAAATGATAGTTACATTTTTTAACATACACACAGTATATAGTAAAGGTCGAGACTATCGGTCGCCACTCGCCATTGGCGACTAAAAATTTTGATTGGGCCAAAACTGGCGACTTGCAGTTTTTTTATTATCATCTGGCCATTGATAATGGCCATCAATTAAAGCCGCAAACGCAAAAACGAACCTTTTTTGGAATACTTCTTGAAATTTATTGTTTTTTTTTTTCAATATTAGAAGGCAATTTTCACGCTATAGTAAATAACGGAGATGAAAAATTTATTTTGTTTACAAAAGGTTTGTAATTTATTGTATTTTTTACATACGACTTTTGTGTAATTTTGTGACAAAGTGCATTTTAAGGTATATGCATGTACATATGTACATGTTTGTATGTAAAATGAGGCCTCTGTTGGGGAGGGGGATTCGTTTGAAACATGTTTCTAAGTGGCTACCAGCAGCGTCTAAGTGGTGACTAACTTTTTAAAATTTACTCGCCACTGGCGACCATCATTTTGTTTTTTAGTCTCAAGTATTAGTATATAGTGAATGGGAAGACAGACTGATTTCCTTTTATGAACGATTCAAAACCAAAACGAATGAAAATTATCTAATATAATAAAATCCCTTCAAAAAGGGTTAGCTGGCGTGAAAACGTCGTCATCAGCCTAAACAACACGTTTCTTCAAAAATTTCAACTAATATTTTCCTTACAATTATCTTACATTATTCATCATCTTATTAATAATTTTTCAATTTATTAGCAAAAAAAGAAAACCAGTTTATTCCGTACGGATTTCAAATGCTACTACAAAATGGAACTCGAAAGTTAGTCACAAAATTAACGATATTATACTCAACGCAAATAGAAAAATGTACAAAAAGTGTTTTAAAAATATTTTATTTATGGCAGCATTCTCTTCTTATACATTCCAATAGAAATGAATCACCTTCTTCAAAACGATGCTGATGTTGACGGAAGAGAACCTAAACAGAGTAAGATTTAAAAAAATATTAGTAGAAAGCGATTTTATTCACACAAATTCATATCTCATAAAAAGCGGCTTAAGTGTCTGTTTGTCGCCGATAGCTTATTGGTGGCTTGCATAACAGCAATGCAGTTGCCATTGTTGTAACACATGTCAAATAGACTAATAATCAAAACATTTCTCTAGCATTTTGAGTGAGGCATCGCTAGATTTGCAATCTCCGTCAAAAATGAATGTAAGCACGAATTTAATTGAATCCTTCTTTCTTTGCTTTAATTTATTGATCGTCTGCGCTTTTTATATATATTAAAGTGGCAGCGCTCTTTTTTACAGTTTCGTTAAAACTATTGTTTTGACGATGATGATGTTGGATATAAACATATAAATAAATATTTTTCACAAACAATTTGATTATATAGTAAATAATATATTTATTTCACAGATTATTATAACTTAGACGTTTTTTTTTTTTTTCGGTAAGAATATTTCTTTCCGAAATGATTATATGTTTATTGTTTATTCATTAAACTTTACTGTTCTACCTGGTAAATATATATCAGCTGACTGCTAGCAGCAGTGAAGTCACTGAGCTATATAACAAATAGTGGTTTGTCGTCGAACATTTTTTCCCCTCATACTAGTAACACTCGTAGTTGACAGAGTGGCGAAGTGGTAAGGCGCAGGTCTCGTACGCCGGAGATTGCAGGTTCGAACCTGGCCCAAGTCAGTGGATTTTCAAGATGCATAAAATCGTCTGCGCCCATGTCAGATGATTGTGCGGCGTGTTAAAGATCCCTTGAGTATCCGCTTGGATCGGATACTCTCGCCTAAATGCATTTGATGCAAATTGCACTAGGTATTAACCTAGTGCAATACGCACTAGGTCTGCAAAGGTTAATGACTTTACACAGCCCCATTAGAACGGAACAAAAAGTAATACTCGAAACATTTTGAGAAGGTTACTTTTTTTCAACACTTAAAAAAACTGTTGAGATTTTTTTAAAAACTATTTTCCCCTTTTATTTATTATTGTTTTAAACAATATTTCAAAGCAGATTTATGTGAATAAAAGATTGAGAATTAATCGGTTTATTCCACCGCAGACAGCGTTTCTGTCAATTAAGTAACTCAGTGATTACTGCTCACGAATTCAGCAGGACAGTAACCACTCAACACAATTCAATTATGTATTCTTTATGAAAAGCTAATAGGCTAGTGTGTAATGGTCATCTTTGACGCACATAAGTTGCGGAACATAAATGTTCTGAATGCTCTATCAACTGTATCAAGGTAGATAAACTCCGCCGTTCCTGTTGGTCGAATTTCGCCTCAAATATTTAAACCGTTTCTTCTCATACACTTAAACCTCAAAAGTTTATCCGAAGAAATAGGGGGAACATTTCATTCTTAAACCATGTGTTTTACCCAGAAGTTATGATTCATAATTGCAATTTATTAAGTTGGACCTGCTTCTAAAATTCAGATTCCCGGGAACATCCCTTAAGTACTATTGTTATATGAAGCCACCCAATTTACTTCTGTTTCGTGAGTTTCCCCTCATCGGATTGACCATTTAACTTTTTCATTTTTACCAAAAATATGCATATTTTTTAAAAACAGTTTTGTATTCTACTAGATTTTTGACTTCTAGTCAGCAATCAAAACTGATATAAGTATTGTAAGTACAAAGATAAAACAACGTAAAAAAGCACAAATTCAGAATAAAAAGTAACGCAAATAGCTATTTCGAAGCTACAATGGAGCCTCTTCGTCAGTGCAAAAAAAGAAGAAACGCTCAACACGCAGCTAGAAAGCTGAGAGTGAACTGTAGGTTCAGGTGCAGGTTCACTCTCAGCTTTCACAGTAGGTTCACTCTCGTCAGCTGTAGGTTCACTCTCAGCTTTCTAGCTGCGTGTTGAGCGTTTCTCCTTTTTTGCACTGATGAAGAGGCTCCATTGTAGGGTTCGAAATAGCTATTTGCGGTACTTTTTATTCTGAATTTGTGCTATTCTACGTTGTTTTATCTTTGTACTTACATTTTAGCACAAAGCATTCTTTATCATTTGTCTTATGATATAAGTATTGCATTCATTTATGTTTGATAATTTTGATTTATGGCGCGCTTGGCCCCTATTTCATTATTATTTGGAATTTTTCAATACAGGGTGGGGTAGAAGTAATAACCCGGTTTTATAAGGTATACATAAGTAACTTAAACAATTTGAGACTTAAAACTGTTTACATTTTGATCTGTATATAATCCCATAAGTTTTCGCTCTCAAAAAAAGAATCCTCATTTTCGACGATTCTTGAATCGTCAAGAAAATTTCGTCATTTACAACGATTCTTTCCTCGCGCGATCACGTGACTTAAAAAAGTTACTACACAAATTTTGGCAATTGGACGAAAGGTTTACTCCGAGCATTTTTCACGAAGCCATTCACTGTTAGAAATTTCACCATGAAATTACAGTTAAATGACCGGCAGCAGTCTGTCCATCTAATTCACCGTTAAATTTACGGTTCGGAACATTTTTCTATCTTCACGGGGCCTAACCACTTCCAATCAGCTTGGTTAAAAAGCCGCAAATACAAAACTTTACGGTTTTATAACCATTTAAAAATGGTTTCAAAACATAATTTTCACCGTATTTGAACCATTTCGAGGCGTAGAATCTTCGAGGCGTCGAAACCGTAAACGAAATCCTTGGGACTCGAACCCTGGGTGTGTGGTTTACAAGCCTTGCTCTCTAGCCATTCGGCCATCGACACCACGTGAAGCGGCCGTTTATTTATGAATAAATCTTCTTTTCCAACAGGCAAACTGCCTTAAAATTGATATTTCAGTTTTTGATTGGATCCAAAGTCATTTTTAGTCTAAATTTACTGTATATTGACGAAAATCATTTTATTTGCTGCAAAAATTAAAATACAAACAAGCTTCAGCAGCTCAAAGGATGGGTTTGCTCATTCGCAAACAGTTCGGGAATCCGATGTCTCCAATTTTTTTATTTACGTGTGTATGTGTTTCTATTTAGTAACCACTGCTTAAGCCACTTTTTTTCCTTTTTTTTTATATACACATACAGATTTTAACTGATAAATCCGTATTCCTATTTTAAAACAACGTACAACCGGTATGGTTTCGCAACCAAGATGGCCGTCCGATTCTTATTGAGCGCTTGAAAATGACGGTTCGTTAAACGTTCTTTAGGATAAACAGAGAGTAAATGATTTTTTTCGCAATCAGCGGTTTGAGTACCAACTTTTTAATGGTTATTCAACTGTTGTAATTAAATATGGTAAAGTAACAATCAAATAAATGGTTATTTTACTATTTTCTTACGGAACTTTTTAACAGGGTTTCGTTAAATACGGAGAAAGTTTCATGAGAGTTGACATTGCGTTTCTGAGAGTGTTGAGTAGCACTTCAGCAAGATGGCGGCCTCCAGCAGCAATACACTGATGCAGTCTATTCTTCCACGCAGAGACCTCTTCGTGTGCATTTCAATATTCCGCGTAATGTTGCGGTCCCTAGCGGAAGCTTTTCTGTGGCGTTATTTGAAGGAAGAAAGTTTGGGAACATTGCCCCCATACTTTAGAAGAGCAGAAGGACTGAATTATCGAGGAAATATCCCCCATACCCCCTCCAAAATGTGCAGAAAAGTTTTCCAAAACTTCAGAAATGGAATGCATCAGTGTATTGCTGCTAAAGGCCGCCATCGTGCCGAAGTGGTAATCAAAACATAATGTAACTAAATGAGATTATATACAGATTAAAACTGGTCAGCAACCCGTCGATCGCGATCGACCGGTCGAACGCAAGCCCATTTTCAGTCGATCGCGGCAGCATTTTGGACAGTTTATAGTTTAAGGGGTCTGCCTGTTCCAAAAAGACGAGTTTTGCGGAAAAAAATCGATATTTTTTTTTATTTTAAATTTAAAAAGAATAAGTATTCAAGATTTCAAAAATGTTTGGTTTTTGTTTCTACGATACATAGAAACGAAGTTACACACAATTAAGTTAACCAGAAGTCGCATCGCAAGCACATAAAAGTGGAATTTAAAATGCGTTTTCTGAAAAACTACTTTTTTCGATATCTTTGTTCACGGCAGATCTCATAACTCGAAAAGTTTTATACCCATTACTGTGATTTTTTAAAGTATTGTTTCACACATTGCTATGTGTGTTTTGAACTAAAATCTAAGCTCTATGTCAGTATTTAAAAAATTTACAGGCATTTATTTGTGAAATATGGTGTTTTTTTCGGTGAAAAACGTATGAATTTCTTCAAAACTGCTATATTTTTCTCAATTTTGTGCCTATTATAAAACTTTTAGTTCAGAACACAGTTAAGTAATATAGAAACATATAGTATTAAGGATTTTAAAATATATCGAGTTAAAGTGAGTATAGAGTGTTTGGCGTAAACTGTAAAATTCGCCTATTTTTTGCTAAAAGTTCCCAATTTTTCAAAATTTTATAAAAATATACCTATTATTTTGTTTGTTTTCTTAATTTTAATTACTTTTTAACTTAAAAAAATATGCATTTAGTAGTTATTTCATTGTTTTGAAAAAAAAAAGCCTCCGAACGTAGGCAGACCCCTTAAAAAGATAAATAAAATAACTTTTGAATTGGGTGGCCAGTTTATTATTATTTTTTCCTTCAGAAAATGTTTATTAGTTCGTCAGACCATTCAGCGGACCTAAAAAAACTTCCAATAATATGGATTGTCAGTCGTCACTTTTACTATGCTCTTGGTGAGAGTTAATTCAAGAATGTATGCATTTCACATGTATGTTTTAGTTTAAAAAAAAAATAAAAATAAACTAACAGTTTTTTTAATCAAATTCGAAAGAAATAATATATTTGTATTATTTTGATGCGAGTTATCGGTGTTAGCAAACCATTATTTTAGAAATTTCAAAGTAGGTGTTTTATAAGCATCAGAACTTGTTCTGACAAGAATTAATCTGCAATTTGAAGACAGGCGCAATCCCAACATGCTCTGTTAATAATGTATATCCTCGCCCCCCTCGGTCCCTCCGAGTCGATATTGATGTTAGCCGAACTTGGAAAGTAGATCTTCAGTCAGTTTAGGTTGCCGACCGCTGGATTAAAATAAAAAAAGTTTTAAGCCTCAAATTGCATTAGTTTTTTTTAAGAATCCCCCCTCAAACTGGGTAATAACTTCTGCCCCACTCTGAACTTTTCTAACGAACTTCAAATTGTGGCGGTCAAGCTATACTAGAGGCGTCTATTATAAACACTGCGAAGTAGAAAAGGTGAAAAATCCGGGCAAATCAGTGGACTTTTCTACTTCACTCCTTTACCCTGTTAGCACGTGGCCTTAGGGCTGCCCTCCCCCGGGCACGGGTAAGTGAAGTTCGACGACAGCTCGTGACCGACCGGAGGTAGATTACTGGGAGTCAGCCCAGCCTTCCTATATTGCTGTGTGGACCTGGCCCTCCTTGATACCCCTATGCTTGAAGAGTATCATTGAAGGGTTGTGGTTCCCGCAAATCAGTGGACTGGTGTAAGGAAATACACTGCCCGCGTTGAGTGCGGGCGAGTAAAAAAAGTCCCCTTTCGCGACACCCGTAGCAGTCAAGTTAGGGTGCCCATATTTCTGAGTGTCAATTTGGGGACATGTCCCCGAATCCAAGGACAATTTAGGGACTCTAGGAAAAATTTTTGAGGACGTCTTTGAGGGCATGGCAAACCAATACATACATACTTCGATTATGAGAAAATAATCTCATTAATATATTTCAAATTCTGTCTAAACATACTTTCTACATAATTCATGCATATTTTCTTCGTTCATTGACAGTTAGAAATTCAAATATTAAGCCAATAACTTGATAATTGCCATAACATTATATAAAATTTTACAAAATACTGTTTTAAAAGCTCAAAATTGCAAATCTAGAAGCAATTTGAAGAGAAAGAATAGGAAATTTTAAAGTCCTCAAATAAAGTTACAGTGGTTGTGGGACAAAGCATTGAAAATGTACAAATTTGGGGACTGCCCCCGAATTTCGAAGACGTACGGTCACACTAGTTAAGTGGTTAAAAACACCACTGGGTCTTGTTTCAGTATCTTCGAAGTAAAAATTCACACTTACCCGACTGACCAATCATCTCACACGCTATGTAATTTTGTATCAGGAACTCAGCAGCATGGCGGGAATCTATGGCATCTTGGATGTCGACAGCAAGGTGGGCGTGGCCTACAATGTGAGGCAGATTGCCCGAAGGGTCGGATGGGATTCGGGAAAACGGGAAAGACAGGAGGACCCCTTCTCACTGGAAGAGAAAACACTCGAAACGGATACTGTCGCCTTTGGTATAAGCCGACCTTAGCCCCGCCTGCAAGCACAAATTAAATTTAGGTCATCAAATATTCATTAGCAAGTGTTAAAAATTGCACACATTTTCAAGTAATTAATTATTGCTTGTTGTTGGTTGCTGTACTCTTCGCTTATTTTTCGTTTACCGTTTCAAAATTGGCTTTTAGGCTTGATGCATCCTGGTTGTAAATTGCCTAGACTAGAGTGTACTAGTAAAGTGGAAGGCTCTGGTCAGTTAACCAAAGCGGTTAAGAAATTGGCATTTAGGATTTTAATTTAAGCCTAATAATTATAGCCTAATGGTTAGAGTATCGGACTTCCACCTGGAATGTCGCGAGTTCGATACCTGCCGAAGACCACCCATGTACACTTGGGGATATGTGCATGTAAAATCAGTGGACCCCACTACCTCGCCCCGTGCGCAAGCAATCCTAAGGCCTCGGCTAACAGGTAGGGTCTGGTGTGGTGGAGAAAAGTCTTACTCTGTTTCCCAGAGCCCGGAGGAGGGCACCCCTAAGGCTACGAACTAACAGGGGTGGGGGATGGAGTAGAAAAGTGTTCCTCTGAAACTTATCATTCGGCTAATACACTACGAATAAAAAACAAGTAGTTGAATTTCGTTATAGTGAGGTCTTTTCTAGTGACAACTCTGTTATAACGTCAAGAAATTGTGTCCCTTCATTCGCTTATTAATAGTAACAAAGGTCGCTTATAGCGTCACTTCTACATAGTGTCAAAAAATTGTGGTCCCTTGAATGATGTTATAACAGAGTTCCAGAGTTTAATTTTATGTTTCTTTATTTATTTCAAACAAATTAGCGCAACAAAATAAAAAGTATTATACTTCAATTCAAAAATAGAAAAGTGGTAAAAAGGATCATTTTCACTCTTGGCAGATGTTAAAAATGTGTTCCCCACAAATAGCCTTGTCGCAGTAATTGCATACTTATTTTGTCACTTTGTTAGATGGACGGAAAGTAAGACATCAGCGTTTGATCCCTACTCTTTTCGTCGTGTCCTTCTGCGTGCTCATCAATATTCCAAATATCTTAAATATTTGTTTTGATATTTTAAATATTGGAAAATATGAAAATTTTTATAAAAAAGTAACAAGAGTACAGCCGGATCACCTTCGGATAATACACTTTATTGGTTAGGGACAGTTCATAAATGATGTCACACTTTTTTTCATTATATTTGACCCCCTCCCCCCTTTGTCCCTAAGTGTCACATGTCACGCTATATTACATTCGCATAAATTAAGTTTAATTTGCTGATTTTAAATGTTTTTATATAAATCAAAATGTGCGATATCACACTTCTTGTTACCCCGCCCCTCCCCTCGTCACAAACTGTCACATTTTCTTAAACCTCCCTCCCCCTCGAAGCGTGACATGACTTATGAATGACCCCATAGAAAGGTACTGTGAGGGAGGTAGTGTGAGCGCAAAGGGAAAATTTTGAATGGAGGCAATTCAAGCAGCGTCATTGGTCACGTGGTAGCGATTAAAGCAATGTAAACAAAGGTAGCCGTAGCATCGCTTTAGTTCGAGTTCGACAAATCTAATAAAAACTGGGCCTAAATAAAGTTCTACATTGGATAAAATTAACACTAACTAAAACACTATAACTACTGTAATAATTAATAAATTTCTTGAATAATGATTAAATTAAAAGTAAATACAGGGTTATAAACAGAAAAAACTGTGAAAAGAGTCTAATTAATTTTAAGATAACTAATTTGACGTAGTGAACACGTAGAACTCAATTGAAAATCGTAGTAAACAAAGGACGGATATCACGTGATAACGGTGATCGTTCATGAGTCCCTCTAGCGATGAATTGCCTCCATTCACAAAACTGACAGGGGCGTTATTTCTTGAATGAACATTTAACGCACAAAGTTAAAAGCTGCAATCAGTCTTTACCATCAACGTTTAAAAAAAATAACTCCAAAAATTGCACTAAATGTGTCTCGCGGTTTTCGGAGCCTGACTGTTTTGACGGAACATTTTTTAGGAGATTTGAAGTTTTATACACACCTAAGGAAGCAGCGCTTTCTGCGACTCCTCCCGGACCTATTCTGGTGAAAACTCCTACAGGTGCTCCGGCCAGAGAGGCAGCTTGGAGATCTTGTTGGCCTCCTACCAACTGCAGGAATAGCAGACAGAATCCCACCTACGAGGAAAGAAAAATAATTCATTTAATCGGGTTCCTCTACTCACTAAATTGGAGAGACAGAGGGAGAAAGAAAAACAGTGGGCCAAATGTTTGCTTTAAACCAGAGAAACAAACAAAAACACTTTATTTAATACTTATTCGCTAAAATCAGGGAGATAAGAGTCAAAAGGAGAGAAATAAACGTACAGGCGAAATAAGGGCACTATTGTTCGTTTATGAAAGCAGCTACTGCTATCGCTAATGATTCTATTCGGCAAAAGGGGCGACGAGTTGAGTGGACACGCTCCGTAGTTAATTTTAAGCGATTATTTTGTTCTTCCCGGTGTTGATTCATACATTTCCAATTTGAAACTTTAGCACAAAAAGAAAACCACAGCTGATTTATTGTTTTTCATAAAAAGGTAAAAACTTACATTTATTCCTCCCCTCGCCCTATTTCGATGAAATAGAAGCACACATGACGCATGCGCAAATTCAAGGAAGATTTCTCCTAAGAAAATAGCAGTAGTAATAATTTCTACGTTGTGTGTGTGTTTTGTGTGGGTGCGATATCCAGATAAATCTATAGCACTTACAAATTTGAAATTAGGTAGACAGGTAACTTGAAAGGCCGGACGTTGCACCTCGAAGTTTTTTTTTTAATTTATTTTGATTTGGAGTAGAAAATTTATTAATTTTAATAGAAGCGTTGCTTAAAATTTTTCTTCAATTTCAAGTCCAGAACGCCTAAAAACGAATTGCAGCTTTGGAAGTAGAATATCAAACGAAAGACTCAATTATTTCGCATTTTAGGCGAGCGAAGTCAAGTTTTTTTCCATTCTAAATATAAAAAAAACTTGCCATTCAGTTTGAGATCCAAGTTATATTTTTACAGCATATTGGTTGTAAATTATTACTAGTTCAAGTTAATTCGTAATTTTTAGTAACCATAACACCCTATATTCCGGTGGGGAAAAGTAATCGTTATAAAAATTTAAACTGAATTAATTCTTGCGAAAAGAATAAAATTAATTAGTATTTCCAGCAGAATAGAGCAAAACATTCATCATAGATATTTTTCCTTTGAACTTATCTTAAATCAGGGATCATTCATAAATGATGTAACGCTTCGAGGGGGGAAAGGGGGCCCGTGAAGTTGTGACAAGGGGAGGGGAGGGGGTAACAAGAAGTGTGACATCAGGCTTATGCAACACAGCGTGACCCGTGACAAAGAGGAGGAGGGGGTATGTTGAAGTGTGACATTTTGGGACAAAGGAAGGGAGGGGGGTCAAATATATGGGAAGAAAGCGTGACATCATTTATGAACGGTCCCTAAGTAAGTTTCTTACCGACCTAAGGAAGTCACTCGATACATCTTGGGCGATAACATCTTTTAACGAGTTAATTTTCAAGAAAACGGTCATAAAAGTGCCTATTTTTTTATCCCTAAAAATTATATAAAAATATGTGTATGAACAATATCTATATTCATTTCTAATTTTTGATTTTTTTTTTTTTAAATTTTAAACACTTCAGCCCGAACATGTTACGGGAGAGAGGAATAGAAGGCGAAACCTCAGCCCGTCACTTTCACGGGCACGAGAGGGAAGGGGTTAATAGAAGTGAATAAAAAATTGGATACATAGAAGGAACTTGAATGTGAAACGATACTTACTACAAGAAACATTGTGACGATATGGTACAATGCGCCTCTCTTCTACTCGTTTTCTTTTATATATTCAGCACCACATTCCACTTCAATTTAAAATGGAATTCCTCTTTGGAATTCCAAAATCCACGAAACAATTAAGTGCCTCCAAAATGTGCTCATCGGACGATTTTGACCCAACACGGTTTGTATTGATGAGGCAGCTTTTTATGACATCACATTACATAATCGCTGAATTCTCAAATCATTGTTTTCACCCGCCTTGCAAGGACGCGGGATTTGTTTGATGACAAGGATAGATTGTTAGACACTTAGCGGATCCAATGACTATGACTTCCGGTTCGACTCGCTTCCTATTATCAGTTTTGTAAGTTTTCACTTTTACGTGTCAAAATTTTTTTTTACTACTAAAAAAAAAGTTTTTTTTTACAAAAATAACCAAGACCAAATGAAGGCAATTCACCGTTAGAGGGACTCATGAACTATCACCGTTGTCACGTGATATCCGCTCTTTGTTTACTAAGATTTTCAATTGAGTTCTACGTGGAGTTCACTAGGCAAAAGGAGTTATCTCAAAATCAATGAGGCTATTTTCACAACTTTTTCTGATTATAACCCAGTATTTACATTTAATTTAACCATTATAACAAAAATTTATTAATCATTTGAATAGGTATAGTGTTTTATTTAGTGTTCATTTTATGCAATGTAAACTTTATTTAGGCCTAGTTTTTAAATAGATTTGTCGAACTCGAAGTAAAGCGATGCTACGGTTTCCGTTGTTTACATTGCTTTCATCTCTGCTATGTGACCAATGACGTTGCTTGAATTGCAACATTGTAAATATGTCGATATGGTTGCGTAGCGGTATAGCGCAGGTCCCGTGCGCCCAAGATCGCAGGTTCAAACCTGGAACAAGTCGGTGGATTTTCAAGATGCAGAAAATCGTCTGCGCCCATGTCGCATGATTGTGCGGCATGTTAAAGATCACTTGAGTATTCGTTTGGCTTGGATACTCTCGGCTAAATTAAATATATAATGCAATTCGCATCAAATGAGATCTCGGTGCCACCATTCAACTGAGCGTCCAAATTCTCAGAGGCAATTGCATCCACCGACAGTGGTGCTATTTGAAAAAATGGCGGCCGATTACCGACCGGGGTGCGCACTAGGTCTGCAAAGGTTAATGACCATACGCAGCCCCATTAGAAAGAGAGAGAGAGACTGACTTCCGGTTCGAATCTCTTTCTATTATCAGTTTTGCAAGTTTTCATTTTTATGTATCAATTTTTTTTTTAATGATGAAGTTCTTTGTTTTTCCAAAAGGAACCAAGACCAAATTGACATGGTAAATATTGAATTCAAAACTTCTCTTGCTTACCAGGACAGCTTTTTTATTATTTTATTTTTTGGGCTTAATAATGATACTTAAACCAGTCAGTAAAAGTACAGAAGAGTTTTTCAGTCACGAAGGGTGTTTTTTTTTTTTTTTTTTTTTTGGAATTCTTAGTAGAAAATGGTTTTGTGTTTTGTGAGCGTAATACTTAGATGAGTTTAGGTACTCTGTAAAAACGAACTGTGGCAGAACATGCTTCCACTTTTTTGTACTCCTATATAAATATGGGTCATTCCATGTCAAATGGGCCAAATTTCGGAAAGTTCCCCACTCGACCTCCTCCGATTTCGATGAAATTTTTATGGCATGCGCATCTATGTCTTAGATGGAGCCATGCCAAATTACAGCCCCATAAGTTGTATTTTTTAGTTGGGCCACTAGCCATGGTTTTGCAAAGACGCTTTTTTTCATGTTGCAACCAAAATGACTAAATCGTCTACTTTGTGTTCTTATTGATCATGACCTAAGCAGACTAACACAGTGAAACTTGGTGATCCTGCTAAACATTTGGGATATAACAGCCTACTAGTACAACGAAAGGCTCATGTATTTTCGATTTTTCACATTTTGCTGCCAAAGTAGCTCATTTGTGCCGATGTGGCGGATTTTGACTACATTTTTCCAGCTTGTATCTATCGAGAGAAATATTTTCTGAACTGGATTCTTTCATCATTTGCACCCTGCTGGCATGTCATGAAGGTGTGCAAGTGGCATCTTGATTGCTCAATTAACTGCCGAGTTATGCTGGTTCAAAATTCAATTAAAAATTTCAAGCCTCAATTTTGGCTCATTTTCAAAGAGCCAGACCTCAAAAGGGATCGCTCGGATTTTGTTTTTCTTTATATCATTAGAAAGAGCTCACTTTCTTCTTTGAGGAAATGTTTTCTGAATTTTTGAGACAAAGCAGTTTTATGCAGATGTTGAGGTTCAAAACGATATACAAAATATCGCCAATAACAGAAAATAAAGATTATTTCATTTATTTATACATGACCTAAGAGGGCTACCGGGCTGAAACTTGGTGATCCTGCTAAACAATTGGGATATAACAGCCTACTAGTACAAAGAAAGATTCATGTATTTTAGATTTTTCACATTTTGCTGGCAAAGTAGCTCATTTGTGCTGATGTGGCGGACTTTGACCACACTTTGCCAGCTTGTATCTGTCGATAGAGATATTTTCTGATCAGGATTCTGTCTTCATTTGCACCCTGCTGGCATGTCATAAAGGTGTGCAAGTGGCATCTTGATTGCTCAATTAACTGCTGAGTTATACTGGTTCAAAATTCAGTTAAAAATTTCACACCTCAATTTTGTCTCATTTTCAAAGAGCCATACCTCAAAAGGGATAACTCAGATTTGGTTTTTCTTTATATCATTAAAAAGATCTCACTTTCCTCTTTAAGGAAATGCCATCTGAATTTTTGAGACAGAGCAGTTTTATACAGATGTTGAGTTTCAAAACGATATACAAAATATCGCCAATTACAGAAAATAAAGATTATTTCATTTATTTATACATGACCTAAGAGGACTACCGGGCTGAAAGTTGGTGATAGTGCTAAACATTTGGAATGTAACAGCCTGCTGGTGCAACGAAAGCTAAAGGTATTTTAGATTTTTCACACTTTGCTGCCAAAGTAGCTCATTTGTGGGAGATTTTGACTACACTTTGCCAGCTTCTATCTTTTGATAGAAATATTTTCTGAACTGGATCCTTTCCTCATTTGCACCCTGCCAGCATGTTATAAAGGTGTGCAAGTGGCATTTTGATTGCTCAATTAACTCCCGAGCTATGCCGGTTCAAAATTCATTTAAAAATTTCATGCCCCGATTTTGATTTATTCAGGCATGAAGTTTGTGAATGAATTTTGAACCGGCATAACTCGGGAGTTAATTGAGCAATCAAAATGCCACTTAAACACCTTTATGACATGCCAGCAGAGTGCAAATGAAGAAAGAAACCTGTTCAGAAAATATTTCTATCAACAGATACGAGCTGGCAAAGTGTGGTCAAAATCTGCCACATCGACACAAATGAGCTACTTTGGCAGCAAAATGTGAAAAATCTAAAATTCATGAATCTTTTGTTGTACTAGGAGGCTGTTATATCCCAATTGTTTAGTAGGATCACCAAGTTTCAGCAGGGTAGCCCTCTTAGATCATGTATAAATAAATGAAATAAACTCTATTTTCTGAAATTGGCGAAATTTTGTGTATCGTTTTAAATCTCAATATCTGTATACAACTGCTTTGTTTCAAAAATTCAGAAGACATTTCATTAAAGAAGAAAGTGAGATCTTTCTAATGATATAAAGAAAAACAAAATCCGAGCTATCCCTTTTGAGGTATGGCTCTTTGAAAATGAGCCAAAATTGAGGCGTGAAATTTTTAACTGAATTTTGAACTAGCATAACTCGACAGTTAATTGAGCAATCAAGATGCCACTTGCACATATTTATGACATGCCAGCAGGGTGCAAATGATGAAAGAATCCAGTTCAGAAAATATTTCTATCGACAGATACAAGCTTGCAAAGTGTGGTTAAAATAAGCCACATCGGCACAAATGAGCTACTTTGGCAGCAAAATGTGAAAAATCTAAAATGCATGAGCCTTTCGTTGTACTAGTAGGCTGTTATATCGCAAATGTTTAGCAGGATCACCAAGTTTCACAGTGTTAGTCCGCTTAGGTCATGATCAATAAGAACACAAAGTAGACGATTTAGTCATTTTGGTTGCAACATGAAAAAAGGCGTCTTTGCAAAACCATGGCTAGTGGCCCAACTAAAAAAAAAATACAACTTATGGAGCTGTAATTTGGCATGGCTCCATCTAAGACATATATGTACATGCTATAAAAATTTCATCAAAATTGGAGAGGGTCGAGTGGGGACCACTTGCCCACTTGACGTGGAATGACCCATATGTATATATGGGTCATTCCACGTATATATGGGTCATGACCCATATGTATATATGGGTCATTATATATACAGTAAAACTTATAAAGTTGACCACCTTTGTAAGCTGATCATCTGTCTAAGTTGACCACTTTTGTCAGTAACGGAATTTGCCCTATATTATATAATGTAGGAAAACCTTTGCAGCTTGACCACCTAACTTGACCACCTGTCTATTTTGACCACTTCTATCCGCCAAATTTGGGTGGGAGTATTGCAACAAACCCTTTGTAAGTTTTTCGCCTAATTATTACTATATTTATTTGTGTCTCTATTTTTGCAAAGATAAAAAAAAACTAATATAACTTCTCCAGGATAATTTTTATGCTATCATGTTAGACCAGTATTTGTTTGGATGAATGAAACATCAATATAAAGTTTGCCTAAACTTCTTCGTAAGTTAACCAATTGGGAAAGCGACTATGAGCCCTCATTTATTCTTTAAATAAGTTTCTTCTTGTTTCTTCTATCTGATGCAGCCATTTTGAAAAATTATGTATTTTTAGGAATTTTTTATTATTTAAGTAACTTGCTCAATTAATAAGATATTTATCGTTAACGTTGTTGTTAAAATTGTATAGGATACATTGTAAGTTTCTGAGGTTAAATTCTAATGCAATAAATAAATATCACACTTCGTCTTTATTAACATTAACATTTCGTTATTTTCAGAAAAAGATGATCTTTAATTTTATGATCTTCGTATTTTTTATTTATTACGTGTGAATATATACGACGAAGTGTGATATTTATTTATTGCGTCTGTATACATTAAAATTTCACCTCATTAACTTACAATGTATCCTATACAATTTTAACAACAACGTACTTCGTTAAGATAACGATAAATATCTTATTAATTGAGCAAGTTACTTAAATAATAAAAAAAAAATCCTAAAAATACATAATTTTGTAATTATATTCTAGATAGTTGTGGAAAAGAAAAGCTAAGTACTATTTTAAAGTAACGTTAATACATGAACCTATACTTTAATTAGTTTCAAATAAATAAATGCGTAGTGTAAGAAATGACACAAAAATAATAATAATCTCCACCCTCTATAAGTTGACCACGTGTCTAAGTTGACCACGAAAGTGCTGCACCACAAGTGGTCAAATTACACAGGTTTCACTGTATATATATACTGGTGAACGCATAGAACCAAAAATATTATTACATGGTTTTATTTAACTTGACTTGCGGCGGAATTTTGTAAGGCGGTTTTCGACAACTATTACTGCATAAATGATCTTCAAATTTTGCACACAAGCTTATCTTCGATGTCACTACAATAATCCATCCATTTTGTAACTTATTATAACGTTAATTAGGAAGAAAAATAATAATTTTCGCTCTGAGGAAATGATCAGAATTATCATTTGCCATTTGGCAACAATAGTTTTGTTTGGATAATGTAACGATGTTTTGAATTTAAATAAAATCATGTAAATTAAAACATTTTTGGCGATTTAATGTTATCTTATTTTCCTCTGAACCCACCAAAATTTATTTAGTTACAGTTCGACCACGGAGTTTTGACCCTTGGACGTTTCTGCGCATGGCAGAAAAGAACGATTCCATTCGAGTTTTAGGGAAGTTCGTTTTGCAGTTGCGTTTATTAGCGCGCGAATCAGAATGTTTGGTTTTCTGTTTTCTGAAAGCAACCAAATTTCAAACTGGCAGATAGCCTCAATTCGGAAGAAATCAAGAATGCTCAACGAACTAAAACGAGAAGAGAATACAGCACGTTCCTTATACCAGCACTTTCTCCCTTGAACATAAATGGATTCTTCTTGGCAATCTGCCAGTCAGGGGTCTCTATTTTTTTGTACTCGAACTGTATTTTAGTATTTTGTACATGAAACAGAACAAAAAAATGTGTCATGAGTCTTATATGGAATGAACCAAATATTCTAATTCGTATTTTGTAGCTCAAAATATATCGGAATATGAATTCAGAAATTGAAGCGCACAGTTCTAATCGGTTATTATTGATATTAGAAAATTATAATTTTCACTTTTTTAGCCTACTTTCCCGTAAAAGTAAAAAAAAATAATAATAAAGCATGAAAGAAGGCTTAATGTATCGTGAAAATATCGTTAAAAATCAAGAAAAGTCAAAAATAAGTTAAGTAATTAAATAAAGATTGAAAAATAAAAAATTTGAAAGTAGGGTTTTGAGATGGGGAAAAAGTGTGTCTGTCGGTCTGTCGGTCTGTCTGTCTGTCGGTCTGTCGGTCTGTCTGTCTGTCGGTCTGTCCCCCCCTAATAACTTTTGAACGAATTGTCCGATTCAAAAAATTCTTTTTGCATTCAAAAGATCTCGGCGAGGACATCTAATTTCCATATTTTACTTTTTGATTTGAACAATTTTTTGTTCAATTTTGAACAGTTCAAAAAATTTTAACATTAGCGCCTATGGGCGAAAATGAAGCAAATTATGTAAAATTTGGGTACAAGATCCAAGTTCCCATGAACAAGCTCACTGGAAGAAGTTCTCGGCGTGAAATATTGATTTGAACAATTTTTGTTCATTTTTGAACAGTTTAAAAAAAATTAACATACCGCCTACGGGGAAATTTCAATCCTATATAATTCCTGATCTAACGGACCGATTTGCTTGGAACAAACTTTATCGGAAAGCTCTTATGACGTAGAACATGTACAAATAGAAAGTACATCCAGAACTAAGGAGCCTATTTTCCTATGAAATTTTTTGATCGGGATTTTCAAGAATATTTTTGAATCAATGAATGATTAAATGAATAAGCAAAATAATGAATGAATAAATGAGTGACTAAATACATGAATGACTTAATAAATGAATGTTTGAATGTCTATTAACCGTTGAAAAAGGTATATTTGAACCAATTAAGAACTAAAACTAAACGAGAAAAACAGAGAGAGAGAGATAGCTAGATTATAAATTTGAATTCGGTGTATACGGGGAAGTAGGCTCGTATAGTTCTAGACGGAACTTCTTGTTTTTCTTTCAAATTGTAATGCATTTCCATGTATTACTTATGTCTTTTTTATATTTCCCGTGAAGGAAAAATCAAATGTGGGAAGTTAGAAGCTCTAATGTCCCTACTGGAGCGAAGAAAGGTTAGTAGCCCTGCATTGACACTGCACTGGCAGGGAAACAACTTTTACAGGACTCATTTGCCTAACAGCCAATCTTTTTTTACTTCAGATGTGACAACATTTCTCGAAACAATTAAACAAATTCTCGGCGCATATTTTGATGATTTTGTTATGATGCATATAGTCCGGGATCTAATAATTACAGTAAGAGCTGAAATAGGGAAGTTTTGAAAACGTGGGAAAATCATTTTGGCAAAGGAAGCATTCATGAACAGAGCATAATAATAAAAAAAAAGTATAACCTACTGTTCCAATGAGCACTTTTCAACAGAATGCAGTTATAATTCGCTTTTTATTCGAAATTCCAAATGTGCGTGAAAAAAGGTGCAAGCGCCGTGATACTGGAATCGGAAGCTACGTAACCGGACTCTGACCGTGGAAGTTGCAAATTCCTATGTGTCTCGTCGCTGCTCTTATAAAGAGTTTTTCGAGGTATCTAGCAGGGCTGCTTTTTAAAGACCGAAGCCACGACCTAACGTTGAAGCCAGCGCAACCCCGTTTAGCCGTTACTATGAAATCTATCGTGAGTAAAAATATTTATTCATTCACTCCTATTTTTCATTCACTGGAGCGACCGTCGTTTGAAATAAATCCATAACTTTATTCAAAAAAAATTCTTATTGCCAGGAAGGTTGGTTGAAGAGTACTTAAGGGAATCAAGAAGAAATCCACTAAGTTAAGTTCGAATTTACAACTTCTTGTTCTATGTGCCATAATATCTTTAACCCAACCGGCCCGGTGGTGTCGTAGTAAGGCGGGGGCCGCGCACGCCCCAGTTCATAGGATCGAACCTGGCTGTGTTGGTGCATTTTCAGGATGCAGAAAACCGTCTGCGCCCATGTCGTATGATTATGCGGCATGTAAAAGATCCCTTGGGTAGACGTTTGGCTTGGATGCTCTCGGCTAATTTAAATTCCCACTGCACAACTTCCCATCGGCAGACTCCAGGTATTCACATTTTCAGGAGATGAAACTGGACGTCAAAATTATCATGTGGAAATGGTACCACACTCATTATGGTGCCGCTGAAAGAGTTGGTAAAATTCTCTGGGAACGCGCTGCTTCTGTAATACGCAACCCATTAGAAATAAGATATCTTTGACCCATTCCTTGCCGCACGTATACCTCCGACGCAAATTTTTGCGAGATAGTGTTTCTCTACATTACATGCGTCCTAAATAACATGAAAATGCAACAGAAAATAATTAATTGTTGTTTTTGAGGAAGTCAGGGACCGTGTAAGAAATTACGTATAAAATGATGCCAATATCTTGACGAAAGATGCCATTTAGTTATTAACAAAGATTTTACTAATAGTCGGTTATGGAATACAGTAAAACCCCGTTAAAACGCGGGTGTCGGGGGACATGTTTGGCACCCGCGTTATAACATAACCGCGGTGTAGTAGGGAAACTATACCGCGGAACCATATTCATGAACTAATACTCGCTTTTGTTGCATCATTTTTAACTTTATCAATGACTCGTAACTTTTCTTCCCCCTGCCTATAGTATATTTTTTTATTTTCTTCTTTGCTGCCATTTTGTTCACTGTAATTGAATGTGTGAAGTACACATCTCAGCTGCGCAATCAGTCTATCGAGAGATAGGTAATAAACAAACTGTGTTCCAAGAAAAAAAGTGCTTAAAAATATCTTTATGTTAGCAACATGGGATTGTGACGGGGAGAGGTCTTGAGAAAAAATTAGATTTGGAAGGGGAGGAACGTACTTCTCTCTCGTTTAGTACTGAATGAACTTCGTATCTGTACATGTTCTACGTCATGACAGCTTTTCGCTTGTTCCAAGCAAATCCGTCTGATAGAACAGGATTTATATGAGATTGAAATTTACCGTAGGCGATAATGTTAATTTGTTTTTGAATTGTTCAAAATTAAACAAAAATTGTTCCAATCAAAAATATTTCCCACTAGGAGCTTCTTCCAATAAGCTTGTTCAAAGGAACTTTTATCGATCTCATGCCCAGAATTTACATAATTTGCTTCATTTGTGCCCATAGGCACTGATCTGAAGATTTTTTGAACTGTTCAAAATTGATAGAAAAATTGTTCTAATCAAAAAGCAAATGTTTGAAATAAAACGCCCTCTCCGAGAACTTTCGAATGAAAAAAAAAAAAAAAAAAAACCATTGGAGAATTCCTTCAAAAGTTATCGGGGGGGGGGGGGGGATTCAGACAGACACGTATTTTCCCCATCTCGAAATCCTACTTGCAAACTTTTCATTTTTAAATCTTTATTTAATTACTTATTATTTTTACTTTATACACTTACTTTTTCTTGTTTTTAACGTATTTTTACGATAGATAAGCATTCGTTCGTCCCACAGTGGACCAGTCGGTAGCAGCTCGTTTCCCGCAGAACACCGAAAGTAAAGCAACATTGACCGAGGTCAGTGTTTGGGAGAGTGACAACCTCTCGCGTCTGGTTGCTGTGATCCGTGTACGCTAAAGGGAGCTGGTGCACGTTAAGGGGTCTGCCTGCACCAAAAAGACGAGTTTTGCGAAAAAAATCGATATTTTTTTAAATTTATATTTAAAAAGAATAAGAATTCAAGATTTCAAAAATGTTTGGTTTTTTGTTTCTAAGATACATAGAAACGAAGTTACACGCAATTAAGTTAACCAGAAGTCCATCGCAAGCACATAAAAGTGGAATTTAAAATGCGTTTTCTGAAAAACTACTTTTTTCGATATCTTTGTTCACGGCAGATCTCATAACTCGAAAAGTTTTATACCCATTACTGTGATTTTTTAAAGTATTGTTTCACACATTGCTATCTGTGTTTTGAACTAAAATCTAAGCTCTATGTCAGTATTTAAAAAAATTTACAGGCATTTATTTGTGAAATATTGTGTTTTTTTCGGTGAAAAACGTATGAATTTCAACAAAACTGCTATATTTTTCTCAATTTTGGGCCTATTATAAAACTTTTAGTTCAGAACACAGTTAAGTAATATAGAAACATATATTATTAAGGATTTTAAAATATATCGAGTTAAAGTGAGTATAGAGTGTTTGGCGTAAACTAAAATTCGTCTATTTTTTGCTAAAATTTCCCAATTTTTCAAAATTTTATAAAAATATACCTATTATTTTGTTTGTTTTCTTAATTTTAATTACTTTTTAACTTAAAAAAATATGCATTTATTAATTATTTCTTTGTTTTGAAAAAAAAGCCTCCGAACGTAGGCAGACCCCTTAAATAGGTCGTGGCTCTAATGTCCTCCAAGTGAAACGATACCTCTGGGGGCGCCAATCCCAGGTGACGGTCTCTCATCTGGGAGCTGGTTCAAAAAATTAGAGACCTCCAAAAGGGGCGGAAATCGGACTCCTGCCTCAGGAGCAGCGGCGTACCCATTAATTTTCGCCTCGCGCGAGGACACGACAACAACAACAAGCATTTGATCACTCTTTTTTATCTTTTTACTTGTACTGCAAAGTAAGCTAAAAAAGCTACAAATTCTTTTTACTTTACTGAAACATCTCCAAGTGAGAATTTTATGCTGCTGTTATTAGACGTCATTTTGCAAAACATTGACACGCATAAAATCATTAAAGTATGTCTTCATCTACTCCATCGCCCTCCCGAAAGAGAATGAAGTTCAAAATAGAACTTTAAATGACCAAAGAAAAAAACTTCTCCCTTAGAATCATTTCTGCTCTGAACGAGCCTAAAGCGCCCTTTACACATACGTTCTTAACCGCACGACTGAACGTGGCGCATCCAGCCCCGGTCAAGAACGCGAGTAAAACCGTGGCGTTCAAGAATGTGTTGCAAAATGCACCACATTCTTATCCGCGCGCAAGAAGGCGTTCAGATGCGGGGCGTTCCATTGAAGTCCCCTGCAGAAGCCACAGCCTGCAGAATTGTCCAATCCTCCGACTTTGATGCGCGGTTAAGAACGTGTATGTAAAATGCATCATTTCTTGGAGCGCGCATCTGAGTGTCATTCTTTACCGCGTTCTTGAGCGTCCTAAAATTGCATTTACACGCACGCTCTTGACCGCGGATCTGAATGGCTCGCCGTCCGGACCGCGGTTAAGAACGTGTGTGTAAAGGCTGCTTAACTCATGTCAAACAGAAAAAATCCTCACGGATCACAGCCGTAAAAGCAAAAAAACTGATCCTGTTACATTTCGAAATTTCATTCCTAATCATACTTATTTCATTTCTAGGTGATCATCCTACTGTTAGCTGCTGTCGCCAGTGGCCAATTTTTCCTACCTTTTCTCCCCTTCTCGCCTTTTCCCCAGTTTCCTTATTACGGGTTCCCCGCCCCTGCCCCTGAGAAAAGCTCCGGGGGCGTTATAGTCGGTCTCTATGGAAAAGCTGCCGGATTGCTAATGTTGTTATTGTTCTTAGTCATTATTTTGCAAAGCATTAAAATACTTTCTTCATCCGGCATATCACACGCTTAAGCTTTAGAGGTCGAAGTCGTAACGCGTCTGTTTAGGGGTCGTTTATAAATGATGTCACGCTTTTTCTCATATATTTTCCCCCTCCTCTTCCCCAGACCTCAACGGACCCCTACCTCTTTGGCACATGTCGCGCTATGTTGCACAAGCATGATGTCACACTTTTAGTTACCACCTCCAGGGTCTCATTCACCATTAGACCCGGGGGCCCCCTAGGGCCCGCACTTTAAGGGTGCTCCCTAATTTTTGTTATTATTATTATTTTGTAATTTAAAATTGTTTAGAAAAATATTTAAAAATAGCATCTTTTAAAAACAAACTGTTAGTGTTATGTTGCTTCACAGAAAATTTGTATTATTAAATAATTTTAAAACCACACGGAATTTTCCCTTTGGGGGCCTCCAGATTTTGGTTCGATTCTTTGAAATTTGAAAAACAAATTAGTTTTTGCACTTTGGGGCCACCAAAATCGTATGTTTAAAACATTTTTGTTGCGTGAAGGGCCCCCAAACATTAGTTGTGACTATAGTGATTCAAAATGTAAATCGCGTCCTGACCACCTCCCCTGGTCACAATTTCACGAACCCCCCTCCCCAACGAAGCGTGACATCATTTATGAATGATCCCTTAAGCGCCCGAAATTTCTACACATTGGGTTGAACGAGAGACGCACAAGACAAAACTGTTTTGTTTCATTCAGGTACAAAATAGTTTTTAAAAAAAACCTAATATATTTTGATGTTCTCACACATCTTCATGCATACTTTACGAGTAGCAGGAGAGTTCTGGGCTAAGAAATAAAAATTTGAAGTACAGTAACCCCTCGTTATATCGCGCTTGTCGTGGGACAGCAAAAAAGCGCGATATATCCGAATGCGCGATATAACGAGGTGCGATATAACGCGGGGTTACTGTATTGCGTAAAAGCATGCTGCCATAGACAGGTCCATTTTTTCTCATATCTGTCACGGCACTTTTTACTTCCTTGAACGAAGTAAAGGAAGTACAGTAAAACCCCGTTATACCGCACTTCAGTATACCGCTGTGACTATCATCTCCCCCGACGTTTAAACCACCCTTTACCATTGCCATTTAGAGGTGATTCCTTATTTACCATTGTAAATAAAGCACACAAATATTCCAGCCAAAGAGCTGCTCTCCTCACTACACAATGCTTAACTATTCCATTTTTAGAAATGGAATGCTCTTCGCGCCTCACCTTAAGGCACGCTTACGTTTTTTTTTTTTTTTTTAAAACCTTTGCAGATTCCGTTCAGTTACATTGGAATTTTAGTTTCAGTTTTCTCAGGCCAATAAAAATAATAACTTTCCTTACTCCTGAAAGGCCATTCTCTATATTTACGATATTGTATAGGTGTAGAGACATTAAGGTGAACGAAAAATTTATTTGAAAAATAATGAAACTGAGAAATTTAACTTTTAACCTGTGTATCTGATACACGAACGCATTTTTTTAGTTCTGTTGTTTCTTACCCCTCAGGCGTGGGAAAGCCTACACCAGGTCCAGAAGATCATATCGCTGAAGGTGGAATACAATTTTTGCGACAGATCCATGGATAAGGGTGATATGCAGCTTCACTTGAGCGAAGAACCACGAGGGCTGAAGACTGACAAAACCTCATTTATGTGGTCTCTTAATTTTTAAACCAGTTACTAGATGAGAGAACGTCACCTGGGGTTGGCACTCACCCCCAGAGATATCGTTTTACTAGGAGGACATTGGAGCCACGACAGATTTAACGTGAACCAGCGTTCTGGTTCAGTTAAATCCGTCGCTACATTTAACGTACATGGCCCCAAGCAACCAGCTACGAGGGGTTGTTACCCTCCCAAACACTGACCTCAGTCAATATTGCTTCACTTTCGGTGTTGTGCGGGAACGGAGCTTCTACCGACTGATCCACTGCGGGACAATTTTCATGCCACCATATTTTTTTAGCTTTTGAAAAGGTATACAGTGATCCCTCGTTTTAAGCGGTTAATGAGGACCAGAACTTTCCGCTAAAACTGAAAAACCGCGAAGTAGGATTTGCCCCTAAGCATTTTCGTGTATGCGGGTACATGAATGTTTTAAATATGTAAACAGTATTTATACTTCAGACATTTAAGACAAAAATTACAACAGTATACGTATTTACTTAAACGTGTCGGTGCTAATTAATAAAGTTAATTACAAAACGTTATAGTTCAGTAATTAACATTGCTTTCTGAGAGAGGCGAAGAGTCTTGTGTTGGTGGCAGCTTTTGAGAGCCCGTGGTATGTACTCTGAGTCAATTCATCGCTTTGGTTGACCATGCAGGGATCCTTCACTCTCTCGCAACAACATGAAACAACGCTCCTTTCCGCAATGTGACTGCCGACATGGTTGTATTTTTTCATTTTTAATTTTTGATGAATATTTTGGAAAACCCCGCGAAACATGAAGCGCGAAGTGGCGAGGGAACACTATTATATAATTAGTGTAATACAAGGAACTCATGTGGTGTGCACACCAGCTCTTTAAAATGGGCATGAAGATGTGTTCGCACACAAAAATTTATTAAGTTATTTCACTATTTATTACTTAATTAATAGTAGAACATGTTAAATTTATTAAACATGTCCTTACAGACATGTCAAAAGACTCCATGGAATTGACCATTGTTACTTATTCCATTTCTAGGTGATCGTCCTACTCTTATTAGCAGTTGTCACCAGCGGTCAATTTTTTCCGCCCTTTTTCCCTTTCTATCCTTTTCCTCAGTTTCCTTATTACAGCAGATTCCCAGTCTCCGAAGAATCCGCCGCCTCCCTAGGTGGCGCTAAAGTGGGTCTATATGGGAAAAGTTCCGGATTCGGAGGAGGATTCGGAAGACCCTACGGCAGGTTCGGAGGCTCAGAGGTGACGGGGGCTTCGTTAGCGGGAGCGAAAGTTGGAGTTTACGGAAAAGAGAACCCGGGACGAGGACCATGTAAGTTGTGTTGTTGTTGTTTCTAACGCCACTTGGATAACCAAACGCCTTCCGTTTACAGATGAGCACCACAACGGTGGAAGTGCGACTTGGCTCATTATGTATTTGGATGACACCAGATGACGCCACCACAAATACGTCACCTTCCACCTGAGAGTGAAGGGAAGGAAAAATCTCCACCCTCCAGACTTCAGGGTCCACGAATTTTACATGCACGTATCCCCATGTTAGGTCTTCAGCGGGTCGGGTATCTAACACCCTATCTTCTGGTTGGAAGCCCGACTCCCTAACCACTAGGCTACCAAGGAGTTACTCGACCTATTAATTGGCATGTTAACCTTTTATCTACTGACGGTACTTATAAGTACCATTCTCTATAAATTCGATCCCAGCAACCATTTTTACCAATGTTCTGTTGGTACTTTGTCGGGACAGTCTTTAAAGTCCCCTTTTCAGGATACATATATATCAGCAAGGGTTCTATAAAGAGTATTTTAGCGAGGAAAGGAACATAGATAGTCTTGAAACCGATGCTGTGTTTCGAACTTCCATTTTGTTCAGATGGCTCCCTTCGAGTTTCGCTCCAGAAAAGTAGTAAAATTCAAGAATCAAGTCACTGATTTTTTAAATGTATTATTTAAGAGCTTAGAAAACGATTTGACGAAATATTTTGATTAAAAAGTGTATGTAATTAATTTTCACAGGGTAAATAGTCTGTGGCCCCTATTAGCTGCAAAGAAATAAAAACTTATAGACTGAGCATTTTATTTATATAAATCCCTTAATTTTCAGTGTAAATACCTAGACAAACTAGTTCTGTAAAAAAAATTACTGCAGATCATAATGCAGTAGATAAAGGGTTAAAGACAGTGATGGTTCTTTTTTAAATACTTCCTAATGATGATTCTACTGCAACGCAATGAAATTTAATGAAATCTGAGCACTCTGAATTCATTTTTGTTGGCAAAAAAGAGGGCATCCTAATCATAGTTTTGAAATCAGTGTTCATTTTAAAATGATTAACTGCTTTTCATCGAAATTCGTTTTTAACAACCAAAAATTACCTGGCGTTGCCAGCTACAATGGTAAAGTTGAGAAAATATTCATTCAAAAATTAACTATGAAATTTAAATTAAAACTCGCTGGCTTTACGCGGGAATCATTGGAATTCAACCTCTCCCAAAAGCTAGAACATTGTACGCTTATAATTTATATGGGAGAATATCCCAGCGAGTTGATTGCACTTTTAGAAACGTTCCTAAAATAGGGACGATCAAGTGCAATGGATTAACTTCGGTGTTTAAATTTATGTAAATTTTAAACACGTTTAACAGAGGGATGCAAGTCATTTTTTCGAACAAGGCAAGACCCGGCCCTTATACACAATAAAAAACCGCACACACCTAACCAGTAGTAGCCCCCTAAAATCTGGCATCGGGGGAACAGCCCCCCCCCCCCCCCCCCACGTTACGTCCCTGGTTTGACGTAATTTATTTTCTTTTCAGATTATTGAAGATTTGAAGCAGATGAGGAAAGGAAACCACAGAAAAGACATTAGGATGCCATTTTAATTTCAATGTTTTTGCAGTACATAGTTCCATGCAGTGTGCTAATAAAGAACTTGTCACCTTCATTTTTGCCTCCTCATTATAAATCACTCAGCAAATATTGCACGTGTTTGATTTTAAATTTAATGACAATGATTTGGTAAGCTATACAGCGCCAAACATTTTTTTTTTCCATTTTTTTCGGTGTCTACAGATTTTCAAAAGTGAAATTTCGTGGCTTTTTCGGAGATACATCGGTTATTGATTCTGCCGGATATCAGATATCCGATGTCCCCTGTATGATGTATAATACCGGATATCCGGCTCTGATGTTCGAAACTTGTAGTAAATTCTATACATTACATAGTTTCAAACCCCTTCGATAGCTTCCAGATACGTAGAAAGTTTGCAGTTCATATATTTTCAAAACATTTTAATTAAATTTTAAAAATCGAATTTGATGTGCCGAATAACCGGGTGTTTCGTGCAGTGGCCGAATCGGATTCCGAATATTTAAAACCTGTCCGATACCGAATATCTTGGGGGGGGGGGGGGCGATCTTGTTGGATGGAATATTATCGTAACTTATTCGTAATTTTCGTTACTTTCGTGACCGGTTTCCGAATTCGTAACTTTTACGGGACATTCATAACCTGTAGACACCTTGGTAAAGTACACTATGAAAGTGCCCTTCTAAGCTTCAAAAAACTGCTTTTTGTTTTGCATCTTGTAAATTGACGTTCGCTTGCTACTTATATCTGAACAAAGGCAAACATTTTATTTTGTATATACAAAATATATTGATTAAAGACATTTAGAAGGGTAAGAACCTCTTACAGAAATATAAAAGGTAAACTGAAATGATAAAATTAAATGCATGTAAATAAGCACAAATAAATAAAGAATCAATATTTCAGCAAACATTTATTAATTAGAAATACTTATTCATACAAAGATATAAAATCCTTAAACAAATTAATTTCTCATTAATTCTGTACCCGACATCCTTAGCATTTTGCAGCACAAAGGTTTTCAACATATTTAATATTTTTAGCATTTTCATGTTGTAGCGAAAAAGGTTGGTTTTCCTGCATTGAGACTGCTCTGACAGGAAAACAACTTTTACGGTTTCTTTCTTTTTATATTTTGAGAAGTAAAAATGCTTACTTTTATGCAAAAATATTGTACAGCTTCTCACAATTAATTTTAGCTTGGTTTGGTCTCAGTATGATTTTCTTGTACTAATAATACTTAAGTCAATAAATATACCCAAGAGCCATGGTATCTTAAGTCCATTTTTCGAGTTTTTTCAATGAAGTTAAGAATAAAACATTTTCAGTACTTAAATAAGACTAGACTTTCTTGTGAACCTTAGACTAAAGATGTCCGATGGAAGCTTTTAAAGTTCGGAGCCCTCCTGTAGCTGGGGGCTTTGTCTCTGCATGTCCATTAAGTGGAAACTGAAAAAAACTTGAAAAATAGACTTAGGACGCTCGCAGGTGCAGAAGTTAAAAAACTATGTTTAAAACAGTTAGTAAATTTAATTTCTTATTTCCTTCAGTGGTACGTTGATTGCATTAGGCAGTTTGGTAGAAGACTTAAAAGCTCTATTGTCATTAAAATACTTGGAAGTTTGAGGGGAGGAAAAAAAAAGTGAAAAAGGATATAAAAAAGAGGGGGGGGGGTGGAGACATAAAACTTGACATTTTGAATAAAATTGTGGAATTTAAAAAAATGCATAGAATTATAGGCACATCAATCAAGACAAATACTAAATAAACAACATTGCTATTTTCGACAATAGTTTGCACTGGTCAAATCTGTAACAAGATGAAGGATAAATCATTTAGCATTTTTTTTTATTTCCAATGGCAGGGCATATACAAGAAATAACACAGAAAAACAAATGCAAAGAAAAAACAGGTGAAGAGAGTACATAAACTAAAACAGGATGACCGAAATCATTGCCCCAAATTGTTCATTTCATTTAGCATTTTCTTTGAAATACTAACAAACATTTTAAGAAATATACTAATTATTATTTCTTTTTAATTTAGAAACTATGCAAGTTTTAGTTCTCTCTTAGACCTCATACGTTGATCTTTTATCTCCCTCTTTATATGAACTCTTTCGATTATTTTTGTAGCTTAAATCTTACCCTTTCAGCACAAAAGTTAATTTTTTATCACCTGAGTAAATGTTCTCATATAACAATCAAAAGACCATAACTTTTACATAAAAAAACCTTCAAATGTCCTGCCAAATTCAAAGCATTAGAAACGTTTTTCACTCACGATTATCACAAGGGTGGTTTTACCTTAGTCTGGCACTTGATCTGCAAGTGTCTTTTCAAGGTATAATCGTGAGCAAATCCCTTTTTACAACATCACAAGTTAACGGTTTGTCGTGATCGTGTATCTTTAAATGTTTCTTAAAATGAGAACTATCGGCAAAGGCCTTTTCACAAAAATCACAGGAGAAGGGTTTTTCTTTCGTGTGCGTCCGCAGATGTCTCCTCAAATTCGAGTTGCAAGTGAACGTCTTTTGGCAGTAATCGCAAATTAATCTTTCATTAGAGTGGATCCTGTAATGCACATTTAAGCTTGAAATCTGAGTAAAGGATTTATTGCAAATGCTGCACAAATGAGGCTTTTCCTTAGTATGCACCCCCCAGTGCTTTTTCAAAGTCGAGAGCTGAGAGAACGCCTTCTGACAGGTGTGACAAGCATGCGGTTTTAGCGGATCATGTTCTCTCTGCCCCGAGGATTGCTTCTTGTCCCTCCGAGCAATCATCTTGTCGGAATACAGCTTCTCCTTGGCGTGCAATCGCATATGGTTTTTCAAGCCCGACCCATAATTAAATGCCATTTTGCATAATTCACACGAGTACGGCTTTTCGTTGGTATGAATCCTCAAATGTGCTTTCAAGTTCGAAATGTTAGCTAGCGTCTTTTTACAAAAATCGCAGGTGTACGTTTTATTTCTAATGTGCAATCTCCTATGCGCTTGCAACAGCGCCATATCTGTAAATGTCGATTCGCAGCAATCACAAGCATGGATGGTAAGAAACCTTTGGGTTGTTTTAGTATGCATTGTAATGTCTACGTTGAAGTATCGTTAAAATTTTATGCTGGAGACATTCAGTTTCTTGTAGGCAGTCGCATATAAGATTTGACGCTTATGTATCAAATAAATGTTGTCTTACAGTAATAACAAAAATATATCTTTTTTGCAGTTTAACATAGTTTTTACAATAAATAGCAGCAATCACAACTTCTCTCCAAGAGGCAGTCTCAGAAGGATGGAAGCTTAAGTCTCAATTAAAAAAAAATATTTTACAGTAATCACAAAAATAAAGCTTTTTTGGAGTTCAACATTCGCATCATGACAGCAAAAACTAATTTTTACAATTCTTATATTAAGAAGAAGTTAGACATCTAAAAATGAAGCAATAGAATTCTTTCCTGAAAATGTGTACCGTGAAAAAAATTGCATCTATAGTCCAAATATCACACTAAAACTGTGGTCACTTATAACAAATACTTCAAAATGGTTTTACAAATATGCATTGTTAGTAATGTGTTTTTTTAAACTTTATAAACTCTCCTTTTAGATTAAAGTGTTTTGTAAAGAGAATGCAAAATTTTCCCAATTGTGTTTGGAATTATTTTTTGGTTTTCACTCAACACAGTATTCTTAAACACTGTTAAATGTTAATTAAATGCCTTGCACACACACAATGAAATTTCATACAAATAGCTGCTACTTTTTGTCACTTGAATTGAAAATTTCAGTTTTCTGAGGCATGAAAATTCGGTTCTTACTTTGGTATGCAACAGCTTCACTCAAAATATCAGCTAAAATAAAAAAAAATTAATAAATAATAACCGTCAATAATATCAAGATATACTTTTATTTTCAGAGGCAATCAAATTCAAAATATAGTTACTATTCCTAACAGTAATCCTTTGAGCATGATTACATTTAGAGCTACTGAGCTCAAATAGCAGAATTGGAGAAATGCTTAAGATTTAACAGTCACTTCACAAACAATTAAAACAAGAATTCAATTCATTCGAGAAAATTCAGAAGGATATTTCTTTGTACAAAACTCTTTTGTTCAAGATAAAACAAAAGATGTTTTCACTGCTGGAAATATCACCACAATATCTTTATACAGTGAAATCTGCAAGTTGGTCACTTGAGGTGCAGTATTTTAGTGGATAACTTAGGCAGGTGGTCAAGTCTTGTAGAGAGTTACTTTAAAACAGTAGATTTTTTATTTTTTTTAAATAATTCTCTAAAACACCATTACAGGGTTGCCACAGAAGAAATGGAATAAAAATAGTTGCTTTAGTAGCATAAAAGCACAAAAATAGCAGCCTAAATAGTAGCCACGGCTCATTGACAAACAAGTCTTAATTAACTTGTTCAGTGATGGGTACTTACTTATTACATTCGGATCTTATATTTCTACATAAAGAGTTGCTATGAATACAGTGTAATTTATAAAAAAGCAATTGCATTTTTATATGAAATAAACACGTTTCCGAGCATTAACTTTTAAAACTGAAATAAGTATTTCATATCTACCAAAGATTAAAAATATCAATGAATAAGGAGTGAAGTAAAAAAAAAGATTGCAATATGAGAGAGAAGAGCAAGGTTATTAATAGAAAATAAACATACTTGAGATTTAAACACACAATAGCTGATCTCTTATTTAGATATGTGTATAATATTGAGCTACTTGATTAATGAAATTCTAAGACCAAGAGGAGACAATAACAAAAACATTGTTTACTTTTTTTCACAAATTTAACAATTATTTTATAATATTGGAAAAATCACCCAATAGACAATTGCTAGAGATAATCAAAAATTTTAAAAAATCAATTTGAAATTACATGGCAAAGAAAATATATATATATATATATATATATATATATAAAATATTTTTTGGAAAAAATATTTTTTAAAACTAGATTATTAACTAGGCTGAAATATTTAGTTATTGTAATTAACTTGTATGATCACTAAAACTTACAAGAATTTTGACACAAATTATATTATTCTCGGCCGAATTTTTCAAGTGGGCGTGACAAAATGACACCCGTGCAAGTTTGTACTACAGAAGTTGAAATGTAACAAAGATTAAAAATTATGGTAAGTTCAAAGTTATTGAGCTCCAAGATGCAGAATCTGATAGTAAATGGGCACTAGAAAGTTTTTCCGAAGCCTATGCAATCGTAATTCGAAATACGTAAAAAATCAAGACCAAGCCTTTAAAGAGCGAAAAACAGAAAAAATGCGTAAATTTTACTCGAAGTTTGTAAAAGTTAGCAGGCTAGGCTACTTTCAAAACTTTTCATTGAAAAGAAAGAAGGGATTGTAGTGGAAACGAAATTCTTACTTTCCAAAAATACAGAAAAAAAACACGTCTGTCTATGTGATGATTGGGTATTTCGGACATATCGTTGCAATCCTTCGCCGTGCAACACCGCGGATATTGTGGTCGAGCACCACTCCATTGGCTGCCAGTGTTCGAGAGAAAAGGTAAGGGTTACAGAAAAATAAAGAGAAAAGGCGCATATCGCGATATTGAAATGCATATCGCATGCACACGGCACAGCTTCTGTGTTGACTACCAAATCACCCATGAAAAAAGCAAACTAACCCCTTTCATTGGCAGCAGTGTCAGCTTCATTGGCAATTGCTTCAAGGTCAGTATGAAGTGTAGGCAGTCGCTTGGGCCAAGATGGAAGTTTGAAAAATTATGGCACAATTTTCCGTGAAATAAAAGAAAAATTTTTTCTCAAAAATATTTTTTGGTTCATTTGAATAAAAGAATTTGAAAAGAGGCAAAAAAAAAAAGTCGCCTAATAGTTGCCTCTTGGAAAAATTAGTTGCTTTTTCATCCGATTTCGAAGAAAATAGCTGCCATAGTCGCCTGATGCTGAAAATAGTTGCAAATAGTTGCTTTTTAGTCGCCTGTGGCAACCCTGCCATTAGAGAAATGTAACCTGAATCTCTTACCAATGTATCCTATCTACTTACAATGTATCCTAAAATAAATATCTTAATAATTATGTAAGTTACTTATATGATAGTAAAGATTTCCTAAAAATACATAATTTTTCAAAATGGCTACATCAGATAGAAGAAAAAAGAAGAAACTTATTTAAATAATAAAAGTGTGCTCATGGTTGTTTTTCCATTAGGTTAACTTACAAAGAAGTTTAAACAGACTTATATGCTTCATCCATCCAGACAAGTACTGGTCTAATATTATTGCATAAAAAGTATCCAAGAGAAATTTTTTAGTTTTTTTACCTTTGCAAAAATATACAAACAAATAAATATAATAATAATTAGGCGGTCAACTTACAAAGGTTTTCTTATAATGCCCCTACTCAAATTTGGCGAACAGAAGTGGTCAATATAGACAGGTGGTCAACTTAGGTGGTCTACAAAGGTTTCCCTGCATTATACAGGGGGTACCGGTACAGCGGCGACTAACTTTCAGAGTGTTTAGGGGGTACAGAGACGACTCGGAATCACATAGGAATGCAGGGTCCCAGACGCTTTCCTGGCCCGGTAGGGACGGCACAAAAATCAAGAAAGAAAGGAAAAGAACGGGGTGAGAAAACATGTGTATTTTTCGGATTTACAGCAAAATACAAAGAAAAACCAACATAAAGAGACAAAGATGTTCATCAAAGTAGGTGTTCGAAATTACGACCCCCCGCCGTGATGCAATCTTCACATCTGCGGCGCATTGACGAACGAACGTTAGCGAAAATACGGAAAATCAGGAAAGAGTCTGGGACCCTGCATTCCTATGTGGTTCCGAGTCTTCTCTGTACCCCCTACACACCCTGAAAGTTTGTCGCCGCTGTACCGGTACACCCTGTATAATATAGGGATAATTCTGTTCTTGACAAAAGGGGTCAACTTAGACGGGTGGTCAACTTTACAGATTTTACTGCACTTTTGAGGTGTAATTGAGAGAGGAAGCAGGAAGACAGCATCCCCCTACTTTTTTATTTTAACACAAGCATTCCCCTCATTCTTTTAAATTTGAACATGAAAATCCTCCCAATTTCTGATGTTCGCATATGTAAGCATCCCCCCACCTTTTTTTCGATAGTTACACCACCGACTTAAAATACTGCATAAAAAAAAGTTGCTAATGATTAAAATGCTGCTACATCAAAGCTAATCTTACACGCCTGTTGAATTAGATAGGACAACATTTTGAAAAATAAAAGTTAAGTTCCTTATTTTTTCTATGCTTTTATCTTATTTTAAATTATACATCCGCATACTAAGATTCTATTTCCTTTACCAGTGATGAAAGTAAATTTAGTTTCTGTTTCATTATGTCACATTCTGAACTCTTTTGGGTACATACATCCTTAAAACGACATTTAAAATCCTGCGGATAAGCTGAACTTCCAAGTGAGTAATGTTTTCAGAATAATATGGTTTAATTACTAAACTTCAGATTCTTGTTGTCATGAGCTTACTGCATAGCTGCCACGGTTATTGTTATCTGATTCCCCCCCCCTCCTCCCATATAGGATTTATTTTTTATCTAGGACCATTCCATGAATAAAGATAAATTTGGTCAAGCACTCGTAAAAAGTACCACATAATGTAATAATCTAATATAAAGACACTTAACTTAAAAG
Source organism: Octonoba sinensis (assembly GCA_038502835.1). Lineage (NCBI taxonomy): Eukaryota > Metazoa > Arthropoda > Arachnida > Araneae > Uloboridae > Octonoba > Octonoba sinensis. Next base: position 12,165,697 of record CM076601.1, on the reverse strand, counting down.
CAGAAACTGTTAACATCTCTATGTATTCATAATGGAATTATGCAGATATAACACCAAGAGAATGCATAAGACTTGATACAATGTCTCCAAAAAGGTACCATTCATAAATGATGTCACGCTTCGAGGGGGAGGGGGGGTTCGTGAAATTGTGACAAGTGGAGGGGTAACAAGTGTGACATCATGCTTATACAATATAGCAATAAAGGGTGGAGAGGGGTCAAATACATGGGAAAAAAGCCCGACATCCGTGGGTGAAAGTAAAAAGATTTCAAAGGACCGAAGTTAAAAAAAATTATGTAACTCCAAAAACATGCATTTTCTAGAAATCTTGTTAATAATTTGCATGTATTAATTATTTATCTTTTTCCCACCGAAAATAACTAAATAAATATTAGCAATAACAGGATTTAAAAATTAAAGTGGGAACTTTTAAAATAATTACTAAATTTATTATAATTACCAACACCATCACACATACTAAGCAGTATCAGAAAAACAGTAATACAGTACAGAACCTCTTATCTGGGAAACCAGAAAACCGGAATTTTTTCATGAATTTCCCGCCATTTCTGAAAAGTTCGCGCTTTTTGCCTATTTCATAATACGCATTTCTTCGTTACAAGTAACATATTTAGTGTTTATAAGTTGAATAATTTAGTCTAGAAACGATGTTTTTTTAGGGGAGGGAACATAACCTTACTTGCAGAAGAAAATTAGGAAAAAACATTTCTAAAACGAAACTTGAGAAAATCCCGACGCTTTCTCTATTGTATTTCAATAATTAAACACGGAAGACATATGTGATTTAGATTCTTATACATTTATTTAATTGTCTGGTGAGTATTTGAAGAATTCCAACAAAAGTCAGACTATATGAAAGTTCGAAAAATTTCTAATACCGCAGAGTCCCAAATTTTCCGTAATAGTTATTGATTCTGTAATATTATTGTTGTTGATTTTTATCCTTTAAAGTTTTTTTTCTTTCAATATTTCTTAATTTAAAAGTACCAGTATGGGATCTCAAATTCGGAACGCTCGAGGCCACGATTTTTCCAGAATTCAGAATTTTTCGGATTTTGAATCCTCATTCAAAAAATTTTGCAAGTAGCATCAGAGCCCATATAATTTGCCCTGGAAGTTTTTATTAGCATTATGTTCATTTATAGCATTTTTTATTATCGTATATACTCTCCTATAAGTCGTGAAATTTAGCACAAAAAACGAAGTTGGAGTCGGCTTATTTTCGAGGCAAAACAGTGAAAAATCTAGACACTTTTCCAGATCTTTTTTTAACCTCTTCAATTAAGCAATAAAAGAAAAAAAATCCGTCAAATTCTTATATGATTTAATGTTCTCTAACCACTTATTAAAGACTTTTAATTGCAGTAAAAGATCAGGCTATTGGGAAAATGCGACCATCGCCAAATTTCAATTTCGCAAATGTTCTGTATTACGCGGAAATTTGAGATCATTTTTAAAAAATAAACATGAAAACTACAAGAAATAAAAAAAAGATATTTAATGATATTAACTCATAATTAAAGCCACAATTAATAAAAACTCTAATTGCAAAAACGAACCCTTTTCAGAAAATCACGAAAAATTTTTTTTTGAAAACATTTATTTTTACATTTATTTTGATTCTTTTTAAAATGCCTATTTCCAAAAGAAAAAACGGTGCAAAATATTTCCCAATGTTTCTTCAAAAAAACAAAAGTTTTTTTTTCCCAAAAAGTTCCGGATTTTGGGATTTCAAATTTAGGGTATTTCTTTACTATTTTCTACTTATTTTGAAGTATTATTACCATTTGTTATTGTAATTTGGGTTCGATAAACCTCCGAATATCGGCATTTTTTAGCGATCCAAAAAACCGGGAAATTCAGTTATCCGGGATAGTGATGGTCCCGAGCATGCCAGATAAGAGGTTCTGTACTGTAGCACATTTTATATCAGTATTAAAATACCGAGTGCCGAGTATTTTGTCCTTTTAAATCTAAAGATTTACAAAAAAAAAAAAAAAAAGAAAGAAAGAAATCCGTCTATAGACGGAATACTTTCACCCATGTCGACATCATTTATAAACAGCCCTAAAGTAATATTCAAATGTAAATTGTTTAAAATTGATTGTACACAAGCAAAAAATCTTTAAGGAAAAAATGTGGGAAAAGTTACTTTCAAAAACATCTTATTTAGCTTTATCTTGCGACAAATTCTGTATGGTATCCAGCAAAACGTATGGCACTTCATTACAAGCTGCTTTTAACATGTATAGGAATTTTTATTTTGGAATCAAGTATGAGTGTGACTAATTAGCAAACAAAAGATAATACAGAACAAATCGCAACATATAGTGTAGATAGAAATAAAATTTCACGTTAATTTAAAGCACAAATGAGCATTAAAGCGTTTTAATGCTCATTTGTGCTTTAAATTAACGTGAAATTTTATTTCTATTACTGTTTACTTGCACAAAGTTAAATTATTATTATATAGTGTAGCTGTTGCTAGCTATGAGAAGTGCTTTAATGAAAGAATTTCTGAAGTTGATAATTTTATGCATAAAGGGGTTCCTTGCAGGGTTGGCAGGTTTTTGACATGCGACGGTTTTAACCGGTTTTAGCCATGGATAAAACCGGCTTGTCAAAAACGTCAAAAACCTAATTTGTAAAAAAAAAAAATTATAAAAGAAATGATTTAGCAGAATTGGATAGACTTTAATCAATAAATTTTAAATAAAACTGCATAAATGCATTAAAACTGCAGAGTGTAAACTACAAAAATACATTCTTGCTGTCGCACAGCTGGAATCTATGCCTGAGAGTGATTTTATTCATAAGAATTGTGTTTAAGAATAAATTAATTGTTTTTTAAGTGCACAAGCGTGGGTTTCTGTTTTCTGCTGCTGTAGGAAGGGTTTTAAGTCCTAAAACACAACACATCTTTTGCTGTGCCCTGCCAGTGCATTCTTGAGAGACATTCTATTTGTAGCATATTTTGTGAACGTAAACTGATAATAGACTATTATGTGACAATTTTTTTAATAGAAATTATCAAACACTTATTTAATGAATCATTTCCTTGTAAATGTATACTTTCAATTACTTTCAGTAAAGATGTACACGTAATAAATCCGTAATTATATTTGTAGTAATTAGAATTGTGTAGGTTTAATCTAATATTTTGCATTGAAATAAATTTAGGCTTTTAAACTTTTTTATGGATAAAAGCAGAAAGTAATCCATCACAATTGAAATCTAATGCAGGTATGTACTTTTCAATGGATAGGGCATATTCAAAGATGCTTTCCTACCAGTACAAAGAAATATTGACACTAAAACAGCTTTTCTTAATTTCCCTCCTGTATCCTTGTCAAATATGTCAACACCAGAAAGAAATACGTGTAAAAAGTTGAAAATTAAGTCATAAACAAAGAAAATTATATAAATTAATATTTAATTATAATTCAATGTATACTAAAACTAAGGAACATTATAATTAAACAAAAACCATGCTGTACCTTGCTATTATAACCAGCCTTCTTTTTTTATTTTTAGCATATTTAAACTGTATTGGGGTTTTTGACGGTTAAAACCTGGTTTAAACCTATGTCACGTCAAAAACTAGTAGTTTTTGACAGCTAAAACCCAACCCTGGTTCCTTGTAATATTGAAACACTTGTATGCTTTTTTTTCTTTTTGTAACTTTAGCTTCATTAAATATTTGTTTATTTGTTTCGAACAAAGGTCAACATTCCATTTCTTAAAATGCATACAAACTATTTTTATTATAGGCATTATAAAATACACTATTTCCTGCATTCTAGTTGGGAAACCAAGGAAGTTTAATGCACAATATTTCCCACTTAGCTGCGCACTATTGTAACAGATGGCCCCCGCTGAATGAAGAAAAAACTTATTATTAAAAAGGTCAAAACCAAGTAAAGATAAATATATGAAACTAATATAAGCTAATGTATGCAACTAAACACAAATAAATCAGGAATCGGTATTTCAGGAAATAGAACATCTATTTTATTAGAATCATTTATACATACAAAGATGTATCTTAGAACAAATAATTATCTCATTTATTAAAAAAAAACAAATCCACATCAAAACTTCTTGAATTGTTGATTGCATTAGGCGCTCTGGCCTAAGAGACTTAATAAACTACACAGCATCAAGTTACTGCAAGTTCAAGGAAAGAAAAAAAAAAAAAAAGAAAAATGAATTGTAAAAAAGATAAGAAAAACTACAAAATTCGTAGTTTGGAAAAAAGTTGAACAAATTAAACATATGAAAATGCCGATTAACAGTAACATGAATGCACATAAAACAAACACTAAATTAACCACACTAAATTTTCGCACTGATGAAATCTGCGACAAGGCAAAGAATAACAACATCCATCGAAAATGATCTTTGAAATAACGACAAAAATAACTTCCAAAAAATATTAATTATTTTTGAATCTATGTCTGTTTTAGTTCTCTTTTCGAATTCATCTGCAGACCTTCCGAACCTCTTTTTTTGTGAAATATTTTAAGTATTTTGTAGCTCAAAGCTATAATTTCATCACAAATATTAATTTTCGATCATCTGAGAAAATTTCTTATAGTAATGAAAAAATATATAATTTCCTCCTAGAAAGCATTCACAAATGCCTTTCCAGATTTAACGCGTTAGAGAACTTTTTCCGATATAATCACGAGGGTGGTTTCACCTTAGCATGTATCTTCAAATGTCTCTTCAGGATATAACTCTGAGCAAATGTCTTTTCACATTGCTTACAAGAATACGGCCTTTCCCGAGAGTGTATCCTCAAATGTCTCTTCAGGGTATAACTCGAAGCAAATGCCTTTTTACAGCACTCGCAAGAAAAAGGCTTTTCCCGAGTGTGTATCATCCTCACATGCATCTTCAAGATCGAGCTCTGAGAGAACGAGCTCTGGCAGCGCTCGCACGAGTAGGGCTTCTCTTTGGTGTGCGTCCGCAAATGCACCCTCAGGTGCGAGCTGTCCTGAAAAGCCCTCTGGCAGAGATCGCACGAGAAGGGCTTCTCCTTCGTGTGCGTCCGCAGGTGTCTTTTCAGGTTCGAGTTGCAAGTGAACGTCTTCTTGCAGTGTTCGCAAGAAAACCCCCTTTCGTCGGAGTGGATCCTGGTGTGCACGTTCAAGGTCGAAACCTGAGAGAACGATTTCTTGCAGACTCCGCAGGTGTGGGGCTTCTCCCTCGTGTGCACCCTCCAGTGCATTTTCAAATCCGAGGGCCGAGAGAACGCCTTCCGACAGGTGTGGCAAGTATGCGCCTTCTGGGGAACGACTCTCATCGGCTTCGACCCGCCCGCGAGTCTCTTCTCGGAATACAGCTTCTCCTTGGCGTGCAGTCGCATGTGGTTCTTCAAGCTCACCCCGTACGAGAACGCCATCTTGCATAATTCACACGAGTACGGCTTTTCGTTGGTATGAATCCTCAAATGTGTTTTCATGCTCGAACTGTTAGCCAACGTCTTTTTGCAGAATTCGCAGGTATAAATTTTTTGTCTCTTGTGCGTCCTCCTATGCACTTTCAACAGCGCCATATCGGTAAACGTCGATTCGCAGCAATCACAAGCGACCGCGTTTTCTGTAGCATGCATCGTGATGTGTGTTCGGGAAGGGGGGTTTTACGGGACGGTACCTTAATACAAGCCCAATCTAGATTTTTTTCCCTTTAATACAGGATATCAGATATCAAAGACTGATTTTCTAGCAAATGCTGGAGCATCACAACTTCATGTCTTCTTTCTAAGAGCTCAGAAGATTAGAAGCTTGAGTTCAGTAATCACAAAAATAATAATTTTTTGGAGTTAACCATTTGCAACATGACAGCAAAAAGTAATTTTTACAATAAATATTTTAAGAAGACCTCAGACGTCTGAAAATGAAGAAATAGAATTCTTCCCCGAAAATGTGTCCCGCAAGAGCACATCTGAAGTCTAAGTCACACTAAAATTCTGGTCACTTATAATAAACACTCCACGATGGTGTTTCAAATTCGCATTGTTGGTCATGTGTTTTTATATAACTCTATAAACTGTCCTTTTCAATGAAAGAGTTTTGTAAAGAGAATGAGAGTTTTTCAAAATTATGTTTAGTTTTTTTTCGGTTTTGTTTTTCATTCAACAAAGTAAATGTATTTGCCAGACACTTAAATGTTGATCAAAAGCTGTGACATACACACACACTGAAATTCCATAGAAATAACTAGCCTTCTTTTTAAATCGAAACTGCTACTTTGTCACTTGTGTCCAAACAGGAAATTTCGGTTCTCTGAAGTATGAAAATTCTTAACTTAGTATTCAACAGCTTCGTTCAACAAGCCAGCTAAAATAAAAATAAATAATGCCGTCAATAATACAAAAAGATTCAAAATATTTTCAAAGGCAATCATTTTCAAAAATATAGTTATTCGTCCTAACACTATTCATTAAAGCATGCTTACACTTGAAGCTACTAGGCTAAAACAGCAGAATTTGTGAAGTGCTTAGGAGTTTAAAAGTCACTTTACGAAAAATTAAAACAGGAATTCCTAATTTAATTGTAAATTCAAAACAACATTTTTTTGTACGGAATATCACTAAAATTTATTTCCGCAACCGAAACGATGAAGTAAATATATTTCATGAAATGTCCTTTCTTACAGTTTAAGGTTAAAATAAATAGACGAATAGAACATTAAAACAACGCTCTAGGTAATGACGGACGAGTAAACCGGCATAATTAAATCTGATTCTAACACAAAACTTCTCTAACCAAAAGAATATTATCAACGGAAAAGATGGCTAACAATAGAATTTTCTCGAGATCCGCCCTTAAGAAAAGAAATATCTTTTTCTTTTCGTATTTAAGACATACATTGTACATACTCTGAGGAGGAGGGGGCTTTTAGAATATTTCAGAAAGATATGTTCTTACAGTTCACAGCTGAAAACACATTTGATGATTATACTCCATAATTTATTTTTATCACTAAATGTTTTGAAATGATGTCCAACTTTTAAATTTACAAAATAGATGGCAAAAATGCATGAAATTCTTGCACAAAGTAACCTTTGCTACATCAACTGAGCTGAACACTTTTTAATGGCTTTTTTAAATCCTTAATATTAAATTGCATGATTGTGCAAAATTCAGTCACCCCAAGGCATTTTAAAAACCTTATCATCATCTTTTGAAATGACCGACATGAATATCAAATTATATGAAGAGATGTACAGATTTTCATAATAAATATTTAAAATGAAAATATAAAATAAAAATTTTTAAAAATCATTTTGTTTTTTATCTGGTGCATGTTATGGATTTAGTATTTCAGTTTTAAAATGAAAGATATAATATTTGACAAACAAATCACTTGTAAATATCTACACAAGCCATGAGAACTATTTATATGAAACACAAATTGGCAAAAATTGTTTTCCTTACTTTCATATAAATCCAAAAAATTTCTTTGACAAGTATACTAAAGAAAGTTCTTCTTATAAAAAGGCTCTGTAAAAAGAAAAAATGGCATGATTAATTTTACCTTATAAACCTCTAATAAATCTAAGCATGACACAAACTTAAAAGAAAATATTTCAATATGCAGTCTGAATTTCTATAACATAGAGCAACATAGCAAACGTGTCACTTGATTAGTACTAATAGCATAAATATTTGCAATTCACAGCATTAATCTTTCCGAAAATAATCTCCAAGAACTTCGTTACAGTAACATTATGGAGTTATACAATTTCAGACATGAATAAGTAATTAAAATACATAATAAAAAATAATACAGTAAAACCTCTCAATAAGGGACACTAAAAGGACTGGAAATTTTGTCCCTTAAATAGAGGTGTCCCTTCATAAATTGATGCATGCACATATAGTGTATTAACTTTTTTAAACTTTTTCATACTAAAGATGTATTACCATCTAAGCTTGAATACTGAAAACGTTTCACGCATACAAATTATAAGTCGAAATTATTGAAATTTAAAATTTTTTTATTGAAAAACTAAAATTTTGGCATAAATGCCGTATTGGCAAAGTTTTGTAGCTTACAGAAATGTATTTGAAGTCATCTATGAGATGGATTTGTTTTAAAGTACAAAATTCGGGCAATACAGCTTAAATTACATTTCGTGTCCTTTTCCCAATCCCTGCATAAAAACGTGTTGGTAGTCGGGTACTGTATGGCAATGCACACATGTATTCCATAGTACAAGAGAGGGAAAAGCCTTTACAAGTAGGTTTTGGCTAGCACTTTAAAATACACTTGTTTCTTTGGTCATGCTTCTAGGACTCAGACTAGTACTTTCAGTAGTTAATTTTTAGAAAAAAACTTTCATTTTTCCAGTAAATTGTTCTTATCTATATAACTTTAATTTTAGATATTTTTCTCTGTGAATGTCACTTAAATAGAGTGTCCCTTATTCAGAGGTAAATACATTGCGGTCCCTATGCAAAGGGACTGGGACCAGAAAAAGTGTTTCTTAATTAGAGGTGTCCCTTAAAGGAGGTTTCACTGTATATCTAAATACAGAATTTTGCAGAATGAAGATTTTAAATGTATCATTACTTAAAAATGGGCTTTTAAGATTTTTCTTCAAGCAAAAGTAGATTCAAACATTAAAATAAGCGTTCTTGAATGAAAAAATAAATATTCAGAATTATTTCCAATAACTTTGAGTGGCTCATACTCTCAAAATAACACAAATTGTAATTAAAAAACAATTCTGGAAGATTTCCAGTATGCCTCGGGTGTAAATATATACATTGAAACTTTGAAACTAATGTTTGAAAAAAATTCTTTTGCACTATATATATATGCACACTCTTGAATAGTAGACATAGCATTTTGTTGGAATGACAAAACTTTCCCTTCATAGGGAGCTATTTTTAGTTGTTAGAGCATATGATTTTATAAATGAAAAAATATTAAGAGTTAAAATTTAAAATATTAAGAGTCATTTCGTTCATAAAACAGAAAAATTATTAAAGTGCACTACGTAAAATATTTAGTACTCATATAACATGACACAATTGCTCGATTTATTTCAACTTTCAACAGCAAAAAAAAATTCTCTTTTTCTGTACTTAGAGTTTTTCTGTGCTATTATTCCTGGAAGGGTTAAATTTAAATGGAATCATTCCAATAAATTAAAATTTGTATATTATAAAAAATAGCTACTTATGAAAGTAGTTTTTTTTTTTTTGCATATTGTTCAAGATGTCATATTATATTTATAAAGGGAACATTAAAAAAAATATCTAAATCTTTAAAAATTTTAAATTTTAAAAATCACAATATTTGTTTCTTAATATATGTAGGAATCAGCAGTACTAAAGGTCAAGACTCAGAAATTTTTCAAGTGGCCACAAGATCCAAAATATCTAGTGGCCAAAAGCGTCACGCCCAGAATTTGAAGATTGGTCGTGATTTCCAAGCACAAATTGGGGGGAAGGGACAGAAAGAAGGTTAAATTCCCAAATTTAACCTGCATAAAAATGTGTTTTGTGTATTTTTAAATGAGAAATACTAGACCATAAATCTATTTAAGCATTATTTATTTACATCCTGTTTAATAATAAATAGGTGGTGGACATATGAAGTACTACTCTGCATAATAACACAATATAACAGAGGATATATTGTTTAAAACATCAATTTCTACCAATAAAATCAATTGATATTTTTTTAAAATGTCAATTCCAATGTCAAAACCAAGTTATCTTTTTTAAAAAGTCATTTAATTGAAATTACAAACCCTGATTTCAATCAAAGAAACATGGCCTTCTACTTTTATAGTCTGTGTAGTTAGAATCGGTGTGTCAAGGTCACACAACTCAACCTTTTTCCATTCTGGTCGCCATGGTTGCTGTGCTAGAAGCTTTTTCCCCACGATAGTTCGGCGAACATAACTAAATTTGTTGTTTTAGTTATAATAATAATAGACGGATTCAAATCAGATTTATTTCTCAATGGCAAAAACAGATTGCGTCAGATAAAGTATTCTAATGTTTTGAACCAATCTAAATCTTATTCTAATACTTTGATATGTTTCAGAAAGCTATTGTATACCTCATTTATTGTATTTTTTATTTTGTAAATGTTAAAATCTTATCTAAACATTCCAGATTTAATTTATGAGAAATTTAATTGCATTTACTTTGTATCAAAAACAAATAAATGGAGAATAAGTTCTTTCTTATTACATCTTCTCAATTAATCTAATATTTTGAATCGGAAGTGCCGTCATGCAATTGCCTTAACTGCAGTGCGAAAAAAAGTCTGGCTCTGTTATCTTTCTTGCGTGTTGAAATGGGGACAAAGCAGGAAACGCGACCTTGATGCGCCTATTCTAATTACACAGACTATAACTGTATCATTCCACCATAATTCTATAATTTGATCCGGGTTAAAATCATTTAAATTCACTTTTGCATTTTTTATAATTAACCTATTTTCTATGCTTTCTCGGCTCACCAAAGTTGATCTATCGTTGATAATATTTTTTACGCTGCTCCAAATTCGCTCTACTTCAGCACTACTTGGTGGAATTGTAATTAGTGCCATAATCAATTCTTTCATAATTTTAAAGTTACTAAATTTCTCAGAATGCAACTTTTCCGGCCGACTTGATAATTGAATGCTTGGTCTGAACAAATCAAATATAAGTTTACGCAGTTGTTTCCACTCTTCCAAAGATCTTTCCTTGGGGAATTTAAACAATGCACACACTGGTAATAGTTCATTTTCTCCATATCTTTGCATTTCTATTTCTGTTAGTGGAAACATAGCAGAGTCTAATTTTTGTGCCATGCGGGTACAAGCACAGTTTCCTGGTCCATCATCTCCAAAAAACCTCTCGGAGACATTGCTACTCATACTGGTGCATGTGTTTTTGATCTCGGCAAGGTGCTGGTTTGTCTGGTTACTGACGTAAACAGAGAGCTTTTTGTACATAAAACACTATTTTTAAATTTAAGTTGTTCAGGTTCTGAATCATCAATTATAAGAAGAAAATTTTGTAAATATTTACCATTACTTGCAGCCAGTTCACCAGAGTCTTCAAACTGAATTAAGTCCAATTGCAAATTTTTGATGCACTGTGTTGCATCACATATATTAATGTTAATTTTTTCTAAATACGAAGTTGCTTCAGAAATGATTTCTAAAAAATCTCGAAATTCATGCAAGAAAAATACAGTATCATACTGCAACAGATCTTTCAAGATGGATTTTGCAGAGCTAATAACATTAGTTGTGTATCTTGACTGAGATGACACAACATCTGTAAGGTGCTGAACAATCTCGTAATTTTGTACAGCAGCAATTACAGAGCTTTCTAATGAATTAGCCCATCTGGCTTAAAAGAAAGCACTTTCGCATTCAGATTAAGTGCTTCAACAGTTCTATGTAGCTCTCTAGTAAGCTTAAGGCTAGTTCTGTAAAAAGTATTCACTGATCTTAAGAGTGCCATTAATTTTGTAGCTGCTGTACTTTTTTTCACCGAATCTTTCAAACACAAATCAAGCAAATGATTGTAACAATGAATATGTAACAATGATGAATGATTGTAACAATGAATATACATTGGAGATTGCAAGATCTTTACCAACCCCCCACTATGTTTACCAACATTAACTGATGCTCTGTCGACGGTTATGCATATTAAACGATCTTCTCATTTTGGAATTTTACATATTTGCAGACATTCAGATACTTTTCGCCAAGCCTTCAGCATTTGCATTTTCAATTTCACAAAGCCCTATTAATGACAAACGTCCCTAGTCTAAAAGGCTAAAATTAGCTAGGGTTGAATTTGTCCCCCCCCCCCCCCCCGGCTTTTCAGTGACCAAGGAGGATTCCCTTTTTCCACTAATTTTTTTGATTTGTACTCTGTGAATAGAAAGAATGAAGATAAGTCTGCATTCACAAAGGGCTTAAAACGTTCCCAAAAAAGGAACAAGTTGGCAATTTTCCCCCAATGTTATTATATATGATACATAAGGTTCCTAGATTCTTCTTTACATTAATGGGAATAAGATGGCAGTTGAAAACTGACATACTCCATTTAGTGTGTATTGAACTATCAGTTTAGAATAGTAGTTTCGTTTCGCAATGTTTTGAACGCGTGTCCGCTTGTTGCGGGAACATCGCGCAAACTAAATTTTTTTGAGTGGGATAAAAAAAATATTGCGGGAATCGCGCGGCCTAGCGTAAATACTGCTCTAATAGAGCTACCTTCAAAGGATAATATAGCTTTGTTAAAAGATACAGTATGGGACCCCAAATTCGGAATCCGGAACTTTTTCAAAAAAAAATCAAATATTTTGACCCTTTTTTTTGGAAATAAATATTTTAAAAACAAGGAAAATAAAATGTAACGAACATGTTAAGATCGGAAATTTTCAGGCAGTTTTCAAATCATGTACAAAAATGTTTCCATATTTGAGATTGCGATTTCTAAAATGGTTTTCCCCGATTAGTTTTTAGCAATTACTGCTTTAATTCCGAGTTAATAGCATTAAATTTTTATGTTTTTATTTCCCTGTAGTTTTATTATATCTATTATTATTATTATTTAAAAGAGCTCGAATTTTAACACGATACAAAAAATTCGTGAAGTTGAAGTTCGGAGTTTCTCGCGTTTTCCCGATGGTCTGTTCTTTTACTGCAATTAAAAGTCTTTAGTAAGTGACTTAGAAAATATAAAATCATATCAGAATGTCATGGAACTCTTTTCTTTTATTGTTTAACTAGCTGAAATGCTCGGCGTTGCGCGGGTAATATTGCATCATTCGCAGGCCAAGTGACGCATGTCCAAAATGCTGTTAAAAATATATAAGGTAAAATTTTCGCAAAAAAATCCAAGTAGCAGATTTGCAACAGTCCTTAAGAATCCTATTTAAATAGTAAGTCATTAAAAACCCCTATTGCATTGAAAAGAACTTCATAGAAAAGTTCCTTTGAGAACAAAAAACACAGTTCATAAAAATCCACATTAAAATGCCAGTTCATAAAAATTGCTATTAGACTAAGGGCAACAGTAGCTAAAATGCATATATGCAGCGGGATGATTGTGCAAAAATGATATCAAAAGTCCGTGAAAATCACGGTTGCAATATAGACAGCATCACATCTAAAAATTTCCATCAGATTAAGAGCAGTATTATCTTTAAAAAAAGTCCATCAGATGAAAGACAACGATCCCCCCTTCTGCTACAATAAAGAAAACATTCCTTAAAGCCTCCCATTTGAATAAAGACAACTATTCCTAAACATCGCTAATAGAATAAGGACATTAGTCTCCAAACACCCCATTAGAATAAAGACGTTTAGTGCCTAAAAGTACCCATTAAACTACAGAGCTTTAAGAGCTGCTGTTCTTATAAAACTACCAACCGACCCCTTTAAATTCCCCTTCAAAATAAGGACAACAGTTCCTAAAAATCCCACTTACAAAATCGTCAAAACATTTCCTGAAAATTCAATTAAATATAGCAGTTTTATAAAATTTGGATAAAAACGGAAGAAAGAAAAGCATTATTTTCAAAGGCAAATGTGTATTTAAATTAGAAAATATTTTGTACTGAACCAATGCTGACGTGTTAAAGTAAGGTTGATAGAAAGAAATAACTAAATTCTGTCCAAATGACGCCAAATAGACAGTAAAAAAATTAAATAATTTATAAAATAAATAACTTGAGTAAAATATGAAATCAATAAAAACCGCTACGTAAAAAATTAAAATGAAGCAGAAGATCGCCAAACTGATTGCACTGCAGTAATGGAAGCTTAACGCAAATGCGCCATGATCCTATAGTGTAAATCACGCATTGAATTAAATGAGAACAATATTACTAATAAGGATTATTGGCGCGGTTTGGAAATAACAAAATAGTATACTGAGAACAATTTACTAGATGGTGGGCGAAAAAAAGAATCAACACTTGGCGAAATTTTAAATTTCATCAAAAATAAATCCCGATACAGAAAACATTCCAACCTAGTTTTTATCCAAGAAATAAATATAAATAGCCAAAAAGAAAGAAAATCATCCTGAAGATAAAGTAATTAAAAATCGTCTGCTGGTAATAATCCACAAATTCTGCAAAAAAAATGAAATGTATTTTTAGAATTTGTTTCGCTCATAAAATGGCATGAATAAGGATAAAACAGCATTTTTTCAATCTCACCTTAACAGAAATCATCTTGATGGCGACAAAAGTAATATTTATTTTGGCGAAAACACGCAAATTGAGCAGATAAATTCAGAGGTAAGCCTTGCTTTAAAGTTCGAAAACGACTTTAAATGAATATTGCGCGTGTTCTATTCGTTCTACGAACTTCTGAAAGAGATCATCTTGTGCCGTTTTTTACGGGCATCAGTATGCTGCAAAAATTGAAAAGGTGTGACGTTTCTTCGATGAGATATTCCTAAAATTAACAGTTTTGCTTAAATTGGAATAAAAAAAGAACAAATTCGAATTTTAGGAAAAACACTTCGAGGTGCACGAGGACCTGACCCAAGGTACCTGCAACCAAAATTTCGTACTTCTGGCCCGTTCCATCTCGCCAGGAGGCGATCGACAGACAGACACACACACACATACACACAAACTTTTGGTTTTATTTATATAGATTAAAGGGGTTCAAATAAAATCCGGAAAATCTAGATTTTTCGATGTTTTGCTTCAAATGTGTCTATGTGTATGTTCGTTTTTTGTGCGACTTACAGGCAAATATATACGGTAATAAAAACCGCTGTACATGAATAAAATGCTAATGTAGAGTTCAGAAGCAAATTACATGGTTTTTTATACTACTTAAAAAAAAAACAATTAATGATGCCACAAAATCTAGAAAATTCCGAAATTCGCAAAGATCACGGCCCCGAGCGTTCCAGATTTGAGGCCCTTTTACTGTAGCTATTTTAGTTAAAATTAAAGTTTGTATTCGAATTTCAGAAATAAAAATTAGAAAATAAAAACACAAAAAATATAGATATGTATAATAATATTAATTTGACTTACCATTCACAATTACTTTCGTCATTCAGCTGACGACGTGGACTCTCTATTCTATCTTTGTTTGCGAAAAACGAAGTTATTTTTCGAGCAGAACAATCTTTTTCGCCGAATTTTGTTATTTTGTTTTTGCTAGCCATCGCAGTGACTACAAATGCACAAGCAAGAGAGATATCGAGACTTTTTTTAATATTAATTGACGAAGGCAGAGCACAACACTTGATCTAGAAAGAAAAGAGGTACCAACTACGAAATCACTCGAACTCGTCCTTTCAGTCCAGAAACAGATTTTTTTTCTGTGATTCTCAAATGTGTCATCTGATTGGAGTAGAAGCGTAAACGAACCCCTTAAAAGAATGATTCCTTTCCCGATGGGTCAAGGCCGTATCCAGAGAGGGGGGCAAAGCTCCTCCCGCCCCCGAAAGTTTTTGCAATGTAGCATATATTCCTCAAACCGTCCGCATCCCTGAAACCTCAACATAAGTGTTTCAAAGTCAGGGCCCCGCCCCCCAGAAAAAAATTTCTGGCTACAGCCTTGCGATGGGTTGTCTGTCAACCAGGATGCTACGTCAAGTGTAGCAGGGAGCGGACAACAAAGTTCGACTTCTCCCCCCCCCCCCCCAGCGTAAAGCTATAAATTCTGTCGCTCCCGCCCAAGTCCCCTACACCACCGAGGGGGAAAGGGGAAAAATTTACTTCCGTTTGTTTTGTTGCTCAGATCGAGTTGCATATTTATTGTTGTACTTCTGTGGGGTGAGGAAATTATTTTCTGAGGAATTCAAATAAATAAATAGAAGGTGCCGACTTCTGCAACGTTTTTTAATCGCCACTTTTGCAAATGAGGTGAATGTGGCGACCGTTAAGCAGTACCATTAAAAATACTATATCTATAAAATCAGAATATTTTTTTTAGTTCAATAATCTAACACTTACCTCATTTTAATTAGCACACATTTTCCTTGGTATAATCACCATCGAGCTTCTCGAGATCTTTATATACTGCAAAATATTTTTAAAAAGATAAAATAATAAAAAATAACATGCCCAATAACAATGTATAAAAATTGCAGTACAATTTGAAATTTTAATTAAATTTTTATACCGAAACAAAATTTTACATAAACGCACAGTAAAACCGCCGTGAACGGACACCCCTCTTATATGGAGTTTTAATTCTCCGGAAACAAAGCATTGAGCCTATATAGAAAATCCTGTCCCGAACACCCCTCTATTAGGCAGAAATACTTTTGTCCTGCTGGTGTATGCTATGGATAGGCTTGCCATATGTCCCGGTTTGATTGGGACAGTCCCGGTATTGTGCTTTTGTCCCGGTGTCCTGCCCAGTTTTATAAATGTCCCGGAAACAGTTGCAAGATGTAATAAAGTAATGAATTTACGTTTTTAAGAATCTTTTATGAAGACATTAAGATGACAGAGCATTAATGAGGGAGTCCACTGCAAGAGCATTGATTGTAAAATAAACTTTGGCCTTTCTTGCTCCGACTTTTATGAAAAAGTCAAGCTTAACAATGTCATCTTGAAAAAGGTACATTCAAGTCAGAAATATGAATGTATATTTCTGACTTGAATGTACCTTTTAGAAATATGATAGAAATATGATTTCTGAATTATGATTAGTCAGTTATTTCAGAAATATGATTAGTCAGAAATATGATAGTATGTTATTCTTTGTTTTCAAACAATTGAAAACAAAGAATAACATTGTTAACTCATTAAGTGCTTTTTTAGTTTGACAAAAATGTTTTTTTGAAATGGTTTTTGTAGTTGGACAAAAAGTTGTAGTTTTTTAAAAAAAAGACTTAGTAATTAATTGTTCAACTAAACAATTTTATGAAGTATTTTAAACTTTATTTTATTAACACTTCTTTCTAGATGGTAGACTAGAAAAAATTTTCATTAAAAAGGAGGGTAGACTAACAATTTAGGGTTCCAGATTCCCCCACTCCCGTTATTTGCCATATTTTTGGTTAGTGAAACCGGGACACATTAGTATGGAAATGGGCATAACGGGGGTCTGGGGATATATGTAATATATATTTTTCGTCAGGGGTAATTTTTAAAAAAATCAATGCAAAATTGTTAGTTTTAGGCCTTTTTTTTAAGCCTCACAACATTCCATATTAATGTGTCCCGGTTTCACTAACCAAAAATATGGCAAGCCTAGCTATGGAGGATTTTACTGTACTTGGGTTTTCAAAAGGAAAGAATTTATATCAATACAAATCAAATTAGCTACTTGATAAGTGACTGATCATTTGATAGTTCGGTTACTACCAGAGCAAACCAATAGCAAATCAGAGTAAAAAAAAAAAAAAGACACAAAATAATGAATAACAAGAAGTTCCATCTAAAACTATATGAGCCAACTTTCCCGAATACACTCAACTTCTAATTTATAATTCCCCTAGCTAATTCTTTCTCTTTCTCATTCAATTTTAATTCTTAATTATTTCAAATATACCTTTTTCAACAGTTAATATATATTCATTCATTCACTCACTCATTCATTCATTTATTCCTCCACTCAATCATTTAATCATTTGAAACTATCCTTAAAAATCACGATAAAAAAAATTCAAAGGAAAATCGACTCATTCAGTTCTAGTTGAGCTTAGCATCTCTATTCTATGTCGTAACATCTTTCTGATAAAGTTAGTTCAAAGCAAATCAGTCTGTTAGATCATGATTTATATAGGATTGAAATTATTTCCCTTTTTAAAAACTTTTCTTCATTATTACTGTTATTGAGCCTTTTTTCATGCTTTATTATTATTTTTTAAAACTTTTATAGGAAAGTAGGCTAAAAAGGAAATATTATCAATCAACCATCTGCAGCACATAAGTAGGAAAAAACAAATAACTTAGCAACATAGCAAAATAGTAGGTAAATATAAGGACCATTTCACAGTATTTTGTCCAAACGAAGAGTTCGCAACATGACACTTTTCTTGTTATAACTACGTAACTTACAGTTTAATGATCACTTAATTTTATTTTCAAATAATGTGCTCAACACATTTGAAAATAAAATTAAGTGCTAATTGACCTGTAAATTACGTAGTTATAACAAAAAAAGTGCCATGTTGCGGATTCTACATTTTTACAAAAACTGTGAAATGTTTATAAACATTTCAAATCAGACATTGATTATTCCTGTCCAAAACTAACATTTCCCCTACCGGTGGGGAAAATGGGCGAAAACTGGTAAATGCTGGGAGATAATGGGATCATTAATAAATGATGTCACACTTCGAGGGAGGATGGGGGGTTGTGAAATTGTGACTAAGTGTGACAGGGGAGGTAAAGGCCAAGACTCAGAAATTTTGAAAATGGCCAGCGGCCGCTAAACTCGATTAACTTAGTGGCCACTTATGAGTCATAAAACAAAAGTGCAAAGGGATTTTGCGTCAGTGCTCTAAAATTCCTTATGTATCTTATTAAAAAAAAAACAAGATTAAGATTGTGTCCTACTGCATTTAAGAGATGCATATGGAAGAGAAAAGGAACTTAAAAAAAAAACACAATCGGGAAAATTTTTCAATTTTTTTTTTTTGTGAAAGGGGAAATTAAGGCTATCGGCCGAGATTCGGTTACTTGAATGCTTGTGTGCATGAAAGGGGCAAAGGTTGTACATTCTATAGATGGATTTGAAAAGTAAGAAGGAAGGACTTCCTTTAGAAATTTTCGAAAAATAAAAGGTGGCTGGCGACCGCACCAATTTTTTTTGAATCGCTACTTATTCAAACAAGGTCGCCACGTGGCGAGTGGGGACTGCGAATCTTGACCTTTAGGGGGAGGGGGCAACAAGAAGTGTGATATCAGGCTTATACAACATAGCACAACATGTGACGAAGGGGGGTTTGGAGGTCCATTGAAGTCTGACATTTTGTGACAAAGGGGGGGGGGGGGTCAAATATATTGGAAAAAAGAGTGACATTTATGTACGTTCTCTATATAAAATATACATCAATCTAATTATAAGTATAGTTTAGACCCTAAAATTCTAAGTTTCAGTTATTAATCAGGATCCAATTGACACTTTTAGTTTCAATGAACTCTTATACTTTTTAAGCCTTTCGAGGACCATAGTAACTATACTTCTAACCAAATTCATCAACTTATAAACAATTGCGCTTATCTTCTTAATTAAAAACTCAGTACTTTAAGAGTAAGCATGCATTTTTAATTCAAATACGAATGGTGTCCATGCTATGCAGTTATTAACAAAATACATATTAAGAAACAGTCAGTACATTACAAAAAAAAAAAAAAATGTGACACTTTCACAATAGATACTAGGCACATAATTACACACAAAAACAAAAACCATTACACCAGTTAACTATTTTTTATCTTCAGTTCTCCGTTCTCCTTTGCAATAAATATTTAAAGCTTTATATTGGTACCAAGAAAAAATCTTAATATTTTATTGATAACATCGGTTGATAAGTTATGAGTTAACTTCACGTCATCAAAATAAAAAGAAATGAGTAATTACAACCTTTATTTTATACACAAAAGTACTTATTTTTATTAAAATAATTTTAATTAAATGATTCCTAAATGCATGAATAAAAATATCAAATTACAAATAAAAAGGAAAAACAACTGCAAAACTTAAAACAGTTTTAAACACATATTAGTCATCCAAAACGTAAAAGCATTAGGGAACTGCGTACTTTTGCGCCCAGCCTACTCTTAATAAAAAAAAATAAATATATCGACAGACATACTTGACGAGGAATGAGAACGAATTAGGGCGGGAGGGAGGGAATAAGCCATATTATGAATCAAGATAAAATAAAACTGCTTCATTTACAACTAATTTCAAAAAACAAAAGATCAGAGGAACATCTTGAAAATGACGAAACACGCAAGTTTTGCCAGAACCGAAAAACGGAACTGAGGCTAAATTCTATCCACATTAATTTCGACAGTTGTGCTGATATGGGTTTAAAAAACATTTCTCTCATACGTTTGGCCACAGGTTCCTTTTAAAACAAAGAAAATAATGCTTTTGATTTTTTAATATTTGCTGAAGAAAAGGGAGTTTCTTTTCCGTGTAATAACTGTGCCCGTAACTATTCAACACATCTGATTCATTCGGTCATTCTTTTCTGTTCTTTCATTTGAAATCAAGTCAATCAAATATAAACATGTCTGATTCAATAGAAAATATACTTTTAAATTTATTGCAAAATACCACCAATGAAGGTCAAGTTCAGGTTAGTGAGTTGAAAATCTATATCATCACTCTAATCCTGTAGTATTCAGCGATTTAAATGAGAAATTCTGCTTGCGCATGACTAATACGCAGAATCCACGTGTTTATAAACATTGATATTTTTGTTCATCCTGTGCTCCATAGTGATTCATTACAACCTTATAAAATTTATTTTTCTGTTTTTGAAGCTTCGATTATTCGCAATTGTTCTTGGTCATAATGCCGATGAGAAATCGGAAGGAATTTCGGTAGAGCAATTTGGAGAGGAACAAATTACCTTTGATGAATAATAAATAGAATTCGAAATACTTGTCCCAAATCGATTTTATCTGCGGTTCATACGTAAATCGATGATCATGACTTATAGTAATTTCACTTGAAGAAAGTGTAAAGTAAACTTTTTTTTAACCCGGCTTATTTAACAATTAAATGTGATTTCTTTGAGTTTAACAAAACAAGATAATTGCAGTGTAGTTGGGCTTTACGCAAATGCTTAGATTTATGGTATAAGCTAATAAAAATTCTTTGGGCATTGGTATTAAAAAGAGTTACCCAGAAAGAAAATTATCCAGGGCCTGATAAACTGAAAATTAGGTTCTTGGTGCTGATTAGGGCCTCCTTCCTAATTGCAATATGTATCACAATGTTGTGTTGCTACTAATTCAACTAAAACAAACAACTAAGTAAGGTGATAATATTTGATATCAATGAAAAGTTAAGTTAATGGTGTTTAATGAATGCTCAAAGTCAAAGATTTTAGTCATTGTAAGGATTGCTGGTGATTTATTACTTCTGTGCCAGTGTGTGTGGGCGGGGGGGGGAGGGGGGTGGTGGCTAATTATACTGCTGCATAAATCTCATTTTATACTGTATTCTGCATAGTGGTGTAGTCCTGGGAGAAAAGGTGGGAGACAAATACACATACGAGCTTAAATTATTCAAAAATAAGTAGAGGGATAGCTGTATTAAGGGGACTTGACACCTTTTGGCAATTTATTGTAAAGATTTTTTTTCTTATTTCATTTGTATATTGTGAAGCACAACAAAAACTTTTTTCACATGAAAAACCAAAATTGAACTAATGCACAATTTTAAATCTTTTTAAATACTTATCATAGTATGCTTCACAAATTTAGGATGGATTTTGCTATTAATTAATAAGTTTTAATAAATTTGTTTTAAAACTTAAATCCATGGTTAGAACGCAGAAAAAATGATTTCTGTTGCCTTTTCATTTTTTTTTTTTTTTTAAATTTCAAGTTCTTACAGAAATATATCCAGAAGTTAAGTACTAAAAGTTTGCAAGAAAAACACTGAGAAAATGCAGTTTTAAGAATGCAATACTTTACTAAACCATCAAAAACATTTGCTTACTCACTTCTTAACTACAGTAATATTTATATTGATGGTATCACTTAAAAAATTTTTTCAGTTATACAAAAGGGAGTCGAACCACATATTAAGCAAACAAAATTGGTATTTTCATCAATTTTTGCCATTTGAAACATGCCAAATCCCCTTAAGAAAGAGGGGAAATGCCTCTCCCCAGCATCTCCTTTGGCTAGACCCCTAATAAATCTCATTGCGTTATTTTTTAATTCATTATTATGCTCAGTCAAATTGGGTATATACAGTGGAACCCCGCCATTTGTCCGCCTCGCTATTCGAACAACTTGTTCAAGTAAAATTTAACTTGCCATTCGTACTTGTCGTATAGTTCGTATATGGTACCAGGGGCCAGTTGGCTTTTTTAAAGAAAAAATCGCGAAATTATGCTCTTTTTGAACTCGTCTAGGAATAATTTGTTTGGCATTTTGGATTTTTTTTACTTTTTGAGATTTTGCTGATAATTTTAACTTTCTAAGGGGCCAGTAAGAGGAAGTGGTTGAGGAACTTTCTTCTTCAGGAGAGGACAGTAGTAAGGAAAGCATTTCCTTAGCAGCAATCAAAGAGCTGTGTTACCCCTACGAAAAAACACAAGAGAGTAGTGAAAAAATGGCATCCCAACATCACTGCTGTGGTCAGCAGCATTAACTTGTCCAATGACAATGTTTTTGACCATTCTAGGAAAATTCTGAACAATTGTCAAAGGCAGACAACATTGGGAAGGTTTTTAGAGAAAGAAACCCAAGATTCTTCTAGTACAAAACAGACAGAAGAAAGAAAGAACAGCAGAAAGGGAGAAAACACCTAAAGGGATGTTTACCTGATGTTTTTATGGAAGGGGACTCCTCTTCCAACCATTTCTCTTCCTCCTCTCAACAGTCCGCTTATGCCATCAGCTCACCTCAGTACAAGCAAAGTGCAGTTCAATTTTTATTAATAAATAATTTAATGTACAGTACTGTACGTATGTTTTTCATACGTTTAAATAAGCAACCATCTGTGGGTCTGGAACGGATTAATCCAATTTACATTGTATCTTATGTGAAAAAATACAACATTCGTACAACTTGCCATTCAAACTGCCTCCTGGAACGAATTGTGTACGAATAGGGGAGTTCCACTGTATATTGTAAAGTTACCAAACTCGAAAATGAGCTAAAATAAAAAATACTTCAGAAAAGTAGATGTCAACAAAAACATGGCTAACAAAACAGGCTATGCATCTAATAATTAGCCTGTTTTACTGTAAGTTTACTTTTAATTGCCACTTTTATTAAAAGAAAAAATAATCAAATAATTTCCTTACAAAACTTCTCATGTCTGTATTCCACAGTTCTAATTTGTCCTATTTTTATGATTTTAGGGCTTTCAAGAAATGAAAGCAATATTTAAAGATCCTATGATAAATGTTTCTTTGTGTAAATGTGTCGCTCAATCTCAGGATCCACAAGTGAGGAGATACGCAGCTCTCCTTTTAAGGAGGCGACTGCTTAAAGCAAAACAATGGAGAAAAGTTCCTCCAGATGTAAAACAAGGGTAATGGCTCTTTATATTTTAAAAAGATTGTCATGAAATTTAATTAAAAATCATTTTTATAGAGAACAAAACAATGCAAATCTATCGTACATCAATTTTATGGTTTTATGTAGCTCTCAAGATATTTTAAAGTACCGTAATTATCTGTGTATAGCCCACTGGTTAAAAAAAGCCAGTAGAACTATCTGCGGACGATGGACAATGCACGGAATTTAAAATATTATTATTATTATTAAAAAGATAACTACTGTTCAGAAATATAGAAATCTATTTTCTTGCAAAGCAATGCAGAGAAATAAATCATAGCTTTCGAAATGATAATTCAATTGCTTCGATGTCCCAAATTGAAGATCAAATGAATGCTAAGACATATGTAAAAAACAATAATGCAATCTTGACATGTTTTTTTAAAAATATTTTTAACTATATTGCAGCCTGAAAAATAACGCAAAGACGTTTGAATGACTAAAAACCTACTTATACAATGTTATTATTATTTTTTTGGTAAAATTTCTATTTTCTATGGCTGTTTGACTACAGTCTAATATGTCTTACGCATTGAAATATTTAAATAATCTGCATTTTGTTTTTCACTTTTAGGATTTTTTTTTTATTATTAATCTTTACTGCAGAGGAGGGTATTAAATCAATTGCAAATCATCCACTCAGCATTTACTCCAATAATTTTTTAACTTTCTTATTTTTTTATAGAAGGTAACATAGTTTTGTGGTTTTTGACTGCCTTTCCTCTTTATGTCAAAAATTGCAATAAGTCGAGCGTTAAGCATCTAGTGTGGCCGCCATAGCATTATGGAGGTAGTGAATGTAAGATCGATATTTATTATTACCAATATTTGCCTCATTTAAGGATTTTTCAGTGAATGCACGTTTGTTAGTATTTAACCATAAGATGATTTTTTTTGTCATAAGATCCAATTTAATGTACAGTATGGGACCTCAAATCCGGAACGCTCGGGGCCGCAATCTTTCCGGATTTTGGGTCCTCATTCAAAAAATTTTGTAAGTAACATCAGAGCCCATATAATTTGCTCTGGAACTTTTTATTAGCGTTTCGCTCATTTATAGCATTTTTATTATTGTATATACACTCGCCTATGAGTCGCGAAATTTAGCACAGAAAACGAAGTTGGAATAGGCTTACATTCGAGGCAAAGCATCGAAGCATCTAGACTTTTCCCGATGTTATTTTAACCTCTTTAATTAAACAATAAAAGACAAGAATTCTGTCAAATTTTGATATGATTTTATATTCCCTAGCCACGTAATTGTAGTAAAAGATCAGACTATTGGGAAAATGCAAGAAATGCGGATTTTCAATTTCGCTAATGTTCTATATCGCACGAAAATTAGAGACCATTTAAAAAAATAAATATAAGAAAACTACAAGAAATTTTAAAAAGCAAAATTTAATGAAATCAACTCGGAATTAAAGCAACAATTTAGAAAAACTAATTGCAAAAACGAAAACCCTTTTCAGAAAATCGCGAAATTTTTTTTTTTTTTTTTTTTAAACGGCACATTTTCGATCTTAAACGTGTATATTACATTTTATTTTCCTTCTCTTTAAAACTCCTATTTCCAGAAAACGTGCAAAACATATCCACATTTTTGTTTTCAAGAAAAAAACACTTTTTTTTTCCAGCTTCCGAATTTTTTCGAAAAAGTTCCGGATTTTGGGATTACGAAATCGGGGTCCCATACTGTATTAGTAACACATATTATGCATAAATGGTATCTTTCTGCACTCCTTCTTCAAATAAACTTTCACTATGATAAATCTAATTCTCCTCTGTGAGCTTGATTTGCTTGAAACTGGGTGCAAAGATTCTGCTTCACGTATAACTAATCCAGTGAATAAAATAACAAAGAAAGTTGATCAAGTTCAGACTTGAACATATAAACAACTTTTAGAAATTTTATTTATTTATCCTTTTGGGCAAGAGCAGGCCCATCATTTAGGGGCGTTAGGGGTCAATTGATGCCGTGATATGGGTGAAATTAGCGGTCGCCACTTGGCGAGTGGAGCAGTAAAAATGGAAATTAAAAAAATACCTCAACGATCGCCACTACTGCACGATTACTTTTTAGCATATTCTACTATAATTGTTTTTTTCTTCTCCCACTGTACGGAATGAATTTTTCTCTTTTTTTTTTCCTTCATGGAAACATGCCAGTATTGAACACGTGCGCTGCCGAAAATTTCATGTTGAATTGTAACTTGCAATCTGTCAACATCCTGTATATGTTTAAATCATTTTAAATGTTTGAAATAATTTTAGCATGTGCTAATTCAAATCTTCATATTTCTTGTTTTAGTTCAATAATTAATTTATTCTCTAAACAATTTTAGAGTTAAGTTTTCAATTCTTAGTGGCAATTTTCAAAAGTGGCCACTAATGAAACAGTCCACCGGCCACTGGCTACTAACTAAATTCCCCAGTTTTCACCCATAGTTGCTTGTAAAAATGGGCTTGAGAAATGTATATGCGTGGTATTTTGCTGTTTTTTTTAATGCAGTATACACCGAGTTAAAACTGGGGATGCGGTGAATATTCGACCCCTATTTGTTATTCGGCCCTTTGCCAAATGTTCATATCATGACTTAGCCGAATACTCGGTAAGATAAAATTCGGCCTGGCCGAATACTGATGGACTATTCAGCCGAATAGTACTGCTACAGTAGAAATGTACAAAAATAAAGAAATTAGTATATTTTAAACTGTATTATAGTTATTGCAAAAGAGCACATTAGTATATAATTTTAATAAATTAAAATAATTTGGAAAAAACTTTTTTTTTAAAGATAGTTTTTAGGTTTGACTGAACAAAACTAACTATAATATTGCATTTTATACTTAGTATTTGATGAAGGGGAAAAGCCTAGAACATATCATGAATATGAAAATAGCATAAGGTATTGGACAGTGTTCACCTTTTTTAAAAGAAGGGCAGAGCGCAATTTTCAAAAAGGGCATTTTCTGTAGAAATAAAAGGTGATTTTAAGTTGAAAAAGGGCATTTTTCATTAAGAGAATAGGCATTTTCCTAATTTCCTTAAAAAGGGCAACGTGCATCCACAGTTTTCTAAAAAGTTACGGGGTACAGCGCCCTTTGAAAAATGCAATACAGGAACACTAGTATTAGACGTTAAAAATATATGTATTCCAGTTAAATGCATTTAATTTTAATAGATCTTTTAGTAGTAGGTATGTAATAAAAACCTTAAAATAAAAATGTTAACCTTTATAACTTTTAAAATTAAAATATCTTCATTTTGGGCAAGATAAAAGTTCACTAAACAATAGTATTCCTTTTAATTTGAATTAAGTAATAATGTTAACGCTTACATTAAAACTTCCCATTTCTATTTCACTTGAAGGTGAAGGTCAGTTTTATTGCAATCAAAACAATACAGAAAATGCCTTAAATTTAGATAGTTTTAGATTCTTTACATGAAGAATTAAATAATGCATCATAGATTGATGTGTGAAACAGGGGTTTTACTTGGTGAATACTTTTAAATTGGGAAAATGCTTTTATTACCACAATTTTCTGTAAATTTTAATATTCGGCCTAAGACATTTTCCGAATGTTTGGCTTCGGCCTAGGAGAAATTGCTGAATATTCGGTACCCCTAGTTTATACTAGGGATGTAACGAATAGTGATTTGGCCGAATACCGAATATTCGGCCATTTCTTCTAGGCCGAAGCTGAATATTTGGCCGAATTCCGAATATTCGGCGGCCGAATGTTAAAATTTCTAGAAAATGGTCGTAATAGAAAGTATTTATCAAATTTAAAATTGTTCACAAAGTCAAACACCAATTGCACACAATTTATGATGTATGACTTAATTCTATTTGTTAAGAATTAAAATCTATTTAAAATTAATCTATTTTCTCTATTATTTTAATGTAATAAAACTAAGAATTTCACCCACACGTGGATTTCTCCGAAGTGGAATAGAAATGACAGGTTTTATGGTAGTAAGCATTAATTAGCATTATTTTACTAAAATTATTTAATTCAAACGAAAGAGCTGCTATAGCTTAGTGTACTTTTACTTTACTCCAAACTGTTTTATGAATATATTTTTAAAGTTATAAAAGTTAATATTTTTATTTTATGGGGTTTTTTCCTACCTTTTTTTAAAAGAGCTATTGAAATTTAATACACTTAACTGGAACATATTTTTATTTTCAAAAACCTCAATAACTTATGCTATCTAAATATTCATGATATATTCCAGGCTTTTCACATTTCTCACTTACCCAATATTCACAATAAATCAGTCTACCCAAACAAAGTATGACTTCCACTTAGTTAATAATAACAAAATAAATTTCTTATATTCTCCATCATAATTAACTATTGCCTGTTTTTGGGACCAAATGCTAAATATAAAATACAATATTACAATATTAAAATCTGTTTTGCTCAGTCAAGCCTAAACAAGGTTTAAAAAAGTAGTTTTTTCTAAATTATTTTCATTTATTTAAACTGTATACTAATGTATTCTTTTGCAATAATTATAACACAATTTTAAATGTTTAAAATCTACTAATTTCTTTATTTTTATTTCCTACTGCAGCAGAACTATTCGGCCAAGCCGAATTTGACCAATTCGGCCAAGCCGAATATTCAGCTAGGTATGAAATGACTATTCGGCCAGGCCGAATATTCGGCCAAAGGGTCGAATGCCGAGTAGTGGCCGAATATTCGTTACATCCCTAGTGTATACCCCTCTGGAAAATTTTGAAATGACGGGCCCGGGCAAGAGTTTGCTTCGTTTCAACATTTCCAGTAGCCATTATATTCTCATTGTATTGGTTTGAACACTGAATTAGTTAAAATTTAATGTATTTAAAACAAAAATGAAATAATTTTTAGAAAAAAATAGAACCGACTTCAAATTATAAATTGCGCTAAAAAGTGAAAAATAAATTCATTCTTTAAACAACATCGATGTGACTTTTAAACATAGTTTTAGAAGTGGGTGCAAAATTATGGGTCTAATTACCATTACACCATGTGTGCATATTTGAACTGTTGCTAATCCTGGGCCATTTATATTTGTAATTGATTTATGATTACAAATCTATCGTAACTTTTCACCGACTTCTAAAACTATGTTTAAAAGTCACATCAATCTTGCTTAAAGAATTAATTTATTTTTCACTTTTTAGCACAATTTATAATTTGAAGTCGGTTCCATTTTTTTATATAAATATTCTTTTTTCAAAAATATCCAAGTCGAAGAGAAAACCTTTGAATGTATGGCACTAAAAACTAATTAATGGTATGATAAATTCCGTTTTGAAGTCTATTTTAGCAAACAAACTGATTGGATTTAATTTTTGCCTCAGGGAAGCCTTCAGTGAAATTCTTGCAACAATTGCTTTTAATGTTACAGCTTAATGGCCACAAAAGCGTCTCTAACAATGACTTTTGCATTCATTAATAGTTTTCCCAACTAAGAAAAATCAAGCCAACAATTTGCTTAAAAGGGGTACAAAGATTTTGCTTCATATATCAATATAGAGATTTTTTACTTGTTCTTATGCAACCCATTAACAGTGTACTCATTTTAAAAACTTTTTTATATTTTCTTCCCTTAGATTAAAACAGACAATACTTGAAGCATACATCAAAGATACCGAGTAAATATATGTCTTATTTTTTAAAATTCAATTACGTGTGATCATTTGAGTTCATGTATGTAATTTATTTATTGTTTCATTTCAGAAAAATTGTCCGTAATGCTATTGCTGAGTTAATTGGAGCAGTTGCAAAGCATGAGCTTCCTGAAGGAAAATGGCCGGAATTGATGGAACTTTTAAATCAGAGCATTCGTAGTAACAACGTGACTGATAGAGAGGTATTCATTTAATGGCTACTCATCTCTGCTTCAGGCATGAATTCTGATATCCATATATTTATTTCACTTAACGTGGGCCAGTTGGGATTAAATTTTACTGCATGATAATTGGATAAGATACCAACATCCTGCCAAAAACAAACTTTCAGAAAAGAAGTTGGAAAGTTGTGCATGTTCGTATTCTTCTTTCAAGCAGTTACTCTTTCACCTGTCAAATATTTATTAATTATTTATGTTGAATAGCATCAGGGTTCATTGATTTAAATCAAGTAATTTTTAAAAAAAAATCATTGATTTAAATCAAGTGATATTTTTTCAAAAAAATCATTGATTTTACTATGTTAGGAAGTGTTGGAAAAACAAAGATGTGCTGATTTAAATCAAGTGATTTTTTAAAAAATCATTGATTTTACTATGTTAGGAAGTGTTGGAAAAACAAAAATGTGCTGATTTAAATCAAGTGATTTTTTAAAAAAATCATTGATTTTACTATGTTAGGAAGTGTCGTAAAAATGAAATATGGTGCAATTACAGCTACAGTTTCAAACAAAACTTCCTAGGTCCATCTGTCTGTGTGATTAACATATTTCATAAGGTTAGAATTAATTACTATTCTTTTATGTTGACATTTTTTTTAAATTTTACAATATTCTTCAAGCATTTTAACAGCAAAGCATAATTCATTCAATCATTCAAATTACAATTCATAATACATAATCGTGAACCATGCTGTGTTTTTTATCTTAAAAATAGTATTTTAGATCAATTTAATCAATGCCATACAATAAATAATGCAGAATGATAGTGTTTAAAATAATAATTGTTAGAATTTAGAATATATATCCTTTAAGTTTCATCCACGTCCCCTGATAGCTTAAGGTTTTTTACCTTCTAAACTTTTTTTTTTATCATAGGTTTTCAATAAAGATACTTTATTAGAACAAAAAGTTTCAGTTTTTAGTAATGGTGTGAGCATATATTTTTCGAAATGGGCAAAAATATTTCAGGCTTTTTTATTTATAAAATTAAAAAATGATTAAAGTACATTCAATGTACAACTTAAGTACAAACGATTCGTACTTTTTTCAGCTTTCAACAGCAAAATAATTCAGATGAAATGTGTTCATTTCATTGTTGTACTCCTAAAAAAAAGGTTGGGGGGACGTTTATGTTAAAATGACAAAATTTTGGGGGGACGCTTGTATTAAAACAAAAAGGTATGGGGACGCCATACCCCTGCTTCCCCCTCGACTACACCGCTGTATTTTCTCTGTACTTATGTGTGTACTATTATTCCTGGTAGGGTTAAGTTTCATTTGAGTCATGCATTTGTATTAAAATTTGTTTATCATTATTGCTATTAAAAGATATTTATTGCTGTGAAAATAGCTTAAAGTGTGTTCTTGCATATAGATTGAGATGCCACATTATTTCTACGAATGTAACATAATAAATATCCAAAATATTTAGGGCCTTTTTAAAAAAATCAAAAAAATCTGATTTAAATTTAAAAAATCCGTTTTTTTTTTTTTTTAAATCAAAAAAATCCACAAACCCTGAATAGCATAGAATTCAATTAAACAAAAGCAAAATTAAGAGCTCTTGCATGTTGAACATTAAATTGTTAACAAGTATAGAACTTCTGATTTAAATTTAAAAAATCCGTTTTTTTTTTTTTTTTTTTTTTTAAATCAAAAAAACTCACAAACCCTGAATAGCATAGAATTCAATTAAACAAAAGCAAAATTAAGAGCTCTTGCATGTTGAACATTAAATTGTTAACAAGTATAGAACTACTATAAAACTAATTTGATACTTTATTTTTGTGATACAAAATTTTTTCACTGCTGTAACAATGTCTCTTCTTCTTCAAAATAACAAAAGTAAATTTTGAAAAATTTTACCTGCTGTAAATTTTGTTAAATTGTACATTATTTTGTATAATTTGACTTTGAAACATTTATGTTGAAGAAAGTTTCAGATAGAATTATATGCTACATTGCGAAAAATTTCGGGGGGGGGGGGGACTTGGCCCTTGGGATGCAGCCTTATATATATATATATAATGTAAAAAATATTTCTATCAGGGAAATTTTCAGAAAAATGCTTAGAAATGAGGGAAAAGTCGGGGAATTTTGCTTCAGAAATTCTGTAGCCGCCCTGAATGAGTTGATACCTTACCATTTTGCTGATACAATTTTTCACTTTAATTTAATTATCCATTAATTGGTGTGATACGAATGCAATATTTTAATTAGAGGAAATTCATTTAGTTGAAAGCATGAAGGGTCTGTTGAAAAACATTGTTCATTTGTTTATTTAGAATTTCTTATTATTTTGGTAAAAATATATTGAATTCTGAAAAGATGATTTTTTTTACCAAAATTTATTTAGGTAATTATTTATTTTTTGTGAGAAAAGTGATCAGTGTATTGAATATGAAGTGAGAAGTTTAGAAGTAATAACCTAATGGTGGAATTCTTTATGAGAAAGTTTTGTAATAAAGGAATTGAGGCATTGCAAAGGATTGTTTTATAATGAAAATTCTCTCTTTATGATGAAATTTCTCTCTTTGGAGTTTTTACAATCCTGATTTTACCGAGGGACAGATTTTGACAAGCAATTTTTTTTTTTTGAGTGATCCGCTTTTAATGATGATTTATTTTTAGGTTGGATCCATTTTTTGCATTTGACATTTTGAACTGATGCACGCATAAATGGATTATGTACTTTCAAGTTAAAATTTTTAAGTAACTAAATTCTCGAAATATGGGTGATTTTCGGTAAAAACAATTTTCGGAATTTCAGGCAGTATTGTCGGGAAACTTGAGCACCACGAATTTAGGACATAACATTAAATAATTAGTTGAATACTCACCCCCCCCCCCCCCCCAAAAGTATACTTTCGTATCTATATTATATATTCGAAAAACCAACAATACATTGAACTTTTTTTCAGAACAGGATGTCTAATATTTTTGGTGAGTTCAGAGATTTTCAGGTTAAACATGCAAATGCTCGAACTATTTACTTGCAATCCCTTCCGTAATTTCAAAGCATTTAAATGAGTGAAAGGGATTGTGACAGTTGGTGCTTCGAAAGTTAGTGGGAAAAAATAAACATAGTTTTCTCTCCATGCCTTAGTCTGCTATGTTACTAGTCATTTAATATTTCAAAAATCATAAGATTCCTTGTATTAGGTCAGTTTTTAAAAACAGATCTGAAATTTTAAGTTAGTATCATGTGAAGATGATAGGGTCAGGTGGGGTAAATTGGGTCAATTTTAGCTATTTTCATATTTAAAATTTCATAGCAACAAAAACAGTAACATTTCCCATTTCTTTTCGATTGCATCTTAACATTGAACTCCTTTAGATCAATTTTATGTCATTTTAATATTTATTTTCTAATTATGAAATAGTTTAACTGAGCTTATAAAGTTGTGACCTGATTTACTCCATCGTGGGGTAAAATGGGTCATAATGCAAAATAATGCTGAAAACAGTTATTTATTACTTTGAAATTGGAAAAAAAAAAGTAAGTAACAAATTTAGCAACATTTTGAGTTATAACTACACTGAAATGTTAAAATAATATTGTTCTAGATTGTTATATATTGGTTCACATAACACTTCAACAACATCACTTCTCTCTACCACATCAACATGATATTTTTTAGGGAAAACATTCAAAAAAAATTTTTTCAATGTAATTTCAATAAAATAAACAACATACACTGTTTAAATTTAGGAATTTTCTGCAGTAAAGGTGCAAAAAGAGTAAATTTTAAAACAATAATAGAATAGAACTAACTAAGCCTAACCATTACCCATTTTACCCCATCCAAGAAAAACTGGTGTAAAAAATTCAATATTTATTTATTTATTTATTTATTTTTTAAATACTCGGCTGTAATTGTTCTTCAAAGTTTCTTTGTGCGGGAATCCTTTAAATTTGGGTTGTTATTTGATAAAATATAGAGATTTTCAGAAGTTGGTAAACCATGCGTTTAGCACACGATCATCCAAAAATTACAAAAATATTTTTTTGTGTTGCCATATTTAAGAACCTAACTTTTTTAGAATGAAAAATGTTGCCAACGCATTGAAATATAACATAAAAAATATTGGTTTAAAAATTTCAAGTTCTACTATTTTGAGTTTTTTATCAAGTGACCCATTTTACCCCATCCTACCCTATGCATTAAATGGCCCTGTATTCATTTTAAATGTAAATTCTTATTTTTTGCTGTACTGTAAAATTTTATGGTTGTCCTTAGGTCTGGACTAAGTATTAAAATTATGTATTGTATTTCAAGAGTATAAACAAAGTAATTTTTCTAAAAGAGAGAGAGGGTGGGGGGGGGGGGGGATTACTGTTTACATTGAAATTGTAAGAAAGTTTGCTTTTAATTTGATCGGAGGAATCAAACTTCGTTGAAAGATTTCATTTCTTTGTTTTTAAAACTATTTAAATTGAAAAGTCATTAAAAATTGAAATTTAATATTATTTGCAAGCATGTTGTGATGTGCACATTTTCTTTTTTTTCTCTAAACTAATCTGAGCATCTACAGGCTGTACTGTGCCATACATTTATTATGTTTTTGAACAATTTCAAAGTATGTTTAAATTAAAGAATTAATCACAAAAATCAATACCTAGTAAGAAAAGAAAGTACTTGATTTTTCATTTAGGTTGGACTTTATTCCCTGAGTGTCATTACTAAATCTGTGGGCCAGAAACTTAAGCCTCATTTCAAAGGTCTTTTGAGTTTATTTCAAAACACTTTAACAGATAGGTCAAGCATAGAAATACCTTTTCATACTATAAGGTAAGTGATTTTTGTATGGTTCTCCATTTTGAAAGTTGATGCATAAAATGCTTTCTATGTCAGAGATATCAAAATACCCTATGAATTTAATAATTTGGCGATATTTAATTTACTCAAGGTTCCAAATTCAGGGTAAGATCAGGGTATGCAAGCCAGGAGGGGGTAATTGCATCTTCTTGTTACAACCCTATCCTACCTCCACTAAATGGTAGACTTTTGGTAATCTGCCTAGAGGTATTGCTATCAAAATTTTGACTGAAAATTCTTTGTAAAGCAGACTAATAAGGTAAAATAACATAGGGTAATTAGTAGGGATGTAACGAATAGTGAATTGGCCGAATACCGAATATTTGGCCATTTCTTCGAGGCCGAAGCCGAATATTCGGCCAATGTCTTAGGCCGAATACCGAATATTCGGCGGCCGAATATTAAAATTTCTAGAAAATAATTGTAATAGAAAGTATTTGTCAAATTCAAAATTATTCACCTAGACAAACACCAATTACACAATATGATTTATGATTTAATTCTGTTTGTTAAGAATGTAAAACTATTTAAAATTAATCTATTTCCTCTATTGTTTTGAATAAATAAAACTAAGAATTTCACCCACAAGTGGAATAGAAATGACAGGTTTTATGGTAGTAAGCATTAGTATTATTTTCCTATATTTAATTCAAATGAAAGAACTACTATAGCTTAGTGAACTTTTACTTTGCTCAAAACTGTTTTATGAAGATATTTTAAAAGTTATAAAAGTTAATATTTTTATTTTATGGGGGTTTTTTACATACCTATTTTTAAAAGATTTATTAAAATTTAATACACTTAACTGGAATATATTTTTATTTTCAAAAACCCCAATAACTTATGCTATCTAAATATTCATGACATATTCTAGGCTTTTGACATTTCTCTCATACCCAATATTCACAATAAATCAGTCTACCCAAACAAAGTCTGACTTCCACTTTGTTAATAATAACAATATTAATTTAGCATATTCTCCATCATAATGAACTATTAGAAAGCTTTTGGGAGCAAATGCTAAATATAAAATACAATATTACAACTTTAGAATCTGTTTTTACTCAGTCAAGCCTAAAAAAAGGTTTTAAAAAAGTTCTTTTTTCTAAATTATTTTTATTTATTAAAACTATAAGCTAATGTATTCTTTTGAAATAATTATAATGCAATTTTAAATGTTTAAAATCTGCTAATTTCTTTATTTTTTTTACATTTCTACTACAGCAGAACTATTCGGCCGAATAGTCCATCAATATTCGGCCAGGCCGAATTTGACCTTACCCAGTATTCGGCCAGGCCGAATGCCGAATAGTTTACCGAATATTCGTTACATCCCTAGTAATTAGCAAATGGATTTCACTCTCGTTTACTCAAAAATAAAAAATCTTAGATTTCTATAGTTTTCGGAAACAAAATTTTAAAATATTGAATATCTTCAGAATGCAATTATTCTGCTCCATTATAATGTAATGTTGGAAATTTCAACTTCTAATAAAATGTATTAGGAAGTCAAAATATAAAATTCAGGGCAACATAGCGAGATACCTGTTCACATTTCTCTGATCCCCTCCTTGAAAATAGACTGGGCAGGACAGTAGGACGCTTCCATCTGAGAAAGATTTTTAAAAATTTGCTTATAAATAATTTTAATATTTAAAAAAATGCTTGGAGTGCTTTTCTGTTTATGTTTTCATAATGATTCTACATAAACAAATAGCTAGCAATAAGAAATTTAAAAAGAACTAGAACCAAGCACTTCACCCTAATTATATATTAAAATATAATTAGGGTGGGGTAATACCACCCCTTTAATATTTAAATTAATAGTTTGGGTAATGAATTTATTCTGATTATTTTAAACTTATTAAAAAAAATCAAGCTATACTTAGTTGTGGGACATCCCATTACTACTGAATATATCTGTATATTCAAAGATTATTTTTTTAACCTTTTAGATCGTATTGCTAGAAAAGCACATTTTTTCAACTTTTATTTATTTAAGTTATAATTTATTCATAAAATGCATATTTCTAATACTGTAATCCGTAACTTATACTTATTTAACTTGGTGTTTAAATTAAAGTAACATTGATTCGAAATTAAAATGTCTTTTAACTGATTTTTTAGTTTACTTTTAACCTGAAAAATAAATAAATGTACACGGTGAATCCTATTTTTGCTGTGACGTTTTTCCCATGTTTTTTCCCGGCTATGGCAAAAACTTTCCAACCCTGCTTAAAATCAGTTCATTATTTAAGAGGGAGGAGACTACTGCCATGCTGTTTTGTTTTATTTAATTTCAATTGTAACATCACTCTTTACTCATAACGATTGTTGGAAGCATCATCATGTCAATTTCATCACCAATGAGCCCCTCATAAATTATAAAGTAGAACATTAAATACTTAATACAAAATTCAGCTAAACTTTTCATGAAATAGATATCCTTTCATTTTCATATATTTCTTATTTTCAGAGCTCTGACAAATATGGTTTGCAGCATAGGAACAGAAGAAATGGTAAATGCATTACATCTTTTTTTTTTCCTTTTACTAAGTATCAATTCAAAATAATGTGTTTTAACCAAAATATTATTTATTATTATTAATAATATTATTTATTTTTTAAATTGAATATTCTTTTTAAAATTATTGTCAAATAATGTGCTGTGCATCTAGAAGCTCCCTGTCACATTGAAAAAGGGATTCCAATCAATCCCGAAACATATGTCTGCGTTTTAATGCTCGTTTGTGCTTTAATTTAACGTGAAATTTTATTTCTATTACTTTGCACAAAGTTAAATTATTATTATCTTATTGATGTTGC
This sequence comes from Octonoba sinensis, assembly GCA_038502835.1. Classification (NCBI taxonomy): domain Eukaryota; kingdom Metazoa; phylum Arthropoda; class Arachnida; order Araneae; family Uloboridae; genus Octonoba; species Octonoba sinensis. Next base: position 12,128,889 of record CM076601.1, on the reverse strand, counting down.
TTGCAGGATTTTATTTTCATGTTTATCCTTATTTATATTGTATTGCAATGTTTATTCGGTATGCGGAACCATGATTCTGTTAAACAGTTTGGAGACCACTGCTTTTAACTGATAAGTTTGTATGAATTTGGATAATTACCAAATTTCTGTAATTCACTGCATGAAATAGGGATGCAGTAATCGGTAATTATCCACTTTGTCAATTTTTATAATTGGTGAATATATTTTATTTATTAAAATTACTTTTAGTATGCCAAAAATAAGAAACTATGCTAAATGAATTCATTAACAATGCCATAGCTTCTTCTTAAAGAGATGGTGCACCTCTCATTAACATTTATTAAAATAGGATTTCTTAAAGAATGTAGAAGATATAACAATAGTTTCAAATTGTAGCTCTTCTTGCCTCCATTCCGTTCAATGTTTGGAACGGAATAACACATCAATATTCAGAGTGAGTAATTTCGCTCTGAATATTCAAAAGTAAAAATCAGCAGGTGCCCAATTTATTTGCCTTCTTTTCCAAAGAAGAGAAAAAGAACAAAAAGGGTGAATGCAAAAATATATCTGAAAAACAAAAGTGAATCAAAATAAATAATAATAAAACAAAATTCTTTTTAAAAGTTTTCATTCATATATTCATTTTTAAAAATATTTTTTGCATTGTAATGAAAGGGGGGGGGGGGTATGATATGATGATATGCTTGTTTGTTGGTCTCCTCTTCCCCCAAACTTTTGAGAGCACACTCCAATTCAAACTATTTTCTTTCTGTTTCATTGTTATACATAAATTTCAGCAGATATTTTACAATTTACTTTTTAAATGGCTACTTTTTCATTTAGCAAAGAAAATTATTATTATTAAATATTATTTGATTGTTTGAAATTGATATTTATACACTTTTAATTCCTTGCATGAGAGTTGAAGTTTGATACATTTTTTTTTAATTTCATTTTTTTTTTATTTTATATAAAAATGCATACAATATTGCAACTCTTCTTGATGAATATTTTCTTCCAAAATCTAGTAGCTTTAACAAGATGATCAAGAATCGCTTTACCGATATTACAAAAAATTTAAATTTTTATCCCTGTATAACATGACTTCTAATTAAAAAAAAATAGTGCTACTAAATTAAAAGTCCACTATCTAAAAATGTCCGAAACTTCAGGCCTAGTTGACAGAATGTGATTTTAGTAACAAACAAGAAAATTAATTCTCAGAATCTGAATAACATCTCAAAATATTCCTTTTTAATATATGAAATAGCCGATTAATCAGTAATGAGCCAATTTGTTTATCGGTGCATCCCTAGTATGAAGTTTTCACCCTGTAGACTATTTTTGTTAAAAGGAAAATTTTATTGTATTTTTCTGTTTTAATAATTTTCTTTTAAATGTGAATTCAGAAGTTATTATGTATGTCGTAATAGAGCAAAATGTTACATTCAAAACATCTACAAAGTATTTCTTGTATAAAGTAACTCCCTACCCCCAGCAGCTTTTATTTTTTGTGTTCTTTCGATGTACTGCTTGTCACATAGCTCTGGAAAAATAAATAAGTTAAATAAAAAATAAGGTAAATAATAAATAAGTTAAATAAAAAATAAGAACACTTTTGTAAATAGCCTCTGGTACGTAAATTTTCTGTTAGTTGTGCTTAAAGTTTTTGTGATTTAGTTTATTTTATTGAATTGATAGGACTTATTCTAAAAGAAATTGGAAAAGGGGGGTGTCTGCTATGAGTAAATTTACATTTTAAGAAACTGAGTTTTAAACATTTATTCTTATTTTCTTAATTCCAGAATTTATTTCAAGCCCTAGTCCCTGGTGTTATAATGATGATAAAACTCTTAGCCTCTGGTGATCAGGTAAATAATTTTATTCTTGAAATATTTACAGGCAATGAACAGCTAATAAATAATAAATGTCTAGTACTTTACTTATAATTATATTTAATTATAAAGAAATTATTAAAAGATTTTATAAAAATCTGTATGTTAAACGCTTGACATATGACATTTTTCATGGAGTTAGCGAACATGTTATTTAAACATTGTGAGATATTTTGGGTACTTTTCCATTATCACTGCGCTGGCGATAAATTTACCAATGATGATGCAACCAACGCTAAACGGAATATCGCCGCTGGTAACCTTTTGCGTCTCCTGTGGCCAAAAAGTCTGCTTGGCGAGATTTGCTCCAGGATAATGGAAAAGTACCGTATTTTGCTATTGTCTTTGACCTTTCTTGTGATTTAGGAGAAAGCATGTGAATGTATGGAAATCTTTGATGAGCTTGTTGAATCGGAAGTTGCTGTTCTTGCTCCGCACATGAAAAGTCTCATTGAATTGTGTTTGGAGGTAAGTTTTTCTTTTGATTTTGTAGCTAAAATTTTATGTGTTCCATTTGTTTTTCTGATTTCTTAGATGTCTTCCTTTTAATTGTGAACTGCTCCCAAACGTTCTCTTTTAACTCTAAACAAAATTAATAGAAATTTATGATGTAAAAAGCCTGTAGAACAGAAAAAAAAAATGAATAGATGATAATTATAGTGAAAACCTCAATATCTTTTTGTAAGTCATTGCTTTAAAGAAAGAATTTTCAAAATGTAAACATTGAAAAAAATCTTATCAAACTTTCTGGGAGCAAAACACTAATGTCTAAATCCGCCCCCCCCCCCCCCCCCGCCCCATGTCATTGAAGGGTATTCAGGCATTGTTAAAGTTTTAGCTACTTTTTTAGTTATGTGTTTTAAATATTGTTAAAATTCTACTCCATCTTATGTCAATAAAATTGAAGCAATGGTGGACCATCGAAATGAATTCTAAAAATTCGAAATTTGTGTTTTCTCTTATTCAATAAAAAAGTGTTTTGAGATCCTTTCTCTCTCTACCCCCCCCCCCCCCCCTATATTAATTTGCCTACATACATTACCCCGCATATATATTTTCAGCTGATAACATTTTACGAGTAGGTCTGTAGTTAGTGGTTTTTAATTTAATATCCCTTTATGCATATGATAAATTCATTTATGAAACACAAAATTTGAATTTTTTTTACTTTACTACGTAAGGAATTCTGTGACTAAGCATTACATTTTAGTAAAAGTAACAAGATTTGAAATTTGAATTCTAAATATACATTTCATGTGTTGAAGATTTTTCATTTTCCCCCCTTCTTGTTTTAGATAGCTGCTTCAGAGAAATTTGACAATGAGCTTAGAATTAAAGCTGTGAATATTGTTGCTTATTTGATTCGTTTAAAGAAAAAGGTAATTTCCACTCTCTTTATTCTTAAAATAATTGGAGCATAATGATGTTTCAGTTTGACTTAATATTAAATTTACAGTCCCTTTTTAAAGTACAAAACAAACTATGTATCTTGTATAATTGCATGTTTTTCTACTCGCTCTGGTATGAAGTTCATTTTGAAGATACATTTTAAAGCTTCACGCTTTAAATCAGGGTTGGGATTTTGCTGGAAAAAACTGGTTTTTACCAGGATGTGCTAAGAACTAGGTTTTTGCTGCTGTTAAGTGTTGTGGTGTAGTCCTGGTAAAATCGTGGAAATACTACTATCCCTGTTCATTTGCTGACGGCATCATTTATCAGTATGAAATCACAGCAGTAGTTTGTTTACAGACAACTAATAGTAATTGTTTCATTTATAAAATTTTAATAAGTACATTTTTTGCAATGAACATAATGTTTTATTTGCAGTGCGTGCAGCCGTCCTATATTTCCTATTTTTCCTATATTTTGAGAAATCCCCCCAAAATTGTCTTATTTTTTCCTATATTTACAAAAGCTATAGCATGTCCTATTTTTCTGGCAATTAAATGCGCGATTCGGAAATGCACGCCGAAAATTTCCAAACAAAAAAAGCTATGGAACGCGGCAAAAGATAAGCAAGCACCGGCGCTGCTCATTGGCAGTTGGCGCCAATTGAATAGAAGGAAAAAGAGAGAGAGAAATGAAAAAAAAACTATTTTGGCAGTAAGCAAAGTACGCTCAACTGGAGACTCTAACCATTTACTGCCAGATTTGGCAAAACATCCCCAATGTAGGCTACTTTTTTGAGCGAATCGATCGTCTGTTTGCTTAAGTATTCTTTTTCTTTTTGAACTTCAGAAACAAATACTCATAGATTCTTTTAAAATAACGTTCAAAAAGAACTAAAGTTATATGTTATATATATATATATATATATATATATATATATATATTTTTTATATGTATTAAATAAAAGAGAAACATGGACACAAAGAGTTGGATGCTTGTTCTCTGGAAAAGCTGGCAACCCTGCCCATCTTTCATTGCGATTTCCCTACGTGCACGCGCTTCGTGCTTAACGTTCCCGTTGTTCTTATTTTGAAAAAGCATTGTTGAATTGCTTGTATGAATTTTGACCATTGAAAATAAGTTGTATTTCGCTTAAATAAATTGAGGCATACTTGTCAAGTCTGCCGTTTTAACGTGTAACTCCCGCTTTTTGCGTCTATCTCCCAATCTTCCGTTTAGTCGTAATTTTCTCCCGTTTTTAGTAATTTTCGCTTTTAAAATAAATAAAGCCTCATTTTTTCTCAATTGATGGCGCGTGTGATCATAGTTACTCTTCGATGTTAGTAGCAGACATGTGATTTTTCCTGTATTTTGGCGAAGTTCCGTATTTTTGGAATTTTTGAAAAGTCAAAATTTCAGTTCCACGAAAATTCGTAATTTTGGAAGACTTTTTTTTTTCTTTTTAATGACAAAATTTTGAAGCAGCATACGTACATACTTGATTTACAAAACTTTTACAAATTAGCAGTAAAATTTCCGCATTTTGTTTTAATGCTTTAAAGGGTCAGTCCCGATTTTTTTTTGAAATCCGATAGCATCCGCTTCAATAAAGCTCCCTAGTAATCGTTTACTATCTGATTCTATCTCTTGGGTATCAATAACTTTTGGTTTACCATTATTTTTGATATTTTTTTCCATTCAGCCTCTTTAGTGGAGGATTTACGCTCGTCATTTTGCCACACCCACTCGAAATTCCAATGCAAAATTTTAGCCCTTTTTTAAAATTTGGTGATCATATTTGTTCATTATAACTATTAATATTGCATCCTTATTAATACCCTTGTTTAAAAGTATTTTTTTCAAAACATTTTTGCATCATTCTTTTCCCCCCCACAGTCTTATGGTGAGTGTCCCCCCCCCCCTTTATTTAGGTCTTATATATATATTGCTATAAAATAAATTGAAAATACTTCTTACTATTTTCATTCAATATATAATTAAAGAATGGCTTTTTTTTTTTTTACTATTTTAGAATAGTAATTTGTTCCTTAAATGTACACCAGACGTGGTCTGATGTTTTGTTTCAATTGTTGTGGTGTAGATGTAACCTAGTATTAAGGAGAACTGTTTGTTTTTAATCTAATTAATGTAGTGCTGGGGATTTTGTGCATTCGGCTAAGTAATGCGTTTTTTGTAAGTGAAACTGAGTTTCGTCCAATGCTGTCAAATGAAAATATAGAGAACATATATTTATCATAAAAAATAATTTTGCAAGAAAATGTTTGTTCAAACATTCAAAGAGAAATTTTTATCATACTGCTGTAATGAACATTAAAAATATTGTGTATGTCATTTTAGTTGTTCACTGTATGTGGGGGGGGGGGGGGGGGGTCATTGGAAAAATCTTTTTTTTTTCTCTCTCCAAGGTTGGCAAGTATGCATGTATATAAATGTATGTGTGTGTGCTGACATTTTAGAATTTTGTTTATGTTTTCAATTGGTGAAATAAAAATTATTTCATAGGGTAAAAAAGTAAAATAAACCTTCTTCAACTTCTATCTTCAGAGATTTTCCCCTCCTTATAATTTTTAAGCAAATAGTCTCCAAAATACAATTTATTATAAATAATGTGTAATTAATAATTTGAAAATTGGTAATGTACATTCATTCATGGAGACAAAATCTATAAAAACTGAAAACACCAGTAATTTAGCATTATGTATGCAAAATCAAAACAAACTAAGTTACTTATTTTCTACATTTTTTTTTTTTTTTTTTTTGCTTTTAGCAACAGGTAGCAAACTGTTTTTAACCTTTCTAATAGGTTAAAGGCAGTCTGCTGTTTGTCTAAATTTGCATTTCTCTGTCACATTTTTTAATTTTTTCTATTTGAGTTTGTCATAAATATACTTAGAATGAATGCAGTAAGTCTCACTTTAGCTTAATTAGACCTATTTGTTATGCATTAAGGTAGTTTTAAATTTGTCCTATATTTTTAATGATAATGTCCTATATGTTTTTTGCTCTTGCTGCTGGCACTGTATTTGTAATTGAATATTCATATTGAATTAAATTCCCCTGTAGCAGAAATCACACAGCATGGCAGCGAGCGCTGCAGATTTATCTTGAAGCTTGCAGAATAATTAGCCACCTTACAATTTTTTTTAAATGCAAATTTTTTTTATTGAATTTATAAATTGAACAATTATGATATTTATTTTTTGTTTGCGTATATTATTGTTATATGTCAACTATTTTGAATTAGCTATTTTTTATGATTATAAATTTGGTTTCACATCGTTTGCTGCCGCAGATAAATTTTAACTTCTGAAACTCGTGCTGCAGATTGGTATAGAAAATTCTGCCATTGGGTTAAATTTAAATTGTACATTCATATTTACTATTTGAAAACCAAATTTTATATTCAGATTTTTGCTTAAAAGCTTTAATGCATCTAATATCAACAGAGATTGTATAGTTAAATTGCTTTCTTTTCTTAACCATTAAAGTGGTGTTTGAATTAAAACTCCTTTCTACAACACAATTTTAATAGTCCAACTCTTATTTATGTTCCAGGCAATCATAAAACAAAGGCTAGCACAGCCAATCCTTGACTGTTTTTTCCCCTTGATGTGCTTGACGTTTCCCAACGATTCGGATGAAGATGACGATGATGAGTTGGAATGTTCTTTGCCTTCTGCTGCTGGTCAGGTGAGGGACAAGTGCTAACATTTCTGTAAATTTTTCACTCATTAGATGTAGGGATATGCAAAAATCAAGAAACTGATTTCAGCCACCAGTTTTCCAAATGTCAACGTCACTAACTTTCTGAAAAATAGTTCTGAGTTCACTATTAACATAACCTTAACAAAGTCACTGTTCCTGAAACTGACAACATCTTGGAATGACGATGAAATAACAGTTGAAGGGAAAAGTGACAAAAGCAATGTCTAGTAGAATGATGAAAAGCACTCTTCACTTTTTATGAAATCATAACAAAATTTTTTTTTTTTAATTTTAGAACACTCATCATTTTAGAATACAAAACCTTATTTTTTCCCCTTGAGCTTTAATGCCTTTACAGAAAAATCTTTAACTATTTTCAACCTATTTCTGTTGATAATTATTTTTCATATTTCTGTCGATAATGATGTTTCATATTTCTAATGAAATAAAAGCAGTTCTATAACACCATTTATTAAAGTACTTTTGGTAACAAATATTTTTCCGTAATTTTATTTCTGTAAACATGAGATTTTTTATTTCCAAACCATTTTTTTTTTCAAGGGATTGCTTTTATTCAACTGCTGGAACATTTGATTGCTTCTTTGAAGTGCAATCGTTGACAGTTGAGGCAGAATGTTAATGCTGTTTTAATATCTGTCAGCATAAGTGTTTTAATGTCTGCTCCAATTTGCTTGTATCTACTGCACACCAGAACGGCATGTAAGTGTCTACTTCTTTCAATCACACAAAAGTAAATACAGGATTGAAAGTTGTAATGTTTATGTAATTGTCGATCGCAACACAAATGTCATTAGAACATGAACTCTGAAATTTACTGGCTTTAAATATATTTATCTTTCAAAAATATATTCTTCATTTATATACTTTGGAAACATATTCTATTGAGCTGCAATGCATATGTGCAAGATGTTCTGTTTTTGGACAAATTTCAGTCGTGATGAAATGAGTGCGATGGAAATCAAAACGAGCGAAAAGCGGACAACCTTTTTCTTTTTTTGGTGTAAAGAAAATTTTTTTGAACAAAAAATCTTGCAACTGTCAAATGCACTTTAACATGTATTTTAAAATTGTTTTGACAAAATTGTACAAAATGCACATAATTTTAAGATATTGTGGTTTTGTTTGAGGGCAGTTAACACGCATTGGGGCTTGAAATATTTTCTGGCTTCGTTGCATCCCCCTTTTTTATACCCGTGGTGCAAGATATATCAGAAAAGGTTAACTTTTGCTCTTTGTTTCTCCTTATTTACTTGCTTGCTTCATAATTGTTTTAAAGTAGACTCGCTTTTGTGTATCTAGGAGAAAAATGGTTTGATGTTTAATTTCTTAAGAGTTTTTTTTTTTTTTTGTTTTTTGAGTTATTTTCACTAATGCAAGTTTTTGTTTACATTCAGGCACTGGATATAATGGCCCTACATCTACCGCCAGCAAAATTTATCCCAATGTTGGTGAGTACTAATGTTTGAAAGTGATAGTTTATCTACGTGTGCTAACGCATGACGATTGGATTTTCCAGGGTTCTGATTGAAGCAATTTAATAATGTGATTTTATTTTTGTCAGCCTAGATTGCAAAAGATGGGTATGAACAATGTGCAAGATGATTACACATAGCATTTGTAGTTCACACTGATGAAAATAAAGTCTGTTAAGACATCGCTTGATACACTCTGTGTATATTAAGACTTGACACAATTTACCTTTGGGATGTGAAATAGTCTTGTAATGATCAGGGGTGAAACTTTTCTGGGGGCTACCGCAGAAATCTGGGGGGTTTTTTATGGAATGGGGGTAACCCGGAGTTCCGGTGCTTGAACTTCATGAGTTACATATGTAAAACTCGATTAACGCAATAGCTCTTTTCGTGTCCATTGGAAATAAGCAAGGTTTTTAACTATAGGGAGAAGGTGGTTTCAAATTCTAGCAAACACAGATATGTACGCAACGAACTACAAACGCCGAGCAAGCACGCACGTGTATTCAAAAGCAAGAGCGACCGCTAGTGGAGCTTCCCACGTGTTCTCTTAGGAGTGCCGATGAGCCAAAAAAAAAAAAAAGCAAAAGTAAAAGCTCTATATAGGCAACCAACCGTCTTTTTTGCAATCAAAGCAACATATAAACCTCGTATAAAAAATTTGGTTCCGGTGATTCATCTTTCGCCATCTTGGACTTCGTTCTCTTTGTTGAATTGTCATATGAATAATTTATCCCTTAATTCTGATGCAAAGAAACCTTTACACCTTGCTTTATTTTCTAAAATGACTTTTTGTAGTTCATTTATTTCAGATCAAACATTTTGTACTTGTAAAATAAAAATATCTTAATCGCCTATCTTGCGCTATTTTGAAAATGCCATGTTTTTTTAAAAAAGTCGCACAAATTAGAAATAAACATTTTTAAAAGAGTGATTGGATTATCTTAAAAACGTATTTGGGATCGTAGTTGCTCATTTTTGAACCATTATCTGCTTTTTCTATAGCGATTTTTGTTAAGAGTCTGTTTTTTCCTTTGCAAATTTTGTTAATTGTGTTGCTTCTGTTCCTTGTTTATACTTTCAATAGCAATCTAGATGGAGGGGGGGGGGGGATATTCAGTAATTTCACCTAAGGGAAATTCAAAGAGAAGAGGGGGGAGTGGTTGTTTGGTATTTTACCCTCCTAGTCTCATGGTAAAATCACGTTCAATTAAAATTTTTTCTCCTATTTTCTAGACATTTAACCGTAAAAATGTTTTGGGAAATGTTTACACATTGGATGCTTAGATTCTGTACAAAATGTGAAGCAATATTTTTTATCTAAAAATACTTCTACTTTGTAGTAATAACCCATAGATGAATCCATTGAAAAGTAATTTGCAGAAAATTTAATGAAAAGTCAGTTTTAGTTGTGGTTATTAGATAGTAAAAGCTATGATGCATTGTCTTTTCCACATGGACTGGAAGACATATTCAGACATGTGATTTTTCCGTATTTTGACGGAATTCCTTATTTTCGGTAATTTTGGAAATTAAGAATTTCATTTCCTCAAAAATCGTTACTTTTGGACGGCATTTTCCTTTTCTTTCTATGAACAACTTTGAAAGTAACCTGTCAACATACGTACCGGCCAACTTTCACAAATTTCGATTAAAATTCGTGACGAGTTTTGTCCATTTTTTGCGCTTTCAAGGGTCAGTCCCGATTTTTTATGCATTTCGAAACCCCAATGCATCGACTTCGTAGTTGTCAGTTACTGTCCGATTCTGCCTCTTTGACATCGGTCACTTTGAGCTTTCCATTATTTTTATCTTTATTAAGCTCAGCTTCTATAGTAAAGAACTTGCACGGCCGAAAATAAGGAATGTTTCGAAAGTTATTTTATGTTTTAGTGATCATATCAGTTAATTATAATTATTTTTTATTCCAACCTTATTAATAATCTAATAAAAAAATATTTTTGCTTAAGGGGGGGGGGGGGTAATTCAACAATTTTTGTTGTGCCCCGTTTAGCTTATCAACCTTCATGATCATAACACTTTTCAGGGATTTTGAGTCTGAGTGAGTTTCACCCCTGAATGATCCACGATTTGTATTGATCCATTTGAGTATTTGCTGGAGGGGGGGGGGGGGGATGCTACAATGTGAACTTTTTTAGAAACTAATTTTTGTCATCATTTTTTAGAACTATATTGTTTGAACAAATAACTGTACATAATTTTAAAGGTTCATGACTTAATTCATATATTTATTCTTTTTCAACAAGTAAATTTACAAATGCTTTGCTTTAAATAGTGTTTCTATTGTGTTTTCATTAATATTTTCAAAATATTTTGGGGTCTTTTTTGTTATGATATCAGTATTAAATTTGAAATATACTGTAACTTTATTATTTTTTCAGAAAATTGGGTAATGGTTTATTAATTTTTGATGTGTTTTCAGATGCATCATTTAGAACCTGCATTGCAAAGTCCAAATCCTCATCATAAAAAAGCAGCTTATCTTGCAATATCGGTCATTGCCGAAGGATGTTCTGAATTCATCAGATACAAGTATTAAAAGATTTCTTTGTTGGATTAGTTGCATTCAATTAATTTTTTTATGCTCAATTTTCCAAAAAACATTTTTTGTGTTTATTTAACTATACCTAATAGCATTACTAGTGTTTTTAAAATCACTTTAATTGTATGTATGTGTGCATTTTTCCCCTTGCATAAAATTAGTTCCTGAAAGTTGCAAGTAATGTTTGTTCCTGTATATACTTTGCAGTTTTATTTCTGAATTTGAAATAAAATTAGAAAGTTTACCTTAATAAAATTTTCTTTTTTAACAAACCTAAAACAATGACAAAATAATAACTACGTTTTATGTTTTAATTTTTCGTACCCTTTTCTTCTGCTTCTGTAGCAACTACACATTTTTTCTAATTGTTCCTCATTTCACCTGTTGCTTTCTAATCCGCTACACATGAGCAGAGTTTTTCTACTGAAATTTGGGTTTAAGAAAATGACCTTTACACAGCATTTCTAACAAGTTCGATGCTCATTTCTAAGATCTGATAAGAAAGGAGAATTTTAGAAAACAATGTTTGGGTGAGTAGTTAACCGGAGTAGAATTAAATTTTGTAACAAGTAAAGAACAGGGGTGATTGCATTCCGGGTGTACCCCGGAAATCCGGGTTTTTCATATCTTCTTTCCGTGTTTTAAAAATCTGAGTTCTTTTAGTCTTCAAAATTGAAAATTTAGCGGATGGGAACAAAAAATACGCCTAAAAGCGATAAACATTCCCTTTGTAGCAACCCTTTTTCTGGAGAGTTTTTTGGATTTAGTTATTTTTCAATAAACATCTCAAAAAGTTGAACTCATTTTACGAATTTTTTTTTTGCATAATAACGCATTTTTACACCCTTTTCATGAAATCGGGGCTAAAAACTTGGAGTTTTTTTCTTAAGTTTTACTTTAAAAGCTGCATATATTTGTCAAATAAAAGAAAAAAAAACCTCTAAATAGAAAAAGTATTTCATTGCAAAAATTTGGCAAAAAATATATAGCCATGGGAAATTCCTATTCATTATGTTTTACTATAAATTTCAATTTATTTGCAAAAAATAAATTAATTAAATTTTTCTTATTAGAAGAAGTAGGTAAGTAAAATATAAATTTAAATTTCAAAAGTTATTTTAAACATACCGTTGTAACTATATGTGTATAAAAGCTGTCGTATAGTTTATGGTGCATAAAAAGTGCCACCGACATAAAAAAATTTTCAGGGTTTTTTACTTTGTGTCACAATCAGCCCTGAAAGAAGGGTCGTTTTATATTTTTGTGGATAAGACCTAGTCGGGACCAAAAGGAAAATGACGACTTAAGCGGAGTGACCAGTTATCCTATTGACTACTTCTTGAGGTTTTACAGCAGTACGAGTATATATGAGTCGTCTAGTTTCAAAACCAGATACATCCATGTTTTCCTTCCAAATATCTTTCAAGTTAAAATTATTTTTGTGTTAAAATTTCAGCAAGTTAGAGGCTTATCTCATGCTCCTTAGCTAGAAAAACCTTGATTTTCGAACATTTCGGATTTCTTAAATATATTTTTTATTAAGAGTTTTTTTGCTCGCCGTGAAATTTTTTTTTTTTTAAATCTATATGACTCATATTTAAAGAAATTAAAATTGAGAAAGTTTTATTGAATGAAATTATTCTTTCAGATATCTCCAAACTTTTGTTGAAGTCATATGTCGTGGAATAAAAGATGAAAATAAAATTGTTCGCAATGCAGCTCTGTATGCTGTTGGACAGTATGCCGAATATTTGCAGGTTTGTTTGGGAATTGTTTATAAAAAATTTTTGTCAGTCAACGGGGTTTGAAGAATACATTATCGAAATATTATTTATTTGTTATATATATTTGTTTATTATTTTGGATGGAGGAAATTTGTTATTAACTTGGGGACTTGAAGCTACATATCTAGAAGGAACTTTTTCATCTTTATTGCAAAACCACATCCACTTTTCCAACATTTAATTTATTGTAATTCTTATAAATCCCCTCCCCCCCCCCCTATAATTTTAGGATAATTCATATGAAGAGGGAGAACATGGAGTGAACATGAAGAACATGGGTGATTCTGATCCGAAATTGTCCAATATTTCCAAAAAATTTTGAGCACCTGTACCGAAAGTTTGTAAAAAAAAAAAAGTTTTCCGAAATTTTTTTAATGTATTAACCTTAAGATTTATTTGACAATTAATATATGCTTTTCTTTCTACCTTCAGACAAGGAAAATATTTTGTGTTACTTAAAAAAATTTCTGGTATTAATATATTAGACCTTTCATTTAATTACTTGAAGGATTATTTTTGAGCTTATATATATATATATTTGCATATGTACTGTTGTGTTGAGGGGCAGGGGGATTGTTAACCTAATTGATGGCACATATTGTACCCGAAAATTTGGTGTGAAGTACCAAATTTTTTTTTTGCTTAGAATCACCCATGGTAAAGAACATAAAGTAATAACGACAAAACAGCATTAGCTGTTTTGTCGATAGGCTGTTGTTCTTACCCGTTTTAATCACTTTTGTTCTTTCATTATTTGTTAGTTAATGTATTCATAATGATGCATCCATAATAATTTTTCCAAAGTCTTTTTTTAAAACTTTCTTATGTTTGATCTAATGGAGTTAAGTAATTGTCTCTTTTTTTTTTGCAGCCAGATATCAGTAAATATGCATCAGATCTTCTCCCTGTACTCTTTGAGTACTTGAATCAGGCAAGCGTGGCTTTAAAGGAGGGAAAAAATGACAACACAACCTTAATGAAAACATTTTATGCTGTTGAACGATTCTGTGAAAATTTAGGTATATTTTCAGTTTCTTTTCCCCAATTTTATTTCTTGAATGAAAGCACATCAACTTAAGGTGACCGACTTCCTTCGGGACAAATTTTTTTAAAAAAAAGCAATTTCTGCACATGTTTTATACTTTTTTGGTTAAATAATGCTTTATGAATATAAAAATACTTTTAAAAAATCCACATGTACTTTAGTTTCGGAATGAATGGGTAAAATGAGGAAACTTTTAGTTAAATTTTATCAAAACGGTTAACACTTTAAAAGAAAAAATATTGCTGCAATATGAATTATTTTAAGCCATTAGTTACAAATAACAATGATCTTCAAAATGAACTAAAATGAGAGAGAAATATTAAAATTTATGAAAATGACAAGGAAAAATGTATGCTAATGCATCGTTTTTTCCGAATTTTTAACGTGCAATCCACATAAAAACCCTTGTAAATAAAAAAATATTTTATTTACATTAAAAATTGTAGTTCATATGATAGCTGATAATATTTAAAACAAACTGAAAATTTGGTGAGAATACCTTGATTATGTTTTCAAATATCATGATAACGGTAAATGGGTTTTGCGAGAAAATAACTTTCGAGAAAATGGCAGTTGAAAGTTACAGTTCGTTCAAAAACAAGCTGGAATAACATGAGGAGTAGTAGACGATATGTTTTATAATAGTTATAACTTTTTTTCTAAATCACGTGGAAGAACACGGAAAACAGTTTTGAAAGAGAAAAGTTCAATGTTTTTGAAACGGAAATAAAAAAATTTCAACCTTGAGGTTAAAAATCGATGTTTTTAAGGTGGTCGGTCACCTTAAAAATCTGTTTAAAATAGGTTCAAGGTATTGTCCAGAAAATATATCAATCGGCTTGTTCTGGTCTTAAGTTAGCGAAAATGCGAAAACTTTTTGATGTTTTTTACGACAGGTTTCTTCCTAGGAAATTCCATTTTGCTTTAATGCTATTCGCATATGTATCATACTAAGAAGATTCTCCAAATACAATTACGCTGTATTTTACAAAGAGTCTACAGTTATCTTATTCAAAGCTGCTGACCTGAAATTGAGCGGTTTTCTAAAATCTACGCAAGATTTGAAACCTAAACAATGAAATTTACAACTAAATTAAAATAATTTAGGATGGAAAGAACATTTCATGGAAAAGAAGTTTAAGAAAGGAAAAATCGATTTTTGTTTTGCATCACGATAATTTTAACGCAAAATCTCATTTTTTTCCCTCTTAATTCAAATTGGTGATGTTGCTATTTATTCAATGTCTGGAGTTCTAAGCTAATTTTCTTTTTTCTAATTTTTCAGATGATATAGTGCCATACTTGCCTACACTAATGTGTTCCTTGACAACCTTTCTTGCGCTCGACACTGAGGGATCTGAGAGTAGTCAAGAGTTGGCTGTTGAAGCTATAGGATCAGTTGGTAAAATATTATCACCCTTGTTAAATGCAGTTGTTTGTTTTTCTTAGAGTTGTTTGTCGAGAATTTTTTTGTTCTTATATCGAAAGTGAATGAAAGATGTTTTAAGTACAATGTGCAGCGAGAAGCAAAAGAGAATGTTAGTGGCAAAAGACAATTGTTGAGTTGATGGAGCTCAAAAATGTAATGGTACATAAGCTGTCGTTTCGATATCTTTCTGAATTATCCTGAATAGCAGTACCTATCGAGGATACCTCAAACATCTCTTGCCACAAAAAAGCTTAGTGTCTTTCTTATTTTTTAGGCTGGTTATCACCTAGTTTTCCTTTGTGTGTTGCCGGCACCCCGTGCAAAAGAAAAAATGCATGTAAATAAATTTAAATGCTATTTTTAGCACATAAAAACTGGTTATGTAGGAATTAAAATGTTTAAATAGGGGTAAAAATGCTTATTAGGCTCGAAAGATAAGAGTAAGTATTAAAGTTTTGCGAAATGACGCTGTTTACTCCTTTATTTATTTATTTTTTGTACCTTTATTTCTTTATTTTCCAGTGGTAGCTAAACGTTTGTATTTTGACTTAAGAAAATGTTTTTACCAGATGTGTAACGAAAAGTGATTTGATCGAATATTCGGCCATTTCGGCCGATTATTAAAATTGCTAGAAAATCGTTATAATGGAAAGTATTAAGAGAGAGTAAATTTAAAAGAATTCACAAAGTCAAACACCAATTCCACACATTAATCTTTGATGTGTGATATACTTCTTGTTTGTTGAGAATCTAAAACTCTAAAATCAAGGTATTTTCTGCATTGTTTTGAATGCAATAAAACAGAATTTCACCCTCAAGTGGAAATGAAATGACAGGATTTAATGTAAGCATTAGGATTATTTTACTAATTATTTAACTCAAATTAAAAAATGCTATTGTTTAGTAAACCTGGTTCAAAATAGTTTTATGAAGATATTTTAAAAGTTATAAAAGGGCGATTCCCACAATATTTTTTGAAATCCCACTCAAAAAAAGTTTGTTTGTGCGCTGTTCCCGCAACTAGTGGACATGCATTCAAAGCATCGTGAAACGAAACTCAATCTTCTCCAAAAGGGCACCTTATTAATATTCTAGAATGGATTCGTTTCAGAATTTGCGATCGCAAGAAAATAATCTTTCTATAAAATCAGAATCGAAAAAAAAAGATGCATATGAAAGTATGAATGCTCATTATCATACCTTCCATGTCTACATTCCTTTATTGTGTCATAGTTCACTTTATAATGGATTACTGTTTCACCCTGTGTTCAACCAACCATCAAAATATCTATTAAAATGCCTCGATTATTAGGAAAAACGCAAAACCGAACCTTTCAAAAAAATCGCAATCGTAAAAACGAACCATTCTTGCATAGGAATATGAAATTTCATTTATTTCAAACTATTCATTTTAAATTATCGCACTATATTTGAAACAATGCATTTAAAAAACTGACGGGAATCATTTAAGTCGTTACAAGCGCTAGACACCTTGAAGAACTTTCCCTTTTACAAGTTACAAGAAAATGATGGTTTCTAATATATAATGTTTTCATTGAAAAACATCAACAGATAAAATGACATATGATCAGAAAACATTGAGGATATGTTAAACAAATTTTTAGGATTTTTTTTGCAAAAAATCACACCAAAGAATTTTGGTTATTTAAGAGGATCCTTATCATGATTAACATTTTAATAAAGCACCCATATTTGCAATCCGAAATTTTGGGAAGGATCCAATTTGTGTGAACCTTGTTGATGTTAATTCTTTCTTTGCTGAGCATAGCTTACATAATTACCTTTTATTACATAGTTTGTATTAGATCATGTTCGGACAGTTTAGTAATACTTTTTAAAACAAAAAGAAAAGTTCCCACTTAAAATTTTGATCAAGGTGGGAAATCCCACCTTGTAATTTTCCCCAGTATGAACCCTGAGTATGTATCTGTCAGACGAGGGACTTGTCGGAATCTTAAAAATCCCGGAGTCGGATATGCGCCATTTTGCCCTCCAACTGCCAGGAATTGTTCGTACCCATCACGAATGTTTCCGAAAATCCTTTTAGGTTACGGATTACATTCCAACTCCTTACAGAGTCGACTTTATTTCCGTTCTTGCAAAAGTGCGTGATTCCATCCACCTTAAAATGAACTCTTTCCCGCCTCACTCTTCCTCCGCTAATGAGCGGGTGCAGCGATGAAATCTCGTCGTTCGCTCTCTACCCAGCCGGCGGATCACGTGCTGTGCTTATTGTGATTGGCGGGGGCCCAGGCGTTCGTTCTTCTTATTGGCTGCACAATGTTAATGCGCTTTTCTATACTGGCACCATCGCCAGGTTGCGCTAGCCGGGCTGCCAGATTCAGAAGGAATCGGCAATTCAGCAGCTTTTCAAGGTGCCTGGCTGAAGCCTCGGTTCGATCGGATCGCCAAGTACGACTTGAAAATAAAAATATAACTTGGCAACTTCATTTTGTTTCTGCGAATTGATTTGAAATGCGATTTGTAGACGGTGCAGGGTTGCTACGCTACCTAGAAAACAGGGAAAACCTGGAAAAGTCAGGGAATTTTAAAATTGAGTGAAAAAGTCAGGGAAAGGTCAGGGAATTTTAGCCAATGTTTGAAGCACTGACACGGAAAGTTCAATATAAATGACCTTAACTCTTTTTTGCTTCACTCAAAGTACAGCATTCAGAGGAACCTGCAGAGATTGACGCAACCTGATTCAACCGAGGATTTGATCAGAATTTTTTTTTTTTCAACTCTTAAGTTTAACTTTTAAATAGTTAAAAGTAACTAACATTTTATTATTGTTATTCAGATTTTTACACTAAGTAACTAATGTAGTTTTTCTTTTTTCCCTCTCTCTCAAAGTTTGTTAGCAATCCATTTTCTCATTTAGAATCAGAGTTATTAGACCTTTAAAAAAAACATTTTGCAAAGTGCCTACTTTTACTTCATGGAAATGCTTGTTCCCTTATATTACTTAGTTGAATACTGTTTCAAAATTTTTCAGAAATTATTTTAAGATTAGCCATTCCTGTGATTGTTTCAAACAGAATATTTTGGGGCAAATGTATGTTTTTTACTGGTTTGATGCCATGGATTTAAGACTGGAATTTTTTAAATATATGTTTGGAAAACCTGGAAAAGTCAGGGAATTTCATTCTGTTGTTTGAGTAGCAACCCTGACGGTGATTTAAAAAATGCAAAAAGTGCATCTTACAAGCACTTGAACAAGACTAAATCCTGAATTAGTAGTTCAATGACTCATCCGCTTTTATAATATTTTAAAGATTATTTACTTTTTCCCCTAACATTATTAAATTATAACATTTTCTGCATGCATTCAATTTTTGAATTATTTCCTTAGCTGTTAAATCTTTTCAGCGTGTTTATAAATTTTACTATTTTGATATAAAAAAATTCTGAAGATATTTGTGCGGTCTTTTATTAGCATTAAGTGAGCAGTAAGTATTACCACTGTATGTATACACACATGTTTTTGAAGTATTTTCTTAAGTTTCTTAACAATATATATCCAACAAAAAATAATGATAGATATAAGTATATATGCATGGTGTGTCAGTCGGTATAATATATATGTGATAATTTATGTATGAACATGGGGGTGTATGCTCATGTTTGCCTATCTGGTAGACCTACTACTGATAACTATCCTTCCATTGTTGGCATGTATGCCCTCCAATTTCACAGCCCTGATTCCTATGCAACTGAGTCATTTCTCAATTTTAAGAGTTAAATGTTATATCCTAATTTAGCGCGGGAACTGAAATTCCATGAAACTGAGGAGGGTGCTCAATGATGAATCAGTGGTATGATGTCACTATGATTACAAATCATTCGAACCTCTGTCTGAACTGGGCAATTTTTTTTTTTATTTCTGTGTAGCTGTGTGTCGTTTTTCATATTTAAAAGGTGAATGTTATAGGGTCATTCCACAGTATTTAAGACAAAATGGGTCTGTAACGAAATTTATGAAAACTAAAAAGTTATTACATACATTCAAAGAGCATACTCTGGAGGACATATTCATGACATCTGTTTCTTTATTTACTTTATAGTTTTCATCTAATTGTACTCTAACCTTGAAGAAACCTGCTTTATCTGTTATGGATTCTACATTACCTACCCCCCCCCCCCCCCCAGTATGAATTAAAATGACTTTTATGACCAAACTTTTTTCAGACACACAAAATAAAAACATCTTTATATTTCTAATAGCAATTTTTACTTAAAATATATTTTCTGATATGATTTATTGACTGAAAAGTTATATTTGTAGAGTCCGTAACCAAATAGGTTGAAAAGTTTAGATTTTGTTTTTCAGTATGTACTTACATTTGCCAAAAAGATTTTTTTCGCCATGCATGGTATAATTAAAATCTTCAGTAATA
Organism: Octonoba sinensis; assembly: GCA_038502835.1. NCBI lineage: Eukaryota > Metazoa > Arthropoda > Arachnida > Araneae > Uloboridae > Octonoba > Octonoba sinensis. The sequence continues at coordinate 12,109,147 of CM076601.1, read as the reverse complement.
GTCATGTATCATATTGCCACCCAATTTTTATGAAATTATAAATTTCTGTTTCGGACTCTACATCCGCCAACGCTTCTTACAAGATGGTTGCCATGATTGGTATGCTATTATGAGCTTTTATAGATATGCCTCATTCTTTTTATAAATTTCAGTTAATTAGCTGGAAAGTAGTCTGTGTATTATGGTAAGCAATGTTTTATTTATTAACAAAACATCAATAATATAAAAATTAGCTTAACAATAGGTCTTTTGTTTTGTTCTTTTTTTGTTCTTAAATGTTATAACTTATGACATAACTAGTTTTTTGTTGCAGAATATAGAATTGCATACATATTCTATTAGTTTAATAGTTTTGATTAAATTTTAGCTGTAAAATGCAGGCTGGAAGAAAGATGGAAAGTATCAAAATCAATACCTGACATGCAAACGATGCACTATTTCTATGTTTCAGATGGTGAAGTTTTTGCAGATGTAAATTCTAAGTATATTAATAAGAGTCAGGGATCCATTAGCATTAATGCAAACGTTTTTAGAATCTAAAAGTATTACCTCTCTTGTGCCTAGTTTAAGAGAAGGAACTTAGATTTCAGTTCTTTTTAATAATGATTGGTGGCCAGGACAAATAATTAAAGTTATGTTAAAAGAAGGAAAATTACAAGAAAAGTTTTTATTTAAACTGTTGCAAGAAATAAATTCAAAGCAGTGGAGAAAATAGAGTTTGAGGAAATTGCCCTTGGCAATCATTTGGCTGTTCTTCCAGGACACCCACATCCAATTGATTCTTCTGCATGTTTCTTCGCTTATGATCAAGACACTGAAGTTGCATCAGTGATAGCAACTATTGAACAATAATAGTAAGTTATTGTTATCTACAAGATGCCAGGGACATAGAAGTTTAAAAACTAGTGGAAGGAAACATAACTGTTCTACACCTAAGTAACTAAAACAATTACTAATTATACTAATGAATTTAATGTAATTATGTATGTAATGGTTTGTAATAAATATTTTTAAATTTATGTACATTAGGGTGGTGCTTATTTTTCGAAGTTTTAAATTTTCAACCTCTTACCCTCTAAATGTGTTCCATTAGACCAAAAAATGATTTTGATAAAATTTTATCACCAGCAAACAATATTTAGAGGTAGCTCAAAGAGGGTGAAGTTTCATAATTGAACGAGATTTTGCGATGTTTTGAATTTTTAAGCGTTAAAAATTGATTTGCAACTAGGTTTAATTTATGTAATTATATTAAAAAGTAACTTATCTAAACATTTGTAAATTGCATAGCTATAATAAAGTAGTTTTCTTGATAAAATATACAGTATTCACGTCTACCTCGTAGGTGGCAACAACTGTCTAAACCAGTGATCGCCAAACTTATGGAGCCACTGAGCAAGAATAGCTTTTCTAAATTTTACTATGAGTTATTCTTACCCTCCCTCCCCATAGTAAAGAAAGACAGGTTAAAAAAGTAAGAAAGTTTTCAATTCTCAGTGATTTATTTATATATGCCAGAACGGAGACGAGAGGGCTACTATATTGGCAGTTACTGCTTTTTCAGGAAGTTATGCCAAAAAAATATTCTCCATTTTCCTTCTGAGTCATCAACTTTCAATGCAAATATTGATGAAATATGGAAAATCCACTAACAGTTGTTAGTGTAATTATGTGCAGATTAACCACCTGAGTATGACCGCGATCTTCCAAAGATTTCCTCGTGGGTTAGTAGTAGCTGGCGATTTACGGTTTGGTAATTACAGGTCCAAAATACAAGTAAGGAACAATTTTCCTCTTCAATGACAGTGAACTTGGCAGGTGATGAAAAGGTCACACAAATAAAGTTTGAGAGCATTAGAAATGAAAAAAAAAAAAAAAAACTGCAAATATTGCTTCAATAACATTATTGAATCCCAACCCAACGGCATTATATTGAATTGAATTAGACCAAACAAAATATTTATGACTATTATGCATTATTTATAATATAGATTCTGCTTGATTTCAAGGCAGTGCAATGATCATACTAGATAATTTCAATGTAATTTGTATATAGGATAAGTAAGGCGTTAAAAATTTTGGGTTTGATGAATTGGATAAATCTGAACCTCTGAGCCACTCCCTTTGAGGGCAGCAGTAACAATAATAATAAAAACTGATGAAGCTAAGGGGAGAAAAAAACTGCAATTCATTTGTGTGACCTTTTTTGTACTAATTTGGTAATGGCATGCCGCCTAATATATGCTAGGGGTTTGCTGCTAGCCTGTGTATGTTACACCATGTGTATTACACATAGGATATTAGCTAACCCCAAGCAGCAAATTTAATGGGTCTTTCACAGCCCAGTGGTTCCCCACCCATGGTTAGACCAGAAGTCATCAAACCGTAAAATGCCAGCTACTCGTAGCTGGCATTTTACGGTTTGGGTTACTTATGAGTTACTTGTAAGTTACGGTTACAGTTACTTATGAGTTACTTGTAAGTAACTCATAAGGAAATCTTTAGTGTAGATTGCAGTGGTACTCATGTGGTTAATTTGCACATAATTACACCAACAACTGTTGATTTTCCAAATTTTTTTTTAATATTCGCGTTGATAGCTCATGGCTCAGACAGAAAATAAAGAATATTTTGCTGGCATAAATATATAGTACATGAAAAATGTAGCTGCCCATTCGCATATATAAAATAACTGAGAACTGAAAAGTTTCTAACTTTTTTTTGTCCTGTTTTTTTTTTTCTTTCTTTACTATGGGGAGGGTGGAGGGTAAGAATAACTCATAGTAAAATTTAAAAAAGGTATTATTGCTCAGAGGTTCCATAAGTTTGTCGATTACTGGTTATACAGTTGTTGCCACCTATGAGGTAGACTTGAATACTGTATATTTTATCAAGAAAACTACTTTATTATAGCTATGCTGTTTACAAATGTTTAATTTTTATTTATTCATATAGAAGTTACTTTTTAATATAATTACATAAATTAAACATAATTGCAAATCATAATTTTTAACTTGCTTAAAAATTCAAAAAATCGCAAAATCACGTTCAATTATGAAACTTTACCCTCTTTGAGCTACCTCTAAATATTGTTTGCTGGTGATAAAATTTTATCATAATCATTTTTTGGTATAATGGAACACATATAGAGGGTAAGAGGTTGAAAATTTAAAACTTCGAAAAATAAGCACCACCCTAATGTACATGTGTTATTGCAAATATTTACTATGAACCCCCTTTAGCAGGGATGCACAAACTATGGCCCGCGGGCCATAGGCCGAGTCTTTTGAATTGGCCCGCTGATACAGTTGATAAAAAAGAATAATTATAATAAAATTTAAAAAATACGAAAGAAAAAATAATTGTAAAAAAAAAGCTTACGAAAAATCGTGGTAAAATATATGATCGCAACGCCGCTACTGAATTTGGTCGCAATTTTCGGAACTAACCGCCATATTTAATTTTATTTTATTGGAAATACTTCAGAAACTAATCAAATCATGATAAAAGTGGTAGAATATTGCATTGTCATCTGGTTCTGAGCTATATGTAAAGTTTCGGAACATTATCGGGAAATGGTCGAAAATTCGATTGCTGGATTTTTCAAACAGCCATTATGTGCGTTATTTCGTCTGTAAAAGAAGTTTGTCCCATTCCTGTTATGATTTCTTTAGTTAATTCAAAGCAACGATTGTTAGACATAGCAGGCAAAATATCATTATTTTCGTCTTCATTGCTATCTTGCTGTTTGTCATCATTCGGGTGTAGCAATATTTGGATGCTTTCTGAGTCGGGCATCTTGTTTATCAAATTATTAATTTTGTAAAATCTGATCATCAATTATTTGTACAGTAATAAATGATTTCAAAAAGGAGGAAAACAAAATGCAAGAAGCATGTTTACATGCAGAAACTTATTAATTTCATACTTGTGTAAAACGACTTCTCTTTTGCGAACTCTATTTTAATAAAGAGTTCATTTTTACAGTTGCAATTTTTGTTGCCTTATTATCAATTTTAAATTCTTATTACCTTATTTCAGCGCTTAAATAAATAAAAACAAAAATAAACGAGGTTTCATTTTCACACGATCAGCTAATGCGGAAAATTCGCGAATCTGCCGTATTAGAAATTTTCCGAACGTTTGTTGCAATTCGTCTTCGAATACTGACGGGACAATTAAATAAATGTATAAGCATCTAATTACTTATTTCTTTCATGTTTAATTATTGAAATAAAATAGGGAAAATGTCTGATTTTTCTCAAGTATCGTTGGAGATTTTTTTTTTCTAATTTTCATCTGCAAGTAAGTTGACGCCTCCCTCCCCTAAAAAAACATTGTTTTTAGACTAAATTGTTCAACTTCTAAATACTGAATATGTTACTTGTAATGGAAAAATGCGTATTTTTAAAGGCATTTAAAAAAATTTGTATTTTTACTAAATGGGCGAAAAAACGTGAACTTTTCAAAAATGGCGGGAAGTTCACAAAAAAATTCCCAGTTTTCTGGTTCCCGGATAAGAGGTTCTATACTGTATTACTATTCCAATTTAACTAATAAGATTTTGTAAATGGTTAGTTAAAAAAACAATTCTACCAGCCAAATTGACCAGTAGTAATTCTGAATCGCAAGGGTTTAACGTGATGTACAGACTCACAGCATTTGGATTTTTAATATATGTGTGTTTATTTCTTCTGTATTTATATTTGCACTTTAAATAAATTTCTCATTTTAGCTCTAAATATATATTTTAAATTTTACATTATAAAATGTCAAGGAAATATTATCTGAATTATAAAGAAAGTTATAATTTAGAGAATAATGCTGTGTTTTTCTAAGTTTAAATTATCTTTTTATTTTCATAATTGCACACATTTTTATAAAAAATTTTAGTATTCCGCTTTTTTGCCATTTGACCAATCACTTCATTGATATATATAAATATTGTGCAATTAATTGTTCAGAAATCTTATACTTCATTTTGTTGGAGTTCATTTACATTATATTTTTAAAACTTTTATTTAATAATCTGTTCCCGAGTACAGTAATGAAATGAAATGAGGGAAGGGGGGGCACAAACGGCCAAGTACTGCGACTAGAGGTCTATTGTACTAAACCCCAAAAAGATGAGCATGTTTCTAGAAGAGACCAGTAGCTGACGCAAAGTTCAGCAGGCATCTAATAGGGATGTCATGAATTTCCCAGGGTTCAATGATATGACGACCTAGGTGTTCAACCCAAAAACGGAAAACACTTCACAACTGCATAAGATGTGTGCAACGGTTTCCTCATGAAAATGGCAACCCCTACAGGTTGAATCGTTACTGACCCTCATAATAGTGAGATGCCGCTTTAAGGTACAGTGACCAGTAAGAAGACCAATTGCCTTCCTGATACCATTTCTATTAAGTTTTAGTAACTCTTTCGCCCTGTTATGGTGTGTGTTTGCTTGTTGCAGTGGTTGAATTTAATTTTGTGAACCAAATTATATAACCAAAACAACAAACCGACACGCGTGAACGTATAGTGGTTTTTGTCTTATGCGTTGTGTAATAATGAATTCAATTCAAATATATATATAATCATACCAAATGAATAGAATTATAAAATACTTTAGAAAAAGGAAATACACTGCATTAAGTTTAAGTTATTTATTAAATTCTGGACTTGCATATATTAGAATATTTTATCAGATTAGGTGCACCCCAATTTTAGATCAAAAGCATGAATAAAACTACATCATAAGTTATAAAAGATAAAAATATTCATTCATTGAACCAGGCATAATGAGCGATAAATGAAGATGGTAGTAAAAGTTCATATGAACCACAAGTTAGATGAAAAAATTGGAACCGTTAGGTTTATCTTAAATGCTCATAGCTTTTATTTGAGCTATTTCCCTTTTATCAACTCGTCGAGAGGGTCAGGAGTCGACGGCCTTACCCCTCTCAGACGGTGACTTTCAAAGTATGAGAAAACATTACTTCAAGGTAGCTAGGATTCTGCATGTGGCGATGCCTTCCTTCCAGTAGAATTTTGGGAAAGGTCTTTCTCCAACTTGATGATCCACAGTAGCACGTCATATGAAGATCACTGCATTTCATCCATTCCCATGCTTGCACGACGGTGATATTCATCGAAAATATTTCATACTGGGAATATTGCGAAAAAGTTCATTGCAGCATGACTCTTATTCTTCATCTATTTGGATCGCCCGTTCACCTTCTCATAATTATTTCTTGATTATGTAAAGATTATATCGATGCTTTTCAATGCATGGATTTAGTTTTAGGAAATTCATCCTATTTCAGCAACATTTTTTTCTCTTCTTTCTTCTCCCCCTTACCTTTTTCTCATGACAAATTATACGACCTTCCATCTTCGCAGATGGGGAGAGAAGCCTCGAAACTTCTAGAACAAAAATGTAATTCAATTTTCTTTTCGTGACGTAGTTGGCGTCATGGCCTATGATTCGTTAACTATCAGAGTGAGTCTGTGGTTAAGGTAAATCACGTTAGCTAGTGGTGCCATCTGACAACGAATTTTGCTATTAGCTAACATTTTGAGTATAATGTAACATTTTCGTTACATGCCCTGATGCTGGGGCAACCGTAATTAAGTTCTTTAGCCTGGCGTTGTCCATCTATATTACGCCAGTTACGATACTGCTTATCTTTAAAAATATTAGAGACAGTGGTCCTAATAAGATTCCTAGAAATCCCAATTGCAGGCTCTGAGCCAATAAAGGGAGTGTCAGAACCTTTCCTAGCCAGGCGATCAGCAATTTCATTGCCCGCGACACCTGAATGCCCAGGCACCCAATACACAAAGCATTCCCAAACAATATGGGAAGTCATAGCGAATTTATAGAGTACAGTAATCATTAATACATGTAATTTGTACATATTACCTCTAAATAAAAACTGAAATACACCCTGTATTTTTATGAATAAAACATTACGTTACTTTGGCCCCCAACCTGATACTCTCTAATTTTTTGGGTCTTCACCCAAAACAGTTTGTGCATCCCTGCCGTAGAGTCCGAAACATGACCAGCATTTGGCACTTGTTTGATAAATATAGTTGATTTTTAAAAACATTGTTGTTCTTTTTTAATTAATATTTTTGAGTTAAGTATTCTATAGGGATTGGTATGTAATAGACAGAGTTCAATAACTATGAATGTTTGTAAAATTCAGAAAAAATTGAAACTGAATTTCCTCTAAAATTTTCATGTCCATTGCTTCTAGAGTCTGAAACAGGTAATATATTTCATTATTTTGTGGCAAAATAAAAACACAAATACCAATTTTTTGTATCCCATAATGCATCATACATAAAAGCACCAAAATACATCGATTTTGATTTTATTATTTATAATAAGTGGCAAATGGTTAAGGAATAAGTTTGTAGAGTCCGAAACAACCTCATACTGTGGAATGCCCCTATATGGTAATTCAGCATGGGAATGGAAATTATATTAAACTGGGGAGGGTGCTCAATGATGAATCAGTGGTATGATTTCATTTGTGATTACAAATCATTCAAACCTCTGTCTGATCTGGACGTTTTTTAAAAATTTCTGTGCCACTGATTGTCGTTTTTCATATTTGAAAGGTGAATGTTATATGATAATTCAGCATGGGAACTGAAATTCCACGAAACTGGGGAGTGTACTCAATGATGAATCAGTGGTATGATTTCACTTGTGATTACAAATCATTCGAACCTCTGTCTGATCTGGGCATTTTTCTGTATTTCTGTGCAACTAAATCTCATTTTTTGAATTTAAAAGGTAAATGTTATATGCTAACTAGCATAGGAATTGAAATTCTACAAAACTTTGAAGGGTACTCAATGATGAATCAGTGGTATGATGTCACTTGTGATTACAAATCATTCGAACCTCTGTCTGATTTGGGCATTTTTCTGTATTTCTGTGCAACTGAATCTCATTTTTTGAATTTAAAAGGTAAATGTTATATGCTAATTAGCACAGGAACTGAAATTCCACGAAACTGGGGAGGGTACTCAATGATGAATCAGTGGTATGATGTCACTTGTGATTATAAATCATTCGAACCTCTGTCTGATCTGGGCATTTTTCTGTATTTCTGTGCAGCTGAATTATTTTTTGAATTTAAAAGGTAAATGGTATATGCTAACTAGCACAGGAACTGAAATTCCACAAAACTGGGGAGGGTACTCATTGATGAATCAGTGGTATGATGTCACTTGTGATTACAAGTCATTCGAACCTCTGTGTAATCTGGGCATTTTTCTGTATTTCTGTGCAGCTGAATCATTTTTTGAATTTAAAAGGTAAATGGTATATGCTAACTAGCACAGAAACTGAAATTCCACAAAACTGGGGAGGGTACTCAATGATGAATCAGTGGTATGATTTCACTTGTGATTACAAATCATTCGAACCTCTGTCTGATCTGGGCATTTTTAACCGACTTCACAAAGGAAGGAGGTAATACATTCGTATTGTATGTATGTCGTTTTTTTTTTGTTTTTGTTTGTTTGTCCACTCATAACTTCGCACCGGATGAACCGATTTTCATGATTTTTTTTTCAATCGATCAGTTTCCCATACATCCCGTACTTTCGTTTGACCATATTCGATAATTAGAACAAAAGTAATGGGCAGAAATGTAGTATTTTTTTTGTCTTTTCATTCATAACTTTTGACTAAATGAACCGATTTTGATGATTTTTTCTTTAATCGATAGAGGGTCGTCTAACTCATATGTTGCAAATCAATTTGCCTACATTTGTTTTTTTAGAAAAAACGTTACGAGTGAAAAATAAGTATTTTTTATTTTAATTGGAAAGGCTTGGCTTGATTTTTCTTTGTTGGGAAATCTATTAATAAATATAAAAGCATTGTTAAAAACATGTTTGTTGTCATGGGCTATAATATTAAAAGAAATTTCAGTAAGAGTTTGACTGAAGGCTTCTCTGTGGCAAAAATTAATCCAATCAGTTTTTTTGCTAAAATAGACTTCAAAAGGGAATTTATCATGCAAATGATTAGTTTTTAGTGCCATTAATTTAAAGAAGGTTTGCCCTTTGATATGGATTTTTTTATAAATAGAGTATTTATATACAAAATGAATTTACTCTAAAAAGAATAAAATAAAATAATTTTTATAAAAAAACAGAACCTACTTCAAATTAAAAATTGCGCTAAAAAGTAAAAAATAAATTCATTCCTTAAACAATATCGATGTGACTTTTAAACATAGTTTTAGAAGTCGGTGCAAAATTATGGGTCTAATTACCATTATACCATTTGATACTTCATATTGGAACTGTTGCTAATTCTGCGGAAATATATATATTTGTAATTGATTCATGATTACAAAATATTTTATCTATCCTAATTTTGCACCGACTTCTAAAACTATGTTTAAAAGTCACATCGATGTGGTTTCAGGAATAAATTTATTTTTTACTTTTTAGCGCAATTTTTAATTTGAAGTCGGTTCTGTTTTTTTATAAAAATTATTTTATTTAAAAAATTCTGTGCAACTGAATGTTGTTTTTCATATTTAAAAGATGATGAAGTTTATATGGTAATTTAGCATGGGAACTGAAATTATATTAAGCTGGGGAGGGTGCTCAATGATGAATCAGTGGTATGATGTCACTTGTAATTACAAATCATTCGAACCTCTGTCTGATTTGGGCATTTTTCTGTATTTCTGTGCAACTGAATCTCATTTTTTGAATTTAAAAGGTAAATGTTATATGCTAATTAGCACAGGAACTGAAATTCCACGAAACTGGGGAGGGTACTCAATGATGAATCAGTGGTATGATGTCACTTGTGATTACAAATCATTCGAACCTCTGTCTGATCTGGGCATTTTTCTGTATTTCTGTGCAGCTGACTCTCATTTTTTTGAATTTAAAAGGTAAATGTTATATGCTAACTAGCACAGGAACTGAAATTCTACAAAACTTTGAAGGGTACTCAATGATGAATCAGTGGTATGATGTCACTTGTGATTACAAATCATTCGAACCTCTGTCTGATCTGGGCATTTTTCTGTATTTCTGTGCAGCTGACTCTCATTTTTTTGAATTTAAAAGGTAAATGTTATATGCTAACTAGCACAGGAACTGAAATTCCACGAAACTGGGGAGGGTACTCAATGATGAATCAGTGGTATGATGTCACTTGTGATTACAAATCATTCGAACCTCTGTCTGATTTGGGCCTTTTTCTGTATTTCTGTGCAACTGAATCTCATTTTTTGAATTTAAAAGGTAAATGTTATATGCTAATTAGCACAGGAACTGAAATTCCACGAAACTGGGGAGGGTACTCAATGATGAATCAGTGGTATGATGTCACTTGTGATTACAAATCATTCGAACCTCTGTCTGATTTGGGCCTTTTTCTGTATTTCTGTGCAACTGAATCTCATTTTTTGAATTTAAAAGGTAAATGTTATATGCTAATTAGCACAGGAACTGAAATTCCACGGAACTGGGGAGGGTACTCAATGATGAATCAGTGGTATGATGTCACTTGTGATTACAAATCATTCGAACCTCTGTCTGATCTGGGCATTTTTCTGTATTTCTGTGCAGCTGACTCTCATTTTTTTGAATTTAAAAGGTAAATGTTATATGCTAACTAGCACAGGAACTGAAATTCCACGAAACTGGGGAGGGTACTCAATGATGAATCAGTGGTATGATGTCACTTGTGATTACAAATCATTCGAACCTCTGTCTGATTTGGGCCATTTTTCTGTATTTCTGTGCAACTGAATCTCATTTTTTGAATTTAAAAGGTAAATGTTATATGCTAATTAGCACAGGAACTGAAATTCCACGAAACTGGGGAGGGTACTCAATGATGAATCAGTGGTATGATGTCACTTGTGATTACAAATCATTCGAACCTCTGTCTGATTTGGGCCTTTTTCTGTATTTCTGTGCAACTAAATCTCATTTTTTGAATTTAAAAGGTAAATGTTATATGCTAATAGCACAGGAACTGAAATTCCACAAAACTGGGGAGGGTACTCAATGATGAATCAGTGTATGATGTCACTTGTGATTACAAATCATTCGAACCTCTGTTGATCTGGGCATTTTTCTGTATTTCTGTGCAGCTGAATCTCATTTTTTGAATTTAAAAGGTAAATGGTATATGCTAACTAGCACAGAAACTGAAATTCCACAAAACTGGGGAGGGTACTCAATGATGAATCAGTCGTATGATGTCACTTGTGATTACAAATCATTCGAACCTCTGTGTGATCTGGGCATTTTTCTGTATTTTTGTGCAGCTGAATCTCATTTTTGAATTTAAAAGGTAAATGGTATATGCTAACTAGCACAGAAACTGAAATTCCACAAAACTGGGGAGGGTACTCAATGATGAATCAGTGGTATGATTTCACTTGTGATTACAAATCATTCGAACCTCTGTCTGATCTGGGCATTTTTAACCGACTTCACAAAAGAAGGAGGTTATACATTCGTATTGTATGTATGTCGTTTTTTTTTTTTTTTTGTTTCTGTTTGTCCACTCATAACTTCGCACCGGATGAACTGATTTTCATGATTTTTTTTTCAATCGATCAGGGGTGGTTTCCCATACGTCCCGTACTTTCGTTTGACCATATTCGATAATTAGAACAAAAGTAATGGGCAGAAATGTAGTATTTTTTTTGTCTTTTCATCCATAACTTTTGACTAAATGAACCGATTTTGATGATTTTTTCTTTAATCGATAGAGGGTCGTCTAACTCATATGTTGCAAATCAATTTGCCTACATTTGTTTTTTTAGAAAAAACGTTACGAGTGAAAAATAAGTATTTTTTATTTTAATTGGAAAGGCTTGGCTTGATTTTTCTTTGTTGGGAAATCTATTAATAAATATAAAAGCATTGTTAAAAACATGTTTGTTGTCATGGGCTATAATATTAAAAGAAATTACAGCAAGAGTTTGACTGAAGGCTTCTCTGTGGCAAAAATTAATCCAATCAGTTTTTTTGCTAAAATAGACTTCAAAAGGGAATTTATCATGCAAATGATTAGTTTTTAGTGCCATTAATTTAAAGAAGTTTTGCCCTTAGATATGGATTTTTTGAAAAATAGAGTATTTATATATGAAATGTATTTACTCTAAAAAGAATAAAATAAAATAATTTTTATAAAAAAACAGAACCTACTTCAATTAAAAATTGCGCTAAAAAGTAAAAAATAAATTCATTCCTTGAACAACATCGATGTGACTTTTAAACATAGATTTAGAAGTCGGTGCAAAATTATGGGTCTAATTACCATTATACCATTTGATACTTCATATTGGAACTGTTGCTAATTCTGCGGAAATATATATATTTGTAATTGATTCATGATTGCAAAATATTTTATCTATCCTAATTTTGCACCGATTTCTAAAACTATGTTTAAAAGTCACATCGATGTGGTTTAAGGAATAAATTTATTTTTTACTTTTTAGCGCAATTTTTAATTTGAAGTCGGTTCTGTTTTTTTATAAAAATTATTTCATTTAAAAAATTCTGTGCAACTGAATGTTGTTTTTCATATTTAAAAGATGATGAAGTTTATATGGTAATTTAGCATGGGAACTGAAATTATATAAAGCTGGGGAGGGTGCTCAATGATGAATCAGTGGTATGATGTCACTTTTGATTACAAATCATTCGAACCTCTGTCTGATCTGGGCATTTTTCTGTACTTTTTGTGCAGCTGAATCTCATTTTTTGAATTTAAAAGGTAAATGTTATATGCTAACTAGCACAGAAACTGAAATTCCACAAAACTGGGGAGGGTACTCAATGATGAATCAGTGGTATGATGTTTACTTGTGATTACAAATCATTCGAACCTCTGTCTGATCTGGGCATTTTTTAATATTTCTATGCAACTGAATTTTTTTTCAATTTAAAAGGTGAAGTTTATATGGTAATTTAGCATGGGAACTGAAATTATAAAGCTGGGGAGGGTACTCAATGATGAATCAGTGGTATGATGTCACTTGTGATTACAAATCATTCGAACCTCTGTCTGATCTGGGCATTTTTCTGTATTTCTGTGCAGCTGAATCTCATTTTTTGAATTTAAAAGGTAAATGTTATATGCTAACTAGCACAGGAACTGAAATTCCACGAAACTGGGGAGGGTACTCAATGATGAATCAGTGGTTTTGATGTCACTTGTGATTACAAATCATTCGAACCTCTGTCTGATCTGGGCATTTTTCTGTATTTCTGTGCAGCTGAATCTCATTTTTTGAATTTGAAAGGTAAATGTTATATGCTAACTAGCACAGGAACTGAAATTCCACAAAACTGGGGAGGGTACTCGGTGATGAATCAGTGGTATGATTTCACTTGTGATTACAAATCATTCGAACCTCTGTCTGAACTGGGCAATTTTCTCCGTTTTTGTGCACTTGAGTCTGATCTTTTGAATTTAAAAGATAAATGTTATATGCTAATTTAGCCTAGGAATTGAAATTCCATGAAACTGGGAAGAATGCTCAATGATGAACCAGTGGTATGATGTCACTTATGATTACAAATCATTCAAAATTCTGTCTGAACTGGGAAATTTGTTTTGTGCAACCATGTCCTTTTTTAATTCAAAGGTAGAATGTTACACTCCAATTTAGCATTAGAAGCATTGGAACTGAAATTCCAGGAAACTAGAGATGGTACTCAATGATGAATTAGTGTTCCAGAAAAATTCTTTTTTTTTTTTTTGCATTAAAGGTTCCATAAGGTTCTTACTTTTAGCTGCGATTTTTCTCAGAATTTGTTTTTGATCACTTACATCCCTTTGCTTCTCACTGCCAAATATAAGGTTTTTATTCTTAATTTTTCACAGAATATTCTCAAGTAATCTTTCATAGAGTTTTATACTTCTTGGTTCTTGCTCTTGGCATGTTAATAACATCTATTGTATTTCTCTATTTTAGCTGCAGCTGCTAAAGAACATTTTATTCCATATTTTCCTGGTTTTGTGGAGGTACTAAAAAAGTTTATTTCTCAAGCTCAGACAGAAGCTAAAAGGCCTTTACAGATTCAATCAATTGGTAAAATGAATTTTATGAAGTTTCAAAGCTTTTTTACTGTTCTGTTATAAAATTATCTGTCATAATATCTTCATTTTAAAAGCATATGACTTTAGTAAAAGGGGTCATTCATAACTGATGTCACGCTTCGAGGGGGGAAGGTGGTAACTAGAAGTGTGACATTGTACATTTTGATTTATGTAAAACGATTAAAATTAGCAAATTAATTTTTTTTTTAAGTTTTCTTTTTCCCGTAATTTGGTAATTTATTGATTTTAAATTTTCATTGATTTCGTTTTGTATCAAAAACAATGATGCTGATTAAGGTACTATTAATACTAATTATCTTCTTTGTAGTAAACTTAATTGTATTTTATACAAATTAAGTACACATATAATCATTATTATGATCACAAATGTCATTAAAAGCTCAAAAATAAAATTAGAAATATGATCTATAACGCAGTGTTTTGTTTTTGAACTGCAACACTGCAAGTGCATATGCTAATATAGCACGACAAAGAGGGTGAGGGGGGTCAAATATATTGAAAAAAGTGTGACATCATTTATGAACGGTCCCAAGAGTGTAGAAATCTAATTTCTAGCCATGTTTTGGAAATTACTGATATTTCAAAATGTACATTTTGTGGGAGGAAGTATGCATGTTAAAAAAAAATTATTTGCTTTTTGAATGTTTCATTGGAGCTTTTTAAAATTTCTATGTATATTTCAGACACACTTTCAATTATTGCCAGAAGTGTAGGGGCGGAAATATTTTTACCTATTGCACATGAGTGTGTTAAATGTGGTCTGCAGTTAATGCAAGAAAATGATGATCCTGATATTCGTCGTGCTTGGTAAGCTGTTTTAATTATTTCGAGCTGCGGTGCTAATAAAGAATCTATAATTAAGCAGGAGCATTGAAATATCTTTTTGCAAGCAGTTTTCAACACCATAATTGGTAAATTTGCCATTCAAGAATGTTCTGTAACTTCTGCATTTCAAGAAGCAATGCTAATTATTCATTTTTCTTTGGAGAACGATAAAGACTGTTATAACAAGAGTTCACAATGTCAAGGAGAGTACTTGCTATAACGAGCTTCTGGTTAGAAACGAATTTTGAATTTTTAGTGATAAAAAAGCAATAAAAAAAAGATAAAAAGTGAAAGTAACACATTTCCCCTCTTTATTTCTGTTTGAAATACGTATCCAAAGTAGATTGATTTAGGTTGCAAATATTGGATTTAACCCTCTCATGCATGAAAGCCTCATGTGAGGTGACATACATTTTTGCTTCAAATTTTTTATGCAGATTCGTTTTTGTGCGGCAATTTGCATGTCATCCTCATCTAGACTCCAAACAGTTCTTGGAAAAAAACAAAATGTTTCCTTAAGTATTCAAGATCGTTAAAAGATTAAGATATATTTGGGAGTCCATGAAGGAGTTTCGAATCAAATTCTGTTTTTTTTTTTTTTTTTTTTTTTTTGAAGTTTGTTTTGCATTACTGGGAAGTTTGTTATTATTTTACAGCTTCTTATTCCTTATAAATGAAGTTTGAATATTCAATTTTGCCATGTTTATTATTATATTGAAAAAATATGGCAAAAAAGCATAAAACGTCTTCATACAAGAACTCGAATTTTTGACTATACAGGACAAAATTTCTAAAAATAAATTATTACAAAATGATCCTGAGATGCTAAATTAGTTTGCGGCATATGAAGTTTTTGTTTATAACACAAATAAATAAATGCATGCTGGAGAGGGTTAATTATGTAACTTTGTACTTTATGGAAAGCAGCCATTTTTGGTGCAGGAACATTTAGAGACCTGTGAAATTGTCCAAAAACATTCAACACTTGCATTAGATCCTTCTTCTGTGGAGTCTCACTGCCAATTTCGTTTGTTTCCTCCTCTTCTTCTTCATCTGTGGAAATCTCTTCTGTTCGAAGATCAAACGAATTTCTACCTGAAACTGGTTCTTCACATGGTATGACATCTTCATCACCATTTAGGATGTCAACATGTCTAAAGATGAAGAATAATATTGTAAAGTTTAAAAAAGATTAACTGGTTTTAAAGTTATGAAATGTGTTCATGCACACACATACAGAGGTAGCTATAAAGTTTTTCTTGAAATAGAGGCTGTAAATGCAACATATGTTATGTTAAAACAAGACTTTCTAACACTAAAATCATACACTACCCACAATTTTGTTTTTGAAATTTGATTGCTGTACCCCGTTCAAAGAGAAGGTGCCAAAATTTAATCAGCACCCGTCACCATTGAGGTCCATTTCTGTACCAATTTTTGTTGAATTATTTCTTTCGTATCAAGTAAAACGATCGGTTGCTCCACCCCCATTGAATAGATTTGTGCCAAAAACTAATTAGCAATATACCAAATTTTGTGGGATTCGATGCGTTACGTTTGAGTTATAGTGGCCACAAAAAAGAAAAAATAGACCACAGACGGACATACACTTTCCGTCACAGCTCACCTCAAAATGTGTAAATCCGTTGAAAATCTTCACGATTCCAATACTTTCTTCTATTTATTTTGGAAATAGAAGGTAGTAAAAAAACGGAAGCATTTAACGTAACATATCTGACTAGACAAGAGTGCCTTGCCACACCAGAAAACTGCCTTACTTGCTATTGAAAACTCGATTCAGGTCCAGCTATGCCCTTTTTTTCTTTGGGAAAATACTTCTGACCTTAGCTGTTGCCATCCAAAAAGAAATTTAGGTTAAAAATTCTACCTTTCTAGCGAACTGAGTTTGATTTTTCCAGTTGTTATGAGCGATTTTTACCAATTTCATGCCTGTTGACTTCAGCACATTGAATTTATCCAGTGCATTCAGGTCAGGTGTTGTCAAAAAGCATGAACACGCATTAATAATCAATTTCACCCCATAGAATTGATGTTGTGCATGAATTCATGCATTAATACATGATGGGTAAATTTTAAATTAAATTATCCATTTTATAAAATGTGACCAAAAATCGGCTCTTTGGCTCACTGTGTTAAGCAGTGAAGCCACTATATATAATCGCATTAAAAGTGATAAAAGAGAGAGACACTGTAATGAGCATATATAAACTCTTTCAAGGATTTCTTACGAAACGTCCAAAAGCGAAGACAATTGTGTTAAATGTGACATTGCTGCTGCTAATAAAAAATGGCAGAAAAATTAAACATGAATCACTTGTCATTATAGTCATTAATTTTGTCAAACATCTTAATTTTCTTTAGTTTAAAAAAAATCCTTTCATTTTAAAAAATACCCCTCAAAATTTAGAGAGTTAAAGTGTCATTTGGAAATACTTAACTGGCAAATATTTATTCTGGGGCACATTTATGTCACCATTTACTAAGTGATCATTGTTCAATTAGATCGTTAACTTTTATATAATTAAATTTATTTATATAATATAAATTTAAGTACAGTACGGGATTTCAAAACCAGAGCGCTTAATGGCCGCGTTTTTCCGGATTTCAGAATCTTTCGAATTTTGGGTCCTGATTCAAAAATTTTTTTAAGTAGCGTCAGAGTCCATATAACCCACTTCTCTTGGAAGTTTTTATTAGCATTTTCTTCAGTTATAGCATCCTTTATTATCGTATATACTAGCGTATAAGTCGTGATTTCCAACACAAAAAACAAAGTTGAAGTCGGCTTGCATTCAAGGCAAAACATTGAAAAATCTAGACTTTTTCCAATATTATTTTAACCTCATCAATTAAACAAAAGAAGAGAATTCTGTCAAATTTTGATGTGATTTAATGTTCTTTAGCCACTTATTATAGACTTTTAATTGCAGTAAAGGATCAGACTATTGGGAAAATGCGACAATCGCCGAATTTTATTTTCGCAATTGTTCTGTATCGCACGAAAATTAAGAGCTCATTAAAAAAAATAACTATAAAAACTACAAGAAATTTTTAAAAGAGAGAGTTGTTGTCATTAAATCATAATTAAAGCAACAATTAATAAAAACTCTATCGCGAAAACGAACCCTTTTCAGAAAATCACAAAATAACTTTTTTGAAAACTGCACATTTTCGATCTTAAAAATGTAACATAACATTTTATTTTCCTTCATTTTAAAATGCCTATTTCCCCCCCCCCCCCCCAAAAAAAAAAGGTGCAAAATATTTCCTGATTTTTTTCCTCCCTTCAAAAAACAAAAGCTTTTTTTCAGCTGCCAATTTTTTTTTTGAAAAAGTTCCAGATTTCGGGATTCTGAATTTGGGGTCCCATACTGTATATATATTTAAGTTAGATTGCTACGTCTTTTAATTACAATGGTTGCTGTCAATTATTTTCCTAAACAGGTTACTAGTTCTCATGATTTTAACTAATTTAAATAATTGTTTGTTTTAGCTTTGGTTTATTTGGTTCTGTAGCAGTTGTTCTAAAAACAGACATGGCTCCCTATTTATCTACGATTGTACAGCTAATGCATTTAACCCTCAAGTCTTCCGAAGGAATTAGCATAAATGTAAGTATGCTGCAATATTGTATGCTATTCTCATTCAGTTCGTTTTATTGGAGCTTCCGTTTTGTGTATGAGTTTCTGAAACTTTGAGTTCTGTGTAATGTGGAAACCCGTGTTCAATACAAACGGCACTTCTAATCTTCTACTGTTGGCAAATAATTGTCTGTTCCAGTATTTCCCAAACTATGGGTCGCGACCCACTGGTGGGTCGCAAGCGAATATTGAGTGGGCCCTCGCCACCGTACACATAAATTAAAAAAATAGGCAGTCTGCGAATAAAAGTAACTAAAGTTGAAGTTGATGCTAAAACTTTAATGAAGAGAAATAAGAAACAAATACATCCTTCCCATTGAAATAACTTTGTAAAAGATACCTTGCAGGTGTAAGGTATTTAAGGCATTTAAGTAATAAAAAAGATATTTAAGTTGTGTTTCTTATTTCCACAGTATCGCATTCATATTGGTAACACTGAAAATATTTTTTTTAAATTTTCAATTAGAACAAATAAGATAGCGCTAAGTAGTTCCACAACTCGCCACTAGGTGTTCTGAGCATTACCAATATGTATGCTCTCTTTTCTCTAAGACAGCTAAGAGGTTACTCGAAGATTGGAAATTTTTGTTAGATGGGTCAGAGCACAGTCAACTTTGGGAACCACTGGTCTATTCTATCCTAAAGCCTTGTTTCTTACTTTGGTATGCAAAATCATCCCCACTTGTGCTATTTTAGTTGTTATAGTTATGACTTACAATTTTTTTCGCAGTGAGACATTTGACTCACTACTTTTCATTCAAGCAAACAATAATTCTTTAAAATGTTAAAGTCTGAGCATTCAGGGTTATTCCTTGTCCCCCTTTCTACTGGTTGATTTGTTTCAATCCATTACTCAACGATCAGTTGAGTAATTCAAATGTAAAAAAAGGTAAACGACAGAGCTACTGAATTCATGTGGAGCTTTTCTTTCACTTGCTTGAAAACTCACTTTACTACACATTAATGGACTATTAAAATTTCGAAAATTCCATGAAAGCTAGGCTGTCAACTTATGTGTCAAATATAAAAAAACTTAGCACCTTTAATGTGTTGTTCTAATTTACCAGCATTGCATTTCAGCCTTTAGCCAAACAAATCTGTGCTTTGTAAAAATCAGGGTTCGTTGATATATATCAAGATATGTATCCGATATTTATTTTTAAAATATTCAGGTTTTTGATATTTTTATTTATGTGAAGTATTCTTTAAGTAGCATTTTGCATCATATTTTTTGTCTAAAAATTATAACTTTAAATTTTCAATTGTTAATGAAAATTAAACTATAATCTACACATCTCTAGTTATGACTCAGTGTTCCCACAAAGTCGCTTTTTCACCTAAAATCACTTTATTTTTCATTGGTCACTTAAAGTCACTTTTTGTAGCAAATTGTCACTTAAAATCACTTTTTGTGTGTGGGGGGGGGGATATCTCATAAAGTAATAAATAACCATCAAACTTTTCCTATAAACACCAGGGAAAGTGCAAATGCCAGGAAAAATGCAAATAAAAAATAGTTTCCACAAAGCTACTTGCTGAAGCAAATGAAGGTTTAAAAGAAGGCATTAGAAATCAAGATTTTACAGAAATACAGCTTGCTCGGGTAATGATAGAGGGTGCTAAATCTGTAAAAGCTGATGAAGATGAGCACAGAGCAAAGGCACATGAAATTGAAAAAAAAACACAGAAGAGAAAATCTTCCGTAATCACAGCATTTTTTCAAAAGAAATCTAAGACTGATTAAATTGGAGCTTTTACAGAATGCTGAGATTTTTATATCAACATTTAAAATTTTTGAGCATTCCTACTGTATTGATTTTTTTTTCTGATTTTTTTTTTACTTTTCAAGGTCTATTCTATCATATCATTTTCAGTTTCACCTTTGAACGATTTGCAAGTTAAAAACTTTTTGCTAGAGGATAAGTAAGCACTTAAAGTATACTTTTCAAGTACAGTATGGGACCTCAAATCCGGAACGCTCGGGACCGCGATCTTTCCGGATTTCATAATTTTCCGGATTTTGGGTCCTCATTCGAAAAATTTTGTAAGTATCATCAGAGCCCATACAATTTGCTCTGGAACATCTTATTAGCATTTTGCTCATTTATAGCATTTTTATTATCATATATACTCACCTATAAGTAGCGAAATTTTTTGCAGAAAAAAACGAAGTTGCAGTAGGCTTACATTCGAGGCAAAGTATCGAAACATCTAGATTTTCCCCGATGTGATTTTAACCTCTTTAATTAAACAATAAAAGAAAAGAATTCTGTCAGATTTTGATTTTATATCCTCTAGTCACTAAATTGCAGTAAAAGATCAGATTATCGGGAAAATGCGAGAAACGCTGATTTTCAATTTCGCGAATGTTCTGCATTGCGCGAAAATTAGAGCTCATTTTTAAAAATGAATATAAGAAAACTACAAGAAATTTTAAAAAGAGCAAAATTTAATGATATTAACTCAGAATTAAAGCAACAATTAAGAAAAACTAATCGCAAAAACGAACCCTTTTCAGAAAAATCGCGAAATAATTTTTTTGAAAACAGCACATTTCCGATCTTAAACATGTTCATTACATTTTATTTTCCTTCTCTTTAAAACGCCTATTTCCAAAAAAAAACGATGAATAACATTTCCCGATTTTTTTTTTTTTTTTTTTTTTTCAAAGCAACAATTAATAAAAATTCTAATCGCAAAAACGATCCCTTTTCAAAAAATTGCGAAATAATTTCTTTGAAAATGGCACATTTCCGATCTCAAACATGTTCATTACTTTTTACTTTAATTCTCTTTAAAACACCCATTTCCAAAAAAGAAAAAAAGCAGGGCAAAACATTTCCTGATTTTTTTTTTTTTCGAAAAAGAACCCCCATACTGTATTTTACTTTTGTTATCTGAACTTTCTGAACTAGCTTTGAACAAAGGATTATAATCAAAATCATTTCTTGCATAGTATGCATTTAAGTTAACGATTTTCTTGCTTGATTTAATTTTGCATTGACCTTTTTCCTGTTTTTCATGCTTATAATTGATTTTATTTGATTCTTTAGTTGTCAATCAAAAGATTTTTAATTTTTACTTACTCTAAAATATATAATTTGACATAAATATAAATATTATTCAAATTAAATTTATTTCTGTAGTAATCCCAATGAAAGGCAAATTTTGAAATATCAAACTGTTTTTTTTTTTTCTCTTTTGAGCCTTGCACAAGCATGCATTTGAAGTATTTGTTTCTAGTGTTTTTAATTTTGGCATCAAAGAATGTTCTGAATTAATTTTTTTAATAAAGGATTATAATATTCCTTGTATATACATACTTTTCTTATATTCTAAACGTTTTAATTACTTACATATTTTTTTTGTGATCAAACATTTTAAATATCTTTTCTTGGTGTTAACATTTGTTATGTTTCGCATATTAAAAAATAAAGTTGATTCTCTAAATTGTTAGCATAATTGGTCAATGGTCACCCCTGGCATATATATGTATGGCTGCTTTCTTTCTGTGTCTGATGGAAAACAATTGTTTTTTAAAAAAATGATTTCTTATTTGAGATGATAGTGATGTTTATTTACAGAAGATTAGTTGAGGATTGAACTTTCTGCTGTTTTAGCCTACTTTCCCATTAAAAAAATATAAAAAAGTGTGAAAGAAGGCATAATGCATCGTAAAAATATCATTAAAAATAAAGAAAAGTGAAACAAATAATTAAATAAGAATTGAAAAATGAAAAATTTGAAAGTAGGGTTTTGAGATGGGGGGGATGTCTGTCCCCCCCCCCCCCTTATAACTTTTGAGGAAATTGGCCGATTCGAGAGATCTCGGCAAGGACATCTCATTTCCATATTTTACTCTTTTTTTTTTTTTGAACAATTTTTTGTTTAGTTTTGAACATTTCGAAAAATCTTAATATTAGCTCCTATAGGCAAAAATCAAGCACATTACGTAAACTCTGGGAATCAGATCCAAGTTCGTATGGACAAGCTTATTGAAAAAAGCTCTTGGTGTGAAATTTTTTTTGATTTGAATAATTTTTGTTCATTTTTGAACAGTTTAAAAAAAAAAAAAAACATTCGCCCTTACGGGGAAATTTCAATCCTATATAAATCCTGATCTAGCTGGTGGATTCGCTTGGAACAAACTTCACCAGAAAGATGTTAGGCCAAAGAACATGTACAGATACAAAGTTTAACTTGTACTAAATAAGCCTATTTTTTATGAAATTTTTTTATCGGGATTTTTAAGGATATTGCTGAAGGAATGAATGGATAAGTGAAAGAATGAATTAATGAATAACTGAATGAGTAAATAATTGAATGAATAAATGAATGAGTGAAAAAATATATAAGTGTATAAATTCATGAACAAGTAAATTAATGAGTGAATGAATATGTACTAACCTTTGAAAACGGTATATTTGAAGTAATCAAGAACTAAAGCTTAAATAGCAAGAGTATAAATCTGAAGTTCGAATGTACAAGTAAGTAGGCTCGCATAGTTCTAGACGGAACTTTTGCATGAGAAGAAAATAAATGTTATGTTATATTTTTCTATGCTTAAAAACCTATAAACCTTTATTGTACGCATGTTTTAGTGGTAATGCAAAGCTTATTCTCATTTGGTCACTTTTTTTTAAATTGATAACTTTTTTTTATTAAATGGTCACTTTTTTCACTTTTTTTTTGTATCATATTCATGGTGGGAACCCTGCCCAGGAGCAGAATTATATTCAGTGTTCTGCAACATGACCTCAAACAGTTCCAAATGTTCTGCAGGCATGTCGTCCAAATTTGATGGATTACAGTACAACACAAAATAGATATAAGAATATTAATTAACTAGTAGAATATTTATTACTCATTTTTGACAAAAACTTCTTTATTTAAAACCAAGGCATACATTCAGAATTTGCAATTCTGTCAATGACTTTTGAAGTCGGATACTGCGACATTAATGCAGATGTACTGTTTACAAAATGTTTATAAAAATTTGGCCCATACATTGTGACAATGGCTGCTTTTAACAACTTTCTAACGGGTTTATGGCTTAGAGGAGAAATTGTTGGTAGAGAGAGCGCAACCCTACAGCTCCCGATCCAAAGTAAAAGTCACGTGACTTTAGGCAAACGAGTTTTACCAGTGTCTCCCGTTCCTATGTTATTTCTACGGTGGCCTAGCTTTAGCATCACGAATCGTGGATAATAAATTCATTTAAAAATGGTTATATCTTACTCTGCTTATGTATGCACTGAGAGACATGTCACCGAGAATCCTACAACATTTCACAATAAAAAACTTACATTTTTATTCATTGTTTTCCTTAAAAAACTTAAACAATTGTTCATCGGACATGTGCTGTTCCCAGATTTTACTTAGAAATGCTAATTTTTTATTCGTATAAATCAAATTTTAAAATGTAAAATACATTATAGTAATGTACAAATACTATCTCACTAATTTATCTCTTTCTTTAAGCTATTTTTATTCTTTTTTAAGCATATTTCTTATTAAGTTTTCGAATTGTACTTGGCGAATTTATTTCTCGCCAAATGTGCAGTATACAAGCTTTTGAAATCGAATGCGTAGGCTTATTTTTGTTATTATTATGTAAAATATGAAGATAAGAAAAGTATTTTTAATTTTTCTTTTCTTTCTTTCTTTTTTTTTTTTTTCCTTCCTTGACTTAAATAGTCGATGTATGTTTGTTTTATTCAGTATGAAGATAAATTTCATGACTAATGAAATTCCTTTCGTCTTGCTAACAAGTTCTACTCCTCCCCCTTTACTGAGTTCAAGATTAAATGCTTAAAAACAATTTATTTTATGCCATTAGTAACTCTTGTAAGCATAATTTATTATTATTTTTTAATCGTTTTTTTTCCCAACTTTCGGCAAACTATAGAGAATTTGCGCGACTGAAAAATGTAAACTTATTTTATTTATTCATTTATTTTACCTCACCTTAGTTTCCTCAATTCGCAAATTTTCTGCGGTATCACGATTTAAAAAGAAAATGTTAAGTAAGTTTTTTTTCTGCTCACCCTATGTATATATGCGTCTGAAAATTTTTATTTGTACGCTTTAGTTCTTTTTTGCCGCACTGTACCGAAAAAGTGTAATTTCTTTCGAAGCTGTATTTAGGTAGCAAAAAAAAAAAAAAAAACTTTTTTTCTGTCACTCTAAGTGTTATGAATTTATTATACAATAAAATTTGCTCATAGCAATGTGTACAAACAAATATTTTTTCATGCAATAACCTCTAAAAAAATTGTACTATTTATGCATAAAATTATCTAGCTGAAGAAAACACAGAAATTTTATGTGCTGAAAGGTTTTGCGCAACTTCTATAAATTTCATTTAACAGCGAACTAAGAGTTAATCTTCAAGACTTCGCAAAACCAAATATACGTGATTCCAAGAGAATATATGATAGGAAATGTTATTTTTTTAATTCTCACCACTTAATTCAAAAGTAAAAATTAATTTTGGTAACTTACTAATTTATTTGGTTTAAGCCTTTAACATTGTAGACAGTAAAAGTCGGCTAAGTTGCGACGTACCTCCCGACTCGCAAATCTTCCTCACACTGATTAGTTGGCTAAATCCGCCACTTGGGGGCGTTGCCTGTTTTCCCGATCGAGAATTTTCTCGAATGCACATCACGTGTCATCGACGCATGTGCGTACACGTGCTCAGCGGTATACGCAAATCACCCTCCGGTATTTAAGCGTAATGCTCGCTTGCTTCTCTCTCTCTTAATCCTTTTAGAACTTCTCTTGAGACGTTCGCTCAGAGGGCGAGCGGGAAGTTGACGTTTTTACCCGGTGAGACGGACCATATGCCTTAGAATATTTTCTTAGGGATAGTTGTTCCTTGAGCTGCATCGACTCTGTGTGAAATGCCCGATAGTTAAATTTTATTCATAAAATATAAAAATCTAGTCAACTTTATTTCTTTTTTTACGAATGGCTTAAGGTGATATTTTTAACGTTGTATTGTGAAGTTATTGAAATATTTTTCATAAATAAATCTCTGCTATTCTTTTAAGAATTGTATTAGCTTCGAATTATTTCTTAGCAAAAATAATGGGTCCTTTAGAAGGGATAATGGCCCATCAATATAAATCCAAACAGAAAGCGCGCGACGGGCAATTAAGGTACTTTTCACCAAAGTAGCGATTGCGCCCCGTAGCTGAAATCCCGTTTGGCGAGATTCGCAAAACAGCTGATTTACTCTGGCGCGGCTTTGAATTGGGGATTGAATGGGCTTGCTCTCTCTACCCTATACCTCCTCTAAGGTTTATGGCCAGGTGGTGCACCATTGGCATATATAAACATTCTTTTGTCAGTTGTTCTGCAGTAAAGGTCAAGACTCAGAAATTTTGCAAGTGGCCAGTGGCCACTAAACTTGATTAACTTGGTGGCCACCTATGCATCATAAAGCAAAAGTGCAAAGGGGGGGGGGGGTGAATGGTGCATCAGTGCACTACAATTCCTTATGTGTCTTATTTTCAGTGAAGAAAACATAATATTTTGTTAAAACTATCAAGTTTTCAAAAAAAAAAAAAAAAATGTATATGACTTTCAAATTGGAAAAAGGAAAAACTTGCTTCCTTGGCGATGGTAAATTAAGGGAATATGAATTTTTTCAATACAGTTTTTCATGTTTAATGTTATAGAGCACAAAAGATGTAAGTGCAAAATTTTACGTGTTTCATCATAGAAGCAACAGATAACAAAAATCCCTCTCACAGAAACAAACCTTTTACAAAAACCGCGATCACCAATATGAACCATTTTCGAACACAAGTATAAAAAAATGTATATTTCCAGCTCTAGTTTTGTTCAGTACATTTAATTTTCATTCTTTTCAAAACTCTTTTTAAAGCTTTCACACTATTTTCAAAATGGCGCGACACTTGAGTCCGATTTCATAAAGCGAAAATGGCCTGTTTGAAATGAAAGTTATGGGGAAAAAAAAAAAAGATTAATATTTTTTCCTACTATATTTAAAAGATTTTTATGGCAGAGAGAAGGAATTCAAAGAAGAAAAAAAATAGCGTAATCGGGAAAAATTTTCGCCATTTTTTTCTTGTGCAAGGGGAAATGAAGACTATCAGCCGAAATTCGGTAACTTGAATGCCGAATTGATGCGTTTTTATTGTGCTTGCATACATGAAAGAAGCAAGAGTTGAAAATTCCATAGAAGGTATTTGGAAAGGAGGGATTTACTTTAGAAAATTTTTAAAAAAGGGAAAGGTGGCAATTGCCACTTTTTAAAACAAGGTTGCCACGTGGCGAGTGGCGACCGCGAATCTTGACCTTTATTCTGCAGAACATATCGTTTTTTTTTTTATTCTTTTGCATTTGTGCTTGCGTTTTTTTTCCCTCTTCTTTTTAAGGATGAAATGTTCTGCAGAGATCGCGTTTGTTCTGCGACGTACGTCGCACTTTTAACCCACTGACTGTTTGGGCCGCGACGTCACGCTATGATAAATCTTTCTCAAAATGGTTGAAGCCGTGATATTACGATGGGCTTTTTCCACGTCAAGATGGTCTGGAGCGTATATTTGCGATATTCCTTCCCCTTTTCCCAAACAGGCTCCCTGGTGCATCGGAGGCGTTGCTTTTCCGCACATTCCTCAGGCCGTGATATCACGGCCAAAGCCGCCAGTGGGTTAAGCACTTTCTGCTCCCGGGGAACCCTGTATGACTTCTTAGCAAAAATATCTTCCTTTCCGAACTTTATGTTTGAAGACTAGTTCTTAGCTGTAGAATCATTGATTTGGTGGGACAATATTAAAATTGAACAGCCACTAAAAGAATTTTTTTTACTTAGTCCCCCCCAATCAAAACTGTTTACTGCTTCACCAACTACAGTACCGTTACAGAAAATTTTCTCTAGCTTTGGTGTAGTTCAGTCTAAATTTGCGCAACAGGCTAGGAACTGAGAAAGCGGACAAACTTACAATTTAGTTAAAATTATTGAACAAAAATAAATAATCTTTATTTTCTTTAAAGTTTTGTTAAAGAAATGAGAGATTTTCGAAATTAGAGTTTTATAATTTGTGTTTTGAAAGAGAAAGATGTTTAACTTAAAATATTGTTTTTTCAGTGCTTTAAAACAAAGTGCTTTAAAAATTCAATAGATTCCTTTCATGTTTTTGAAAGTTTTTTTCCCAATGAAGTAACTTTATCCAGAAAAACTGCATTGCAAATAATTTTCAGATAAATAAATTTTGCATGAAAATGCATAGGTGCCACTTGAAAAAGGTTATGAGCTCCAGATTAGGGTTGCACCATGTCAATCTCAAGGCAAAGATCTCACCATCTCAGGTTTTCTTTGAAATCTAGCAGAGATGTACAACTGATATAGACTTGGAAAAGTATGAAATTTTGCTCTTCTGAAAAGTTTTTTGAAGATGCCTTTACTCGTTTTTGATTTACAAATGTTTGAAATTCATATAAGAACAGGAGATGCAAGTTGAGAATTTCTCTAAGAGCTTAGAAACCCATGTAAAAGCTCAATTTACTTTTTTTTTCTTTCTTATTATCTTTCTAATGATATGCAACATTATGTAGGTTAAAATGTTCTTAAAATTCTGAAAATCTATGTAAATTTTAAAAATTTAATTTTTCACGAAATACATAATTAAAAATTTTCATTCTATAAATATTGAATAAAGCTGAAATGACAGGATAAAATATCAAGATGGAATAAAAGAGGCTTCAATGCCAAGAAAATTAATTAAAAAAAAAAAACAATTTTTGTTAATGCTTAATTCATACATTGTTGACAATAATTCATACAGTGTGATTCACAAACTGAAAAATTTAGAAGGTACTGCCTTTAACTTCTTATCTTGTGTATCATCAGGGGTGGTGCCAGTGAAAATTAGCATGCATTTTCGGACCCTTCACAAAATCCGTATTAATCAAAACCGGCCCTTCACAAAATTCCAATTAATCTTAATGGACCCATCTCAAAATTCAAATTAATGAAATCGGACCCTCCACAGAATTCCAAATTGTACTTTTCACACCATTACTTATTATTAAAGAGGCAAATAATAATAAAATTTTTCATTACTTTTTGTCTAACTTTTCAATTTTCACAAAATTATTTGATTTTTCATAAAAATCTCTTTGTAATTCACAAAAAAAAATGGACCCGTGAAAAAGTGCTGGATCAACCCTTAATCATTAGTTATAAACACTGCAAAGAATAAAATCTCATTGAATTAAATCTCCCATTCTTTCTATCATCTTATTTATAGCCCTCTCTTTTTAGATTTGTAGCTTCTTTAAAGAAAATACACGATTGATAGAGATTTTTAAAAATTTATAGCTCTCTTTTTCTGCTGCTAATGATTTTGTTTTACTGTGATAAACTTATTTATTTTTCGGGAGTCTTACTGTAAACTATGCCCTCCTCTCAATATATTTATCAGTTTCATGTTGCATACTATTCAAATCTTTTTTAAAGGCTTACAAACCATGCTTAAATATATATCGTTTTGCATTTTAATAAAAATATAATTTTTAAAATCAGCTTTACATTCATTCACTGTGCTTTCTCTGTTAGAAATCTCTTGGAGACAGCAATACTGCTTTCACCTTATTTGAAGATGATGATGATGATGACGACGAGACGGAAAATGCTCAGATGAATGATAATTTTCTAAATTTAGAGGACAAGGAAGAAGAAGAGGAAGATGATGATGATATTACTGGGTAAATAAATATTCAAAATTGAGCACTAACATAGAAAATATATTGAATGCCTTTTTTAAAATAACTTTATTTTGTGTGTTGCCGCTTTTTTGTGTGATAACATTTTTTATCTTTCTACGAGCTGATGCTGATACCTGGTTTGTACATTTGGTTATTTTATTGTGCATAAAATTTTGGGAATCACTTATTGTATTAGATGCAACTTCTATTTGCAGATACAGTGTTGAAAATGCATACATGGAAGAAAAAGAATCCGCTTGTCTAGCACTCAAAGAAATGTGTGAAGTAGTTGGGTAAGTTAAATTATAGTGTGTGATTAGAATAGTCTTAGAATCAGAGGGTTTTAATATTGTGATGTGTGATTTTTCCTAATTAGTAAGTTTCTCAAATGTAATTTCTAAGATTCAAAGAATCCCACCTTTTTGTGTATAGCAGTTGACACAACGATGTATTGATGATAAAATACAATGAAAGCCGTTTTTCAAAGCCGCATAACATGGGACACTAAGATTGATTTAAAATAAAAACAATATAAATATAATTATTTAATTTCTTAGAGATATAGTGCAAAACTCAACAAGATGTTTGTGATAAAAATTTTAATCACTATCTAATATTCTAAACCCCTAAAGTCAATATTTCAAATTTAGCTGAAAATAAATTATTTTGAATACCCAGGTTCTTTTGCATTGACCATGAAAAATTAAACAAACACAAAAATTAGTTATACAGTCAACTCTTGATAGCTGGAAATTGAAGGGAAAAAATAAAAATTTAGAGTTATCAAAAATTTGAACTGTCGAAAATCGAATTAATTTCATACATGAAATTGTGTTATTTAAAATATTTTTCTAGTACAGTTTGTTATGCATTAATTTTCTTCTCATCGATGACCTTTTCTAAAATTGAAAGCGCTTGAAACGTGCTTAATGTCATATCAGGTCGATAAATTCTCTCATCAGTTCCATTGCCTTTTCTGCACGTGATCTTCACGGCGGCTCAAGATCTTCAAAGTCATCTTCTTCTTCAGAAAGCGGTCTACATTCTTCAAGTATTTCTTCCTCTGTCATCCTTCTGCACACTTCGACATTGTTGTCGACTTCCGCAAAATCTAGGAAAGTTGCTGTTTGGTCAATCATTAACGGTTTTGTTAAGATGTTCCATTCGTCGCCTTCAGAAGTGCTGTTTCCGTTCTGATCTTCTTCAGGCTGGTCATCTTCATATTCAAATGATTGCACAAAACCTGCTTTTTTGAAACAATTTGCAATTGTCTTGCTCTCAACACAATTTCAGGCTAACTAAAGAATGCGCCATAGGTGGAATTCCGATCTCAATTCCTATGACAAAAGAAAAATGTGAAAATAGCAATAGGTAGATGTTTTTGAAAGCTAAAGTTTTGAGAGGGAGAAATTATTTGAGTGTTTAAAGAAATTAGAGTTATCGAAAAAAAGGAATATAAAGTTCGAGTTAAAAAGATAAAATTACGTTATAAAATGCTGAAGGTGAAGGGAAAAAATATTTTTCGATATATCGAGAAATTCGAGTTATCAGCAGTTGACTGCATAACCAACAAGTTTATTTGTTTTTATTTACATCACATATGCAACATACTGATCTATTGTATTCAACACATTTACACAATAATATTTCATTTCAAAGGTAATTACTGTTTAGTGACAAATAAGTTGTATTTCATACTATTACATAATAAGTTACTTTCCTTATATCAGTACAATAGTATTACAAAAACTTCGTTATCAGGAAATTTAGATGTATTGTCATATTATTATTATTTATGATATAGTTTTCAACTATAGGGGGCCCCTCTAAAGGCCATATTTAGTAGATAAAAGTACTAAAAAAGTAATCAAAGTCCCTATTTTTTAGCGTTTGCTTGTATCATCTGAATAAAAATGCACCATATTGTACTAGGTTTGAATCTAAAATGTGAATCCCAGTAGTTGCTAAAATTGATGGGAGAAAAAATTGACCAATTTGATTCCCAATTTTACTAATCTTACCCAATAATTCTAATTTTTTAACAAATCTTCTCAGTTATACTCGTTTTTTGCAAGGGCAAGTTACCCATGGATTATTTTGAAGTTTTACGTTTATCAATTAACTGTATATTTAGTGAAAATTTTTCCCAAAAGCTCTGTTTTTATTTTGTGATAAACTTTTCCATAATAACTGAAATTTAAAGAAAACACTTAAAATAAGAATATTTTTCTAATGTTATAATTAATAATAATAGAGCAAATTTTATCAAAATAATTTAGTTAAAAGTGCAACCAGCAACCTGGCAAAAAGTAAACCACTGTTATTTTTTCTTTCCTGTCTAATTTACAATCGATGCAAAAATGAAAGTATCAGAAATTTTGATATTTTAAATGAAATCGTTTGTAATCTTATCTGTGGTCATTAAATATGTGTGAAATGGAGAGTATGAATTATATGTTAGTAACTTATGAGAGTATGAATTATATGTTAGTAACCGAACTATATACCTAATCTTTATTTTTAAAATGTATTACTATATATTAGCCCAGTAGAAGAATTTTCTGTATCAATCTGCAGAAGGATTTTCAGAAGCCAAAATTTATCAGCGGCACCAAATGATGTGGAACCAAATTTGCAATCATAAAAAATAGCAAACTGTCCATTTTAAATTAGTTGACATATAACACTACAGTGCGTATCGAAATGATAGGTCCACCCGCATTTTTCAATGTTTCGACTGTTAATTGATAATAATTCCTTTTTTTTTTGGTACAGATAATTCAACAATAATCGTTATAATGATCTAGAAAGCAATTTGTTAAAAACAAATAATTCTTTTTTATTTTGACGCCGTTTCAAAAAGATAGGTCCGCCTTTATAAATCCTTGTACCAAAACGTTTTTTTCCATTAAATTTGCATAATCGTCATAGTTAAGTCTTACTGCGGGACTACGCTGGCTGCCGTGGAAGTATTTAAACGGAGTTGAACACCACATTGTAATCAAACGAAATGGGTCGTCGTTGCAGCCTTTCACTGGTTGAACAGGGGAAAATTGACGCATTTAAGAAGTGTCGAAAATCGAAATAGAGAAAT
This sequence comes from Octonoba sinensis, assembly GCA_038502835.1. Taxonomy (NCBI): domain Eukaryota; kingdom Metazoa; phylum Arthropoda; class Arachnida; order Araneae; family Uloboridae; genus Octonoba; species Octonoba sinensis. The sequence continues at coordinate 12,076,701 of CM076601.1, read as the reverse complement.
AGCTAAACTTTTAAACAGATCTCATAATGTCGTAAACAATTTTTTGGGACTTAGACGTACTTATGGTAAGAAAAAATCATCTGCTCGGCTGTCAAAAGTGACACCCCGACAAAGAAGGACTATTGTAAAGGAGTTAAAATCAGGAAATACGAGCTTATTTACTTTGGCCAGAAAACAAATTCCTGCAATATCAAAATCAACGGTCCATAGAATGATAAAGAAGTTCGGCAGTTTAGTTTACAGGAAGAGGAAAGCGGCTCCGAAATTGAGTAAAAATCACAAAGAAAAGCGGTTGAAATTCTCACCGGAAGTGATGTCCTGGAAAGAAAACTGGCATCGAGTGATATTCAGTGATGAAAAAAATTCAATCTGGAAGGTCCAGATGGCTGGCAATATTACTGCTATGATCTGCGTAACGATAGAGAGATATTCTCGAAGAGGCAAGCTGGTGGTGGTTCCGTTATTAGGGTGTGGGCCGGCTTCGGACGCGCAGGAAAAACTGATATCGCATTTGTATACAACCGCTTGAATGCTGCAGGCTATCAACAGCTGCTCGAACAAAATTTTCTTCCACAAGCAGAGCACATTGGAGGGCCGTTCTACATGTTCTAACAGGACAATGCTCCTGTGCATACTGCAAAGTCCACTTTTGAGTGGTTCCTGGATAATGGTGTGCATATTATGGATTGGCCACCTTGCAGCCCGGACCTGAATCCGGTAGAAAACAAGTGGGGCATACTCGCAAGAGCAGTATATGCAGGTGGAAAGCAGTACAACTGTACTACAGACTTAAAAAGATCTATTTCCTCCGAATGGGCAAAAATCGAGACCAGCTGTTTGCAAAAACTTGTAGAAACCATGCCGAATAGGACTTATGAGCTCATTTTGAAAAAAGGTGGAAAAATTTCTTATTAATTGATTATTAATTTAATGTTTGGTTCAGTGGACCTATCTTTTTGAAACAGCAATTTCACAAATTTTTTTTTTCGTTTATCATTCCTATGATTTGTATATCATTTAAGCATTATTTTTTCATTGGTTAAACTAGAGTATATTATAAAATAGTACTTAATGCATAATAAAAATTTTTTTCCTAACATGAATTTCGTTTTTACTGATGAACCTATCATTTCGATATGCACTGTAATACATGCAGACAATAAATAAATATTATAATTATTCAATTTATAAAATCTAAAATTGAACATGCAATTAAGGCAAGCTAAGAGAAAATGAAGTAAAGCAATACAACACAGTTTCATATTTGAAAATTATTTACTATGTAAGTTAGTGAAAACAGGGTGAACATATATCTGATTCATTAATAACCCTACTAACTAGTAGTTAGCAGGGTAGTAGTAATAAAGAACTAACTAGAAGTTTAAAAAGAATTTGTAAGGTGGCTAATTAATCTGCAAGTTTCCAGATAAAGCTGCAGCGCGATTTCTGCTACCGGGTGTATTAGTACATAAAGGGACCCTATATATAGTTGCAAATTGGCTTGAAAAAGTCCCTTTAAAGTCCCTGTTTTTTAATCTGCTTGGACAACGAAAAAGAACCCTGTACCTTAATCCGGCAGTAAAAAAAAAAAAAAAACTAATAATAACAAAAACTGACATTGTCTCCTTAAGTTTATACTGCTGAGCTCAACTACTTATTTTTTTTTAAAAATATGATAATTAAAAAAATTATATCTTAGTGCAAGCCAAAAATAGGCAAGAAGCAAAATCAGAAAAGAGCTTTTCAACTATGTGCTCACCTTTTTATATCGCCAGACACCTCCACCTGTAGGACTGGGCGCTATATCAATATAGAGCAAAAAATAGATTTAAGGATAGTATCACTGACCCACTTTATAAATTTTTAACGACATTCCAAAATTTCAGTCTGCCCTTCAATTTAACACAGTTCGATGCTAATCAAATTGAGGAAGTATAGTTAGCATCACATTTATAAAATTTTATTTCAATTTCAGAGTTCATTTTGTGCCATACATTGAAGAATCTTTCAATGAGGTGAAAAAGCTCACCGAAAGCCCATCGGATGACATCAGGAGAGCAGCCATCAGTTGCCTTGCTCAGTTCTGTATCACTTTAAATGAAGTACACGCAGCGACAGGGAATCTGGAATGTAGAGTTGGTAAGAATTGTTTTTGTGTGTTCAATATGATGTGCTTGATAAAATTAGGGATGGATTTTATTTTTATTGCATATTAAAAGAAAAAAATTAAATGGAAAAGGCAACAAAAATCATTTTTATTTTCTTCATTCTAACCATAGAATGTAACTTTTAAAAAAAATCTCAAAAACTAATTAATGAATAGCAAAAAATTCCCTAAAGTTGTGAAGTATATTATGACAAGTATTTTTTAAAAATTTAGTTAAAAAAAAGCTATAAATGATCTAGACAAAAAAAAAGTCAATGTCAATAGATTTTTCTTTTTTAATTATATTTTTCAATTGTCTGTTGAATAATTTTGGTGTACAAATGAAATAAGTAAAGGATATTAAATAAAAAAAATTGTCAAATGTGCTAACTTTCCCTAAATGTACCAAAAATATATGAAGTGTTTCAAAGTTATGCTGAATGACTGTACCCCTGCTAAAAATAAAAATTATACTTGGTGTTCCTGAAAACGTTAACGAAATCCTTAATTTTATGGACTGTTCTGAAGAGAATAGCCAAGTTTTTTTTTTTTTTTTATATGTCTACTGTTCATAAAGCATCTGCACTTTTATGCACTCAATCTTGATTTGTTGTGTGATTACTGCAATTGCTGTGTACCTCAGAGTTTGAAATTCGCTGAATGAAGTACATTTTCATGCAGTGGCTACGTGATGTTGAAAACCTTTTTTATTTATTTAGCTTTAGAGCAGAAACTTGGAGCTCTGATGCCAAAGATGTTTTCACTTGCACGAGAAGACACTGAACATACTGTAGTTATTTCTTGTCTTGAAAACTTGCAACTTCTGGTAGATAAAGTAAAGCAAAATGCACTGTATGGAGGAACTATAGACTCGATTAGCTCATTAATCAAAGATGTGTTTAGAAATAAGGTAATATTTCTCGCTCTTTCTCTTTTTTTATGTTCTATCCCTGGCGTATGGAATGTGTCTAAGTGTTTTTGTGCAGTTCTCTTTTCGTTACAGTGCTGTTAGTATAGATATTGAGGGGCCTTGGTGATCTAGTGATTGGGATTCGATACCTGATCCTTTGAAGACCCACCACCTACACTTGCAGCATTAGAAATTATTAAAAATGCTACTGGTCCTTCCAACCAGTAAACATGAACATCAACTGGTCCACTTAAAGTTAACCAAAATATATAGTACTTTAGTTTAAAATACCATATTTACACTTAATGATCATTTCTAAATTCATTTATAATAAGACTTACTTAACTATAGCTAATTTATTCAATCGTTGATTAAAACACTAAAGTGTTAAATGTTACTATAGAAATAAAGTTTAAGAAAAAATTTAAAACCATATGATTAATCGGAAAAAATAAATAAATAAAATTGATAGCCATCCTTGCAGATTGATCACAGAACGTTGCGTGTACAACACACTCTTCCACTCCACTACACAAATGTTTTGAGCATGCGCGAAAGGAAGAAGAAAGAACCTTTCCCTTACTGCTATCACGGGAAGGGGGGGAACCCATAGATATAGGAACTATACACATAGGACTATGTCTATAGTGAGCAAGGTCGCTGGTCCTGTGGACCACAGTTTTTTTTTTTTTTTTTTTGTGGTACGAGGGGGATTTTAGTGGTCTCGGACAAGTGGACCACCAGTAATTTTGAACGCTGACTTGGGGAAAATCCATGGACCCCACTATCTCGCACCCAGGGGAGGGCTTCCCTAAGACCGGGTCATCCCCCGTTTCGCCGACACTAAAATTTCCTTCCCCCTTCCGTTGACAAAATCCCTCAAAGAGGGAAAAACATCGTAGGATAACCCCCCCGTTTCGCCAACAGGAATTTCCTTCCATAGTTGGGCGAAACTGATTGCTGTCGAGTCCAAAAACACTACTTTTAAATATTTATCTTATGCTGAATTCTGTTAGCAGCCATTTTTGTTTCACAAAATATGATGCTTTTTGCATTTCACGGTTTCGAAAAACCATACCAAATCGGTAAAACGTGTAATTTCACAAAAAAAAAAACTCAATTTTCGTTATTTCAGATGGGTATGTAGTGCCCCTCAATAAAACAGAATGATATAAAGTTTTTGATAATCAATAGTTGAAACAGATAATTTTGACATTAAAATGAGCTAATCTCTCTCTTTTTTTTTATTTTCGTATAATTAAGAGACTTTTTATTGTGATAAAACAAATAGTATACTATTTCTCCTAAATAGCCAGCAATACACTTTTTTTAGGGCTAGGAGTAGGTTGAAAAAAAGAAATGGAAAACAATTTAGGACGTACATACAAAATTTAGGACAATTTTTAGGACATTAAATGATACTTTCAACAAGAATATTTTATTACAACAGGCGCTTGACAACTAAAATAATTCATTGACAAAAGTTATATACAAATAGTTTGAATTAATTTTAAAATAACAAGCGCTTAATGTTCAAAATTAAATTATTTATAAATTTGAATGTTTCTTTAAAATATTTGCATTGCATGAATATTACAACCATTCCCCAAATGTTCCCAATTTAACACCTTCTTCACACAATGCTTCAATTTTATATTTCAAACAAGCATAATTTATATTAATTTTAAATAAATATATAGTTTAATTAAGGGACTAAACAAAAGAAAGTTGATTCAATTCAATAGTTCAATTTTATATTTTAAACAGACATAATTTATATTAATTTTTAAAAATATTAACAAACCGACAAATTTCGTGTGGATAATATTCCGAAGTTAATCATTTTAAAAGTTGAAATTTTTTGCAGTGTGTATCATACTCTGCGGCAGATCATATGAAAATGTTTTCAAATTCAATTATTTAAAACACAGATTTTTTTAAAACATCGGTTGGGGACATAGTTGATGTTTTAAATATCCGTTTTAATAATGATAATAAAACTTTGTATTTTAAAGCACTCTACTAAATAGAGGAAAAATAATTTCTTCAAAATGCCCCAAAATCATTTTATGGAAATGAGGAAATATTCAACTAAAAATTGAATAGGAAAGTTTTTGAAAATAATTCATGATTAAAATTAAAGCTTTAAGCTCTTACTTTATGTATGATCCTAATAAGTTTTACAGAAAAAAAAAATCCCTGTCATGTTGGGAAAGCGTCATTTTGCAAAAACTACAAATTTCCTAAATTTTTAGTTCCAAATTTTAATGTAAATGTTCAAAATGACTAACACTTGGCTTTTCACTGGTATAAGAACTGCAATTTCAGCTTCTGAGTGTTTCTTCCTCGTCCAATCACCGAAAGTAACGTACTAAATGAAACTGTTGCTTTCAATGCGTCTTAAAGTTCATTTTTTTATCAGTTTAGATTTCTTTATAACTTTTTCCATGGGTGATTAACACGCTTTCAAAGAAATGTAAGGGGTTTGGGCGATCCATCTTTGTAGATGCTGTAATTGACTGGATACGTAGTCAAGATTTAAAACTAAATATTACATTTATTAACTATTTACATTTTAATTTAAACAAAAGTACTAAACCATAACAAGTGGCCGTTCCGCCACGTTCGGCACAGAATCAAACAAAAAGTGAGCAAGCTGAAGAGACTACATCTGGATCTCTTTCAATACAAACAATCGGCTGTTGACACCCGCTCGATGGTTGAAGTTTGAACATTCAAAAGTACAATATGTAAATATAAAGCAAGAAAATGGAATATTCAGATTAACCGCCACAATACTCCCCTCTGAGTCTCGATCAGATCAGGGAGAGACGAATCTGTCCGGAAAATGTCCTTTCCTGCCGAAACGTGTAGTTACACCGAGAGGTTTCGCGTTCACAGTCTTTAGACTTAAATCTTGATTTGAAATATATGCAGGTTTCAATCTGTCGATGGAAACAGTTCTAGCTATCCCTTTTATGGAAAGAACAAAGTCCTTTGCAAGACGTTTGAGCACCAGAAAAGGTCCATCGTATTGTGGTTGCAAGGTTCGTCGGACAGCATCATGACGAATGAAGACGTGGGTGCAAGTTGTCAAATCCTTAGGGACGAAAAATGTTGGCACTCCATGTCGCGATGCTTGCGTTGGACGAAGCGAACCGATGACTTTGTGCAGTTGTTGGAGAAACGTCGAACTTAGGACCGGAACTGGAGATTCAGCGACGAAATCTCCGGGCAAACGAATTGTCTCCCCATAGAAAAGTTCAGCAACGGAAGACTTCAGATCTTCTCTGTATACCGTCTGTAGTCTGAGGAGCACAGCAGGGAGAGCGTCCACCCAAGTCAGAGGCGACAGACAATTTAATGCCTGTTTTAGTGGTCTGTGAAGTCTTTCCACTAGTCCATTGCACTTTGGATTATGTGCGGATGTTCTGTTGAGCTTAATTCCAAAAAGGGCGGTAAAAGATTTAAAAAGTGAGGATTCAGATTGCCTGCCTTGGTCACTAGTAATGACTGAAGGAACACCAAAACGTGATATCCAAGAAAAATATAAAGCTTTAGCTACAGTTTCCGCGGTTATATCACTTATGGGGGTAACCTCCGGCCAGCGTGTGAAGCGATCAACAGCCGTTAAGCAATACGTATATCCACGGCAGACCGGAAGTGGCCCAATTAGATCAATATGAAGATATATGAATCTTCCGTCAGGTAAGGGAAAGTCACCATAAGGAGATTTAGTATGCCTATGAACTTTAGTTCGCTGGCAGTCTAAACAAGTCTGACAATATAATTTGATATCGGCTTTCATATTTGGCCAAACATATTTTTCGGAAATAGATTTAATTGTAGCGCGTATGCCTGGGTGGGATAAATTATGATAAGAATTAAACACTGCTTTACGAAAAGAATTTGGAATAAGAGGCCGAATATTTGAGGTTGAAATATCACAATATAAAAGCTTGTTTGAATTTGGGATTTGAAATTTTTTAATTTTTAGCGACTGGCTAAAATTTGAGTCATCTAAATTCTTAAAAAAATCAGAATCTTCCGACAAACATTTTGAGAATTGTTTGAATTTCGACTGAAACTTTTACTTCGCGAGCGCGACTTTGGAAACTTGCGAAACCTACTCCTAGGTCTATGCACAGACAATTTTTGGACTCTCTCTGATAAATCCTCAATTAGGTTCTCTAAACGAGAAATTCGTGAATTTTCAGCTTGAGGAGAATTTACTACCGCTACTGACGGAAGAGTCACAACTTCACAAATTTTATCAGCCATTAGTGCTAGCTGAGACAACCCTTCAGAACTTATTGCCAGAATAGCCTGCATATTAGCGGGCAAGTGACTTAACCATAAATTCTTTAAGAAACTATCATCAAGTTTGTGGTTACTGAGTTCACGCATATCATGCAAGAGTTGCGACGGTTTTTTATCACCTAAAGTTAAGTCTTGTAATAAAGTTTTAATTTTTTTAGTTTCAGAATGTTCAAATTGCTCGATTAATTTCTCTTTTAATTTAGTGTAAGGATTTTCTTTCGGTGGCGAATAAACAATTTCAGACACATAAGTTAAATATTCAGCATCTATTGAAGCAATTAAATAGCTGTATTTAGTTGATTCAGAAGTTATACTAGCTATAGAAAAATTGGCCTCAAGTTGCGCGAAATATACTTTTACATTTAATGGTGAAAAAATAGGCATTTTCATGCCAATTTTATTGACATTGGTGTCACTCTGGGGTTCAGTCATCTTAAATTATCAGCTTCCAAGGCAAAACAATAAAATTAACTCACATAAAAGAAAAAATACATTCTAAGGGCGAATTCGGTGTCCTAGAGGTCACCAGTGTGGGGTTGGTCGATCCATCTTTGTAGATACTGTAATTGACTGGATACGTAGTCAAGATTTAAAACTAAATATTACATTTATTAACTATTTACATTTTAATTTAAACAAAAGTACTAAAAACCATAACAAGTGGCCGTTCCGCCACGGTCCGCACAGAATCAAACAAAAAGTGAGCAAGCTGAAGAGACTACATCTGGATCTCTTTAAATACAAACAATCGGCTGTTGACACCCGCTCGATGGTTGAAGTTTGAACATTCAAAAGTACAATATGTAAATATAAAGCAAGAAAATAGAACATTCAGATTAGCCGCCACAGAAATACAGAATGTCTAATAAATCATTACTTTTTCTTAAACAACTATAACTTTATTTAGCAAAATATTAGTGTTTTACAAAAGTGTGCAGCAATCATTTAGCATTTGCGTTAATTTTATGATATTCTTCATTGTTTTCTCAAAAGTACAAAGTAAAAATTATATATTGTGAAATTACAAAGCTATTTTTTAAAAAGAGTAAATATTAATTTTATGGTCCTGGTTTCTTTCGAAATTTCGAAGTAAAGCAATGAAACGTTTAGAAAAATTAGGACAAATGCTAAAAGTTACATTTTAGGATATGTTTGAAAATTTTACGATTTTGAAATCCTGTACCTTTAAAAAAAAAAAAAAAAAATATATCTGAGGGCCTCCCCCACCCCTTGGCTACGCCACTGAATAAAAATGAGGCATCGAATCAGTGGTTCTTGATCAAACAAACTCCACCACATACTCTACTTGCATTTTTCTCTCATTGCGGTATAGAAAATTCTGGCTCTGCAATGAATTTCCGCCGTGTTTGGATTTAATGAAAAAAATCATTTCGTGCATTTTAGCTCCAAATGATATAAATTCGGAAAAAATAAATAAAAACAAGTAAATTTGTCACAAAACCAAAGAAATTGATGCAAAATAAAATTACAAGTCACCACTTGCTGCTGTACATCCAAGTGAGTTATACTGATAAGAAGGGGAGGACAAAGGGATTAGGAGGGGAGTGGACAGTGACCCAGAATCAGTGCTTACCGTTCCGCTGATTTGAAATCCCAAAGTATTTCAAGAGGGAAGTTTGAATGGGGAAAAATCGGGGAAGGAAATTTTGTGTCTGCAAAACGGGGGAGACGCCCTAAAGACCTAGTGCTAACAAAGAAGGAGGTTGGAGGGAAAAAAGTATAAATATTGTATCCAAGGATTTTTTTAACAGTGTTCAGCTTCTTTTTTCTACAAAATGCCAACTCTTCTGCTTTTTCTGTTCAATCTCCCGCCTCCTGCCACCCTAGAAATTTCTCCTGCTTTTTAGGGGAAAATTTACCTAATTCAGTTTCATTCATTTGTAGCAAAAAGTTAGCTAACTTAAGAACTGTTAACACTTAGGTTCTAAATTGTCTTAACTAAATGATCTTAAAGAATAAAAACAGAACAAACCAGTATTTTATTTAATTCTATACTATCGTTTAAAAATGTAATTTATAAATTATGCATTTTATATCTCGTGGATTGATTTTTATGTAATTTATGTCATCTAAGAACAAAAAATTCATCAGTTTTATACTAGCATTCATCTGGTTCTGAGGAGCAGAAATTTCTCCTGCTTTTTCATTTTGTAAGGCAAGGTCTGCATTTGTTATTTCGAAATTAATGTTTTATTTCTTTTTGTTTTTGTAAGATCACAGTAGTATTATTTATTTGCTTCTTTTTTTTCCAGTTGGCATGTCAGGATGAAGATGGCGACGAAGAAGATCAAGAGGCTGAGTATGATAGCATGGTCATGGAGTATGCAGGTGAACTGATTGCTTCCCTCATTAAAGTTGTACCTTGGCAACAATTTGCTCCCTACTTGGCGGGTTTGATGCCCCTACTTTTAGCAAGAACAGTATGTTAAAGATGTATAGTTATTTAATTTTTTTTAATTGTTATCTTTAATTTACCTTTAAGTAATCTGCATCAATCATCAACAGAATGATTTTTTTTTTTTTTTGAAAGTGAGTATTAAGTAAGACTTGCATTTTGATTTAAAAGTCGAGGGTGATTCTGTTCCGAAATTTCCGAAAATTGATTTGGTTTTCCGAGAATCTTTCTATTAGTTAATCATGAGATTTGTTTGACGATACAGAGTTGCCAACTCTCCAATAAGGAGGCTACTTCTTTTCAGCAAATCTCTCGTTCTTCTGCTTTTTTAGTTTATTTCTCCCGATTTTTCAAAATTATTCTTAATAATTTCCCAATCTTTTGAAGTTTAGCTTAACGTTTTGATTTATGAGCACAAAATGCTTGTCAAACCATATTATCATTGCATCCATTCATTGCAAATTTTATTGTGTGAGGAAATGAGATTTTTAGCTGACCCCCTCCCTCCTTCACGCATTAATCAAAATGTGTTCTTGTGAAATTTTCTTCAATATCACCGTGAAATCGCTGATAAATTTGCATGCCCTTTTAAAGATCTCTAATATTCAAATTGAACTTTCTTAATTTCTGCAAGGTATAAGTAAAAATGTATGTTTTGGAAGGAAGCATGCCAACATCAAACAAATTCTTCGCTGAAAATGAGCATGCCGAGAGTTACAATCCTTTTGCATCCTATAAATATTTGAATTGTTTTAAAAGTTAGAAGGTATTTTAACAGATGCTGCCCTAAATAGTCGCCTAATTACATAATTTTTATTTTAAACTCTGTAATTCATTCTTTTTCCAAGAATTTCATGCTAAGTTCAGAAAAAAGAATTTTTGTTTAGAATCATCCGTGTAAAAAGTGTTCTTTTTATTTAATTGAAAGTGCCTCTTCTGTTAGCAAGAACAGCATTTTATATTTGCATAAAGTCATAATTATTTTCCATTATGTATTCTGCAATAATAATCAACGGAAAGATTTTTTTTTTTTTAATTGAATATTAAGTGAGATGTACTTTTTGATTTAAAAGCATCCTTTTTATTTATTTGAAAGTTGTGGCAGATGCATTTGTTAAAAGTGATAATTATTATTATTTATATAATCTGCATATTGTAACTTAAGTAATCTGTATTAAGCATCAACAAATTTTTTAAAAAGACTACTAACTAGCACTTATGTTTTGATTTAAAAGTTTTATTATTATTACCATTATATTATACCCATTCCAGTATTCCTTTCTTTTTTTCCATCTCTGTTTCTTGCACTTGAAGCAAGGTTTAAGTTACGTACCAGCTCATGCAAGTGTACTTATTTTCTTTCACAGTGAATTTTTACATATTAGGTGGAATTTAACACGGCCTAGATGTAAAATCTGAACAATGTAAAAGATACATCAATTTTTTTGTTAAAAATTAGTCTCTAAATTGAAGGCATTCTAATTTTCAGTGAAAAGAAAAACCTTAAAAGCTAATGTTTTATTTTTGCTTGCTTTTTATGGTAGACACTGAATGGTTACAATTTTTAAAAAAGTGCAAGGAAAATGCTGTCACTGAAAGGAAAGGGCAGACAGAATTTATTGAAGAAACACATTGACAAATCTGCTATGGAGAATATTTTTAATGTGTATAAAAATGTCTAGCCTGTGGTGATTACATACCTGCCAACTCTACTGGTTTTTCCCAGGAGACTCCTGGATTTCCCCCTATTCTACTGGTCTCCTGGTTTATATTTAAAATCTCCTGGTTTTCATAAATTTCGGTGTAATCCCCTATAAATAGTGAATTTTACGGAAAAAAGCACTTCATCAACGTAATTATCCTATTTAATTTCTTTGACAAATGGATTTACACAAGAAACTTGCAGTTTTAGACATTATAAAATCAATTATAACTTTAGAGGACTAATTATTTTGTTAGTTATGCTGGGATATATATATCTCATAAGGGACTTGTGGGTGGTTGTAATTTAAGTGATTGTTAAAACTCCTCATTTCCCCCCCCCCCCCCAAAAAAAAAAACAATGAAAAATACATGTGAAATTGCTGTGTATCGCAATCTACTGGGTGTTTTCCTCGAAATGCTGGCAGGTATGTAATTACCGTAATTATCGGTAAATAGCCCGCATCGTTGTACAATCCGCAGGAAGAAAAATTCATTCTAAAAAAAAATAAAGTTCGGTGTATAACCCGCACATAGAAAAAAACATGGGATACAACCCTAGAAAATAATACATTCTCCTGTAGCTCCCGAGACCCAATCTGTTTTGGACCATTGTTTCGAAAGCTACGATTTATTTCTCTGCATTTTGTTTTGCAGGAAAAGAGATTTCGATATTTTTGAACGATAGGTGTCTTTTTAATAATACTTTTTTTTTTTTTTTAATTTCATGTATTGCCCGCAGGTAGTAAAAAAGGAGTTTTTTTTTTGTAGATAACCTGCGGGCTATACACAGATAATTACGGTAGTTGTGGGATCTACTCAGAAACCCTATTTAATTGGAAAAATCTTGAACAATACTAATTTCTAAGATACTTATGATTTTCTTTCTGTATAGAAATATTTTTCCCCATAAAAATGTCAAAAACCTATGGTCATTTTTATAGACTCCATGAAATCTTTATTTACGTGAAATTTGCCATTTTTAGTTTTCTCTCCTGTACAATAACTTGCAGAGATGCTATTTTGTAACATAAACCATATTTATTTCCTGCTAAGGAGTTACTTCAAAACTTGATGCTGAAAACATAGTTTGATCTGTGTTTGCAATATTGATTTTGAATTTGTTCAATAACTATGTTGATCCTGTAGCAACTTTATATTTGGTGTGATGATAATTCTGTGAAATGGTTTCCTAATGCATTTTTTTCTTCAGACAAGAAGTTGAGTATTTTTTAACATTTAGGCACGATACCCTTGAAATGTATCCTGTTAAAATACATCTCAACCACTAAATTATACTAAAAACCACTCAGTTGCTATACAGTAACCCCTCTTTATATTGTTCATTCGGATATATATCGCGCTTTTTCTCGGTCTCCCAAAATTTTAAGTTTGAGCTCTTGAAAGCAAAAATATTCTATTTCTCAGTGTAGCCCCTTTTCCTTCATTAAACAAAGCAATCAAACACAAATTTTTTCCTCTCTTCTGAATTTGTTGTAGTTAAAAGCTGCAACAATTCTCCTTCCACTCCCCAATACATGGCTGCAGAATGATTCTACTCAAACCAGTTGACGTTTTAGTTGATATTTTCTTTTTATATTGATCCTGACACCCATTGAATGAAAGAGACAGATTCTTAATAATAATAGTTTTATTTGCTCTTATTATTAAGAAAGTTGTCATTATGTCAGATTAAACTAAACTTTTATGCTGACACTCAATTTACTTGTACTTTTTGAGTTACCACCAGTATTTTGTGAAAATAAGTCTACCACAATTAACTCAAATCTAAGATACGTTTTTCAGTTTAAAAGAATGCAAGGAAAATGAAAGTGTCTTAGAATTGCACACAAACCCATTAGAATTGGTAACAACAAAATTCACTCAATTGATTATGTGGGTGAGACATTTGTGCAATTCTTCAGTAAAACAGTTTTAAAGCCTTGCATCTTATTTGTGTATTTTATGTTGCAGGAAAGATTTTTTTGACATAATGTTTACACCTCTGAGAGAAGAAGAAACAAAATCACCTCATTTAAACTTCTTTTTAACTTCTTAAACTTCTCAATTGCAAGTAAAAATATTGTTGAAGCCGATACCTTATTCTTTTTTTATTTGTTTTTCTTTTCCAGAAAAAAGCCTGCACGACATCTGAAAAATCTTTTGCCGTGGGCACGCTGGCAGACATCGTCAGCTCTATGGAACCGGGATCTGTTCAGCCTTTCTTAGTTCATTTGCAACCTGTTTTCCTCGGTGGTATGAAGGATGAAAACGAAGAAGTGAGGAGTAATTCTGTGTATGGTCTTGGTGTATTGATCGAGAATGCCGGACCTTTGGTTTTCGAGTATCCTTTCTTTAATTATTTCAAGTAGAAAAGCCCTTTCCTGATTGTTCTTTTTTTCTGTCTTTTTGATATCTTTACTGCATCAAGTTTTTCAGTTTCGCTTAAATTCATCCTGTAACACGTTCCTTCACTAAGATCTTCGATTATATTTGGGTATCCAAGCTCCCCTTGAAGAGCAAGAATGAAGGCAGTAAGGAGCGCCTTTCGTTTATGGATGAGCAGCACAACGGTGGAAGTACGACTTGGCTCGTTATGTATTTGGATGACACCGGATGGTGCCACCACAAATACACCACCTTCCTTTCTTGACCTAAAAGTGAAGGGAAGGGAAATTCCCCTCCGGTACCCTCGGGACTTCAGGGTCCATGGATTTTACATTCATGTATCCCCAAGTGTACAGGGTGGGTCTTCAGCGGGTCAGGTATTGAACACCTAATCTTTCGGTTGGAAGTTTGACATCCTAACTGCTAGGCTACCACGGGGGGGGGGGGGGGGTAGCTGATGGGGCTCCTTAATTTTGGTTATTATTATTATTATTATTATTTTTTTTTTTTGTAATTTAAAATTTTTTAGAAAAATATTTAAAAATAGCATTTTTTAAAAACAAAACTGTTAAGTGTTCTGTTGCTTCACAGAAAATTTAGATTATTAAATTATTTTAAAAACCACAAGGAATTTTCACTTTGGGGGCCCCCAACTTTTGGTCTGACAATTTGAAATTTGTAAAACGAAATCGATTTTGCACTTTGGGGACCCCTAGATTTTATTCAAACATTTTGTGACTTAAAAACAAAATCATTTTGCATGTTGGGGGCTCCCAAATGTTAGGCTGACTCTTTGACATTTGAAAAACAACTTCTGAATGTTATGTTCAAAAAAATTGTGTTGCGTGAGGGGCCCCCAAACGTGAGTTGTGTTACAGTGATTTAAAGGTCAAGATTCGCGGTCGCCACTCGCCACGTGGCAACCTTGTTTGAAAAAGTGGCGATTCAAAAAATTAGGAGCAATCGCCACCTTTCCTTTTTTTTTAAATTTTCTACAGTAAATCCCTCCTTTTCAAATACCTTCTATGGAATTTTCAACTCTTGCTTCTTTCATGTATGCAAGCACAATAAAAACGCATCAATTCGGCATTCAAGTTACTGAATTTCGGCCGATAGTCTTCATTTCCCCTTTCACAAGAAAAAAAATGGCGAAAATTTTTCCCGATTACGCTATTTTTTTTTTTTTCTTTGAATTCCTTCTCTCTGCCATATAAATCTTTTAAATATAGTAGGAAACAACATTAATCTTGATTTTTTTTTTTTCATAACTTTCATTTCAAACTTACATTTCAGATCGGCCATTTTCGCTTTATAAAATCGGACTCAAGTGCCGCGCCATTTTGAAAATAGTGTGAAAGCTTTAAAAATGGTTTTGAAAATATTGAAAATTAAATGTACTGAACAAAACTAGAACTGGAAATATACATTTTTTTATACTTGTGTTCGAAAATGGTTCGTATTGGTGATCGCGGTTTTTGTAAAAGATTCGTTTCTGTGAGGGGGATTTTTGTTATCTGTTGCTTCTATGATGAAACAAGTAAAATTTTGCATTTACATCTTTTGTGCCCAATAACATTAAACATGAAAAACTATTGGAAAAATTCATATTCCCTTAATTTACCATCGCCAAGGAAGCAAGTTTTTTCTTTTACCAATTTGAAAATCATATAAATTTTTCTTTTTCTTTTTTTTTTTGAAGACTTGATAGTTTTAACAGTGATTCAAAATGTAAATCGGGCCTTGACCACGGCCCCAATTATATTTTGTTTTTTGTACTATTCTGTTTCTTAATTTCACTTGCATTTTATAACCCGTTGAATAAACAAGACTTTGATAGCATATATTCTTTAACTATTAGTCAATATTCAATATATTTGCAAGCATTGTCCCACATAATTGCTAGCGAACAAGACCCCCGTACGAGGGACAACATTTGTGGTGCTGTTGCAAGATTGATAAAAAGCAATCCTACTGGTGTACCATTGAAAGAGGTGAGATATTTGTTGCATGTTGCAATGCTTTTTGCTACGATTGTGTCCTTTATTTTAAAGCTTTTATTCATGTTCCTTTTCTATTTATGTGAACCTGAGCACTTTTATTTCCTGATTGTCTTCAAGTGAACCTACTCTTCTGTTCCTTTAATACAGAGATCTTGGTGACTTGTTGCTCTATTAAGTTCATTGAATTGAGTAGTGTCCTTGTTTTAAAGGTGTGCTCAATTAGGGACCGTTCATAAATGATGTTGCACTTTTTTTTAATATATTTGATCCCCCTCCCCCTTTTGTCACAAAATGTCTCATCTCTTCATGCCCCCGACCCCCTTTGTCACATGTCATGCATATGCCCTTGCAGTTCAGAAACAAAGCACCCACTTATATATCGTGTGTTATATATATGTGTTTAATTTTATTTTTGAACTTTTAATGACATTTGTGTGCATAATAATAATGATTACATGTATGCTTAATTTGTATAAAATGAGGTTAACTTTTACAACACAAAAGATAATGAATATAGAACAGTAAAGTACATTAATTGTTCGAATTCTGAAAAAATGACTCAGTCAATTTTATCTTTCAACTGTAAATGCCTAAGAAAATTTCCTTTTAAACTTTTAACAAGAAGTACATTTAAACCTTTGTCAGCATCGGTGTTCACAATACAAAATGACCAATGAAACTTAAAAATCAATTAATGAAAATCAAAAAAACCTGAAAAGTAAATTTAATTTGCTGATTTTCAATGTTTTTATAGAAACCAAAATGTGTAATGTCACACTTCTTGTTATCCCAGGGTTCATACTCCACGTGGAAAACCTGGAAAAGTCATGGAAACTGATATCCTATCTAAAAGTCTGGGATTTTCCCTCCCTCTTGGAGGGAACCTACGCTCAGCGCAATGTCAAATTACCAAGAAAAAAAGATCTATCAAAAAATATTTGCGACATCATGAACTGAACAAAAAGGAAACTGAGAAATGCAAAGCATTGGAACAAATAAAAAACTTGAAAATAAAATAAAATTATAAACTTTCTGAAAGCCTTAATATCAACAGCCAAATTTTTGAACTACCCAAAAATGTATGTGGTCTATTGACTTTTATTCTATTTAGCATGGAGATTTTCATAATATTTTTATTTACATATTGTATGTATATAATATTTTATTGAATGTTTTTTAAAAGTAAAAATTAAATTTTCTTTTATTAATTTTTTTTTTTTTTTTTTTTGAGTTTCAAATTTATTTCTTCAGTGCCATTGAGCAGTTGTCATTCAATGGATTTTATTATCAGATAATTTTTAAGTATTGTACTTATTTAAAAAAAGAATTAGTCTTCAATTGGCTTGCCTTCCTTTTCTTATATTGGTTTTTTCTTTATATAAAAATGGTGTTTAATATATTGTCATGGCATAAAAGTTCCTACATCAACATTTTTTTAAATATTTGTGTGCATGCACTATTATAGAGTTAAAAAGCTGATTTGTCCCCACTGGGATCATCTTAATTTTTATTTTATTTATTATTTATATTTTATGTTTTATAGTTTTAAATTAACTTTCTAAAACTTAAAAAAAGATGGATGGAAATATAAAAGCTAATATCTTTTGGCAGTGGTGTGTCACAAAATTTTGCTTTTGAAATTCTATAGTATAAGTTTGTTCTCTTAATGAGAATCTGTGTAGAATTTTTTAATATGAGGTTAATATAATTGCATGTATAAAATGTTATGGTGGGCCTATTTAATGGACAAGTAGTGCATTTGCTAATAAATATTTTTACTCAAAATGTTAACCTGGAATTCTGCTTTGATCTACCTGGAAAAGTCATGGGAAATTTTTTTGGCTATTTGAGTATGAACCCTGTTACCCCCCCCCCCCCCCCCCCCCCCCGGCTCTCGAAGTGTGACATCATTTATGAATGACCGCTTAGCTATATTACGAGAAGAAAACTGAACAACACCATGCCCAAATGATTTCTCATATTCACATCTTTCATAATATACAGGTGTTTCCTGCTTTGATCCACTCTCTTCCACTTCGGGAGGACTTGGAAGAAAACTCCACAGTTTTTGAATGTCTGTCTTTCTTGCATAGCATAAGAGCAGAAGAAGTAAGTTTCTAATTTACAATCAATTTTTTGCATTTTGTTCTCTCTCTCTCTCTTTTTTTTTTTTTTTTTTGAAACTCCTGTTTTAAAGTGTTCAAACATTTGTATAAGTTACTAGTCATTACTACTGCAGAAATAAAGAGACTACAATTGTTTAAGCAAAGTACTATCAGTTTTAAGATGTATTGTTTAGGAAATATATCAGGAATGGAAAATAGTGTTTTATCAAAGTGCCCAAGTAAAAAAAAAAGGTTCTATGCTTTTTAAAAACCTTGAAAAGTGCTGTAACTATAAAACTTAATTTTTCATGTGCTTGAAATGCTTAAAAAGCTAATGTAAGCTAGGCTTATTATAATGCTAAAAATTTTCATAAAGCATTGCAATAAATCTTTTTGTTTTTTGCAGCATACCTGCAAACTGTCCCACTAATTTAAAAAAAGGGTTAAATATAATTTTTCTATTATCTGTTTTAAAATTTCAAGTATTTTGAATACAAATTATTCATAATGGCTAGTAATAAATGCTAATTTTTTAATTCATATTTATTCTAGTTCTTCCAAAATTTGCCTCATGTTGTAAAAGTTTTATGTGAAGCTTTAAGCAGCAATAAACTTAATGAAAGTAAGTGTTCACTGAAAATTTAGTGGTTAATTTTTGCTAACTTTTTATTTATTTATTTATGTTGCTAAAAAAAGTCAAATTCCATTGTTTATCTGTCAATATTATCAAAGTTTATTGTATCTAAAATGTGTATTGCAAATTAAAAATGATGTATTCTTATAAAAATTCTTTCTTAGATCACTAAATTAACTACTAGAAGTATCCATAAAAATATGATCATGTTTGGGAGTTCACTTTAAACAGCAAAAATATTTTTTATAGTTTTGGAAAACTAGGCTTGTTTTGTGAACACATAAATAGTTTCACTATGTTCACCACAAAAATAAAGATATCTGCATAAAAATGCATAGTAAAACTTAACTGTAATTACAGGATGAAAAATATATATCCATTCAGATATTGTTTTTGCCTAAAAAAGGATTCTTTCATGCATGTTACAATATTTCAAGCATTTAGGCATTACTTATAATGCTGCGTGAAGTTTTTGCTTTGATAAATATAACCAAACAGCAACATAACAAAAATGATTTATAGTTAATTGATTGCTGTCATTAGTCCAGCCTGATTCTAGAATAAAAAGATGACTGGTCATCACAAAGTTTGCAAAACCCGATTGTGTGTAAAATGCTTCATGGCTATTAATTGTTAAAGTTTTTTTTTCATGGGTCAGTTTAAACAGTGGTTTGGGAAAGACATGCATGTTTTTCACGAAATGACTCGAAACATTTCAGTTGCCATTAGGGTTTGGTAAAATATATTTCCACTGGAAATACAAATACTTAAATAAATATTGAATAAGCTGCGATTTGAGTAAATGAATTAAATTCATATTTTTGAATTACGCCTAGTGCACAAGAAATGTACAAGAGCTTATGGGGGGGGGGGGGTAGTTATTACTTAACTTTAACAGTTGAGAGAATTATTATATCCTATTTGTAACACTTTGTGTACTAAGCACACTAAAAAAAGTAAGGAAGATTAAAGCGTCTGTTAAACTGGAAAATCATTTTGATGCATACGTATATGTATTCAGTGGGCGCCGCTTTATGTGATCATGGTTAGTGTTATCAAAACTTCCTTTATTGTTATGAAGTTTTCTTAAATCAGCAACTAGGAGAATCAAACTAGGGGAAAATAAACTATTTTTTTCTGTTTGTATATTAAATTCTGAAATTACAGTGAAACCGTAATTTGTTACGAGTGAAGTTTAAAAGTATACCATGCCTCAGTATACCGCGGTGCCTATCCTGTCCCCCGACGTTTAATCCACCCTGTATCATTGCCACTTAAATGTGATTCTTTATTTACCACTAAATAAAGCCAGCCCGAGCACACTAATATTCTAGCCAAAGAGCACCCATCCCCGCACCAGACACACTATCAGAAAAAGCCCTAGCGTGATGTACACCTGTCTTTCAACCTAGAACATATAGCTTGATTTCAAAATCGGCTGCAATCGCCCTGACTTGTTTCTGTTGACATGGGCGGAGCTCAATCTGTCGGGGACTGTTCTGTTCAATGCTTAACTATTCCACTTTTAGAAGTCTAGTTATGCGTGGTTAACTTCTTTTATAGCGCTATCAACCTTTGTATTCCAGCTTCTTTAGCATTTCTGAAAAGTAAGCATATTCTCCAGTGTATTCAAACTCAAGACGTTATTTCTTTGAGTGCGTTCCTCCCCGTCCAAATCTATTTTTTTCTTAAGACCCCCCCCCCCCCCCGTAACAATCCTATGTTGATACCATTAAGAGTTGAAATTATTTTACTCAAAAAAGTTCTTTTATTTGCTGTTTTTTCATACATTTGTTGACCATATATTGAAAAATGCAGGGAACAGGACTTTCAAATTTTTGATGTCTCTTATGCTTTGTGAAAAGGTAAACAAAGAATTTTTGTTTTTATTTTCATTAAAACTTTAATTTGAAATTTTTTAGCGAAATTCTCGAGTCGTGATGGTAAGGGCAAACTTTCAATCCTTGAAAATAATACAGTAAAATATCTCAATAAGGGACACTAAGAGCCTCGGAGGCAGAGGCATATTTAGGGTTTCAGCGCCCGGGGACAACTGAAGATTTAGGGCGCCCCTAAAGGGAATTGAAAAAAATTTTATGCTTCCTAAATGATAAATAGCTCTAAAAAGCAGCCCTTTTAACTTTCATTTTCATTCTCGACCATTCACTTCTAAGGGAAAAATAAGACACTGGCTTCATAAATTTTTTTCTGATTTCCCACGCAAAACCTGTGCTACGTTGGTCATTCCCTACATGGTTTGCGGTGTTCCCACTTTTTTGTCGAACATATTCGCACCTCTTCAGTTCAAATAATTTTCTTTCGCATTTAAAAATAAAATAACATTCTTTTGGGCGCTCCTTGACGCTGCTCCCGGGGACAGCTGTCCCTCCTTGCCACCCCCTCTGCTCGGAGGTTCATAAATTGATGCAACACATACATATATATGTTAATTAACTTCAACCTTAATTTAACTTTTTAATAATAAACATGTGTTACCATTTAAGCTTAAATACTGAAAATGTCTCATGCATGCAAAATATAAATCCAATTTATTCAAATTTTAAAATTGTTCATTCAAAAACGAAACTTTTGGCATAAATGTCATATTGGCAAAGTTTTGTATCTTTCAGAAATTTTATTTGAAGTAATCTATTAGATGGGTTTGTTTTAAAGTACATAATTTGTGTATACCGTAAAATCCCGAAAGTAACCCCCCTCTTTTTAAAAACCAAACTGGCAAATTTCAAATAGGGGGGTTATAATCGAGATTTTCGAAAAAAATTATTTTAAAAAAATGTTTTTAGTATTAATTAAGAGCATCTACTGAAGATAAATAATAAGTATAACCCATTTAAAATTATTTTAAATAATATAAAACAAGGTTCAAAAAATAAATAAACAAAAATCTGTCTTATAATTTTCTAATAGAAAATTGATCGCATGGGGATGGCATCTTTGACTGAAGAAAGAATTTAGCACTTAAGTTAACAGAAATCCCTATAATTTAAATTTAAAACTCATAAAACGCAAATTTGTCATGTTCGGGGCCAGTGCTACATCGGTATTTCGTAATGTGCCGAGTTTCAAAACACGACCAAAAATGGCGGACTTACACAATCAAAGATGGCAGCTAATAAACGAATCAACGCCGAGTACATGAAATTTATTTTTAAGCATATAGACCTTGACACTGGCGTAGATAAGGGGGTGGTTTTGGGGATAAAACCCCCCCTGAAATGGTAAAGATTGTATAGAATTTGACCAATTTGTCTTGGAAAACAATGAAATTGGCCGACTTTTCCCGAAGAAACCCGCCCTGAAATCCGGTTCTAGCTACGCCACTGGACCTTGAATATTTATGAATAAATAAACAAATAAAATAAAACAAAAATACAAAAAGAAATTGGACATATTTAATCTTTATCATAAGAAAATTATACACTATTTGTTTTAAAATCGTCAGCCATTTGGGGAGGGGGGTTATATTCAGGAATATGGGAATGATTCCACTTTCGGCGCGAAAGGGGGGGGTTACATTCGATGGGGGTGGGGCTACTTTCGGGATTTTACGGTAGTAATATTGGGTACATTATAAATTACGTTTAGTGCAATTTTTCCAATCCTTGCATAAAAACTTTTTAGTAGCTGGATACTATCTGTCAATGCTGTATTCCATAATACAAACGAGGGAAAAACCCTTTACAAGTAGGTTTTGGCATGCACTTGAAAAGTTTCTTTGTTCATGCTTCTAGGACTCATACCAACTTCCAGAAGTTACTTTTCAAGTGGCTTTCAGTAAATTTTTATCTATATAACTTGAATTTTGAAAATTTTTCTCTGTGAATGTCCCTTATGCAGGTAAATACATTGCAGTCCTTATTCAAGGGGACTGGGACCAGAAAAAGTGCCCTTTAATTAGAGGTGTCCCTTAAAGGAGGTACCACTGTACCTAGTTTCATTTTTTGCTTGTTTTTTAATGCATGCATAATTCTTCAGATTATTTAAAACAATTGAAATAATTCATCATATAGTTTCTACGCAGGGTGAACATGTTAAATATCTGCAGTTAATCGAAAATGAATAAATAGTAAAATAAAAAAGAAATTAAAGAAATCGTTCATTTCATTTCTAATTCAGTACGTTTATATGTATATTTAATATACAAAATATTCAATCAGGGAAATTTTCTGAAAAATCTTTGGGAATCAGGGCAGGGTTCCCACGGCCTTAAAAAGTCCCTAAAAAGGCCTTAAATTTGGAAATTGATTTAGGGGTCCCTAAAAGGCCTTATTTTGTTCCAAAAACTCTCAAGAGGCCTTAATTTTTATTTTTGAGGCCTTAAATTTATTTCCCCTCTTCCTTTTCCAACTCAGAAGTCAGTCATGGAACTGATGATTCATTCATGACATGGATTTTTCAAAACTGGTAAATGGGATGGAAATCTACATGTATTGATATATATATGTATATTTTTACATCTGCATAGTGGCAAACTTGTATGGATTTTCTATTCTAAGTGAATTTTCATTTGATGTTACGATCGTTCTGGAATTTTAAATTATCTCAGAAGCTAAGTGGTCACAGAGAAATCAAGGGTAGCATGAAATTCCTTGAGAAATCTTATGTTATGGGGAAAATGAAAAAGAATGTGAAGAAACATACCTACAGTCAGCATTTTTCCCTTATCTTTAACTTAACCCAAACTTTCGTCGATCATGTTGATAATTATTAGCATTCATTATTGTAGCCTTATTAAAATGCAATGCTTTATTTTTTAAATAATCTGCCTTCAGAAAGAACAGTGATTCAAGACATTGCTATTGCTTGCTTTATAATGGTTTAAAAGCTCGTTTTTATGAGGAAAAAGACACATTTATTTTAAGTCATACTTTCGAGCAGATAAAGTGTGATTTAAGGCAATAAACGGATACATCTTTAATTGGATGCTTTTACCAAGAAGTGTACTTCTGCATTGAAAAAGGGTTCGTTGCAGCCTCAAAATCTTTTGCAAAATTTGCATAATATATTGTTTTTACTCTTTCAAAAATTTTATTTGCATGGATTTACATGTATAAAAGGCATAATTATAAGACATATATTATTTGGATAATACACTGGGGCACTGCAGATTATGTGCTGAGAAATGTTGTTGGAGGCAAAATAAAATCTGGTTGTGGTTTATAGATTAAAAGTTAGCTAAGCATAATATTTATAACTCTGAAGAAATATATTGAAGGAATAAAATTTGAAAAAGTTGACTTATGTAAAAGATTTAATTCAGTGAGATGTTCATGTTGCTGCTTCAGCATCATTCTAAGGAAAGCATTTATTCATAACAATGAATTGATAGTGTATAAAGATGCATTAAATGTACATTAAAATCCATTGGAGGAAAAAAAATTAGTTCCTTAGTTGTGATAGCAAAGTTTTAATGTCAATTCTAGAATTCTTATTATTTTTTTAAAAGTTAATTTCAGTGTTGAACATTTGACTATATTCACACGACATACAATATCATTCTTATTTCTTTAAAGAAAAGTCATTCTAAATGTTATATGTAATGTGGCCCTAGAAAAGTTTTACGTGGCCTTAAAAAGGCCTTAAATTTGACTTAGAGATGAGAGTGGGAACCCTGCAGGGAAAAGTCAGGGAATTTTGCTTCTGAGATTCCGTAGCCACCCTGAAGGAGCTTCGGTTTTTTGCGTCAATGTGTGCAGAAAAATGATGCTGAATTTGTAAAATTAGCAGAAAAATCAGAATCCCCAGTTCTTTTTTTTTTTTTTTTTTTCAAGATAAAAATTTACCAAATCTTATATTTTTCTTGTTAGTATTATTTTTTCACTAAATACATTTTCAACAACACGAAAGTTAACATTGCTTGCGAAAATTGACAGAAGAGTATTTATTTGTTAATGTGCAAAAGTACCATTTTTTTCCAGCAATAAAATTTTATCATTTATTATTATGACTGCTATTGTTATGAAATCTTTTCATCCTGATGTGATCACATTAACTGGCATCCACTGTACATACATACATATATAAAATTTCAATTAAGAAAATTTTCTATGATTAACTTCATTTAAAGTTACAAAGTTTGCAGAACACATTTTTTAATTATTGTTAAAAATTAGCATTGTTACAGTGACCTTAATTATATTTCATAATTTGTGTCGATACATAAATCTTGTATCTCAAAAGTACAGTATAATTTTATTTCAAATGATAGTGTATGACATTGCTTTATTTATTTTTTGTTTGTTTTGTTGTTGTGTAGGTACAGTTGTTACAGTGACATCTTTGCTCAAAAATATATGTACTGAATTTCCTCGAGAAATGGACTCTTTAAAAATCTCTCTTCCACGTGAAAGTATTGAAATTATTGAAAAAATTAAATCCATATAGCATTTATGTAAAATATTATTAAATAAATTTTTCATTTCATAATGATTTGCTTTTCTTTGAAAGCTGAGATTTCTCTTTATAAAATACTTGAATATGACCTAAAACGTGTTCTATGAAAATTCAGGTTTTTCTAGAGGTTTTTAAAAAAATATTCTGTGCATAATTGTGTTATAGTGTCAGCGCACTTTAGATTATATCTAAAATGAAATTAAAACATTATAGATGAATCCTATAAAATAAACTAAAATATTTGTTACAAATCTTGCTTTTTCTTTATGCAATAGGTTTTTTCGGAGTGCAATATTTTTGATTAATACTATTTAACATATATTTTCCCAATAAAAACACCAGAATTTCCTTCAGAGATTACTTGGCTAGGCCTTTTCTAGCCATCAATTTTAACCTAGGAAAACAGTTTTCTATATATATATTTAAATTTTTTCAGTCAAAAGTAAATGAATTCGTTTTTGCTCTTAACTGAAATTCTGCATTAAAGTATCAGACTACGTTCGGAGAACTTTTTTTTTTTTTTTTTTTTTTTTAAGTGATAAAAATATTTTAAGTCTTCATATTTTTAGATTTAATTAACATCATAATTATTGAGAACACACTTTAAAAACGAATGCATAAATATATTTTACAAAATGTGAACAAAAAAATAAGAAATTTTAGTAAAATTTAGCAATTTTTACAAAAATGCATCTACTTGAATATTTTTGTTTGATTGCATTTCTCATAGTGACCTACAATCTTAGCTTTATTTACTTTCGGTAAAAAGTTATGATACTGTTATGATAATAATAATTTAACTTTGTACAAGTAAACAGTAATAGAAATATAATTTCACGTTAATTTAAAGCACAAATGAGCATTAAAACGCAAGTTTAATGCTCATTTGTGCTTTATATTTACGTGAAATTATATTTCTATTACTGTTATGATACTTCGAAATCGGATTTTTGAGATTTTAACTACCTGTAAAGCTAAATATGAGCACAAAACCAGTAAAATGTATATAAATCAGAAGATTATAGGTAAAAATAATAGTAAATACTGTAAAAAAAAACATTTCTGATGAATTTCATTCAAATAGGTTATGATTTTTTAAAGAAATCATCTTTGGAGTATCGGTTTTCATTGAAAAAAGTTCTGAGAAGAACACGTGAGAAGTCGGTAGAAACAGTGAATTTTTACAGTTTAAACTACTATAAGTTTCCTTTGAAATGACGTAGAGACAAAACAAAACCTTTTTGACATCCTAAAGTTATATTTCACTATCCCGAAGTTTTCTAAAAAGGGATTTTTTGACGGGAAATGAAGTTTTAAACGTAGGCGGATATCTTAAAGATTTTAAAATTTAATTGTGATTAATTATCTTTAGATTTTTATTTTACAAAGGTTACAAGTTGCATTTTTCATGCAATCGATATAAATTTTATATGGCTGTTTTTTTAAAATAAACATGTTTTTCTAATGTCCATAGCAATAAAAAAGTTGTCGAATTAGAAATAGGAACAACTTTTAAAACAATGGATACTCAAATTGAATACTAATACAAAGTTTCCTAACATTACTTATTTTTGCTTATTACAACTACATGCCATTGCTGTTTAAGGGTAGCGGGTACCATGAGACCATTTTTTTTTCGCTATGGTGTTTTTATTTACAATTTTTGTCTCATGTCATTTTATATCTTATGAAGTATAAGAAATTTAATATTAAGAAAAATGGATTTCTTAAATATAATTTGAAAATTTTAATTTTTAAAACAAAATTTAGGATTTTTTAAAAATTTGGATAAAGTCTCAAATTTTTAATTGATTCATTGCTCATAAAGGAAATATTTTATGCTTCAAATACTTTTTTGAAAATAAAAAAAACTGTAGTAATGCAGAAAAACAGCAAAAAAGTTTTTAAAAAAATTCTTTTTGTAGTACTTAAGTTATTATAAAAGTAGAGCATACATTTTTTATGTATAGTTTCAGGAACATGTGGGGAAAAAAATACACATTATAGATGCAAATTTTAAAAAGCCTTTGCATTTTAATTGAGATAAAATGTTCAAAAAACAAAGTGAGAGAAAACAGCTTTTTAAGCTTTCGGCTTGCAAAAACTTAAATCCTTTCTTTATCAAAATTTCAAGTAAAGAACTTTTTTTTTCTTCAGTTACAGTCACGGTGAAAGTTCTTCTTCTTGCTTATCTTATTTTAAAAAAATAAATATGTGGCTTATATTCAGCAGTTACGGTTTCAGAATGAAAAGGTGGCACGAAACACCATAATAAAATCAATGATAAATCAGTCAATATTGTTTCAATTTTTCTGAAACTTTCAGGGAACAGTTTTAAAGATTTATTTTACTACTTTAAGCCAATAAAAAAAATTTTTGGTGTTTTTCAACATTTTTGGCTGCTGGCTCCCCTTAAAGGAAGCAGTGTTTGGATTTTGCAGTTTTGCTGGGCAGCTGTTCCACAGTGTGTGACTGTCATTCTAAACTCAAACCTGAATTTCCTTGCAAAACCAAAGAACTTACTTGGCTATGAGCAAGTTCTTACACCAGAAAGATGCAAATTCACTTATTTACCAAACAAAATAAGTAGAATATTTTCAGAAAAAGAGATGACATTTTTTTCGAGATGTTTGGTAAAATGAAAATTCATGGCGAAAAACATATGCTGTTTTCCACTTTTGTATTAAAATGGTTAAATAATATATAATGGTTAAAATGTGCCCTAACCTCCCGAGACCCGGCATCCAATAAAATAGATGTTCCGCTTTTTCTCCCTGTTGCGACAGATTTTATTTTAGCAAGCAAGACCTGGACTGGCATTATAAAGGAGGAATAAGAAATCACTTTTTAACTTTGAGAATTCGGAAACAGTAGTTTATTTGTTTACAAAGTGGCAAAGAACACGAGTCAAGTTGGAATTCGGTACTCTCTCGGTTTTGATTTTCCCATTATTTTTTTCTTTCTTAATATTGTTCTAGGATTTTTATACAAGTTTGATCTCTATTCTTATGTTATAAGTAATGACTAAAATTTTTTTGTTTATCTATTTTTGTGTAAGTATTGCATAGTTCTACTGCAGTTATGACCTCAACATACATTTAAATGAAAAAATTTAAAAATTCAAGTTTATTATTTTTTTTATTAACATCACTTTAAATGCCCAATTGTTCAGAAAAACGAATAGTTGAGAGAATATGTATTTTATTTTGCTCGGGTTCTCCGGTGGATAGATGGCGAATCTGTTTAAGAATCCTCATAAAGACAAACCTAGTAAGTGAAAATTCTGAACATCTGCAACATCTACTATGAAAAAAAAAAATTGAATACTCGATCAGGGGTTGCTCTAGCATTTTTTGACAAGGTCCAGTTGTGAAAAATCAAAATTTAAACTTACACTGGTAAATTTTTTAATTTTTTTTGCCTGATACTAATTCATTTCATTTTTTTCCCTATTTTTTCAACCATTCATAAATGATGTCACACTTTTTGTTTCAGTATATTTGACCCCTTCTCCCCCCCCCCCCCCCCATCCCTTTGTCACCTGTCACACTATATTATATTTCGCATAAAATAAGTTTAATATGTTGATTTTAATTGTTTTTATAGAAATCAAAATGTACAAAGTCACATTTCTTGTTACCCCCGGACTTCCCCTTGTCACAAACCGTCACACTTTCTTGAACCCCCTCCCCTCAAAGCATGACATACATGAATGACCCCATACACGGGTAAAATTCAAATTTTTTGCTGCTTATTTAATAAATTTTGAAAAAATTAAGATTTGGTAGCTCAGGATGTCCTCTGGCGCGACGCTTGTTATTTTAAAGACCAGTCTATATGTTAAGAAAATAAAATAAAGACACTTCATTAGTCACAGAAATTTAATTAGCTTATAATTTAATACATTGACAAAACAAGCAACATTTAACAAATATCCATCACAAAAATACATAATTTTTCGATATGTTTTTCATTCCTGAAAATATTGAATGATCTGCAAGCTGCATGAAGCCTGTAAAGTAGATTTAGCAAAAGCATATAAATACTTATATGTTTCAGATTTATCAAAATTTAATGTGCTTATTTTTAAAAATTTGGCCTAATTTATTACAAATTTGCTAAATACAAAACAATGCTTCAAAAATATAAGAGCATTCAATGCAAAGTTAGACAATATTTTGCATTACAAGCCATTTTGTTCATTCGCATTTTAATTTCTCTTTAAGTTGCACATCATAAAAATAATTTAAATGACAAATTCATATGTTCACATACGTTCAAGTTGCTCAAGGTTACTTTTATAACCTGAAAAATAGTTTCAAGATCAGTTTATAACAAGTGAATATTTTTCCTAACACATGACGAAAAATTTAAATGTTTCTTTCCTGCATGAGAAATTCTTTTTCCCGAAGACG
Organism: Octonoba sinensis; assembly: GCA_038502835.1. Lineage (NCBI taxonomy): Eukaryota > Metazoa > Arthropoda > Arachnida > Araneae > Uloboridae > Octonoba > Octonoba sinensis. The sequence continues at coordinate 12,047,252 of CM076601.1, read as the reverse complement.
TATGACATTTTAATAAGTACTTCAAGCAAAAGCTAAGCATAAAGTTTTAACTAGCAGAACAATCAAAGGTCAAAAATAGCAAGTGCAGCCATTAACCAAACTTTTGTAAAACATCTGAATGCTGTTTTATAACTAATAATAAAAGAGCTTAATTTTTTAACAGTTTTAGGATTTTAAAGATAAGACAATAGTGCTTCTAAGCAAATCATCTCTTATGTAACAAAAATTTACAAATGTAGCATCGAAAAAAAATCACCTTTAAAGGAACAGACTACTTAGTATCCTGTAGGATTTGTTTTTCTACCAGTTTGGGACAGGATTCTTTAATATTGAGCTTAAAGCCCTATAAACTTTTTAATATATGTCAACATAAAAATTTACCAATGTAGTGTCAAACAAAAGATACATCCATAAAGAGAACAACCCCGTATGCCATTCTACCAGTTTGAAATATTATTCATTATTGGTTTTTCTTTAATATTTAGTTAAATCCCTGCAAACTGCATAATATAACTTGTTAATATATGTTGTTAAGGGGTCAGATTTTGAACTAATCTAAACTGCAAAATATTCTGAATTATAAAGAGACAATTACCTTTTACTGCAATATTAAAACTAAAAATTTTAGCTTTTAATGTTTCGAAAAAGAGAGTGGTGGGGATGGATTTTAGGAGAGAATTTTGGAAGAATATTTTAATAAAGCAAAGAATTTTGTTTTGATAAGTGAAAGGCATTAAAAAACTGTTGATCACCCCGCTAGCAAAATAGGTTCCTAGGTTTTTTTTTTTTTTTTTCAAAAAAATTAAGAATAAGGTTTTTAACCACTTCATCATAAATCTTTTAAATCAACGAAAAAAAGAATGCTAATTAGTTTCCTATTAATAAGAAATCAGTTTTTCATTTAATTACAGAAGTATTAAAATTTTAACTTCATTATAAAAAAGTTTTTGTTTTTTTCTTTCCTCAGCAAAAAGTTATTCAACTACAGCTTACATGACCTAATTGTGTAACAGCACAAATTATGGATTATCCATTAAAATTGCTTCTTGAGTATAATTTCATTTGAAAGTGCAACTGACTTGAAGATTGTAAAAGTACTAAATGAAATGCTATGTAGTTTCTGTTATTTTTGTTAAAATTTTCATGAACATCCAAAGCTCAAATTTTGATTATATTTTCTGGTAAATAATTTGTATAACTTTTTAACAGCACCCCTATATCAGGGATTCCCAAACTTTAAAGCATTGTGACCTACAAAATACCCTCAACACTTTTTTTCAGACATGAACGACGTCTAAAAAATAAAAAAAATCTCAAAAATAATACATATTTTTTACATATTTTATTTATTATCATTCTTAAGTTAAAAAATAAGATTTTCACCTTTGCATAGTGTCTGTTTTAATTCATAAAATAATCTCAGAACGTAATTGTGCAACAATCCCTATCTAAAATTAAACAGATTGCTACAACCCTCCAAAAATCTACTTTTAGCCCACCAGTAGGTCTCAATCCACAGTTTGGGAAATGCTGCCCTATATTATTAATAGCAAGTATTTTTTGAAAAAGAGTTTAACATTAGATTTGTTCAAAACTGGTAAAATATAACCAAGTATTTTACATCAACTATCAGAAAAATTATTTTTTGTAATGAATCAAAAATTTAAAGACGCAAACATTCATTAAACATGACTAGATATATTTTGTAAACACAAAATAAATATATATAACTACTCCAAAATATCAACATTTCAAAGAAATCTAGAATAAATAAAATTTAGGACGCTTTGGTTGTACCTGTATAGATACATCTCCAAAGTAACAGTAAATAAAGCATTTCTAACATTAACGACAATTTTTTAAAGAAAAAACACCTGCCAAGCATCCACACATCGAAACATTATCAAGCCGAATTTATCATGAAAAAACATTTCCAACGAGATTTCCATTCATTCAAATATGAAGACTAATATTAACTACAGGAATAATCTGTCACCATTCCTGAAATAAAAAGAAAAACATATTTAACTTAAAAAAAAAAAGACATTTTAGCACTATTGTCTGATGGACTATATGAGTATTGAAATTGGGACTAAATTTTTTAGAGATGAGAGGAATAACATCCACGGAGAATTTTTTTTTTTCATTAGAAATGGTGTGTTTTATTTTACTGTCATTTTAAGTAAGATATGACTCAAATTTGGACATAAAATAGGTTATGTGCAAAAAACAATTACTATGGAAATTTTAATAGCAAATTATTTATTTAAATAATTTTAATTATGAGTGTAAGTCAGTTCAATTTTATTGAGTAAAAATAATTCAAATTTGTTTGCACAATGAACTTGCACCGTTTAACATACACATCTAGGATAAAACCTAAGGAAGGTCAAGATTATGAAATTGTACAATTACATTAAATCATTAAGAGATTTTACTAGGCTTTTTCAAAACTGCACAAACACACACATCCATTTTTAAATTAAAATACACCATTTAAAGTCTATGATATGTCAGGGTTGGATTTCTTCTGGAATAGTGGGATAAACTTTAAAAAGTTGGGGGAGGGGAGACTGAAAATAAAACAGGTAAAAAATCTTAACTAGATGAGAGAGTTAAGCTATTAATCTAATAAATTACATCAAATATAAAACAGAGGTGCGGGGTCACTTTTCAGGAGGAGATTTTGCACTTAAACATATACATAACAAATATATAAGTACCTACATAGTTCACATATCTCCCAAAAGAAAATTAAACTATAAATTCCCCGTGTGGAAGGTCATTATTATGTGCCAAGTCAAGTTTTTGCTTAAATTATAAGTTCTTACACACCATAATTGTCTATTAGATTAGCATCATAACCAGGGAAATAAATTTTTTTCAAACTTAAAAAAAAAAAAAAAAAAAAAATGGAGGGCTTGGTAAGTTAATGGTTTATTTTATTTTTTTATTCAAGCAATATTTAACTCGGAATATTCAATTGTTTTTGAGATTGAGAATGTTTTTTGTGTTTTTTTTTCTTGGCTCATGTTTGCACCTGTTTAAAATCTATAATATTTTTCCCACACTTAAACAAATCATTTCATTTCAGGAATTTAATAATCACCTTTTCTAAATATTATAATAAAAATACTTTTTTTATAAAATTATATCTTTAAAATATGATAATTTTCTTAGCCTCCTCCCTAAACTTCCAGATATGATCAATTGATCATCCATGATACTTTCAATTATAAATCTCACCTGCTCACCATTATTGCGTACAATTTGAGCAATTTCAAAAATCAAGCAAAAGTGCAAAGGGATCATTCATAAATGATGTCACGCTTCGAGGGGGAAGGGGGGGGTTCGTGAAATTGTGACAAGGGGAGGGGGTAACAAGACACTTCTTGTCTTGACATCATGCATTATGCAACATAGCGTGACGCGTGACAAAAGGGGGGGAGGGGGGTCAAATACATGGGGAAAAAAACGCGACGTCATTTATGAACGGCCCCAAACCACTAGGAGAAATGATCGAAGATATATGCTATGAGAACCTGCTAACCAGGGGAGTTTCTGATCCAAAAATTGAAAATTAATTCGGTTTTCTGAATTAATTTTCAATTCCTAATTATTTAATCTTAAGATTAGTTTAATGATACAACTCTGAAGCATTGAAGAAGACGGCCGCTTTTCAGCCAATCTCCTAACTTTCGTTTTTTACTTTTTCTCCCGATTTTTAGAAATTGTTGTTAATAATTCCCCAATGTTTTAAAATTAAGCTTAATGTTTTGCTTTATCAGCAAAATTCTTAGCAACCCATATTATTGCTTCACAAACGTTCATTGCATATGTTAATTGTGTAAGAAAAAAAAATTTTAACTGCTCCTCTCCCTCCTTCCCATTGATCACGAATTACTCAAAATGTGTTATTACGAGATTTTAATTTGATTGCACCATGAAATCGGCGACAATTTTGTATGCACTTTTAAAGATCTCTAATATTTGAACTGAATTTTCTTAATTTCTACAAGGTAAAAATAAAAATTTTTTTGGAAGCATGCCAACATCGAACATGTTCTTTGCTGAAAATAAGCGTGTCGTGCGGTACAATCCTTTTGCATCCTATGAATATTTGAATTGAAATTAAAAGGTATTTTAATACATGATACCTTAACACTAGAATTACCGCATTTCTTGTATACCTAGAACTACCGGGGTGGGTCATAGCTGACCCATGGACTTCAGTGATGTCATTTCTTATTTGCGTGAGCAATACAGATATAAATAAAGTGTTTCATGATTAATACAATGATTTTGCAATAATTGGTTTATGAAATTTAGCTTCTAGAATGTTACTGAATATGTCATTTAGTCTATGGGTACCATAAAAAATTTAATCTCTAATTTCAGAAAACTACTTAACTGATTTGGCGGTTCGCATGAAATTAAATATAAGAATTATCTCTTAAATAATCTATGTGTTAATTTGAGTTACATATTATTCAGATTACTAAAATGTTAAATCACAATAAAAATTAAATATACATTGCATTTTACTTACATTTTACTTTCCGCAAAAATATTTCACGCAAACTGTAATAGTCTTAGTTTCTTCTTTTTTTTTTTTTTTTGCTGTGCATAATCCACACACAAATTTTGAACATTTTTCACACACAGTATTAGTTTTATTATCCTTGCAGCGTTTTCGTTACGTTGAAACTTCTGGGATGGCCAGTGGGCGGATAACTTCTGCTTCTTTTGCAATATATTTCTCTCTTAGTTCCTCTGCTAATTTTAGAGTGTAGTCTCTTCTGCTCAGATTTGAACTTGTTGTATCTCTATAAACTACCCATGCATTGATCACCGCTAGATCTAAAATGTTAAAAGAAAATATGCACTGGCCAACGCCTTGATGCAGATTTCACGGAATATTTCGGCAATTTCAAAATTTCTTCTTTTGAAAGACCTCTCCTGCTGGGTGCCGTCGTTAAGCATTTGCAAAACTGAACTGCCACTTGCTTCCGTGCAATTTTCAACAGGGGAAAGATTTGTTTTACTTAGTTTTTAGTATGTAATATATAACTGAGATAAGAAAACATTCTAGAACATTCCAATACAGAGAGACAATAGCTTCCAATCACACAAACTGACACATCTGCCTGACAGGTGCAAGCTAGATATGTGAAAACACCCCCTCCCCTTTTTCCCCATTCTAAAAAGCAGGTGCCATACATCACCATACTTTATTCTTTTATAACTAAAAACTAGCGTTGAAATCTTTGTTGAAATAAAGGAAAAAGCCATTATCTTGTTCGGGTCAGTTATGACCTTTCACGGTAGTTCTAGGTATATAGACAAATAAATAAAAAAGTATTTATTGGATTTCAACTAAATTCGTTTTAAGGTATTACACTAAATATTTAGGAAAAGTCAAAAAATTTGAAAGCTTAATTTTGAAATGCCGCTGTGAAGCGAGCAAAAAATCACATATTGGGTCAGAGATGACCCGCCTCGGTAATTCTAGTGTTAAATAGTCACCTAATTACATCATTTTTATTTGAAATTCGTAATGCATACTTTTTCCGAAAATTTCTAAGATCAGAAAAAAAAATAATTTTGCTCAGAATCACCCATACAACACTTTGTATAAACGTTTATTTTTTGCACTTAACTTAGTCTTCTTCCACTGGACGTGCTATTCCTGGGAGACAATATGACATTGATGTACAAATATATACCAGCACTGATTAAACAATGATTATTGTATGTTTTAGCATAGCAGATGTACCCAAATTAAAGTGTATTAGATACAAATACAAATACAAAAGTGACGACCAGCAACAGGCTCAGGGCCCAGCTAGGCTGGTCCTACCTTATACTTATTAGACTAGATAACTTATTACTTCATGAAACCTGCACATATGCAATAAATTTATTTGATATTATATCAAAGACGGTCCCAAACCAAACAAGGCAGGCTAATTTGATGTATAAATGAAGGTAAGTGAAACTTTGCTTTTTCTTATTTATTTATTTTTCAGTTTTACGTTAAAGTACAGTGCATTCTTGCTATTACGAAGTTGAATGGATGGGGGAGGATTGAGTTTTACAGATAACAAGCGCAGAACTAAAACATAAAAATTCATGTAAGAACGTAACCATATAAGAATGCAGTAAAACCCGCCAACGAAGTTTCCCGGGACCAAGAGCAAAAAACTTATGCGGAAAAACTTCTTAAACGGGTAGGCTACGTTTGACAGTGTGAGTTTTGTTTATGATATTTAGGAATGATATTATTTTACAATGTTTAAATTAGACAGAAAATAGGCACCCCCCCCCCCCCCCATAACAGACTCTACAAATATTCCCTTCTCCCTTGATCTGTCATCATTGTTCTTGTAATAACAGACTAATCCTCTTTGCCTCCCTTTTTCCTGGAACTTTTGGTGTTGAGAAAAGGTTGACCAAAACAGCTTTTCTAATTCTTTGCCTAATATTTTTTCCATTAAGAAGAAAAATAACTACGTAGATTGAAAGAAACTTGAAAAAATAAACTTTAGAAGTCTAAAGTGTCATTTGAAAGAAAAAATTAAACCGATATGAAAACTTATTAAGCTGGAAAAAATATAATCAATTATTTTAACATTAGGGAGATGGGAATGAAACTGGTATTGAAATTAAAAAGTTCTTAAACGGGTTTTACTGTATCCTAAAAATTACAGACATGATTGATGAGAATATGCATAAATATGTAATGATAGTCGACAATAAGTCTTGTATAATAATAAATTTAGCTTCAATATCATTGATACTGTGGATGCAAGAATTTTGAAATCCGTTGCGTTTTGTCCCTTTTCTCCTGCCTTTATCTGCAGCTGTTAAAACAGTGATGGGATTCAAATCATTCAAGAACCGGTATGCTTGCACTTAGGATTTCTTTTTTATATAGGGAAAAATCATAACGAAATATCAAAAAAATACTTAAATGAAGTACATACTCACATTCTTTAAGCTTATTTGTTTTAACAAAAAATAATCAACAATATTCTTATTTCCAGATAGCTTTTTTCGTGTTCTCTGGCTTTTTTTTTTTTTTTTTTTTGACGCGATGATCATCTGCAGTGTGATTACTATTCTCTAACCATTTTGTTACCAACGGCTCCGGATTCTTCCAAACTTTTAATGGTATTCCAATTAAATGTATCGTCATTATATTTGCCATATTTTTGACAGTCAATCGGTTTCCTTTCTCAGTACAAACTGTGTACAAGCTTCTTTCAGCTTCATCAAAACTAACTGGAAGGGTTTTAAATTTTCATGTTTGCAAATTGTCAAAGCTTATATTGATGTTTTCTTATTGAGTAAATGATTACATAGGCAATTCGTTGTTTGAAACACAGGTTTCCAGACAAAGAAGGTACTTATTTTCCTTGTGTTAGAAACTAGTAAAAACTTTGTACTTCTGATTTGCGAGCTCTGTAGTAAGGACATAACCAAGGGCAGGGGATATCGCCATGAAATGTTGGCATGTAACTGAAATTGTATGTGACAGAAAAAAAACAGCAATAATACAAAAAAAATTAAATTTTGTTTTAAGTAAAATTTTATAATTTTCTCGTGACATTTCCATGCATTTTGCTTTCTCCCAACTGTTTTAGAACTACTTGGGAGAAACGTTACTCTCAGTTTCATAAATACTGCCCTAATTGACTTCCGTTTAGATTGACACAAATGAAGAGTCTTCAAAAAACGGAAATGTTGGCAAGGGGTCTTCGACATAGATGATGACAAAAATTCATTGCATCAGTTTTCTTAGCGTAGAATCTATTTATTGAAATGCCCACGTACAAAGATTTAAATTGCAACTATGAATTTCATAACAAAATATTATTCACAACAAACATTTAAAGATAATACTATGTTTTTCAAAAATTTCGAAATAAATAATATTACACATTAATAGCAACTTGCAACTAATAAATATTATATTTAAAAAATATTTATTCTCTCGCTTCAAAAGTGTGACAAATGTTTCTCGAAAATATATCAAACAATTTAAGTACATTTTTCATTGTGATGTTTTGTTACATGCGCTAAAATTATTCGATGTTTTTTAAAGTTTCAGGCAATAATTTGAATATGATATTCAAAAGTTCATTTCAACAACACTTTCTAGCTCAGCGATTGTATCACATTACTATTTTATTTCACTTAGATGCTCCCAAGATTTTAATTCTCTTGCTTATAATAATCGCTCCTTAAATCTGTTGCAACAAAGGAGGACATGATAAAGGAAAAAGTTTTGGTTTTACATTACAGAGGTTGGAATACTAAAAGCTACGTAAAATGAACTGTGAGCAAAACTTACCGTAAAAGCACATTTAGAGAACAATTGCAAATGAGCAGTTTAAGTAAAAATTAATTGACCTCGGGTCTATGGCCCTGTCTCAGAGCTACTTTAAAAATAACACACTTTAACAAGCAGATTCGACACTCCTTGTTGCAGTTCTTTGAAAAACTCCTTCAGTCTTAACTTAATAACATGCAAATGCGATTTACAACAAGCGGCAAACCTTGATGTACTTTTTAAGGGACCTCTCCTCAGGACTCTGAACAATATCTTCTTCCCTCGTTAATGAGTTTGTGGGAGGGGAGAAATGGTCAGAAAAGAAGTACCTACAGCAGACACATTGTAAGAGCAGCTTGACGAAGATAGGGACGAATGATATCGATAGGGGATCTGCCTTTTTAGTATCTGTAGTCTGTGCAAACTATGGGGAAAAATTTAAAAAAGGTGCAAGGAATCTTGTTTACAGACGCTTTAAAGTGAAATAACACCAATCAAAGATACGGAAAACATCCCCAGTCAGCTTCATAAAAGACGTACTCTCCCTCGCCCATCGTTAAATGATCCGTATCTAGGAAATGCTTCATGGCCAGTACCACACATCCATCAGCTACGAGGAGCTGAGCCGAGCCGCCTGATAAGAGGTCATAAAGTTCGTGTCCTATAATAAGAATGGACGTAGGTCTGACTCGACCCCATAAATAGTGCAAAAGAACATAAACTTTGTTTTATTTTTTAAGTAACAGTTTTTAACCTTTCCGTTAAAGTTTTCTAATTTTTGTTTTGTTTAACTAAACCGGTACGGGGAACTTTGGAAATTTTAAGAACCGGTACGCAGAACTTCGAAAAGGTTTAAGAACCGGTACATGCGAACCGGTGCGTACCGGCTGAATCCCATCACTGTTAAAATCTCTTTTGTTATTGTCAAGACTTTCAATTTTCGATCGACACAATTTTCTTTTCTTTGCAAGTTTCCATTTTTGAAACATTTATAGATTTGTGGACATGTTTTAGGGTTGAACTAATTTTTTCGCCTAACTTTGATGTGGAGTTAATTCAGAACAATTACACCTAAGCAACAAACTAGTGACAATCGACTGGGAAGGCTACTATAGCGCACAGCCAAATGCTCCCTCCCACAAAAATGCCACCCATACAACGAGGAACCTGCTTTTCTCTGTGTCCTTCAAATGACCAGATGGACTTCTCGGAATCATTTACGACCCTTTCAAAGGAATAATGAAGGGTGTGAAAGATTCTTGGAAATATACCTCAGTTTGCTTCAATACAACAAACTATGATGTTTTTGGCAGGATTAATTTTTTACTTCAAAAAATATTCGACATAACAAGATTTTGAGTGAAAACTCTTGGACTTAAGAAATGAAATTAACATTAGATAAATCTGTAATATTAAGGGGAAAAAAAAATATTTTTGACACATCAAGGTTTTTGAAATCAAAGTTCGAGGCATCGAGAGTATACTGTACTGCAAATACAAGTATCATTATTTAATCTTCAAACTACTAATACATACTACACAGGTTACTCACATGGTGGCGGTGTTTGTTCATCTTTTGCATCTTTCTCTGTATCGGTGCTTTCTCCAGAAGTTATGGTTTTGCCATCTTTGCCTTTAGCCTGAAAAAAAACAAAAAGCAAGTTAAATTTTTGGGAAAAAAAAACAGTTTAGGTAATAAATTTAAAAATTACATTAATATCTTATCGGCTTTGGAAATATCAGTTAACAATGGAATGACTGCCCTAAAAGGTAGAAAACATTATTTTGGAACAATGTTTTGTAAAATGGCAGTTGAGGAGGTACCAATCAAAACCACACATGTCCATTTTCAACAAAAATTGAGTTAGCAGCTGATTCAAATATTACAGGATGGTTCCTACAACACTGTATTGTTATTTTCAGTCAAAAAAAATTATGTCCCACGAATTCTTTTTTAAAACTTAGAGTCCCAAATCAAACAAGTACATGTCCATGGGTTCTTTTCAATCAGAAGACAACATGTCCATTCGGCCAATGGAAGGCCCCCATTTTGATCACGTGACCTGGAGGTGATTAGACACTGTCAAGTTTTGTGCTACTTGTTGTTGAGGTAATGGTGGACGTCTGCGAATGTTTTTAGGTGAAAGTAAATTGTTATTAAGTTTTATGCTTAAAAACTAAGTTTGTTAGTGTTAAAATGGATGAAGATGGTTGTGTAAGAGTTGGTGATGCGAATGAAGGTTCACGTAGAAAGGAAAAGACAGTAAGTAAAAAAACTTGGTCTAAAATTAAAAGGTATAGTGGTCCTACGGGATTAAGAGTGTTCACCCCTTGCAAACACATGAATAAAACTACAAAATGTGCATTAGTTCGACCTGGAGATGAAGTAGAGGTTCGAAATATTCTCTTCAAGAAACCAAATAAAAATATTCAGGATTCCATTATTGCTAGCTGGATAACCTTGAAAAATGTACAAAGGCGTAGGCCTAGGCCTAATTCAGAGACACAGAAGGCTAAAAATTTTAGCTTATCATACTCTATTATTTCAAAAACTGGAAAAATAATACCAGTATGTAAGAAATTTTTTATGCACATAACTACCATGAAGGGAACAAGATTGAATAATATTGCCAAAAAAATGAAAGAGGGAAAACCTGTTCGGGATCAGAGGGGAGGTGATAAAAAAAGTAAAAGGTCTACTCCCAGAAAAGAAGCAGTCCGGACTTTTTTAGGCAATTTAAAGGGAAAAGAAAGCCACTACAATCGAAAAAATCTAAAAGGATTTACTTTCACTCGGATTTAAACCTAAAGAAATTGTGTGTTATGTTCAATGACTCAGTTGGTAATGAACATAAAATGAAAAAAAAAACAATGTTTAGAAGAGTTTTCAATGAATTTAATATTGGATTCAAGTCCCCGGAATCAGATGTCTGCAATACATGCAATAGAATTGATACACAGCTAAGGATTGAAAGGGCTAAAAATAATACAGATTTGCAACTAATCAGCAAGCTTATGATTGAAAAGAGAGTTCATTAGAAAAGGGCTAAAGCATTTTATGAACTTTTAAGAGAAAACAAAGACAATGAAGTTACTTTCTGCTTTGATTTGCAACAAGTGCAACCGCTCCCCAAAACGCCAATCCAGGAGGCCTTTTACAAAAAGCAAATTAGTTTTTATTCTCTCTGTTTTGTTGAAGTTAATGCACAGAAACCTATTTTTTACACCTGGACAGAGGAACTAGCAGGAGGAGGAGCGGTAAAGATATCATCTGCACTTCTACATTTTTTGAAATTCACTGATTTGAAGGACACAACTACTAAAGTGAAATTGTTTTGTGATGGATGTGGTGCTCAAAACAAGAATATAGTTATTGGCACGTTAATGTATTATTTGGGAACAGTAAAAAGTAACGTAGAAAAGATTATGATTACTTATCCAGTCTGGGGCCATAGCTTTCTCCCAGCGGATAGGGTGTTTGAGAGAGTAGAAAAGTTGTTAAGAAAACAGCCAACTGTTGCAACAAAGGAGGAGAACTATAGTCTTTACGAGGCTGTTGGAGAAGTACGTAAGCTTGGGGAAAATTGGTCCATGATTGACAGTAAAAGTTTGTCGAAACGTTTTAAGAACATTGACATGATCTCTGAAAAAAAAAAAAGAATTTTTGTTAAAAAAGAGAAAACCGTGAACAACAATAACCATGAAGTGGCTCAGGTAAAAGTGAAAGCCGCACAGAACTATCAGTTTGAAAGTAATTTCGAAACATACAAGCAGCTTCAGAAAAAGGGCTGGACATCAAAAACAATGTTCTCAACTCCTGTGGAGACAATCCCACTTGGAAATGCAATAAAATCTGCAAAGATGAGGGATGTTGAGTCCTTACTAGTTCTAATGTACGGTAACTAGTGGGCAAATAATTACTTCTTATCCTGGTATAAAACCATTATCATAAAGGAAGCAGAAAATGATTGCATTGGTGATAATGACGAAGAAATTGGATTTATCGACTGTGACTGTTTGGAACCTGATATTGGACTGTACATTTAAATCTGAATGAATCCCAGTAACATGGTTTGATGGCAATCTTGTATCAATAAATGATTATGTTTTAACACTCTAAAATGTAAAAAAACATGTGTTTTGTCTTTTGTCGTTTCCTTAAATCATTTAGTTTTTCAAAATTCGTTCAAAAAGAAACATGTCCATAACAATTTTCATCAAAGAAAAACATGTCCAAATTTTTTAATTTAATTACAGGTTAATTGATGTTCAAATATTTGAAAGCTTTCGCTCAACAATATTAATAAGACTAAATCAATCTATATAAATACATAAATATATTTTTCCCATAAAAGGTTATTTAGAAACACGTTTTTCGTGAATTGCCAAAAATAGTTTAGAATGGACATGTGTGGTTTTAATTGGTACCTCCTCAGTTGTCCGAATTGGATTAGAATTTGCTTTATCAGCTGGAATGCAATAACAGAAATGAAGACTTACCAACCTAAAAAGTAAAAAGTCTGCTTTTTTTTCTCGCAAAAATTATAAGCATACAAAAAATCCTATTTACACTCATGTCTCACATTTTATGTTTGAATTTATTTTTTTGGGGATATTGCTGTTTATATTATTGTGTTGTGTAGGTGAAAAAAATCAGTCTCTTTGACTTCCTAGGTTGGCAACTCTAAAAATATATAATCTTGATGTGGCGTAGGAAGCTTCTGCTTCAATAATTGTTGTGGTTCAATTCAAACAAAAAGCCTAATAAGATTTTTTTTTCTTTTCAGTTTTCGTCATGCAACCGAAAGACTTCTAGATCAGAAGTAACAGCTACAAAATTCCTGTCGCTCAGGATTTTCACTTATGCACACATACACTGCATACAAAGAAGAAAGATTGTAAGTAGTGTTTAAGAATTTTGCTGCCGTTGCTCTTGATATGAAATCAGCTTAAGAGCAAATTATAACAATGTTGAAAAATAATCCTGCAGCCTGTTTTTTTCGTATGAAATTTTGAGAAATGAATAATGATAATTTTCTAGAATCTTACCTGGGGCTTTGGTGCCATGTCTGGAATTAAAGTAATTTTGCCAATATTTTTCCTATCATGCATTTTCTGCATGGCTTCAGCAACCTGTAAATTAAAATTATTTATGAACATCACTTACATAATGGAGAAAACACAGCAAACAAACTGAACCTTATCACAATGACATAATACAAGATGTGTTAACATTCATGTCATTTGAGCACATACTTTTTCTCCCTGATGAGGTAGCAGTTAAAGCCCCCTTAATATAGCTCGAGACCGGGCCATAGCTCTCCAAGTGCACAATAGACTTATCACAAATTGAGGCGGTGAAAAGCAAAGGGATGTAAGTGACTAAAGTATCATTTTGAGTAAAACTCGTTTGAAGTTTAATTCCTATACTAAATTCTAGATGTTCTTCACTTAAATATTATTTTTATTTTCGAGTCCTATATGTATGTGTTAGTTTAAGTGTGAAGTGTTTCTGATGATTAGATTTGGCGTAGGATTTTTTAAAAAAATAGCTTATTTTCATGTACACCCCTTTGCTTCCAACTGGTTGATTTGCACCCCTTTGCCACTATATGAAAAACGTGTCTTGTTCATTTCGCTAATTTACACAATAATAAAGGTAATGGGTTAGTGATATAAACTACTGCATAATATAAATTTCGAATCATTATATTTATCAAAACTTAAATCATTGCCATTAGACACATTGCCGCATCAAAACATGACAAAAATAAAATTGAAGACGATTTAAGCCTGTTTTTATTATTATTATTCAACAATTCGGAATTATTTTCCTATTTTTTCTTCTTCTCCGCTTAAGTTTCGTAAATAGATCGTCTGCATCGCGTCTTTAAACTAACTGAAAAATCAAATAATTTTATTTAGAGGCAAACGAATGTTTAAGTGCACTTGCATCCCTTCAAATTATTAAGATTCTATTGTATATACTTATCAGGTATATTATGAACACCCAGGAAAAAAGTCTAGTAATGCCACTGGATTGCACTGAAATTGTATAATAGCAGAAATGTGTGCTGCTTTTCAAATGCATTAAGGACTCGTGCTAACAGGATGGAGTAGAGAACTCCTCAAATGCATGCTATTGTTAAAAAACATTAAGATGTTTATACAACACAAAATATATAAAATAAGCAAACTCACATCTTCAAATGCCCATCCAGAATCTATGATAATTTTGATTTTCTGAGTCTCCCAGAGTTTGAGCACTTTCTCGACGACTCCTCGCACATATTCGTGGCACCCCTGCTGATAGAGCAGGTGGCGGAGATGGAACCCAGCCAGAATCTTGTTTTCGTCAAAGAGCTTGATTGGGCTTACTTTGTCCACTTGCCACCACTAAGAATACAGTTATATATAATGAGATAGAAATTATGTTATGTACAAATTAATTACTAAGCACAAATATTGCGGTGACATCCGCAGAACCTCCGGTGAATGTAACAATATCAGTTGACCTTGAGTCGAGGTTGTCACAATACAGTAGGCTACTAAGGTCATCTGTGAACAATGTGAACTGAAAATGTTAAAAACATTGAATTTGATATTTACGGGGGAAGACTTTTTGAAAAATATTTAGAAGGAAATTGGGTTTATTTAGGAACCTTTCACAAAATCTTAAATTCTAAAAACAGACCATTCACAAAATTTCTTGAATTCAAAAGGTTGAATATCCATTGATAGAAGGATTCTATTTTATAAATACATTTCATTCATTTATAATTGTTATTTGAATTCATTTATAATTGTTATTTTGCTTCTTATAGCAAATATTGTAGCTTTGTCTTAAGACAATTTCACAAAAAAGGATATTTTTATTTTTCAAAAAGAAAAAAAGATAGAAAATAAAAAAAATATAGAATAACCTTCTATATTTTTACATCGGAGTTTAATCTAAAAGGAAGGAAAAGTTAATATTAAAGAGTGATTGCTCATTCGTGTACAGTAAAGATAGTGTTAAAGTAATTATTTCTGACCAAGTTTTTTTTATTATTAGTTTACATCATGTTTGTAAAAAATAAATTTTAAAATACAATTTTCATAGTTAATAATTCCTTTTAACATTAACGTACACAAAGTAGAATGTGCTGAAAAGTTTTTTTTCCTTTCTTTTCTAATGGGGCATCTCATTGGCTTGCCTTATTTTCAGAACAAAAATACAAAGCAGTAATGATTTTAAATGGAACATTCTTTCTTAAATCTGTTTCAATCAGTAGTTCAGAAATATTACTTAAATCCAATCTTTTAAGAATGTGAAAGTCAATATTCCATCAAAATTGGTTACTTACTGATTTTGCAAAACTGAAAAAACTTTTCGTTTCACCAGAAACAATACTGGACGTACCTAGAAATAAACAGAGATTCAGGGAGGAAAATAACTGTAGACAACAAATTGATTTTATTAATGTTATTAATCATTTAGAAAACAAACACATATAAAGTTAATGTACTTCGCTAGAAATATAACTTGATAAAAACAATATTAAAACTAAAAGTTTGAAGTAAACATTTGAAATAAACTAATTTTTTCTTCTTTCCGATACTATTTAAATGAACATAAAACTTATAATATTTTCATTTTCTTACAAACATTTCTTTAAAAGTTCATCTATTCTTATGTTTTTAACTATGTACAAAGTTCAAAAAATGCATTGGAAGTTTATTTTTAAGACTTATTTAGTCTTGTATCACTGTACGATTTTAAACGAAGTGTATTACAATTAAATAATACATGATATTTAACACAATTTTGAAAAATTGGCTCAATTATATATTTTGCATTTTTTTTAAATACACCTACATAATACAGAAATTTATCGCACAATTGAATGCAGAAAATAATTTATTTTTATACCCTGTTAAGAAAATAATATGGTAACTGGCGTAAAGTGCGAAAACAGTCAACAATCAGTTATATAAAAAACTACCTAAAGTTAAGAGGAAAGATTTCAAATTTCTCTCTGCATGTTTCTTTACAGTTAAATTGGCACTTAGTGTCATAATAGGATTATGTACTATGAAGAATTGACGTGAAAAATTAGAACTCTTTATATGTGTGATATCAATGAGTCTCCTGCATGAATTTTCTTGCTGTGTTACTGCACTGGTACAATGATTTTCACTATACAGAAGTTTGGTCAGACCTTATTTGGAGTATGCCGTTCCATTTTGGTTTCCTTATCTAAAAGAAGGATATTACCTCATTTGGAAGGGTTCGAAGGAGGGCTACTAGGTTAGTAAGTGGTCTCCTCGACTTAGATTATGAGGTTAGGCTTAAAAGGTTCAATATGTATAATCTAGAGCAAAGGAGAGTTAGAGAAAATTTGTTTCAATACAATAAAAATTAAAACTGTGTAAAAATGTTTTAAGGGACTTGGCACCCTTCAAATGTAGAAAATGGATGAAAATACTGATTTTTCAATTCTTTGCTTAAAAGGTGGCTTTACTCCTCTAGTATATCTGAGCGAATGGGCCATGATAGCCTAGTGGTTAGCACGTCGGACTTCCATCTGGAAGGTCGCGCGTTCGATACCCACTGAAGACCACCATGTATACTTGGGGATATGTGCATGTAAAATCCGTAGACCCCACTACCTCTCCCCGTGCGTAAGCAATCCTAAAGCCTTGGCTAACAGGTAGGGGTCTGGTGGAGAAAAGTATATCTGAGCGAAGTTTTGAAGCGATATAACCAATATAAATGTAGTTAAGAAGTAAGAGAATTCAAATATTTCTGATGTTTTAGTAGGATTTTGTATTCTTTAAACTGCGTGTTCTCGGTTTGTGTGTTTTCGCAATATTGTAGTACTAAAAATGCTAAAACTTTTACATATATTCATGTAGCAACTTGAAATTTTTTGTGTGTGTTCAATATGATGTGCTTGATAAAATTTAAGATGGATTTTGCTATATATTTGCAAAAAATATATTTTAAAATGAAAATGTAACAAAAGTCTCTTTTTTTCTGTGTTTTACCATCGATGTAACTTTAAAAAGTTTTTTCTCAAAAACTAATTAATTAATAGCAAAACCCATCCCTAAAATTGTAAACCATACTGTAATAAGTACTTTTTAAAAATTTGGTTAAAGAAAATCAAGAAATGAAGAAGAAGGAAATTTAAAATTGTTAAATTATTTTTAAAAAATTTAATTTTAAAACTTGATGTTGGTTGAATTTGGGTTTTTCATGTGAAAATGATTTCGTTGAACAATAGCACTTCATAATATACAAATGAAATAGGTAAAAGTTATTAAATAAAAAAAAATTGTCAAAAGGTGCAAAGTCCCCTAAAGTTAGATCGGTTTTATTTTTCAAAAAACTAAAACATTTCCCCATGATTTGAGTATTTTGAAATTCAAAACATCGTTGCATTATCCAAACATTCCAAACAAAGCTACCGTTGCCATTCGACAAATAATAATTCTGATCATTTCTTCAGAGCCAACATTATTAATTGGTTTTCCTAAGTAACGTTATAATAAATTATAAAATGGATGGAATATTGTATTGTCATCGAAGATAAGCTTGTGTGCAAAGTTTGAAGATTAATAGTGGCCCAAAACCTTGTAACACTCTTCCGTGACAAATCAAATTAAATAAAACCGTATAAAATAGAAAATGTTGATGGACTACAGTTATGCGCTGAAGGTGGAACCCAGAGGTCACTGCTTTGAGCTTTTCAAATATCAGGTTAATCTTGAAATGAGGAAAAATTGCTACTTCAATTGGGTAGTAGTCCGGAAAGCGACAGTCACTGGCAAAGGGGCAAAAGCTTTTAAGAAGGCTGTTGGCGTTCATTGGTGATTGTTCAATTGACTAAGACCAGCCCTCTGGGCACTGTGTCTGTTGCTGGTCATCACTTTTGTATTTGTACTTGTATAAGGGAATGGTTACTTAAAAAGTTCAGTTTCCAAAACACCTCATAGGGCTCTAATTTTCTTGGATAATCAGTGCTCTAGTTTGCTTGTTTGCCTGTGTAAAATAAATCAATAATTACCATACAAAACATATCTCCCAAGAGGTTTCAAAAGACTGTATCCTTTGTTTGCATCTTCTCCACACAAACAATCAAGGGCAAGATCGACACCATCAGGTAATAACCTACCAAAACAAAAATTAATTTTGAGTACTTATAAAGTAATTGGCAACAAATTGCCATTTATCAGCCGAATATTTTTAGACCATAGTAACTGAAAAATGAAGTAAAAAGGCTATAAAATGAAAAGTGTAAGAAAAATATTACCCTTCAGATTATTTGAGATAAAAACTAGACTGAGAAAAATGTAGAAAATAAAAAGTAAAAGAATGAAAATTTTACAGCATTAAAATCAAAATTTTCATGGATATAGAAACAGTAATTAAGTATAATAATGCCAAAATGAATAACATTCAAATATTTGTGTATACATATCATTTATTATATAGTGGCTATGTCTAAATTTTAGGGCTCGACCGATGGCATTTTTTGGCCGATGGGCCGATGCCGATTGTTGGCCGATTGTTCCGAGATCGGCCGATTGCCGATTATTCTCCTCTTCCATCGGCCGATGGCCGATGCCGATGGAAAAAAAAGTCGCTTTACACCATTAAAACGTGTAGAATGCTTGTCAAAAATGTCATTTAAATCACTTACTATTTATTTTTATGTTTATAAAGCGCATAAATGCATTACTCAAGCATCGTAAAACTGTTTGGGGGAAGTTTACATAATAATTAAAACTGAAAGAATCACTCGCGATTCTAGTAAAGTAATTAAACTATTAATTACTTTAAAAAAAATAAAAGAAGGTTAAAAAAAATAAAAAATGCTATATCAGAGGTTTTTCAATTCATTTTTCTTATCTTTGCAAAAAAAAAAAAACTGAACAACTATTGGATGGGCTCGGGTCTAATTCCCTTTCCTTCAACATTTTCTCTTTATAACACCTGCACTGCAAATGCCAAGTGCAGCTGCCTTTATTTTCTTATTTTTTTTCATGGAGAGGAATGCAGATGCTATGACAAAGACTAACAAATAATGTGGATTTGTATTTTTAACAAAACTATTAACCCCCTCCTCTCAGATTTTTTTCATGATTGGGGGGGGGGGGGGGGTTTACAGCGGAAGGTGGCTTCAATCACCGTACCACACACAGACAAACAGAGATCCTTTCAATCACTCCAAAGGGTTTTCTTTAATTCTTGATGTCTTTTTTACCCAAAGGCAGCAATTTGGGAATACAATCGCACAAGTAATAAGTTTCGTTTGAAATATTCTCTACTGTGATGGAGTTGTGTTTTCTGATAAGCCGGTGTTGTAGGTGCTGGGGTCTGAAAATGAAGGACCCCTAGCCAACAATTGTCCTAATGGGTTAAACCCTCAAGCCAGGAAGGATGCTCACCAAGAAACAAAAAGAGCAGTTTGTATTTATTTATGACCTTCCTGTCCAAACACCCCTTTTGGTAAAATCTTTTTTGTAGATGAGCCGATTGGAAAACTGATGAACTGTATATCTTTAGAGACAAGTATTTATTTATAGCTAGTAAATTTTCAACTCTTTTACACTTTTTATTGGTGTTCAGTCTGTACATTTTTAGAGTGACCCCCCCCCCCCTTTCACCAACCCTAGTTACGCCTAGGATCTAATGCACTAAGTCATTATTAAAAGAAAAATGGACAAAAATGAGGCAACTAGCCTAGTGCGAAAAACAAATAGCACTCATAAGACGCTTCTACGACTTTTACTTTAACATATTCTATTTCGCGAGCATTCTGCTCAAAGAGAACTATTTTAATAATGAAGATTTTCGGGCAGCGATCGCTTAAACTAGTTTCCCGAATTTTTTATCAAATACTTTGTGAAATGACATTATTTGTATGTGTTTTTTTTTTAACATGTGCTGCCTGTTATTGTATGGAAATTGAAATTGAGCTATGGAGAAAAAAAGAAAGTGAAAGACAATGTTTTCTGGAAAGTTGTCCCTGCGAAAAACATCGGCCTTGCATCGGCTTTTAGATGTTTTTTAAGGCCGATGGGCCGATGTTTTTCTAAAGTTAACATCTGCCGCCGATGCCGATGGCCGATGGCAACTTTGTTGAACAATCGGCGAGGCCGATGCATCGGTCGAGCCTTACTAAATTTCTTATTTATTAAATAGTGAGGAATAGATGTATGTGGCATGTGTTGTAGAATCAACTGTTAATTTACAGATCAGAACCAATATCTGAGCAGGGTTTAAAAATTTGAAATTCTGGTCATAAAATTGCATAAACATTTTAAAATATACGTTTGTGAAATTCCTATATACAGTACACTCTCGATTATCCGGTTTGCGTATTATCCGTGCTCATTCCGGAGTCACAAAAAATATTTTAAGAGAAACATTTTCAAGATTATCATGCATGCAAAATCGATGTTGATGTGAATTAGAAACTCATCTGATAGTGCAGGCATTTATCTTAATGTATCAACATTGACTGTGTTAAATCAAATACTGATTTCCTGCATTTACTAAATGATCATTGACTGTTGTTAAATCAAATAGTGATGATAGTACTTATCTCAGTGGTGTAGTCGAGGGGGGACGCAGGGGGACGGCGTCCCCCTACCTTTTTAGTTTGATGCAAGCGTCCCCCCACATTTTTTAAATTTTAACATAAGTGTCCCCTCACTTTTGATTTCAATTACTTATCTTCGTTAACATAAGCGTCCCCCCAGCTTTTTTTTCAGGACTACACCACTGACTTATCTCCACTAGACCCTACCTTTTAACCAAAGCCTTAGGCATGCTTTGGTGCAGAGCTGGCGGCCGAATGTGATGATAATACAGATGAAAAAGATTTAGTAAATGCAGGAAATACAATTTCACATTCCGCTACTCTATAATCTATAGAAACTTTATTAGATTATCTGGGACAACGAGGATTTGATTACGGTAACATTACTGCGGTTCGATGGGTAAAATATACATCAATATATGGCAAGAGATGAACAAACAGCCAAAGCAAAGATGCATTACACGTTTTTTTTTAAGCAGTAAATGTTAAAAGGAAAATTTCTTAGTTTGATGTTATACAACATGCAAATGTAAGTAATTTTTATATTTTTTGTATGATTTTTTTCTTTAATGAAAAGGATTTTCGGATTATCCGTGTTTTTCTCTTGCCCATGCGACCCGTCCCGGTGATTAATCCAGATAATCAGGAGTGCACTGTAATTAAAAATAAGCAAAAGTTTTAAAAGATTAAATTAAGAGTCAACAAATTCAGTTACCACAGCTATGAATTATAACATAGTTCTGAAGCACATTCACAATATATTTTGATAAATTTCTTATTGTATGTATAATTGCACTGCATACAAAAAATTAAATAATTACATCAACACATGTAGATTATTTATCACTGGAGGCAGCAAACAAATAAGGAAAAAAATACAGAAACTACAGCTTTAGAAAATTATTACAGATTAATATTTATGCTTTGGGCATTTAAATACAATGTATAAATGTTTGTAAATAAATTAGAAGAGGAAAAATGTTACTAACTTTTTAATCTCTTGGACATAATCCGTACCGTGATCGAACAAATGCGTGAAGTATTCGGAAATGCTTTCATGCTTGTGCTTGGAAGCTGTTCCTATGAGAGTGACGTCTGGAATAGTTTTACACAAGGAAGCTACAGCTAATCCCTAAAATAAAAAGCTCTTTCCATGAATATATGTTTAATGTTGGTTAAATTTAATTTGAAACTTCAACAATTTCAATTACAATCAGGGGTGTCGAGTCAGTTGGGAAAAAGAGACTCCGACTTCCTTACCAATGTGTATATATGTTACCGTTAAAGTATGAAATCCGTTATTTTATAGAATACCTAGTTATTTTATGAACTAACTGATCATGTCCGTTAAAGTGTAACTCTCTTGTGTTTCATGGTTTAACTAGTTATTTCATAGAATAACGATCTGCAGCCCGTTAAAGTGTAAAATAATCTATATCATATATCTCGCATGACAAAAACATTTACCTTACACGCCTACTGCATTTCGTGTAAAACCCAGTGTGTCAACAAAAAATGTTTTTGTTTTAGAAATAATGTTCTTTGTAATTCCAAGTGTCATTTTAGTAATCCTTGTTGTAACAACTGATTTTATGGTACGTTTCCATAAATACCATTTATCCTCTGCATAAATTGGATAAATTGCTTCTTTTTCATTTTAATTGTCTATCATTAGTTTATTTATAGAATACCTAGTTATTTCATTTTAGATAAATTGTTTATTTTACACTTTAACTGTCTCTCATTAGTTAATTTATAGAATACCTAGTTATTTCATAGAATAACTAGTCAAATTGTCAAATTAATAACATATTACACACTTTAACGGACACGATCAGTTATTTCATGGAATAACTACGTATTCTATGAAATAACTGCATTATATACTTTAACGGTAACATATATATATATATATAGTAGATAGGTGTATATCAGTAGCATCACTAGGGGGGTGCTACAAAAGGCACCTATGCTGGGAATGGCACTGGAATATATTGTACTCTTTTATGGATGACTCTCAGGAAATTAGAAAATAATGTTATTTTAAATACTATTCTAAAAAAATTACATAAAAATATTAATTAGCATTATTATTTACATTTTGGAATTTTTTTAGTGGTTTTGACAAATTATATTTTTGAAAACTTTATTTTTGATCCTGGTATGTCACCAACAATATTTGGAAAAATTTCTATCTTCAAAATTTCCTATAGACTTTTCTCTGCTCAATTTTTTGTATTTTGAAAGCACAAAGAGGGATTTCCAAAATATTATCAAAAGTAAGTTTTTATGTCAATAAGTAGTGTTAGTACGTTATTCAAAATTTTCTTTTTCAAAACTTTATTCAAAATTTTTCTAACCAACTGCTTTTATTGCTCTATAACCTACATGGAAGGCAATAGCATTCAATATCTCAGGTTAAGGAATGATTGGAATGCAATCTTGTTATTAATTATAAAAAAAATATTAAAAAAACTGGAGTAACAATAGCTCAGACTTTGTGAAGGATCTTAAAACAGACCAGAATTTTCTCTGGCGCAGCCCCTAGGTTAAAGGGAGTGGGTACCATGAGACTTTTTTTCCTCTATGGTGTTATTATTTACAATTTTTGTCTCGTGTCATGTTATATAACTTCATAAGAAATTTTATATTAAAAAAACTGGATTTCTTAACTATAATTTGCACATTTTATTTTTTAAAACGAAATTTAGCAATTTTTTAAAATGCATCTAGTTTTACAAAAAATGGCGTAAAGTGTCAAAATTTTTTTTATTGATTCACTACTCAAAAAGCAAAACCTTTATGCTTTGAATTTTTTATAAGTCAACTACTTTTTGAAAAAATAAATAAAAATTGAAGCAACACAGAAAAAACAACGAAAAATTCAAAAACCAACAAAAAGAATTTAAAAAAAAAAAAAGTATTTAAGTTATCATAAAAGTAGAGCGTACATTTGTAATGCATAGTTTCAGGAACATGTGGGGGGAAAATCCACATCATGGATTCGAATTAAAAAAAGCCTTTGGATTTTAATCGAGATCTTGCAAAAACTTAAATCCTTTCTTTATCAAAATTTCAAGTAAGGAACTTTTTTTTTTTCAATTACAGCCATGATGAAAGGGCTTCACAGTTACGGTTTTGGAATGAAAAGGTGGCAAATCACACCGTAATAAGATCAATGATAAATCAATAAATATCGCTTCAATTTTTATGAAACTTTCACGGAACATTTTTTAAGATTTATATTACTACTTAAGCCAATAAAAAAAAATTTGATGTTTTTCAATATTTTAAAGTGCTTAATTCCCTTTTCTTTCTACCATGGGCAAAACATTTTATTTTTTGTGAGAATAACCCAAGCATCTACTAGACATAGCTATATACTACAAAAATACCAACAAAACAAATTACTCACGACGCTTCCACCCGCTGAATGGACCAACACTTTCTGCCCTTTCTGCAAATTTCCAATGTCAAACAACAAACAGTAGGCCACCACGTAATTCATGAGCATGGACACTGCTTCCTGATGCCCCATTCCAGAGGGAAGGGAATACACATACTTGGCAGGAACGGCCACCAACTCTGCCCAAGCTTTGTACTCGGTGAGTGCGGCAACAGAATCATTTACCTGAAAGAAAATTAAATGGTTGGAATTTGAAAAATCAGAACTTGTGCATATGGGATCATTCATAAATGATGTCACGCTTCGAGGGGGGAGGGGGGTTCATGAAAGTGTGACAAGGGGAGGGGGTAACAAGAAGTGTGACATCCCTGCTTATGCAACATAGAGTGACAAAGGGGGGAGGGGGGTCTGTTGAAGTGTGACATTTTGTGACAAAGGGGGGAGGGGGGTCAAATATGTGGGGAAAAAACGTGACATCATTTATGAACAGTCCCTATTGCATCATACATTATCATCCATGTTTGAAATTAGAGCTTGGTAGCAGGGGCTTATTTACCATTAGGCCCGGGCCTAAGGCCCCCACTTTGAGGGGCCCCTTAATTTTGGTTATTTATTTATTTTTTTATAATTTAAATTTTTTTAGAAAAATATTTAGAAATAGCATCTTTTAAAAACAAACTGTTAGTGTTCTGTTGCTTCACAGAAAATTTATTAAATTATTTTAAAACCATAAGGAATTTTCACTTTGGGGACCCCCAAATTTTGGTCTGACAATTTGAAAAACAAAATTGATTTTGCACTTTGGGAGCCCCCAGATCTTATTCAAACATTTTGTAACTTAAAAACAAAATCATTTTGCACGTTGGGGGCTCCCAAATGTTAGTCTGACTCTTTGACATTTGCAAAACAAATTAGTTTTTGCGCTTTGGGTCCCCCAAATTTTGAATGTTATGTTTAAAAAAATTTTGTTGCATGAGGGACCACCGAACATGAGTTGTGCCTATAGTGATTCAAAATGTAAATTGAGCCCTGGTCGATAGTGGTATTTTGCAACTGAATCATGGTTTGATGACCACGATTTCACATCCAGTCATCGCTTTTGATGCCTAACCTTTCATAAAACTTTTAGTTTGACAACCACAAGTTTTCACCAAGTCGTCATTTTATATTTATTTATTTTTTAATCTAGTATAACTTGTACAATTACATTTTTTACATACATATATCATCTAATCTTTCGAATTTGAACTTTTAGGATAATCATGAAGATTATCTTAACTTCTTGACCTTCAAATTGTTGAACCTTGAATTCTTACAAATGAAATTTCGTAAATAACACTAGATTGTAAATAATACTTGAAAAAATAGTTTAGACAGTTGACTTATATTCTTTTTTATTAGGCACTGATCAACATTAAGTTAAATTACCAACATCTCAAAAGATAATAGAAATTTATTTTTGAACATTTTTCTCAGACTTATCAATTTTCACAATAAGGTTGTGATGTTTTTAACAATTCAACAACTATCTTCTTAGTTATCAGTTTTTACATCTGCCAAAGAAATTTGAATTATTTTAAAATTACACCTAACAGAACATTTTTGGCAACTAAAACAGAACAGCTAGTTGCCAATGATGCCTAACTTTTGCATCCTAATTTCGAACCCTGATCATTATGGAACTTACCTTAAATTCCGTCACCCCTTCGCCGATGGCTTCGACTATCCCCGCACATTCGAATCCCATGATGAAGGGAGTTTTGGGAGGATTATCAATTGCACCCTGACGTACCATCAGATCAAGGAAATTAAGTCCACTGAAAAGAGACAACCTGTTAGACATGTCCTGCATAAACCTCTTCATTCCAAGTGTACCCAGTTCGGTACATTTCAAAATACTGTTTATTAACTACCAGTGGTGTAGTCCAAGGGGGATGCAGGGGGACGGCGTCCCCCTACCTTTTTATTTTAATACAAGCATCCCCCCCCCAAACTTTTTACATTTTAACATAAGTGTACCCCCAATTTTGATTTCCATTGCTTGTCTTCTTATCTATAAATGTCCCCCCCCCCCCCGACTTTTTTTCCAGGACTACACCACTGTTAACTACTGTTTGTGCAATTTGAAAGCTAAAATGCCCCATTGTTTTTGAAATTAATCAAGATAGTTTACTTCGTTATAAACATGGAAATTGGGCATTAATTATTATTTAAACTAATTATTAATTAAAAATTTAAAAAAAAAATTTCTTTAGTTGTTTTGTTTTGTAATCATATTTTAAATCAGAGAACCAAAAAATTGTGTCAAAATTGTTTGTGCTTAGTTCTGGGGTCTGAAGAGGTTAAATGTAGTAAAGTGTAAAGAATCAAAATTTTCCAAAAAAAAATCGGAACTTTTTATCAGGTACCATAAAACCAGGTAAAAATTAAATACATTTTACCACCATTTTTAATTTAATTTCAATAGTGCAGTTATGCAAACTATCTAAAAAAATGCATATTTTTCCATTTTGTAAAAAATACATTATAATACGTTAAAAAACACATTGCTATTGTTCACTATATAAATGCAATAAAGTATGTAATATTTAGGGGTTCACATGGTTTTTCTTATATACATAATCTTGCTAAATTTATAAGCATTTCTTTACTGTTTTCTTCTTACTTTGAAATGTACTGCTATTTATTATTGGGTAATTCCATATAAGACACAGGCACAGCAACACACAGGGGTGCACTTCACCCCCACCACCCCAGAGAGTGATGGCATACCCACTGGCGTAGATAAGGGGGTGGTTTTGGGGATAAACCCACCCCCTGAAATGGTAAAGATTGTCTAGAATTTGACCAATTTTTCTTGGAAAGCAATGAAATTGGCCGACTTTTCCCGAAGAATCCCCCCCCCCCCCTGAAATCCAGGTTTAGCTACGCCCTGGGCATACCCAAAAAACAATTACAAATAGCCCCACAAAAATAAAATAAAAAAACAACAACCCCTCGAACCGGTCACACAGCCAACTTTTGAGGACTTTTCAGGCCAACTGCCTCCAGCTGCATATTGAATAGGAGAAAACCAGGGAACTATCATGCAACTCAAATGAGTATAAAATAATGTCTTTAAAAATTTAGAACAAAAAGATCACCTCAGAAATAAGATTTTTTTTGAAATAATTAATAAACACTAGTTACATATATCACAAAACATGGCACCCATAAGGAGCCATAGAAAGGCAGTTGCATTTTTAAAAAAATCTTCAGCAGACTTCCCTAAACAGGAAAATAACGAAATAATTGTACTAAGATTTTTTTTTTTTTTCTTTTTAATTATCATTCTTCACTTTAACTTCAATATGAGTATTAACCAAAAAGCTTTCCCCCCTCCCCTCCCGATAAAAATTCCAATGGTGCCCTAATAATGTTGTTAAAGTAATATTGTATGAAAACTAATTAAGGGATAGTTTATTCCTCCTAACTTAAATATGAACACTTCAGGTGAAATATAGAAAAATAAAAGTATATTTATTCATTAAGATGAATAAAAATATTCAATCTAATTATTAGCTTTATTTATTGCCACCTTGAATTTTAGTACGTCGGCTATAGAAGTAACTGAAATATCACTTAAAATTATACAAACTGCAATGTACACTGACATGAAATAAAAAAAAACAATTTTATGAAACAGTTACTTAATGTTGATGAAACAAAATTCAATTTTTAACAAAAAAAAAATTAAATTTTTTAACAAGGTCAAGAAAATATTTTCGCTCTTCGCTGTTTCAACAACCTCCCGAAGCCACCGAAGTGGCTCGCGCACTTCGTAACAGATGGTTGTCAGCCAGAAACGGTACAGACACTTTACGGATCCAACAAGTCTGTTAAATACCGCGTATGAAGGCATGCTTTCCGCACAACCACACAATTTTAACGAATTGGAACATTTTGAAGAAATACCATGCTTTTACTCTAATGAGAACTTCGCCTTCTGCTAGTGTGGGCTCCGGCTTTTTCATCACTTTCACCGCCTTGAGGCCTCCGAAACCTGTTAGCACGATGGCCCGCATTTCGTTGGGGGCCGGGCTCGCCGGTTCCTCGGCATTTTGAGTGGTTTTAGTGTCTGCCGCCTTGTTGTCATCCGTTTTCGAATCGCCCATGGTTGGAAGTCGGTGATTTTTGAGATGCCGCGCTCCTCGTTTGACAGCTGGTGGCTGATGCCTCACGACCGCATCGCCGCTGGAGCTGCGAGGGTTGCCTTCTCTTTTCACGCTCCATCGCCAAATTTGGCGAGTGGTGCTTGGAAGCGCGTGGTTTGAGATCATCCAGCAGCAGGCCCGTCATTTCAAAATTTTCCAGGGGACGGGGGGAGAGCAAAGGCTCAATGCATATTGCATTAACAACAAAATACATGTACATACATATAAATACATAGTATTTTCCAAGCCGGGGGGGATTATTAGGGGGTCGATCCCCCTAAATGAAGGGCTTCTCGAGCGGTAGCGCAACAAGAATTTTCTCATGGAGGGGGAGGGGAGGGATGACATTTCGAAATTTTCCGGGAGGGAAGGGCAACTTAATGTGTAATGCATTAAAAATATATACATACGTAGAAATACATATTTCCCCCTTAAATGATGGGCCTGGGTTGGGGTTCATAAATCCAGTTGGAGAGCCTGGGGGGAGAATAGGGGATTATGACACCCACGAGTCATTTAAACCAGGGAGCCTCCTTCCCCCTAAGAACGCTGGCACACCTTTCTAAAAAGTTACGGATCCCCTACAGACGATGGATGACACCTCACAAAACGCGTCTAAAACCCCATGAAAACAAAATTTCAATTTCAATGCCCCCTCTTGAGCACTCGTGGTTGTATGTATGCATGTATGTTATCTACTAAAAGTGAAAACCCTCCCCATGGAAGTCAACCTCCCCTCCCCAATGAAAAAGTCTCCCTACACCAGCGTTTCTTAAAGCTTTTCGACATGGGGTTGAAAAGTTTGCCAATATATTGATTAAGCAATGAATGCAAAACCTCTTTTTTTTTTTTTTTTTGACCAAAAATGTGGGCCTTCATTTTTTTAAAAAGCATAATGTATATGTAAGAGCAGGGCCGAGCTGAGTATGGGGAACACTGGCGCAATTTCAGAATGCTCCGAGGTGGAGGGTAGGCCATAAATTTTATTTAAATTTATTATTATTATTATTATTTGAGATTACATGCACATTTTACTAACATTTCCTTGTCAAAAGAAATAAATACAAAAAAAAAAATTAAAAAAAAAACTTCTATTTTTGATGAGTTTGTTCTTTTATTTTTATGTATTTATTTATTTTTATTTTATTTCTTTGTTTTAATTTCTATTTATTTATCTTTACTTTATTTATCTACTTATTTATCTATTTATTTATCATTAATTTATTATTTTTTTGTCGTTTTATTTATTTTTTTGTGTTTTGGAATGTGTTTGGAATACTCCAGGGACCTAGAGTAGGAATGTGGAGCAATGGAGCATGGAGATTTTTCTCAAAACTGAAGTGGAGCCGGAGCAATGAAATTTGTCGTGCTCTTCTGCTCCGATACTTTCTGTTTTCTTTTTTGAATTCCTTTCAGAAACTTCAAATTTAAACAAATGCACTTTTTTTTGTTCCTTTTTTGGGGGGAGGGGAGAGGGCCTTTTTTCTTTCACAACACGGTGCATATGAAACACTGAATACTTATTAATAAATAAATGTATAAATATTTTTCACTTATATACCTGGGAAGAAATTAAATAAATAAAAAAATAGTTGTATAATTTCAACTAAACCTTTTGGAACACGGAGTGGAACAACTCAAAACACTTTCAACTCCAGTTTCCTCGCTTATATTCCTTCTTCCTTTATCAGTTCTTAAACTCTAGTTAGTTGGTGCTTTATGGTTTTATTTCATAAAATTTTTATTTTACTCGTGAAATCTTAACGCGGAATTCCGGTTCCGGAAAATCAGTTTAGACCTTATATCATGAATGTGAATTTACGTTCTCTCGAAACAGAAACTAACCGCGTCATTTATGCGCTCCGCCGAATCGTCCAATCACACGGCTCGACGATGGCGTTCACGTGACTTTCATTTATCACTGCCAGCCGAGTCCGAAAGCAGCCAAAGGAGCGCTATTCCGGCGAAATGGCGTCCCGTATCGATCCGGCATACAGGTGGCTCGTGAATACGCCGGGTATCCTTCCGCGATGCCGAACTGAATCGCGCTTCTTCGCATGGAATAGGATCCATGATGTCCCTCGATGGGGGCGGGGTGGGGGGCATAAAGGACCATATGGAACAGTATCAACAGGCGTATAGGCACTGTGGTAACATTCTTAGCTCATAAAAACACGAAGACTAATGCGAAACTTGCAAAATTTTTGCGCTTTAGATTCACCAATTCTGGATGCTAGAATATTCCTCCTTAATTGCTTCTTTACTGACAAAACAAAATTTTTCGTAAAGGATCATTCTAGAACTTCCTTTGGGGTAATATAAACCTTATATTGGCGGACCCCACCTTACTGAACTCTGCGGGCAATTGCCCCCTTACAGTGGCGGATCCAGAGGGGGGGGGGGGCACGGGGGCCCGTGCCCCCTCCAGACGCTTTAGGTAAGGACTAGAAAGAATTGACTTTCTTTTCTTCCTTTACGCTAAAAACGAGGAAAAAGAAACTATTTTGCAGATGGAGCGATAAAACTTCTATTCTATGTGACTTCTATTCTTTCAATTCTATGTGACAAACTGAGATAACCGGGTAATTGCTAAGACAGAAAGAAGCAGACACCTGCAAAATCACTTAGACAGTTGATTTATGCTCACGTTAAATCTTCAATAGACTTGAAGAAGACTCCATTTGACCCCCCCCCCCCCTAAATTTTCGCGAAAAAGAAGTTATTGGTGATTTTGCGAGCTGAAAATTTCGCGAATTATATATGAAGAAAACCAAAAGTTAAAAAAAAGTGCTCGAGAAAATAAGTGCTTTCACAGTATGTATTCCTTTATTATATATGTCCAGTTTTAAAAAAATGTGTTTTTTTGTATTTAATTAGGGAATAATTAATTAAAATTTTATTGATAATTTAAATTTAATAAATCAATTAAGTTTAATTAAATAATTGATTAAATTATATTTGGAAATTAAAACGGATCACAGTTTCTGGAGTTGTGTCCCCCCCCTCTATTTTGTTTTTAAGCTGAAACCACGCACATCAGCCACATTGTGCCCCCCCCCCCCAGAATTTTTTTCTGGATCCGCCACTGCCCTCTTACCTTTGACTGAAAAATATTATGTAAGGGACCATCCATAAATGATGTCACGCTTCGAGGGGGGAGAGGGTTCGCATATCTGGGAAAAAGTGTCACATCATTTATGGACTTAACGAGTATGCATATATTACATACTGTAAAAGGTCAGGGGGGGACAATTACACCGCTCCCCTCCCCCCGGCTTGGGAAATATAATCTATTTATATGTATGTACATGTATTTTGCTGTTTTTTTAATGCAGCATACATTAAGAATACATCCTTCGCCCCTCCCCACGCCCCTGGAAAAATTTTGAAATGACGGGCCTGGAGAAATCCTAGGTTTTACCAAAGGGATCTTTCTTAAATGATGTCACGCTTTGAGGGGGGAAAAGGGAAGGGGTGACAAGAAGTGTGACATCATGCTTAAGCAACATAGCATGTCATGTGATAAAGGGGTGAATGGGTATGTTGAAGTGTGACATTTTGTGACAAAGGGGGGAGGGGTCAAATATATGGGATAAAAGCGTGACATCATTTATGGACGATCCCAAAGTGGCTTTTACGAAGCTTTTGTGGCAAAAACTGGAAGTTACCAGTGCGTTTCAGTCAAAGCCCCGAAACGAGGGATTTAAATTGACCTTGAATAGTCCTCTGACGGCACACTTCGTCGCGACACTTTTCTATTCTTAAACTTTCTTAATTTAAATTTTAGTTCTTTTTCTGAGCAATCAATTTATTATCATTTTTTAAATATTGCTAAAATTATTTTTAAAAATTGGTGAAATCTTTTTAGTATTTATCGAGTGCATTGTGCATTACTTCAGCTTTTTCACATGGGGATTTTTATTTGTGAAATGGTATAACTACTGCATTATTATTATTTTTTTTTAATTTTTTAATTTCTTGTAACTCTTTGAAAAATAATTGTAAGAGTTCCATCGACATAATCTTAAATCATATCTTATTTTGATCACTTTTGCAATTTATATACTCAATTAAAAAAATAAAGTGCGTTAAAACCTTTTCTTTTTTTTTCTTTGAGACACACAGTATGTATCTATTTATATATAAAATCTAATAATGGTGTCACAGGAACCAATGAAATCGTAATAATAGCAACCAATCAGATGCGAGATCGCATCAGCGGTGCTCACGTTTAAAATTCAACGAATATCGTGTTTTATATATACAGTCGACAGTCCTTATAACGATCACACATTATAAAGACGAAAGACCATTCCATTATAACGACCAGTGGTAAAAGTCCCAACTTCATCCCTATGAACTCTAAGTTAATTTTCTTTCGGTATAACGACCGTTCTGTAAATTTCCGGGTTTCTTAGGAAAAGGGGTTGACAGACGTATTGATAGTTTGTCGTTTGAATCACGTGGTTTTCCAAGGGTAGATTCTCCGAAGTATAAGTCATGCCACCTCAGAAGTTCTGCTTCCAGAAACGTGTATGTAATTTTTCCGCAATATTTTATACTTTAAAATCTGTTTAATATTTTGGACTGATGTTTTTTAAAAATTCCAATGATAAAAAATAATTTCAACATTTAGTTGAAATTTTTCAAAATTACTAATTTTAATGGAGCTAATGAACATGCAATGATGCATGTATATTTCTTTAAGAAAATTCTACTTCTTATAGCGACCATTCGTTATAAAGACCTTTCTCTATGGGACGCAGATGGTCGTTATATCGAGCGTTGACTGCATATATATATATTTTTCGTTACAACTCAGCTCGAACCTTTATTGCTTATAATGAACTTTTGCAGAAATCTTTAAATATAGGCTTGATTAAGTAAAAATTTAAAATCAACGTAAAATTAAGCACAAAATTTGCAAAAATTTCAGACACGAGTATCGAGGTAACGAGGAACACCTTTTCCAATGCAAAAGAGTTTGCATACGCGCAGGGAAAAGGAGTTCGATTCCCGTGCTCTGCCCTGGGTGTATTCTTGTAATTTCCCTCTTTGTATTGTAATATTCTATCGTATTTTCTCGTTCTATCTCATATAGGACAAGAGTTTGAGGCATATCCATTGAGAAAATCAAAAATACACAAAAATGTGTGTGACTTGAAATGTTCGGTGTACAGAATTTTAATTGATTACATTTTTTTCTCTTTTTTTTTTTCTGGTATATTTTTTTACATGATAAAGAATTTTATAAGTTAAAAAAAAATCGGAGCAGTGGAGCACAACAAATTTCCTTGCTCCGGCTCCTGCTCCGCGTGTTAAATTTCCCTATTTGGTTCTCTTGGCGGAAACTTCCGCCGCCAAGAAAATAGTATTATAAGTTAATATTTCCCATGCAGTGCAGATTTGGCTAAGAATTGATTTCTGACTGTTGCCCAGAGTAGATATATGTTTGTGTGTGTGTGTTGTGATTTGGTTACTTGATTGCTGAGTGCGGAATTTTGTTTTAGATTTGGAGATGTATCGTTATTGTGCAACAAATAAATATTGCAGATTTTAATTTTAAATTTCTCCACCGCGCTCCCCTCCGGGCCCCTGAAGTGAATATATAATGCTTTCCCTCCCACTCCCCGGGGAAAGTCGTGAAGTGACACCTCTAACTAACGAATCTAGATGAGTAATCAGGGGGGAATCTAATAAAAACACCTTGATTTATCTAAATTGGTGGTACGCCGCAATGAGTTGAGGGACCATTCATAAATGGTGTCATGCTTCGAGGGGTTCGTGAAATTGTGACAAAGTGTGACAAGGGGAAGGGAGGGGTAACAAGTAGGGATGTAACGAATATTCGGCCACTATTCAGTATTCGGCCCTTTGTCCGAATATTCGTCCTGGCCGAATAGTCATTTCATCACCTAGCCGAATATTCGGCCTGGCCGAATATCGATGGACCATTCGGCCGAATAGTTCTGCTGCAGTAGAAATGTAAAAAAATAAAGAAATTAGTAGATTTTAAACATTTAAAATTGTATAGTAATATAGTATTATTGAAATAGAATACAATAGTATAAAGTTTTTATAAATAAAAATAATAAAGAGAAAAACTACTTTTTTTAAAACTTTGTTTTAGGCTGGACTGAGCAAAAACAGATTTTAAAGTTGTAATATTGTATTTTATATTTAGCATTTGCTCCCAAAAGCTGGCAATAGTTAATTATAATGGAAAATATGATAAATTAATTTTTTTATTATTAACAAAGTGTAAATCAGACTTTGTTTGGGTATACTGATTCATTGTGAATATTGGGTAAGAAAGAAATGTGAAAAGCTTAGAATATATCATGCATATTAGGTAGCATAAGTTATTGGGGTTTTTGAAAATAAAAATATATTCCAGGTAAGTGTATTAAATTTTAATAGATTTTTTAGGAATAGGTATGTAAAAAACCCCATAAAAAATATTAACTTTCATAACTTTTAAAATATCTTCATACAACAGTTTTGAGCAAGGTAAAAGTGCACTAAGCAGTAGTAGTTCTTTCATTTGAATCAAAAAATTAGTAAAATAATGCTAATGCTTACTACCATAAAACTTGTCATTTCTATTCCACTTGTGGGTGAAATTCTTAGTTTTAACGATTATTTATTAAAAACGATAGAGAAAATATAATAATTTTAAATTCTTAAAAAACAAAATGAAATCTTACATCATGGATTGTGAGTAATTGGTGTTTGTCTAGGTGAATAATTTTAAATTTGACAAATACTTCCTATTGCAAAGAGTTTCCAGAGATTTTAATATTCGGTCGCCGAATATTCGGCATTCGGCCTAAGACATGGGTCGAATATTCGGCTTCGGCCTGGAAGAAGTGTCCAAATATTCGGTATTCGGCTATTCGGCAAAATCACTAGTCATTACATCCCTAGTAACAAGAAGTGTGACATCGTGCTTATGCAACAGAGCGTGACATGTGGCAAAGGAGTGGGGGGGTCCGTTGAAATGTGACATTTTGTGACGAAGGGGCGAGGGGGGTCTAATATGTGGGAAAAAAGCGTGGCATCATTTATGACCGGCCCCTGAGTAATCGAGGGGAACCTAATAAAAACACCTTGATTTATCGAAATTGGTGGTACGCTGCAATGAGTTGAGGGACCATTCATAAATGATGTCACGCTTCTAGGGGGAGGGGGATCGTGAAATTGTGACAAAATGTGACAAGGGGAGGGGGTACCAAGAAGTGTGACATCATGCATTATGCCACTAGCGTGACATGTGACAAGGGGGGAGGGGGGTCGGTTGAAGTGTGGCATTTTGTGACAAAGGGGGAGGGGGTCAAATGTATGGGAAAAAAGCGTGACATTATTTATGAACGGTCCCTAAATGGAACCAATTCATTTTCTCGTCAGTAGCATTGTAATTCAATATAGAATTGTAATTAAGTACATTTAGAAATATCCTAAAACTGCATTCAAGTAACTTTGTAATGGCAAAAAAATTTCCACTCAAATTTCAGCGGGACGTCAGGTCATATAGATAGCTTTATATCGTCGAGACATCTTCTAAAATTTTACTGCAGTGAACATAGTAATTTAATCCAAAATTATATTTCAAAATATATGAATAGGTAGAATCACTCAGGTTGCACTTTTGAACTCCTCAAGGAAAAACAATATTTTCGATAACTTAATAAAGTCACCGCGAAATAACCAGCCCTACAATATTGTCGATCGCATCATTTAGGGGGGGGCACTTTCTACTCCATCCCCCTCCCCTGTTAGCTCTACTGCGTGAACTTGGCCCTCCTTGATACCCCTATGCTAGAAGAGTATCATTTGGGGAGTTCTGGTACCCCATTTAGGGATGACCGCAATGTTCCCCACTCCGTCACTAATGAGGGGGAGGAACAGGAAAAGGAAAATTGCTAAACAAGCGTAAAAAGGGAAGCAAAACTCATTTAGCCATATTCGGTATAGACCTTCCCCAAAAGTGGCACCACCCTTGGGAAAATAATTAGCACAACCCCCAAACCCGTGCTAAATAACGATCATCGTTCAGGTAGAAAGTCGTTGCGGTTATAAAGTACATGGCTAATAAATCTGAAGCATTTCGATAATTTTCGCATCTGTGCGTTTCCGAGTTTAACCGGATGAAGGACAAAAATCAAAAGATTTTTAACGATGATTTATGCACGCGGCCGTATTATCTGAGCAACCTACACGATGCACTCCAACGTTACGAGAAGAGAGGGTTTAACGACTAGAAATCACGCAAGAGACGCATTTATCAGACGATGACAAATGTCCAGCCTCGTGCAGATTATACTGAACCACCTGTCGGAATGAAAAGCGATGGAGGTGAGTGAGGGAGGTCAGTGACATCACGACGAAAAGTCTTCCTCCCCTACATGAATAGATGGATCATTTGCGTAAACATATACTTCATTTCTCTGCCAACAAGTCAGTAGAAAAAAATTGACAACAAAACCGCGGGATTCTGGTCATACCGTTTTTCTTAAAAAACTTTCCTTTTTTAACTGTGACCAGACCCGTCACGTACAGAAGTGAAGCAAGGGCTATTACACACAATCTGTCTTTATAAATGATGTCACGTTTTTTTCCCCATACATTTAACCCCTTTATCACAAAATGTCACATTTCAACATACCCCCGCCCCCCTTTTTCACATGCCACGCGATGTTGCATAAGCGTGATGTCAGACTTCTTGTTACCCCGCCCCTCCCCTTGTCACACTTTGTCACAATTTCACGAAACCCCCTCCCCCCCTCGAAGCGTGGCATCATTTATGAATGATCCCTTTCATAAAAACTTTAAAAATAGGGACCGTCTATAAATGATGTCACGCTTTTTTCCCATATATTTAACCCCTTTATCACAAAATGTCACACTTCAACATACCCCGCCCTTCCCCTTGTCACAATTTCACGATCCCCACTCCCCCCTCAAAGCGTGACATCATTTATGAATGATCCCATACACATCATAATTCAAACAAGGAATATTTCTGTTTGTATGTACAGTAGCGCGCCTATTATCTTGCTTTGGAGAGAGGATAAAGATTAGGATTCGGGATGCACTGGATATTGATTTTGCCGGATATCGGATATCCGGTTTCCTTTGTTTGCAAGATCTGTACCGGATATCCTGATCTGATATTTGAAACCTGTAAATTCTATGCATACATTTAAACATCCGACAGCTTCCAAATGCGTAGTAAATTTACATTTATTTTCAAAACATGAGGACCGTCCATAAATGATGTCAGTTTTCCCCATATATTTGACTCCCCCCCCCCTTTGTCACAAAATGTCACACTTCAACATACATACATCCTCTTGTCACAATTTCACGAACCCCCACTCCCTCCCCTCGAAGCGTGACATCATTTATTATGAATGATCCCAAGGTTAAATTTTAAAATTCAAATTTGATACGATCGGATCTTTCATGCAGTGGCCAGATCGGATTCCGAATAGTTAAAAAACGATTGGATAATGGATATACTATGACTTCTGAAGGGAGCTGGATCTGTTCATCCCCCGTGAGATATCAAAAAATTCTAAATTTTCCAAGGAAACCATTTTGGTCAGTCTCATCGCTGTAGGACTTCAATTATCGGATGTAGTAATTAAAATCGCAATGATCATCCTTTCGTGAATTTGGAGGTGAGAAAGAAAAAATGGTCCTTCACTTAAAATTTGAATATCAATCGCATAGACACTATTATTATTAATTCTTTTTTTTTTTTTTTTCAAGTTTGTAGGTGAATTATAACCGTCTTTCGATGTACTTTGAAATTAATTCTTCACGCTAGGTGACTTTAATTTCTTTCTCACAGATGAATTGTCCCTATTGGAGATTGTTAAAATTTCTCGCCAATTAAAATCTGTCCGCGTCGTGAATCCGTGTAATTGTGTATCAATAGCGAATAAAGCATTACAATATTCATATTGTCCTTCACGCTAGCCCAGAGCCGGACAAGCCAGCCACCGAAGGCGGCTCCTTGGCATAAAAACCGTATGAATGTGATTTCTAAGGAGTGCTGTAATTATTCAAGTACAGATTTTTAGGTTTCTATTGCTCTTATTCTAATGTTGATTTTTGATATTGCTACGCTTAAAGGGTTTTAGAGGAACTGTTCATGTTATTTCAGAAGATTTCTTTATGCTAAAAAGGATTTTAAGGGATTGTTTTTCTTGTTCTAATAGGGATTTTTAGAACTGTTAACGTTATTTCAGAACCATCACCCTTATTCTGTTAGGGATTTTTTGGTACTGAGTTGTGCAAATTCTAATGGGGAGATTTCTGATTTCTGCTTCAAAATCGTATGCCTGTATTCGTGCATACATATACTAATACATTCATGACGCTGATTGATAATATATCTTTAGAAAACGGTGAAAAAATTCTAATTCTCCCAAGGATGCCAAACACGAACTGCCTATAGTAAAAAAAAAAAAAAAAAACTAAACAATTGTGTACTTAACATCACTGCGAACATCTATCGAAAAAATAAAGTTTTTGCTTCGTGTTCAAATATATCAAACATTTCACTAACACTCACTCCAGTTTACATTTTACTTTCTGCTCGTCAAAAATCGTCTGCTACTCGAAAAGAGCGAGTGTTTTGAACTGAAGTGTTTTGAGTTAAATTGTTTCTTGATTTGTTTTCGTACAGTCATTTTATCATTCTTCAGTTCGATAAATTTGAATGCATTCAGGATTCCAGCAGTTGGTTACAAGAGAATATAGAACGATACATAATTCTTGATGAAGCTATTTGCCACAAAAAAAAAAAAAAACCCTCCTGATCACGGAAATCTAAGGTAAGATTCAATATTCTGTTGTTTTCATTGCGACTGATGTTTTAGAACTGTTGAAATATCAGAAGATAAAATGAGAATGCATGATTAGGAAACTACTATTGCAGATTTAAGCACAAAATTGTAAAGGTTCTAATAAAACTTAATTAGACTAACAGAAATTTATAGTATAAATGATCAAAAAGGCTTTGTGCTAAAATGTGAGTAAAAGGTCAAAAAATCAACGTACTGATGCAACGAATATTCGGATTAACCGAATACTATGAAAAGAAATGTATTTTCTTTCGTGCATTGAAAGTTTTTTCACTGGTGTTTTATATTCATCAGTTTTGTTGAGCATTTCAACTGAAATTGTCCTATAATGCATTCTGAAGTATTATTTTTTTACATATGTGAATGATAAGACATACATATAACAATAATACCTAGAACGCATAGTAAGTAATTTCTGTATAGTTAACAATTTAAAATGCTATATTAATAAAAAAATTTAGAAAAAAAAGTGAACAGACTTCAAATTATAAATTCAACCAAAAAGTAAAAAAGAAATTCATTCTTTAAACAACATCGATACGACTTTTAAACATAATTTTTGAAGTCGGCGCAAAATCTGTTGTAATTTTGAATCAATTACAAATATAAATGGGCCGAGTTTGCAACAGTTTCAATGCAAAAACACATGGCGTAATGGCAGTTAGACTGTCCTAATTTTGCGTCAGCTTCAAAAATTATCTTTAAAAGTTGTACCGATGTTGTTTAAAGAATTAATTTATTTTTCACTTTTTAGCGCAGTTTTTAATTTGAAGTCTGTTTTTTTTCTCCGAAAATTTCTTTTATTAATATTGCATTTGAAATTGTTAACTATTACTGTGCATTCTAGGTATTTATTTGGGTCAAAAACTTTGACCGATTCCGTATATTCGGTATTCGGCCAAATGACTATTCTTTGCATTAGTAATTTGCAATATTGTTTTGACAATTTGCTTTGTTTGCATTAATTTCCCCCCCTTTTACTCATAATATAAAATTAGTTGGAAAAGATGGATTTATAATTTCGTTATACGTTAGATCTCGAGGAATGGAGTCCAGAAAACTCAATTGGATTAACTCGAAGAATTCACCCCCGCTCCCGTGAAAAATGACGGGCTGAGGTTTCGCCTTCTATTTCTCGCTCGCGTGATATTTCCGGGCTTTAGAGTTTAAAATTTCAAAATAAAAACAAATCAAAAATTAAAAATGAATATATATATATTGTTCATACACATATTTTTATATAATTTTCAGGGATAAAAGTATAGGGCACTTTTATGACTGTCTTCTTGAAAATTACCCGACCGTTAAGGGATTAATTTAACTTTATTGAAGATCATAAAAATCGAAAATTTGTTTCATGGATCTTTAGATGTCGATGTTATTCAGTGAAGAACGCGTTAAGTAACAAATTAGTAAATTTGAGAAAACCAGATCTAAAGTTTATGACATGTTTCTTGTCTTTCCTTCACGATATCAGAGTTTTAAGAATGATATTGTGCGTAAGGGACATGAAAAAAAAAAAAAAGAAAGAAAAAGCTGACTGCACTCGGAAATTTAAAATTTACCCTAATGCATTGTATCTGAAACCTTACAGCTAATTTTTTCATGCTTTTTTTGTTGCGAAACAGGGAGGGACCGAAACGGCAACGGGACCGAATCGGCCGACCGAAACCTACTGCTTCGCTCTTGTATAAACTCACCTTTTTTTCTTTTTGGAGGAAAGCTAGAATCGAAGGGGGGCGAGGGTCTACAAGCAGGTCAAAGAGTTTCGAAATTTGATCCACGGAATAAAGATCTAACATATTAGGTTTTTGTATTTGAAACGCAAAATACAGTTGAACTCGCTTAATACGAACTGCCAAAAATTCGTGAATTTGCTCGTATTAGCCGTTATTTGCAACAACCGTGAATATGTAAAATTGTGTAAAAAAAAAAAAATTAGAAATGCATGTTTATATTTTTAAAACAATTACTACTATTTATAATGCAAATTAAAATACATAGTGGAAACAAATGATTTATTTTTACTAATTTTTACTTTTACATCTTACTAGTACATTGAGAAAAAATTAACTTACCTTTTCAAATTTATCAATTTAAAAAAAAAAAAAAAAAAACCCCTAATGGTTGTTGTTTATTTAGGTACATTAAATTTTATCCTCTCTCAAAATAACCAACAATTTCTATATAAAAAAAATTAATTATATAGCAATCGAGAAATTTTTTCGTGAATAGGTCAGAAATTGTGTTCGTCTTAACCAAAATCTGTATTTTAGCTCTCGTAATATGCCTGAGATATTTAGTGTCATTAAATAGTAAACCAAACTTGTTGAACAAAATGTTCGTTTTTGCCGTGATTTCGTATTAAGCGTGTTCGTATTAAGAAAGTTCAACTGTATTTCAAAGAACCTTTGCGTTTCAAATTTTTTAACATCTTTTGCTTTTCAAAAACGAAAAACCTAATGTGTTAAATCTTTATACCGCGGTTCAAATTTTAAAGTTCTTTGACCTGCTTATACCCCCCTTTCAAGTGACGTCCGAAAAAAAGCCTGCTTATACGCAAACGAAGCAGGATGTTTCGGTACTTCCGTTTCTCTCAGTAAAAAAGCATGAAAAAATAAGCTGTAAAGTTTCAGATACAATACATAATAGGATAAAATTTAAATTGCAGAGTACGTTCATAAATGATGTCACGTTTTTTTCCCATATATTTGACCTTCTCCCCTTTTGTCACAATAGGTCACACTTCAGCAGACTTTGCCACATGTCGCGTTATGTTGCATAATGCATGATGTCACACTTCTTGTTACCCCCTCCCCTCCCCTTGTCACACTTCGTCACAATTTCGCGAACACCTCTTCCTCCTCAACGCGTGACATCATTTATGAAGGATCCCTTAGGTCCAAAAAGGAAGGTGGCGTACTTGTGGTGGCGCCATCTGGTGTCATAAAAATACGAAATGAGCCAAGTCGTACTTCCACCGTTGGGGTGCTCATCTATAAACGGAAGGCGCTCCTTACTGCCTTAATTCCTGGTCGCTCTGCGAAGGGGCGCTTCGATACCAAAGTGGCATTACAAACAACAACAACATATTCATTTGTATGAATATTAAAAAAAGCAATGTGAATTTCTATAAAATAACAATGTTTAAACAGAAGGTAAAAAATGGGACTTAACTCGTTGACTGCCAACTTACGAAGTAACTCGTCGTAGGTGAACGTCCTGAAAGATCAAACTGCAAGTTGTCTCGTTGTTGCCCGAGTTATTTCCATTTTTTAATCCATTTATAGAAAGTTTGTAATTTTTTGATTAATAAGATGTTTTGAAGGATATGATGCGAATAAATTGAACTATCGTTAAGAGCTTCATAAACTGCAAACAGCGCTGCAGTCAGCGTGTCTGCAGTC
The DNA here is from genome assembly GCA_038502835.1 of Octonoba sinensis. Classification (NCBI taxonomy): domain Eukaryota; kingdom Metazoa; phylum Arthropoda; class Arachnida; order Araneae; family Uloboridae; genus Octonoba; species Octonoba sinensis. The sequence goes on along the minus strand of CM076601.1, from coordinate 12,004,444 downwards.
AGCGTGTCTGCAGTCAACTTGTTAAACTATGAAACTAACATTAGTTAAATTATAAAAAAATTAATTTGGTTTTTATAAAAAAATATTTTTTATTTTCAACTTATTTACAAACTGAGTAAACATGAAAAGGAACAATGCAATGGAATTGTAAGTTGGCAATAAAAAGTATAGTTACTTCAAGTCATATAAGAATCGATGAAAGAAAATTTTGGAAGCACGAAAGTATAAATTAGTCAAAATGGTTGTGCGGCATAAATCATGATGTGAAAAACGAATTAGTATAAACGTTTGATTAAGTGAGAAACATTCTGGTAATAAGCCTTTTTTTTTTTTGAAAATGTAGTTAATTCAATGTTCCTTCACATGACAGGTGGCGCCGTGGTAAGACGCGGGACTCGTGCGCCCCAAGAGATCATTCGCCCCACTTCCCTCTGAATCCACTATAGACTATAGTAACCAAATTAATATTATTGTTTGTTTATTTAAAAGATAATTAATTAGTTGAGAACTAGCATCGATTGTTTTTTTTTTCTTTCTAATATGGCTGCGTATGGTCACTAACCTTTGCAGACCTTGCGCGTACCCCGGTAATCGGCATCCGTATTTTCGAGAAGCACCACGGTCGGTGGATGCCATTGCCACTGAGAATTTGGACGCTCCGTTTCCCCTAGACGACGACACCTGATATCTCATTTGATACGAATTTCACTAGGTATTTAATTTAGCCGAGAGTATCCAAACCAACCGGAAACTCAAGGGATCTTTAACATGCCGCACAATCATGCGCCATGAGCTTTGAGTCATGAAGTCGTGAGCAAAGTGCATACTTGCCAATTTATTAAGGTAAAAATTCAAAAGGTTTTTCTCAAAAATTCAGGAAAAAACGGAGAATGGTGAATTATTTTATGACCGGAAAAAAAAAGTCACCATTTTATAAAATACGCATAGATAAAAAATAAAAACTTGTAGTTACTTATAATCCAGTACTCATAAAATCATTAAATACAAATACAAATACAAAAGTGACGACCAGCAACAGGCTCAGAGCCCAGCTAGGCTGGTCCTAGTCAATTTAGCAGTCCCCAATGAACATCAAGAGATTTCTTAAACGTTTTTACACCGCGGCAATTAACAGTCGCTTCTGGTAAACTATTCCAATTGCCTATAACCCTATTGAAGTAGTAATTTTTCCTAATTTCAAGATTAATAGACCCAAAATAGCCAATCAATGTCATTCAAATCATTTTAGTCATTAAAAATTGACGAGCATTGCTCAACTTTAGCAAAAATCCATCCAGTTTTGTTGAAAACCGTTAGCTAAAAATATAAAATTTATTGTAAAAAAAGGATTGTAAAAACGGATTACGAGAGCAAAACTACAAAAACCGATCCCTTTTCGTAAGAATTTATGAAACATCGTAAAATTTGCAAGTATGAAAATGACACTGATCATTGATCATGACATTAATCACATCAAACTGAAGCTTGGAAGAAAACTGAACGAATAATTTTTGCTCGTAAAGCCATTTGAATACATAGAGAAATCGACTATGATCTCTGATGATACGTAAAAGTGTAATTTATAGTAAGATAGAGTAGCAGTAGCGCAACCACAATTTTTTCTATGAGGGGGGGGGGGGGGAATAACAATTTATACTCATACGTATATATTCATATTAATAAATATATTTTTAAAATAAATCTCATTTATCTAAATATTTTTAATACTAGTCAAAGAAATTTTTTATTCTCACTTTTATTAATATAATTTTTTTATGGATCGCTTAACCTCCAAACTGGTCAATTTTTTTACCTCAAATGTTCCTTAAAAAGCTTATTTTTTATTGCATATAATTAAAGTCCTAACGTGCTATAAATGGAAAATGAAAGAATTTTTTTTTTAATTTTATAAATAATGGATTTTATGTATTTTTTTTTATTTCATAACTTTGAAACACAAATGCCCCTAAATGTTGGCTTTTTGCAATCACAGAGTATATGCAGCGAAGACTATTTATAGATCTCATGATCTATTGAAACCATCTATTAAAATATGCTAATACTAAAGACTCGCTTTCAATCTATTAAAAATACGGGCAAATTAAAACAAGAAAAGCGGAAATATCAATGCCCGAACGATGTACGGGCAAACCAGTTGGAGCCTACTTTGGGTAGCCCGTGCGCCGTAAGGGCAAATTAGTTAAGAGGTTAAGGAACTTGCCAGAAAATAGGTAACTCTTACAGTTTTGCTACAAGAAGCTTCATGAACTTATCTACAAAAGAGTTAAAACTTTCCCAATAAATTAATTTTGTTTAAAATATTATTTATTTCTTAAACAAAGCAAGAACATATGCGAACGATGGTCTAGGCTTTATTTTAGGGGGAATGATACCAACTCCCCCCCCCCCCACACACACACACACACCCCTGCATCTCTTTTGGTTGCTCTACAGCAGCGTTTCCCAACCGGTGGTTCGCGAACCCCCAGGGGTTCGCGTGGTGTCGAAAGGGGGTTCGCGAAAATAATATTGCAACGGCGGAATAATCAATTGCTAACATGAAAGGAAAAAAACCGAAATGATAAATTTACATGTGTATTAGGAAGTAGTGTAAAAACGATTTCTTTTAAATAAACTGTTTTCCCAATAAGGCGCAAAAGTTGTGGACTGGCATAAGAAACATACGTACAAAATTTTAAATTCACTTAATTAGACTATTGTCTGATTTCGAAAATTTCAATCACAAAGTGGGATCAGAAGAAATTCATTGAATAATTTAAAATTTTTACTGTATATTTCTCTTACCATATTTCACTTTTACCTCGCTAGCGCGAAGAAAGAGTAGGAATTATGGAAATTTTCTTAAATGTTAAAATTCGCATTATTTTCGGATAATTTCTCACATACAGACCCCAAAGCTTAATTGGAGATATTTAAGCATCAATTTTTAATTTTGCATCCACACTTATCACACTTTATTCAACTGTTCTGCATTTACGCAATGAGAAATTTGAAATATAAATTTTAATATTGTAAATTTCCACAATTTTTGCTGATTTTGAACCGAAAGATATTTATTGATTGATTAAAAGTTTTTACGTATGGTAAGTTCTCATGCTCTACAATTTTTTTCGCACTACCGGGAAAATAATTTTTAATGATTTCTTTTTGCGAATACATGCGTTTACTGCCCTATTAATGATTCAAACAGAACTAACAAAAAGTAATAATTAAAAAATATACTAACTTTCTTGTAGCTGCATTTTTGTTTTGGTTTAAAATTCAACAGAAGGAGGTTCGCCGCATTCTTTCGGATCTTAGAAGGGGTTCGCACAGGAAAAAAGGTTGGGAATCACTGCTCTACAGTATCAACAAAATTTTGAATTCGATTTTTATTCATATTTTTCACTTTGATCACGTTTAGTTTACTTTTTCTTACTGGTCTTGAGGAAGAGAAATCTCAAATTTCTACTCAATGCTCTTTTACTTTTACGGAGAGAAGCGAGAGAATCTCAAAATTTTACTAAATGGAAAAACTTGACTTAATGGACTTGAGGTACTTACTTAGTGGACTTAGTAAACTTACTTAATGGAAAACTTAATGATATGAAACTTTGTAGACAGAAGTGAAGAATCCTAGATTTTAGCTTCATTGGCTCACTTTTATGGAAGAGTGACAAAGTCTCAGTTTTTTTTAATAGTCTTACTTAATGGTTAGAAGTGACAAAATCTCAGACACTGTTTGAGTGCTTCCCTTCTGTCAGTCTCAAGTGTCTCTGAGCGTCTGCTTCGACTTTGTACAGGTTGTTGAATTCTTCCCGGGATCCACCTGTGAGCTCCAAGTTCCTCCGCAGAACAGTCAAAGCTTCTAGAACCTCCGAATGGGTCGGTGGCAAAGTGGGTTTCACGTCTTCTTCCTCCTTTTTGACTTTAACGACGGGTTCTTCCACGTCGTTGTCGTCGTCGGGACCTGCTGACGTCGGTACACCCTCGTCGATTTCGTTCCACAGCTGAAGTTCGCTGTCGTCTTCGTCGCTGGATTTCAGCGAAGTGGCCTCGTCGGCTTTCGTTGCAAACCCCATCTCGTGGAAGGCACTACGGATGAAAGCGGTTCCCAGTTCCTCCCAGGACTTGCAGAGCATGTGGACCGCTTCCCGGAGGTCTATTTCTCGAGCCAGTTCCCCAGCTTCCCTGTGGATGCTGTTCTCTCGAGCCTTGCGTACGATCCTCAGCCTCATTTCCTTCCTGTACAGGGATTTCAGCTCCCTGACGATGTTGGTATTGAGGAAGTGGAACATCGACGAAGGGAAGTGCGTCATCTGTATCCGCTCTGTTGCGTAGTTGAGGTGCACTTGAGAATCGCTGAGTACCAGGGCTACTCTCCTCTCTTCCGTCTTGAGCTGTTTATCCCAAGGGCCCAGGAATTCCGCAAATATTCTTTTCGTCAACCACGCATTTTGGTTGCTTTTGTAAGTTATGGGCAACGACAGGGCTTGGAAGCTGGAAGGGGTTTCGTCTTTCCCGATCACCAAGAGCTGTCTCCTGTCGGTACCCGTCATATTGCAAGCCGCCAAGATCGTGATCCTGTCCTCTTGCTCGTTCTCTTCCTGAGATCTGTTCTTCAGGACAAAAGAGGCATCGGGAAAAGCCCTGTAGTAGAGCGCCACCTCGGCTGCAAAATATATGTCGTCCTCTCTGAAAGTTTCGAGCAGTTTCGCGGGTTTGGTAAGTCGCCATTGCTCCACTATTGGATACAACTCGTTGAAGGTCGTATCCTGAGAATAATCAGAATAATCTGATGATAATCTCGGCGCAGTATCGCCTGCATTGGGTGGTGGTCCTTTCTTGGAGGTCAGACAATTTCTCTCCTTCCACCTGGACAGCCATCCGTCAGTGGGAACGAAATCAGAGATCCCAAAATCTTTGGCCAACTCTCTCGCCTTCTCGAGGAGATCTTTCCTGTTGGTGGGCAACTTGAGGATCGTGGCGTCAAAGAACCACTTCAGCAGGGCTTCTTCCACTCTGGCACACTTCCCCTTACGCTTCCTTTTCCTGGTGCCATTTTCTTGTGCAGAGTTCTGCAATTCTTTCCGCGATTTCAGAAGTCGAGACAGCAGCGCTTGTGAGATGCCGAGTTTTGCCGAAGCTTCTCTCTGGCTGATTGGTTGCAGGAATTCGTCATACTTTCTCAAGATATCCAGTTTCTCGAGAGCACTTAAATCTCTTCTTGGTGTGGCAGGTGAAGAAGAACTCATTTTTAGTTTACCAGTAGCTCTTAAATCTTTCCTTGGCTTCTTTTTTTGGAAGAAATTATTTTTAAATTTTTAAAATTTAAACAAAGTAGAAAAGAATGTTCGTAAAATATCACGTCCAAACAGTCCCAAGAAACGTTGTTGAATACGTTTGTAAAAGTGATTGAAAATCATCTATGTGGAAATAATTTTTACGTTACGTCACGCCGCCGCCACACAAAGAAAAAGTCAATCATAAAAAGGTGTACGTGTAGAGTTCTAACCAAAGTCGACAGCATTAAGAACACCCAACAAAACCGGAGCAAAATGTTTCATTTTCGCTCATAGTCCACAGTGTCCAGACACCAGAATTAAATGTTGCGAAAGGAGAATCAACAGAATAAACCCACCGCACACGATATTTTTCACTATCTCTAATCTACACACGACATTCAAGGTCTGCAACCCAGCGAGCAACTTTCCTCCCTCCCTCTCGAACACAGCAGCTGCGGGCGAATGCATTAAGCGGCGGCAGAGTCCATTATCCGGCGCCAAGGGAGGGGAAAGTCTACAATGGCAGAGTGCCTCTTTCGTGTGTTTCGGGCTCCCATTTTGTCTTCCCAAGTTTAAAATTATCAGCACTTTGAAAATATTCATTCAAATTTTAGGAAGAAAATTCTAAGATAACACAGCCTCAGTCGTTCCTTTTTTACTTTTTTTACTCCCAGTCTCGCAGTCTGCGGTGACGTCATGGGCTGGTTATCAAACTTCCGCTATTCGACTCCGTTTGTCTCCATAGCAACTGGTCGAATCATTTGTAGTAAGCATGTGGGTTCGGGGCTACACTTTCTGCTTTGCGGGACAAATAATAAGAATGGCTGACTGCGTTGGACGTTTAATTTTGAGCGCTTTTGTGGCCGGTCCTACTTTGGGCAATAATTTATTTTTTTTCTGTGATATATCCATAATTTTCTGAGCAAAATGAATAAGCGCTTTTTAATTTTTTAAAAAATGTGCCCATAAAACTTGGAACTGTCGTATGGGACCGTTCATAAATGATGTCACGTTTTTCCCCCACATTTTTGACTCCACTCCCCCCCTTTGTCACGAAATGTCACACTTCAACGGACCTCCCTACCCCCTTTGTCACATCACCACGCTATGTTTCATAAGCATGATGTCACACTTTTTGTTACCCCTTCCCCTCCCATTGTCACAAACTGTCACAATTTCATGAACCCCCTCCCCCTCGAAGCATTAAATCATTTATGAATGATCCCTGTAATTAATAGCTTAGTTTTTAAAACTCAGAGCATATTTTAAGGAATTTTCACTGGGCGACATTAAGGTCTGCCTCCCCTAATATTCAAGCCCTCTTCCCCCTAAAAGCATCATTATACGTTGAGGTTGCTTGAATTAAATTGTATACATATATTTTAACAATATTAAACTGTTATTGTGACTTATTTTACTGGTTATACTCGGTTTTTCAAAAAAGAAAAAAAAAATGGAATTTTTTTTTAAATGCCCTTTTACCTGGGTTTTTGATGAAAATTCCGGGCTTTTTCGGGTGTTTTTTTCAGGAAACCTTTAAATATCGATTTCTATTTAAGCAATGTACTAAACCATTTTTTCATTTCATAGCGCTGTTTAAGTATATCATTTTAAAATCATGCATCTATCTCTTAATCAAATATTATGTTTAAAAAATCTTTCAATTAAGGAGAAAATAAAAATTAAATGTTTATATGAAATATTATCAAAAAAAAAAAACTCAGTTAAAATAATATGACTACTTGAGAAGTGAACATTTTCTTCTAAGCAGAAAGAAATTGTTTGAATAATACTTTTTTGCATTGAGAGAGATATACTTTGTAAATATGAAACACATACATGCAATATATTTTCTGCAATTTGCTTCACAATTCGGTGCTTTCACTAATATGAAATTTATCGAGTAGAAAAGTCATAAATGACAAATTGGAACAGTATTAAGCCAGTGCTAGTTAATAAGTCACGTAATAAACCTTGTAATAGAAGTGCATACGGATGCAAATATTCGAGAATGGTTTCCGTTTAAAGAACATTGCAGTTATCAGACTTAGGCTATTTTAGTTGATTTTAAGTAGTTTTTGAAAATCAATCTTTATTTGGTAATCTTGTAAAGCTGCTGTTAAAAAGAGATCAGTTATAATTTGTCGAATAACTTTTTTCACAGCAATGCAAAAAAAAAAAAAAAAAGTGTTTTGAGTTGAAATAATTAATTTATTTTGATCATTAATATTTTTTTAAAATCAAATTATGAAATGCACGCTAAATTTTAGTTTTTAACACACATGTATGTAAACATAAATAAATAAATGAAATTTTAATAGAGATTCATGAATATTGACTGTTTATTTCCATATACCTGTAGACATCTTATATATAAGCCGAATTTCTGTAAGTGTCTGTTTGTCGCCGATAGATTTTTCGAATTTCTGACTCCGAGAAAACTGCATCGTGCTGCCATCTACACAATTGTTTCTATAATGAAAACGACTAATAATCAAAACATTTCTCTAGCCTTTTGAGTGAGGCATCACTAGATTTTCAATCTCCGTTAAAAATGAACGTAAACGCGCATTTAATTTAATCCTTCTTTCTTTGTTTTAATTTATTTATCGTTTGAGCTTTTTACATATATTAAACTGACAGCGCTCTTTTTTCCAGTTTCGTTAAAACTATTGTTTTCACGATGATTCTGTTGGATATAAATAAATATTTTTCACAAATAATTTGATTTTATAGTAAATAATATTTTTATTTTACAGATTATTATAACTTAGAGGGGTTTTTTTTTTTCGGTAAGAGTATTTTTTTCCGAACTTATTATATGTTTATTATTTATTCATTACAACTTTACTGTTCTACTTGATAAATATCTCTTTGATTTGATGTGCATTTCGGGTTACTGGGAGAATTGTATATTTATAACAACTAGAACAGCGGTCATTTCGTATGACCGCTGGGCTTACTAGTACCAAAGATAGTAAAAAAAGGAAAATGAAAATTTCAAGCCTTGTTAATGACAAATATTATAACATTTATTTTGTCTCTCTAGTAAATTTCTTCAGTATGGCAGTAAATTTTGAAAAGTAAATTTTGACAGTAAAATGTTTTGGAACATTTTTCTAACTTTACGGGACCTAACCATTTCCAATCAGCTTGGTTAAAAAGCCGTAAATACAAAATTTTACGGTTTTATAACCATTTAAAAATGGTTTCAAAACAAAAGTTTTACCGTTTTTGAACCTTTCCGAGGCGTAGAATCTTCCAACCATAGAAATCGTAAACGAAGCTTGCGGGAATCGAACCCGGTGTGTATGGCATGCCAACCTAGCTCTCTAACCATTCGGCCATCTGAACTACACAAAGCGGTTGTTTATTTATCAATAAATCTTCCTTTTCAAAAGGAGAAGAAAGATTAATTGATAAATAAACGGCATTAAAATTAAAATTTCAGTTTTTCATTGGATCCAAAGCCATCTTTGGTCTAAATTTACTGTATATTGATGAAAATCATTTTATTTGCTGCAAAAATTAAAATACAAACAAGCTTCAGCAGCTCAAGTGATGGGTTCGCTCATTCGCAAACAGTTCGGGAATCCGATGTCTCCCATTTTTGATTTACGTGTGTATGTGTTTCTATTTAGTAACCACTGCTTACGCCTCTTTTTTTTCTTCGTTTTTTATATACACTTGCAGAGTTGAAGTGATAAACCTTTATTCACATTTTAACAACAACGTACGACCGGCAACGTTTCGCAACCAAGATGGACGCCCGATTCTTACTGAGCGCTTGTAAATGACGGTTTTAGTTAAACGTTCTTTAATAGAAACAGAGAGTAAACGATTTTTTTCGCAATCAGCTGTTTGAGATCATCTTTTTAATGGTTATTCCACTGTTGTAATTAAATATGGTAAAATAACAATCAAATAAATGGTTATTTTACTATTTTCTTACGGAAATTTTTAACAGTGTACATGTCCGTGAAGAAAAGCAGTTGAAAAGAAAATTTAGCCAGGAAAGTGAAAAAAAAAAGCGCGTTGATCGCCACTTTGAAAGAAACTTGTTTTTTCGTGGTGTGCTGATAGTAATTACTGGTGAGTTTAAATTCGTATTTGAGATGGTAAAATTGCTTTAATTATTGAAAAGTGGAGTGTTTTAGAAAGCCGGTAAAACATATTTTCTATTGCAATTGAATATATTGCTTAAAAATGTTTTCTTTGTTTATTTGTTACAAGATTTACTAAATCTACACCTGATTCCCAATATGGACACCTTATGTTCAAATAAAAACTTCTTCATCATGGGCGCTAAGTTCCACACAGTTCTCATGGACATCTCTGCCGCAGTTCATGCATGGCCACATTGTCTGCGACAGCATCAATACTTCATAAGAAGCAGTACCAGCTCTCCTTTGTTGATGAAGTACAGCAAGTGAACCTTCAGATTCACAAATTTGTAAAATATCTGTTTAATGTTATTTTGCTTTTCTAATTCATAATAAATGAATGCTTATATGTATTTTTAATTGATGCTTTTGAAGACATGCGGCCATGCATCAAATGCTGCAGATATGCTCATGAGGACTGTGTGGGACTTAGCGCCCATGATGAAGTTTTTATTTGTCCATCGCGGGAGGATTGAGTAATAGCAGATGTTCAGTCTGCAGACAGTTGCAATAAAGCTAAGCAAAAGCGACTATTTTATTTCATAATATTTTGTTGTAACTGAAGTGCTTTGCATGGCTCTTCGAAGAGCCACAACCGAAAATGCCCCCCTCCTTTCTTAAGTGCATGTTATGAAGATATTTACTGTGCCCCACTCCTGCCCCGCAATACTTTAAGCTATTTCCCCCCCCCCCCTCCTCTAAAATCCCTTGGAAGAGCGTATCTTCCATACACCCTGTGTAGTAGGTCAATAAGAGCCACGTGTCCCTATTATGGACATGCATGTCCATAATAGGGACAGGTGGTCCCTTATATGGACACTTGTATTTTTTTCTTCTTTTTATCATTTAAAATAAACCAGGATAATTACAAGGTCGCTAATTTTAATAATGATAGTCAATAGTCCAGGGATAGGGATCATATATTTTTGGAGTCCTATGACGTGTAAACGATGGTGAAAAAAATACATTTTCCTTAAGGTGTCCATTACAGGTACCTTATATGCTTTCTTTGATAACGTACGAAGAAATGGAAGGTAGGGATTCCCTCCCGAAAATTTTCTTGAAGCTGAAGTAAATATTGTAATCTATCTTTGGAGAGTTAATGAAATGAAGAATTCTGCTTTCCCCTGAAAATTTTTAAGACTGTAATTTATCGGTAGCAAAAATTTCAGAACAGAAAGTATTAAAAACCCAATCTTTAGCAATTTTTGGTAATGTTAGAGGAAGGTGTGTGGGCGCTCCCCCAGTAATTTCGCAAAACTGACATCCTAAAAATGATATTTTTGGCTATGATAAAGTTAGGGGAAAGAAAAGATTGAAGTCGGGGTTTTCTACCGAATTTTTTTTTTTTTTTATTACTTGAAATTAAAGTAAATTTTAGACTGTCTTAGGTGATTCTAGAGGAAGAAAGAATTCGAGGACTTAAAGGTATCTCGGGCATTTCTAAAAGCAAATTTAGGATATATCTGATGACGTTAGAGAAAAGATGGGGAGAGGGATATTGAAGACTCTGCCCCCAGAAAAAATTCAAAATTGAAATCTTAAAAATGTATTTTTAGATCCTCTTTGGTGAAGTTACGGTAAAGTAGGTTCGGAAACTTTGTATGGTACGTTTTCGACATTGAAGTTCTAAAAATTGCAATTAGTCTATTTTTTTTTTCTGTTAATTCGAAGCCACTTCTCCCTGGAAATTTGTAAAATTTTAAGTTCCAAAAACGCAATTTTAGATTATCTTTGGTGACGTCAGCGGATGCGGCGGCTTTTCCTCAAATCTTTCTGAAAGGAAAATTTTAGGCTATCTTTATTTTGGAGAAGGGCTGGTGCGTTCGTCGCTTTCCCCAGGATTTTTTTTTTCTTTTTTGAAATTGGGGACCTAAAAATGCAGTTTTGGCAACGTTTGATAACATTAAGTATCTTCCAGAAATGTTTGAATACGCAACTTATGCATTCATACAAACTCTTTGAATTGATAATTAGAGAGAGTGGAAACTGCAGAAGAATCCATGAAGATACTCCGGATTGCACCAAAAATGAAAAATTAGTTTTTGTTAAGGAAGAAAATTGTTTTAAAGAACTTTATCTCTTTTCTTTACTGTTTTTTTTATTTATTTATTTATTTATTTTTTTGCCGGCACCATCTGTAGTACAGATGGTGCCGGCAAAAAAAATTCTGTAGTAACTGGGCGACAATATCTCGGCACTGAGCCTCATTATTGTCGCCCACTTTCTATCTTATTTTATACACTAAACTATTTTGTTTGTTCACTTAATGATATAACTATTCTCGAGTATCTATTAAGTGTACTGATATCCTAATAAAGCAGGTATTCCAATAAGAAATTTTTATCAAAGGAAAAGAAATTGAGTCACAAAAGTATTATAATTTTATTAAAAGGGAAAAATATTCGTATACAAACTAAGAATTACATTCGAAACAACATCTCATCTAAAAGTCTATGGTTAACTAAACTCGTAACTCTAATACGCAATAAAGCAATTAGCATATAACAAATCTCACACATTTCCAATTTAGAACATTTCATCAATTTCAATTACTGTTATATTATCGCTCCAAACAATACGTTATTTATGATATGCTTTTTCGTCATATATAATTTCTTTCGGTTACAAAACTTCTTAAACTGGAGCTCACGTTCATTGATTTATTCTCCTGATTACAAAGCTTTTTGGGATAGAACATGCATTCGTTGGCTCTTTTGTTGTTTCAACTATTCTTGATTTTGAATGTTCCCATGTTCTTAAGATTGCTTTAGAAGGGCGTTGAACGTCTAAATAATTGTCAACGTTTTGTTGTCAATATATCTTTTATGTCTTTATTCGATGTTCTTTTCTTCCCTTGTGGTGGTTATATTTAAAGAAAAATGTCCTATGTTGCAGCAAGCTCAACTCTAAATAAGAGTGTATGGGAGTAGGATGTCTTATGATTTTGCTGTGAAATTGATCCTTATCTTTATAGACAGACCGGTGTATCCACCATTTTGATCGTGTTTGCCCTTTCTGGCATGTATCGCCATTTGGCGATATTTCCTTCTGTCTGACGTTTAAACTTTCCTCAATTTGCCGAGATGTGGCAATTTGACATAATGCCTTAAACAGTTCAGGTAACCCTAGCTCTTCAACAGCTAACAATCTGATCTTCCCCTACACCGGGGGAGGGCATCCTGAAGGTCTCGTACTAACAGGGAAGGGAACTGGAGGAGAAAAGTTTACAATCTGATCCAAAATTTCTGATGCGCCGACTCGCGTATTTAGATGCCTTTTACACCGATTTTGTCATCTGAAGCATGCGCAGAGTGGCTGAGGGTTTTCGGATCTTTGATTTCACAACTTAAGGTTTCTGAGAAAAATGCTTTCTTGTATTCATTTCCCACTCCAAACAAATTACAGACAGGTAATTAACTTTCCCTTACTTATGCAGTTAATAATAAGTTGCTGATTCAATCTGTAAAATAATTTAGAAAGAAGTCTAATGTTGGTTCACGTTGCACACCGACTGGTGCCGGACGAAATCTTTATCGCCGCCTTTCTTTGCTTGTCAATGGTTCTTCATAGTTTAGAACTCCCTCGCGTCTTCTCATTGGCTATCTTTTTTTCCATCTTGATATTGAAAGGTTAGTTTCATCTGGAACAAAATGAGTTGTTTATTTCACTATGACATATAACAGAAAAGGTGTGTGTCAATCTTTCTGATGAAAATTGACAGATGACAGACACTTTTGTTGCAAGGTCAGTATTGCTAAATGTTTTTTTCCCGTCGGGGAATCTCGAGCATCAGTGACGTCAGACACCCTCATGCATTCGGCATAGGTCAAACTCCATCCGACTGCCTATTGCACATTTCCAATACACTCACTCTGAGAATCTTGCACATCTCCACCACCAGGAGATGGACAATCTCGGCGGGACAGACACAAACATGCGTTCGGCATAGGTTAAATTCCACCCGAGTGCTTATTGCACATTTCCAATGCACTCACTTTGAGAATCTTGCACATCTCCACCACCAGGCATGGACAATATCGGCGTCACAGAGGCACACATGCGTTCCGCGTAGGTTAAACTCCATCCGAGTACATATTGCACATTTCCAATACACTCCCTAGGAGATTCTTGCACATCTCCATACCATCAGGAGATGAACGATCTCACCGTCACAGGCTAGCCCAAATGCGAGCGTCTAATTGCTGTCTAATATATTGAAAAGGCAACTATTCTAAAAGAAAAAAAAACGTCACGCGATCTATCTTGGCGACAACTTCTCAGACTCGAATGGGCATTGGAGTGGTCTCTACTGTTTCGGAGAGTGGCTCGTGAACCGGCAGCTCTTCCTCCTCTTCTTCTTCTTCCTGGATGAACTGGAATTTGGAGTGTCTACCGCAGAAGGAGGCAATCCTGGCGCAAGCCTCCCGGATCTCGTCCTCTGGCACCGTCAGCACCAATCGCACGTAGTTCGGGTAGTCGAAGCACTGGAAAGACACAAGAGATTGCATTGAGTTCTATATAATATCTGGAATGACATTTGTGCTGTCCGTTTTAAAATGTCGTCTGCCAAAACCGGATAACACTTTAGAAGGGAAGAAAAATAAAATAAAGTCAGCTAACAGTTACGAGTCCGACATTATTTATCTTCTTTTACGATTTATTTTGAATACGAAAACACTTTTGCCGTGCATTAAATAAAGACTGCAAATAAAATAGATTACAAAAAGACAAATTCAATTTGCATTTGCTGAATGATAGCATAGGGAAATAAACTCTTTCATTCATGTGAACATCTCATGTTGCAGTATAAAAACATTCTGTTGATGTTTCTAATGCCACTAGGATATCCAAACTCCCCTTCACAGAGCGACCAGGAATTAAGGCAGTAAGGGGCGCTTTCCATTTTATAGATAACACCACAGCGGTGGAAGTACAACTTGGGTCATGCGTATTTGGATGGTGCCACCACAAATACGCCACCTTCCTGTTTTGACCTAAGAGTGGAGGAAAAGGAAATTCACCCTTCGGTACCCTCGGAACTGCCTCGGGACTTCAGGGTCCCCGGATTTTGCAAGCACGTATCCCCAAGGGAGATGGGGGTCTTCAGCTGGTCGGGCATCGAACACCCCATCCTCCGGTCCGAAGATCGATATCCTAACCACTAGGCTCCACGGCCCCATTTTCGCAGTCAAACTTGCAAATAATAAAGCTTCGGCTGGAAGAATAAAATTACACTTTGGTTGAACCTACTAAATGTCAAGATTTTCACATATTTTTATTAACTAGTCTTCCCGGTAAAATTTTAAGCCAGGTTATCCGTTCAAACGGTTTAAGCAACCAGTTTTCGAACATGATTTCACTATGTTTGGATTAGAAGAAAAATAAATTAAGGTTTATTTCCAATATATACTACCTTTGTAATCATTGGAGTGGAGTAAAATGTTTTGGGAGGGCTCTTGGATGTTCATTCTCTGGGAACTGATACATTGACTATGTCACAGCCTGCTGCTGGTCGTCACTTTTCTATTTTTATTTTGAAGAACCAGCCGGCAGGGTGGCGTAGTGGTAAGGTACTGACCTCGTACACCCAAGTTCGCAGGATCAAACCTGGCCCAAGTCGGTGCATTTTCAAGATGCATAAAATCGGCAGCGCCCATGTCGCATGATTGTTCGGCATGTTAAAGATCCCTTGAGTATCCGTTTGGCGTGGCTACTCTCGGCTAAATCAAATTCCTAGTGAAGTTTGCATCAGTTAGAGCTCGGGTGCCGCCATCTAAGGGGAAACTGAGCATCAAAATTCGCAAGCGGTAATGGCATCCGCCGATAGTGGTGCCACATGAAAGAATGATTACTCGTCTCTGGGGAATGCACCAAGTCTGCAAATGGTGAGGAACCAATATTTATCCCCATTAGAAATAAATCTTTAACCTTATGTGGCAATCAGCCGAGAACAATGCAATTTTTAAAATCCCAACACTTATTATTTTATTTAATATTTTCTTAAAGGAATTATCTAATGATCGTTGAAACAAAATAAACAAATAATTCATTGTGGTGCCACTGAAACAGTTGGTACCCAATCATTTTCTAAAAGCAAATATTTTAAATGCTTTTTTGGGGTTTGTTACCACTAAGCAGTAATAATAAAACCAATTATAATAAGAGGTTGAGTGCAGATTTCTCTGAAACAATGGAATGAGACATGAGAATAGTGTATGGAAGCGAACATTTAAGTTTTATTCAACTGCCACTTAGTACGAAATCGGCAGAAGTGCAAGCAACTACATCGATGCGCGCAATGGGCCCAGTGGCGACTTTCCAATACGTTTGCTTTCAGTACGAATGATCGAAATAAGCTCGGCGTTATCAGCGCCAAATTTGGTGAATAATATTTATATATTTATTCAAATAATGCTTTCAATGCTAAATTTTAATAGTACAGTCAAATGTCGATTGTTGGGCGAACTCTAGTTCCCATAAAGTTATCATCAAAAAAATGTGTTTGTGTGCGAACACCGAGCAGTGAGTATACTTCAAGTGAGTCTCGAGAAAGCTCCCGAAATCTGCTTCCTCTTTATAACCCTTCTACCGTGTTTCTATTTTGAACGGAAGAGGGCCGAAGAGACGATCTCTCTGGTCATTGAAATGTCAAAGGGGGAGCGAACCGCATCGATCCACGCCCTCCCCCCTCCTCCGAAACCCCCTTCCGACCCGCTGCCTCTTTCTTCACTCGCGCAGAAAAGAGGGGAACTTCCGGATGGGAGGACGTCAGACGACCCATTTTTAGGAAAATTTTGAATGGGATAACAAGTGTTGGGATTTTTAAAATTGTGTATTGGTGCTCAGGACGTCTTATAAGGTCAAAGGTACTCGTGCTTGGGTAGACAAAAGAGGCACTATTCCCCCAAATATTAAGGTCTCTTCTCACAATATTTGGCTGAGTTTACGTCTTAGAAAAATCATTTTCCAAAAAATTAATTCGTGTATATGATTTTAAAGGTTCGTGATTTAATGCATATATTTATTCTTCTCCAACAAATAAGCTCACAAACGCAATGTTATAAATAGTATTTCTATTGAAATTAAGGGTTAACTTTTTATTAGGTTTATTGCTTTTCAATAAGGCCGTAGCCAGGAATTTTTTTCGGGGGAGGAGGGCCCTGACTTTGAAACACTTATTTTGAGGAAAATTTCAAGGAGGAATCCATGCTACATTGCGAAAATTTTTCGGGATTTCGAGGGGAGGGGTTCCTGGACCCCCCCTATGGTTACGGCCTTGCTTTCAAGAAAAGTCTCTTACGCAATGCAAATAATTTACTGTCATTTATTAATGAGATAATTTTTTTAAATAATTTTTATATGTTTTAAAAGAATGTACATTTATGTATCAAATAACGAAATTTCATCCTGAAAAGTTTTATGAACTCGGAGAAAAGTTCAAAAGCATTTAGGTACCATTATTATTATTATTTTTGTGATTTCTGTACGCGACAAAACTTGAATATTTTTTTAAATAAAGAACTATTAACCCCATTAAGTAGAAATTTTATATTAACGTTGGTCCAAGATGCAAATAAAAATAGTTGAAAAGATTTTCATTATTATTTTTACAGTTAAAAAAATGAACAATGTATAGTACCTTTGAAAGACTTTTGAAAATTTAAATTTCAACTTCGCAGTTTCTAACTGCTAGGCAGAATGACAGTAGTTCGCGCAGGGCCTTAAGTGCACGATGATTTTAAAAAAGCCAACTGCGGCATTTTTGAAAAAAAGTTTCTTCCAAAGTTTGTGCTTATATCTTTCAATATCTGCTTTTATTTTGTTTTAACAACCATTAGATATTTTTTAAAGAAAAGAGTAAATAAAATAACAAGTGTTGGGATTTTAAAAATTGTGCATTGTGCTCGGGAGAATGCCCCATAAGGTTAAATGTTTATTTATAATGAGGCTGCATATGTCTATTGGTTCCTCACCATTTGCAGACCTAGTGCATTCCCCATCGTCTGGCAAACCTTCTGTCATGTGACTCCACTATCGGTGGGTACGTTTTCCACTTAAGAATTTTGGCGCTCAGTTTCCTCCTAGATGGCGGCACTTGGGCTCTAACGATGCGAAACTGCACTAGGAATTTAATTTATCCGAGAGTATCCAGGGCAAACAGATACTCAAAGGATCTTTTTCATGAACACTGTCGATTTTCAGAATCCTGAAAATACACCGACTTGTGCCAGGTTTGATCCCGCGAACTTGGACGTACGAGGCCAGTCCCTAACCATTACGCCATCCTGCTGGCAGGTTAAAGGTTAAAACGCTTAATTTTCAGAAAAAACAATCCCCAAAATATTGACATTTTCACGAATAAAATTTCAAATTAATCATATAAACAACTAGTAAGTCAAAGACAAAAAAGTTGCTTTCTGCTGTAATGAGTTTTCTCAAAGCCTGAGTTAACTTATGTATCCAACCGAAATAAATAAAATGACGCTCGGAAGCTACACATGCTCCGAAGTTGATTGAAATCTAAGCGCTAAAAACGGTATTTCTATATGAACAAATATGAATGTTTTTAACAGGAAATTAACAAGCTCAGGAAGCTTATTTAATTCCGTAAAACGGATTATTAAATTCTGCACCCCAAAGCCCAACTGTCATATTGCCTCACAATTAACAAACTCAATTTTCAGGATTTCGATTCAAACAATTTTCTTTCTTAACATGGTTTTAGTTAGTGTAAAAAAAGGAATCGGAAAATTGGTCAATCATAATTTTTGTAGTTTTAAGCTGGGGAGGAATCTCAAAATGAAAATGTTAGCAGCTTTTATTTAGCCGAGTATGCCTATGGGGCATCATTCGCAGACGACGCCACTGAAAGTTATAGGGGGTTCTTTTCAGGGGTTTTTAACTTTTTATGGGGATTATCGCTCTTGAGTGGGGGGGAGAGATGTTCCGTAGCGTTTTTGTAATCATGAATCAGTTACAAATATAAATAACAGTTCCAATATGAAGTAATCCTATATGAAGTGTTGTGGTAATTGGATAGCCATAATTTTGCGCCGACTTCTAAAGCTATTTTTAAAAATTGTAAGTTGTAAAAGGATGATTTTTTTTTTTTTTCTTTTTAGCGCGATTTTTAATCTGAAGTCGGTTCTATATTTTCCCCAAAAATTATTTTATTCCTTCTTAAGATAAAGTATGGGATGTGAAAATTTCTTGCCAGTCGGCAATTGAAGAAATAATAATCCAAAGATCCCTCCTAACGACTGATGCGAATATTTCTTCGAAGAAAGTTAAATCTGAAAATGCGAAGCGTATTATCCGTGAATTGCTAATGGCCTGATTCAGGAATTGATTGGTTTGTTTTCGTTTAGAACTGGAGAAGTGCGAAATATAATGCTCCTCCAAACGTCCAATCCTATTCCAGATTTATTGCGATTCATTTGTAAATGCTCCTTCATTGTATGGGTTTTAGTAAGACTACTGGTTTATGGATAAAATGATTCTATGGTTTTTTTTTACCATTTTTGTTTCACAAAATAATGATTGTAAACCCTATATAAGTTGACCGCCTAAATATTACTATAATATTTATCTATTTATTTATTTAAGAAAAGGTAAAAAGTATCTAAAATATCTTTTCCAGGTAATTTTTTATGCTATAATGTTATACCAACATTTGTCTTCATGGACGAAACGCTTTCTTGCTTAAACGTATGGGGAAAATATTATGATCATTCTTTTTATCCTTAATAAAATTCTCTTTTGTTCTATCTGATATAGCCACTTTGAATAATTATGTATTTCTAGACAATCTTTACTATAAAATAAGTAACTTACATATTTAATAAGATATCTATCTTTATTTGAACTTTATTTGTTCTTTAGTTTTACAGCTGTATGACACAATCTAAGCACAATTCAGGTTTCTTTAATGACATTCCAGATAAATGTGAAATAAAATGGCTAGTTACCATTTTAAAATAACATTAATGCATCAAGCGAAACTTAAAGTTTTAACTAGTTGGAAAGGAATTAATGAATAGTGTGAGAATGACAAAATTAAAAATATTTCCCCACCCTCTATAAGTTGGCTATCTGTTTAAGTTGACCACTAAAGAGCTGCACCGCAAGTGGTCAATTTACACAGGTTTTACTGTACTACACATTAAATTTAAAAGTAAAGCTACATTAAAATCGCGCCTTTCTGCGAAAAGTAGACCAGCTGTCAATTTTCTCTTACTGCTGCGCTTTTTTACACGGTTTTACTTAACTAGATTTGTCAAGGAAGTTTGTTACGCTATTTTCGACCACTATTACTGCATAAATGACCTCCAAACTTTGCACACAAGCTTGTCTTCGATGACAATACTATATTCCATCCATATTATAATTTATTGTAACGTGAAAAATTTAAAAAAAAAAAAAACAATTATTACAGGGTTCGTTGATTTAAATCAGATTGATTTAAATCATGATTTAAATCGCGATTTAAATCAAGTGATTTTTTTAAAAAAAAATCATTGATTTAAATCAAGTGATTTAAAAAAAAAATCGTTGATTTAAATCAAGTGATTTTTTTTTTCAAAAAAAAATCATTGATCTTACAATGTTATAAAGTGTTGTAAAAATGAAATTTGTTGCAATTTATACCACTGTTTCAAACAAAACTTCTTAGGTCTATCTGTCTGTGTGCATAACATATTTCATAAGTTTAGAACTAATCTTTTTTTTTTTTAATTTTACAATATTACTCTTATTCTTCAAGCATCTTAACAGCAAAGTATAATTCATTCAATCATTCAAATTAGAATTCATAATAATCAAGAATCATTCAATGTTTTTTATCTTAAAAATAGTACTTTAGATCAATTTAATAAATGCATACAAATAAATAATTCAGAATGATAGTGTTTAAAACAACAATTGTTAGAATTTAGAATATGTATCCTTAAAGTTTCATCCATGTCCTTTAATAGCTTAAGGCTTTTACCTTCTAAAATATTTTTTTAACATGGGAGTTTTGAATAAAGATATTTGATTAAAACGAAAAGTTTCAGTTTTTAGTTATGGTGTGAGCATATGATTTTACTAAATGGGTAAAAATATTTCAGGCTTTTTCATTTATAAAATAGAAAAAATGATTTTAAAGTACACTCAATGTAAGAATTAAATACACACAATCGTTACTTTTTTTCAGTTTCAACAGCAAAATAATTCCGATTAGTGTTTGCATTTGAGTCACGCATTTGTATCAAAATTTGTTTATTATTATTGTTAAAAAATATTTATTGCTGTGAAAGTAGCTTAAAGTGTGTTTTTGCATAATGATTAACATGCCACATTGTTTCTATGAATGTAACATAATCAATATAGAAAATATTTAAGGTCTTTTTTAAAAAAATCAAAAAAATCCGATTTAAATCAAAAAAATCTGATTTAAATAAAAAAAACCACGAACCCTGAATTATTATGTCTCTGAGAAAATTATCAGAATTATTATTTGCCGAATGGCAACGATAACTTTGTTTGGATAATGCAACGATGCTATTTAACTAGATTTGCCACGGAAGTTTGTTACGCTATTTTCGACCACTCTTACTGCATAAATGATCTCCAAACTTTGCACACAAGGTTGTCTTCGATGACAATACTATATTCCATCCATATTATAATTTATTGTAACGTGAAAAATTAAAAAAAAAAAAAAAAAAAACAATTATTATGTCTCTGAGGAAATGATTAGAATTATTATTTGTCGAATGGCAACGATAGCTTTGTTTAGATAATGCAACGATGCTATTTAACTTGATTTGCCACGGAAGTTTGTTACGCGATTTTCGACCACTGAAGTTTAGTTTTTTTTAATAAAACCGTGTAAATTAAAACATTTTTTTTTTTTTTTTGAGATTTAACTAAACATGTTATTTTAGAGTCAACAAAAACTGCGCCCGATCAACAAAATGCATAAAAAGTATTGAATTTTTGCTTAAAATCCTTCATTTATTCTTTCAAAATGCATTAAGGCACTAACGAAAATAAAATCATTTCCGAAATTTCAAATGCAAATTTGAAATGCTTTAAGCTTGCTCTCTCTTGCTCTTCATTATCCAGTTTTTAATGTTCGCGGTTATGCAAATCAATATTATTGGCAGAGAGAAATGTACGATATTGTTTCTTGTTTTCCAACTCTCACCTCCCACGCCTGACCAAAATTGATTTTTGTAAATGCGTTCTCCGAACAGAAACGTGGTGAAAGGATAAATATGAGGATTGAAGCGTGAAGAATTTGCCGAGTTTTATGCAGATTTTTGTGACATTTTAAGAATTGGCATTCAGTGTGCGCGCGTGGGAGCGAGCGCATTACAAATGCAATAACGAAAGTGAAATGGAAGATTTATTATGGAGAGATTAGTTTCCTATCTGTGAGAAGCATTTAAAATATGAATAATTCATTGTTTAAATGTACTTAGTTTCTGGATATTTACAGTCAAGTAAAATAAATAATGAATGGAGGCTTCAAGCATCGTCATTGGTCACGTGGCAGCGATTAAAGCAATGTAAACAAAGTAAGCCGTAGCATCGTTTTACTTCGAGTTCGACAAATCTATTTAAAAACTAGGCCTAAATAAAGTTCTTCTACATTACACAAAATGAACACTCAATAAAACACTATAACTATTGTAATCATTAAATTAAATGTAAATACTGGGTTATAATCAGAAAAAGCTGTGAAAATAGTTTAATTAATTTTAAGATAACTCATTTTGCTTAGTGTACTCTATGTAGAACTCAATTGAAAATCTTAGTAAAGAAAGAGCGGATATCACGTGACAACGGTGATCGTTCATGAGTCCCTCTAGCTGTGAATTGCCTCCATTGAAAGAAATAGTTTAAAATTAAATAAGTAAAATTCAGTGATCTGGAGTTGAGCGGAACGCAGGAGCGAGAAGCATTGGAGCTAGGAGATATTTCTCGAAACTGGAGCGGAGCAGAAGAATTTTTTGTGCTCCAATGCTCCATTATTTTTTTAGACTACTTTTCCGTAAAAATGATAATGAAAGAAAGCTTAATGTATTGTAAAAAATATGTGTTAAAAATGAGTTAAGTAATTAAATAAATATTGAAAATTTGAAAGTAGGGTTTTGAGATGGGAAAAATGTGTGTCTGTTGGTCTGTCTGTCCCCACTAACAACTTTTGAAGAAATTGTCCGATTCGATAGATTTTTTTTTTTTTTTTGAAAATTCGAAGAGGACATCTCATTTCTATATTTTAATTTTTAATTTAAACAATTTTTTTCAATTTTGTTAAAAAACTCTTAACGTTAGCGCCTATGGACAAAAAAGAAGGAAATTATGTAAACTCTAGGCATAAGATCCAAGCTCCTATGTACAAGCGTATTGGAAGTGTACAAGCGTATTGGAAGGAGCCCTAGGAGTGAAATTTCTTTTGAGTTGAACAATTTTTTTTTCATTTTTGAACTGTTCAAAAAAATTACATCAGCGCCTACAGGAAAATTTCAATCGTATATAAATTCTGATCCAACAGACGGAGCAAACTTTATCGGAAAGATGTTATGACGTAGAGCATGTATAGGAATGGAGCTGGAACTGCGCTCCTTGGTAAAAATATAAAATTTTTATATTTTTACCAATCACATTTAATTTTTATAAATATAAATGTGATAAAGATGAGGGATTTTTTAACTAAAAATTTTATGAATCTAAATATGGTAAAGATAAAGAATTTTCATATGAATAAAAAAAAAGTACCAGGGATCTTCAGCTTCTCTGCAAAAATATAAAAGCAAAATATTTGAGGGTAGTTATTGGCGGTTTTCATTTGTCTCTCTTTTTTGGCTTAGTCAATTTTTATGACCCCGTATTAACTTTTTAGGGAATTGTGTGATTATAATTATTCATATATTTATTTTCCTATATACTTATGTCGACAGGGTGGCGTAGTGGTAAGGCGCAGGTTCAAACCTGACCCAAGTGGGTGGATTTTCAAGATGCAGAAAATCGTCTGCGCCCATGTCGTAAGATGATGCGGCATGTTAAAGATCCCTTGAGTATCCGTTTGGCATGGATACTCTCAGATAAATTAAAATTCCTAGTGCCGTTTGCATCAACGAGAGCTCAGGTGCCGCCATCTAGAGGGAAACTGAGCGTCACAAAAATTGAGGCAATGGTACCACACTCATTGTGGTGCCGCTGAAAAAGTTGGTACCAATCTCTGGGAACTCACTAGGTTTGTAATGGTTGAGGACCAATATTGCAGCCCCCATTGGAAAAAAACCCTATTTATTATTATTACAATTATTATTTAATAATTGATGTCTACCTGTCTCTATTTCTTTTGGCTTTGTCAATTTTTTTCCTTGTACTAACTTTTTAGGGAATCCGGTGCTTATTCTTATGCCCTTATTTAACTTTTAGTAATTATAGGATTATTATTATTGCCGAAATTTCTGATCAAAAACAAATTACGATCGGGTTTTGAAAAGTTAGAAGAGGGAAACGAGAGTAATAATGATAATAATAATAATCGCGTCTGTAGATGAATTCCGATTGTTTAATGAGCAAAAATGCTAAATTGTTGCTATAAAAATTCGAAAAGAACCTTAAGAGTATTGTTGAAGAGAAAATACGATAGAACATCACGTATTTTGTTATGTTAAAACGAAAAAACATAAAATCTCCACATTTTGCCTACAAGCCATTAAAACAGGATATCGTAAGTGTATTGAAGTGCAAAGCAATCTTTACTGTCTATTTGCTTTTCGAATTAAGTGTACCTAGCAAATACTTATTTCATTTTATTACTTTTTTAGAACGTTTTCTTCAGGAGCAGTCGTCAAAGTTGCAACCGGTACTTAGAGAGACCTAAATATCCCGGCATGCTCCTCAAGAATTTTCTTTTTTAAATTAGGGCGAAAAAAACTTCTTTTATATGTCGGTCTTGAGCGAACAGCTGCGGGTACAGTTAAGCTACAAAGTCTGGTATAACTTTTAGCTCAGCTGCCGTGCATTCGTGGTATGCCAACAGATATGATTCATTGATAGAGCGAGAAAACAGGTATTGCAACAAAACGAGGTCTTTTCTAAAAATTAGCTTTTAGCGAGGTAACAAGGGGTGTTTTTTAATAAAAGAAAAATATCTATTTCACATGATGACTTTGTTCAAGTATGAACAAACAAAGATTTCGTTGATGAGGTGTTGACACAATATATAAACGACAGCATATTGAAGTACTGTATTTTCTCGAAAGCCGCGACTACCAGTCGGGAACGATTCCATTTGTCGTAGGGGTGATACGCCGAGACCAGTTTTGGAAGTTTTAGTTTAGCCAACTATTTTTATTTTTTATTTTTCTCGACGATGAATCATTTTATTTCGCCTTTGAATATTTAGCACAAAAAAAGAAATAGAACGCAGCTAGTTTGTTATTCTTCGTAAAAACTAAACATATCCTCATCTTTATTTCTTCTATTACCCTTATTTCGATGGAATTAAAGCAGTCCTGACGCATGCGTAAAACGAAAGAAGGTTTCGGTTTAGGAAAACAGACGGCTGACGTCGATGGCTTAATTTTGTACATATCTATAGAACAAAATAAATAAATATATTAAAGCAGACGACATCTAAATAAAATTAAAATTCATATTTTTTTTACGATCGTCTGCTACTAAATAAAAGTTAAAATATGAAGAGAAAGTTTCTATGTTTATGGAAGAAATGTTTTTTTTTTGCAGCGCTTCTGCGAAGATATAATAGTATATTGTATACCTGAATATGTGGAATAAGCCTATGAAAACCTGTATGGTGGTAAATGAATTTATTCTATATAAAAATAATCTAGCACTTTTGTACTTTTCTATATTTTATCTATTTTTCACATACTGAGTAAGAATTATGGTTGCTATATCATAAAATCGTTGGTCAACTTCAGTTTCACTTAGCGATTTTTTCATCGTTGTTCTACTAGCTCTATACAATTTCAGAGAAAATAATAGCTATTAGGGTAGTCAAGAACTATACGAGCCTACTTTCCCGTATACACCAATATAAAAATGATAATCTCTCTCTCTCTCTTCCGCATTTAGCTTTAGTTATTAATAGTCTTAAATATACCTCAACGGTTTATACATATCCCTTCACCATGTATTCATTCATTCTTTCACTCAATCATTGATTCATTCATTCATTCGGAAATATTCTTAAAAGTCCAGATCAAAAGTTTCGGGGGAAAATAGGCTCTTCAGTTCTGGGTGAACTTCGTACCTTTGCATGTTCTACGTCACAACCCCTTATCGATAAAGTTTGTTCCAGGCAAACCCGTCTATTAAAGCAGGATTTATATAGGACTGAAATTTCCCGTAGGCACTAATGTTAATTTTTTTTTTTTTTTTTTGAACTGTTCAAAATTGAGAAAAATTGTTCAAATCAAAAAATATTTACCGTCGAGAGCTTCTCCGAACAAGCTTGTTCAAGGAAACTTGGATTCTATAGCCAAAGTTTTAAAAAATTGCTTCGTATTTTCACGTGGGAAATATTTTTCAAATCAAAAAGTAAAGAATGGAAATGAGATTACCTCTCTGAGATCTTTTTCGAATGCAAATAGAAAGTTATTCGAAACGGGCAATTACCTCAAAAGTTATCAAGACAGACGCACATTTTTCCCATTTCAAAACGCTACTTTCAAAAATTTTTAATTTTCAATCTTTATTAAATTACTTGGGTTATTTTTGACTTTCCTTTATTTTTAACTATATCTTTAAGATACATTAAGCCTTCTTTAATTTTTTTTAAATTTTTACTTTTACGGGAAACTAGGCTGAAAAGTGGTAACAACAATAGTGGTAAATATGAGTGAATGAACACAACTTTTCTCAGTCCATAAACATGGAAGAGTTTTATTCTAATCATAATTCAGGTGTCAGATCGCTTGAAATGGCACGAAAGGAAACGACTGTTGCCATTCCACGTCGCAAAAATCTTTTGAAACTTTTTTTTTTATTACAAACTGTTATAAAAGAGACATATAAAAGTATAGTAAAGATATTTATAGTGCAGATATAAATCCTTATAGATCCTATATTATATGGATCCTATATTATATAGATCCTTTGTAAAAAAAATTATTTTTACAAAAAGTCTTTATCTTTAGCACGTTTAGATTCATAAAAAAATTTATTTTAAAAAATTCTTTATCTTCACCATATTTAGATTCATAAAAATTTTTCTTTTTAAAAATTCTTTATCTTTACCGTATTTATATCTCTTTCCTTCCCTATAAAGAAGATAACTTCGAATTTTTTCTGTTAACACAAAGTTTACGTTAAAAAGACAGAGTTCTCAATTCTAAAATGCAGCTAATTTCTCTGTCAAGCCGTTTTGGACATTTTCAAATTTATTTTTTGGAAAAGTGAATTATTTGAATGAACTGGCAACACTTCCGTGAACGTCAAAAACCGATTATAAAATTATACTTACCATTCCCGGCAGGCACATGACCGATTGCTCGCCCACCAGTTTCTCCACGAAGTCCATATCGTGACGAAAGCCTGAGAAATAATTTACGTCCACACCCACCTGTGTGGAAATAAGGATATTCGATCAACATTTTTGTCATTCTAAAGAATGCTTTCATGCAAAGATATGAAGCAGTGATTGTGCACATATTATAAAATATTTATTGAGAAAATGAAGAGAAAGAAAGGAAAAAACACATTAGGGTTGCCACAAAACGGATTTCGCGTGCTGCGCGGCAGGCTTCCAGATTTGGCGAAAAATCATGGGTTACCGTATGGTAAATTTTTGTCGAAAAATTCATTGCATAACAGTTTGCAATTGTATTTGAGTGAAGCGTTTATCCTGTTTTTTAAGGCAACGGTGGGCCTTCAAATAAAATATTTTTATTTGTTAATGCTATACTTTGAAAAGTTATGTACATCCATTCAAGGTAACGTTGAGCCATGGGTGGTAACTTTGAACCACGTTATATTTTTTAGTATGTTTGATTTTAAAAAAAGAAACTAGAAGATCCAGTGCTGCACTCAGCTAAATAGCTTATAAAATCAGTTTTCTACTCTTAATTTTTAAATTAAGCGAAATATGCTAAAAATTGTGACGTGGTTCAAAGTTAATCCAAATGGTTCTAAGTGACTGAATGACTGTACATAAATTTTTGTACTCCAATGCTTCATTTTTTTTTTGTTTTTGTTTTTTAAGCCTAGTTTCACGTAACAGTTAAAAAAAAAGAAGGAAGGAAGGTTAAATGTATCGTAAAAATATAGGACGATACTTGCAAATCACTAATTGTACTTGCAAATCACTCAATGGATGTATCGAATATTCTTTAAAAAAATTAAAATTGCATTTAAAAATGTTAAGAAATTATACATTTTTAATTAAATTTTAAAACGTTCCTTGCGTTATAATTTTTGATTTTTTTTTACTCAAGTTGTTATATAATGAAGAAATGGAACATGATAAACACATTTCCGCATTCATTTAAGAATATGTTGGTACATTTTTCAAATATAATGTATTTTGCTAGTTACCACAAATTTTTTGAGCCATTATTAATATTTTAAAATTACTTAATGTATTCCAATCACATAATAGATGCCGAACTTTGTTAACTATTTAAAAGCTAGTAAATAACTAATTTTCAGCCTTATCCGAAGAAAAATTAAATAGCAAGGAACATTTTGAAATTTCAAGAAATAGAAAAACTTAGTTTCGTAAAAAATTCATTTTTAATGGCCATTTGTGCTCGAATCATGCCCACTTTCAAACTTAAACCCTTAAAAGCAGCTCAAATTTATTTATAAATCAATTTTTTGTCACAATTAAAAATAGGTGCACTGCAACAAAAATATGCTTGTGGGAAAAAAATCAATCATTTTTTTGAAAAGTAAAGTATGTCCCCGCATTAGTGTGGTGTAATAGAAGCAGGGCTCGAAAAATCCTTAAAATTTTACATACCCTGTCGGGCATGCTCGTATAAAAAATTACATGCCCGAACAAAATTTTACATGTGAAATTATTTTATTGCACATTAATAAAACATTTGAGTTTGTCTAATAGCATTAATCATACAAAAAAAAAATTAAATTAACAGCTTTATATCTGAATCAAGAATTATTTTAACGTTAATCTAAATCATAAAAGATTAAATTACCAACAAAATATTACGTAATAAGTAGTTATAAGTCGAAATTTAAATTGTATTACCAATTTTATTGTTCATATGCATGTCCGTTAACATGTCAATATTGAGCTCCGGTAAGGATGCGGTGATTTTTCAATAAAATACGAAATAATAAAGTTTTGGAAATAAATATTTGATCAAAAAATACGAGTAAAGGATTCATGTCCAGAAATATTTGATCAAAAAAGAACATGCCCTACGGGCATGTACGACCCGATCTTAATTTTTACATGCCCCGGACATGTCGGCCAATATAATTTTCGAGGCCAGAATAGAAGTAAAATATTGTTGTCAATAAAATTAAGCTTTATTAACAAACGCGAAGAAAATGAAGGCATTTATGCAGTGTACAGAAAACGGGTTTCACTGCATTGATACTGCTTCAGCAGAGAAACGACATTTACAGAAATCCTTTATTTTTGTTGAGAATTAACATAAGGGTATAATAGCACTAAAATATGAATCAATGTCAATGAAATGAAGCCTTATTAACGGGTCTCTTCAACTGTACTATTTTAATTGCGATTGTTTGCATATTTTATTTTCTAATTTTATTAGAATAATACAATGATTCATTGCCCTATGCGTAACATTTCACAGCTAAATTTTGTGGTATTTATTTATTCATTTATTTTTAACTATAAAAATAATAATGAAATTTTTTTCAGATATTTTAATTACTTTTTTTGCTTGTTAAGGGGGAAATACATGTAAAATGGCGTATTAAGAGTAATTTTCATGAATTTTTTTAACGTATAAATAATAAACATATTTTATTTATTGAGATTATTTTATAGATAAATTGAAGAACATTTACTGAAATTTTCAAACGTTTTTCTTGAAAAATTCCGGAGATATCGGCTGTTGCACACTGTAAGGCGCCACCTGGGTCGGCAGTTTGCGTACATCCTGGAGGTCACAATTTTTATCTGAAATCATTTTTTTTAAATCTACTTTTTCTATAAGTGTCTCTTCTAGTTGAACTAAAATCATCATAAAAAGTTGAAAATTTCAATTTTTTTTATAATGGGAAAATTAAGTACGATTTTTGACAGTGTTTTCGTTCTCTTTTTTACAATAAAAAAAGTAAAAATAAAGATATGCTGATGATTCTAATTCAACTAGAGCGTATATATATAAAGAAAATGTGTGCTAAATTTGATAAGGATTGATCAAAAACTCTCCGAGCTAGAGTACGCAAATTCGAAAAAAGTAGTTTCGAGAAAAACGCGTTTGAAAATAAAAAGAGTGGCGTTGATGGTAAATTTAAGGCAATAATGAATCAATTTTTGTATACTTATAGATACTAATACTTATAGAAATTTGTATTCGAGGTCTAAATTGTTAAAATAAATAAAAGGACATCTGCTAAGGTTCCCTAATACCCTTCAGGTCCTTCATGAGGGACTACTTGCTCAACTGCTCCAAAAGGGGCGTTTGCTAAAATGCGTTATAACTTTTAAACGACTTGGAATTTTGCTTTGAAAATTTCAGGGTATATTATTGTAGTACTCCCATTCTCTTACAAGGATTGGTCCGAGAAACAGCAAGTGAATTTTAACCATTTAATCAAGAAACTAACATATTTTACAGCTATGTAAAGAAAATAATTATAACATCGAGAGAGCACTGCTTATCCATTCTCTCCGAAAAACAACTAACTCAATTCAGCTCAAGTCAACTGACTGCACTGGAACACAACTTGTAACGCCTTTTATGCAAGCTCCGTTGCCAATCGGCAAAAATCTATTTCAGTTCAGTAACGATTGTAGTTCAGTTCCATATGTAAATCAGTTTAACTGTTCACCAACGGCTGTGTAGATCCCACAGTTCGGCCATCCGACAATGGAGCTGTCCTCAGATCCTGAAACACATTAAAAAAAACACAAAAACAAGCAAAAAAAAAACGAATAACACGCAAATGTGCGTGCTTTCCATAAATTCGAATCACTGTGATTCTGTCCATTTCTTCATATATTCGGCACAGGTTGTAGTACATTGTGGTCCATCGTGATAATCATCTTTAGCTACATCAAAAGTGTCTCCTCCTTTTAACTTTGTAATCTTGTATGGTCCAAAAAATTTAGCTTTTAATTTTAAGTTCGGACCAAATTGGGTTCTCTTTATTGCAACCAAGTCTCCAACCGTGTAAGGTCTAGCTGCCCTCCGCCGCAGATTATACACTTTTTTATTTTCTTGTTGAATTTTGAGAATTTGCGCTTTCGCATGTTTCCTCAAATTGTCTCGCTGAGCCTCAAACTGATTTTTAAATTCGCGTTCAATCATTTCTTTTAACTTATCAGTACCTTTGAGGTTCGTTTTGGTCCCAAATAACAGCTCGAATGGGGTTGTATCTATGCTGCGGTGGTAGGTGGAGTTCAATGTTAGTTGTAACTCTTTAGTGTGTTTATACCACTGGGAGGGATTCTCAATAGATAATTTTGCAAGAACCGATATTATGACTTGATTTATGCGTTCCACTTGTCCGTTAGCTCTTGGCAAGCCGGTTGTAATAGTATGATGTGTAATTTCCTCCTTAGCACAATATTCGGCGAACTCGTTAGAAGTGAACGCAGTACCTCTGTCAGTAATAATTTGAAAAGGGCTTCCGAAGATCGCTTTTTGATCGTCTAATTTTCTTATCACCTCCGCTGAGGTTGTTGATTTTGTGGGATAAATCCACACAAATTTAGTGAAAGCGTCAATTATTACCAAAATATGATTGTAGTTTTTATTTGTGCTTTCAAGGGGTCCTAGATGGTCTACATGATAGGTATGAAGCGGTATATCGTCTTTATATCGCGGGTGTAAAAATCCTTCCCTTTTCCCTCGTTTACGGTTAATAAGTATACATTGGACGCAATTAGAAATTATTTTCTCTATTTTATCTGTAAGCTTGGGTATGTGATAGTATTCCGAAATATGTTTTTCCGTATGTTTGACACCTGTGTGCCCTTTTTCGTGAGCGTCCTTTATGATCTCTGTTTGCATATCATTTGGTACAACTAGTAATTCTCGACCGTTTACAAATTTAAAGAATTCCGTTTCTGTTACAGTAATCTTCGTAATCATCGATAGCTAATAATTTCTTTATTGCTTCTATTTCGTTATCATTTTCCTGCGCAAGCTTAATTTTGGGTAATATATTTTCAATTGAGACGCACATCACATCAATAGGAGATCGGCTTAGTGCATCTACGTGAGGCATTTTAATTCCGGGACGATGCTCAATTACATAGTCAAATTCCTGCAACAATAATGCCCAACGCGCTACACGGGTTGATAGGTCTCGTTTTTCCATAGTTTTCTGGAATGCGGAACAATCAGTTACAATTTTAAAATTTATTCCCAGTAAATACACACGAAATTTCTTTAAGGCTTCTATTACGGCTAGGATTTCCAATTCATAACTAGAATATTTTTTCTCAGCGTCTGTAGTTTTTCTACTCATAAAATAAACTGGGTGAAAATGTTTTTCGTCGGGAGGTTTTTGCAACAAAATTGCTCCATATCCCTCTATACTAGCATCAGTATGTAATTCGGTCTCAAAAGCTGGATTGTAAATAGAGAGTACGGGTTTCTCAGCTAACAATGATTTTAAGCGCACAAACGCATTTCTTTCTTCATCTCCGAAAGTGAATTTCTTTTCCTTTTTAAGTAGATCGCTTAACGGCTTAGCAATTATTGAATAAAGAGGCACGAATTTACGGAAATACCCGGTAAGACCTAAATAGCTCTGAACTTGTTTTGTGCTTTTAGATTCAGGGAAATTTAGTACTGCTTGGGTTTTTAAAGTTGAGGGGTAAATTTTACCTTCTTCTATAAAATGACCTAGAAATTCAATACGCTTCTTTAGAAATTGCGACTTTTTAAAATTTATTTCTAATCCATATTCGCTAGCCAGATCTAACACCATTTTAAGTCTGCTTATTCCTTCTTCCATGGACACCGACAAAATAATAACGTCATCCATGTAGGGTAGTACTATACCATCGTTAACTAGGGGTCTAAAAATTGTGTTTATGAATCGCTGAAATACTGCAGGCGAATTGCACAATCCGAACGGCACCTTTCTAAACTGATATTGACCTTCATGAGTTACAAAAGCGGTATACTTTTTACTTTCTTCTTCTACATCGACATGAAAAAATCCGTTACGCAAGTCAATTGTGCTAAACACTCGAGCTCCCTGTAATCTATCTAGTATGTCTTCAATTAGCGGAAGGGGGAATCTATCCTTCACGATAACTTTATTTAATTTCCTGTAGTCAATGCATACTCTAGGCGTGCCGTCTTTTTTTTTAACTATAACTACTGGACTACAATATTCAGAGGAACTATTTTCAATTATTCCCGATTTTAACCATTCGGTCACCTGGGCCTCAACAATTTTTTTCTCTACGAAGGGTAATCTTCGCGGTTGATGGGATACTGGTTCATCATTTTTGAGACATATTTTCAGCTGAATATTCGTAGATCTGATTTTTCGCGGTTCGTAACTAGAAACTAAATGTTGTACTTCGTTTTTAATTTGATTTGGAACACTCGGATCAATGTTAATTTCGCTTTCGCTATAAGTTAAATCAACAGGTAAAATTTTAAGCAAATTTATTTCTTCCGCTTCAGAGTTCCTATTTTTTATTGCTATTCCCTTTTCGTTTATAGTTGTTTCTCCTTGCATCAGTACATTTAGTCCTATTATTGCTTCATTAGACATCACCTCGTCGTCCACCACATATACATCAGCTACGCATCTAAACGCGTCGATTTCTATGTTACTTTTGAAGCAACCCAAGGGTTTAACTCGACATCCGCCGAACCCGCCCAAAGTTGAGTTCAAAGGGTTAAGTTTCTCAATATTTAATTTATCAAAAATGTTCTTCTTAATAAGTGTAACTTGACTACCTGTATCTATTAATGAATTTACGCTTAAGTCATTAAATTTGCTGGGGACTTTCATTTGGGAATTTTTACTCATAATTACGTTAGACACTTCTGCTATAGGGTATTTTTTAGGGCATTCGATAGCTTTATGTCCGAAAAGGGAACAATGGAAACACCTATTTCCCTTATCTCTATCCGGACAGTACCTAGCTATGTGTGTTTTTCCGCCACAACTATAACAATTAACATCTCTCCTATTACGTTTACTTTGATACGACTGCTCATTACTTGAAATCTTGTCATTTTTTGTTTTACTTCTATTTACATAATTAGCTTTATTCTCATAATTAACTTTCAATCTATCATTTTTAAATTCTGACTTATTGTATCGGAAATTTTTGTTTTTATTTTCATCCGACCTCATTTGCTCATACGCTTTAAGTCTGCATCTAAATTCAATTAAATTATCACAACCATATAAGGATGCTTTTTTATATATATCATCACGAATACCATTTATAATATATATAATTAGAGCAGCATCTTCTACTTTGGCTCTGTTCGCCAATTTTTTCATACACAAAAAATATTCTTCTACAGATTCATCATACCCTATCTTCCTCTCAGCTAACATTTCATGAATGTCAGCTGAATTTGAAACATCTCCAAATTCACCTAACATTAATTGTTTAAATTTTGCATAGGTATATATTCTTAATTCACTTTCTAAAAAGAGCTTGGCTCTTCCTTGCATACTACGTTTAGCATAAATTATTTTTTGCATTTCACTTAAATTTAATAAGGAAGCGGTATCTTCAAAAATTTCAAGCCAGTTTTCTAGACTCTCTGAACTGGTACCACTGAACGGCACAACAAAACTTTCAAAATCGGAGAATGAGGCAGATGATTTTATATAATATTCACTAGTGGCTGGTATTTGCGCGATCTGTCTATTCTCACCGGAATCACTTCCCCTCTCAGAATCTTCGTCCTCATCTTCAGTCAAATCACTTTCACTCTCAACCATAATATTATTTTGCAATACATTTAAATCATTTAGTGAACAAACTATTCGGGTGACTAACTCGAGAGTCGACCCTTCATTTGAAATTTGTAATACATTCGCGATTGTAATTAATTCGTTTAATGAAAAATTAGTTTTAACTTTTTCTACTTTTTCCTTAAATTCTTTACCTTCTGTTTGAAAAGCAAAGCCAGAAAATTTTCTTAATTTATCGCGACTTTTTCTATCAAACGCGTCCTCAAAAATTAATTTATATAGCAGCTTAATACTGCTTGTGTTATGCGATTTGAGAGCAGCAGCCATTTCACCAATGTCAATTAACAACATGGTTAATTAATAAGGTTGGGACTCACCTAAGAAATTGAAAGAATATCTTCTATATTTATTCTTCAACACCGTAGATTTTCGGTCGTAGCTTTCACGGAAAATCCTTTAAATTCCTCACAGTAGATTTTCGTTGGTAGGTTTCACAGAAAAGTCTTTAATTTACTCTTCAAAACAGAATTTAACTTCAGCTCTTTCTTCACAAATTAGCTTCGTCTTCAGGTCAGATATAATGAAAATAATCTTCTTAGAATTAGAAAAATCTTCTCTAATATTCTTCACAAAAAAATATAAAGTACTTGACTTCAACTTCGTTTAATTCTTCTAAATAAATTTCTTCTATTCTTCGTAAAAATTATTTCTTCTCGATTAATTTCTTCTTCTATACTTCTTAAAAAAAATCCTTCTTCTAGATAAAGCACTTTTGATATCCTCAGAAAAGTATCTTCTTTATAGCTCTTCTGGATTCGTCACAAAAGTAACTTCTTCTAAAACGAATAACTTCTTCTAAAAAAAACATCTTCAAAGTATTCTCAGAAAATTCTGCCGCCATCCCGACTGACCGCCATACTTCTATTGCTGTTGTAGGCTTGTTAGTCCCAATCCGACTTCTGAATTTGTAGTACTCCCATTCTCTTACAAGGATTGGTCCGAGAAACAGCAAGTGAATTTTAACCATTTAATCAAGAAACTAACATATTTTACAGCTATGTACAGAAAATAATTATAACATCGAGAGAGCACTGCTTATCCATTCTCTCCGAAAAACAACTAACTCAATTCAGCTCAAGTCAACTGACTGCACTGGAACACAACTTGTAACGCCTTTTATGCAAGCTCCGTTGCCAATCGGCAAAAATCTATTTCAGTTCAGTAACGATTGTAGTTCAGTTCCATATGTAAATCAGTTTAACTGTTCACCAACGGCTGTGTAGATCCCACATTATTGAATAGTTGTTGAATCGATTTATGAAGAACTATTTTTTTTAATTTTTTGAGACCTTTACACGTATTTCTCCCCTTAAGTGACAATAGAAATTTTCTACTAAATGAGTCTAATAGTTTTTTATTTAAAAAATATTAACATTTTGTCATGTGCGGCAATTACAAAAAAATTTCTAATGGTACCAAAGTGCTTGTTTACTTTTCTACAAACTTATGAAACTTTCAGAATTAAATTTTATTAACTGATACATCCATATATATATTTCACTTAACGTGGACCAGTTATGATTAAATTTTTCGAAACGTTACTATACTGACATCATGCAAAAAAAAAAAAAAAAAAAAACTATGGATAACGATATTTAAAAATTTGTTTATTGACTAGCATTGAAAAAGTAACATTATAATTATTTGTATTTATTATTGTAACTTAAGAACTTTAACAAATTTATTTCTATATCTTAAAAAGTATATTTATATTTATAACTCAATTTGAATTTAAAATTCTTTGGAGTGGCAACACCTTTGATCATAGGCGTAACTAGGGTTGGGGAAAGGGGGGGGTCACACTAAAAATGTACAGACTAAACACCAATAAGCAGTGCAAAAGAGTTCAAAATTTACTAGTCATAAAGACTTGTCATTACAGATATACTCCGTGTTTATTTCAGGCATCTCTAGGGGGGGTACCCCCTCGGAGCAAGTCAACTCCGCCCCCCCCCCCCGGGCGAAAAATATCGGATCACAGTTTTTAAAAAAAGAAAGAAAAGAGAAATTACGCTTTTAAGACACTTTACTTTCAGAAACACTTTCGGGGGAAGGACATCGAATAATATCACGAGCGACACCAAAAGTAACCTAAAAGGTATTAAGACATTCTTTTGAAAAAAATTGCCGGGGACAGAGTAACCAAACTCCTTTCTGTTTCCTCTAATATCACCAAAGAATCCCGAAATTGCATTGACAAGAAAGATTTCAAAAAGTTTCCAGGGGAGAGCCCTTGAATCCTCGCCTATGGTTTTTAACCTACCTCCTGTCCGGATACCTTGCTGAATACGCTGCCCTTCCTTAACATGTCCCCCTTCCCCTGGAGCCAAGGCCGTATCCAGAAATCTTTTTCGGGGGAGCCCAGACTATTAATTTATTTTTTATTTAAAATTCAATAGAAAATTCAATATTTAGCGCTAAGCAATCTTCTAAGTCCAGGTATTCATAATATTAAAACTGGGAAATTGTGGAATTTTAGAGAGAAAAAAATCCAAATTTCCCTACGAAAATACACATCCCCACAATAAATTTCTAAAATTTTTGTTAAATCTATAGCAAAACATACCTCAGAAGTGGAAGCGTCTGAATCAAATTTTCTTTTCTTTTTGGATGACGAACGTATCCATCGCTGGAGTGCAAACATTATTATATATCGAAAATAATTAAAAATTTAGCTAAAATATAAATAATACTTTGATTGTAAATTAAAATGCAGCATTAAATCGTAGCAGTGAGCTTGGAAACGTTGAACGGATGATTTCCAGAGTCGTAATGCAATTAGTGATGGACCGTAAGAAAAAAAAACATTTAAAATATAAGAGATGAGAGAACATCTGTAAATGAGGATGC
Source organism: Octonoba sinensis (assembly GCA_038502835.1). Taxonomy (NCBI): domain Eukaryota; kingdom Metazoa; phylum Arthropoda; class Arachnida; order Araneae; family Uloboridae; genus Octonoba; species Octonoba sinensis. The sequence continues at coordinate 11,966,985 of CM076601.1, read as the reverse complement.
AATGCAAATACAGTTCATCAGTTTTCCAATCGGCCCATCTACAAAAACGATTTTACCAAAATGGGTGTTTGGACAAGAATAAATAAAAACTGCTGTTTTCTTAAGTATCCTTGATAAGCATCCCTTCCTGGCTTGAGGGTTAACCCATTAGGACAATTGTTGGCTAGGGGTCCTTCATTTTCAGACCCCAGCGCCTACAGCACCATTTTATCAGAAAACAAACCTCCATCACAGGAGAATATTTTCCAGGAAACTTGTGCGATTGTGTTCCCAAATTGCTGCCTTTGGGTAAAAAAGACATCAAGAAGGAAAGAAAACCCTCTGGAGTGATTGAAAGGATATCTGTTGTCTGTCTGTGTGTGATATGGTGATTGAAGCCACCTTTCGCTGTAAAATTCCTAAAGGTGATAAGGGGGTTGATTATAACCAGATGAAAAGACCGCTGTAATATGAGCTGCGTACTTTGGTCATGATCACAACACTTCAGAGAGAGGAAATAAAATCATATGCATATGTGTTTATTTTTCTTAGAGAAAAAATAGATATGTGCTTTGCAAGGAGTAGCCAGAATTTTTTTTGTATGCCTAATAAATGTGCCTAAATAACTGAATACCGAATGGGGGATGAACCCCCAAACCCCTGGTTACGCTTATGCGAGCAAAATACCATTTTACAAAAATTTTAACAGGACTTTCGTAAAAAAAAGTTTTTATGCATTTTCATTATTAGTATGTACACATTAAAATCTTAATACAGTAAAACCTTTTCAAGAAGTTTTTAATTTCAATACCAGTTTCATTCCCATCTCCCTAATGTTAAAATAACAATTTTAAAAAGTTTTGATTTTATTTTTTTCCCGCTGAATGACTTTTCATATCAAAAACAATACCAATTTAGAAAGTTTCCGTTTGCTAACTCAAGATCGGAAGGAAAATATTAAAACTTACCTAATTACAGTGCAATAGCGCAAAGAGGAATAAAAAACAATATATACACATAAATATAAAAATATCATTAGAAATATATATATATTAAGTACTTTCATATTGTACGTTAATTGGTATTTTGTAGGAATATTGATAATATAAGTCAGCAGAAGTCACTTAAAATTATGTTTATAATCCTTTAATATTACTGTTATTAAACTGAAAAGGTAAGTTAGGGAAGGAAAATGCTACGCATTTTGATACTAAATGAGTGATGCATGAATCTGAATTTTTGAACTGCAGAAACTGAAGCACATGAATCTCACAGTACATTGGTAAAAAAGAAAAGAAAGACATTGCACATCTGTAACTATTTTGTGATTTTCTTTCAAGGCTATAGATACAAAAGACTATCCCGTTGCGTCTTAACCCCCCCCCCTCCCCAACAAGCTCTCACATCCCCCGGTTTTCTCGGAAGCTTAGTTACCGAAAGCAATAGCCACCCCTCCACCAATTCCGTTGGCTACAACAAGTGCAGACGATTGACACCCCTAAATGACGATTGACAGATGCATCCCCCCTTATCACGTGACTCTCTGTTTTAGTTTCAGTTTCTCAACGAATATGAACTAGCGGTGTACCGTGCTCCGGGCCCCGAGGGTCTTGTCCTTCAACGTCCATCTCCACGATTTTGCCCGAGGAAAGGGATGAGGGGAATTCCACATCTTGTCGCCTATGTTGTTCACACGAAGTAAAAGAAAAAAGGTTTTTCCAAGCCCACAACCCGATTGACTTGACATGATTTCCACCAAGTTGAGGGGAAAAATGAATAAATAACTAAATACCCAATGGGGGGGGGGGGGGGGTTTGAACCCCCAAACCCCCCCCCCCCTGGTTACGCCCTTGCCTTTGATCATATCGAACGATAATCCGCACGTTTATATCTTAGCGATCTTTTCTTAAGCTTTTCGAATTTTAAAGCGGTTTTTTTAAATTTATTTTTTAACTGTTGAGCCCTCAGATCAGCTAGTAAACCTAACTTCTTTAAATACACATCACAATTTTTTTTCAAAATTATCTCAGTAATAAATGAGTTAATTACTTGTAATACGTACGGGACATTCGATGAAAAACAACAAATCTGATAAAATTTTTTAACTGACTTTAATTTAATTAGAAATTCTATTTACAGTGAAACCTGTGTAAGGTGACCACTCGTGGTGCAGAGCTTAAGTGGTCAACTTATAGCGGATGAAGTAGAGGGTGAAGGGCTGATTCTGTTCCTGATAAAAGTGGTCAACTTTACAGGCTTTACTGCATTACTTTTTTTTGCTTCTTGAGTAACATCATTATAAAACTTCTACTTAATGGAGATAATAATAGTTTTTTATTTAAAAAATATTAAAATTTTGTCACGTATGGAAAAGAAAATAATAATAATAATAAATATAATAAAAATAATAAAATAATAATAATGCGTGATTTTCGAACGGGACGCGCTCTTGAAAACCAAACCTTAACACTCATCGAGTTGCTGGATGAGAGCTTCCCTGTTTTTCTCCTAATCACGTCACTGCGCAAATGTAGAGCAGCCCCCTTCATAAATCCTCCAATTTCTCCCGAGATGTTATGCCGTGAAAAAAAAAAAAAAAAGAAAACTACGACCGGCGCAGTACAGCCCGTTGAGACTATTAGCCATTAAACACTAAAAAAATTGGAAATTTCTTCTTTTTTTTTTTGAAATAAAAGCCTTTTAATTTCTTCCGGATCCCATATTTAGTTTCCTTATAAAAACTTGCTGGTAAAGAAAATTTCAAAATGCAGCAATCTGCAGGCAAAAAGGAAGTTAACTACATTTCAATACTAGCGGAAAAATAAATTAAAAGTGAATTATCCATCTTTCAGCATCTATTTACGGATGATGCCGTCTGAAACCCTCCCCATAATAGAATTTCATTAACTCCTTCTAGACGACGGAGCTAGTTTAGCAATTTAAAATCTGAGACAGCGAAAGAAAAGTAATTCCGGAGCGTCTAAAGGCAGCTGCCATAACAACTGCCGATCGATCGGGCACAAATGTAGATTCAGCCCCCGACTATTTTCTCACAAGGTACTTCGAACACATGATTTTTCGGGTCTTTATTGCGTTGCGCTCTTCCTTTTATGGCAGCGCGATCGCAGCTGCTCTACTCGGCCAATTAAAGTATTTTCTCTTATTCGGCGATGACATTGCGCCGCGCTGTGAATTGCCTCCGGAATGATTGGGATTGTTATTTAAAATGACCATACTTTCCCCTATTTATTTGTTGAAACAATGGCTATAATGATATAAATAAGATTTAATATCTTCATGATTATGGAAAAGCAGAAAAATACACTATCGCTCACATTAATAAAAAAAAAAAAAAAAAAAAATAAGTACACTAAATTTTGCCTTTAGGGGCCGTTCGTAAATGATGTCACGCTTTCTCCCCATATATTTGACCCCCTCCCCCCCTTTCTCAATCTCTCACACTTTAGCGGTTCCCCCCTCCCCCTCCCTTTGTGACATGTCACGCTATGTTGCATAATGCATGATGTCACACTTCTTGTTGCCCCCTCCCCTCCTCTTGTCACACTTTGTCACAATTTCACGAACCTCCCCTCGAAGCGTGACATCATTTATTAATGATCCCGTAGTTGCCACCATTTTTGGTGTTACTGAACATCATATTTGGTGTTACTGAACATCATCTTTGGTGATACTGAACACCATTTTTGGTGATACTGAGCACCATTTTTGGTGTTACAGAACACAATTTTTGGTGATACTGAGCACCATTTTTGGTGTTACTGAACCCAATTTTTGGTGATACTGAGCACCATTTTTTGGTGTTACTGAGCACCATTTTTGGTGATACTGAGCACCATTTTTGGTGATACTGAGCACCATTTTTGGTGTTACTGAGCACCATTTTTGGTGATACTGAGCACCATTTTTGGTGTTACTGAACCCAATTTTTGGTGATACTGAGCACCATTTTTTGGTGATACTGAGCACCATTTTTTGGTGATACTGAGCACTATTTTGGTGTTACTGAACATCATGTTTGGTGTTACTGAGCACCATTTTTGATGATACTGAGCACTATTTTGGTGTTACTGAACATCATGTTTGGTGTTACTGAACACCATATTTGGTGCTACTGAACACCATTTTTGGTGTGCAGTTGGTGTAAAGTTGATTGTTCTTTAAAATGACCATACTCTCCCCTATTTATTTGATGAAACAATGGCTATAATGATATAAATAAGATTTTATTTCTTTATGATTATGAAAAAGTAGAAAAATAAACTATCCCTCACAGTAATAAAAAAAAATAAGTACACTAAAAATTTGCTTTTAGTTGCCACCATTTTTATTGTTAATGAACACCCTCTTTGGTGATACTGAACGCCATTTTTGGTATTACTGAAAACCATTTTTGGTGTTACTGAGCACCATTTTTGGTGATACTGAACGCCATTTTTGGTGTTACTGAACACTATTTTTGGTGTTACTGAACACCATTTTTGGTGATACTGGACGCCATTTTTGGTGTTACTGAACACCATTTTTGGTGTTACTGAACACCATTTTTGGTGTTTAGTTGGTGTGAAGTTAAAAGTGATTCATTTTTGATATACCTTAAAGTTTTAATGTGTCTGTCCAAAAAAATATAAACAGTATAACTTTTCTTAGCACATGAAATGTGTAAACTCCGTTACGTATCGACATTTCATTGTGATGGCTCATTCCTATGAAAATAGAATGAATGGTCCAACGTAAGGAACTTTTGATACGTAGATGAGTTAACAAACATCATGCGCTCAAAAACATTATTCTGTCTGTAGTTTTTGAGACAGACACTTAAAAGAATTTAAAATATATCAAAAAATGATTCACTTTCGACTTTTACACCAACTTAGTAGGGTAGGGTGGGGTAAAATGGTTCATGGGGTAAAATGGGTCACTTGATAAAAAACGCAAAATAATTGAACTTGAAATTGATATTTTTAAAAAAATATTTTTTGTGTTATATTTCAATGTGTTGGCAACATTTTTCATTCTAAAAAAAGTTAGGTTCTTAAATATGGCAACACAGAAAAATAATTTTGTAATTTTTGGATGATAGTGTGCTAAACACATAGTTTACCAACTTCTGAAAATATCTATATTTTATCAAATAACAACCCACATTTAAAGGATTTCCGCACAAAGAATCTTTGGAGAACAATTACAGCAGAGCATGTAAGAAAAAAAAATAAATATTGAATTTTTGACACCAGTTTTTCTTGGATGGGGTAAAATGGGTCAGGGTTAGGCTTAGCTAGTTCTATTCTATTATTGTTTTAAAATTAACTCTGTTGCACCTCACTGCAGAAAATTCCTAAATTTAAACAGTGTGTGTTGTTTATTTTATTGAAATTACATTTAACAAATTTTTTTTTAATGTTTTTCCTAAAAAAGATCGTGTTGATGTGGTAGAGAGAAGTGATGTTGTTGAAGTGTTATGTGAGCCAATATATAACAATTTAGAACAATATTATTTTAACATTTCAATGTAATTATAATTCAAAATGTTGCTAAATTTGTTACTTACTTTTTTTTTTTTCAATTTCAAAGTAATAAATAACTGTTTTCAGCATTATTTTGCATTATGACCCATTTTACCCCACGATGGAGTAAATCAGGTCGCAACTTTATAAGCTCAGTTAAACTATTTCATAATTGGAAAATAAATATTAAAATGACATAAAATTGATCTAAAGGAGTTCAATGTTAAGATGCAATCGAAAAGAAATGGGAAATGTTTTTGGTTTTGTTGCTATGAAACTTTGAAAATAGCTAAAATTGACCATTTTACCCCACCTGACCCTAACAAAAATGGTGTTCAGTAAAACTTTTACGGTGTAATTATTGAAGAGCAAGAAAAGAATGGTGATGGGAAAGTTGCATTAAAAAATAATTATAATTGATCGACCGACTATCTTTTTCTGATTAATAGGATATCGGTAATCGGCTAATCGGTGCATCTCTACTACCAATAGGGCCGTCGAGAGGTCGTTCTAGGCCCGGTTCGGCATCAGAATCGTGCAGAGGGAAAATGTTTCTTTGGCTAAGTACAAGCATAAGTGTGGGGGGTGGGAACTGAGATGAGGCCGCCTTGGCTCTCGACGGCCCTGGGTACCCACTCTCTTTTGTGCTTGTAACTAGTAAAAACTTGTTCTTTCGGCATTTTAGTAAAGGGTCCTTACCACACACGCTATTAACCGCGCTCCAGACGGCGAGTCCTTTAGATGCGCGTTCAAGAGTGTGCGTGTAAATGCAATTCTGGAGCGCGCTGAAGAATGCGGTTGGGAATGCCACACAGATGAGCGTTCGTGATCGCGCACCAAGAAGTGTTGCATTTTACATACGCGTTCTTAACCGCATCGGACGATTCTGCAGGCTGTTGCTTCTACAATTAAAACTTTTTTTCGGATTTCGCATTTTAAATCTCAAAAAGATGTGTGTATCATTACGTGTATATTATTGTAATTCATTAATGATTTTTCTTTAATGAATTACATTTTATTAGAACATTCGCAGGTGGGACGTTGTTGTCACTGAAATTCCATACGCCACTGGAGACATCAATGAACGGCCCGCATCTGAACTCGTTCTTGTACGCGGTTAAGAAAGTGGTGCATTATTGTGACCCATTCTTGGTTTTACTCGCGTTTCTGGGCGTGGTTGGATGCGCCGCAATCAGTCGCACGGTTAAGTACGTATGTGTAAAGGGCACTTCGGTCAGTAGCCAGGGGATACCTTCCCAGGAGTAATTTAAACCAAATAGTTTTAAAATGTTGTTTTAAGTAAAATTTTGCGGTTTTCATGTTCCACTTCCATAGTTTTTGTTTTCTTCCGACTGTTTTAGAATGGCTTGAGTGAAACTGTATTTTTAGATTTTAGTAAAATTAAAGATTCGAACTAATTCACCCCCACCGCCACCCTTTAGAACAAATTTTCCGCGGCTGAAAGTTTCAGTCTGTTTTGGAACTTTCAAATAAAAAAAAAGAAATCGCTTATTGATTTTTTTTAATGACCGAAAAAAATTAGAAGAAGTCTACGGGAGAAAAAAAAAGTTTCGGAATCTATGATTTATACTAAGGCAGTAGGAAAGCTGCATAATAAAAGATAATTTTAAGAATATGTCGAATATCATCCATGTCGGGGAAAACGTGATTGTCCAAAATTCGAATGTTTAACGTGAAATTTTTCATACAAATGTACCTGGGGAAAGGAAATTGCATATTTCTTTTACTTCATGAGTATATGTGAGAAAAAATTAATATTCAACCAAAGCTTGTAAACTTAACGTCTATTTGCATAGGTGAGAAAAAGTATGGTATTGTATTTTGTAAAACATGTATTTATTGATTTCTTCTTCTTTTTTTGCTTCAGCTATAAAACATAAAAACTAATGAGTAATCTTTCAATTTATGCCCGAATCACCCAGATTTTCTTTTAAGTAGCGAAATAGAGAGAATGTTTAGAAACTCATATCTGTTAAAGAAACATGCTGTATTTTTGTCCATTTTGATTTGGTTCCAATAAAAGCATACTTCTGACTAAGTTCTCGTTTCCGCATTAAAAAAAATTGACCAGTGTCATCAAAAATCGATTTTTTAACCGTTCGCAGCAATTTGATACGGCAATAGGTCAAATTATTTTTTTTCGCGACGATTTTATGAAAAATTTTACCATACGAATAAAATTTCCCACCTGCTTAACATTTTAAAGTATGAGCGCTAATCATCGATGGAGGGAAGAAAATCCTGAGCTGGTGAACTTCTCTGTTAAAGATTTTTTCTTATTTTATCATAAAATAAAAATAAATCGTTTGCCAGGACGTCATTTCAACCGAGTAATGCATATGACACTAAAAAAAGAACAAAATGCATGCACACATGCAATAAGTTCATTGCTCTTCGAAAAGTCTAGGGGCAGTTGCCCCCTCCTGTTTTTAGCAAATTATGTTGGGAAAATGTCATGTTAACTAATAAAATTAACTGTAACTGCGGTTGTGGATGTTCCATGATTTTTGTAATTTAGTTTAGTTTTATTAATGAACCGTTCTTGGTGTTAAATGTTGTTTTCTGCCTGTTAATTAAGGGATCAATCACAAATGATGTCACGCTTCGAGGGGAGAGGATGGGTTCCTGAAATTGTGACAAATTGGGAGATTGGGACATGGGGAGGGGAGGGGGTAACAAAAATTGTGACATAGTGCTTATGCAACATAGCGTGGCGTGGGACAAAGGGGGAGGGGTATGTTGAAGTGTGACATTTTGTGACAAAGGGGGAAGGGGGTCAAATATATGGGGAAAAAAGGGGTTTATGGACGTAACTAAACATCTCTATCTAAAAGTCCCTATATACTAAAACGCTACAGTTATCCTACGATTTAGTTGAAAATGTTCCGTTTATCAGACAGATGGCAGCACTATTCTTCGCATTTAAAGGGCAAATGTGAAAGTAATTTTCTTCCAACATAATGGAGAGAAATCGTTAGTACGTAAATCGGAAGTTCATTCAAAAGAAACAATTTTTCAGGTGGTACGGCGAGCACGTATTTTTTGGGGGGTATCTTTCGTTCTTGGGGGCGGGCGCAAAGCACGGACGTCCGAATTTTGGAATTGTACGGCTGGTATTTTTATTAACAGTAGCTGACGGAAAGTAAAAAGTAAGTTTTTTGAATCCAGGGATCTGCTGGAGCAGCCTTCTTTTTTTCTTTTTCTTGCTCCGCTCCTTTCTTACTCCGGCTCCGCTCCGTGCTCCGAATAACTTTAATAGGTTATATTATTTATCTCCTTCTTCAGTTAATTTGATTTTATATGATAAAAAATGAAAAAGGTTGAAAATAATATCGGAGCATCGGAGCGGAGCATGACACATTTCTTTGCTCTGGCTCCTCTCCGAGCAAAAACCGTTACTCCCTGCTCCTGCTCCCCGTTCCGCTCCAGATCCCTGTTTGAGTCTACCTTGTTTTTAAATTCATTTTCTTCCAATGAGATTCGAATTAATGGGGTCATTCATAAAAAATGTCATGCTTCGGTGGTGGAAGGTTCGAGAAATTGTGACAGTTTGTGACAATTGGAGGGGGTAACAAGAAATGTGACATTACAGATTTTGATGTCTGTAAAATCATTTAAAATCAGCAAACTGAATTTATTTTAAAAGTTTTTTTGAATTTTCATAATTTGATTTGAAAGTTTCATTGATCATTTTGTATCATACCACCGATGCGGATAAAGATTAAAATTCACTTCTTGTTAAAAGTTTAAAAATAAATCTTCTTAGGCATTTACACTTTTTAGATAACATTGCATTGGTCATTTTTTCAGAATTCGAACAATTAATATACTTAACACTCCGTCGGGCGCGCTCCAAATCTTGCACTATCGGGCGCGCTGTATCTCACAGATACATTTCGTAATAGCAATGCGTAAATTTAATTATGAAAGTTTTTTTAATTAATTTTTGTTTTTCGTACCAGGCTCCACCTCCCCTACACTTGGACCCCTTACCTCGCCTATATTCCCTTTATTTCAATACAAAATGCAATGAAAACATTAAATTTCAACACGAATACTTACAAGCAAAAAGTAATATGTAAAGTAATAAAATATATGCGTACAATAGGTATTTATATATAATTATAATAAGTGAAAATGTTCTTAATTAAAATATTAACTATTCCATTAATTTTAGCAAATGAAAAAATTAATCAGACTCGAATGCATTTGGTTAATCAATTGCACATTTTTTTACAAAACATCACGGCATGTTCTTAGCAAAAACTTTCGCTGCATTTTAGGCACCTATATTGCGTTAACCTAGTCTTTTTGTTAAACGACACTCCATAACCAGAATTACATTACAAGAAATTTTCTTGATTCTTATCACTTTCATCGAAAATTTCTGCATCTAAACCTTCATTTTCATCGAAAAATAAAATTTTGCGAACTGTTTCAAGAACATTCTGATTATTTAAATCTAGAAAGTATTTTTTACTCCTTTTCCAAAATAAAATAAACGCAAAAATTAATAAAATCAGTATAACACGTGCAAACGACATCAGTCGCGTTGTATCCCACAGATACAAACCGCAAATGAACCCCCAAAAGTGTTTAAAAAAATCCCCCGACACCCTCTCCCACAACATTTCAGTAGACCTCGTGACCTGAAGGACAGATATTGCTCTGGTCAAGGTTCTGACATTCCTCCTTCTATTTAAAGGAAAGGAATTGGGCCATTTCACAGTATTTTGTCCAAACGGGTAGAGTCCGCAACATGACTTTTTTTGTTATAACTACGTAATTTACCATTTAATTCTTACCAAATTTTATATACAAATAATGTGTTGAGCACATTATTTGAAAATAAAATTTGGTGACAATTAAATAGTAAATTACGTAGTTATAACAAAAAAAGTCATGTTGCGGACTCTACACGTTTGGACAAAATACTGTGAAATGGCCCAATTTCAAAGCTTTGTATCTGTGAGATACAGCGCGAGCGACGGAGTGTTAACTGTTCTATACTAATTATCTTTCGTGTTGTAAACCTTAGCCGCATTTAATACAAATTAAATATGCATGCAATTATTATTATTATGATCATAAATGTCATTAAAAGTTCAAAAATAAAATTAGCAACGTGAATCTATAAGGCAGGGCTTTGTTTTTGAACTGCAACAATACAAATACATATGCTAATGTAATACAGCGCGACATGTGACAAAGGGGGGCAGGGGTATGATGAAACGTGACATTTTGTGACAAAAGGGGGAGGGGGTCAAATATATTGAAAAAAGTGTGACGTCATTTATGAACGGTCCCTATAGTGAACTTGGTTATTACGAACATAAGGATTTAACAAGCAAATCTCACCTACGTTATAAGCGAGTTCGACAGTAGAATATAACATAATATAATGCATGCTGATTTGATAAATGAGTGACTCACCATCATGTACATGGCACCAGAGGGCATCACTGGCCTCAAGCCTGGAATTTCAGAAAGAACAGAATGTGCAATATCGGCATTTACCTGAAACAAGACGGGGAGAATTCATTGCGTATGATTGGACGAAAGCTGGCTTCACTCCAGCCGTGACAGCCACAAAATTCGTTTTTCCCATCCCTGTTATTATAGAAATGCAACGGCGTTCCTAGCATGGGCGTCACTTCCCTCCCCCCCCCCCAAAAAAAAAGAAATACATAAAATAAAATTGAAAAATAAAAAAATAAAAAATTAATGAATAAATAAAAATAATATTTAAAAAAAAAAGTTTTTGTGCTGTATAAGCTTGTAGTTTTGCAGTTTATATTACTTTCTATTATTTCCTGCAGTACAAAAAAAAGAAAGAAATTCAATTTTATTTGGTGTAACGAATAAACTACGCATGTGCAGCTATGATGCATCGAAATTGCATCAGCAAAATTGTATAATTAAGTAGATGTATTTTTCAAATAGTCCTTATCTCATTTTGGATGTCACCCCAACACCCTCAAAAGGCAAAACTGTGTCCTCCCCCCCTACTCGCAGTGACGCTATTGATAATGACTCCATGGGTTTGCACTAACAGCAACAGACACGCAATCAGCTAATCACGGTTCTCCGGGTAAAAGTGATTTTTAATGGTGGAGAATTAAGAAGGAGAACCAATCATACGAGCGATTAGCAATTAATTAATTCAATTAATTAACATGAGGGCGTGTTGAATAAGTGACAAGTCTACGGCACAGACTTCATTGGCGTCGCAATCGTTGTAAAACCAGAAGCTTCCTGTTTCATTCAAATAAAATTCTACAGCTGGAAGAAAACTTTTGAAAAAATTCAAACTAACATTGAGCAAAAGGCCGGAAATGTAACAGAAATGGGAGAATTTTCATTTACATTTTCACGATTAAACGATAATTTTATTTTATATGCGTCTTTTCTTTTTGCTTGCTTGCTCTTATTCATTATAGTAGAAAAAAGTACCCAATAGTTAACCGATTAGCAATTTATCGGTTCAATTCATTAACATGAGGTCGTGTAGAACCAAGGACGATGGCAGAAGTCTGCCACAAAGACTTCATGGAGTACTAACTCGATATCACATACTAGTTTAAACTAAATATTAAAATAAATAATAATAATAAAGTAATTGTTTATAAATTCCTGTTATACTCAACTGCAAAGTTTCTTGACTATGGAGAAATATGCTGAGAGCAAACGAAGAAAGTAGTTCTTCGTGCGGTGTCCGATTTTCGAGTTAAACTAAGCACTTCGCTGTAGAAATATGGTAAGGTATTTTAACCTACTCATTTATCGCATTTATTTGTCCTAATTTTCATAAAATGTTATATATTTTCAATTTTACGAAAAGTGCAACGCGTAGTAATACCTTCATATAGAACTGAACGCTCAGCCAATAAGAGCTCACGAGCAGTTGGCGATCTTGCCATAAGCGGTTTGGCGAGATTTATAATGGTTTATGTTTATGTCCGACTCGCTGGCATGTGACTTTGCTTCAAGCTAAATAGTTATTATTATTATTTTCGTTAATATCGTAATTTTCCATTAAAAAAAAACTTACACAGGAAAAGAAAATGGTAACAGGAAGGAAAAAAATTATTTATTTGAAAAACGAAAGTGTTCAAAAGCCCAACCGTTTTTATGAATTATTGAAGGGAGAAAGGGATTTTTAGAAGAAAATATACTTTTAAATGATTACATTAACAAGAAATATATTTGAAATTATGATTATGTAAAAAGAAATAAGTTTTTTAATTTGTTACATCTGTTTATCTTTTTCTGATAAACTGACAAATGAGTTTTCAAACGTGCAATGTGCCAAATAGAATGCTTAATCGGATTATTTCGCCAAGTTGGTGTGGCGGCGGCTTTTCGACCCTCGTCCTTGTAACCCCAACAGCCTCGCCGTTTACTCCTTTCTTCTGCCGCGTGTTCTGACGTCATTGTCAAGAAACGTCGCAGTCTAGTATACTCACCTTAACTGAGTTGATAACTTCGCTGAAAAACTTCTGTGGTGTTTCTTTTAGAATTTTCGGAATGGCACCCTGGATGATGGTGTTGCTACCCATAATTCTTTGGCATAGAGACTGTAAGCCCTGACGAATCTAGAAAAAGAAAGCAGCAACATAGTATTCTGTCTTCGTAATGAGGTAGAAACTCATAGTTTATACACCATAATATGTAAAAACATGGTATGATAAAATAAGAGGGGGTGATTAATCACGGCATTATTCCACGTCTTTTCATTCGCCTCTGACAGAGATGGACTGATTTTATCACAATTGTGATCAATTCAAAAATCGTGGCACTAAATTTTTCGGAACTAGAGACAAAATTACGGTTTAGCAGTAAAGTGACAAAAGCATTGCTAGTGAATGAGACTGTCGCTGAAGTACAGTTAGTCAGAAAAAGGACGTTAAGGGGAGCCAGCATTCAAAAATGTTGAAAAACACCACAAATTTTTTTATTGACTTAAGTAGTAAAATAAATTTTTAAAAATGTTCCCTGAAAGTTTCAGAAAAATTGAAGCAATATTTATTGATTTATCATTGATTTTATTACGGTGTGAAGTGCCACCTTTTCAATCCGAAACAGTAGCTGTGCTGAATACAAGCCACATATTTCTTTTTTAAAATAAATTAAGCAAGGAGAAACAGTTTCGCCGTGACTGTAACTAAAAAAAAGTTCCTTACTTGAAATCTTGATAAACAAAGGATTTAAGTTTTTGCAAGCCGAAAACTAAAAACGCTGTTTTCTCTCCGCTTGTTTTTTGCACATTTCATCTCCATTAAAATGCAAAGTCTTTTTTAAATTTGGATCTATAACGTGGATTTTTTTCCCACATGTTCCTGAAAACATACATAACAAATGTATGCTTTACTTTTATGATAACTTAAGTACTTTTTCTTTAAATTCTTTTTGTAGGTTTTTTGAAATTTCCGTTGTTTTTTTCTGCGTTACTTCAGTTTATATATATTTTTTTTCAAGCAGTGTTTGACTTATAAAAAATCCAAGGCATAATTGTGAGACTTTACGCCATTTTTTTTAAAAAAAAGATGCATTTTTAAAAATTGCTAAATTTTGTTTTAAAAATTAAAATTTCTTATGAAGTGATACAACATGACATGAGGCAAAAATTGTAAATAAAAACACCACAGAGGAAAAAATCGTCTCATGGTACCCGCTCCTCTTAAACGATGCTTTTTTCTCTCCTGAATTTTAATGCATAATATTTGGTTTTCCAGTACTCTTAATTCATTTGTAAATTTGGTGAACCTCCTACCACAATTTCGTGCTACACAGCTCGAGGTTTTGCATATAGCTGATTCGTTCACAACTGCATTCAACACGTGGCAACTATTCCTCGATGCGTTATTGTTTTCCTAAACTTCAGGTGATGAACTTTCAGAAAAAAAGCACCTTGTTTCTACAAAGATTTAATATTAATGTGTTATTTTTAGTGGATTGCTATTCATATAATCTTTAATAATGATTGACACTCACACGACCAACTGCCCTTATTGCCTCCCTTGCAGATATAAACGTCTGTTCACAATGACCCCTTCCCCACGAGAGTACTATAAACGACAACCACGTTAATATCGTAAATGCTGCTACCAATAATAACAGTTATTTCTTTTCAGGAATGGCATTATTTCACTGCCTACGAAAGCGAAATATGTCTTGCTTTTGCTCGTTGACTTCTTTATTTATTCATTTACTTAATGAGTAAAGCTTAACTTACCGAAGACCCAAAAACATCATTCCGATCATGAATCAAGATCCAACCCATTCTCCATCCAGGGACCAAAAACCTGGAATAGATTAAAGTATGATATTTTAATCCTCTACAAAAGTTTTCCTTTTCAATTGAGACAATTCAAGCAGCGTCATTAGTCACGTGGCAGCGATTAAAGCAATGAAAAAAAGGAAGCCGTACTTCGAGTTCGACAAATCTAATAAAAACTAGGCCTAAATAAAGTTCTTCTAAATTACATAAAATTAACCCTAAACAAAACACTATAACTATTATAATAATAAAAAGTTTCTTGAATAATGATTACATTAAATGTAAATACTGGGTTATAATCAGAAAAAGCTGTGAAAATAGTCTAGTTAATTTTAAAATAACTCATTTTGCCTAGTGAACTCCACGTAGAACTCAATTGAAAATCTTAGCAAACAAAGAGCAGATATCACGTGACAATGTGATCGTTCATAAGTCCCTCTAGCAGTGAATTGCCTCTATTGTAAAGCTCAAAAATTGTTGTCTGACGATCTACTTCGCAGAGCTGCGCAAATTCTGTCAGTGCCGTTTATAAATAATTGGCTGATTATGATCGGTTAGTGCCGTTTGATTGGTGCCTTCTTAATAAGTACACTGAACGCCTGCATGAGCGTTTCCATATTTGGAAGTTAATACGAGAAGACCAAATCATGGAAAGCGCTTAATAAAATTATTTAAATACTTTTTGTTGCTTTGCTATGAAAAATTATTCTCTTCCAAAATTTTCTTTATTATTATTATTATTATTATTACAAGGTTTTATTTAACTTGATTTGTAACGGAAGTTTGCTACGCGGTTTTTGACCACTATTACTGCATAAATTATCTTCAAACTTTGCACACAAGCTTATCTTCGCTGAAAATACAACATTCCATCTACTTTATAATTTATTATAACGTTAATTAAAAAAACAAAATAATAATTTTGGCTCTGAGGAAATGATCAGAATTATTATTTGTCGAATGGCAACGATAGCTTTGTTTGGATAATGCAGGATAATGCAACGATGTTATTTAACTTGAGTTGTAGCTGAGTCTATGGCGCGGTGGTTATAGCGTTGGATTGTGGCACCGGAGGTCGTCAGTTCTAAACCAGTTCCCGGTCTCATCTATTCCATTCCATTCAACTTGATTAGTCACGGAAGTTTGGTACGAGGTTTTCGACAATTATTTTAGCTTTTTTTTAAAAAAAAATAAAGCGTGTAACTTAAAACATTTTTTGGGGATTTATTATATTATTTACCTTTTCCACAAATTACAGAAGATATAAAGCCACCGCCGAAATAGAGGTCAAAACAATTTGAATTTTGTTCAGTGTGTAATAATGTAACAGTGTAGTAAAATTTTACCCATTAGATACATGGTAGAACTGTTGTTTTAGGCTATGTAATTATAATTTAGTCGCAAAATGAGGCCCTTACGGTTCTTACGCCAGAAAATGACTGGCACAATGCCAAGAAGAATCCATTCATGTTCGAGGGAGGAACTGCTGGAATGAGGAACGGGCAGTATTCTATTCTCATTTTCGTTCGTTTAGCATACTTGATTTCGTCCGAACTGATGCTAGTGTCTGTTTAAAAAATTTGTTTGCCTTCAACAGACAGAGAAGCAAACGTGATTCGCTTGCTAATAAACTCCCCTAAAACTCGAATGGATTCGTCCCTGTCTGCCATGCGCAGACGCGCGCAGGTACCAGAACTTCGGGGTCAAACTTAGCGATTCCCCTCCCCCGTTAAGATGTCTCATTATTGAAGTATAGCTTCGATATACAGTCGGACCTCTATTTAACGAAGTGGTAAAATCCAGCGAAAAAGTTCGTTACATGGAGAAATTCGTTTAATAGAGATTAAAATTTTTTATGAAACTTTGGCTACCTGAGAACTCATTTTGAACTAGTAGAACCTCTACATATCATGTAATAATAATTATAGCAGTTTAATCTTTCAAAGGATAAAACACAAAGAATAACCATTATACTTTAGAATTAAACTTTTTCACTACTCTAAAAAAAATGTTTATATTTATTTTAACACATAGTGTGCAGAAGAAAAAGTGTTTAAAGAACGAAATATTTGAAAATAAGGTGGAAATTTTTTTTTTAGATCATCAGAAAAAAGTTCGTTAAACAGAAAACGTGCTTCGTTATTTAGAGGTTTTTTTACATGGAAAACCTTAAACATTCTTACGGCCAGAAAGAAAATTCGCAAAATGGAGAAATTCGCTAAATAGAGGTTCGTCAAATGGAGGTTCGACTGTATATAAATATATTTGAAATTCTTTTTAGCGGTAATTATTTTACGTTGATATCAAAACTAGATCAAAAAGTACCTTTTTGTCAGTCCGCTGCATGTTAGTATGGGGACAGAGAGGGACATGGAGGCTATGGGGTAAAACTCTTCACCGGGAAACACCTGAAAAGACATGATAAAATGTAATGGGATTTACAATTAGATATCGCCAATCAATCAAGCACACCATCCTTTCTTGGTGTTACTATTTTCAGTCATTTTATTTCTCCTGAAAGTGAAATTTTCTTCTTCGCAATTTTTTTTCTCTTGGATGACTTTTATAGTTTTATGTCTTTAGTGTTTAAAGAAAGAGTTTAAATCAGTCATATTTCTGCAAAATGGAAATAATATTCGCCTATTTCTTTGCATTAAATATAATATATATATACAGTGAAACCCAGATTTTACGTCCCCCGAATCTACGTTTTTCCCGCATTTTACGTTTTTTTCATCAGGTCCCAGTTTTTCCGTATATTAATAATGTTAATTTAACCCGGATTGCAAGTTTGTTATATATGAAATTTCCCGCATTTTACGTTTCCCCTGGAAAGTGAAAAAAAAAAATCTTCTAAAATAAGCAATATTTTTCCGTCTGTACTTTTCGTCAGCCGATGAAGATCAACAAAAAGCCCGTCCCTTCTTTCACTACTGCAATGAAGAGCTTACAAATAGTGAAAGACTATTTTCTTTCTTATAAAGACCAGGAAAAAAAACTTGCAACGTATTTCAATCCTAGAAGATGCTGCATTCACTTTGAACCCAATGACTAAAAAACAATCCACTATTACGGATTATTTTCAGCCTAAACGCCAGAAATCGCATCTAAATGTGCTAAAATTATCTTAAAATGGTATGTATAATAATGTTCTTTTCGTAAAATATAGATATTATACCTTTTGAAAGAGTCATATTTACGACCTTTAGTTTTTTTCTATTTGATTTTTGCATTCTATGTACTTCCCGTATTTTACGTTTCTCCCGTATTTTACGTTTTTCCCGTATTTTACGTTTTTTTTGCCCAGTCCCTTGAGAAACGTAAAATCGGGGTTTCACTGTATATATATATACAAGTATATATAGTGATACCTGGAGATACGAGATTATTTCGTTCCGTAACCTTGCTCGTATGTCAATTCGCTCGTATTTCAAAGATATTTTCCCCATTGAAATTAATTGAAATGAAATTATGTTAATCCGTTCCAGCCCCAAAAATGCTACCCCTAACTGTTTTTGTTACGTGTTTTTGAATAAGAAAATTATATTTATAAATGACAAATATTGTATAAAAACATAATAAAAGAGAATGTAAAGCAAAAAAAAACAACTGGTTTTATAAAGTGTACGTAGATATGTATTTATATTTTATTTGCAGGTGCAGTAAACTGGGTGGGCCGTGTGTTGCGTCGCAACTGACCGTTCCTCGCATCTCAAATGTCGCTCGTATTTCGAAACAAAACTTCGCTGCTCGACAGCTCTCGTATCTCAAAAAGCTCGTATGTCAGGGCAGTCGTATCTCGAGGTACCATTGTATATATACATATATATATATATATATACATCCCTAACAATTATTGACTAAAAATGCTTTTGATATAAAGTCGTCAATAAAAATCTGAACATGATATGAATAGAAGAAAATTTTAATTTTATTATGTATGTATCAATATGCTTAAAATTCGTTTACCGGTACTTTATATTCAATATTTTTTTGTTTTAATATTTCAAAGCTGAAAAATGCTGCATAGAATTAGTAAGAAAAGACATGATGAAAAATGATGCTGATGCATGGGAAAGTAATTTTCTTCGTCTCAAAAGTAGCATTTGTTGAAAATTAAAGTATTTTGCACGTTATTCCGTTAATGGAGGAAATTCACCGCCAGAGTGGCTCACGAGGAATCACCGTTGTCACGTGATATCCGCTCTTTGTTACTAGGATTTCCAATAGAGTTCTACGTGGAGTTCACTAGGCAAAATGAGTTATCTTAAAATGAATTAGACTATTTTCATAGCTTTTTCTGATTATAACCCAGTATTTATATGTAATTTGATCATTATAAAGGAAATTTATTAATTATTACAATAGTTATAGCTTTTTATCTTTAGTGTTAATTTTATATAATGTAGAAGAACTTTATTTAGGCCTAGTTTTTAATTAGATTTGTCGAACTCGAAGTAAAGCGATGCTACCGCTTCCTTTGTTTACATTGCTTTCATCGCTGCCACGTGACCAGTGACGTTGCTTGAATTGCCTCCATTAAAAAGGCAAAAATTGTTTATTAATAAAAACTGAAAAAGGGGGAATAAATCTTACAAAATGTTCGTAGATTTCGTCTGCAATGATGGGCACGTAGTTCCTGGCAGCCACTTCGAGGATAGACTGCAAATGTCTTCGAGAGAACACGGATCCGCAGGGGTTGGAAGGGTTGTTGACGACTAGGGCGGCCACTTCGCAGGTTGACATTTGATGTTCAAGGTCGGCCAGATCTACTTCCCACTTCTTTTCGGGCTGAAAAACCAAATGTATTTTTTTTTTTATTTCCCATGCACACGCTACCTGGGTTATAGTATAGCGATATGTAGTGAAGTATAGGTGAAAATTAGCGGTTGCCACTCGCCACGCGGCGATTAAAGTAGTAAAAGTATAGATTAAAAAATGCATCATCGATCGCCAAACGTTTTATGTATTTTTATCTATTTATTAGAAGATTGGAATATTTTAATAAACATCTTAAAGATAAATTGAATTTTCCTTTTCTAATTCTTATTACCAAGAGCAAATCACCTTTTTAGCCTACTTTCACGTAAAAGTAAAAAAAAAATAATAATAAAGCATGAAAGAAGGCTTAATGTATCGTGAAAATATCGTTAAAAATCAAGAAAAGTCAAAAATAAGTGAAGTAATTAAATAAAGATTGAAAAATAAAAAATTTGAAAGTAGGGTATTGAGATGGGGAAAAAGTGTGTCTGTCGGTCTGTCGGTCTGTCTGTCTGTCGGTCTGTCTGTCGGTCTGTCCCCCCCTAATAACTTTTGAACGAATTGTCCGATTGGAAAAATTCTTTTTGCATTCGAAAGATCTCGGCGAGGACATCTCATTTCTATATTTTACTTTTTGATTTGAACAATTTTTTGTTCAATTTTGAACAGTTCAAAAAATTTTAACATTAGCGCCTATGGACAAAATTGAAGCAAATTCTGTAAACTCTGGGCACAAGAGCCAAGTTCCTATTGCAAGCTTATTGAAAGGAGTTCTCGGCGTGAAATATTGATTTGAACAGTTTTTGTTCATTTTTGAACAGTTCAAAAAATTAACACAGGGCTTACGGGGAAATTTCAACCCTATATAAATCCTGATCTAACGGACCGATTTGCTTGGAACAAACTTTATTGGAAAGCTCTTATAACGTAGAACATGTAGAAATAGAAAGTTTATCCAGAACTTACGAGCCTATTTTGCTATGAAATTTTTTGATCGGGATTTTCAAGGATATTTCTCAGTGACTCAATGAGCGAAATAATGAATGAATGAATAAATGAAAGAGTGAAAGAATAAATCAATGAATAAATGAATGAGGAAAAGAATGAATGAATAAATACATGAATGCGTAAATGAATGAATAAACACTTGAATGAGGTAACGAATGAATGAATAAATGCATGGCTGAATAAATGAAAGAATGAATGAGTGAGTGAATGAATACGTATTATCCGTTGAAAAAGGTATATTTTCAATAATTAGAACAAAAGATAAATAAGAAAGAGAGAGAAAGAGATAGATAGATTATAAATTTGAATTTGGTGTATACGGGAAAGTAGGCTCGTATAGTTCTAGACGGAACTTCTTGTTTTCTTCTTGGAAACTTGCCAATATTGAACACGTGCTTCGCGCCAAAAATTTCATGCCGCATTTCAATCTTTCAGCATCCTGTATATATTTAAATCATTTTAAAAGTTTGAAATAATTTTAGCATCTGCTAATTCAAATTTGCATAGTTGTTTTATTACAATAATTTATTTATTTTCTAAATGATTTTGGAGTTATTTTTCAATTTTTATTAGCAATTTCAAAAAGTGGCGACTAACGAAACTGAGTCTACCGGCCATTTGCGACTAACCAAATTTCCCAGTTTTCACCAATATAGACAGGAAAGGTTGCTTTCCCTGCATTGAAACTGCAGTAGCAGAGTAACAACTTTTACATGACTTTTATATACTTAATTATTGTTTATTGAGAATTACTAGGAGCTTAGCGACAAAATAAGATTTCAAAAGGAGATAAAGCTCTTTCTATCCCGAGATACGTAGAGTTCACTAGAGATGGAATTAGAGTTGCATTTGACTGTGATGCACTGCGAGTTTGTGATTTCTTTCTGAGCGATTTTGTTCCGAGTTACGATTCGACGGGGCTGTTTTCCCTACATTTGACACTGTACTTCCACATTGAAAAATGTCTTGCTGTAAAATTAAAAATTATTCATTTTTTGATGCACTCTAAATTCTTTTACATGGCTGTGACTAAAAAAAAAATACAGGCAGCAGAATGTTTTTTCAGCATATGATGTTCGTTCACTCATCTACGCATCAAACATTCATTACGATGGCTCGTTCATCCTATTTTCATAGAAGGGTGCTCCCTTCTATGGAGCACCGCAACGAAATGTCGACACTGTCTATATTTTCTTAGACAGACACATAAAAACATTTAAGTTTATCAACAAGAAGTTCCATCTAGAACTATACGAGCCTACTTTCCCGTATACACCAAATTCAAATTTATAATCTAGCCATGTCTTTCTCTTTCTCATTTAGCTTTGGTTCCAAAGTATTTCAAGTATACCTTTTTCAACGGATAATACATATTCATTCACTCACTCATTCATTCTTTCATTTATTCAGTCATTCATTTATTCATTCATTCGTTTACTCATTCATCAATTTATTCACTCATTTATTTATTTTCTAATTTATTCACTCATTTATTCATTCATTCATTATTTTCCTCATTCATTTATTCATTGATTCATTCTTTCACTCTTTCATTTATTCATTCATTCATTATTTCACTCATTAACAAATATCTTTAAAAATCCCGATAAAAAAATTCATGGGAAAATAGGCTCGTTAGTTCTTCATGAACTTTCTATTTGTACATGTTCCACGTTATAAGAACTTTCCGATAAAGTTTGTTACAAGCAAATCGGTCCGTTAGATCAGGAATTATATAGGATTGAAATTTCTCCGTAGGCGGTATGTTAATTTGTTTTGAACTGTTCAAAAACGAACAAAAATTTTTCAAATCAATATTTCACGCCAAGAACTTCTTCCAGTAAGCTTGTTCATGGGAACTTATATCTTGTACCCAGAGTTTACAAAATTTGCCTCATTTTCACCCTTAGGCGCTAATGTTAAAATTTTTTGAACTGTTCAAAATTGAACAAAAAATTGTTCAAATCAAAAAGTAAAATATGGAAATGAGATGTCCTTGCCGAGATCTTTCGAATGCAAAAAGATTTTTTCCAGTCGGACAATTCGTTATTAGGGGGGGACAGACAGACAGACCGACACACTCCCCCCCCCCCCCATCTCAAAACCCTACTTTAAAATTTTTTATTTTTCAATCTTTATTTAACTACTTAACTTATTTTTGACTTTTCTTGATTTCTAACGACATTTTTACGATACATTAAGCCTTCTTTCATGCTTTATTATCATTTTTTTACTTTTACGGGAAAGTAGGCTAAAAATGAATCATTTGCAACTTTACCCAACTGAACACCAAAAATGGAGTTCAGTTACACCAAGAATGGTGGCAAAACGCAAAATTTTTTACCTGCAGAGCAACAACTTTCACATAATTCACTTATTATCGAGAATTACCATACAAGGGGCTCAGCTAAAAAATAATCATTCAAAAAGAGATATAACTACGGATATGGAACCTTCCAAAACCCGGTGTACGTAAAGTTCACTAGAATTTTGTAGGCTCAGAAAACCTTTCAAAACTGTCTGAAATTATTCTACTGCAGAGCTGCTGGTCCTGCGGGGTACGTTTCATTTTTAGTACATTTTGTTTGTGACGGCAGGGTGGCGTAGTGGTAAGGCGCAGGCCTCATACGCCCAAGTTCGCAGGATAAAACCTGGCCCAAGTCGGTGGATTTTCAACATGCAGAAAGTCAACAGCCACCATGTCGCACGATTATACGGCCTGTTAAAGATCCCTTAAGTATCCGTTTGGCGTGGATACTCTCGGCTAAATTAAATTCCTATTGCAGTTTCGCATCAACTAGAGCTCAGGTGCCGCCATCTTGGGGGAAACTGAGCGTCAAACATTGCGGCAATGGTACCACACTCATTGTGGTCCCGCTGAAAGAGTTGGTACCAATCTCTGGGAACGCACTAGGTCTGCAATGTTTAAGAACCAACACTACGCAGCCAATTTACCCTTTAACTACGGGTAACGTCAATAGACGATTTGGCGTAACTTTTCTGTGGTACGGGTAACGTCAATAAGCGATTTGGCGAAACTTTCCTGTGGTATGGGTAACGTCAGTAAGCGATTTATTGATGTAATTAATTTTTCTATTGGTTAGCCAATAACAAAATTTGCTATGGCGAAAGTTCATTTAAGAAACTCATGACATAAGCATAGAAATAGGTGTATCGCCATTTATGCAATTTTTGAATAATTTTTTTTGGCGTTCAGACAAACAGATTTGTGAACATATGCCGGTAGTTAAAGATAAAAGAAAAATAAAAAACACATTCTGTTTTTTGCTTTAAGGTAAACTCCTTTTTCGGACTGGTAAAAGAGTAATCGCCGTTATACAGAAAATGGAAGACATGTCTAGAATAGCGACTTAGAGCATATTTGCTGTTGCAGAAATTCTTACCAGTAATGTGTAGTACTTGATGTTGATGCCCATACTTTCTGCGAGTGTCTTGTAGAGGGGGAATCCTGGGCGAGGTACTAGGATGGTTTGTCCGGGATTGGCCAACACGCAGATGGCGAGCTCCAGGGCTTGTGAGCATCCCGAAGTCAGAATTACGTCCTGTGGAAAAGTTGGAATTATTTAATCAAAATTAACAAAAAACAAAGCCTCTTAAATTTAAGTTTGAAGAGCGTGCAACATCTTTGTGTTTTAATTTCTTGATCCCATAATTACCTAATAGGCTCATTCTCAAAAATAGAATCCTCATTTTTGACGATTCTCCAATCGTCATTTACAACGAATCTTTCCTCGAGCGATCACGTGACTTTAAAAAGTGACTACACAAATGTCGCCAATCTGGCGAAGGGTTTACTCGGGGCATTTTTTGTGAAGCCATTTCGTCAAATACGATGGAAGTTTCGTGAGATTTGAGCATGCGTTATGAGAGTGCGGGGACCCTGCGATCATTGACTGTGTTTTAAATTTTAACCAAAGGGAAATCAAACATGCAAAAACTATTAATTCTTTAATTGGTAATTAGTGAAAAATTGTAGAAAAAAAAATTTTTGTACACAAAACAGGAAATATGTAATATATTCGTGAGTTGTTTGAAATTTATAAATTTTAACTAGTATTTACAAAATAATTAAAATTAAAAATTTGCAAAATAATAAAAATTTTATATTTCATTTTCGTAATTTATAAATGTGCAGCAATAATGTCTCCTATACTAGTCAATGTAAACACATAAACGTTGCTTCTAAACCACCATACTAAGTAAAAGGTTAAAAAATGCTACAACTTGAACTCAAGAAAATTAATCGAAATGCATTTAAATCGTTGGCTAGAAAACTTTAGGGACCGTCCATTAGTGACGTCACAATTTTTTCATATATATTTGACCCTCCTCCTCCATTTGTCACAAAATGTCACACTTCAACGGACCCCCTACAGGCTTTGTCACAAAACGACACACTTCAACGGACCCCCTACACCCTTAGTCACAAAATGTCACACTTCAATGGACCCTCTTCCCCCATTTGTCACAAAATGTCACAGTTCTACGGACCCCCTACACCCTTTGTCACAAAGTCACAGTTCAACGGACTCCCTAACCCCTTTGCCACAAAATGTCACACTTCAACGGATCCCCTACCCCCTTTGTCACAAAATGTCATACTTCAACGGACTCCCTACCCCCTTTGTCACTAAACGTCACAATTCAACGAACCCCCTACCCCCTTTGTCACATGTCACGCTATTCTGCATAAACATGTCACACTTCTTGATACCCCTCCCCTCCCCTTCTCACAATTTGTTACAATTTCACGAAGCCTCCCTCCCCCTCGAAGAGTGACATCATTTATGAATGATCCATCAGGTCTGTTCATGATAGTGAAGTCCCCGATACCAAATAAATAAATGAATAAACAAAAGAGTCGAAAAAGTTTTACAATTTTTCGAAATCAGACTTTTGTACGCCTCAAGCAATGCCTTGTGCAAGATAATGTCAAGTAACATCTTGATTTTTTACTAGTTAGAACGGTTTCCTTCCATTTTGAAACATGCATCTGATGTTGCAAGTTAATGCAGAAGCATCGACACGATGTTGTACTAAAACGAAAGAGGATATCATTTAAAATCTTGATTTATTTTTAGAATGAATTTCTCAGACCTGCGTAAACTATAGCAAAGCTACCTCGAGATGCTGCCATGCTTGGACGCAAAGAGTAAATAATCTCATCAGGTATTAACACTTTTTTTTTCTTCCTCCGAAAGAGTTGTGAAACGGCCATCCTGACGTCAACGGTCATTCTTCAACGGCTCAGCCGCCTGATGTATCAATCGTTCTTAAAATCCAATTAAGAAGAAGACATCAGCCATGCAAAGCATTTGTCAACAAGCCTGAGTTAAGAGCTCTGAACGAAAAGGATGCTTTGCGAGTTGCAAGAGGGGAGGGGAGGAAGAAGATTTATGAACCAGACACCTAGCGAGGAAGGTCAAAGTGACCTTATGTGGGAGATTAGCTGCAAAATTTCTGAGAGTTACGTAATGGGCCCTTAAGGTTTCCCAAGACTTCTCAGAACATTTAACCGGAATGTTGCTGCTTTCAGCATTGAGCAATCTGGCAGCCTACTTTAAGGTTCCAAGTGATAAGAGGAGAAGATTTGAACACTATTTTCGAACTGCCGCTCAGTCGCATTGAAATTCTGCGATGCGACTCTGAACTCTGAGGTAACCAGTGCTTCTGCCCCAAAAACAGTAGTTTCGTTCTTGTTTCCATTTTTGACGCGACAACAAACGTGTTTTACATCAAGATTCTCGAAGAAGTTTTTACAAAACTTTCGGTTGGCCTATTTTTGTGGTGCAGAGGACATTAAAACTCGTAAATAATATTGATTAATTCTGTTCTTCAAAACCCATATAGTTCCCCTCCCCTTAAGGCAGATTACTTTTTAAAGAAGAAAAAGACATGCTTCTGACTTTATTTTTTTGAAGTGTATGATGCTATAGCAAAGCAACTTTTCAATCTAAACGAACAAAACATCCTTTTAAAATCGATTAGTTATTTGCAAGCATCGATTAGTTATTTGCAAGAATTCCACAAGAAATAAAAATTTAAAAACCACGCAAAATGTAGCCCATTTTTTGCAAATACACACGTGTTTCAAGGTTAAGGTTTTTCAAGAAACCCCTTTTTCAGTGCAAAAGAATGAGGTTCTAGATGACAAACATCCAACTGAAGAAAGTGTTAAAAAAATTGTTCATAAATTTTTGATAAAGCAATGCAGTAAGTCCCTCGATGCATCGTTCCCTCATCTATCGGTTTTCCGTATATATCGTCTTGTTTATCCGTATTAACTTCTTGTTTCCATATATATATATCGTCTTTCGTGCTGCTATGATGAAGAAAAAAGTTCTAAAAATGGCCGCTAGGGGCGCTGTTTAGCCTTATAACAGGGTTTTAACGTAGGAAATGACCAGTGCGACATAAAAATAATGATAGTAATACTTATGAAAGGATAAAAATTCATTGCATGATAACCTAAACTTGTTTTTTTTTTTTGGCCACACAGATGAAATGTTATAGCTTTCTTTACTTTCATCTTAAATGGCAAGATAATAGATGTGGTCGGAAAACTGCACAATAAATGTTGATATTATTATTTTTATTCCTTATTGGTCATTTCATACGTGAAAACCATGTTATGAGGCTAAACAGCGCCCCTAGCTGCCAAGTTTAGATTTTTTTTTCCCTTCATGATTCTTTGAGCGCATCTCGTGTATAATCCACAAACCAATTTAGGTGTAAATCCGTTGAACGATTTTAGATACAGAATGCCCTGAATAGGGGAAGTTTAAACGTATCCACCCTGAACCTAATGAATGACGTCACTGAAATAGAGCGTCGAGACATTTTTTTTATTTAGTTGAGTTGTGACACTTTTAATTCCAACTGTCTCACAGACGACTATTCATCGTCGGAAGAATATTTATTAAATTTTTATTATAAGTCTAAAGCCTCTTACTTCTTAATTTAAAAAATGCGAAAGTAAAAAAAAGGGGAAAATTATCTTAAAAAAAAGGAATAATAAGAAAATAATAAAAAATAAATATATACAGTAAATAATTTGTTTTAAAATGACCCTGCCTTTAAAGGTTAAATCAGCCGGTATATCAATAAAATTTATTTCTCGACTTTTTTATTTTAATTTTTTTAAATGCTTGGCTTAAATAAATCGGTTCTATGCAAACGATTTTCAAGAAAAAGCGGCAAATGTGTTTTATTATTCCAGGGACGAGGAACGTTTACAAAGGTTGATAACCCACCTTGACGGAAGAGGAAGTTGCCTTGACCCAACTAACGGGAAACTTTCTACTATCAACGTGAATGAATTTCACCAGGAAATTGTCAAGAAATGATGATTGAGAGCAACATGGAAGCTTTAGCTATCAGATAAATGTTAAACACTTAATTTTAATGAACTGAAACTGATTTGAAAAAATACGTAAATATTCAGTGAACAAAAAGTTGTTTTTAAATATTTATTTTCATATTGAGAGGGCTGGTTCAAACCTGGCCCAAGTCGGTGGATTTTCAAGATGCAGAAAATCGTCTGCGTCCATGTCGTATGATGATGCGTCATTTAAAGATCCCTTGAGTATCCATTTGGCATGGATACTCTCGGCTAAATTAAATTCCTAGTGCTGATTGCATCAATGAGAGCTCAGGTGCCCCATCTAGGGGAAACTAAGCGTCAAAAAAATTGCGGCAATGGTACCAGACTCATTGCGGTACCGCTGAAAGAGTTGGTACTAAATATGGGGACGCACTAGGGCTGCAAGGGTCGATGACCAATACTAAAGCCCCATCAGAAAGAAAAAAAATATATTGAGAGGGCTGTGATTTAATGGTAGTTACAATCATATTGAATTAAGGTAAACAAGTGATTACTAGAGATAATTGCGTTAATTTTATTATATGCTTAGGAAGAATTCTTTTAGTGGAAGCACAGCAGAACGAAAACCCTTTATATACATACTTTTCTTTCCCCCAGACCCCTACCTGTTAGCCGAGGCCTTAGGATTGCTTACGCACGGGGAGAGGTAGTGGGGTTTTACATGCACATGTCCCCAAGTATACATGGTGGTCTTCAGTGGGTATCGAACGCGCGACCTTCCAGGTGGAAGTCCGACGTGCTAACCACTAGGCTACCACGCCCCCCCCCCCTTTATATACATACTAGGGATGTAACGAATATTCGGCCACTATTCGGTGTTCGGCCAGGCCGAATAGTCATTTCGTGAACTAGCCGCATATTCGGTCCGGCCGAATATTCCGTAAGATCAAATTCGGCCAATGGGGCATTGGTGAAAATGCGTGCCTGTCGGTCTCTTTGTTCATCCTACCCCCAATAACTTTTGAAGGAATTGTCAGATTCGAAAGATTTTTTTTTTTAGCATTCGAAAGATCTCGGTGAGAACGTGAAATACTTCTCCATTGGAACATTTTTTAAAAATTTTGAACAGTTCAAAGGAAAAAAAAACATTATCGCCTACGGGGAAATTTCAATCCTATAAAAATCCCGACGTAACAGACGGAGTTGCGCGAAACACACTTTATCGGAAGGATGTTGTGACGTAGAACATGCACAGATACGAAGTTCATACATAACTAAACGACCCTATTTTTCCAGGAAATTTTATGATCGGGATTTTTAAGAATATTTCTGAATGAATAAATGAATACATGAATGAGTGAGTGAATAAATGAAAGAATGTGTATTAACTGTTAAAAAAGGATGTTGATGTTGGTGTATACGGGAAAGTAGGCTCGTATAGTTCTAGATGAACCTTACTTATAAATTATTTATTTATTAAGAAATACATAGTTTTTTATATGCACTCTGTTTGTGGAAAAATTCGGCGCCAGCTTCCCCCTCCTCAAAAAAAGGAAAGAAAAGAAAAATGAATTGAAAAAAGAAAAAAAACCCTTTATTCCTGAATTCTAAGTTTATAAATAATTTAACAAAAAAAAAAACTATCGGAGCCGTGGAGCATTACAAATTTTTCCGCTCCGGTTCCGAGCAAAATCTCTTTGCTCCGCCCTCCTGCTGCACGCTCTAATCCAGATCCCCGATTTTTAGAACTTGGTTTATAACTTATGCTGATTTCAGAGCATTGTTTTCCTCCAAACGCATCCTTATCAATTCCGAACTGGAATTTTCTTCTAGAATGTTCCTCACTAGAAAACGAAAGTGCTTTCTAATCTGAATAACAAATTCCGTCAACAGCTAAAATATTTTTGTTGTTTTTTAGGCGACTCTCGTCGGCCGTTGGACTCATTGACGCGGTTTGCATGACCAATGCGGCGGATCAGGGTCGGACATCAAAGCAAAGTCACAACGTTGCAGGTGTGATTTAAAATGCGAATCGGACAAGAAACTTTGCATTCGGTAAGAGATTTTTTCCCACATTGGTTGGAAATTGCAATGTCTTTGAATTGGTTGCTAATGTCTTTGAATTTATTGAATCTACATTAGAATCCCGTTAATCCGAAGTCCTATAGTTCGAAGATTCGATTTAGCCGAACCGAATTATCAAATGTTAATTTTTAAATTATGTTTTCATTTCTTCGCTTTTTCCTCAACGCGTCAATAGTTGTATAGCCAGTAGGATACGGCGAAAAAAATGCAAACAATTTTTTTCAAGACTTTATGTCGCGGAAAACATACGGATTAGGAAGGAAGAAGAATAGTCGTTTAATATATCTTTCTGTCACGCATGCATTCTGAAATGTACCGACATCGAAGGAAATTCACATTTTGAAAATAATTTTTAATCTTTTTGAATTGATCTTTTCCTGAATGTGATATCTCAAATAATTATGCGTTGGACCCACTGTTTAATCCTCTGTCTGCTCATTTTTTTAGCGAATTCGATTCGATAAAATCTGGTCTACTTTAAGCAACTAAAGCTATCTCGAAAATAAAATTTTAATTAATGTCCAAATAATTGAGAAATTGCATTACTGACGTTTTAACGATGAAACGGCAGGTTTTTTTTTTTGAAATATACGCAAAAATCTCATGCCCGTAGAAATCTCGGGAGGAGCAATTTTCGCTACATTTACGTTGAACGTAGAAATCGCGGGATAAGCAAGCAGTCCAAGAAATCTCGGGACGAGCAATTTTCGCTACATTTACGTTGAACGTAGAAATCGCGGGATAAGCAAGCAGCCCAAGAAATCGCGGGACGAGCAATTTTCGCTACATTTACGTTGAACGTAGAAATCGCGGGATAAGCAAGCAGTCCGATGGTTACTCTCTTTGAACTGAATCTACAGTAGGGTCTCGCTAATCCGAAGATTCGATTCATCCGAACCGAATTTTCCAAAAAATTATCAAATTTTGATTTTTAATTCGTTTTTATTTGTTCGCTTTTTCCTTAACACATAAATAGTTGTATAGCCAGTAAGCTAGAGCGAATAAACCGCAAAAATATTTTTTTTTTTTCAAGACAACGTCGCAGAAAACATACGGATTGGGAAGGGAGGAAAATAATCTGTTTATATCGCCCGCTCGCGCATGCGTTCTAAAATTTACCAACATCTGGAATATTCACATTTGAGGCACCCAGAAACAAAGGGATGTAAGTGACAAAATTGAAGATTTAGAGATAACAAGTGCAAATGATAGAAAAATCACCATTTTATATCGTGACAAGAGATCTTAGTGATAGCTCTAACAGGTGCTCTACTTCAACGTGATTAAAAAAAAATTAACATTAAAGGTCCCATAAGATCCAGCCTTGAACGTGTTTTTCCCAGAATCGTTTTTTGGTCACTTACATCCCTTTGCTTCTTGCTGCCTCATTTATAAAACTACTTTTTAATATTTTTGAATTGATCTTTTTCTGAATGTGATGTCTCAAATAATTATGTGTTAGAACCACTGTTTAAGAAATTGTAATGCGGAAATTAATCCGTTTTTCCTTCTCAGCAACATGTCGGCATTCCAACTTGCACCACATAAGGCAACGCATCACGTGTGTCCTTTTTTCTCAAAGATATATAAATAAACAAGAAGGCATGCAAATTAGGGAAAATTTATCTAGAAATGGCACGTGCGCCGTTCATTCTCTTCTATTCGCTCGAGTTTCAAAATCATGGTGCATCAGGTGTGCAGAATTCCGATTGCTTGATTACGAATGCACGTACTCTCATTTCTTCTCCTATTGAAAGACTTTCCACACTTATCCACTCTTGCTGCGAATTCTAAAAGATACCATGGTACTCCATTCAATTATATGGGACTACATGAGGATGTACAGATACTTTTCTCCACCAGATGCACGGGGAGAGGTAGTGGGGTCTGCGGATTTTACATGCACATATCCCCAAGTATACATGGTGGTCTTCAGTGGGTATCGAACGCGCGACCTTCCAGGTGGAAGTCCGACGTGCTAACCACTGGGCTACCACGGCCCATGTACAGATACTCGATTATGTCCCGAGATATTTATTGTCCGATGGACTACTATGACGAAAAAGTACTGATAAAAAAACCTCGGTCTGCTTCCTCATGTCAATTCAACACAAGGCAAAAAAAAAATCTCACCATCTCATGTTTTTTTTTTCTTTTTAATTTGGCAGAGGTATACAAAGGTCAAACCTGAATTTTTAACGGGGTCCGTTTTTTTTTTTTTTTTTTTTTGGGGGAAATTTTTAAAAAAATTTTTGTGAAAAATCAAATATATTTGTAAAAATTTAAAATTTAAACCTAGCAATAAAAATCTTTTATTGTTTTTTGCCGCTTATTAAATAAATAATTCCGTAATAAGTAAGATTTGGTATCTCGGAATTTTGTGAAGGGTCCGTTTTGATTGATTGGAGTTCGGTAAAGGGTCCATTTTCAGTAACATGAATTTGTGAAGGGTCCGTGTTGATAAATTGAAATTTCGTGAAGGTCCGAAAACGGACCGGAATTTCCTCTGGTGCCACCCCTGGTATAAATGTAGTATAAGCTTGGGGAAAATATGAAATTTTACCGATATAAGTGAACTCATTTTTGACTTACAAAGCTGTAAAATTCGACTACAGGCAGACTCTAGAAGCTTTCTAGCTGATTGAGCTAGAAACCTATGTTAAGATTCACTTTAGTGCACTCTTCATGTGCTATCTGATGATATGCAGGTTAAAATTTCAAAAAAATTCTCAAAATGTAGGTAAACATAAGAAATTAATTTTTCCTCAAAATACATAATTGAAAATGTTAAAATTAATTTCATTTTTTCTTTGTTGTGTTCTAAATCACAGGAAAATATCAAGATGGGATAATAGTGGCCTCATTGTAAAAAACAATATTTTTTTATTATTATTTTAGCATTAACATGAATGGTGTTTTAAAAAAATGTATTTTTTTTTCTAATAATGAAACCATGATCGGAATATATTCCCCTCTGATTTAAAACAATACTAAATACTCATAGAATTATAAAATTTTTAATTTGTACTTTGAAAAAAATTTAATTTCCTGAATTTAGTTATACTTTAAGAATTTTATGTTTTTAATCTATATAATTCATTAAAATGAGCCAAATCACAGTTTTCTAGTTAAATTAGAAAAGAGTCATAATTTGAAAGCAAAAAATCGCCTATTGCTATTTTTTACGTGATAATTTCAACAACTTAAACATGCTGGAATTTGCCGTTTTCAAAACAACATGATGTGATGGTTTAATCTCCTCAAATAGCAATTGCAGAAGGAGAAAAATACTTCGTGGTTTCTACATTTCACAAACATTGTGAGTGATACCGAGCGTTGCGCGATTGCATATTGAAGCAATTTTTGCTAGCAATGGAATGGTTTTTGAAACATGCATTTAAGCAAAAAAAAAAGTGTTCTTACCTTCGCTTCTATCGGAGCTCCCGGCCTCGTTGAATACTTTGCTACAGCTTCTCTTGCTTCCAAATGACCTGGTCACATACAAAATGAAATTAATTCTCCAACGGTGCTATTTTTTTTTGTTTTTGCTTGCATATAAAAAAATATACCAATCAGAAAGAAACTGCAATAAATTACAAATGATAATTATTATTATTAAGTAGGGGAGTATGGGGTAAAATGGGTCATGGGGTGAAATGGGTCACTTGATAATAAAACTCAAAATAATAGAATTTGAAATTGAAATTTTTAAACCAATATTTTTTATGTTATATTTTAATGTGTTGGCAACATTTTTCATTCTAAAAAAAGTCAGGTTCTTAAATATGGCAACACAATAAAATATTTTTGTAATTTTTGGATGATCGTGTGCTAACACATGGTTTACCAACTTCTGAAAAGCTATATATTTTATCAAATAACAACCCAAATTTAAAGAATTTCCTCACAAAGAAACTTTGGAGGACAATTACAGCCGGGTATGTAAAAAAAATTGAATACTGAATTTTTTACATCAGTTTTTTTTGGATGGGGTAAAATGGGCTTAGCTAGTTCTATTCTATCATTGTTTTAAAATTTACTCTGTTGCACCTCACTGCAGAAAATTCCTAAATTTGAACAGTGTATGTTGTTCATTTTATTGAAATTAAATTAAAAAATTTTTTTTGGAATGTTTTCCCTAAAAAAGATCATGTTGATGTGGTAGAGAGAAGTGATGTTGTTGAAGTGTTATGTGAACCAATATATAACAATCAAGAACAATATTATTTTAACATTTCAATGTAATAATTCAAAATGTTGCTAAATATGTTACTTACATTCTTCTTTTCAACTTCAAAGTAATAAATAACTGTTTTCAGCTTTATTTTGCCTCATGAAACATTTTACCGCACAATGGAGTAAATCAGGTCACAACTTTATAAGCTCAGTTAAACTATTTCATAATTAAAATATAAAGATTATAATGACATAAAATAGATCTAAAAGAGTTCGATGTTAAGATGCAATTAAAAAGAAATGGGAAATGTTTCTGGTTTTGTTGCTATGAAACTTTAAATATGAAAATAGCTAAAAATTGAACCATTTTACCCCACCTGACCCTACTTAATTAATTAATAATGAATAAATAAATAAATGAACAGAATATATACGACACATTTTTAACATCTTTCAATAAAACAAAATACTTTTTTTACAAGACCAATATCTGTTGTTTCTGATGCCACTTGGGTATCCAAGCTCCCTTGCGCAGAGCGACCAGGAATAAAGGCAGTAAGGAGCGCCTTCCGTTTTTAGATGAGCACCACAACGGTGGAAGTACGACTTGGCTTATTATGTATTTGGATGACAGCAGACGGCGCCACCACAAATGCACCACCTTCCTTTTTTGACATCAGAGTGAAGTGAAGGGAAATTCTCCACCCTCCGTTGCCCTCGGAACTGCCTTGGGACTTCAGGGTCCACTTATTTTACATGCACGTATCCCCAAGTGTACGTGGTGGGTCTTCAGCGGGTCGGGTATAGAACACCCAATCTTCCGGTTGGAAGACCGTCATCCTAACCACTTTTTTCATCCGACCTCCTTCCCTGTTAGCACTAGGCCTTAGGGATGCTCTGCATCCGGGGGAGAGGTAGTGGGGTTCACGGATTTTACGTGCACATATCCCCAAGCATACATGGTGGGTCTTCAACGGGTTTCGAACACGCGACGTTTCAGGTGGAAGTTCAACTTCCTAACGGCTAGGCTACCACGGCCCACCAATATGAGTAAAACGAAGTAACAATCTGTGAATTATTCCCACTTTCTAAAATATAATTATTTCGATACGTGCCCCACTGAGGACCACCAGGACGCTTGGAGTTGCGTGTAGGTAAAATCCATGGACCCTGAAGTTCCGAGGGTACCGGAGGCTGGAGATTTTCCCTCTCCTCCAGTCGTAGGTGGAAAAAGGCGATGGCGTATTTCTGATGCCGTCATTTTATCTTTTATGTTTGAGAGATCGTTCTTCCACCCTTGTAAAACGAAAGGCTCTTAGGGCCCTTTGGCCCTAAATAAGGATGGCAATTACAACCCGAGCTCGGTGTGATTCTGTGATCCGACTGGCGTTGGAAACAACAACAAAATATAGTTATTGTCTAAGAAATTTAATTCATTTCACTTGATCTTCGTGACAGCTTAAGCTTACTTTTACATTGAAAGAACTTTGCAAATTAGAATTCTTAAAAATTGTCTGATAAACCAATTTCAGTACTTCTTGATCCCCCCCCCCCTTATTTCAAGTGCATGAAAACTAGGGAAAACCTAGGCCATGTTGTTGTTTGGAATTCCTAATAACTTTGATTGTCCTCACAGAGATGCCATCCTGGAAAACGTTTTCTGCAGTAAACAAAACAATTGTCCATAGGTTTTTACTATTTACCGTTATGAGGTAGATAGATGAATCAGGTTTTTGCCTTTAACATAAATTACGATTCAGATTCAAGATTTTTTATTAACAATTACAAATAATTCTAAATCGGAGTAGACAGCATCAAATAACTCACTGAAATCAAAACAAAAGATTGTATTTGCGAGTATAATCTGCTCAATTTGTTTTGTTAAAATCATGTGAAAAAAAGGCCAAGTCGGCGAAATGATTTTCCGGGTATTCGGTATAACAGATAAAAGAGTTGAGATCTAACGGGTGCCAAGTCCCATATATCCCTTAATCATTGCTGTAAGAGTGTACAACGTTCTTCAATTTAAAAAACTGTTACTTTCCTTGATATTAGATGTTTATTTTCGTAAGTTTTAACTGTCAATAAGTTACGTTCAAAATATTTGACTCTTCCAATTTGATATTAACTATTATATCTTGCCACATGATTTTTACTATTTCTCATGGTTGGGCTAGGTAGTACGTTTAGGTAAAGTAGGTAGTTAAATAAGATACATTAACTGCCTTCTGTTACTATCTTCGTTAGTTTTGAAATAATGATGCTAATAAATAAATTAAGAACATTAATATTTCACAACAAACGAAGCTTTGCTATCAAGTAAAATCAAGTAGAAGTTATTTTTGTTTCTTTGATGTAATAGTTGGTGGGGCAAACGTAGCAGAGCATTCTACATTAGTTTTGTTTACGTTACACAGTCGTAGTATATGATTGCAGGCTTAACCTCGGCTAGGCATTTCCTCGTCTAGATTGCTGTTTAGACAATTATGGCTAGGCATATTTTTCCATGCAAAAAACACCCCTTAAGGAGGTGGCTCTTGAAAAGTTTTAACAAGAAAAATCGATACTTACGTATTATCTCGTTGACCAATAAATTTGCGAAAAATTTGAGGCCAAAGCAAAATTTAAACGTAACTAATAACAACTAAAAATAATAACTGTAAATTATAACAGCCATTCTTTTTTCCATTATTTGCGGACATGACATTTTGGCTACATTTCTTTAAATTTGGCGACGGGATAATACGTAAGGACCGAAAAATCTTTAGTATTTATCAAGGGTACTTTTCCGTTTCGGAGGGGCTGCCGATGTTTAAATATTTTTTCGCCAAATCAAACTACTATACAATTTTGGGTTGCCTTTGGCGGTGTTTAAATATTTTTCGCAAAAACAAACTCCACATACAAAACAAATTGAATTAGCGAAAAATAATTTTACCATCTCCAACAACCGAAACGGAAAAGTACTCTATCAAGTGGTATGATATTTGCATACTAGATATATGCTTGAGGCACGGATGTAGCCCATTTAGCAAACCTCATTCTACTCTAGGATATTCTAAACTATTAGTTAAGTTTTCCAAAATACCTGTGCTCGCGGCATATCCATTGAACCGGAAGCTCCTCAAACTTTTCTCCACGGAATTGATGATTTCCTCACATGGCTTGAGATGTCCAGAAACGGTCGGGTCCCCTAGAAAGAAATGAGCCAAATTATGGTTTAAAGCAGTTCAGACAATGTCCGAATTTGCACCTAATTTCCCGTCCCTTTATAAGGTAAATGACCCAGTAATGGACACTTTTCTCCATCAGACCCCTACCTGTTAGCCGAGGCCTTAGGATTGCTTACGCACGGGGAGAGGTAGTGGGGTCTACGGATTTTACATGCACATATCCCCAAGTATACATGGTGGTCTTCAGTGGGTATCGAACGCGCGACCTTCCAGGTGGAAGTCCGACGTGCTAACCATTAGGCTACCACGGCCCCTAGTAGTGGACACTTAGATCTTTAAGCTCCTAAAATAAGAGAATGTAACATTAACCTTGAATGATATTATCAGAACCTATAGCGAACGATTCCTAGTGCTGGTTCATAGAACTAAAGTTGGGTGGAGCATCTATGCAAGTACATGGATCATCATATTTAATAGCTGCCTCCGCAACGGTCACATTTGCTGCTCCTTACTGAAGCCGATCGATAAGAAGGTTATGGATTTAGGGCAAATATATGGAAAAAAAGTGTGACATCATTTCTGAAGGGCCCCTTAGTCTTTTTTAAAATTATTTCTCCAAGTTAACAGCATGAAATAGATGATATTCATTTCTGTCCACTACTCATGCAAATACGTGTCTTATAAATGTCCTCTATGGATACAAATGAAGCGTTCAGTAAATGTGACGTAAAAATCCTCATTTTTCATCAAATGACATTTTATAGATCTTTAATTTTTAGAGAAATGTTTGGCGATGAAGCTAAATAGGCAAATATGGATGTACGTCCCTTGAAAAATTTTGCCAAGCAAAAGAGTACGAACATTTTCTTAACTGTGTCCATTACCGCGTCATTTACCTTACCAGCGGTTCCTAATGTACCAAAAGATGTCATAACATAGTCACGGATGCACGAGAGTCCCTCTACTGCGAACTAAAATAAAACCCCTCGCTTCTTCTTAACCTTCTGTTATTTTTTTAATTATAATTATTTCTAATGGGCTGCGTATGTATTGGTTCTTAACCATTGCAGACCTAATGCGTTCCCAGAGATTGGTACCAACTCTTTCAGCGACACCACAATGAGTGTGGTACCATTGCCGCATTAGAACTTTGAGGCCCAGTCAAACGGTGAGCACCCGGACTCTGTTGATCCGAAATTGCACTAGGAATTTATTTTAGCCGAGGGCATCCAAGCCAAATGTCAACTCAAGGGATCTTTTACTTGCCGCATGATCATGCGACAAGGCGCTGACGCTTTTCTGCATCTTGAAAATTCACCAACACTGCCAGGCTCTATCCTATGAACTGGGTCGTTCGGGTCCGGTCCCTTACCACGATACCACCGAGCCGGCCTTTTTGTCAAGATGGACAGCACCTCATTAGAAAGGGTATAGTTCAAAGGAGGGCCATTAGTTTGGTAAGTGGTCACTCAAATTTAGGTGATGGAGTCAGACTTTAGGCCTGAGGGCTTGATGTTTATGCAAATGGTTAAAATTATTAAACTAGAAAATGTTAATGGACTACGCTTATGCACAGAAGGTTGAATCAGAATTGTTTCAAGCTTTTCCAACCTCAGCCTCATCTTGAAATGAGGAAAAATGTCTACTTCAACAGAATTGTAGGCATTTGGAACAGTTCACCTGAAGCAACTGTTACTTGCAGTGGCGTAAAAGGTTTCAAGCCTTATTCTCATAAAGTAGCCATATATGCTACTTGGGGTTTTCCCCTACTTTCTATTCGAAAAGTGACGTCAGCGCGTATGTTGCAGTGGTATTTGCTGGCCCTTGTTCTCATAAAGTAGCACATATGCTTCCGGGGTTTTCCCCTACTTTCTGTTTGTTAACAAATAGAAGAGAATAAGGGTTAAGAGAGTTCTTGATGTTCATTGGGGAATGATGCATCGACAAGGAAGAACCTAGCTGAGTCTAGACTCTGTTTCTGGTCGTTACTTTTGTATTTGCCTTTCTGTGATATTTTATGCAGTGATTTTAGTACGGGACTTCACAAATGATATTTCACCAACATTTAAAAAGACAAGTAACAGGGGGTACTCACCGATCGACAGCGAGATCATCTTCTTATCCGGATTGGGCGTCAGTTTCATATTTTCGACCACGGCTCGGATGGGGTTCACAGTGCCAGTGGCGTAATTGGAAGGGCGCACGTTCCAGCCCCTGCGAGGCGTGGATCGCCTCTGCAGCTCGGGCGGATCGGCGAGTGTGGCAGAAACTCGGATGGGCATCTCGGATCAGGTGTGTATATTCCAAACTCGTTGCTGAAGAAGGCAAGGTACAAAACCACTTGTCTGAGGGGTTGAGATGCTTAGAATGAGCGATCCAATAATTGGCGATCGTTGGATGCGAAACAGATTTGTGCTTGGAGACGTTTGAAATGAGCGAATCGAAAAGTCCAGATATCAAAACTCGATCTAAGAATCGGCGATCGTTGATTAGTGTAGGATGCAAACTGAATTTTCTTATGCTGGGGCTCTTAGGTGCTTGGAATTAGCAAATCGAATTATTGCCACAACTTCTTGCGAATGAATACCGTAAAAACCCTACGAATCCTCTTTTGCACTAAAACTTGGAGGAATGTAAACTTCTTCGACGATGCAGGGACGATTGATTCCAATCTGTCACGTATGAATCAAATTACCAAATTTAAAAAAAAAATTATATATATATATATAATTGAAATTTGTGAAAAGTCTGTAGGCAGAGATATCAGTGGAAATGTGTGATATCTATAGCAATTCCCTAAAAGCGCACTATGAGTTGAGTTGTCGGTTCTCTACTGAGATCTGCCAGCTGATTATCCGATATCACAGTGAAGCTGTCTTAAAAGAGGGCGTTGTGGCAGTTAGTCCTAATACGGCCGAAGAAGTGCAGGAAACAGTAGAGCTTGTAGTTGAGAAAACGTTTACTCATAGCAGGGACCGTTATCGGTAAGAATTCCGGCACGCTCGTCGAATGCTCGAACATCAAGGTGTAGGGGGATCTCTGTTTCACAAGATTCAGTGCCGCTCGCTGGAGGGAGCACTGGGAAGCCTGGAAGAGAAGGCAAAAGGATGGAGGTTGCATGCAGGCAGGAAAATTATTCGAATGCACACTAAAAAAATTTAATTCAACCTTTCACCAAAAAAAAAAAAAAATGGTGACATTTAGCTGCAACCGACATTTTGCACTAAATTTGAATCATTATAATTAGTGTTCAGCAACTACTCGTCAAAAAGTAATTAACTACCAACTACTAACTAGTCTAAACAAAACTAGTAGCAACTAGTAGTTAACTGTTTTCCAAAGGTAGTTAACTACTTTTAAGTATAATTCATTTGAACTACCATTTTTAAGCTTGTTCTTAAATATTTAATCAATGCAGTCAATTCGCGATAAGTCGAATTTGATTGGACCGAAGAAACACTTCTACCTATCGGAAGTTCGACTAACCGTTAGAATAAGTTTTCGTTATTTCATTTATTTATTTATTTATTTATTTATTTTTGTTTTTTCTTTGTGCATTAACCTTATTGGATAAGTTACACATAATTCTCACCTTGACAATTGATTAAATTTCAGAATATACCAAGTAGTAATAAGTATCATTTTTTAAAAGGAAAAAAGTCATGTAAAAATTACCTTACTTTTATTTTTGAAGAAATTCGTTATTTTACATCGAACTAGGCACCTCTGACTTTTTCAGGAATTGCGAATCGTCAATTTTTTGCAGATGCATAAAAATTGAAGCATCCATTCCATCCCTACTTTCTATAAACTTTTGAACTCGGAGAAACCTTTCCCACTTTTCCATCAAAGTTTGTTGTTGTTAAGAATTTAAAAGACGGTGAAAATATATGTTCATTTTGTTAGTCATTTGTTTTGTTAGGTTTAAATTTTTGCTGCTTTTTTGGTCGATAACGATCATGTGTCTCTAAAAATTATTCGAGTTAAAGGAAGTAAAAATTGAGTAATCGTTAATAATTTATATGTATTTAAACATAAAGGGGTCGGGACCTGATAAAAAATCGAGATAAACGGAGAATCGAGTTATCGGATTTCGACTTATAGCGAATTAACAGTAATTCAACTCAATATTATTTTTAATTATTAAAACAATTTTAAAGAAATTCCTGTAAAACATTCAAAGATTGAATATTTCTAAATAACACTGAACAATTAATATATAAATAGAATATGAATAAAGGCAAAACCTTTTTCTCTAAATTTAAGCTTTTATTTTAATATATGTATTTGTTGAATAAAGTTAATAGTTTATGTTTTTAAGAAATAGCAATTTTTCAAAATTTTTGTCAATTTAAAATTATTCCTCTGCCCAACCCCCATTCATTAACAAAATATCTTTGTAAGGTGCATGCTTTAGATTATATTCTTCCAAGATGTGTTGAACACTTGTGTTTTATGGTATCCCAAAGGCATGTATGGTATTAGGTTAGAGGTAAAGCTTCCTCATAATGAAGATTTGGTCTTTAAATGAAACTTCATCGTGCATGTACTGGTGCGGGCACCATTTATTGACTATATTAGAAAGCTTTTCCTAAATTGAGTAAATACTGCAGTAAATATTAGGATTCTTTTATGAATACTTTTACATTGCATAACATAATTTAAAAAATAGATTTGGGTGAGTAATATTCATAAGCTAAAAATGGAAATGATTTAATGTTTAAAATAATTTTTCAAACAATAGGTTAAAAAAAAATAAATTCGAAAGTAGTTGGAATTTTGAAAAGTTGGGGAAAAGTAGTTTAACAAATAGTTAACTAGTTGCAAACAAAAGTAGTTACAACTAGTAGTTAACTATTAGTAAACTAGTAGTGGCCACTTTTTTTTGAGTTATGTATCGTATCGTATTGAAAAATTAAACCGTAACTGGTCCACATGTAATATGTATACAAAGAAGGCTCATTTCCATAAAAATAGGATAAATAGGCAAACGTAATGAATTTTTGATAAGTAGATAAGTTAACGATCATCATATGCTAAAAAGACAAAAAATATTAATTAAAAAATTTCAAATATTTTTGTTACTCTCTTTGCTTTTTTGAGTAACATTTAATGTAAAATTTCTACTTAATGGGGCTAATAGTTTTTTATTTAATAGGTATTAAAGTTTTTATCACTTACAGAAATCCCAATTTTTTTTTTTGTGATACTTAAGTGCTTTTGGACTTTTCTCTGAAATAATGAAGCTTTTCATGGTGAGAATTATTATGATACATAAATATGCATTCCTTTAATGCACATCAAAATTATTTTTTAAGTTATCTCATTAATAAAGTTCATTATTTGTGTTACATACGGGACATCTGGTATAAAATATCAAAATAATGAAATTTTTACTTAATATTTTTTTTAATAGAAGTGCAATATAAAACAGTATTTGTAAGTTATATGCTGAAAAGGGATAAATGCATGAATTAAATCATACACCTTTAAAATCATACAGAAATAATGTATGCATTAAGTCTTGAACTTTTAAAATCATGCACAAGATTTCTTTCTTTCTTTATTGGTTTTTTTGAAAATTACTTTTGGAATAACAAATGTCTGTGATAAAAAAATTGAAAAGTCATTTAACGACTTATGTGTCAGTAAATATATAATGTGCTTTATAGACTGCTTTGCAAAAAAAATATTACAAAAAAAAGAAGAAACTTATTTATTTATTTCTGAGTTTTTGAATGCAGTATCAAAACATAACAAAAACCAAAAAAAAAAAAAAAATCGAAGCAGTGAAACACAACAAATTATCGGAGGAGTGAAACACAATAAATTTCTTTGCTCCGTCTCCGCTCCACTTTCAATCAAAATCTCGTTGATTCGTGAAAAAAAAAAAGAAAGCTGTGAAACACAACAAATTATCCGAGCAGTGAAACAGAATAAATTTCTTTGCTCCGGCTCCAGTCCAGTTTCGATCAAAAATCGAAGCAGTGAAACACAATAAATTTCTTTGCTCCGTCATTATACTTCAGGCTCATTTCAGGCACTTAGAAGCAAAGGGGGGTAAGTGACCAAAATGAAAATTTTGAGGTAGCTAGTGCAAATGATAGATTAAACACCCTTCTGTTTTGTGGGAAAGAGATTTTAGTGGTAGCTTTGACAGATACTGCATAAAAGTGCGGCTTAAAAAAATGACCAAATAAAAGCTGCATTCCGTTTGGAGGCAGAGGGATGCAAGTGCATTTACATCCGTTTGCCTCTAAATAAAGTGATTTGATTTTTCAGTTCGTTTAAATACGCGATGCAGACGATCTATTAACGAAACTTAAACGGAGAAGAAGAAAAAAAAATAGGAAAAGAATTCCGAATTGTTGAATAGTAATAATTTGCATGTGTACTTTGTTTTTGGTATTTTCTGTACTTATTTTATTTCCATTTTATTCCTTGTATTTTATTTTATTTTTTTGCAATTTTCATGTATTTTCACATTTTTATGCACGCTGTTGTCTTTTTTGCTTTGTTTTTATTGATATTCCTTTTTACTTCCTGTACTTCCAACTGCATTCGTTTGTTGCTCTCTTATTGGTGCCTTTCCTACTACTTCTACTTCCACTTCACACTGCCTTTATTCTCGTTGGTTTACAGTTAATTCTTAGGCTATATAAGCTTTGTCTTTGTTGTTCTGTCTGCTTCATTTGGATGTTTTGCATCTAGAGGCTCCCTGTCGCATTGAAAAAGGGATTCCAAGCAATCCCGAAACATATGTCTGCGTTGTAATGCTCATTTGTGCTTTATTTTAACGTGAAATTTTATTTCTAAGGGTTAAATCGTTTGCAGATTTTATTTTTGTCATGTTTTGTTTGCGGCAATTTGTCTAATGGCAATGATTTTTAGTTGGTTGATAAATATAACTATTCGAAATTTATATTATGCAGTTTTTAATGGAGTTTATATCACTAACAAACGATCTTCATTATTGCATAAGTTATCAAAATGAACAAGACGCGTTT
Source organism: Octonoba sinensis (assembly GCA_038502835.1). Taxonomy (NCBI): domain Eukaryota; kingdom Metazoa; phylum Arthropoda; class Arachnida; order Araneae; family Uloboridae; genus Octonoba; species Octonoba sinensis. The sequence continues at coordinate 11,922,625 of CM076601.1, read as the reverse complement.
TCATTGAGTGGCAAAGGAGTGTAACTTAACCAGTTGGAAGCAAAGGGGTGTAAGTGAAAATAAGCTATTTTTTTAAAAAATCCTACGCCAAATCTAATCATCAGAAACACCTCAAACTTCATACTTAAACTAACACATACATATAGGACTCAAAAATCAAAAATATTTACACGAAGAACCTCTAGAATTCAGTATAGGAATTAAACTTCAAACGAGTTTTACTCAAAATGATGATTTAGTCACTTACATCTCTTTGTTTCTCACCGCCTCAATTGTACTAAAAATGAATAACTTAACACCAAGTGAGCACCTGAAATGGTGGCAACTGAAAACAAAATTTTTACAGTGTGGTATGTTTAAGTGCTTTCTACTTCAATATTTCCTATCAAAAGATTAAAAAGAAATTAATTTCTAATTAGAAAACCTGTCGTTTCAGTCGTAAAGTAATCTTTAATTTATTTTTTTCTGGGAGCAGTGATGGCGAACCTATGACACGCGAGCGCACTTTGTGTGACATATTTCCGAATCGGTCGACGAAGGTAAAAACTTAAATAATACAAAACTATTTAAAATCTGCGCACATTATATTTGCATTTTTTAATAATGTTTGATCTGTGTTTAACTTTGTGTGCCAGCATCCAAAAATGTCGATCTAAACCGAATTTTTTTTTCTATTGGCTTAAGTAATGAAATAAATCTTTAAAAATGTTCCCTGAAAGTTTGAAGAATTGAAGCAATATGTATTGATTTATCATTGATTTTATTACAATGCGATTTGCCATCTTTTCATTTTGAAACCATAACTGTGCTGAATATAAGCCACATATTTTTTTTTTAATGAAATAAGCGAGAAGAAGCAATTTCATCGTGACTATAACTGAAAAAAAAAAGTTCCTTACTTGAAATTTTGATAAAGAAGGATTTAAGTTTTTGCAAGACGAAAATTTAAAATGATGTTTTCTCTCGCTTTGTTTTTTGCGCATTTCATCTCAATTAAAATGCGAAGCCTTTTTAAAATTTGTATCTTTAATGTGGATTTTTCTCCCACATGTTCCTGAAACTATTATACGTAACAAATATATGCTTTATTTTTATGATAACTTAAGTACATTTTTCAAAAAAAAAAAAAAATCTTTTTGTAGTTTTTTGAAATTTTCGTTGTTTTTTCTAAGTTACTTCAGTTTATATTTTTCTCTCTCAAAAAGTATTTGACTTATGAAAAATTCAAAGCATAAAAGTTTGCTTTGTGAATAATGAATCGATAAAAAAAATTATGAGACTTTACGACAATTTTTGAAAACGAAGATGAATTTTTAAAAATTGCTAAATTTTGTATTAAAAATCAAAATTTTAAAATTATGTTTAAGAAATCCAGTTTTTTCAGTATTAAATTTAATATGAAGTGATATAACATGAGACGAAAAACACCATAGAGAAAAAATGGTCTCATGGTGCCGGTGCCCCTCAAGAGAAAAAAATTGCTAGATTAGATCTAATTTGCTAAACAAGAGTCACCAACGTAATGTCAGGTTTTATAGTAACAGCGCAGTAACTGAATCATTTATTTTAAAAAGGACACAAATTACATTTTAATGGAAATTGAGGATTGATAAAAAATATACATATTTAAATGGGATAGCCGGATTATCTCGAAATGTAAATTCCTGCCCGTCCGTTCTGTCACCCTAAAGACTGCATTAGATGTATCAGTTGGAAAATGTATGCATAATAAAAAAAAAAAAAAATCGCCGGAACAGGACAGTTCCGCCGCAAGTTTTATCCTCCTTTTCCTTATCTCGCACAGCACGATCCTGCCGCGCCATTCAGAGAGTTTTTTTTTTTAATTTATAAAAAATGGCTTCTTATGTGCACTATTGTGTAATTTGGTTAAAAAGCATGAATAACATCTAAAAAAAGCTCAATAACTTTAAGTGGTTTGATTTTTTAAACCAAAACATGCTTGAAAATAGCAATAAAATAACAACACGCAAAATGCCGCAACTCAAATTCAAATCAACATATTTGTGTTCCGTAAATTTTATTATGATAACTTAAGCCTATTTCTGGGAGTGAACCTCTATTATGCTCATATTTTCATTATTTTATGATTTGTAGTACATAAAAGTTTTAAATTGTTGAAAATTTTGATGCATTTTCTGATTATTAAAATGTTAACTTTTAATTTTTTTAAAATTTCATGGTTATAGTTATGAGCAAGGGTTATTCCCTGAAATAGTCCTCATTTATCATGATTATGTTTTGATCCAAGAAATCAAACCACTTAAAGTCATTGAGCTTTTTAAGATATTATTCATGCTTGTTAACCAAATTCAATAGTATAGTGCATATAAGAAGTTATTTTTTATAAATTAAGAAGACGCCTCTCTTAAGGTAGGCAAGCACTTTCATTTTTTGGTGACAATACATTAAAATTAGAAATTTACATAAATTTTGAATGAAACAACTTAATTGGAAATTCAAAACTGATTTTACACTCGAGAAAAATTTACTGTAATGTAAATAATATTTGAAAGGCTGTCATTGATGGAGAACGATCACTTTGCTCTGGCTGATTATTGAGTTTTATTTTGTTGCGGTCTAATTCCGAATGGGTTTGGGACCACAAATGATTTTGATCGCTCTGTATATATATATACAGTAGATCGCCGATTATCCGGACTGGTCAGCACCGAGGTTAAAGAAATTAAAATTCGGAAAAAAAAATTCGGATAAAGAAAAGTCCGGATGATTGGCTTGACAAACTTTAAAACACAAATAGGGCTAGGATTTTTAGGCAGCTTCCCTTCACACGTTTTCCAGGCTTAGGACAGGCATTTGCAGTAGTGTATATTTTATCATATCACAAATGGCGTCATTAGAAGTTCTTTTCTTTTCATTTTTAATATATATTTTTTAAATATTTAAGAAAATGATACAGAAGTAGTATTATACATAAAAATGATTCATACATTGACTGTATAAGAAAAACATTGCGATTAAAAATAATCATTTGATAGTCTTTTACTAGTCTTTGATAGTCTCTGCTACACAGACAATATTTTCCTTTTATTGTTTTCCTTTCAGCGCTGCCTTTAGAGAATATGAAAGTCAGGCTTTTCTGGTATTTTTCCCCAGAGCACAGGAAAAAATAACCGCATGGTCCCTGACCAATCCGGTTGATTGGACATCCGATTATGCGGAGTCCGGATAAGCGGCGCTCTACTGTGTATATATATATATATATATTATATATATATATATATACAGTGAAACCTGAGTAAGTTGACCAAATGCGATGCAGCCCTTTAGTGGTCAACTTAGACATATGGTACATGGACAACCAACTGAGACAGGTTTTAATGTATATGAATTTTTAGCCTACTTTCCCGTAAAAGTAAAAAAAATAATAATAATAAAGCATGAAAGAAGGCTTAATGTATCATGAAAATATCGTTAGAAATCAAGAAAAGTCAAAAATAAGTGAAGTAATTAAATAAAGATTGAAAAATAAAAATTTTGAAAGCAGGGTTTTGAGATGGGGAAAAAGTGTGTCTGTCGGTCTGTCCCCCCCCCCCCCCTAATAACTTTTGAACAAATTGTCCGATTGGAAAAATTCTTTCTGCATTCGAAAGAGCTCGGCGAGGACATCTCATTTACATATTTTACTTTTTTATTTGAAGATTTTTTTGTTCAATTTTGAACAGTTCAAAAAATTTTAACATTTGCGCCTATGGGTGTAAATGACGCAAATGATGTAAACTCTGGGTACAAAATCCAAGTTCCCATGAACAAGCTCACTGGAAGAAGTTCTTGGCGTGAAATATTGATTTGAACAATTTTTGTTCATTTTTGAACAGTTCAAAAAAAAAAAATTAACATGCCGCCTACGGGGAAATTTCAATCCTATATAATTCCTGATCTAACGGACCGATTTGCTTGGAACAAACTTTATCGGAAAGCTCTTATGACGTAGAACATGTACAAATAGAAAGTTCATCCAGAACTAACGAGCCTATTTTTCTATAAATTTTTTGATCGGCATTTTCAAGAATATTTTTGAATTAATGAAGGATTAAATGAATAAGCAAAAGAATGAATCAATAAATGAATGAATAAATACATAAATGACTTAATAAATGAATGATTGAATGAATATGTATTAACCATTGAAAAAGATATATTTGGAGCAATTAAGAACTAAAGATAAACGAGAAAGACAGAGAGAGAGATAGCTAGATTATAAACTTGAATTCGGTGTATACGGGAAAGTAGGCTTGTATAGTTCTAGACGGAACTTCTTGTTAAATTCTTTAGAAAAAAACGCAAGAAATATTGCAACCAATCCTAATTTTGAGGTTAATTTTTAATGATGAAACTCAACATATTAAAATACCTTAATCAATTTTGGTTTGCTCACAATACAACATGTGCATGTGCACTCTAAAAATAAGACATAAAATTTGGAAGTATTGCGTAAAAATATGCCGCGGGAACCATGTATATATTTTGTCATGCTTTTAATATAACTAGAGTTTGTCCAACAATCCAAATTCGTCCCTAATAATTAAATTTAGCACTGAAAACATTACGCTGCTTATATAATTATCTAAGTATTATTTTTTCAAATTTGGCGAGTATAACGTCAAGTTTATTTTGATCATACTCACTTAAAGCAAATGCATTATAAATCATTGTCGCCGCAGTACCAATTACGCGCATACATGTAGCCGCTCGTACTTCTGCCGATTTCGTACTAGGTTGAGTGGCAGTTGAATAGAACTTAAATGTTTGCTTCCATATACTATTCTTATTTTTTATTCCATTATAATGAAGAAACCTTCATTCAAACTATTATAATAATTGATTTTAATATGACTGCTTAATGGCAGCAAACTCTTTTTAACAATGAGTTTTATATTTATTACCTAATAATTTACTCAACGAAGACTTGTTGCCGTCTGCTATCTATAACAGACAATTAATAGTAGTATAACATGACAATTCTAAATGAAGCTTTCCTGACAAAAGAAAAGGGGAAATAATTAACTAATAATAAACGGTTTCTAAAATGCTTTAACCTCTTCATTACAAGTTTACCCAATTGGGTGCATTTTAAAGTACAGTTTATTAACTACTGTTTGTGCAATTTAAAAGCTAAAACACCCATTTTTTCCTTTTTTGAAATTAATCTACCGATAGTTTACTTCGTTTTAAACATGGAAAGCATGGAAATTCAGCATTAATTATTATTTAAAAGTAATTATTAATTAAAATTAAAAAAATTAGTTACTTTGTTTTGTAATCATTTTTTAAATCAGAGAACCAAAAAATTGGGTCACAATTGTTTGTGCTTAGTGCTGGGGTCTGAAAAGGTTAATTGATATCACTAAAACTCGTTATTGGTTACCAAACAAACAAAAAAAAAATGTGGTCAAATTGATTTGCAATATTTGAGTTAGACGACCCTCTATCGATTAAAGAAAAAAACATCAAAATCGGTTCATTTAGTCAAAAGTTACACTCTCAGAAATAGAGCTCTCACTTTTGACGATTCTTGAATCGTCAAGAAAATTTCGTCATTTACAACGGTTCTTTCCTCGAGCGATCACGTGACTTAAAAAAGTGACTACACAAATTTCGCCAATTTGGCGAAGGGCTGACTCGGAGTATTTTCCACGAAGCCATTTCGTCAAATACGACGAAAGTTTCGTGAGATTTGAGCATGCGTTTCTGAGAGTGCATGGATGAAAAAACAAAAAAAAGTACTACATTTCTGCCAATTACTTTTGTTCTATTTATCGAATATGGTCAAACGAAGGTACGGGACCTATGGGAAACCACCCTCTATCGATTGAAAAAAAAAATCATAAAAATCGCTTCATCCGATGCGAAGTTATGAGCGGACAAACAAACAAACAAAAAAAAAAAAAAAAAGAAAAAACGACATACAGACACTATGAATGTATAACCTCCTTCCTTTGTGAAGTCGGTTAAAAAAAAGTAAGAAAATCGGTTGACAAACGGAGTAGAAAATGTTTCTTAACTAGTTTGTCTTTACCGATTTATATGTAGATAATTCAAAAGATTTATTTCTTATATCGAAATTCTTCTACTATTTTTCAAGTAGGCATTAAAATGTATAACTACGCCAAAATGTATTAAAATATTTTTAATTATTTAGCACTAAACAAGTACTGGAAATTGTACCAAAAAAGTAGTAACACAGAAGACATATGGAGTCAAGCCATTGGGCAAATCTTACCTCGTCTGAAAAAAAGTCGTCAGTCGCGGTGCGATTTCGAATCCAAAACGCCTGGGGATGACCAGAATTGAAGAGACTGCAATGGAAAAGAGACTCTCTCGTGGATGAAACGCCCCGCAGCGAACACGAAACTAAATTCGCTAAAAAGTGGGAAAACGCTGGAAATTCTGTCCTCAGCGCGGAATGGCCGACAGGAGCACACGTCTGGTTGTTTATATAGGTTAACCCTGCGGCACACGCGACACAAGGTTGCTCAGATTGGAGACGTGATTGGAGATTTAAAGGGACATCTCTCGGACGGTCCCGTGACGTCAACAGGTGGGATTAGAAGGGGGGTTGGTCAGTTGGCAGAGATTAGCGGCTTCGAAGATGGGAGGCCGAGTGATAGCGACATTTTGTTTCCCAGAGGGTTGTGAATTCACGTTTCGTTTGAAATCTGATTCTGTAGTCGCTTGCTGTTTAGGCGTAAAAATAACAGATAAAAGAAATGTTACTGGGCGTAATCCACGCTTCATAACTCCTGAGATTAAAATTCAGGAGAATTCAGGAAAATGTGGAGAATGGTGAGCGTCATTTTTTGAATGAGGATTTTGACCTCTGATGAATTTCTTCTGAAGAAAATTATTAGTTAGTAAATACAACGAAAATAAAAATACTTCGTACTTACTCTATAAACAATATAGTCACTAAAGTGATTTATCATTGAAGTCGAATAAATAATGTAATTTTGAAAAATGTCATTAAGCTAGATAAACTTGCAAAGTTGCTAAAAAAATTACATTAAGGAATTTACAGTTGCCGTTTTTTAGCCTACTTTTCCGTAAAAGTTAAAAAAAAAGAAAAACAGAATTAATAAATAGATTAATGTATCGTAAAAGTATCGTTCAAAATAAATAAAAGTCAAAAATAAGTTAAGTAATTAAATAAGTATAGAAAGAAAATTGAAAGTAGGGTTTTGAGGTGGGGAAAAATGTGTGTCTGTCTCTGTCTGTCGGTTCCCCTCCCCCAATAACTTTTGAATTGTCCGCTTCGAAAAATGTCTTTTGCATTCGAAAAATCTCGCAGCGAACATCTCATTTCCATAGGTTTTTTTTCAATTCGAACAAGTTTTCGATTAATTTGGAACAGTTAAAATTTTTTTTAAATTAGCGCTTATGAGAGGAAATATGAAGCAAATTATATACCCTGGACATACGATCAAAGTTCCTTTGACAAAGCTTATTGGAAGTAGGTCTCGACATGGAATATTTTTTTTTATTTGAACATGTTTTGTTCAATTTTGAACAGTTTTAAAAAAAAAATAACATTAGCGCCTACAGGTAAATTTCAATCCTATATAAATCTTGATCTAACAAACGGATCTGGTCGGAATAAACTTTATCAGAAATATCTTATGACAAAAAACATGTGCGTTGAAAATGGTATAGTTGAAGTTATAGTTAAGAACTAAAGTTAAATGAGAAAGAGAAAAAAAGAGATAGCTAGATTATAAATTTGTTGATGGGCATACGGGAAAGTAGGCTCGTATATTTCTAGACGGAACTTCTTGTTTAATTGGTCAATTAGTGCAAGAACTAAAAAATTTTATTTTTGAATTTTTACTTTGACTGACGGAGCATCCAGAGATGCAGCAGGAAATCCCAGGAGTCCACGTAACAGAGTTAGACGACCAATGTCTTAGAAGCATCTTATTACCGTAGTGGTCCCTTTTGAGTTTGGAACAAAAATGGCGGAAGAGTCGCTGTTGCTACTGCAGCAGAGATTAAAGAAGTATACGTTCGGACTTGACGTCTTTCTCGCAGGATGGCCAAGAGTTTGACGTCTTCGCTGGATTATTTTTCTAGGAAATGTTCGCGGAAGGGCTACTTTTCGTGGAAAGTCTGCCCCCAAATCCCAAAAGTTATTGGGAAAGTAATGTCAGTGATGGAAATTTTTGATCAAGATTTGGTCATTGAAGTTTTGACATAATAAATAAATGGAGGCAAATGACTGCCCTTTCAATGGGTATGGTAAAAAAAATTGTTAAAGTTTTTTAGCACTTTTATTTTTCATGTTGCACATAACATATTCATAACAAGAAAATGAAAACAAAATTGTAAAACATCTCAGTTTAAAAACTAAAATTGTAACTGCACGAAAATGAATATCTATTTTTTTATTATTTGTTCTTTTTGAACTATTAATAAGACAGTAAACATATGTATTCGCAAAAAGTATTTTAAAAAATAACTTTTCCGATAATACAAAAAAGTTGTAGAATACCATGAAAAATATATTCACAAAACTTTGAATCAATCAATAAATATCTGTCGGTTCCACTTTCGGGTTGAAATATACAAAACGCCCAAAAGTAATGGAAATTTACAAGAATATTAAATTTATTTTCAAATTTCTCATTGCAAAACCCAGAAAAGTTGGAATAAGATGCGATAAATGGGAGTAAAAAATTCAAAATTAATCTATAAATATCTTTTAGTTTTAATGTTCTACATATGAGGAATTAGCCAAAAATAATGCAAAATTTTTTACTTTAGTAAATTTTCATATTTCCGACTCTTTCCTCACGCTAGCGCGGAAAAAGTGGGAAATGGTTGGAGAAACATGAATTCAAAATTTCAAATAAATCAATTAATATCTTATGGTACCACTTTGTGATTCACATGTTCGAAGTCAGGCAAAAGCAGAAATAAGTGTTTTTAAATTTTGTCCGTATGCTTTCTTAAAGTCCACAACTTTTCCGCATTATCGGAAAAACAATTTATCAAAAAATAAATTATTTTTACGTTTTGTTCTAATACGTATATGTTTATTCATTATTTATTTTATGTTAGCGATTAAAAATTGCGCCATTGCAACATTATTTTAGCGAGTGGTGCAGGTCAAAAAATGAAGAGAATTCCTGGAGAGGGGAGCATTGCGTTGCTTTCTGGTCTGAGAGTGCTCGGGAAATGACAGGGAAACACGGAGAAGTTTCTCCCAAAATGAAATATATTTTATATATTTCATATATTTTATTTTATATGCAGCTTTACTATGATAAACGCTTTGCTCTGCCTTAATGACTATCAAAAGTGTATAATTTATATTACCTAGTCACCCTAGTATTTTTTTACAATCTGTTACTATTCTATTGTATTAAATATTCGTAGTGGTACGCAAAGAGCTAGCAAAAAAAATGGTGGTACGCGAACAAAAAAGATTGGGAACTGCTGCTTCAGAGGTAGAGTTTTTAAGGTCGAATTCACTCATAAACCATGGACTAGAGAAGTAGTCCTTCCCACAGATGTGCATCTGTGGGAAAGTTTCTCCCGTTAAAATAAAAGTTTACAATATATGATGCGTCGAGGGTTACGAAAGGTAAACTCAACATCGAGTCAATTTTGTTTTCCATCATCTGAAACTGGACCCTTTCAAAATCCCCCCCCCCCCCCCCGTATTCACAAAATGTCACACTTCAACGGAGCCCCGCCCCCTTGTCACATGTCCCGCTATGTTGCATAAGCATGATGTGGAACTTCTTGTTACCCCCTCCCCTTGTCATAATTTCACGAACCCCCCTACCCCCTAGCGTGACATCATGTTCGGAGGCTTTTTTTTTCAAAACAATGAAATAATTACTAAATGCATATTTTTTTAAGTTAAAAAGTAATTAAAATTAAGAAAACAAACAAAATAATAGCTATATTTTTATAAAATTTTGAAAAATTGGGAAATTTTAGCAAAAAGTAGGCGAATTTTACAGTTTACGCCAAACACTCTATACTCACTTTAACTCGATATATTTTAAAATCCTTAATAATATATGTTTCTATATCACTTAACTGTGTTCTGAACTAAAAGTTTTATAATAGGTCCAAAATTGAGAAAAATATAGCAGTTTTGTAGAAATTCATACGTTTTTCACTGAAAAAAACCCAATATTTCACAAATAAATGCCTGTAAATTCTTTAAATACTGACATAGAGCTTAGATTTTAGTTCAAAACACAGATAGCAATGTGTGAAACAATACTTTAAAAAAATCACAGTAATGGGTATAAAACTTTTCGAGTTATGAGATCTGCCGTGAACAAAGATATCGAAAAAAGTAGTTTTTCAGAAAACGCATTTTAAATTCCACTTTTATGTGCTTGCGATGCGACTTCTGGTTAACTTAATTGCGTGTAACTTCGTTTCTATGTATCGTAGAAACAAAAACCAAACATTTTTGAAATCTTGAATACTGATTCTTTTTAAATATAAAATAAAAAAAATATCGATTTTTTTTTTCGCAAAACTCGTCTTTTTGGTGCAGGCAAACCCCTTAAGGCATTTTAAATATTTGTGTTTTGAAAACTTATGATAGCAACGTCACTAAATGGCTTTTTAAAAATAAATAAATAGAATAAAATAATAAAAAAATGCACCGATAAAGGATAAACATGTTTTGATAACTTTAGTGTCTTAAATGACAGGCTCTTAAACGCCCTGAGTCAATAAATGTTTTTTTGCATCAACAAAGATCGCATACAAAAATAAGGTTCTTGTATCTCGAAAAACCTTTTCCAATTCAGACATAGTTGGGGTAAATTTGAAATAATTAGGATCACTCACGGATCAATTTTATTCAAAATCACACACTGTATATCTTCCAATCCAAAGTGACCCCAGGGACACAAATACTTCATATCTCTCTCTTTTTTTTTTGAAATACCTTTATTGAGGAAGCTAATTAATATTTCTTTCAGAATGCATTTTCCCCTTCGCATTTCTCATAAATTGGTAGTTTATTCAGACATATATTAGCCTCATGCGTGCTCAAAATAACCTTCTCTTTCAGAAGCTAGCAAAGATATATTCATATCCTTTGAATTCCTGCCACGCAGGTGTTCATTTGCTATGCTAATGGGTCATCCTTTGATGTAAGTAAATTTTGGTTAAGAAAATAGCAATAAAAATGTATATTGTTTTGAATTCTAATTTTTTTAGTGGAATTTATTCACGTCAGCAATCGCAGTGTGTGGGGGGGGAGCGGGGGGGGGAGAGTCAGAAGAGAATGCTTACTTTAAAATCTTCTCTCCCCATTGAATCTTTACAATTACGAAGAAATACGTTCGTTAAAACCCACTGGCGGCTTTGGCCGTGATATCACGGCCTGAGGAATGTGCGGAAAAGCAACGCCTCCGATGCACCAGGGAACCTGTTTGGGAAAAGGGGAAGGAATATCGCAAATATACGCTCCAGACCATCTTGACGTGGGAAAAGCCCATCGTAATATCACGGCTTCAACCATTTTGATAAAGATTTATCATGGCGTGACGTTATTTCAACAACGTGTAGACGTGTTTTAATTTTTCTCCCAACTGCGGAAAAAGTACATCTTGTGCAGCATTTTAAGGGGATTAATATCTTTGATGAGGTACTCATAAATTTACAATTTTTCTTGAAATTGGAATGAGCAAAAAATTATTTTGGGACTACGTAGCATTTAAGTTCCGGCTGAGCTAAAGTATTTGATTTGTTTTTTTGAGTAACTAAAATTTATTTTTGTTTTTAAAGAATGAAAATCTTGGACTTTAACCCCTTAACTGGTCAATTTTTTTACCGCAAGTGTTCCTAAAAAAAGCATATTTTTTATTGCATATAATTAAAGTCCTAACTGGGTATAAAAGAAAAATGAAAGAATTTTTTAAAAGATTTCATAATTAAGGAATGTATGCACTTTTCTATTTTATAACTTTGAAACACAAATGCCCTCTCTTTCAATCTATTAATAATACGGCTAAAGCAAAACAAGAAAGGCGGAAATATCAATGCCCGGACGATATACGGGAAAACCAGTTAAGGGGTTAATCCCGGCTTTTCACTCGCTGCTTTGAGGAAAGAGGCGGTGAGGTGGTTGTTGTGATTGCTTTGTACTCATTGAACTGCTGGATAGTTTCCTGGTTTACTCCTATTCTATGCTCAAATGCGTAGCAATTACCCTTTTAGAAGTCCGCCGGGAAGGCAACTTTTTCACGAAGGTTCTTTAACACTGATGTAAATAAATTTTATCTACCGCTGTTAAAAATGGGGGGGGGGGGGCTGCTAAACACCAACATAAACAAACAAACTAGGATGACACATTCTATCCAGCGCTTTCACAACGTAAAAAGTGAAAATTTTGACGTAGTAGAGCCTCGATTATCCGAGGTAATGTGGACCAAGGGTGGCTCGGATAATCGAAAACTCGGATAACTGTCCAAATCGAGAGGGAAACGCGGGTAAAAATTGGTAAAATGAATGAAAACGGCGCCAAAGATGTGAAAAAAGGCATTTACTGTGCTTATGAAATGAATAAATGGCGTTACATATTTTACAATTGAAATCGGTTATAGCGACATCGTTTATAGTGACAACGCTGTTGTAACGTCAAGAAATTCCAGTCCCTTCATTCATCCATCAATAGTAATGGCGATCGCTTATAGCGTCACTTGGCTATAGCGTTATGGTGCTTTGGTGAGTGTAGAACTTCTGGTGAATGAGCAGACATGTTTTAACAGCAAAGATGTTTAAACTTTGAGCACTAACGTGTCAAAAAAAAGGCTTGGAATTACAGCCTACGAAATGAATTCTAAGTTGTAGGAATCGCAACTCAAGTTGACCACTAAAGTACTGCACCGCACTTGCACAGGTTTAGGAAAAACTCATTAGACGAGTCTCTTCTTTCTCAGTAAACGGTTTATTTCCCTTCCACGTCCTCGAACATTGTTCGAGAGAACAGTTTGGTGGCCGAAAGAAGAATATTCGAGTATTAGCCGAGTGGCATTCATTGAGCACGTGTGTGTGCGTGGCAGTGCGGGTGTGTTATCGGTGGCGTTGGGAAATAGGGATGGTGCAACTCCCCTGTTTCCCAACCGTATCCAGTGGCCGCTCGATTTTGAAAACTTTACGAATCAAGAAAAATACTCGATTCTTTAACGATTTTTTTCGTAATTTTTACGAAAATTCGTGTTTCTATTTACGATTTACTCGCGTAATCCGTTTTTTACTGTTCTCTAAAATTTTGGCGGTTTTTAACCTTCTTACAACGGAGCTGAAACGACAGCAGGCCCAGAGAAAATTCTCTTTTTGATGTAATATTAGTAGAACTAGATTTTCCCCAAGTACATTAAAACCTGTAAAGTTGACCCACCTGTCTAAGTTGACCACTTTTGTCAGGAATGGACAGTGGCGGATCCAGAAAAAAATTCTGGGGGGGGGGGGGCACAATGTGGCTGATGTGCGTGGTTTAAGCTTAAAAGCAAAATAGGGGGGGGGGACACAACTCCAGAAACTGTGATCCGTTTTAATTTCCAAATATAATTTAATCAATTATTTAATTAAACTTAATTGATTTATTAAATTTAAATTATCAATAAAATTTTAATTAATTATTCCCTAAATAAATACAAAAAAACACATTTTTTTTTTTAAACTGGACATATATAATAAAGGAATATATACTGTAAAAGCACTTATTTTCTTGAGCACTTTTTTTTAACTTTTGGTTTTGTTCATATATAATTCGCGAAATTTTCAGCTCGCAAAATCACCAATAACTTCTTTTTCGCGAAAATGTTGGGGGGGGGGGGGGGGGTCAAATGGAGTCTTCTTCAAGTCTATTGAAGATTTAACGTGAGCATAAATCAACTGTCTAAGTGATTTTGCAGGTGTCTGCTTCTTTCTGTCTTAGCAATTACCCGGTTATCTCAGTTTGTCACATAGAATTGAAAGAATAGAAGTCACATAGAATAGAAGTTTTATCGCTCCATCTGCAAAATAGTTTCTTTTTCCTCGTTTTTAGCGTAAAGGAAGAAAAGAAAGTCAATTCTTTCTAGTCCTTACATAAAGCGTCTGGAGGGGGCACGGGCCCCCGTGCCCCCCCCTCTGGATCCGCCACTGGGAATGGAATTAGCCCTATATTATATAATGTAGGGAAACCTTTGTAACTTGACCACCTAAGTTTACCACCTGTCTATAGTGACCACTTATGTAGGCCAAATTTGGGAAGGAGTATTATAAAAAACCCTTTTTGTAACTTGACCACCTAAGTTGACCACCTGTCTATAGTGACCACTTATGTAGGCCAAATTTGGGAAGGAGTATTATAAAAAACCCTTTGTAAGTTGACCACCTAAGTCGACCACCTGTCTATAGTGACCACTTATGTACGCCAAATTTGGGAAGGAGTATTATAAAAAACCCTTTGTAACCTGACCACCTAAGTGGACCACCTGTCTATATTGACCACTTATGTACGCCAAATTTGGGTGGGAAAGTACAATAAAAACCCCTTTGTAACTTGGCCGCCTACTTATTTCTATACGTATTTATTTGTTTATTTATTTTTGAAAAGATGAAAAACACTAAAGTAATTTCTCCAAGATATTTTTTATGCTACAATGTTACACCTCTATTTGTCTAGATGGATGAAACTTCAATATAAAGTTTTCCTAAACCTCTTTGTAAGTTAACCATAAGGGACCACGACTATGAGCAGGCTGCTTTTCTTTAAAAAATTTTCTTCTAGTTGGTCTAGCCATTTTGAAAAATATGTATTTTTAGTAAATCTTTACCATCAAGTAAGTAGCTCACATAAATAATAAGGTATTTATCTTTATTTTAACTAAGTGCTTTACGTTTAAAGTTGTATAGGATACATTGTAAGTCATTCAATGTATTTTTAGTAAATCTTTACCATCAAGTAAGTAGCTCACATAAATAATAAGGTATTTATCTTTATTTTAACTAAGTGCTTTAAGTTTAAAGTTGTATAGGATACATTGTAAGTCATTCAATGTATTTTTAGTAAATCTTTACCATCAAGTAAGTAGCTCACATAAATAATAAGGTATTTATCTTTATTTTAACTAAGTGCTTTACGTTTAAAGTTGTATAGGATACATTGTAAGTGATTCGGGTTAAATTTACGTAAGGAGATTTCAGATAATTGTGAAAAAAATAGCTAATTACTATTTTAAAGTAACGTTAAAGAATAACATTACATTTTAATTAGTTGCGAATGAATAAACGCATAGTGCAAGAAATGACAAAAAACAAAAAAATAAAATAAAAATATATCCACCCTCTCTAAGTTGACCACCTGTCAAAGTTGACCACTAAAATGCTGCACCGCAAGTGGTCAACTTACACAGGTTTCACTGCATATGATACCTATATTAGTATAAATCTTGTTTTGCAGCAAAAAAAATTGCGTGAATACAGTTCGACTACGGAATTTTGACCCTTGGACGCTTCTGCGCATGGCAGAAAAGAACGGATTCGTTCGAGTTTTAGGAAAGTTCGTTTTGCAAGGACGTTTATTATAGTCTGTGTAATTAGAATAGGCGCATCAAGGTCGCGTTTCCTACTGCGTTGCCATGGCAGCTGCAGAAAAGATAACAGCGCCAGATTTTTTTTTTTGCACTGCAGTTAAGGCAATTGCATGACTACACATCCGATTCAAAATATTATAATAATTGAGAAAAAGTAATGAGAAAGAATTTATTTTCCATTTATTTCTTTTTGATGCTAAGTAAATGCAATTAAATTTCTCGTAAATTAAATCAAGAATGTTTAGATAAGATTTTAACATTTACAAAACATAAAATACGATAAATGAGGTATACAATAGCTTTCTGAAATACATCAAAATATTAAAATAAGACTTAGATTGGTTCAAAATTTTTGATTACTTTATCTGACGCAATTTATTTTTGCCATCGAGAAATAAATCTCGATGGCAAAAATAAATTGCGTCAGATAAATGTACATTATCATAATTTCATAAATTCTTCCTAAGCATCCAATAAAATGAACGCAACTATCCATAGTAATCACTTGTTTACCTTAATTCAATATGATTATTACTACTATTAAATCACAGCCCTCTCAATATATATATATTTTTTTTCTGTTGGGGCTGCAGTATTGATCATCAACCCTTGCAGACCAAGTGCGTCCCCATATTTGGTACCAACTCTTTCAGCGGTACCGCCATGAGTGTGGTACCATTGCCGCAATTTTTTTGACCCTCATTTTCCCTTAGATGGCGGCACCTGAGCTCTCGTTGATGCCATCGGCACTAAGAATTTAATTCAGCCTAGAGTATCCATGTCAAACGGATACTCAAGGGATCTTTAACATGCCGCATTATCATGCGACATGGGCGCAGACGATTTTCTGCATCTTTAAAATCCACCGACTTGGGCCAGGTTTGAACCTGCGATCTTAGGCGTACGAGACCAGCATCTTACCACTACGTCACCCTGTCGACGCGTTTCTAACATGGGTGTCAAATTGTGGTGTTCACTGGTGTCACCTGAAAGTCAAGACTAGCGATCGCCAGTCGCCATTGGCGACTAACAACTTTTATTGGGCGACCACAAAATGTCATGTCGGTCGCCAAAACTGGCGACTTGCAGTTTTTTTTTATTATTATCACTTTGCCATTAAAAATAGCGATCAATTCAAGCCGCAAAGGCAAAAACGAACCTTTTTTGAAATACTTCTTGAAATTTATTATTATTTTTTTTAATATTAGAAGACAACTTTTACGCTATCGTAAACAACGGAGATGAAAAATTTAATTTTTTAGAAGAGGTTAGTAATGTATTATGTTTTTAACCGACTTCACAAAGGAAGGAGGTTATACATTCATAATGTATGTATGCCTTTTTTTTTTTTTTTTGTTTGTCCGCTCACAACTTCTCACCGGATGAACCGATTTTCATGATTCTTTTTTTAATCGATCGAGGGTGGTTTCCCATAGGTCCCGTACCTTCGTTTGACCCTGTTCGATTATTAGAAAAAAGTTATGGGCAAAAAGGTAGTATTATTTTTTTGTTTTGTTTTTCATCCATAACTTTTGACTAAATGAATCGATTTTCATGATTTTTTCTTTATTCGATGGAGGGTCGTCTAACTCAAATATTGCAAATCAATTTGACTACATTTGTTTTTTTAGAAAAAACGTTACGGGTGAAAAATAAGTATTTTTTATTTTAATTGGAAAGGCTTGGCTTGATTTTTCTTTGTTGGGAAATCTAATTATAAATATAAAAGTCATTGTTAAAAACATGTTTGTTGCCATGGGCTATAATATTAAAAGAAATTACAGCAAGAGTTCTGAAGGACTTCTCTGTGGCAAAAATTAATCCAATCAGTTAGTTTGCTAAAATCGAATTCAAAAGGGAATTTATCATACAAATGAATAGTTTTTAGTGCCATTCATTCAAAGAAGTTTTGCCCTTTGATATGGATTTATTTTTAAATAGAGTATTTATATACAAAATGCATTTACACTAAAAAGAATAAAATAAAATAATTTTTATAAAAAAACAGAACCGACTTCAAACTATAAATTGCGCTAAAAAGTGAAAAATAAATTCATCCTTTAAACAACATCGATGTGACTTTTAAATATAGTTTTAGAAGTCGGTGCAAAATGATGAGTCTAATTACCATTATACCATTTGCCACTTCATATTGGAACTGTTGCTAATTCTGCGAAAATATACATATTTGTATAATTGATTCATGATTACAAAAGATTTTATCTATCCTAATTTTGTACCAACTTCTAAAACTATGTTTAAAAGCCACATCTATGTTGTTTAAAGAATGAATTTATTTTTCACTTTTTAGCGCAATTTATAATTTGAAGTCGGTTCTGTTTTTGTATAAAAATTATTTTATTTAAATACGACTTTTGTGTAATTTTGTGACAAAGTGTTTTTTAAGGGATCATTCATAAATGATGTCACGCTTCGAGGGAGGGAGGGAGATCCTGAAATTGTGATAAAGTGTGACAAGGGGAGGGGAGGGGGTAACAAAAAGTGTGACATAATTCATTATGCAACATAGCGTGACATGGGACAAAGGGGGAGGGGGTCAAATATGTGGGAAAAAAGGGTGACATGATTTATGAACGGCCCCTAAGTTATAGTATGTACATGCTTGAATTCAAAATGAGGCCCCTGTTGGGGAGGGATATTAGTTTGCAACATGGCTCGAAATGGCGACTAACATTGTCTAAGTGGCGACTAGCTTTTTTTTGGGTTTAGTCGCCACTGGCCACCATCAATTTTTTTTAGTCTCAAGCATTAGTGTCACCCCATCAAAAAAAAAAAAACAAAAAAAAACGTTGAGTTGCATTAACTTGTTCTTTTGTAGTTTATGTCAGGGATCTGGAGCTGCCACTTTTTTGAGTTGATCTGAGTCCGCTGCAGATCCCTGCTTTATACTTTTTCAGTTAAAAAAACTTAAGGAATCCCATTTTTTAATTGCTTGGTGTTACTTTCTGTAAACTAATTTTATTTTCAGTTATGATGCTTTGAAAAAGCATCAGTTAAAAGTGCATAAAGCAAATACTACAGTGGTACCTCCCTTAAGGAACACCTCTGAAAAAGGGACACCTCTAATTAAGGGACACTTTTTCTGGTCCCAGTCCCTTTGAATAGGGACTGCAATGTATTTACCTCTGAATAAGGGACACTCTATTTAAGGGACATTCTTGGAGAAAAATTTCCAAAATTAAAATTATATAGATAAGAAAATTTAGTTTAAGCTGAAGTTTTTTTTCTTCTAAAAATGAACTTCTGAAAGTTGGGATGAGTCCATGAACAAAGAAACAAGTGTACTTTCAAGTTTCCTTTACAAAACCTACTTGTATAAAGGATTTTACCTCTTTTGTACTATGGAATACATGTATGTACAGCAAGGACAGACAGTACCCGGCTACCAACAATTTTTTATGCAAGAATTGGGAAAAGTATAAACATAATTTACACTGTATTGCCCAAACTACGTATTTTGAAACAAACCCATCTAGCAGAATACTTCAAATAAATTTCTGTAAGCTCCAAAACTCTGCCAATACGACGTTTATGCTAAAATTTTAGTTTTTCAATGAAAACATTTTAAATTTCAATAATTTCAACTTATATTTTGTATGCATGAGACACTTTCTGCATTTAAGCTTAAATGGTAATACATGTTTATTATTAAAAAGCTAAACTTAGTTAATACACTATATGTGTATGCATCAATTTATGAACCTCCAAGGAAGGGACACCTCTATTTAAGGGACAAAATTTCCGGTCCTCTTACTGCCCCTTATTGAGAGGTTTTACTGTATATGTATTTCTCAAAAACTATTTATCTCATTTTAGGTGTCACCTCGTAACACCCCCATACGTAGTGACGCATAAAACAGACACAAAAGGGGGGAAAAGACATACATTTGCGAGTAAAAACTCTCCTTTCCGCACTCTGGCAAAATTTATAATGAGAACCTTCCTTTATTATTTCAAAAAGCTCTTCAAAATGAAACGATTTAATTTTCCCCCCTTCTATGAAGTGTACTGCTGCCATCTAGAGTGTTCATTGGAATTTAAAGTCAAATACTATTTTATTTGTTTTTAATTTAAGGGCAGCATCAAATGTATAAATAAAAAGAACTGAACAGATTTTTTTTTTTGAAAACTTTTTCAAAAAATTTCCAAAAAAGCACTGTTATGTGGCTTTGTGAAAAACACATAAATTCAAGAAAGAATTGGGTTTGATGAAACTTGTTTAAAGCACTCGTATCGCTCATATATCATTTTTAATTTTTTAAATTGCGCAGATAAGGAATAATTGACTAAATTCAAGGTACAGTTGGTAGATAAAGCTATTCGAATTATATATCTGGAGCAGCAGTTTCTTCGAGATGCTCCGTTCCAATTTCTCTCCTTTCACTGAATAATTTTAACAGATATATAACTATTTATCACCTTTCTTTTTCCAGTTTATTAAATTTGTTACATGATAAAAAATTAAAATAGTTTAAAGTTAGCAAAGGAGCACAAATTTATTTTCTATTGCTCCGTTCCAGTTTCTAGAAAAACCCTACTTGATACAGAGCTCCGCTCTGCCCTAAAAATATCCAAACTCCAACTCAAAAGTTGTTTCTCTGCCTTAGCTATTTCCCACGATACATTGGTCATTCCAGGTATGATTTGCTATGGTCCCACTTTTTGTCGAACATATTCACATCTCTTCAGTTCAAATAATTTTCCTTTCGCATAAAAAATAAAATAAATTAACATTAAGTTGGATCCCCCTTGACGTTGCGCCCGGGGGCAGATGTCCCTCCTTGCCCCCCTCCTGCTCCACTTCCGCCCCAGATCCCTGAGTATGGATAGCACATGCAAATATTTACAAGTTACAAAAGTATAAATGGCAGATGTAATGCTAGTTTTACACACTCTGCGACGGCAACAAATTGCCTGTCGCCGCTCTTCAAGACGCGTTATGTACTTTCGCCTTCGTCGGCGTCACAGAAAGTTTCAAGGCTCAAAACGTGCAATCTTCAAAGAAAAAAAAAACATCATTCTATGCGGAGCTTAATAAATGCACCCTCGTGTTTGCTGTCGCTTGCAGATTCGACATTTTTTCTAACATTAACACTAGATTTACCAGGCGGTTTTTAATCATTTCTAAACCTTCTTTTTACACCCAGTTGCTACTGATTATGATAAAACTTTCAGTCACATTCAGTTGTCCTGCTTACCGTGTATTAGGAAAAGCCAATCGAATTGAAAGTTGCACTATAATTTGTAACATATCTTATATATAAGCCGCTTAAGCGTCTATTTATCACCGACAGCTTATTCCGAATTTCGTACTCCGAGAAACCTGCATCGTGCTCCCATCTACACAATTGTTTCGATAGTGAAAACGACTCATAATCAAAACATTTCTCTAGCATTTTGAGTGAAGCATCGCTAGATTTGCAATATCTGTTAAAACTGAATGGAAACGCGAATTTAATTCAAGCCTTCTTTCTTTGTTTTCATTTATTATCGTATGCGATTTTTATATATATTAAAGTGGCAACGCTCTTTTTTCCAGTTTCGGTAAAACTATCGTTTTGACGATGATCATGTTGGGTATAAATAATTATTTTTCACAAACAATTTGATTATATAGTAAATAATATTTTTATTTTACAGATTATTATAACTTAGGTGTTTTTTTTCGGTAAGAATATTTTTTTTCGGAAATGATTATATGCTTATTATTTATTCATTAAACTTGACTGTTCTACCTGATAAATATCTCTTTGATTTGATGTGCATTTCCGGTTACTGGGAGAATTGTATATTTATAATATAAAAGCGGTCATGTCGTGTGACCGCCGGGCTTACTAATTAGTAATATATGCTGCAAAATGGAAGCTTTGAAACAGTCAAAATGACTGGTCTGGTAAATGCAGTGCTAAAAATTACGTTATGTAAGTGTATTCCATAGGGCTATCTTTTGTTGATTGCGCTGTGGCGTCATTGTTTCAAGCAACAGGCACCATATTCGTGGCTGTCGCGGACGGTGCTAAATCACCACAAGTTACGTTTACCATAACCATCTCGGCCGCGAGCAGCCATTCCTGGAAGCAGACCCAGGAATGGCTGCTCGCGGCTAACGCAGCGGTTTCCGAACTGTGGTACGCATATCACTGGTGGTACGCAGGTGGTACGCTTGCAGGCAAAGAGAAAAAGAGAGAGGTTAAAACACAAAAGATCAGGATTGCAGATCGAATTTGACAGATTAGAGTTGGGAGAATGTTGGCTCAAAGTTAGAGATGAATTCCCGTTATGGTCAAGAAACTGAGTTGCTGTTTTTAATCCAGTTCACAACCACTTATCTTTGTTAAACCGCTTTTTCCAATAGGATATTTAATAAAAATAAATATAGAAGCACATTAAATGTCGAGCCAAATTTGAGGTTAAAACTAGCTTCTACGGAACGAGATATCACCTCGCTTGTATCTGCCATGCAGCAGCAACCTTCTCTTTAATTTTGTTTTTTTTTTTCATTTTTTTACATGATAGGTATTTTGTACTTAAAGACATTTCTAATGCTGTTTTTAAGTACGTATTAAGAATATATATTTTATTTTTCATTTTATACTCGTACCTACATATTTATTTTAATAAGCGCATTGCTCTGCATTAACTATAAAAAATGGTGTGATTGAACTAACCTAGTTGTCGTAGTATTTTTCTATAATCTATTTGTGTTCTATTCTACATGATAAAGTTATATTAGCAGTGGTACGCAAATGGTTTGCAAGAGAAATGGTGGTATGCGAAAAAAGAAAGATTGGGAACTGCTGTTCTATTCTACATAATAAAGTTATATTAACAGTGGTACGCAAATGGTTTGCACGAAAAATGGTGGTACGCGAAAAAAGAAAGATTGGGAACTGCTGTTCTATTCTACATAATAAAGTTATATTAACAATGGTACGCAAATGGTTAGCAAGAAAAATGGTGGTACGCGAAAAAAGAAAGATTGGGAACCGTTATTCTATTCTACATAATAAAGTTATATTAACAGTGATACGCAAATGGTTAGCAAGAAAAATGGTGGTACGCGAAAAAAGAAAGATTGGGAACCGCTATTCTATTCTACATAATAAAGTTATATTAACAGTGATACGCAAATGGTTAGCAAGAAAAATGGTGGTACGCGAAAAAAGAAAGATTGGGAACCGTTATTCTATTCTACATAATAAAGTTATATTAACAGTGATACGCAAATGGTTAGCAAGAAAAATGGTGGTACGCGAAAAAAGAAAGATTGGGAACCGCTATTCTATTCTACATAATAAAGTTATATTAACAATGGTACGCAAATGGTTAGCAAGAAAAATGGTGGTACGCGAAAAAAGAAAGATTGGGAACCGTTATTCTATTCTACATAATAAAGTTATATTAACAGTGATACGCAAATGGTTAGCAAGAAAAATGGTGGTACGCGAAAAAAGAAAGATTGGGAACCGCTATTCTATCTACATAATAAAGTTATATTAACAGTGATACGCAAATGGTTAGCAAGAAAAATGGTGGTACGCGAAAAAAGAAAGATTGGGAACCGCTATTCTATTCTACATAATAAAGTTATATTAACAATGGTACGCAAATGGTTAGCAAGAAAAATGGTGGTACGCGAAAAAAGAAAGATTGGGAACCGCTATTCTATTCTACATAATAAAGTTATATTAACAATAGTACGCAAATGGTTAGCAAGAAAAATGGTGGTACGCGAAAAAAGAAAGATTGGGAACCGCTATTCTATTCTACATAATAAAGTTATATTAACAATGGTACGCAAATGGTTAGCAAGAAAAATGGTGGTACGCGAAAAAAGAAAGATTGGGAACCGCTATTCTATTCTACATGATAAAGTTATATTAACAGTGGTACGCAAATGGTTTGCACGAAAAATGGTGGTACATGAAAAATAAAAGATTGGGAACCGCTGCTCTAACGAATTAAAATAATCGATAATCCAATTATAAATAACGATCACAGGTTGACACTCGTCAAAAGCAACACGAAAAAGAAACTGATTAATTCCAGTTCAAGGTGGTGAGCGTTGCAAATTTATTTACACCCGACCGAGCTATTTATGCGATCATCTATGAATATTCGGATTGGTTTTGGATTTTCATTCTAATCAGACTGTGCCACGATGAGAATTGCGTAACGACATCTTTCGACAAGGTTGCTGTGTGGATTGCAAAATTTCCCACCTTGACGACTTTTCGACAGCGAGAGTACAAAGTATGAATTATGGGAAAACCAGTGCCGCGAATGTTCTGCAGACTTCCGTATTTATTTATTTATTTATTTTAAAAATTTTAAAACCTCTTTTCCCTATTTCCAATTTTGAGTGATGTGACGAAAATTCGGATTTTTACCTTTAAATTTTTGGAAAGAAAATCTTGGGGCACAAGAGTTCTGCAGCACACACATACTGCTTGTTCTCGAAAACCACGTCCAGTTGAAAAAACTTAGATTTTACGAGATTTAAAGCACTTTATTTACTTCCGTTTCACATCACATACATTTTCGAGTTTACTTGCTTTTTTCAAAGAATATGCCTCAAACTCTCGTCCAATATCACAGATAGAACAGGAAAATATGATAAAATGTTGCAATACAAAGAGAGAAATTTCAACAATACAGTATATCCCCGTTATACCACCTCAGTATATCGCGTAATGGGATATACCGCGGTGACTATCATGTCCCCCGATGTTTAAACCACCTTTTATCATTGCCATTTTTGATAATTTACCATTGTAAATAAAGCCAGCCCGAGTACACAAATATTCTAGCCAACGAGCACCCTCCCCCCCCCCCCCAGACCGACACAATAACAGATAAAGCGCTATTGTGATAGACGTGATGTACACCTTTTTCATGCTTTTTCTATCTTTCAAACCTAGAACATATAGCTTGATTTCAAAATCGGGTGCAATCGCTCTGACTTGTTTCTCTTGGCATGGGCGGAGCTCAATCTGTCAGGGACTGGTCAGTTCAATGTTTAACTATTCCAATTTCAGAAGTCTAGTTATGCGTGTGTATAACCTATCGCTCGATAGACTGATTGCGCAGCCGAGATGTGTGCTTCTTGCACAGCAATTACAGTGAATAAAATGGCAGCAAGGAAGAAAAGAAAAAATTATACTATAGGAGAAAGGGGCCGTTCATAAATGATGTTATGCTTTTTTCCATATATTTTACCCCCTCCCTCCATTTGTCACAATCTGCCACACTTCAGCGGACTCCCTCCCCCCTTTGTCACATATCACGCTATATAGCATAATACATGATGTCACACTTCTTGTCACCCCCTCCCCTCCCCTTGTCACAATTTCACTAACCCCCTCCCCCCCTCGAAGCGTGACATCATTTATGAATGATCCCAAAGAAAAATTACGAGTAATTAATAAAGTTAAAAATGATGCAACAAAAGCTAGTATTATTTCACGAATATGGTTCTGCGGTATAGTTTCACTATACCGCGGAACTATATTCACGAAATAATGTTATGTTATAACGCGGGTTCCAAACATGTCCCCCGACGCCCGCGTTTTAACGGGGTTTTACTGTACACTCAGGGCACGGGACGGGAATCGAACCCATCACTGCGCGCAGGTAGGCACCGGAACCAGTTAAAGCACTTTTCATCACCTTAATAACTTCAGTGGGGGCCTCAGTGGCTGAGCGGTCGAATCGACTGGCTCCGGTGCCTCCCTGCGCGGAGAGAAAAAGGCGTGGGTTCGATTCCCACCTCTGCCCTGGGTGTATTTCCTTCTTTGTATATTAAAATCTGCTGTGCTGTCTTGTTCTATCTGTCATATTGGACGAGAGTTTGAGGCATATCCTTGAGAATAGCAAATAAACTCGAATATTTATGTGACCTGAAATGGTCGTAAACAAACAAACAAATAACTTCAGTGCTAGAAGTGAAGTGAAAGTAATTTAGTTACTGTCAGCCATGTTGATTGTTTATCGATATTCTTAGTATGCAATCCAATACTGGATTTTGATAAGGGATGTGTGTTCCGTAAAACAAACAAAATGATCGTTTGGCAGAAAGACTCTGATATTTTGTTTTTTATCTTTGCTTGCAAAGCCAGTCAAGTGTCGTCTACGCCCAAAAGAAACACATAACTATACAAGTGTGTGTCAGTATGTGGAAGATTTTTGAAGGTATGAGAAATTTCGCCAAATTTTACCTAAACGTGTATGTATTCTTTTAATACTTCATTCTGCTCATAATATTTTTTGTGCCATCTATTTTCATTGAATTTAACATCTAAGGCAATGAGAAGCAAAGGGATGTAAGTGACCAAAAAGGCGATTCCGAGAAAACCGCGTTCAAAGTTTGGATCATGTGGGACCTTTAATGCTATTTTTGTTTTCTAAATCATGTTGGGGGGCAAGAGGCAGCACTTGTTTGGGCTAGCCCCAACACCTCTTCCCGCAATATAGAATAGTGCTTTTCCTATCCTTAGCAATATTCATCTCCAAATTTTCAATTTCGTCATTTACACCCGTTTACTTCTAAGTACCTCATGTTGCAATTTTATAACTAGGATCGTGGTATTTTCGAATGTTATAATCCTTATACCTCGCTTAGGTTGAAATGTTACCGGATTGTTTAATTGAATTGTTGATCTAAATTCGCTTATCGACTGAACATAATGAATATAATTTATGCTACAATTATCAAATTTGCTGATGTGTTCATTGAAATTGTTCTATGTTTTTCACTACCTATTTTAATTGCTGAGTGTGGTCTGTGAAGAGGCGCAGCATTTTCAAATCGTTAATTTCTGACTTAAAAATCGAAAATCGCTTCTATTTGATTTAGTTTTCATAAAACTAAATTATTTATGATGTAAAAAATAATTTTTATAAAAAAACAGAACCGACTTCAAATTAGAAATTGCGCTAAAAAGTAAAAAATAAATTCATTCTTTAAACAACATCGATGTGACTTTTAAACAGTTTTAGAAGTCGGTGCAAAATTAGGATAGATAAAATCTTTTGTATTCATGAATCAATTACAAATATATATATTTCCGCAGAATTAGCAACAGTTCCAATATGAAGTAGCAAATGGTATAATGGTAATTAGACCCATCATTTTGCACCGACTTCTAAAACTATGTTTAAAAGCCACATCGATGATGTTTAAAGAATGAATTTATTTTTTACTTTTTAGCGCAATTTCTAATTTGAAGTCGGTTCTGTTTTTTTATAAAAATTATTTTATTTTATTCTTTTTAGTGTAAATACATTTTGTAGATAAATACTCTATTTTTTAAAAAATCCATATCAAAGGGCAAAACTTCTTTAAATGAATGGCACTACAAACTAATCATTTGCATGATAAATTCCCTTTTGAAGTCTATTTTAGCAAACAAACTGATTGGATTCATTTTTGCCACAGAGAAGCCTTCCGTCAAACTCTTGCTGTAATTTCTTTTAATAGTATAGCCCGTGACAACAAACATGTTTTTAACAATGCTTTTATATTTATTAATAGATTTCCCAACAAAGAAAAATCAAGCCAAGCCTTTCCAATTAAAATAAAAAATACTTACTTTTCACTCGTAACGTTTTTTCAAAAAAACAAATGTAGGCAAATTGATTTGCAATATTTGAGTTAGACGACCCTCTATCGGTTAAAGAAAAAATCATCAAATCGGTTCATTTAGTCAAAAGTTATGGATGAAAAGACACAAAAAATACTACATTTCTGCCCATTACTTTTGTTCTAATTATCGAATATGGTCAAACGAAAGTACGGGACCTATGGGAAACCACCCCTGATCGATTGAAAAAAAAATCATGAAAATCGGTTCATCCGGTGCGAAGTTATGAGTGGACAAACAAACAAAAAAAAAAAAAAAAACGACATACATACAATACGAATGTATAACCTTCTTCCTTTGTGAAGTCGGTTAAAAATCAGTTAAAATAAATTAAAAGGGGCCTCGGTGGCCGAGCGGTCGTAGTACCAGTTTCCGCCCGCTGTTTGCGCGCAGTAACGAGGTCGTGGGTTCGATTCCCACCTTGCCCTGGGTGTATTTCTGTTATTTCCTTTCTTTGTGTTGTAATAAAAACTTTCATGTATTGTCTTGTGCTATCTGTCATATTGGACGACGTATCATATATAGTTCATAAGCGAGTCCCGAGACTAAGCACACGAACTGGAAAACAAATGTAATTCAATTCAAATTTAAATTAAAATTGTAAACATAATTGTAATTTGATCATAGAATTTCATTTAATCCGTAAAATTTAACTATATTAAAGCGTTTTTCCAAGTTTGCAGTCGTTATGCCAAAATATTTGTCACAGCTGTTAAAGGTTAAATGAATTTTTAAATTTAAACTTTTCGTTGAAGCTGCCAGAGTGTTCTATGTTCACCTGAATTGATCGAACCAATTCCTGCACTATATTTTGAAAAATAACCTTACTACATCAAAGAAAATAAACTTCAGATCGAAGAACAAATCTTGGAATGAAAAAATTGATAAATAATGATAAAAAAATGTTTAGTAATTTATAGGGAAGCCGCTTCGGCAAAGGCGCCGTTCGTATATGATGTCAAGCTTTTTTCCCATATATTTGACCCCCTTCCCCCCTTTGTCACATGTCGCGCTATGTTGCACAATGCATGATGTCACACTTCTTGTTACAACCTCCCTTTGTCACAATTTAATGAATCCCCCTCCTCCCCCCCTCGAAGCGTAACATCATTTATGAATGATCCCAAAGTCCTCGCCTTGGATTCTCAATTATGCCGTGCACAACCTAAATGTCATTTTCAATGTTTTTCCCCTTTATCACGCCCCCCCCCCCCCCACTTCTCATTGACATCGCATTTGTGTTTTAGCATATGGAATTGATTTAGTTTATTCGAAAATTTTACTTATTATGCCGTTAATAACTGTTAGAACTATTCACATTGAAACAAAACATTTACTGATTATAATGTATAAATTAATTTAATTTCAGTCAGAGATTATTTTTTTTTAAGCTGAGGCTCCGATTTCTAAAAGCATGCTCCGTCTCCGCTCCGAGCTCCGAATAATTTTGATAGACTGTGTTTATTTTATCTTGTTTAAGTTATCTTGTTTGTATTATGAAAAATGAAAAATGTTTAAAAAAAATAAAAAACTGAGCAGAGAAGCACAGCAAATATTCTTTGCTCCTGTTTCGTTCCAGTTTGGAGCAAAATCTTCTTGCTCCAATGCTTCGCGCTCTTGCTCTACACTGTTAAAAAAAATCCTGAATTTTCAGATTGTTTTTTGACTGATTTTAACGGAAGATTTCCATAGTGCTTCAATACATGGTTTTTCCCTCCAAAAACGGAAATATCACGTATTGAAAATACGAGAACGGAACTTTTCCGTTTTACGGTTGCTGTATTTTTCACAGCATGATTTGGATTAACGGAGAAAAAAGAAACAGAACTTCTGTCAAATCTCGAGAAAATATTATCAGAAGCGAAATATTTCCGGCAACTCTGCTGCCATACTTTTTCCGTTATTTTCAGAAATTTGTTTTTACAGTGTACGTTCCACTTTAGTTCCCTGATAATAGGTATGTCTGTGATTTACAAAAGGGTATTTATAGACTTTTTTTTTAGTAAATAAATAAATAAATGTGTATATATGACGAGTTTTATTCATTTCAATTTTAAAATGTTGGGAACCATTTATTATTAATTATTTCCCTTTTCCTTTTGTCAGGCAAGCCTCAATTAAAATTGATATGATATAGATAGCAGATGGGGCAACATGTCTCATTTCAGTAAAAGATTGCCCTGTTAAAAATTTCCGTAAGAAAATAGAAAAATAACCATTTATTTCAGTATTATTTTACCATATTTAATTACAACAGTTGAAGAACCATTGAAAAGATGGTACTCAAACCGCTGATTGCGAAAAAAATCGTGTTTTCTCTGTTTATCCTAAAGAAGGTTTAACTAACCGTCATTTTCAAGCGCTCAATATAAGAATCGGGCGTCCATCTTGGTTGCGAAACCATACCGGTCGTATGTTGTTGCTAAAATATGAATAAAGATTTATCAGTTCAATGTGTATATAAAAAAGAAGAAAAAAAAGTGGCTTAAGCAGTGGTTACTAAATAGAAACACATACACACGTAAATCAAAAATGGGAGACATCGGATTTCCGAACTTTTTACGAATGAGCGAACCCGTCATTTGAGCTGCTGAAACTTGTTTGTATTTTAATCTTTGCAGCAAATAAAATGATTTTCGTCAATATGCAGTAAGTTTAAACCAAAAATGACTTTGGATCCAACCAAAAACTGAAATCTCAATTTTAAGGCAGTTTGCTTGTTGGAAAAGAAGATTTACTGATAAATAAACGGCCGCTTTAAGTGGTGCAGATGGCCGAATGACTAGCACGCAAGGTTAGTGTACCATACACCTGGAGTTCGATTCCCACAAGCTTCGTTTACGGTTTCTACGCCTCGAAAATTCTACGCCTCGAAATGGTTCAGAAAGGTTAAAAATTTAGTTTTGAAACCATTTTGAAATGGTTATAAAACCGTAAAATTTGTATTTAGGGCTTTTTAACCAAGCTGATTGGAAATGGTTTATGTAACGTAAAGATAGAAAATTGTTCCAAACCGTAAATTTAACGGTGAATTAGATGGACTGACTGCTGCGTTTATTTCCGTAGTTTCATGTTGAAATTTCTAACAGTGTAGGTAATAATTATAACACTCATTGTTAAAAAGAGTTTGTGGCCATTAAGCAGTTATATCTAAAAGCCATTGTAAGAAGAGTTTGAGTGAATGCTTCTCTGAACCAATGGAATGAAAAATGAGAATAGCGTACGGAAGCAAACCCTTGAGTTTTATCCAACTGGACACTCCACTTATAATACAATACGTTTGCTTTAAGTGAGGACGTTGAAAATAAACTCGGGGAAGGGGGGGGGGGTAATTTTGATGAATAATACTTACATAATAATATAAATAAAAATAGCATAATGCTTTCAATGCTAAATTTAATTATTAGTTTTTGCAAACAAGAAACCTAACATCTGTAGGGGGTCTATACGATAATCTTCGTTTCTTCTTTGGTGGAGCGCGAATTGATTTTAAGCAAAACTCCTAAATAATAATTTAATCGACCACTTTACGCTAATTTGTTATATTTGTAACAGTAATCTTCTAAAAGATACTAAATAAAGTAAAATAGAACAACCAGTGACACCTGTTCTTGTTTATACTGCGAATAATGCAGGAGCATAAAAAGTACTGCGGAATGCGCATTGTTGTTTTAAAACAACAAGTAAAAAAAGCGCCCAAATGTATATTTTCCCCAAAATTTTTCGGACAACTTACATTTATTTTATTTTAAAACTATGTAAGCAATTAAAGACTATTTTTTAAAATAAACTTGTTGTGTCAAATTTGTAGGAAAAGAAATAAGAAGTTATTGCTTTTTACAAAATCAACATATCTTACGATTTTTTGAAAAAAGATGAGCCTTGAGCTCAGTTTACAAGATCTAGGGGACTCTATATTAACTAATATGATTATACATACAAAATAAAATTAAAAAAATGAGCCACATGTAAAAAAATATACAACACAAGAGCTTAGTGAACGAAAATTAGAGGTGTTGTTTAAAAACAACACGGCGCAGTGTAGGGTTACAAGATATTCCGGTGTTTGTGAGTAACTTCCGCGATTTTCATTCCGTATTTAAAATCTTTAAACGCATTTTTCCTCTGCTCTGAGTTTTTGACCAATGACGTGTAGTAAAATCCCAAAGGCTTTTTTTCAGCTAAAGATACAGCTTTGAAACTTGTGTTCATGAGCATTCCACGAAGTATGTTAAACACAAATTTGCATGGGTTCGACTCTGAAGTTTAGTTTTTTTTATTTCATTGTCACTTTCAGATTGGTAATTCCGTGCAAACTTTTATTCTATAATGTTTGGGAAGCATTATTCATAAAAAACCTTTTGAAAAAAGATACAATTGAGAAATTTATAGAAAATTTTTAGCCCTTTCAGCCCTGGATTTTTAAATTTGAAAAAAAAATTAATTATTATTGATGGGGAGCTTTTGAAGACCATAAATACCAAATTTGAACTCGTTTGCTTAATTAGTATAGGAATTAAGTAGTGGTGGCATCTCGCTTCCAACTAATTCTTTGTCGTTTTTTTTTTGAATTTTGGGAAAATAATTGAGAAAATGGAATATTATCTTCATCTGACTCTTCCATCTAACTCTTCCGCAATATCCATTTCGTTTATATTTTCCACTTCATCTTCTACGTCCGAAATACATTGTTGAGGTTATTGGCATCCATTTAGCACGACCTTATGAAACACTTATTTACACACAACACAAGTCAATTAATGACGTAAACTGCGCATGTATTTTGTTTAAGAGGCTTTGTTGAAGTGACATCCAGTGATAAACAGCAAAAATACGGATTGTCATAGTAAGTAGAGACATGTAAATGTTGCGGTGGTAATTGCCACCGCCAGGGCCGAAAGGATTAAGGGGGTATTCTAGTATAGAGGCATGAATTTCGCCCGGTTTTTGAAGCGCCGTACAAAGGGAGGAAAAAAACTTTTGGTATCCATTTTTTTATCATTTATTTATTGATGTTTTATTATTACATACAAAAATTAACCAAAAAAAGTGAGGGCTTCAAAAAAAAAAGAGGGTGGCCTGGCGAGCATGATTGCAACCCTCCTGGTGATCTGAAAAATAAAAAACAGACCGATTCTTAATTATTATAGATGCCTCTATCGTATGAACCTCGGACAAGTTTAAAAAAAAAAAATTACAAAATAACGGCTGTTTGAACAAAAATTTTCTTTTTTGCATTTTTTTTTAACACTTACGAATTTTTTAAAAATACTAAATGAAAAGTTACATTTTTGGGCAAGGTTCAAACGATAAAGGGATGTATAAAGAACATCCCCTCCAAATTTGAAGTAAATCGGTCCATTAGAACTCGAGATATCCTTACCACCAGCTCGAAAAAAGTAGTTTCGAGAAAAACGCGTTCAAAGTTTTGAGACACGTTTCCGGCAGTTTTACTTATAGAATGGTACAGAATACACATATTTTCAATCGGCGATTCCTGCTCCATATAAGAAACCTTCCTCTACTTCAAAATGCTCATTCTCCGATGTTCACTGGTGAAGACGAGCAGTCTCACTACCCCCCCCCCCCCCTTTGACGCCTCTGAAGTCCGGGGTTCCGAGCGCTCGATACGCGCTTCGTCCCGTCTCGCTGCAAAAGCATTAACTTCTGGGCCAATCGTGATTCCCATAACATCTAAGCTTTTTAAGGTGGGTATAAAACCTTCATTAAAAATACTCACTGCGAAGGTTTGTACGAAGGTTGTCTCAAAACTAACTTAAAATAAAACTAAACGGAGAATATTGTAACAAAACAAGTTTGTATGTCCTTCAATTAAATATAGATTTAAAAGAGATGCTATACAATAAAGATTTTATAAGGGATATTCAATCGTGGGACTCGGGGACGTCTACCGTCTTTTGTTGACTTGTGGCGGTCGTACCGTAACCGGTGCCACGTCACTAAAACGACTATAACTCATGAAATAATAGGAATTTTAAAAAATCCTTTTAATGGCATATTCTTGAACGTCTAAACTTTGGAAAATTGAAGAAAAAATTTTTTTTCGATTTTTCAAAATTCTACACTAGAATACCCCCTTAAGAATGTAAAAAAAAAGTTTTTTTTTAAATTTTAAATTAATGGTTTAACAATAAGGTTGTACTTGCAAATTTCATTTCTACTAAAAAAGCATGCAATATTTTTTATCTGATTGTTGAACCAAAAAATTTTGGAAGGAGTTTCTGTGCCCCCTTCAACTGGAAATAAATGTTTTAATTTTAATACAGCAAAGCCCCGTTAAAACGCGGGTGTCGGGGGGCATGTTTGGCACCCGCGTTATAACATAACCGCGGTATATAGTAAAGCTATACCGCGGAACCATATTCGCAAAGTAATACTCGCTTTTGTTGCATCATTTTCAACTTTATCAATTATCGTAACTTTTCTTCCCCCTATAGTATATTTTTTCTTTTCTTCTTTGCTGCCATTTTATTCACTGTAATTGTTGTGCAAGAAGCACACATCTCAGCTGCGCAATCAGTCTTTCGAGCGATAGGTTATAAATCAACTGTGTCCCAAGAAAAAAGGTGCTTAAAAATCTCTGTATGTAATCAACATAGAATTGTGAAAAGGGAGAGGTCTTAAGGGGTAAAAATTAAATTTGGAAGGGGAGGAACTCGCTTCTCACTGGGGAACATGTTTACTTTTCGGGAATGCTAAAGAGTCTGGAATACAAAGGTTGATGGCGCTATAAAAGAAGTTACACACGCATGCTACACTTCTGAAAATGGAATAGTTAAGCATTGAACTGAACAGTCTCTGACAGATTGAGCTCCACCCATGCCAAGAGAAACAAGTCAGGGCGATTGCACCCGATTTTGAAATCTAGCTATATGTTCTAGGTTGAAAGGAGATGGGGCTCTTTGGCTAGAATATTTGTGTGCTAGGCCCGGCTTTACTTGCAATGGTAAATAAGGAATCACCTTTAAATGGCAATGATAAAGGGCGGTTTACACGTCGGGAGACATGATAGTCACCGCGGTGTACCCGACTCCGTGGTATACTGAGACGCGGTATAACGGGGTTTTACTGTATATATATAACGATTAATGAAGTATGCACTGCCTAAAACGTCAAAGAATGTCTGTTTGCTCATGCTCAATGCCTATTTTATTCATATCGTAGGACAAATCGTTTTTCTTGTAGGATTTCAATGTGTAAAGACTAGTTTGAACTAGGGATGTAATGAGTAATCGGCCACTATTCGGTATTCGGCCTATTCGGCCCTTTTGCCGATCATTCGCTTGGCCGAATAGTCATTTCATCAACTAGCCGAATATTCGGCCTGGCTGAACACTGAGTAAAGTCAAATCCGGCCTGGCCGAATATTGATGGACTATTCGGCTGAATAGTTCTACTGCAGTAGAAATGTAAAAAATAAAGAAATTAGTAGATTTCAAACATTTAAAATTGCATAGTATACAGTTTTAATAAATAAAAATAATTTAGAAAAAAAAAAACCCTTTTTTTAAACCTTGTTTTAGGCTTGACTGAGCAAAAACAGATTTCAAAATTGTAATATTGTATTTTATATTTAGCATTTGCTCCCAAAAGTTGGCAATAGTTAATTATGATTGAGAATATGATAAATTAATTTTGTTATTATTAACAACGTGGAAGTCAGACTTTGTTTGGGTAGACTGATTTATTGTGAATATTGGGTATAAAAGAAATGTGAAAAGCCTAGAATATATCATGAATATTTAGACAGCATAAGTTATTGTGGTTTCTGAAAATAAAAATATATTCCAGTAAAGTGTATTAAATTTTAATAGATCTTTTAAAAATAGGTATGTAAAAAACCCTATAAAATAAAAACTTTTATAACTTTTAAAATATCTTCATAAAACAGTTTGGACCCGAGTAAAAGTTCACTAAGCAATAGCAGTTCTTTCATTTGAATTAAACAATTAGTAAAACAATGCTAATGCTTACTACCATAAAACCTGTCATTTCTATTCCGCTTGTGGAGGAAATTCTTAATTTTATTACATTCAAAACAGTAGAGAAAATAGATTAATTTTAAATAGTTTAAAATTCTTAACAAACAGAATTAAAGCATCCATCATAGATTGTGTGTAATTGGTGTTTAACTTTGTGAATAATTTTAAATTTGACAAATATTTTCTATTACAATAATTTTCTAGAAATTTTAATATTCGGGCCGAATATTGGGTATTCGGCTTAAGACATTGCCCGAATATTCGGTATTCGCCCTAAAAGAAATGGTCGAATATTCGGCTTCGGCCTGGAAGAAATGGCCGAATATTCGGTATTCAGCCAAATCACTATTCATTACATTCCTAGTTTAAACTATCTTTATAATTAGAAATTGGTCATAGCAACAAGCAACATATCTTAGTGTGGAACAACATTTCTGTTTCTCAGTTCTTAGTCTCTAATCCCAGATTAGAAACAGAGGATCACGAAAAAAAGGTTGGTTGTAGAACTTTTCCAAGGACTGGAGTGCTTAACCTTGAACAGACATTTTCTACATCTGTTTGAAGGAAATGGTTCAATAATAATTAATCCGCGACAGGGTCATCATTTTCCGAGAAAATAAAGAATATGGCGTCTGGTATCCACTGCAGTGGTTTGCCCTTCGAGAATTCTGTCTTGTGAAATGCGGCTGTTGCTATCGAATGCACATGTAGTTTATTCGAAAAAAGAACTAAATATTTATTGCAGGGATTTGAAGAAGGGCAATTCCATGCATGACGGAATGACATTTTTCGAAGAACGTTGGAAATTGCAAGAAATGCATTTTTGTTTTTTCATTCTAAGATATTCATCCGTTAATTATCTTTTAAATGATACCAATAACTTTCTTATTGGCAAAATACTTTTTTATTTACATAGTTTCGTAAAGGTAATTAATAATTAAATAATTACTTTTAAAAAAAAATATTTTAATGCAAATATGTTATATTTTATGCATCTACAGTCCTCACAAAATTATTTAAAACTGGCATAAAAATATTCTCTTTTATACCTACTTGTATATAAATTCGATAACTTTAAATCCAATTTAAGCAGAATTGCTTTTTTAAAGGTATGTTTGTTCTCCAACGGTGATATCTTAAGATGTTATTAACCGATTTTTAAAATTTTGACTCTGTAATTTAGATAATAATTCAGAAAATGGGCTCTAGCAAAATATAATAGGTTTTGATAAAAAATGTTTTTTTTTGGTTATTTTACAATATTGTTATTTTTGTAGAAAATGCTGTTTTTATGATACTTTTCAGGTTACATGTTATAACTCAAAAAATAATTCAGTTAGACACTATATTTTGGTAGGGCAGAATACCTTCTCTTTAAATTCCAGTAAGAAATTTGGTTCAAAATTAATTATATTTGTTAATTACCGTTGCGATGAAACTTTAGTTAGTGAACTAAATTTGTATTAATTAAATAATTATTAATGTTTTTAAAAGATAATTTATGCAAATATGTTACATTTTACACTCTTATAATCCTCCCAAAAGTAAAAAAGACTGGCATTAAAATTAAAAACAAACTTGTCTAAGGTATATGTATACTTTAAATGGTTGCAATGAAGTTATTTTCATTAAAACGGACATTTTTTCTTTGCATTTTATTGTTAACAATTAAATTATGAAAACAAAACTGGAAAACTAATTTCAATCGTTTTATTTTTTAATTTTTATGCTATTTGATTTTTGCCGGAAAGGCATTTTTTGTCAACCAAGCTCTTGGGTTTCTCGGTGCAAAAAGACCTTTCTGAGAATGATGCATATCTCCACTCTTTAAACTGATGAATACAATACAACAATAACTATCATAAAATGGTAATTTTAATGATTTTTTTTTCGCATTGGAGTGAAATGATTTGAGTTTATGTGTCGTGACGGAACGATAAGGATTTTCTATGTTCATTTATTGCAACAAAAATGCTCCCAACCATATGTATATATTTCACTTAACGTTGACCAGTTACGATTAAATTTTGCGAAACGATACGATACTGACATCATGCAAAAAACAAACAATGGTAAAAGGATGTTTAAAAATTTGTTTATTGATTAGCATAGAAAAAGTAACATTATATTTGTATTTATAATCGTAACTTACGAACTTTAACAAATTTATTTCTATATCTTAAAAAGTATTTCCATTCATAACTCAATTTTTAATTTGAAATTCTTTGGAATGGCAACACCTTAATCTTGTATATTAGCGGCATATTCTGTCTGCTGTAGAACCCCAGGCCGTTTTACAGATCGGGACTCCATTCGGCACGGTTAATGTTTACGACCCGAGAAACTCATCGCTGCAGAAATGAAACTTGTGACTCAATTAGTATTTTTTTAAATTATTTTTTAAAAATTTTTCAATGATCTTTTTGACCCGTTTTATTTAATTTTTTCATTGTTGCCGTCGTTTCCAACCATGTAATTACAGTTGACGTGTGAACAAACAAATCAATGCAGTTGCCATTGTTGTAACAGATATACTAATAATAATCAAAACGTTTCTCTAGCATATTGAGTGAGGCTTCGCTGTATTTTCAATCTCCGTTAAAAATTAATATATTCGCGAATTTAGTTTAATCCTTTCTTTCTGTTCAATTTATTTATTTATCGTCTGCTCTTTTTATATTTTTCATATTCGAGTGACAGCGCTCTTTTTTCCAAGTTTCGGTAAAACTTTTGTTTTGAAAAGCATAATAAAATGTTCAATAAGTTCTTTCGATGAGTTGTTGCAAACAAGTTGATTATATAGTAAATAAATATATAGTAGTGTGGGGCAGTAAGCAAAGGGGCGTCCTCGCCGCCTGACCTGGGTAATTCAGTTTGAATGATCAGACACCTTTGCACAAATCATTTTAATTACAATTCATTAATATCTAGAACAGCGGTCATTTCGTATGACCGCCGGGCTTACTAGTTTGTTTATATGGAGCGATAATCCGCACGTTTATATCTTAGCGATCTTTTCTTAAGCTTTTCGAATTTTAAAACTTTTTTTAAAATTAATTAATTAATTTATTTCTTTTTTTTTTTTTGAGCCCGCAGATGTCTCCGGGCTCCCGCACATATGCGGGAGATCAGCAAGTGCTTTAAATTCCATAAAGATTTTATTGTGCCTAGTTCGTTTAACGTTACTCAATCAAATTGAGTTGAAAATGAAAATTGCTCACAAATGATAATTTTTCAGAAACATAATAATTTTGAAAAAGTTGTCACTTACATGGAATTGCCCAGAAGCCACTTTTTTTGAGTTGCTCCGCTCCGACTTACGAAGACTGATAATACGAAATCACGGCTAAAACGAACATTTTGTTTAAGCTTGGTTTACTATTTAATTACAATAAATATCAAAATAAAAAAGGCTAAAATACAAATTTAGGCTAAGACGTACAAAATTTCTGACCTATTCACGAAAAATTTTCTCGTTTGCAAATAATTATTTTTTAAACAAATGAAATTGGGGGTTATTTTGAGTCATTGGAAACCACCAAGTACGTAAAAAATAAAGGAACTTTGTGCACAGAAAAATTTCACGTTGAGAAAGCACAAATAAGCATTAAAATGCAGACATATGTTTCAGGATTGCTTCATTTGGGTGTTTTTGCATCTAGCTCCACTACTGCATTAAAAAAAGGGATTCCAAGCAATCCCTAAACACATGTCTGCATTCTAATGCTTATTTGTGCTTTCTTAACGTGAAATTTTTTTTTCAGTTTCACCAAGTACGCATTTCGAAGCATATGTTGAATCTTCCTGGGTAGCAAAGCTGAAGAAGCTTTATGTACTTTAAGGGGCCGTTCATAAATGACGTCACGCTTTTTTCCCATATATTTGACCCCCCTCCCTCCTTTGTCACAATATGTCACACTTCAGCGGCCCCCCTCCCCCCTTTGTCACGCATCACCCTATGTTGGATAATGCATGATGTCACACTTCTTGTCACCCCTCCCTCCCCTTGTCACACTTTGTCACAATTTCCCGAAACACCCCTCCCTCCCCTCGAAGCGTGACATCATTTATGAATGATCCCTAATGAACTTTTATGAGATTCGTTCAG
Organism: Octonoba sinensis; assembly: GCA_038502835.1. NCBI lineage: Eukaryota > Metazoa > Arthropoda > Arachnida > Araneae > Uloboridae > Octonoba > Octonoba sinensis. The sequence goes on along the minus strand of CM076601.1, from coordinate 11,883,255 downwards.
AAAATGACAATATTACAAAGGGGCACCAGGCATCTTGGTGCGAGACATGCGTATGATAAAATTTAATCTATCTAAAAACAACTAACCATTAAGGACTTTTCCCATTATTGTCAAATTTCTCAATGCACTAGTAAAATTTAAAAGTGTATATTAGTAAAAATAAATCATTTGTTTTCACAATTTTATTTCTCATTATAAATAGTAGCAAATATTTTTAAAATATAAGCATGCATTTCTAATACTTTTTTACAATTTTACACAATTTCACGGTTGTTACGAATAACGGATAATACGAACAAATTCGCCAATTATAGGCCTTTCGGATTAAGCGAGTTCAACTGTAGTTCTTCCGGCTGCGCTCCGTGCTTCGAGTAATTTAAATAGATTTTATTATTTATCTTTAATTTATTAAAAGCTAATTTATTTCTTTATATGATAAAAAATTTTAAAAAGTAAAGAAATATATATAATCTGATAGTTAATTTGGGAACATAAAATAAAGTTTTTCCAATGCTGCTATATATGTATGTGGAAAACTTGGAAGGGAGGAAGGGATCATTCATAAATGACGTCACGCTTCGAAGGGGGGGGGGGGATGTTCGTGAAATTGTGACAAGAGGAGGGGAGGGGATAGCGAGAAGTGTGACATCATGCATTATGCAGCGTGACATGTGACAAAGGGGGGGGCCGCTGAAGTGTGACTTATTGTGACAAAAGGGGATAGGGATCAAATATATGGGAAAAAAGCGTGACATCAACGGCCCCTAAGCCAGTGTTTCTCAACCTTTCAGTATTCACGGCCCAATTTTCTATCATAATTTTCAGCGCCCCCCCCCCCCACTTACCATAAAATGCTTGCAACAATAATGTGTATTGGGTGCTTTGGATTCTGTTTTTGAATTATTTTTAACTAACTGCTAAAATAGGGGTAAAAACGAGTAATTTAGTAATAAAATTAAATTTGTAATAAATCACTATTTGAATTTTGGGCAGCAGTAGAGGACGATTTTTCTGCACTCAAAACAAAAGCATTTCGCAATCTATTACCATTTTCAACATCCTCAACAACTTTTGTGAAACTGGATTTTCTGCTGTGGTTTCTCTGAAGACAAACTATAGATCTCGGCTAAATATAGAAAAAACTGAGAGCGGCTATTTCTAATATTAAGACTTCTTAGGAAGAACTTTGCTTTGCAAGAAAGGTCCAATTAGGTCACTAATAATTATTAAATTTATTTTTTATGTTTTGATTGAGAAAGTTTTAATTTAGTAATTTGCATTACTTTAATGTTACAAAATATGTCGAAATGTATTTTGTTTTATATGTGTATGTGTGCTTTTCTTTCAGTCAATTAATCAATTTTTAAAGTAATATTTTCGCTGGGATATTCTCGCGCCCCCTTCTCGTGAACTAGCGCCCCCCCCCCCCGAGGGGGTCGCGCCCCACAGGTTGAGAATCGCTGCCCTTAGCACTACGGATCAAAGGGAGCGATGGTGCAATCCGACCACAGAGTTTTGACATTTTGGCTTTCTTTTTTTTGACCTTTGGGCGCTCCTACGAACAGCTGAAAAGGACAAACCCATTCGAGTTTTAGGGGAGCTCATTTCGAAGATGCGTTATTAACACGCGAATCAGAATTCTTTCTTCTCTTTTTTTTTTTCAAAAGCAACGAAATTCATAAACTGCCATCTAAGAGATCATTCATAAATGATGTCACGCTTCGAGGGAGGAACGGGGGGGGGGGGGGGGGTTCGTGGAAAATTGTGACCTAAAACGAGAACAGAATACGGCACATTCCTTATACCAGCAGTTTCTCCCTTGAACATGAATGGAGTCTTCCTGGCACTCTGCCAGGTAGTGGTCTTCGTTCGAAGTTAGGACTCTATTTGAATTTCAGCGAATCTCTTTACGAAAAACTACGAAGCATGGGTGATACTGATCCGAAGTTCTCCTAAATTTCGGAAAGTTTGGGAGATCATGCTCCGAAACAGAAAATTATTAAATTTATTTTTATTCTTAAGATTTCTTTGCCAAATAATACCTGCTTTTCGTTTTACCTTGAGGCAAGCAAAATATTTTGTACTTTAAAAACTTATATTAATGTATCTGAATAAAATTGACGTCGTGCATGAGTTTTTTTACATACCTATTTAAAAAAGATCTAGGGATCATTCATAAATGACGTCACGCTTCGAGGGGGGGAGGGGGTTCGGTAAATTGTGACAGTGTGACAAGGGGAGGGAAAGGGGTAACAAGAAGTGTGACATCATGCATTATGCAACATAGCGTGATGCGTGACAAAGGGGGGAAGGGGGTCAAATATATGGGAAAAAAGCGTGACGTCATTTATGAACGGCCCCCTATTGAAATTTAATGCTTTTAACTGGAATATATTTGTATTTTTAAAACCTCCAATTGCGTATGCTATCTGAAAATTCATGATATATTCTAGGCTTTTCACAGTTCTCTCTTAGCGAATATTCACAATAAATCAGTCTACCCAAACCAAGTCCGACTTCCGCTTTGTTAATAGTAACAAAATAAAAGTATCATATTCTCCATCATAATTAACTGTTGCCAAATTTTGAGAGCAAATGCTAAGTATAAAATACAATATTATAATTTAAAAATCTTCTTGTTCAGTCAAACCTAAAAAGTGCTAAAAAAATAGTTTTTTCTAAATTATTTTTATTTATTTAAACTACACTACTGGGCCATTAAAATTGCTACACCAAGAAGGCGACATGATGCAGACATGAAATTTAAACGACAGGGAGAAGATGCTGGGATATGCAAATGAATTTCTCAGTATCTATTCACCCAAATTTCTTGAAAATTTAATCATTTGTTATTTCTTACATAATATATGTGCCAAATAAATATCATTTCGTTGTCTGCATTTCTTCCTGGTGTAGCAATTTTAATGGCCAGTAGTGTATATACTACTGTGTTCTTTTGCAATAACTATACCACAACCTTAAAGATTTAAAATCTACTAATTTTTTTATGTTTTTATATTTCTACTGTAGCAGAACTATTCGGCCGGGCCGAGTTTGAGCATACTGAGTATTCGGTCAGGCCGAATATTCGGCTTGGTCATGAAATGATTATTCGCCCAGGGCGAATAGCTCGAATACCGAATAATGGCCAGATATTCGTTAAGGGAAAGGAGGGTAAGTGTACACAGTCGGTTAAGAGTACGCAGGGACTTTTTTCCCTGTTGGCAACACTGCAAGCAGAAGTGAGTGGGATCAACTCAACACGTTTGTTTTCAGCTAGCTCAAGAGACCGCCATTGTTATTTTCATCTTTTCTGTCGTTTATTTATCAGGTAAAATATGATTTCTGCATGTTGGCATGTAATTTTTCTGTGAAGAAATATTAATTTTTTTGTCAATAAAATATTGATGTTTGCTTCTTAAGTAGATATCATTATGAGCTTTGTTCCCTTCCGAACAACGTGGACATGTCAGAATTTTACTATTGTGAATGTTACAGCCATCTATGGAAGATTTTGAGGAGCAATACATCGGCGGGTAAGAGTACGCAGATCAGGAAAAGGTAGAGAGAATTAGAGGAAGCAAAGGCTAATCGAGCTGCTATGAAAAGTAAAAATGGGGCCAAAACTGAAAAAGGAAAAACCGTGAAAGCAAAGAAAAAAACTTGTTCTGCATTGTATCGACAACCCAATTCCCTCAACAAATTCAGCAAACAATGAGGCGACAATATGCCCTGGCTGCGAACAATCATTGAAGATTGGATCCAGTGTGGATTATGTAAGGAGTGGTGGCATGATAAATGTTCCAGTTACGACGGCACTGGAGCATTTGTATGTGACTACTGCTAAATTTTCTGAATGCGTACTCTTATCCGCCATGTCGGGTAAGAGTACGCATTTGCAATTTTTTTTCCCGCTTACTTTCTTTCATATAATTTTTTAAGATAAAACTTTCATTTTGTGTACCTAAGTTTCAAAGTTAATAAACTATGATTCAGTCAATTGTCAAGGTTCTCACTTTTCAATTCTAATTTTTATAACGAAAAATACACTAGGTGCGTACTCTTACCCTCCTTTCCCTTACATTCCTAATTTTAAGTAATGTAACTGTTTCGTCATTGTATTTTAATGCTATGTACACTAATAGTAAAAATAATCATCATTATTATTGTGATTATTTTGAATATTTAAATAATAGTGAGGAAAAAAATGGCAACAGCTATTTGTACTGATGTGTTCATGTATCAACCCCCGTTTACTTTTTTCTATTCTTTTTCATTATGTATAGAGTGTTTTTTTTTAGAGGCAGAGAACTTGAAACGGAAATAAAACACAAAAAAGGTCTTAAATATTCATGAAATTTGTTTCACTTGAAAGATAATTTTATGGCATAATGTTTGAATATGATGTCGGGCACGTGAACACCGCGGTTGGCAAATACGTGACGTAACCTGGAAAACCATGAACACTGGACGAGTTTTCACACTTTTCGGAGTAGATGTGTTAATTGGCCACCGTGTTCTTGCGATTTGACTCCCTTGGATTATTTCATCTGGGGATATGTGAAAACCCTTGCCTACGCTGATGAACCAGGAACAATGCAGCACATGGAAGTCAAGATTCGGTGCATTATCGCTGAGATCCAGCCAGATCTAATGCGAAAAATGTGTGAAAACTGGACCTCCAGGTTACGCCATGTACGCGGAAGCGGTGGTTGCCACATGCCTGATATCATATTCAAACATTAATGCCATAAGATTATCTCTCAAATAAAGCTAATTACATGAATATTAAAGACGTATTGTTGGGTTTTATTTCCATTTCAAGTTCTCTGCCTCTAAAAAAAAACACCCTATATTTTCTCTTAAATTAGCGCGGAATTCCGCGTGGGTCGACTAGTATTATATCGAGATGAGTTCGGGCTCACTTTTGCAGGCCTGAGCCCGAAGATTTGAAGTCCGAGCCCGTCCGAGCCCGAGTGATACTGTTCTGTGTCAAAGCCCGAGCCCGCCCAAGCCCGAAATGATTTTATAAATTGTTGTTAATAGATGTGGTGCTTCGTCGATTAAATGTAGGCTTTTTGTTGCCATCGCAATTAGTTCTAATGATTTTTTTTTTTTTTTTCATTTCAAATAAAGAATACATATATTTTTAAACTATCATGAAAGGCTCCAGTTGAGATTAAATTCTGCTGAGCTAAAATGCATGAAAAAACTTAGGTTCAATGCATGAAAAATTTTCGGGGGGTTCTTGATTCGCAGTCGAATTCAAAACTGGAATATATTCATTGCAACTATTGCAGTTGGGAAAACTAATAAGATGGGTCTCTAGTCTGCAGCAAATTGAAAATGAAAGTGGACACAAAACTATAAAGAAACCATTAGTCCGGACTGTAGGTTGATGCATGAATATTTTACCATGAGCCCGCCCGAGCCCGTGAGTAACTGGAAAATGTAAAGCCCGAGTCCGTGTCGGGCTCGGGCTCGGGTTGAGCCCTTCTCATCTCTTGAGTACTACAACAAGGTAACTACAATTCAGCAGTGTCGAGGAAAACTCAAATGATTATTTTTGCTCTATTATTGAAGAAAGTGAAAGACTTGACTAAATGTTATTTTACTACCATTTCTAAATTTTATTTAATTATAAGCATTTATGTCTTCTCTCGAACACAAATTACAACGACTAGTAGATGTGTGAGCTCGCCTAGCTATAGAAGACTTTTTTTTCTGGTGATCAACTTATGCAGATTTGAAAATTCCAAGTAGCACCTTTGAATTGTCTTCAACAGTTACCTAGTTGCAGTATGTTGTGGACCTAACCTAGTGGAATTTTTCAAGGCAATTACTGATATTTTTCCAAATTGCTAGTTACCTAGCTGTAGTTCTCACTCCACGATATAATGTAAAGAAACCTCATTTGACCACCTGTCTATGTTGACCACTTATATACGCCAAATTTGGGTGAGAGTATTATAAAAAACTCTTTGTAAGTTGACCGCCTAATTGTTACTATGTTTATTTGTTTATCTAATTTTTCAAAGATGAAAAAAACTAAAACAGCTTCTTCAGGATCTTTTTTATGTTAGACCAGAATTTATTTGGATGGATGAAGCCTCAATATAAAGTCTGCCTAAACCTCTTCGTAAGTTAACCGAATGGGAAAACTACTATCAGCCCTCTTTTATTCTTTAAATAAGTTTCTATTTTCCTTCTATCTGATGTAGCCATTTTGAGAAACTATGCAATCTTTAACATCAAAGGAATATCATACATAATTAAGAAGATATTTATCTTTATTTTAACTAAATACTTTAGGTTAAGAGTTGTATAGGATACATTGTACGGCATTCAGGTTAAATTTCTCTAAGGATATTTTAGATAATTGTGAAATAAATAGTTAATTACTAGGGATGTAACGAATATTCGGACTATTCGGCCTGGCCGAATACTGGGAAGGTCAAATTCGGCCTGGCCGAATATTGATGGACCATTCGGCCAAATAGTTCTGCTGCAGTAGAAATGTAAAAAAATAAAGAAATGAGTAGATTTTAAACATTTAAAATTGTATTATAATTATTGCAAATAATACATTAGTATATAGTTTTAATAAATAAAACTAATGTAGAAAAAAACAACTTTTTTAAACCTTATTTTAGGCTTGACTGAGCAAAAACAGATTTTAGAGTTGTAATATTGTATTTTATATTTAGCATTTATTCCCCAAAACTGTCAATAGTTAATTATGATGGAGAATATGAGAAATTTATTTTGTTATTTTTAACAAAGTGGAAGTCAGACTTTGTTTGGGTAAACTGATTTATTGTGAATATTGGGGAAGAGAGAAATGTAAAAAGCCTAGAATAATATCATAAATATTAAGATAGCATAAGTTATTGGGATTTTTGAGAATAAAAATATATTCTAGTTAAGTGTATTGAATTTTTAATAGATCTTTTAAAAATAGGCATGTAAAAGACTCCCTAAAATAAAAATATTTACTTTTATAACTTTTAAAATATCTTCACAAAACAGTTTTGAGCAAGGTAAAAATTCACTAATCAATAGTAGTTCTTTCATTTGAATTAAATAATTAGTGAAATAATGCTAACGCTTACCACCATAAAACCTGTCATTTCTATTGCACTTGTGGGTGAAATATTTAGTTTTATTACATTCAAAACAATGGAGAAAATAGATTTATTTCAAATAAGTTTTAAATTCTTAACAAACAATTAAATCACACATCATAGATTGTGTGTAATTGGTATTTGACATTGTGAATAATTTTAAATTTAACAAAAACTTTCTATTACAACGATTTTCTTGGAATTTTAATATTCGGTCGCCGAATATTCGGTATTCGGCCTAAGACATTGGCCGAATATTCGGCTATTCGGCCTAGAGGAAATGGCAGAATATTCGGCTATTCGGCCTGAGACATTGGCCGAATATTCGGCTATTTGGCCTAGAGGAAATGGCCGAATATTCGGCTATTCGGCCTAGAGGAAATGGCCGAATATTCGGCTTCGGCCTGGAAGAAATGGCCGAATATTCGGTATTCGGCCTGAGACATTGGCCGAATATTCGGCTATTTGGCCTAGAGGAAATGGCCGAATATTCGGCTTCGTCCTGGAAGAAATGGCCGAATATTCGGTATTCGGCCTAAGACATTGGCCGAATATTCGGCTATTTGGCCTAAAGGAAATGGCCGAATACTATTCGTTACATCCCTATTAATTACTACTTTAAAGTAACTTTAATACATGAAGCTATATTTCAATTACTTACAAATTAATAAATTCATAGCGTAAGAAATGGCAAAAAAAAAAAAAAAATCTCCACTCTCAATAAGTTGACCACTAAAGTGCTGCACCGCAACTGGTCAACTTACAGAGGTTTTCACTGCATTTATTTTGAAGTTAAATTTTTCTATTGATTACGTAATTCACAATAGGTAGTTCACATTACGCATATCGCATAGGTCTTGAATGGAATTTCAACTTTATTCGTATATTCCCTCATATCATCAGATCGCATTCTGTTTGAGCATTCGTTTTCATACGGGCTTCCGAATTTTTCATTCGTTAAGAGTTTCGGCCCCCGTCAGAGGTAATTTCTCCTGAGAAGAAATCCATCCCAAAAATTCTAATAAAAGAAATGCCACAAAAAAAAGTTGCTAATCACTCGTGTTCTGCAGTTGTCCCCTGCTGTGCGCCGATAAGGGCGCCTTCTGCAACACACCAGATAAGCCCCACTCGAAGTCAGGGGCGTCTCCCAGCGAGGGCTGTTCATTAAACAAACCTTATTGTCACCGCGCCCCTCTCGCGAAAGGTCGGCAAGAGATAAGGTGCTATCTGCCGGCCACAGATGGTACGCGGCGGCCACAAGAGGGCGCACATCTTTTTTCTCCCCTTTCTTTTAATGCTTCTTCTGTTGGCAGCAGTTAACGGATTTCGTGCACGTGGGAAAGAACATTTGATAGCTCCGACTCTTTTTTTAATTTCTCTTTTGAGGAGGAAAGTTGAAAAGAACTTTGCACTGCTGGAAATGAGCAAAAATGACACATTTAAATACCTATTATTTCTTTCTTTTTTTTTTTTACTTTAGAAGAAGAACAGATTAGGATTTTCAATTCAAGCTATATTCAATTTCGGTCAATCAATTTTGCTGTGATGGCAGTGGAATATTTCAACCATGAGTGATTCTGATTTTACTTAAGATTCCTTTGACGAACAGTATCTGTGCTTTTCTCTCTATCTTGAGGCAAGCGAAATATTTTCACTTTTAAAAACTTGCAGTGGTGTAGTCGAGTTGGGACGCAGGGGGACGGTGTCCCCCTACCTTTGTACGGTGATCCCTCATTTTTCACGGTTAATGTGAACCAGAACCTTCCGCGAAAACTGAAAAACCGCAAAGTAGGATTTGCCCCTAAGAATTTTCGTGTATGCGGGTACACGAATGTTTTAAATATGTAAACAGTATTTATACTACAGACATTTAAGACAAATTACAACAGTGTACGTATTTACTTAAACGTGTCGGTGCTAATTAATAAAGTTAATTACAAAACGTTATAGTTCTGTAATTAACATTGCTTTCTGAGAGAGGCGAAGAGTCTTGTGTTGGTGGGAGCTTTTGAGAGCCCGTGGTATGTTCTCTGAGTCAACTCATCTCTTTGTTTTGACATGCAGAGTTCCTTCTCTCTCGCGCATCAACAAGAAACAACGCTCCTTTCTGCAATGTGACTGCCGACATGGTTGTATTTTTTCAGTTTTAATTTTTGATGAATATTTTGGAAAACCCCGCGAAACATGAAGCGCGAAGTGGCGAGGGAACACTGTATTTTAATACAAGCTCCCACTTGTTTTGAATTTTGAACAAGGCGTCCCCCAACTTTTTGATGTTCGTATATGTGAGGGACCCTTAATTAAAGTATAAACATATGATAGTATAAACAAATTTTACTGAAGTATTTAAACCTTTTTAAGTTATAGAGACAGTTCATAAATGATGTCACCCCCCCCCACATATTTGACCCCCTCCTACCCTTTGTCACACTTCAATGGACCCCCTCTCCTCCTTGTCACATGTCACGCTATGTTGCATAAGCATGGATGTCCCACTCCCCTCCCCTTGTCACACTTTGTTACAATTTCACGAACACCCCTCCCCCTCGAAGCGTGACATCATTTATGAATGATCCCAAAGCGTCCCCCCACCATTTTTCCCAGGACTGCCCCACTGCAGTAATGTTTCTGTAAAAATGCTAACTTCTCTCGACGCCTGGTTTAAATATTTAAAAATGTGAAAAATCCCTGCTTTAAATTTTTCTGAGCATTTATTGATTTTATTTTACTTGAGCGCGTGCTGCTTTTTTGGAACAGGGCATCTGTGCCATTTGTCCGTGTCCCCCTTACGCATTTGCCCCTGTCTGACCCCCCCATGGGCAACCATGTCGCGTTATTTCATTTCTAATACCTTTTTTCTACCAGACCCCTACCTGTTAGCCGATGCCTTAGGATTGTTTGCGCTCGGGGCGAGGTAGTGAGGTCCACGGATTTTACATGCACGTATCATCAAGTGTACATGGGTGGTCTTCAGTGGGTATCGAACGCGCGACCTTCCAGGTGGAAGTCAGACGCTCTAACCACTCGTCTGAGATCCATACACAGTTTGTTTGTCTAATATTTTTTCTCTATGTAGCTTTTAAACCACCCTCCGCTCCCTGGTCACCCCCCACAACCTGAAATTGCAAAGAATAACTTACAGTATACTAGTTTTTCAGAAAAAGAACATGTGCTTTAAGGCAGTGTCCCCCAATCTTTTTTATCACCGTGGCCCGGTCAACGTTCGATAATTTTACCGCTGCCCGCTGGGCGGGGGGACGTTGATTGTTTATATTTTAGATTATGTTAATTTATTAAGTGCAATTTAATTGTATTTAAACATGCCTTAAAAACAGTCTTCGTTGATTTAAATCAGCTTGATTTAAATCATGATTTAATTCGCTGATTCTAAATTAAGTGATTTTTTTTCAAAGGAAATCATTAATTTTGCAATGTTAGAAAGTGTTGTAAAAATGAAATGTGTTGCAATTATAACCACTTTCAAACAAAACTTCCTAGGTCCATCTGTCTGTGTGCATATTATATTTCATAAGTTTAGAACTAATTACTATTTTTTAAATTTTACAATAATACTCTTATTCTTGAAGCATCTTAAGAGCAAAGCATTATTCATTCCATCATTCAAATTAAGAGTTCGTAATAATCATGAGCCATTCTGTGTTTTTTATGTGAAAAAGAGTATTTTAGACCAATTTAATAAGTGCCACATAGTAAATAATTCGATAATATTGTTTAAAGCAGCAATTGTTAGAATTTAGAATATGTATCTTTAAAGTTTCATCCATGTCCCTTAATAGCTTAAGGTTTTTTTCCTTCTAAAATATTTTTTATCATAGAAGTTTGCAGTAAAGATATTTGATTAAAGCAAAAAGTTTCAGTTTTTAGTAATGGTGTGAGCATAGGATTTTACTAAATGGGTAAAAATATTTCAGGTTTTTTCATTTATAAAATAGGAAAATGATTAAAGTACACTTGATGTAAAAATTAAGTACATACAATTGTCACGTTTTTCAGCTTTAAACAGCAAAATAATTCAGATTAAATGTGTTCATTTTCTCTATACTTATGAGTGTACTATTATTCCTGGTAGGGTTAAGTTTCATTTGAGTCATGCATTTGTATTAAAATTTGTTTATCATTATTATTATTAAAAATATTTATTGCTTTGAAAATAGTATGTTCTTGCATATTGATTAACATGCCATATTGTTGCAATGAATGTAACATAATAAATATCCGAAATACAGGGTGAGCCAGTCAAACCTGCATTTTTGAAAAGAGCGGGAGAGCCGTGAAAGGGGGCGAGTTACCAAGGTTTTCATTATTGTGTCCCCCACAACTAAGCGTTTCAGTCGCCATGGAGCAGTGGACTAAACCGTGTGAGCATGAATGTTCTCAACAATGTTTTTCCAAATCGGGTGATATCCCGAAATGGAGCAATTTCTTGACCTCCCCTATTGCCCGACCTCACAGCGTGCGATTTTTTCTTGTGGGGGTACCTGAAGAGTAAAGTCTTTGAACAACGACCTCCAACGCTTGGGGAACTCAAGAGGAGAATCCGGTTGGAAATCGAGAGAATTCCTCAGCGTATGATCCGCAATGTGATGGGCAGTTTCAGAAATCGCCTACAAGAATGTCTCCATTGGAAAGGACACCATCTTACTGGCGTTATTTTTAAACAGTGAATGTTGTTTCTTAAATGCTTTTTAATGTAGATTAAGATAGTAACAATAAAATTTTGAAATATCCATCGGTTTATTTTTTACAGTCATTTCAAAAATGCCGGTTTGACTGGCTCACCCTGTATTTAAGGTCTTAAAAACAAAATCAAAAGAATCCGATTTAAATAAAAAATATACGATTTTTTTTATTTATTTATTTTTTTAAAATCAAAAAACCACGAACCCTGCTTAAAAATGAAACACAGATTCACCAAAAAATAAATTATAAAGCGATTTATACACAGATGTTTTTAATTTGTTGTATAAACCTAGGAATTTAAATTCAGTTTCAATGAAATGAGTGGCCCACGGTCCAGTACCATTTGATCCCCGGGCCGGTGGTTGGGAATCACTGCTTTATGGGGTTAACTTGGTTCGGAGTCTCGAAAAATAAAAAAGTGCTGTAACCTCTTCAGCCCGCAGAACTAAGCGCAAGCAATTTTGACGCAATTTTTTAGTTCTCTGATTTAAAAATGATAACAAAAGAAAATTACTAATTTTTTTTAAAATTTTAATTAATAATTAGTTTAAATAATAATGAACGCCCAATGTCCCTGTTTAAAACGAAGTAACCTATCTGTTGATTCATTTCAAAAACAATGTGGTGTTTTAGCTTTCAGATTGCACAAACAGTAGCTAATAAACAGTAGTTTAAAATGTACCCAATGGGGTACACTTGGAACGAAGAGGTAAAACGAAGTAACCTATCTGTTGATTCATTTCAAAAACAATGGGGTGTTTTAGCTTTCAGATTGCACAAAAAGTAGCTAATAAACAGTATTTTAAAATGTACCCAATTGGGTACACTTGGAACAAAGAGGTAAAACGAAGTAACCTATCTATTGATTCATTTCAAAAACAATGGGGTGTTTTAGCTTTCAGATTGCACAAACAGTAGCTAATAAACAGTATTTTAAAATGTACCCAATTGGGTACACTTGGAACAAAGAGGTAAAACGAAGTAAACTATCTGTTGATTCATTTCAAAAACAATGGGGTGTTTTAGCTTTCAGATTGCACGAACAGTAGCTAATAAACAGTAGTTTAAAATCTACCCAATGGGGTACACTTGGAGCGAAGAGGTTGAGGGGTTAATATAGTTCGGAGTCTGAAAAAATAAAAAAGAAAAAAAAACTCAGGAGGCAGTTACAAATACGCATTTCTTTTCAATTGTTTCCTGGTAAAACATCGTTCGCAGTTTAGGAGAACAAATAATACAATATTCCACTTGTAAAGTGAAAATGAGAAGGAAGAATTAAATGGACGTGCTGTTTGTTTAGCATCTTTACTGCTCAGAAATTGAAAGCAAGCTTTTGCGACAAGAGACAACAAAACTTAATCCATTGTAAATCGATCAGGATCCTATTTCAATTGGAATATTCCACAAATAATTTGTTCTCACCCCTCCTGTTTTAAGCTCGGACGAAGTTGAGGCAAATGATGAAAGAAAGCTGCCTACATGCGCGGCCAATAGTGGCGACATCTTTGGGGAAAGTTTTTAACTTGGAGATAGAGATGTATCTGAGGTACAGTAAAATCTGTAAAGTTGACCACCTTTGTAAGCTGACCCACCTGTCTAAGTTGACCACTTTGGTCAGGAACAGATTCATCCCTATATTATATAATTTAGGGAAACCTTTGTAAGTTGACCACCTCTCTATGTTGACCACTTTTGTCAGGAACAGAATTATCCTTATATTATATAACGTAGGGAAACCTTTGTAACTTCACCACCTCTCTATGTTGACCACTTTTGTCAGGAACAGAATTATCCTTATATTATATAACGTAGGGAAACCTTTGTAACTTGACCACCTCTCTATGTTGACCACTTTTGTCAGGAACAGAATTATCCTTATATTATATAACGTAGGGAAAACTTTGTAACTTGACCACCTCTCTATGTTGACCACTTTTGTCAGGAACAGAATTATCCTTATATTATATAACGTAGGGAAACCTTTGTAACTTGACCACCTCTCTATGTTGACCACTTTTGTCAGGAACAGAATTATCCTTATATTATATAACGTAGGGAAAACTTTGTAACTTGACCACCTCTCTATGTTGACCACTTTTGTCAGGAACAGAATTATCCTTATATTATATAACGTAGGGAAACCTTTGTAACTTGACCACCTCTCTATGTTGACCACTTTTGTCAGGAACAGAATTATCTTTATATTATATAACGTAGGGAAAACTTTGTAACTTGACCACCTCTCTATGTTGACCACTTTTGTCAGGAACAGAATTATCCTTATATTATATAACGTAGGGAAACCTTTGTAACTTGACCACCTCTCTATGTTGACCACTTTTGTCAGGAACAGAATTATCCTTATATTATATAACGTAGGGAAAACTTTGTAACTTGACCACCTCTCTATGTTGACCACTTTTGTCAGGAACAGAATTATCCTTATATTATATAACGTAGGGAAACCTTTGTAACTTGACCACCTCTCTATGTTGACCACTTTTGTCAGGAACAGAATTATCCTTATATTATATAACGTAGGGAAACCTTTGTAACTTGACCACCTCTCTATGTTGACCACTTTTGTCAGGAACAGAATTATCCTTATATTATATAACGTAGGGAAACCTTTGTAACTTGACCACCTCTATGTTGACCACTTTTGTCAGGAACAGAATTATCCTTATATTATATAACGTAGGGAAACCTTTGTAACTTGACCACCTCTCTATGTTGACCACTTTTGTCAGGAACAGAATTATCCTTATATTAAATGGTTCTGTTTGGAATCTGGTCCAGTACAGATAGAAAACTTTTCCAAACTGTAAATTTAACGGTGAATTAGATGGACAGACTGCTGCCGGCTATTTAACCGTAATTCCATGATGAAATTTCTAACAGTGTGACACAATTTTCAATACAATATTTTTTACCACTCTTTATTTTGTTGAATTGTAAACTAGTCAGGTGTATCTTTTATATATATATTTTTATAAATTAACAGAAGGTTTTATCGATTTTTATGCGTTACCCATATATAAATTAATAACAAATGCACGCACACACACACATTTATAAATATATACGCACATGTATACGAGGGGGCCACGGAAAAATTTGGCGATCATAAGGGGGTCGCAAGTAAAAAAAGTTGAGAACCCCTGTTCTAGACGGAACTTCGTGTTATTCTTCGATGCGCGAACAAAGAGAAAGCGTTTGGGATCAAATCGCCCCTTTTTTTTTACTATTTTATTTTGGTACGTAATAGCAGTCAGTGTATATTTAGTTCAAACGAATTTTGATTAATTATACCGTAAAAAATAATAAATTAAAACCTAGAGGGGTTTTTTTTTAGAAACTTGGAGTAGTCACGTTTATGTGTACTGAGGTTTTAATTGTAATCATATTATTTATGTTTTTTTTCAGCTAATTTATTAATAAGTATATACGCGATAAAAATTTAAAGAAATTATTAATAGATCATTTATTCATCAATAACTATGAAACTTTTTATGTGCACTGCGTTTCCAAAAAAAAAAACAACTCTTCCCAAATAAACTTCATTTCTTTTTGTTAAGTTTATGACTACAACTGAAAAAAAAAACAGAAGTGGAGCACAACAAATTTTTTTGTTCCTGCTCCGCTCTAGTTTGGAGCAAAATCTCGTTGCTTCATTGCGGTTTGGAGCAAAATCCCGTTGCTCCAGTGTTCCATTACATAAACTTCATTTATTTGTTTTTATGCCTATAACTGAAAAAAAAAATGATAGAAGTGGAGCACTACAAGTTTTTTGTTCCTGCTCCGCTCCAGTCTGGAGCAAAAATCTCGTTGCTCCATTGCAGTTTGGAGCAAAATCCCGTTGCTTCACTACAGTTTGGAGCAAAATCTCATTGGTTCACTTCGCCACTACAGGTTGGAGCAAAATCTCATTGGTTCACCGCTCCACTACAGTTTGGAGCATGATCTCCTTGCTTCACTGCTCTAATGCTGTTTGGAACAAAATCTCATTGACCCACTACTCCAATTCAGTTTGAAACAAAATCTCGTTGCTCCACGCTTCTGCTCCAGATAACAGTTAAACAACTCATTTACAGTAAAACCTTTAAAGTTGACCACGTTTGTAACTTGACCACCTCTCTATGTTGACCACTTTTGTCAGGAACAGAATTATCCTTATATTATATAACGTAGGGAAACCTTTGTAACTTGACCACCTCTATGTTGACCACTTTTGTCAGGAACAGAATTATCCTTATATTATATAACGTAGGGAAACCTTTGTAACTTGACCACCTCTATGTTGACCACTTTTGTCAGGAACAGAATTATCCTTATATTATATAACGTAGGGAAACCTTTGTAACTTGACCAGCTCTATGTTGACCACTTTTGTCAGGAACAGAATTATCCTTATATTATATAACGTAGGGAAACCTTTGTAACTTGACCACCTCTATGTTGACCACCTTTGTCAGGAACAGAATTATCCTTATATTATATAACGTAGGGAAACCTTTGTAACTTGACCACCTCTATGTTGACCACTTTTGTCAGGAACAGAATTATCCTTATATTATATAACGTAGGGAAACCTTTGTAACTTGACCACCTCTCTATGTTGACCACTTTTGTCAGGAACAGAATTATCACTATATTATAGATTGAAGGGAAACCTTTGTAACTTAACCACCTGTCTAAGTTTACCACCTGTCTGACCACTTTTGTCAGGAACAGAATTATCCCTATAATATATAATGTAGGGAAACCTTCGTAACTTGAGGGGCCGTTCATAAATGACGTCACGCTTTTTCCCCATATATTTGACCCCCCTCCCCCCTTTGCCACGCGTCACGCTATGTTGCATAATGCGTGATGTCGCACTTCTTGTTACCCCCTCCCCTTGTCACACTTTGTCACAATTTCCCGAACCCCCCTCCCCCCCTCGAAGCGTGACATCATTTATGAATGATCCCAGACCAGCTAAGTTGACCACCTGTCCGTGTTGACCACGTATGTATGCCAAATTTGGGAGGGAGTATTTAAAAAAAAACCTTTATAAGCTGACCGCCTAATTATTACTATATGTTTATCGATTTTTGGAAAGCTAAAAAAAACTAAAATAGCTTCTCCAGAATATTCTTTATGCTATAATGTTAGACCAGTATTTGCCTGGATGGATGGAACATCAATAGAAAGTTTGCCTAAACCTCTGTGTAAATTAAGCAACTGGGAAAACTATTATGAGCACCCTTTTACTCTTTAAACAAGTTTCTTCTTTTTTCTTTGATCTGATATAGCCAGTTTGAAAAATATATATTTTTAGGAAATCTTTAGCATCATATAAGTAAGTGTCATAATTAATATGATCTTTAGCTTAATTTTAACTAAGTACTTTACTTTTGTAGTTCGGGTAAATTTTTCGGGTTACATTGGGGTTAATTTTTTAATGATATTTTGGGTAATTGTAAAAGAACCCTATTCACAATTTTAAAGTAATTCCACCCTCTATAAGTTGACCACCTGTCTAAGTTGACCACTAAAGTGTTGCACCGCAAAGTGGTCAATTTACACAGGTTTCACTGTAGATTGATAAATAAGGGGGGGGGGGGAATTACACACACTCACACATATATCGATTTACTTACGCCTAGCATTAGCCAGCCCGGACAGTCCTGGGCAATGTTCAGGCTTGCAAAAGTGTCCGGGGTTTTGAGCATTGTGCTGCCTGCAAGGTTTTTTTTTTTTTAATTTAGACTCGTATGGCTTTGCGTTTGGGTAAATCGTATGGCTACGATTTTTTAGTAATTTTTCCGAAAATCGATCAGTTATCGCGATCTTACGATTTTTTAGTAATTTTTCCGAAAATCGACCAGTTATCGTGATTTTACGATTTTTTAGTAATTTTCCGAAAATCGACCAGTTATCGCGATTTTACGATTTTTTAGTAATTTTTCCGAAAATCGACCAGTTATCGCGATTTTACGAGCGTAATTTATTTTTTACGATTCTTTTTCACGTTGATTTTTAGTTTTTACTTTGTAGTACAAAGGTTTACATTTTATTCTTTTTTTTAATTAAAAACGACAAGTTTGGATGTTGTGGATAGTTTGACATCGCTACAAAATCCTCATCACTTTTACGGAAGTAATGAGTTTATTATTCTACAAGAATCTAGAGCAAAGCTGTGGGATTTTGCTCGAAACTGAAATGGAGCCGCACCAAAGAGAATTGTTGTTCTTAAAGGGACGGGTACCATGAGACCATTTTTTTTCTCTATGGTGTTTTTGTTTACAATTTTTGTCTCATGTCATGATATATAACCTCATAAGAAATTTAATATTAAACAAGAAGTTCCGCCTAGAACTATACGAGCCTACTTTCCCGTATACACCGAATTCAAATTTATAGTCTAACTATCTCTCTCTCTCTCTGTCTTTCTCGTATAGCTTTAATTCTTAATTGCTTCAAATATACCTTTTTTAACGGTTAATACAGATTCATTCAATCATTCATTTATTAAGTCATTCATGTATTTATTCACTCATTTATTCATTCATTCTTTTGCTTATTCATTTAATCATTCATTAATTAAAAAATATTCTTGAAAATCCCGATCAAAAAATTTCATAGGAAAATAGGCTCGTTAGTTCTGGATTAACTTTCTATTTGTACATGTTCTACGTCATAAGAGCTTTCCGATAAAGTTTGTTCCAAGCAAATCGGTCCGTTAGATCAGGAATTATATAGGATTGAAATTTCTCCGTAGGCGGTATGTTAATTTTTTTTGAACTGTTCAAAAATGAGCAAAAACTGTTCAAATCAATATTTCACGCCGAGAACTCCTTTCAATAAGCTTGCAATAGGAACTTGGCTCTTGTGCCCAGAGTTTACAGAATTTGCTTCAATTTTGTCCATAGGCGCTAATGTTAAAATTTTTTGAACTGTTCAAAATTGAACAAAAAATTGTTCAAATCAAAAAGTAAAATATAGAAATGAGATGTCCTCGCCGAGATCTTTCGAATGCAAAAAGAATTTTTCCAATCGGACAATTCGTTCAAAAGTTATTAGGGGGGGGACTGACCGACAGACCGACAGACAGACAGACCGACCGACAGATCGACCGACACACTTTTTCCCCCATCTCAAAACCCTACTTTCAAATTTTTTATTTTTCAATCTTTATTTAATTACTTAACTTATTTTTGACTTTTCTTGATTTCTAACAATATTTTCACGATACATTAAGCCTTCTTTCATGCTTTATTATTATTTTTTTTTACTTTTACGGGAAAGTAGGCTAAAAAACTGGATTTCTTAAATATAATTTGAAAATTTTAATTTTTAAAACGAAATTTAGCAATTTTTAAAAATGCATCTTCTTTTTCAAACATTGGCGTAAAGTCTCAAAATTTCTTTTATTGATTCATTATTCATAAAGGAAAACTTTTATGCTTTGAACTTTTTATAAGTCAAATACTTTTTGGAAAAAAAAAATATATAAAAACTGAAGTAACGGAGAAAAAACAACGAAAAATTCAAAAATCTTACAAAATTTTTTTTTTTTTTTTTTAAGTACCTAAGTTATCATAAAAGTAGAGCATAAATTCGTTATGTATGGTTTCAGATTATAGATCCAAATTTAAAAAAGCCTTTGCATTTTAATTCAGATGAAATGCGCAAAAAACAAAGTAAGAGAACACAGCATTTTAAGATTTCGGCTTGCAAAAACTTAAATCCTTTATCAAAATTTCAAGTAAGGAACTTTTTTTTTTTTCAGTTACAGTCACGATGAAAGTGCTTCTTCTTGCTTATTTTATTTCAAAAAATAAATACGTAGCTTATATTCAGCATAGTTACAGTTTCGGAATGAAAAGGTGGCACCTCACACCGTAATAAAATCAATGATAAATCAATAAATATTACTTCAATTTTTCTGAAACTTTCAGAGAACATTTTTAAATATTTATTTTACTACTTAAACCAATAAAAAAAATAATGGTGTTTTTCAACATTTTTGGGTGCTGGATCCCCTTAGCTGCTTCTGTTTCCCGGCATGATGGCGTCATGGTAAGGCGCGGAGCTCGTACGCCGATCGAGCTTGGCAGTATCACTGGATTTTCAAGATCCAGAAAATCGTCTGCGCCCATGTCGTATGATTGTGCAGCATGTGAAAGATCCCTTGAGTAGACATTTGGCTTGGATGTACTCGGCTAAATTAAATTCCTCGTGCATCGACAGAGTCCGGGTGCTTACTTTTCCAGGTGGAGAAACCGGACGTGAAAATTCCCATGCGGCGATGGTACCACACTCGTTGTGGTGCCCTTGAAAGAGATGGTACCAATGTCTGGGGAGCGCACTAGGTCTGCAATTGGTAGAAGCCAACAGCAGCCCGTTAGAAGTAAAAAAACTGCTCCTATTTTATTTTTTAAATTACATTCATAATCTTTAAGTAATAAGTAAGAATAAATAATATTTATGTCTTTACTTTTTAATTAAATCTTTGTCTTTAATTTATTTATTTTTTAAATTTTTATCTCATATACAGAGTAGGACAAAAGTCATGACCCGGTTTTGCAGGGTTATATATAAAAAAAAAAAAAAAAAAAAAAAAAACTAATACAGTTTGAGACTTAAAACTTTTTTTATCTTGATTTGTATTTAATACCCTTTTTTTACATTAAGTTTTGAATACCACTTCCGCAAGATAGCGGCCTTCAGCACCAATACACTGATGCAGTCCACTTCTGTAGTTTTGGGAAACATTTCTGCACATTTCAAGGGGTATAGCGGATATTTCCTCGATAATTCGGTCCATCAGCTCTTCTAAAGTATGCGGGTGATGTTTCCAAACTTTCAAATAACCCCACAAAAAAAAAAAAAAAAAAAAAAAAGAGCTTAGGGACCGTAACATTACGCGAGATATTTAAATGCAGACATAGAAGAAGTGATGACCTGGTTTGTCGGGACATTAAAAAAATCTAATGCGATTTGAGACTTAAAACTTTTTAAATTTTGATCTGCATATAGTCGCATTTTGTTACATTAAGTTTTGAATACCACTTCAGCAAGAGGACGGCCTTCATCACCAATACACTGATGCAGTCCATTTCTGAAGGTTTGGGCAAAATTTCTGCACATTTCAAGGGGTATGGCGGGTATTTCCTCTACAGTTCGGTCCTTCAGCTCTTCTAAAGTATGGGGAACTTTCTCCTTCAAATAACCCCACAAAATAAAAAAGCTTAGGGACCGTAACATTAAGCGGGATATTGAAATGCCCACAAAGATGCAGTCCATTCTATCTGAGTGGAAAAATAGACTGCTTCAGTGCATTGCTGCAGAAGGTCGCCATCTTGCTGATGTGGTATTCAAAACGTAATGTAAAGAAATGGTATTAAATTCAGATCAAAATAACAAAATTTCAAGTCTCAAGCTGTAATAGCGTTTATTTTATAACACTTCAAAACCAGGTCATTACTTTTGCCCCACCCTGTATCTATTAATAAATTATCTAGAAAATGATACATGGTATAATCAAGCAATTCAGAGCACAGAGCAAAACCAGGGAGGAACCGAAGCAAGTACTTAGAAATCAAAGCGGAGCAATCTAAAAAAGCGGCTGTTCCAAAATCCTGATATTCTTTGCCCCAAACAAAGAAATTTAAACAAGAAGCATGTTTGTTGGTGTTCTGAACCGTTTTCTTGCACCCCGCACCCCATTAGGCTTCGCAATAGGTCTCTGTCTTCCTCTTTATTTTTAACCCGCCAGTTTTAACCTGCTCTAATGCTGTCCAGGCCTTCGTGCCCTGACGTCAGATGCCGCGTGTTTGCATTCGCCAGACGGCGCTCCCATCCACCGAGAGTGACACTAACCACACTTGCGAGTGTCATCCGAGGCCAGACATGAAACAGAACATCCCGTTGGAACATTTTAACAAGGATTAAAAAATGGAAGAACGTCGGATTCCGATATTTAATTCGATTTGAACAGTCGTGTAAAGCGGAGCAGTCAAATCGTTACAAAAGATTTGCGCCTGTTTTGATGCCGTTTCGATCATCGATATGAAAATGCATAAAGCAGCGGTTCCCAATCTTTTTTTTTTTTCGCGAAACACCATTTTTCTTGCAAACCATTTGCGTACCACTGTTAATATAACTTTATTATGTAGAATAGAATAGCGGTTCCCAATCTTTCTTTTTTCGCGTACCACCATTTTTCTTGCAAACCATTCGCGTACTCCTGCGAATCTAAGTTTATTATATAGAATAGAATACTAATAGGTTATAGAAAAATAATAAGACTACTAATTGATATAAATTACACCATTTTTGATAGTAATTAATGTAGAGCAGTGGTTCCCAACTTTTTGTTCCCTGCGAACTCCTTCTAAGATCTAAATGGCGAACCCCCTTCTGTACTCGGTAGTAAGGGTTAACAAAACTACAAAATTTGTTAGCATAGCATATTTATTTTCCATAATTTATTGCCACAATAGTTCATAACAAAAAATGAAAACAAAATTGCAAAACATCCTAATTTAAATAAAAACTGATTTTTACAATTTTTTCATTTTGAACTATTAATAGGGCAGTAATCATGTGTCGCGAAAGATATCTTTAAAAATTATTTTTCCTGATAGTGTAAAAAAAGTTGTTGCATGGCATGAAAAATATGCGTACAAAATTTTGAGCCGATTAATATCGTTTGGTTTCACTTAAGTGTTGAAGTACACAAAATTCGCAAAAGTTAGAATAAAGTGGGATAAATGTGAGTGCAAGATTAAAATTACTGAAAAACTATCTTCCTGTTTTCCTCTTTGGGGTATATATAAGAACTTAGCGTAAAATATTTCAAAATTTTACACTTTAGTAAGTTTTCGTATTTCCGATTCTTTCTTCGCGCTATTGAGGAAAAAGTGAAAAATTGTAGCAGAAAAGTAACTTCAAAATTTAAAATAAATGAATAAGTAGCTTTCGATATCACTTTGACACTCAAATCTTCGAAATCAGGTAACAGCAGAAAAAAAAAGAGTTTAAAATGTGTACATACGCTTCCTATAGCAGTCCACAACTTTACGCATCATTAAAAAAACCATTTATCTAAAAAAATCGCTTAGCCCTTCCGTCCCAATTCGTATACATAAATTTTTTAAGTTAGCAAGTAACGCTTCCGCCATTACCATATTATTTTCGCGAACCCCCTTTTGACATCACGCGAACCCCCGTGGGTTCACGAACCACCGGTTGGGAAAAACTGATGTAGAGTAAAGAGTTTATTAAAATAAAGCTGTATATATAAGATAAAATAATGAAATATATAAACTATATTTTTCATACACACTTCCAAAACACATTAAAAATACGTCTTTAAGTACAAAATACATGTAAAAAGAAAAGTGAAGGAAGAAAATTAATGAGAATTTTGCTGCTGCATGGCAATACAAGCGAGGTGATATTTGATTCAGTAAAAGTTAGTATTGAATTTGGTTCTATATTTATTTCTAATAAATATTATATTGAAAAAAGCAGTTTCACAAAGAAAGTGGTTGAAGGCCGTTCATAAATGACGTCACGTTTTTTTCCCAAATATTTGACCCCCTCCCCCCCCTTTGTCACAATATGTCACACTTCAGCGGACCCCCCCTCCCCCGTTGTCACGCGTCACGCTATGTTGCATAATGCATGATGTCACACTTCTCGTTACCCCCTCCCCTTGTCACACTTTGTCACAATTTCACGAACCACCCCCCCTTCCCCCCCTCGAAGCGGGACGTCATTTATGAATGATCCCTTGTGGACGGAATTGAAAACAGCAATGCTTTTCCTGACAATAAGAATAACTCATTTTTAGATTTGAGCCAAAATTTTCCCAACTCTAATCGGGTACATTCAATCTGCCTGCATGCGTACCACCTGGAGAGGCTGCGTGAACCACTAGTGGTACGAGCACCACAGTTTGGGAACCGCTGGCATAAAGGACCGTTCATAAATGATCTCACTTTTTTTTCAATATATTTGACACCCCTCCCCCTTGTTCACAAAATGTCGCACTTCATCATACCATCCTACACCCCTTAAGCCCCTTTACACATACGCTCTTAACCGCGCGACTGAACGTGGCGCGTCCAGCCACGGTCAAGAGCGCGAGTAAAACCGTGGCGTTCAAGAATGTGTTGCAAAACGCACCACATTCTTATCCGCGCGCGAGAACGCGCTCAGATGCGGAGCGTTCCATTGAAGTCGCCAACAGAAGCCCCAGCCTGCAGAATTGTCCATTCCTCCCACTTTGATGCGCGGTTCAGAACGCGTACGTAAAATGCATCATTTCTTGGAGCGCGCATCTGAGTGTCATTCTTAACCGCGTTCTTGAGCGTCCTAAAATCGCATTTACACGCACGCTCTTGACCGCGGATCTGAATGGCTCGCCGTCCGGACCGCGGTTAAGAACGTGTGTGTAAAGGCGGCTTAAGTCACATGTCACATTATATTACATAAGCACATATACTTGCAGTTCAGAAACAAAGCACAGCGTTAAAAATAAGCTTCTAATTTTATTTTAAAGCTTTTAAGGTGACCGACTACCTTCGGAACAAATTTTTTTAAAAAATGCCATTTCTGCACATGTTTTATACTTTTTTGGTTAAATAATGATTTATGAACATAAAAATACTTTAAAAAAACCCACATGTACTGTAGTTTCCGAATGAACGGGTAAAATGAGGAAAATTTTGGTTAAATTTTATCAAAACGGTTAACACTGTAAAAGAAAAAATATCGTTCCAATATTAATTATTTTCAGCCATTAGTTACAAATACCAATGATCTTCAAAATGAACTAAAATGAGAGAGAAATATTAAAATTTATGAAAATGACAAGGAAAAATGTATGCTAATGCATCGTTTTTCGGAATTTTTAACGAGCATTCCTTATAAAAACCCCTGTAAATTAAAAAGTATCTTATTTACATTAAAAATTGTAGTTCAGATGATAGCTGATACTATTTAAAACCAACACTGAAAATTTTGTGAGAATACCTTGATTATGTTTTCAGATATCATGATAATGGTAAATGGGTTTTGCGAAAAAATAAGTTTCGAGAAAATTGCAGTTGAAAGTTACAGTTCGTTCAAAAACAAGCTGGAATTACATGAGGAGTGGCAGACGATATGTTTTATAATAGCTATAACTTTTTTTCTAAAGCACATAGAAGAAAAAGGAAAACAGTTTTAGAAAATAAACGTTCAAAGTATTAAAAAACGGAAATAAAAAAAATTTTCACCTTGAGGTCAAAAATCGATGTTCTTAAGGTAGTCGGTCACCTTAATGGAATTTGTGAGCACAATAATAATAATGATTATATGTGTACTTTATTTGTGTAAAATGAGGTTAAGGTTACGACACAAAAGATAATGAGTATAGAACAGTAAAATATACAATTTTGTTCGAATTTCTAAAAAATGGCACTCGGAATTTCATCTTAAAAGTGAAAATGCATAAAATAATTTCCTTCTAAACGTTTAAGAAGTAAATTTAAACCTTAATAATCATCGTGTTTACGATACAAAATGATGAATGAAACTTTAAAACCAAATGATGAAAATCAAAAAAATTAAAAAAAATAATTTAATTTGCGGATTTTAAACATTTTTACAGAAACCAAAATGTGTAATGTCACACTTTGATACCCCCTCCCCTCCCCTTGTCACAACTGTCAAAATTTCTTGAGCCCTCCTCATCCCCTCGAAGCGTGACATCATGTATGAATGACCTCCAGGCATTAATGTCGGAGTCTGCGGTCTGGCGGAAGGATACATGTTTGCCCACCAGATTGCTTAGTTTGGATTCAAGGGGGCATCACGTGCTTACGCCATTAAAAGAAATGCTCAATTTATTGGTTTCCAATTGTTTGTTTATTTGCTGTTACAAAAGATGCTTCCAAATTTTTTGTACTTCTACTAAAACTACCAGTGATGGAGCAAAAATATTTTTTTTGTGTGTAAATGATCCGTAAAATTAAAAACATAGCTTCATACTTGAACAGCAGGAAAAAAGTTTAAGAGCTAAAATTTTCGAAGATTCGTTCTAATACTGTGAGTTTTGATGCCCTTTCAAATGCTTTGTACTTGACAATATTATATACATATGATTTACTATATACCATTAAATATAGTAAATCATATGTATATACAATTGAACTTTCTTAATACGAACACGGTTAATACGAAAACACGGCTAAAACGAACATTTTGTTCATCAAGTTTGGTTGACTATTTAATTGCACTAAATATCTCACGCATATTACGAAGGCTAAAATACAAATTTCGGCTAAGACGAACAAAATTTCTGACCTATTCATGAGAAATTTTCTAGTTTGCATAAAATTATTAATGTTTTTTTAGAAATTGTTGGTTATTTTGAGTCATTGTAAACCACCAATTTAATGTACCTAAAAAACGACTAACCTTTAAGAATTTTTCCCATAATTGAACAATTTTAAAAGATAAGTTCACCTTTTCTCAACAATAGTAAGATTTGAAATTATTTATTTTCACTATTTAAGTTGCTTTTTATTGTAAATAATAGTAATTATTTTAAAAATATAAACAAGCATTTCTCATACTTTTCTTTACACAATTTTACTTATTCACGGTTGTTAGGAATAACGGCGAATATGGTCGAATTCGCGAATTTTCGGCATTTCGTATTCAATATATATATGTGTGTGTATGTGTATAGACACAGATATAGATATATTTTAAAATGATGCTTAAAATTAAAAAATAATACTAAATAAATAACTTTTATATAGTACCCACGAAAAGAGGAAAAAGTTCACGCAGATTAAAATGTTTCAAAATTGCGAAATTCTATCATTTTTTCTAAGAGTAATGTCTTGTAATGTCTCTTGCTCTCTCTGAATTAACAGGTGTTCCTTCTAGAAGCACAAAAGACTTAGAAGCGCATAATAAAATTTGGAAAAATTTAAGTATTGTAAAATTCAACTTCAATTTTAACTGAGAATATAGAAAAAAATCATGTTGACTGATTTTTTTTTGTACTGCTATAGACTGACAAAAGTGCCATTGTTAAGCGGAAACGAAGTGTAAACTGTGCTGGTGGTATTTATATGGCACAGGAGTCTTGAATTTGACTAAAGTTCACCCAATAGTCAAAATTTGACTGTCGTAATTAAATGTAGCATTGAAAACATCATGTTATTTACATACTTATGTTATTGTTGTCGTTTCCTCGCACGTAGCGAGGAAGAATGGGAACGCTGCTCCTGAGCCTAAAGGGGCCCTTATAGGCAGGAGTCCGATTTCCGCCCCTTTGAAAGGTCTCTTAATTTTTGAACCAGCTCCCAGATGAGAGACCGTCACCTGGGATTGGCACCCCCAGATGTATCGCTTCACTTGGAGGACATTGGAGCCACGATCTATTTAAACGTGCACCAGCTCCCTTGAGCGTACACGGCCTCACAGGAACCAGCCGCGAGAGATTGTCACCCTCCCAAACACTGACTTTAGTCGATGTTGCTTCATTTTCGGTGCTCCGCGAGAACCGAGTTTCTACCGACTGGTCCACTGAGGGACATTTACATACTTATATAAGTATTATTCATCAAATTCGGCGATTACTACATCGAGTTTATTTTGATCATCCCCACTTACAGCAAGCGTATTGTAAATCACTGTCGCCGCAGATCCCATTGCGCTCATACATGAAATCGCTCATACTTCTGCCGATTTCGTGCCAAGTCGAGTGGCCGTTGAATAAAACTTAAACGTTTGCTTCCACATACTATTCTCATTTTTCATTCCACTGTTTCAGTGAAGCCTTCACCAAAACTCTTATTATAATTGCTTTTAATGTGACTGCTTAATGGCAACACTCTTTTTAACAACGAGTTTTATATTCATTATCTAATAAAATTTACTCAACCAAGACATGTTGCCATCTGCTCTCTGTAACAATATATCAACTTATATATATAAGCGGCTTATTCTGTCTGTCTGTCTGTCCGCTATACAATCCCAGGCCATTTTACCGTTCGGGACCACATTCGGCACGGTTAATGTTTACGACCCGAGAAACTCATCGCCGGAAAAATGAAAGTTGTGACTCCATTAGTTTTTTTTTAATTATTATTTTTTAATTTCTCAATGATTTTCTTGACCCGTTTTATTTTTGCATTGTTGCCGTCGTTTCCAACCATATAATTACAGTTGCCGTGTGAGCAACTGCGAATCAACGCAGTTGATATTGTTGTAAAAATGTAACAAATATACTAATAATAATTAAAACGCTTCTCTAGCATATTGAGTTAGGCTTCGCTGCATTTGCAATTTCCGTTAAAAAGCAATGTGTATGCGAATTTAATTTAATCGCTTCTTTCTTTTTAATTTATTTATTGTCTGCTCTTTTTATATTTTTCTTATTCGAGTGGCAGCGCTCTTTTTGCACAGTTTCGTTAAAACTTTTGTTTTGAAAAGCATAATAAAATGTTCAATACGTTCTTTTGATGATAAATTATTGTGGTAGCTGTAGTGGTATAATTGGATTTAGCTCTTATATACATTGCGTTGTGTAAGATCAGAATATGTTAGAGCATTTAGAAATGAAAAAGATTAAGCAAAAAATTATGTAAATTAAAATATTTAAAAATACATACTCGAAATAACTACGAAGTTATTAATCGTTGACTGTAAGGATTTATTGCATTATATAACACACTGCATATAAAAAAATAAAAGAGCTCTTTAAGAAAATTCAAGGATATACTAGCATGTGACACAATAGTACAACTCGTTATTTTAAGTAGTTTACACAGGAGAATTTTACCGATCTCTAATGCAGTTGTGACAAAGCAGGCGTTAGAAATTGATGTAAAAGATTATATCACCTGATACTTGAAGATGACTACCTGATTATTGAAGAGTACAGAAGTTGATTGACCAATACGAAATTAATGAGGCGTACTATTTCTCCTTCATTTGGTGGCTGATTATCAGTCCATAATAATGTTCATTTTGGAGCGTTAGTTGTTCCGAGGACGGATTTCTCAATGCTGGTTAACTTGGTCATTGTAGTTACATAACGGTCAAAAAATTCTTTTACAACTTTGTGTTGACAGGCAATCTTCAGATATATAGGTCAGTCAGCATCTCCAAAATATGCATTACAGTTGTAATTACAATAAAACGTTAGAATGATACAGT
The DNA here is from genome assembly GCA_038502835.1 of Octonoba sinensis. Lineage (NCBI taxonomy): Eukaryota > Metazoa > Arthropoda > Arachnida > Araneae > Uloboridae > Octonoba > Octonoba sinensis. The sequence goes on along the minus strand of CM076601.1, from coordinate 11,854,213 downwards.
TCAACAAATTCTTGGCTGAATATTTTCTGATTAAAGTAGAAACGGCATCACCCGAAGGCTATCGATCAACTCCGATCGCTTCCAGCAATCTAATATGTACAAAATCGAATTCGACGAATAAAAACTATTTAGTAAATAATTTTTCATGATGCAACCAATGCAGTAGGAATAAAAGAGGTAGTAGTTAGCATTTTTCAAAACATAGCTTGCCCGACGAATAGGCAAAATTGCCCAGACGCCGGGCGCGTCTTTTCCGTATTCGACTTTCAGTAGGAATGAGGGGAAAAAACACAGATTCAGTCCCGGAACAATTGGCAAAGGTGCGAAAAAGGGGAGTATTACTCCGAGAGAGTACATAGTTCCCGTCGCATATTTAAAATAATTCAAATTTGTGATGTTGAAATGCGACGGAATTAAATTAAAATTAAAAAATGGTTGAAAGGTAAATACCCCGTGAAAAAGCTAATTGAAAAAATGATTTAAAATGTTGTTTCTAAAAAATAAAATGGTATAAAATTTTTGGCGGCGTAGGCAATTAAAAAAGAAGTGACAAGTGGTGGTTACGCCTATCGGTTAATCCGAAGGAACCGTGAGTAAAATGCCAAGGCTTGTCACCAAGGACTAAGTAAATAACCAAAGTATTTGGTTAAAGTTATTATGATTGCGAGATGTAACAAGCATCTTGTTACAATTATATTTTTCACAAACAATTTGATTATATAGTAAATAAATATATAGTAGTGTTGGGCAGTAAGAAAAGGGGCGTCCTTGCAGCCTGACATGGTAATTCAGTTTGAATTAGCAGACACCTTTGCACAAATCATTTTAATCACAATGTATAATTTCTAGAACAGCGGTCATTTCGTATGACCGCCGGGATTACTAGTTACAATTATAAAAGAAGTTTGCCTGACAAAAAAAAAAGGAAATAATAAACTGTTTCCAACATTTTAAAATTGATATCACTGAAACTCTTCAATAGCTACTGAACAAAAAAAAAAATAAGAAAATCGGCTGACAAACAGAGAAGAAAATGGTTCTTAACTGCTTTGTCTTTGCCTATTTATAGATAGATATATACTAAGTCGATTTCTCACTCAAAAAAAAAAAAGTTCACTTCTTCACTTCCCTTGCATCTTTCGACCGGATTCTTTCATCGCTCTCGATGGAAGAAGAAGATGGCGTGTGAGAATCTCCAGCCCCACCCCCCTACGGCAGCTGTCGCCGACACACCCGGAGATCGTCGCTCTCTCGATTTTCCATCCGCGTCAACAAAGTGGTTGGACTCATGTTGGGCGTTTTTGTTTTTGGCGGGCCATCCGAAGAAACGGACCCCCGTGGGAGAATGAAGAGAAAAACCGGGTGCTGATGGAGCTTGACAAAAAACGACATCTGATGCCCGTCCTCTGGTTTTAACACCTTGTCTTAAAGAGAAACATCCTTCCCCCCTTTTCTCGAGATATCTTTTGCACCCGCGTGACATTCCGTAAAATAAATTTCCCAGTCGTGCAACCGGAAGTTTTTATGGTTCATGAACTATCCATCAATCTATCTATCAATACAGGGTGCGGCAAATTAAGCAGTTCAGTTTTGAAAGTCAATTTAAAAAAAAAACGACGCAACTTACAGGAATAAGGTTTATTTTATTTAATTCAGCACATCCTGCCGTTTCATACATTAAGTTTGAAAAATGATATCAGAACAAGAAGTTCCGTCTAGAACTATACGAGCCTACTTTCCCGTATACACCAAATCAAACTTATAATCTAGCTATCTCTTTCTCTCTCTTTCTTATTTATCTTTAGTTCTAATTATTGAAAATATACCTTTTTCAACGGATAATACCTATTCATTCACTCACTCATTCATTCTTTCATTTATTCAGCCATGCATTTATTCATTCATTCGTTACCTCATTCAAGTGTTTATTCATTCATTTACGCATTCATGTATTTATTCACTCATTTATTTATATTTTCATTTATTCACTCATTTATTTATATTTTCATTTATTCAATAATTTATTCATTCATTCTTTTCCTCATTCATTTATTCATTGATTTATTCTTTCACTCTTTCATTTATTCATTCATTCATTATTTCACTCATTGAGTCACTGAGAAATATCCTTGAAAATCCCGATCAAAAAATTTCATAGCAAAATAGGCGCTTAAGTTCTGGATAAACTTTCTATTTCTACATGTTCTACGTTATAAGAGCTTTCCGATAAAGTTTGTTCCAAGCAAATCGGTCCGTTAGATCAGGATTTATATAGGGTTGAAATTTCCCCGTAAGCTCTGTGTTAATTTTTTGAACTGTTCAAAAATGAACAAAAACTGTTCAAATCAATATTTCACGCCGAGAACTCCTTTCAATAAGCTTGCAATAGGAACTTGGCTCTTGTGCCCAGAGTTTACAGAATTTGCTTCAATTTTGTCCATAGGCGCTAATGTTAAAATTTTTTGAACTCTTCAAAATTGAACAAAAAATTGTTCAAATCAAAAAGTAAAATACAAAAATGAGATGTCCTCGCCGAGATCTTTCGAATGCAAAAAGAATTTTTCCAATCGGACTATTCGTTCAAAAGTTATTAGGGGGGGACAGACCGACAGACAGACAGACCGACAGACACACTTTTTCCCCATCTCAATACCCTACTTTCAAATTTTTTATTTTTCAATCTTTATTTAATTACTTCACTTATTTTTGACTTTTCTTGATTTTTAACGATATTTTCACGATACATTAAGCCTTCTTTCATGCTTTATTATTATTTTTTTTTTACTTTTACGGGAAAGTAGGCTAAAAAGGATGGCCGCCAGCAGTGACACATTGATGAAGGCGATTTCTGAAGTTTTCAGCCGCACCGCATTTTGTCACATTTCGATTTTTAGTGGCGATTTCCTGCCTCTTGTTGGGCTACCTGAAGTAATAGGTTTTTCAAAATCGGCCTCACTCCTTGGAAGAACTCAAAGAGCGAATCCGGGAGGAAATCGCGGCTATACCAGCCGAAATGTGTCAAAAAAGCCGAAAACTTCAAAAGTCGTCTTCATCAATGCATCGCTGCTGGCGGCCATCCTCTGTCTGATATTATTTTTAAAAGGTAATGTATAAAACGGCATGATGTACTAAATAAAATGAAACAAACCTCATTCCTGTAAGTTGTTTCCTCCTTTAACCTCTTCATTCCGAGTGTACCCAATTGGGTACATTCTAAAATACTGTTTATCAACTACAGTTTGTACAATTTGAAAGCTAAAACACCCCATTGTTTTTGAAATTCATCAACAGATAGTTTACTTTGTTTTAAGCATGGAAAACATGGAAATTGGCATTAATTATTATTTAAACTAATTATTAATTAAAATTTAAAAAAAAACTTTTTTTAGTTATTTTGTTTTGTTATCATTTTTAGCCTACTTTCCCGTAAAAGTAAAAGGAAAACAATAATAAAGCATGAAAGAAGGCTTAATGTATCGTGAAAATATCGTTAGAAATCAAGAAAAGTCAAAAATAAATTAAGTAATTAAATAAAGATTGAAAAATAAAAAATTTGAAAGTAGGGTTTTGAGATGGGGGAAAAAGTCTGTCTGTCGGTCTGTCCCCCCTAATAACTTTTGAACGAATGGTCCGATTCGAAAAATTCTTTTTGCATTCGAAAGATCTCGGTGAGGACATCTCATTTCCATATTTTATTTTTTGACTTGAAGAATTTTTTGTTCAATTTTGAACAGTTCAAAACATTTTAACATTAGCGCCTATGGCGAAAATGAAGCAAATTATGTAAACTCTGGGTACAAGATCCATGTTCCAATGAACAAGCTTACTGGAAGAATCTCTTGGCGTGAAATATCAATTTGAACAATTTTTGTTCATTTTTGAACAGTTCAAAAAATTAACATAGCGCTTACGGGGAAATTTCAACCCTATATAAATCCTGATCTAACGGACCGATTTGCTTGGAACAAACTTTATCGGAAAACTATTATGACGTAGAACATGTACAGATAAAAAGTTCATCCAGAACTAACGAGCCTATTTTCTTATGAAATTTTTTAATCGGGGTTTTCAAGAATATTTTTGAATTAATGAAAGATTAAATGAATAAGCAAAATAATGAATGAATAAATGAGTGATTAAATACATGAATGACTGAATAAATGAATGATTGAACGAATCTGTATTAACCGTTGAAAAAGGCATATTTGAAGCAGTTAAGAACTAAAGCTAAACGAGAAAGAGAGAGAGATAGCTAGATTATAAATTTGAAGCTGATGTATACGGGAAAGTAGGCTCGTATAGTTCTAGACGGAACTTCTTGTTAAAATCAGAGAACCAAAAATTTGCGTCAAAATTGTTTGTGAAGAGGTTAAAATAGATTTTCAAAACAGAACTGTTTGATTTGCCGCACCCTGTATAATATCATTAAATTAAATTAGTTCATTATATTGTTATTGCCATTAACTGGGATCTGGAGCGGTCAATTTTTTAGTTGCTCCACTCAGACTTCCAAATTCTTGCTCCGACTCTGCTCCGTGCGCCGAATAATTTTTATAGATATTTAAGGATATTTCGGAATGATTGATTGAATAAGTGAATGACTGAATGAATAAGTGATTGAGTGAATTAAAAAATGAATAAATACATGAATGAGGGAATAAATGAATGAGTGAATGACCGATAAAAAAGGTATATGTCAACTAATTAAGAACTAAAGCTAAATGAGAAGAGAGAGTGGTGGCTAGATTGTAAATTTCATGTTGGTGCATAACTGGAAAGTAGGCATGTCTAATTCTAAATGAAACTTCTTGTTCAAATTATAATTTTTGTTCCACTCAACTGGTTGATAAGTCTGTTTAAAGTTTTGCCCATTTCGGCCACTCGGCAAGATCAGCTCGCCCCTCGTATCGTGGAAACGAAAATAAACATTCGAATCATGGAGATTCTTCGAAAAAAAAAGGTAGCTCGTCTATCTTCATGAGCGTGGCAGGTTAAAAAACGCATATTTTTTAATTAAACTAAAGAACTTTTCGCATTATTGTAATAAAAAAGTGTATAAAGAGAGGAATTAAAAAAAAAAATTGATGGTTAGCAAGATTTATATCGTCTTTCATGTAGGTATGGAAGTTAGAATAATTACAGAATTTTTTTTTCTAGAAGCAAAACGTGCAAAAAACTTGAGCATTTTTATCTTTCGAAAGACCATGAAATTCCTTCCGCATCATAAACTGCATCTGCTGTTGCCACCTTCGATTAATGAATGTTCGACTGAAAATCTGCAGGCACGATAAGGAGGGCCTTGCGTGTGTCATTTGGCGGGGGCCGGTCACTGTCTTCTTCCCTTTGGGTATTTATTATTTACGTATTACTTTTATGTCGGATCCCAAGTTAAATGAAGCTCGAATTCCAAGTTGATAACAAACTCGGAAAGGGTGACTTTTTATGAGGGTTTTCTTTTTTTTTCATCCTCATCATTTTTTTTACGCAAATTTCACGCGTACGACGCTTGCGGGTTGGATTTTTGATGATCGCATCTTTTTTCCGTGTACTTTCAGAAGAAAGTTTTCGGAACATCTGTTCTTGACGACCGACTCATCTTTTTAGTTTTTTTTAAAAATATCCTGCAACGCCACCTGCAATTAGCTGTTGGAGTGAAACGGGGCTTTCTTTTTTTTTAGTTACTTCGAGAGCATTTTTTCGTACTTTAATTCCATTTTTTCTTGCGTAGTTTGTTTGTTGAAAAGACTTCTGGTATTTGTCAAGTGAGATGAAGAAGACATTAAAGTTGTCGAGTGCTCTTTCTCTCTCTACACTCTTCAGAGAGAAAAATTAGTTGTTTAAATTAATATGCGCGTAAATGGTTTCTTTCTTTTTAAGGGGCAAAAAATATTTTGGGAGTGCTATTCTGTTAGGTTTAATCTTATTTTTATTAGGCAACAAGCATTATGCAAATAATTTATAATATTATGTTGTCTTGATTTTTAGTATTGGCAACAATTTTGTTTAAACACTCATGTGCTATGTTTCTTCGCAATGGAGGCAATTCAAGAAACGTCATTGGTCACGTGGCACCGATGAAAGCAATGTAAACAAAGGAAGCCGTAGCATCGCTTTACATCGAGTTCGACAAATCTAATTAAAAACTAGGACTAAATAAAGTTTTCTACATTACATAAAATTTACAATAAATACAGCACTATAACTATTGTAATAATTAATAAATTTATTTTATAGTGGTTAAATTAAATGTAAATACTGGGTTATGATGAGAAAAGCTGTGGAAATAGTCTAATTAATTTTAAGATAACTCATTTTGCTTAGTGAACTCCACGTAGCACTCAATTGAAAATTTTAGTACACAAAGAGCGGATATCAGTTGACAACGATGATCGCTCATGAGTCCCTCTAGCGGTGAATTGCCTCCATTGCCCGTAGTGCGTTGTACGGTTTTCATGTATGTGTTGTTTGTATTGTGTTTTAAATTTACGTTAGTTTATTACGTTACTTTTTGCCATGTTTAATTCTAAGACAGAATAAGTTTTATTTCATATGAGAGAAAACTGCTTAATCTCTGCTAAATATATCCAACATAGGGACCGTTCATAAATGATGTCCCGCTTTTTCCCCATATATTTGACCCGCCTCCCTCCCTTTGTCACAAAATGTCACACCTCAACGGATCCCTCGCCTTTGTCACATGTCACGCTATGTTGCATAAGCATGAGTTCACACTTCTTGTTACACCTCCCCTCCCCCTTGGCACAATTTCGCGAACCCCCTCACCCTCAAAGCGTGACATCATTTATGAATGATCCCTAATCTGCTCAACTTGTAAAATGAAAAAAAAAAACCTTATATTTTAAATCCTTTAAATTAAGTAATGAGCGTGGAACATTGATTATTGTTAAAGTAGTATGTGCTTCTAAAATCTAGCAGACATGAGTTCTAAATTGTAAAATTAATTTTCATTCTTAGAAAAGTGCATTTTTTTGAGAGTAATGTCGTGTATGTTAAGGGAGCTATTTAGGGACTGCTTGTTGTTATTATTTGTATTACGATTTCAAATAGCTGCTGTTTTTATTCTAGTGCGATTTTTTTTGCTAACTTTATTCTTATTTTGTATAAAACAGTGCCGTGGCACACCGACGAAGATGCACGAACGGGACCAGTCCCCACCCCTTCAAAGGCACCGAGTATCCGGTATCCGATAGATTATTAAGTACCCAGAACAAGGCTCATCCACTGCCGGAAAAATTCAGCTATTCGGCAAGTAAAATTTGTTTTTTTTTTTTAAATGAATTAGCACGGAAGATATATGCAAATGAAAAAATTCATACGCATTTGGAAGCCGCGGGAAATTTAAAACTACTTATGAAATTTACAGCTTTCAAACATAAGAGCCGGCCGGATATCCGGTACGAATGCATCAGGCAAGGGACATCGGATATTCGATGCACGGAAAATTTAGTACGGTGATTGTAAGTAACTATCGTTAAACATAAAGAAAAGTCAAAAAAGTAAAGTAATTAAATAAAGATTGAAAAGTAGGGTTTTGAGATTAAAAAATAAAGAAAAAATGTCCATTTGTCTGTCTGTCTGTCCCCTCCCTTAATAACTTTTGAGGGAATAGTGATGGAATAGTCGAATTGGAAGCTTTTTTTTTTTTTTTTTTTGCATTCGAAAGATCGTGGAGAGCACATCTCATTTCCATATTTAATTTTTTGATTTCAACTGTTTTTCGTTCAATCCTGAATAGCTCAAAATAATTTGCATTCCTATCTTAACTCCCCCTGCCGGAAGCAAAATCATGGGTTCGCTACTGGTTCCAATTAATCTTGCATTATCGGGACTCTGTACTTCATTGTTTTGAGGGAGGGGTGTGGCCGAAGTAGTTCGAGCCACTTATCTGAGAAGATTACGAAGTTGACTAGAAGTATTCCTGGAGCGAAGGATTTTTTTTTCTTCTCCTCCTGTAAAAACTCTAAAAATGTGTCGGCGTAGGCGGCGGACGTTCGCATCTGTGGGCCACATGGAACTGGGTATGGAACCCATATGGCTTCTCCTCAGGGTTATCGGATCACATTGATGCCGCATGAGTAATGCAGATAGCACAACAGCATGCCCTTCTCTCATCGTTTTTAGCCAACTTTTCCGAAAAAATAAAATAATAATAATAAAGCATGAAAGAAGGCGTAAAAATAAAACGTTAAAAATAAAGAAAAGCCAAAAAAATAAAAGGGAAGTACGTAATTAAATAAAGATTGAAAAATAAAAAATTTGAACGTAGGGTTTTGAGATGGGGGGGGGGGGGGGGTAATGTGTGTCGGTCGGTCTGTCAAGTTCAACCAGAACTAAACGAGCCTATTTTCCTATGACATTTTTTGATCGAGATTTTTAAAGATTGAGTGAATGAATGATTAAATGAATGTGTAAAAAAATGCGTGAATAAATGAATGATTGAATAAAAAGATAAATGTGTGAATAAATGCATGAATGAGTAAATAAATAAATGAGTAAATTAATGAGTGAATAAAGGAGTGATGAATTAAAAAATAAATGAGTGAAAAATACGTGAATGAGTAAATGAATGACTGAATTAATGAGTGAATGAATGGAAAAATCAATGAGTGAACAAATACATGAATGAGTAAATAAATGAATGAGTAAATAAATGAATGAGTAAATGAATGAGTGAATGAATGGAAAAATAAATGAGTAAATAAATGAATGACTGAATAAATGAGTGAATGAATGGAAAAATAAATGAGTGAATAAATGAATGAGTAAATGAATGACTGAATAAATGGCAGAATGAATGAGGCGTAAATGAATATGTATTAACCGTTTAAAAAGAGATATATTTGAAGTAATTAAAAATTAAATTTAAACGAGAAAGAGAGAGAGATATCTAGAGTATAAATTTGAAGTTGGCGTGTATACGGGAAAGTAGGCTGGTATAGCTCTAAACCGGGGTTTCTCAACAGGAGCCATATGGCCCCCTTGGGGGCCACAGGAAAAATATGAAATTAAGGGAGCCATGAGCATCAGAAGGGGACTATGACTTTTTCTGGAAAACTTTCACATAAAAGTAAAATATTCCACGTACTTTTGACCATCCTTCACTCTTGATGCTATTTACAAGATCAATGAGTGTTTTCCTATATTACAGTAGGATAAATAACTGTCAAAACTATCGTGAAGAAACTCGAAAACCATCTTAACAAGCAAAAGTGGAAAAAAAATTTGAAGTGCACATTTAATTTTAATTCAAGAAAAAATATACAGAAGATTTAAGATTTTCTGGGATTTTGTTTAGGGAGCTTTCCGCTGCTGAAGAATTTGCCTCATTTTGTTTAATGATGTAAAATTTCGGCTCCTTTTCCCCACGATTCCTTGATGTGGTGTCTTAGTATCAAATTTTCTCAGAAACACTTGGTAAGTTATTATTTCACTTAAAGATACAGTTAGAATATGATCCCAGAGTACTATTTTGCTTATTTTGTCACATAGCTTCGATTCCTTGAATTGAATAAAGAGCTCTTTCTATCTGTACATTGTTAAAAATTTCCGTAAGAAAACAATAAAATAGTCATTTATTTCATTGTTATTTTAATTACAACAGTTGAATAACCATTAAAAAGATGGTACTCAAACCGCTGGTTGTGAAAAAAAATCGTTTATTCTCTGTTTATCCTAAAGAACGTTTAACTAACCGTAATTTACAAGCGCCAATAGGTCTCGTAGTCAATAAGAATCGGGCGACCATCTTGGTTGTAGAACCTTACCGGTCGAACTTTGTTGTTAAAATATGAATAAAGATTTATCAGTTCAAATCTGCGTGTGTATATAAAAAAAGAAGAAGAAAAAGTGGCGTAAGTAGTAGTTAATAAATAGAAACACATACACACGCAAATCAAAAATTGGTGACACCGGATTCCCGAACTGTTTGCGAATGAGCGAACCCATCATTTGAGCTGCTGAAGCTTGTTTGTATTTTAATTTTTGCAGCAAATAAAATGATTTTTGTCAATATACAGTAAATTTAGACCAAAAACGACTTTGGATCCAATCAAAGACTGAAATCTCAATTTCAATACAGTTTACCTGTTGGAAAAGGAGATTTTTTGATAAATAAACGGCCTCTTTATGCGGTGTAGATGGCCGAATGGTTAGAGCGCAAGGTTGGTACACCATACACCCGGGGTTCGATTCTGGTACGCTTCGTTTAAGGTTTCAACACCTCGAAATGGTTCAAAAATCGTAAAAACGTACATTTACAGTTTTGAAACCATTTATAAATGGTTATGAAACCGTAAACTTTTGAATTTACGGCTTTTTAACGAAGCTGTTTCACTGATTGAAATTTCATCCTGAAATTACGATTAAATAGCCGGCAGCAGTCTGTCCATTTAATTCACCGTTAAATTTACGGTTTGGAACATTTTTGTATCTTTACGGCACCTAACACATTTCAAATCAGCTTGGTTAAAAAGCCGTAAACACAAAAGTTTACGGTTTTATAACTATTTAAAAATGGTTTCAAAACTAAATTTTTGCGGTTTTTGAACCATTTTGAGGTGTATAATCTTCGAGGCGTAGAAACAAGTAAACGAAGAGTGCCGGAATCGAACCCGCGGTGTATGGTATACCAGCCTTGCTCTCTAACCATTCGGCCATCTACACCACGTAAAGCGGCAGTTTATTTATCAATAAATCTTCTTTTCCAACAGGCAAACTGCCTTAAAATTGAGATTTCAGTATTTGATTGGATCCAAAGTCATTCTAGGTCTAAATTTACTGTATATTGACGAAAATATTTTTATTTGCTGCAAAAATTAAAATACAAACAAGCTTCAGCAGCTCAAATGATGGGTTCGCTCATTCGCAAACAGTTCGGGAATCCGATGCCTCCCATTTTTGATTTACGTGTGTACGTGTTTCTATTTAGTAACCACTGCCTAAGCCACTTTTTTACTCTTCTTTTTTATATACACATGCAGATTTGAACTGATAAATCTTTATCCATATTTTAACAACAACGTATGACGGTTAGATTCCACAACCAAGACGGACGCCCGATTACGGTTAGTTAAACCTTCTTTAGGATAAACAGAGAATAAACGATTTTTTTCGCAATCAGCGGTTTGAGAACCATTTTTTTAATGGTTATTCGACTGTTGTAGTTAAATATGGTAAAATAACATTAATAAATGGTTATATTACTATTTTCTTACGGAAATTTTTAACAGTGTTGGAAATGGTTCTGTCTGGAATCTGGTCCAGTACAGATAGAAAACTTTTCCAAACTGTAAATTTAACGGTGAATTAGATGGACAGACTGCTGCCGGCTATTTAACCGTAATTCCATGATGAAATTTCTAACAGTGTGACAATTTTCAATACAATATTTTTTACCACTCTTTATTTTGTTGAATGTAAACTAGTCAGGTGTATCTTTTATATATATATTTTTATAAATTAACAGAAGGTTTTATCGATTTTTATGCGTTACCCATATATAAATTAATAACAAATGCACGCACACACACACATGTATAAATATAAACGCACATGTATACGAGGGGGCCACGGAAAAATTTGGCGATCATAAGGGGGTCGCAAGTAAAAAAAGTTGAGAACCCCTGTTCTAGACGGAACTTGTGTTATTCTTCGATGCGCGAACAAAGAGAAAGCGTTTGGGATCAAATCGCCCCTTTTTTTTACTATTTTATTTTGGTACGTAATAGCAGTCAGTGTATATTTAGTTCAAACGAATTTTGATTAATTATACCGTAAAAAATAATAAATTAAAACCTAGAGGGTTTTTTTTTTAGAAACTTGGAGTAGTCACGTTTATGTGTACTGAGGTTTTAATTGTAATCATATTATTTATGTTTTTTTTCAGCTAATTTATTAATAAGTATATACGCGATAAAAATTTAAAGAAATTATTAATAGATCATTTATTCATCAATAACTATGAAACTTTTTATGTGCACTGCGTTTCCAAAAAAAAAACAACTCTTCCCAAATAAACTTCATTTCTTTGTGTTAAGTTTATGACTACAACTGAAAAAAAAAAACAGAAGTGGAGCACAACAAATTTTTTTGTTCCTGCTCCGCTCTAGTTTGGAGCAAAATCTCGTTGCTTCATTGCGGTTTGGAGCAAAATCCCGTTGCTCCAGTGTTCCATTACATAAACTTCATTTATTTGTTTTTATGCCTATAACTGAAAAAAAAATGATAGAAGTGGAGCACTACAAGTTTTTTGTTCCTGCTCCGCTCCAGTCTGGAGCAAAAATCTCGTTGCTCCATTGCAGTTTGGAGCAAAATCCCGTTGCTTCACTACAGTTTGGAGCAAAATCCCGATGCTTCACTACAGTTTGGAGCAAAATCTCATTGGTTCACTTCGCCACTACAGGTTGGAGCAAAATCTCATTGGTTCACCGCTCCACTACAGTTTGGAGCACGATCTCCGTGCTCCACTGCTCTAATGCTGTTTGGAACAAAATCTCACTGACCCACTACTCCAATTCAGTTTGAAACAAAATCTCGTTGCTCCACGCTTCTGCTCCAGATCCCAGTTAAACAACTCATTTACAGTAAAACCCATAAAGTTGACCACCTTTGTAAGATGATCACCTGTCTGTAGACCCCTTTTGTCAGGAATGGAATGAGCCCTATATTATATAACGTAGAGAAACCTAAGTAACTTGACCACTTATGTACGCCAAATTTGGGGGGGGGGGGGGAGTATTACAAAAAACCCCTTGTTAGTTGACCGCCTAATTATTACTGTATCTACTTGTTTATCTACCTTTGGAATACAGTCGACGCTCGTTATAACGACCACACATTATAAAGACCATTCCATTATAACGACCAGTGGGAAAAGTCCCAGCTTTATCCCTATAAACTCTATGTTAATTTACTTTCGGTATAACGACCGTTTTGTAATGTCTAATCCAATACAGCGACCGCATTTAGTGGACAATATTTCTGGTATTTTTCCAAATAGAGCATGTTTCTAAATTTTTAACTGCAAATGACCTTGGTTTTTACGGACAGGCTTCATAGAGTCTTCAGAGTTCAGTCCAACTATGACAGGGGTGGGGTGTGGGGGGGGATTATCTCTCATCACAGTACGGAAAGAATAGAAGTTGAGAAAACGGGGAATTTCTGGATTTCTTAGGAAAAAGAGTTGACAGATGTATTAGTAGTTGGTCGTTTGAATCGCGGGGTTTTCCAGTAGTCGATTCTCTGAAATAAGAGTAGTCATGCTGTTGTGCTAGGTGTCATGTCACCTCAGAAGTTCTGCTTCTAGAAATGTGTGAGTAATTTTTGTTCCTATATTTTCTACTTTAAAATCTGTTTAATATTTTGCCCTGATAGTTTTTTTTTATAATTTCAATAACAAAAAATAATTTAAGCGTTTAGTTGTAATCTTTGAAACATTACCAATTTTAATGGAACTACAAACATGCATGATGCTTGTATATTTTTTTAAAGAAAATTCTACCTCTTATAGCGACCACTCAATATAAAGACCTTTTTCTGTGGGACGCAGATGGTCGTTATATCGAGCGTCGACTGTATTAAAAAAATAAACTAAAATAGCTTCTCCGGGATATTTTTTCTGCTATAATGTTAGACCAGCATTTGCTTGGATGGATGAAACATCAATATTAAATTTGCTTAAACCTCTTTGTAAGTTAACCAAATGGGAAAACGATTATGAGCACTCTTTTATCTTTAAATATGATTCTTGTTTTCTCTTTGATCTGATACAGCCATTTTGAAAAATATATATTTTTAGGAAATTTTTATCATCATATAAGTAACTGACATAATTAATATGGTATTTAGCTTAATTTTAACTAAGTAATTTACTTTTGAAATTCTATAGGACACATTGTAAGTCATACGGGATAAATTTCTTTAATGATATTTTAGATAATTTTGGGGAAAAAAGCTAATCACGATTTTAAAGTAATGTCATTACACGAAGCCATGTTTTAATTAATTATAAATGCATAAATGCATAGTGTAAGAAAAAAATCTCCTCCCTTGTTGACCACTAAATTGCTGCACCGCAAGTCGTCAACTTACACACGTTTACTGTATATTGTTCGTGGAAGCACGACGAGCTCTACTACTACTTCAACTTTCCAAGCACTCCAGATACTTCAGGTTGATTTGACCCAGAAAAAGTTTGATTTTGGCGAAGAGAAAGGGAAATGCGGAATATACTTTTCGGGAAATCGGCTCAAGCTGCTCAAATTCGCATCGTGGAATCAGCTGCCGATTGTTTCAATGCGTTTCAGTTTAAACGTCGCTGAAAATGAAACCTTGAATGACCAATTTATAATGGATGAGCCAGACGCATTCCGTTTTCGTGGAATTTTTGCGAAATGAAACAGCGGTCTTGTGCCAGGCAATTCAAGCAACGTCGTTGGTCACGTGGCACCGATGAAAGCAATGTAAACAAAAGAAGCCGTAGCATCTATTTACTTCGAGTTCGACACATCTAATTAACAACTAGGCCTAAATAAAGTTCTTCTACATTACATAAAATAAACACTAAATACAACACTATAACTATTGTAATAATTAATAAATTTCTTTTATAATGATTAAATTAAATATAAATACTGGGTTATAATCAGAAAAAGCTGTGAAAATTGTCTAATTAATTTTAAGATAACTCATTTTGCCTCCACGTAGAACTCCATTGAAAATCTTAGTAAACAAAGAGCGGATATTACGTGACAACGGTGATCGTTCATGAGTCCCTCTAGCGGTGAGTTGCCTCCATTGCGTATTAATTAAATATGCTTCATGAATGGAGGCAATTCATACAGCGTCATAAGTCACGTGACAAAGATGTCAGCGATGTAAACAAAGGAAGCTGTAGTATCGCTTTACTTCGAGCTCGCTTGTTTAACATTACGTTTTTGTTTGAATATTTTATTGAGTTGTAAAAGATGTCATACTGTGTTGCATATGGGTCATCTATTTCAACTTAATGTTACGAATGTTAAGAACTTGAGCTTCATAAGCATTGAATTCTATTAAACAAAAAAATGTCAAAATAAATTACGAAAAATAAACAATAACAAAAACGTACCTTGCATTGGGTTGAAATCCTAACTTTTGCTGTGTAAGCTTCTTTCTTTTTCATTTCAGCTTTGACAGTAGCCGATATGTCAAAAAATGCATTGTTTCCTGACGGTTCGAGGAAACAGATTTTAGAAACGAATTTTTCATTAAATAATAATGATCCTTTCTTTATTTTAGTAATCACGCTATAATTTCCAGTTAGTGTCGGAAACTGCTCGGCATATTCCATTATGGAAAAATTTGTAAAATCCGCCAAATACAACGGTTTATCAACAATAGAACTAGCCATGGAGCCCAATAAATCCTAAATTATTAATAATTAAAACTTCTTTTATGAATTTAAACTAATCTAATTAAAAACTAGGCCTAAATAAAGTTCTACGTTATTAAAAACTAAGACTAAGTAAAATTTAACGTTATAAAAACTAGGACTAAATCAAGTTCTACGTTATATAAAATTAACACTAAATAAAACACTATAACTATTGTAATAATTAATAAATTTCTTTTATAATGATTAAATTGAAGGTAAATTAAGAAGGTGGGTTTATAATCAGAAAGGAGGGTTATGTACGTGATCCTGTTGTTGTTTCTAATATACTACTTGGGCTTTCCAAGCTCCCCTTCTCAGAGCGACCAGGAATTAAGGCCGCGCCTTCCGTTTATAGATGAGCACCACAACGGTGGAAGTACGACGTGGCTCATTATGTATTTGGTAGACACCAGATGGCGCCACCATAAATACACCACCTTCCTTTTTGACCTGAGAGTGAAGGGAAGGGACATTCTCCACCTCCGGTACCTTCGGGACTTCAGGGTCCACGGATTTTACATTCACGTATTCCCAAGTGGGAGGGTCTTCAGCGGGTCGGGTATCGAACCTCCAATCGTCCGGTTGGAAGCCCGACATCCTAACCACTAGGCTACCACGGCCCTATTTTCACAGTAAAACTTGCAAATAATAAAGCTTCCGCTGGAAGAATAAAATTGCATTCTTCTTGAACCTACTAAATGTCAAAGATTTTCATATCTTTTTATTAACCCCTTAACGGTCGGATAATTTTCAAGGAAACGGTCATAAAACTGCCTATTTTTTCATCCCTGAAAATTATATAAAAATAAGTGTATGAATAATAAATTTTAAACTTTTGATTTGGTTTTAGCTTGAAATTTTAAACCCTCAGCCCGTCATTTTTACGGGAGCGAGAAGGTAGTGGTTTAATACGCTTGAATGCTTCTGCTCACTACTCACTGTATTCATTTTTAGCCTACTTTCCCGTAAAAGTAAAAAAAATAATAATAAAGCATGAAAGAAGGCTTAATGTATCGTGAAAATATCGTTAGAAATCATGAAAAGTCAAAAATAAGTTAAGTAATTAAATAAAGATTGAAAAATAAAAAATTTGAAAGCAGGGTTTTGAGATGGGGGAAAAAGTGTGTCTGTCGGTCTGTCCCCCCTTAATAACTTTTGAACGAATTGTCCGATTCGAAAAATTCTTTTTGCATTCGAAAGATCTCGGCGAGGACATCTCATTTCTATATTTTACATTTTGATTCGAACAATTTTTCGTTCAATTTTGAACAGTTCAAAAAATTTTAACATTACCGCAATTGGGCGAAAATGAAGCAAATGATGCAAACTCTGGGTACAAGATCCAAGTTCCAATGAACAAGCTCACTGGAAGAAGACTGTAATATTTTGATCGGGATTTTCAAGAACACTTTTGAATTAATGAATGATTAAATGAATAAGCAAAAGAATGAATGAATAAATGAGTGAATAAATACATGAATGACTGAATAAATGAACGATTGATGGAATATCTATTAACCGTTGAAAAAAGTATATTTGAAGCAATTAAGAACTAAAACTAAACGAGAAAGACAGAGAGAGAGAGAGATAGCTAGATTATAAATTTGAATTCGGTGTATACGGGAAAGTAGGCTCGTATAGTTCTAGACGGAACTTCTTGTTAATTTTTGAGTGGATTTTATTTTGAAATTTTAAACACTCCAGCCCGTCCTTTTCACGGGAGCGAGAAGGACGGTTTTTAATACGCTTGAATGCTTTTGGTTACTACTAACTATATTCATTTTTAATTTTTGAGTGGATTTTATTTTGAAATTTTAAACCCTCCAGCCCGTCATTTTCACGCGAGCGAGAGATAGAGAGTGAAACCTCAACCCGTCATTTTCACGGGAGCTAGAAGGAAGGGATTTTATACGCTTGAATGCTTTTGGTCACTACTAACTGTATTCATTTTCAATTTTTGAGTGGATTTTACTTTGAAATTTTAAACCCTCCAGCCCGTCATTTTCACGGGAGCGAGAGATAGAGAGCGAAACCTCAGCTCGTCATTTTCACGGGAGCGAGAGGGAAGGGGTTAACTAGGCTACCACGGCCCACGTAATCCTAAATCAAGTCATATGTCGCAAAATTGCTATTCGAATGACGAGGAATTAATCAAAAACAAAGCAGAAACGCAATAGCCTCCCACCATCTCGGCTTTCTCCCGCACAAACGGATGTTTAATTCAGAGAAAGGGGGAGGGAGTGGTAGGTGACGAATGTTCGATGCACGTGGTCTGTGTCGGCGGCAGCTGCAGGCCCCATCTGGGATGCGTTGGCATGGCAACTCTCGCCCACAGATGGAATGAGGGAAGGCCGTTGCGCAATCGCTCCCTCTCTATAGATAGTTCAAGGGCTCGGCAGAAAATATCCCCGCGCAGGAAGCAAACTTCATAGTCGACGTAAAACATCAGGCCACTTTCCACGGGAAAAACTGACACATTTTATCCAGGAACATACATTTTTAAGCGAGTGGGAAACAATTGTATCGAACAAAGGAAGGCTGGGCCGCGTCATGGTTTCCATCAGAAATGCTAGTTCGACAAATATAGGTGTATCTTTTGTAGGGGCAAACGGAGCGGTTTAGGGTTAAGCTCTCGGAATACTGTTCTTTAAACCCTGATCGCATGGATAACTGAATAATTAGAATACATTAATTTAAATGTTAATTTCTCTAATCTTCTATTGTGCTGGTACGAAGCGCCGAATACATAAGCTTACACTCTCAGAGATAGAGCTTTCACTTTTGAAGATTCTTCAATCGTCAAGAAAATTTCGTTATTTATAATGGTTCTTTCCCTCGCGCAATCACGTGACTCAAAAAAGTGACTACTCAAATTTCGCCAATTTGACGAAAATTTCGCTCGGAGCATTTTTCACGAAGCCATTTCGTCAAATACGACGACAGTTTGACATTTGAGCATCGTTTCTGAGCGTGTAGGCCAACCAATGGCCGAAGTTTCGGCTGCTGTACCTGTACATATTGAGCTTTAACATAGAGTGCACAATAAATGTATATAATATCATGTTATACTCCAATGTTTTGATGTTCTTAGTTTCGTACAACATTTTCAACTTACTGTGTGTTTTTTTTTTTAATATTACCAATTAAGGTATTTTTGCTTTGCACCCCTACTTTTTATTTGTTAACAAACAGAAAGTAGGGGAAAACCCCAGGTAGCAATATGGGATCATTCATAAATTATGTCACGCTTCGAGGGGGGGGAGCTGGGTTCGTGAAATTGTGACAAAGTGTGACAAGGAGAGGAGAGGGGGTAACAAGAAGTGTGACATCATGCATTATGCAACATAGCGTGACGCGTGACAAAGGGGCGAGGGGGTCCACTGAAGTGTGACACATTGTGAGAAAGGGGGGAGGGGGTCAAATATATGGGAAAAAAGCGTGACGTCATTTATGAACGGCCCCTATGCTACTTCATGAGAATAAGGGTTATTTACAATTTTTGTCTCATGAATGTTATATCACTTCATAAGAAATTTAACCCTCTAATGCCCAAGTTTTGTCATCGGTGTCCGCCTTGAGGCGGAGTTGGGAATTTGGCTTTCTTAAATACAATTTGGAAATTTTAATTTTTAAAACGAAATTTAGCAATTTTTAAAAGTGCATCTTCTTTTTCAAAAATTGGCGAAAAGTCTCAATTTTTTTTATTGATTCATTACTCATAAAGCAAAACGTTTATTCTTTGAAGTCAAATACTTTCTGAGAAAAATAATATAAAGTAAAGTAACGCAGAAAAAACAACGAAAAATTCAAAAAACCACAAAAAGAATTTTTTTAAGAAAAAGTACTTAAATTGTCATGAAAGTAGAGCATACATTTGTTATGTATAGTTTCAGGAACATGTGGGGGGAAAATCCACATTATAAGTACAAATTTCAAAAAGGCCTTTGCACTTTAATTGAAATGAAATGCGCAAAAAACAAAGCGAGAGAAAACAGCTTTTTAAGTTTTCGGCTTGCAATATCTTTATCAAAATTTCAAGTAAGGAACTTTTTTTTGCAGTTACAGTCACGATGAAAGTGCTTCTTCTCGCTTATTTTACTGTAAAAAATATGTGGCTTATATCCAGCGTAGTTTCGGTTTCGGAATGAAAAGGTGGCAAATCACATCGTCATGAAATCAATGATAAATCAATAAATCGCTTCATTTTTCTTGAAACTTTCACGGAACATTTTTAAAGATTTATTTGACTACTTAGGCCAATAAACAAATTTTCGGTTTGTTCGATATTTTTGGGTGCTGACTCCCCTTAAGTAGATGCAATATACAGGACTTTAAAACTATTGAAATGTACTTTATGTTATTTAACTCATGGAGATTGCAAAATTTATCGTTGTATCGTGTTTCGCTGCGGTGAGATTTTACTGTGTTCGAAATTTTCCGCGATTGGGCCCACCTGTCCTCCCTCGCAAGGCAATGGAAGGCCCACGGAAAAGAATGAATAGGCATGCTCCTAAAACGGTTTCTCCTCCCGCCGAATCACCTGTGTGTGTGGCTCACTGATGATCTTGCAGCAATCGAAAGTAATAACGGGCTCTGGCATCTGCTCCGGATAACATTGTTGAAGAGAGGAGGACCCCACATTTCTGGTGGAAGCAAAATCCGTTCATTTCAGCTGCATTCCTCATTCGAATCGCCACATACCCTCGCTTGGAGTGACTCTTCAGCTGGAATGTTCGAGTCCAATTGAATTTGAATGGTTGTTGCATCAATTATCCACTGCTTCTCCTCCTCCGAGACAAAATATTTAACTGCAGCACTAGCAGGGTTCACCAATAGATTATCAATCGATATATATCCGATATTTATTTTTAAAATATCGGGATTTTTGATATTTTCATTTGTATGAAGCATTCTGTTATGCATCGGATTTTTTTGTCTAAAAATTAGAACTTTAAATTTTCAATTGCTACTGAAAATTAAATTAGTTTCTAAATAAAATGCAAACTAATGCCTTTACTACCGACTTTTATAGCGAAAGAATCCCCCTTTCCCTTGTTTAGATTTGAAGATGAGGTCTTAGCTGTAGAACCATTGATTTGGTGGGATAGTTTTAAAATTGAAAAGCCTCTAAAAGCAAAATTATTTTACTTTGTTAATCAACTGTTTACTGCTTCACCAACTACAACACCGTTAGAACTTTCTCTAGCCTTGGTACGGTGCAGTCTAAATTGCGCAACAGGCTAAGAACTTAGAAAGCGGACAAAAGAACATTTTTATTTAAATTCTTGAACATAAATAAATAAATTTCAATTTGTGTTTAAGTTTTAAAGAAATAAAACATTCTGAGATGGTTTTATAATTTATGTTTTGAAAGAGAAAAATCTTTAACTTTATATCTCGTTATAAGTGCTTAGAAAAAGAAAATAATATTTTTATTATAATAATTATATATACGTGAAATTAAGTACAATTTTATATTAGAATAATCTTTTATATAATGTGTAATATGTATTGGTGTGTCAGTCGTATTAAATAAATCAGAAAATATTTATCATTAGCAATAAGTTCACAGTTTTGAAAATATCGGATATATATCAAAAATATCGGATATATATCAAAATATAGGATATTTTTCATATTTTCGAAAGTATCATGATATTTACGAACCCTGAGCACTAGAAAGCTTCGAAGAAAGAATTTATACTTAAGACTAGCTGACATGCCCGGTGTTGCGCGGGAAAAATTACACCCTAAAAATGTTATTAGTCTAAAAATGTTATTAGCCTAAAAATGTCTTTAGTCTAACTGGAGCTCGCCTAACAGTCGAAACTCGACCGTAATAAGTAAATTTAGCATTGAAAACATTATGCTAATTACATAATTATGTAAGTATTATTCCTCAAATTTGGTGATCATAACGTCCAGTTTATTTTGATCATCCCGACTTACAGCAAACGTATTGTCAAACATTGTCGCCTCAGGGCTTATTGCGCTCATACACGTAGCGGATCGTACTTCTTCCGATGTAGTCGAATAAAATTGATATGCGTCCATACCACTTTTTTTATTCCATTGTCTCAGGGAAGCCTCCACTCAACTCTTACTATAATTGCTTAACAATGAGCTCTATATTTATTACCCAACTATAGCCTGTGTAATTACAATCGGCGTGTCAAGGTCACACAACTCTACCTTTTCCCCTTCTGGTCGCCATGGTTTCCGTGCTAGGAACTTTTTCCCCACTTGGTTTGCGGAACATGATCAGTCAGTTTGTTGTTTTCGTTATAATAATAATAGACGGATTCAAATCAGATTGATTTCTCAATGGCAAAAATAGATTGCGTCAGACAAAGTTTTCAAATATTTTCAACCAATCTAAATATTATTCTGACATTTTGATGTGCTTCAGAAAGCTATTGTATAGCTAATTTATCGTATTTTTATATTTTGTAAATGTGAAAATCTTATCTAAACATTCCAGATGAAATTTAATTGCATTTTTATAATATCAAAAATAAATAAATGGAAAATAAATCCTTTCTTATTACTTTTCCTTAACTATGCAAAAATTTTGAATCGGAGGTCTGGTAATGCAATTGTCTTAACTGCAGTGCAAAAAAAAAAGTCTGGCTATGTAATCATTCTCGCAGTTGCCATGGAGACAAAGCAGCAAACGCAACCTTGATTTCATTGTCTGAAAATTTAGATTGTCTGGTTTACCCATTCTAGAACACGCAATATATAATTGTCCACGTGAGAAGCAATCCGTGCCTAGATTTAAACTGCTCAATTTGATCGATTGGTCTTGAGCTTTATGCTTTTTTCACAATATGCTTGCGAGAATTTTTTTTTTTTTTTGTCGTTCCATTGTTTGTGAAAATTTTGATATTGTCTGGATCGGCACATTAAAAAATTCCAATATAAGCGTTATTCAAACAAAAGAAACACAAACAAAAATTCTAAATCAAAAAATTGCCATTCAAAATTAACAATCTTTGTTTTAAAGTTCCCCTTGATCATTAAGTGCAAAAATACTAACAAAATACTTCAATACAAACAGAAGAAACGCAAAATTTCAAATGAAAATGAAAATAGCTAAATTAAACTGTTGCCATTCAAAATAAGTAATCTTTGTTTTAAAGTTATCCTTAATCTTCGAGTGCAAAAATACTTCAATACAAAGCGAAAAACAAAATTATTAAATCAAAATGAAAATAGCTTTACCCTGACACACCTTGCAGAGGCTCATTCTCCGTAATAAAACCCATTAAAAAGCGAAGTTATAAAATCAAAAGTAAAATTAATTAAAAGTGATGTATAAAGTACGCATGTATTCGAGCGCAATATTCTGGCAAAATTTCAACGCAATCGGTGAAGTATTTGAGGTGTTGAACAAACGAAGACTTACATTTCTATTTACATAGATTAAGCAAACACTATTCACCCGAAGTTGAGGAAACTGCTAATTATTATTTTTGGATCAAGGTAAGCCTTAAGAAATCGAACTAAAAAACTTATAACTGGCGTTCTTATTGACTCAGAAAGTCAGAAACTTCGAACAAATTTCATCTTGTGCAGAAAAATTAATGCTTTCGATCGAGATATTATATTCACATGTGCAAGGTTCTTTTTCACTCCCATATTGGAGAATTTATGTGGAAATTTGCGTAAAATTGAAATTAAAAAAAGGAACTACCTGTCGTATTTTTTCCTAATGGGTCTATAAACCTTCCTCTTGAATCACTCTGTCGATTGGCAAAATTTCAAAGCAATCGCTGCAGTATTTTCGGAGATTTGTGGTTATGAACAAACGAGCACTTACATTTTTATTTATATAGATAATTTACTCAACGAAGACATGTTGACATCTGCTACTTATACCATTATAAATGAGGCTTGTCTGACAGAAGAAAAGGGGAAATCTTCAACTAATAATAAATTGTTTCCAAATTGTGTTAATTGATATCACCAAAACTCGTGAATAGGAACTAAACAACAACAAAGAACCAAAAAAAATTGCTTGAAAAATATAGAAGAGAATTATTCTTTACTATTTTTTCTTTGCCTATCTATGTATAGATTATTGATGTCTTTGGTGTAATACACTCATGTCCAAAATTATCTTTACATACCCAAAAATGATGATATTCAATGAAATATCCAATCAATGTGATCCGTATTTGCAGGGAATGTGTGAAAACCAAGCCTAATTAGCATTATCCAATCAAAAGTAATCAAACGGTTTGTGATATGCAAATCTAGGCGTAACGTCATCTAAGGGTGAATCAAGTGCTTTGCGCAAACTGAATATTTGAGTGAATTTCTGCAACATAGCGTTTGATTTCAGTGTGTAGGGACTCGAAGCGGTTTGTTATGGCTTCGAAGTATAATTTGGAAGAATCTGTAAAGTGGCGAATTATCGGCCGTTTAGAAGCAGGGCAGTCAATCACGGAAACAGCCACATGTCTGAATATTTCAAGACAGACAGTCTCTAAGCTATGGAAACAGTTTCAAAATGATGGAACTGTTGTAAGGAGGCCTGGACAAGGTCGGAAACGAATGACAACTGCTTCTGAAGATCGGTATCTGGCATTAACTACCCGTCGTAACAGAAAGGCTACTGCTCGCCAGTTAAGTTCAGAGCTTGCAGCCGCCACTGGAACTGTTTCATCACGGCAAACAATATACAGAAGGCTTAATGAAAACGGCCTTTATGCCAGAAAGCCAAGGGTATGTGTTTTACTGTCTTCACAGAAAAAGAGGGATCGCTTTAATTGGTGTAAAGAACATCAAAACTGGACTGAACATCAATGGTCCCATGTTCTCTTTACTGATGAGTCGCGGTTTAGTTTAACTGGTGATTCCAAACGTGTTTACATCTGGAGGGAGTCAGGAACACGAAATGATCCCTCGAACATTGTGGAACGTGACCGTTTCGGTAGTGGAGGTGTGATGGTATGGGGTGGAATAATGATCGATGGACGTACGCCCCTACACGTGTTCAGCAGCGGATCTGTGACAGGCCAGATATATCGGGATGAGGTCTTAGATCCTTATGTAAGACTTTTCAGGGGTGCATATGGACCTGACTTTTTATTTATGGATGATAATGCCCGTCCACATCGAGCAAACCTCGTTGATGAATTCCTTGAAAGTGAAGACATTAAGCGAATACCTTGGCCACCAAACTCTCCTGACCTTAACCCGATAGAGAACTTATGGGACTACCTTGGAAGAGCCATTGCACGTAGACATCCTCCTCCTAGAGATGTAAATGCTCTGAAGACGGCATTGCTGGAAGAGTGGAGTTTAATTCCCCAAACTGTGATTAACAACGTTATTTCCAGCCTTAAAACGCGTTGTGATATGTGTGTACAAGTCAGGGGAGATCATATTCCATATTAAATTCGTAAGACTTAATTCTTTTTCTGAATCATTCCTTTTTTTCTTAACTCTCTTTGTCACACTTTATTACCATTTTTATTGTTTCATGCTACAATTTTATATCATATGAGGTGATCTTCGATTTTTTCTTTTGCATTTATGTGTCATAATGTTATGTATCATTCCACGAAAATTCATTAAATTATAAGTCATAGTCTCTGAGAAATCCGTGAATTTATGCATGTAAACATAATTTTGGACAAGAGTGTATTTAAAGTTCTTGAAATGACAGTTTAAACCATAATGAAAACTGGTTGAAACTGCCAAAAAAGGAAAAAAACGCCAACCCTGATAATAAGCGTCGACTCTATATCCTGTATTTGAAATTTATTGTTTCCTCTCCAGATATAAAAATCCGATCAACGTTCATCTTATTGGAGCCCCTCATCAGAGACCCCCCTCTTTCTCACGTTGGCGCTGCTTTGGCGACTGCCCTGATGTTTCCTCGCCGCTCCTCTGGAACTACGGATCCTTCCAAATGCCGGATCGCTCGCGTCGGACGCGGAAGCGACGCTCTATCCCACGGAGTACCGAGAGCACGCGCCGAAACTCCCTCTCCCGATGCAGGGCGAAGATGCGAACGGAGGGATGCTCAAGGAGACAGCCTCCTCCTCCTGCTCCCAAGGTAAATAAATCTCCACATTTTTCGCCGTTTTTTCTGCGTGCCTCGGCATTTGTTCATTTGTTTGGTTGCGATGTTGAACATTTTTTTTTTTTTGGTAAAGTTTCGTGTGCTGATTGGGTATTTAAGTTTTTATACACACTGTAAAAATTTTGCAACTGCCACTAGGATTCGAAAAATCTTTAAAATTTTACACATCCTACGAAAAGATTGCGTGCACAAACAATATTTTTACATGCGCAGAAGTTGTTCTATTGCACATTAATAATAACATTTGAATTTGTAGTATAGCCTTAATCATAAAAAAAAAACTAAATTAACAGCTTTATATCTGAATCAAGAATTATTTCAACGTCAATATAAATTATTGAAAAATTACATTACAAATAAATATTACATAATAAATCGTTACAAGTCAAAATTTCCAAAATTTAAATTGTATTAAAAATTTTATTGTTGACGCATGTTCGTCAGCATGTCAATTTTTAACTCCAATAAGAATGCAGTTGTGTCGACAGGGTGGCGTAGTGATAAGGCGCAGGGCTCGTACGCCCAAGATCTCAGGTTCAAACCTGGCCCGAGTCGGTGGATTTTCAAGATGCAGAAAATCGTCTGCGCCCATGTCGTATGATTATGTGGTATGTGAAAAATCCCTTTTAGTATTCGTTTGGCATGGAAATGCTAAATTAAATTCCTAGTGCCGTTTGCATCAACGAGAGCTCAGGTGCCGCCATCTAGGGGAAACTGAGCGTCGAAAAATAGCGACAATGGTACCACACTCATTGTGGTGCCCCTGAAAGCGTTGGTACCAATCTCTGGGGACGCACTAGGTCTGAAATGGTTGAGGACCAATACCGCAGCGCCATTAGAAAGAAAAAAAGGATGTGTCTGGCCTTCTCGACCCTACGCGTCCTCGAGTCATCCTTCCTGGTCGCGCGGGTTAGTTTAGCCTGGGGCTCCCGCGCAGGGGTTGAAGAGGGATGCAAAAGATGCAAAGACAGAAAAGGAGTCGAAGAGAGCAGTTGCTGGGAGGAGCTGGCTCTAGGGCAGGGATGGCGAACATTTGTGAGACATGGGTCACATTTTATTCATAATTTTTTTAGTACTAGCTCTTGGGTCACTTTTCTACTTCACTCCTTTACCCTGTTAGCACGTGGCCTTAGGGCTGCCCTCCCCCGGGCACAATAAGAATTGCCCATTTGCAAAGTTAAGTTTAAAAATTTTTTAAACGAAATATCTTTGAAATTCAATTGGCTTAACTGATAAAAATGGGCGTGGGTTGACGATTTAAATTTTTTTAGTAGGGTTAAATATTCTTAAGTGTGTGGTGCAAATAGCAATAAGTGTTTGAATGTATTGAATTTATTTTAGCCACAGAGTTGTGCTCCGTGATTTTAACTGTTCGTTCATAAACTACATCGTTTTCATTTTATGTTTTTTGGCAACATCATTGTTGTTCCATGTTTGTTTATATTCTTTTTCCGTATATGTGACCATTTGCTTATCTCTCTTGTAATATATTATTAGTATGGATAAAATTAATCCCTTCATTATATTGTAATGTTATGTTAAAGCTTCTAGCATTGGTCCAACAGAATGAACAAGGAGTAGCGAACCTTACATACATTTTATTTGAAGAAAATACTTTAAAGATGGTTATTTGCTTTGGTTTGTCAATTTTTTTTTTTCAACAAACAAAATGTGAGTAAAATTATGCACTTTATTTGATATTTTGTAAATACTTTCGCTTTATTTCAAATACTACAAACGCATTTGTCGTCTATTGCGTTAACTTTAGAACCGTAATGATCACACTGAAGGTGATAGGCAGCATTTAAATTGCTTTTGTGTCAATGCAGTGCTTGGAAAAGTACAAATAGAACATAAATTATCCACACAAATTAGAAAATATAAACGAACCCGCGCAAACAAACAAACAGTTGCCCGGCCATCCTGGGTCAGTTAAAAATCTTGTGTGGGTCAGTATCTGACCCACGGATGATAGGTTCGTCATCACTGAACTAAGGAGATAATTGCTTAGAATAACATTGTTTGGTATAAGCATTTTATGCTCGTGTAAATAGTCCGTGTACAAAGTGCAAAAAGTCATGCATAAAAAAACTGAGACTGATGGAAGAAGGTTAGTGTCATCTGATCTTGAAGATATCTATTCCACGTAAACGAGCCAACAATGTCGTAGGACGAGGCTCAGAAGGCACCCGACAGTGGTAGTCAATTTTTCAATAAAATACGAAATAATAAAGCTTTGGAAAGAAATATAAAATTAAAAAATTTCATGCAAAAGCCGGGCATGTAAGGGAATGAGATTCATGCTAAACTAAAAACCCTCAGTGCCGCGCCAGCCCTTTTGGGGAGCGTGGCCCACTGCGCCCATCCCAGTTTTCAAGACCGAGGGCCCTGGTGTGCAGAAGCAGATGTTTCGGACAAGTGGTCGGCATGACGCGGAACCCCCAGTGTTTAGTTCCCAAGCATGCTTGGTCCTCATTTTATCGACCCCACTGCAGGGACTGAGTCGACCCTACCCAGCCGGGGAATCGAACCCCGGACCTGTGGCATGGTAGCACGGAAGGCTAGTTCATCAGTCACACCAAAAATGGTGGCAACAAACGCAACATTTTTACAGCGTACTAAATGTCAAATATTTTCATAGCATTTTATCCACTGTTTTATACCTAGACATCTGTAGAGACCACTCCTTTCAATTAAGTTAAATTTTGACAGAAAATCGAAACATTTTCTGTGTTGTCCGCTCTTTTGTTGACAGTTCGAAACTCTTCAATTATGTCAAGTCCAAAGTTTGATTGAACAAGAAATTATTTTACTGTTTTCCATAATTGTAGTCAATTCGAAGCCTTTCAATTATGTGGAAATCAAATTTTGATTGAAAAACTTTTTTTTTTTTGTGTTTTCCACACTGGTGTTGACAATTTGAAACCTGTCTTATGTTGAGAATTTTTAAGGACTAGTGTGCGCCCGGCGGCGGTAGAAATTCGGTCGTAATTCATTAAATTTAAAAGTTCAGCCTCGAACATTTAACCCTCTAATGCCCAAGTTTTTTTTTATCGTCGTCCGCCTTGAGGCGGAGTTGGGAATTAAAGGGTTAATCCCCTACGTCCACAGCTTCCATTCATGATCACAGGAATGGACGAGACCACGAATTGCGAAACTTGTGGTTAACCTGATAGGCTCTTAATAACTCGGTAACTCCGCCTTCGTATTGACGGATTGGCGGTTTCTACTGCGTCAGTAAAACGGCCAATCAGTCAACACAAGGATGGGTTAACCCTGTCGTTCGCCTTGATGCGGATTTTTGCATTAGAGGGTTAACTACCTCTTAGAAATCTTAGTATTTCTCTTTGACAGCAGTTTTTTTCCGTTTAAATATTGAAATGGCCGGTGGTAGGCTAGTGGTTAAGATGTCGGACTTCCAACCGGAAGATTGGGAGTTCGATACCCGACCCTCTAAAGACCCACCATGTACACATGGAATGCAAACATGTAAAATACGTGGACCCTGAAGTCCTGAGGCAATTCCGAGGGTACCCGGAGGGTAGAGAATTTCCCTTCCCTTCATTCTTAGGTCAAGAAAATAGGTGGCGTATTTCTGGTAGCGTCATCTGGTGTCATCCAAAATACGTAATGAGCCAATTCGTACTTCCACCGTTGTGGTGCTCCTCTATGAACGGAATGCGCTCCTTACTGCGTTGATTCCTGATCGCTCTGCGAAGGGGATCTTGGATACCCGTGACATTAGAAGCAACAAGAAATATTTCATTTAGAAATACAGACACTTACTTTCATTGATTCAATACGAATTAACGCGTCACCGCACTAGTTATTTCACTTTATATTATATTAGACATTGTTAGCTTCCAATTTTATTTTATTTTGTTTGGCATTGTACTAAATAAACAATCTCACTTACTTATCTATACATATATACTTTTGGAAATGAATTAACTGACACCTTAATAATATTTTGCTTTAACATTTATTTAATAGCTTACATTTACCCTTTTGTTTGTTCTTGACATTACTTTGAATAAAAAGTAGTAAAAAATGTATAAAGTATTGCACAAATATTGCAGATTGCGGATGTAAGGAGTAGTATGAAGATATGACGAACAAAGGCTTCTAAAAAAAGTCTTCGAATCTACGTCGAAAGTATAAAAAAAATGAGCTAATTCCAAAATTTTTTATTGATATCACTAAAACTCATCAATTGCTACTAAATAAAAGAAAAAGTACGGAAATCGGTTCATAAGCAGATGAGCAAATGGTACTTAACTGCTTTGCCTTTGCCTATTTATGGATATGCAGTAAAACCGGTAAAGTTGACCACCTTTGTAAGCTGACCACCTAAGTTGACCGCTTTTGTTAGGAACGGAATGAGCCCTATATCATGTAATGTAAGAAAACCTATGTAACTTGACAACTTATCTTGCCCACCTGTCTATATTGACCACTTATGGACGCCAAATTTGGATGGAAGTACATAGAAAAGCCCTATAAGTTATAGACCGACTAATTTTACTATATTTATCTATTCATTTATTTAAGAACAGATAAAAAGTAACTAAACTTCTTCATGTAATTTTTATGCTATAATTATACCAATATTTGGCTGAATGGATGAAACGTTTTTCTAACTTAACGATATGGGAAAACTACTTTTCTCCACCAGAGCCCTACCTGTTAGCCGAGGCCTTAGGATTGCTTACGCACGGGGAGAGGTAGTGGGGTCTACGGATTTTACATGCACATATCCCCAAGTATACATGGTGGTCTTCAGTGGGTATCGAGCGCGCGACCTTCCAGGTGGAAGTCCGACGTGCCACGGCTATGCTACCACGGCCTTGATATGGGAAAACTACTATTATCATTCTATTATTCTTTAAAAAAAAAAAAAAAAAAGATTTATTTTTTTGTTCTGAGATAGCCATTTTGAATAATTATGTGCTTTTAGAAAATCTTTACCATCAAATATAAGTAATTTACATAGTTAATAAGATATGTATCTTTATTTAAACTAAGTACTTTAACTTTAAAGTTGCATGATACGTTCGTTCTCAGCCATTCAGATTAAATTTCTCTAATGATATTTTAGATAATTGTGAAATAAAAAAAGTAATTACTATGTTAAAGTAACGCTAATGCATCGTGGGATCATTCATAAATGACGTCAAGCTTCGAGGGGGGAGGTTCGTGAAATTGTGACAAAGTGTGACAAGCGGAAGGGACGGGGTAACAAGATGTGTGACATCGTGCATTATGCAACATAGCGTGACGTGTGACAAAGGGGGGAGGAGGGAGTCGGCTGGAAGTGTGACATAATGTGACAAAGGGGGGAGGAGGGTCAAATATATGGGAAAAAAGCGTGACATCATTTATGAACGTCCCCCAAGTTAAACTTAAGTTTTATTTAGCTAAAAAGGAATGAATCCATGGTAAAATAAAAAATATATTCCCACCCTCTCTAAGTTGACCACTTGCGGTGCAGCACTTCAGTGATCAACTTAAGACAGGTGGTCAACTTAAAGAGGGTGAAAGGCTAATTCCGTTCCTGACAAAAGTGGTCAACTTGGGCAGGTGGTCAACGTACAAAGGTGGTTAACTTAGGCAGGTGGGCAACGTACAAATGTGGTCAATTTAGGCAGGTGGTCAACGTACAAATGTGGGCAACTTGGGCAGGTGGTCAACGTACAAATGTGGTCAACTTAGGCAGGTGGTCAACGTACAAAGGTGGTCAACTTTACAGGTTTTACTGCAATATAAATAAAATTAATTAATTAAATCAGTGAACAATATGATTCCTATGAAAACTACTTGGAGCAACGAGCGGGGTTGGAGCAAATATTTATAAGTCGTAGCGGAGCAATTGGGCTCCAGGTCTCTGTTAATTATCGCGGGCATTTAGGTGATCGACAAACTCAATGACTGCTGCTAAACAAAACATCACCATCCCATTCCCGATGCGCTCCATCCACTTCGGCGCGAATCCGAGCTCGCAGGTGTCAGCGCGGGCTCATTTGGGGGAGGAACAGCAGAGAAGAGACGCTTCCTCTCCCACTTCCTCCCGCGCACGACGGGAAACGAGTTCTCGTCTTCGGTTTGAAAAGAGAGACTCGCCACTGCAACTGACAGCTTCGTAATTGTCTAACAGCTGGAGCAGAGAGTTTCAAAAGAGGAGTTTCTTGCACACTTCCAAAGAAATTAATTTAAATATTTTTACCTCTCAATATGGCCCGAAACTAAAAATTCCGGGAAGAAATTGACTAGCGCTGAAACTTGGAGCGAAAGAAAAGGAAAAAAAATCTCGGAGGAGTAAATTAATAAACACAACACACCGGAGGAAATTCTGGAGCGAAAGCAAAAACTGTCTTTCAGTCCGAATCATCTTTTTCTTTCGCCACTCGCGAGCACAAAAGGGGGGCGCCAGGTGCGAGTGTCACGTGCTCCGACGTCATCCCATGTTCGCGGGAAAGAGCTGCCAATCGCAGGCGCCCATTCCCGGCTCCTCCAAAAGAGAGGATTGGAACTTTTTTTATTCGTTCCTTTGTTTGTTTACTTTTTTTTATATCTATCATTCCATTTGAATCGTCATCATTATTGTTGGGCGCTGTGTTATTTTTCTGTTTTCACCCGTCCGGAGATTTCTTGTTTTTCTAATGAATTCCGGAGCAAAATTCTATGGAATGAGAGCTCCTAATCGAACGTTTGAATTTTCCTCTGAAGGTTTAAATTCCGAAAGGCGAAATAATGTCTTCCAAAGTTCTGAAGAAAAATCAAAAAGTAGTAGCACACCGAACATAATATTTTTCGTGTTGATTCATGCTCGGAATTACACGGATAATCGAACCATGGCCCCTAAAAAATCAACTATTCATTTGGGGGATTAGAAAGGGCAACCCCCCCCCCCCCCGATTTTTAGAAGCAAAACGTATTTATACATCTGTCTACGTATTTTTCTGTTTTTTACCTGTAGTACGGATTAAATATCTACTACCCTTTAGCGCACCCCCTGGAAATTTTTAAAAAGACGAACCAATAAACGAACCAACCCGAACACGAGGGGCCGTTGTAGCCTTGTGGTTAGGATGTCGGATTTCCAACCGGAAGATTGGGGGTTCGATACCCGACGCGATGAAGATCCCCATGTACACTTGGGGATACGTGCATGTAAAACCGTGGACCCTGAAGTCCCGAGCTCGTTCCGAGGATACCGGAAGGAGAGAATTTTCCTTCCCTTCATTCTTAGGTCAAAAAGGGAAGGTGGCGTATTTCTGGTGACGCCATCTAGTGTCTTCCAAGCACGTCTTGAGGCAAGTCGTGCTTCCACCGTTGTGGTGCTCATCTATAAACGGAAGGCGGTCCATACTGCCTTAATTCCTGGTCGCTATGCGAAGGGGAGCTTGGATCCCAAGTGGCATTACAAACAAAGAAACAGAAAAAAACAAAAAGTAGTAGTACCCCGAACATCCTACGATCCGTGTTCGGATCACGGACAATCGGAAAACCCGGATAATCGCACCATGGCTCCATAAACAAATTAATAAAAAATCCAGCTTTTCATTTGGGGGGTAGTAGGGGGCAATTGCGCGTCTTCGACTTTTCGAAGTGCGAAGGAAATGTCCAGCTCTGCGGCGTAATTGCGACTAGGCCATTTTGGTTCCTATAATAGCATTTAAAATCAGCAAATTAAATTTACCACCAACGCTGGGGACATCCGGGGTGAATTTGTCCACTTTTCGAACGTTAGTTTCCACTAGTAGTCCACTTTTCGAATGTTTCGAATGTTTCGCAGTTAATTTGTATCATTTCCGACAAAACTAACCTCGTAAAAAACGAAAAGTTTAAACGTTTCATTCAATACAATTGGTGACCTTTTGTCGAACTTCAGAAATGAAACAAACTGACATTTGAAATGTAAACGTAGACAAATTCACCCCTTTTGACGGTATTTTTAAAGGTTATTTTGACTTTCGCCATTTGATTTTAAAACTTCAATGATTTCATTTTGTATTGAAAGCACCGATGCTGATTAAGGTTTAAATTTACTTCTAGTTAAAAGTTTATAAGGAAATCTTCTTAGTCTTTTGCACTTCTATGATAAAACTAGTAAGCCGTCCGGTCATACGAAATGACCGCTGTTCTAGCTATTATAATTGTACACTTCTCCCAGTAAACGGAAATGCACATCAAATCAAAGAGATATGTATCAGGTAGAACAGTAAAGTTAAATGAATAAATAAAAAACATATAATCATTTCGGAAAACAATATTCTTACCGAAAAAAAAAACATCTAATAAGCTGTAAAATAAAAATATTATTTACTATATAATCAAATTGTTTGTGAAAAATATTTATTTATATCCAACATCATCATCGTCAAAACAATCGTTTTAACGAAACTTGAAAAAAGAACGCTGCCACGTTAATGTATATAAAAAGGGCAGACGATAAATAAATTTAAACAAAGAAAGAAGGATTAAATTAAATTCGCATTTGCATTCATTTTTAACGGAGATGGCTAATCTAGTGACGCCTCACTCAAAATGCTAGAGAAATGTTTTGAATATTTGTCGTTTTCATTATAGAAATAATTGTGTAGATGGCAGCACGATGCAGTTTTCTTGTAGTAAGAAATTCGGAATAAGCTATCGGCGGCAAACAGACATTTAAGCGGCTTATATATATGATAGCGCAGGTGATTTTTCCAGTAGGCAAACAATTAAGATTTTTTACTATTATATATAATTCTCCTTTTTTTCGCCATAAACCTTTTATACAAATTAAGTCCACACGTAATGATTTATTATTACGCTCACAAATGTCCTTGAAAGTTCAAAAACAAAATTGATTTTTAGCGTAATGATTTGTTTTCTGAACTGCAGAACTGAAAGTGTATATTCTTATGTAATATAGCGTGGGGTATGTTAAGTGTGACATTTTGTGACAAAGGAGGGTAAGGGTAAGTTAAAGTGTGACCTTTTGTGACAATG
Source organism: Octonoba sinensis (assembly GCA_038502835.1). NCBI lineage: Eukaryota > Metazoa > Arthropoda > Arachnida > Araneae > Uloboridae > Octonoba > Octonoba sinensis. Next base: position 11,819,690 of record CM076601.1, on the reverse strand, counting down.
GGGGGAAAAGGTATGTTGAGGTGTGATATTTTGTGAGAAAGGGGTAAGTGTATGTTGAATTGTGACCTTTTATGACAAATGGGAAATGGGTATATTAAAGAGGAACCTTTTGTGACAAAGGGGGGTAAGAGTATGTTAAAGTCTGACCTTTTGTGACAAATAGTGCTAAATGTATGTTGAAGTGTGGTATTTTGTGACAAAGAGGGGAGGGGATCTAATATATTGAAAAAAAGTGTGACATCATTTATAAACGGTTTCTGTGAAAAAAAGAACGAAAGGAAGAAAAGAACCTTCTTTGTTAGTGGAACCATTTCTCTGAAGCACAGCTTTTGAATATTTTTTACTGCATTTTTATTGCAAAACCTCTACTCAGCTGGGGAAAAAAAATATAAAAAAAATCTCCCACAATATTTGTCTTCTCAAATTCTTTCAAATATAAATGACTTTCATGACAAGAAGAGTAAAACCAAAAATAATTTTATCTTAACGTTTGGACCACGATAAATGGGTACTATTTCACAATTTTAATTTCTTGTGCAATATCTTTTTATCAACGTTGACGAAAAAATGAATATTCTCGATTATTTCCCAAATTCGGGGAATTATTCGAGAGAAAATATTCCCTAGACTCACATCTCTTAATCTGTCGCTCTGACGAACTCCAGGCCTGCCACTTGATGCTGTTCATCGGTGGCCATCTGCGCACTCGAGTTATTCCCAACATATAGAATTCCCTGAGAACGCACACCATTAAAACCGATGAAGATGAACACGTGTGTTTCGTCGTTTTTGAAGGCGCATGTGATCTGGCTGGAAAAAATACTGAGGAAAATTCCGATTTGGATTAGGGTTCAGGTTCGTAAAAATATTTAACGAGACAACTACTCCTATTACACACTTAAGAGGGTCCTTTACAGATACGTTCTTAACCGTGCTTCAGATGGTGAGCCATTCAGATGCGCCTTCAAGAGTTGTGTGTAATTAATGTAACTAGCTGATTAACCGCAGAATATCTGCGGATTGGAAATTAACCATTTTAAAATCGGCAAAAACGCTTTATATTTCGAAAGGCTTCAGAAAAGATCCCTAGATATAAACATGCGCGATATAAATAAACTACGGTGTTGCCACTCCAAAAAATGGAAAATTAAAAATTTAGTTAGGAATGGAAATCCTTTTTAAGATAAAGAATTAAATTTGTTAAAGCCTCGTAAGTTAAGATAATAAATACAAATAGTATTATGTTCCTTCTCTATGGTAATCATTAAATAAAATTTTAAATACCGTTTTGGCAATAGCTTGGTTTTTGCATAATTTCAGTATCGTATCGTTTGACAAAGTTTAATCGTAACTGGTCCACTTTAAGTGAAATATATATATATAGATTTGAACGCACCAAGAATGTGGTTAAAGTCCCACTCAGATGCGCGTTTGTGATCACGCACCAAGAGGTGTTGCATTTTACATACGCGTTCTTGACCGCACATCAAAGTGGGATGATTGGACGATTCTGCAGGCTGTTGCTTCTGAAATAAAAACCTTTTGTTCGGGTCTTATTTCTCAAAAAGATCTGTGTGTTATTATGTGTTTCTTATTGTAATTCATTTCTTAATGATTTTTCTTAATTTTATTAAACTTTATTGTGTTTAGAGCGTTAGTTAGGACTGTGGAACGTTGTTGTCTCTGAAATTCCATACGCCACACTGTAGGAGGAACTCCGACGAGCGCTCCGCTTCTGAGCGCGTTCTTGCGCGCGGTTAAGGGTATGGTGCACTGTTGTGACACATTCTTGAATGCCACGGTTTTATTCGCGTTCTTGAGCGCGGTTGGATGCGCCGCGTTCACTCGCGTGGTTAAGAACGTATGTGTCAGGAGCCCTTTATTGGCAAATCAGAATTTTCCCCTGCGATACATATATTGGAATACCTCTTTTACAGTGTTAATTGGTTCCTCTAAAGTTCCGCATTACTAAATCCGCACTTAGTGAAGCGTTATTTCTGAAGTGTAACAAAAGTTCAATTTATTGTTCTTTTGCTACATTTAATTATTTAAATAATAAATTATTGATTATTCAAAATTCGCCTCAGTCAAGCTTTGAATAATATTAATTTCATTTTAAACGCTTAACTGTGGCTTGACTGTTTCTCCGTGACTGAACTTGTCACTCACTTTTAATGTAGGTTTGCGCGTCATGCCAGTTTTTTTCATGGCGGCTTATATTTATAATTTTCATTAAATTACGAGATTAATTTTTGCATGACAAATATTTCAAAACACCTACAATTTTAATTAACAATTTGTTTTAAGTCTTTTGGTCAGAAGAATTCAAATGACAGCAATTGGTTTATACGTACTATATTCTACGGCGTAAACTTCCTGTCGTGGAATGCCTTGCCGTGTGCATTTTTTCGTCAGTTGGAAACTTGAAACCACTAGAGAACGACGCTTTATTTCTGAAGGAAAATATGTAACTCGTCTCTAATCGATATTTGTTGAAACAAAAATATTTGCATATTTATTGAAAAATAAAATTAAAAAAAAAATGGTGAAAAGTTAAAATAATGGAAGAATTTTACTGCTTACTGTTTTCAAACAGGGAAAGAAAAGCAATATTTTGTGTGGAAAAACAATTAGAATTTTTTGCACTAATTTTTGTTTTCCTTTTCTTTTCTCCATGCTCTTTTTTTTTCATACAATAATCCACGCAAATCAAAATGAAATCGACCTGGTAAATATCGAATTTAAAACCCTTTGTTATCGAATTTCTAAAAATGACTAATACAACTTGCATTTCTTTTCTGATTATTAATGATATTTGATCAGTGTGCAAAGGTACAACAGAATTTCTTCAGGAAATATTTTTTCTTTTTGAAATTCTGAGTTGAAAATGCATTGCAGTTTGGGGCATAAATCATTTATGAGTTTAGACACCATTTTTTAAAAAATATATTGTTTCATTATATGCTGCGAAACTTTTTGTGCTTCCAGAAGGAACACCTATTAATAGAATGAACTAACTTTTAGAGATATTACTGTATGACATTCTTAGAAAAATAAGAGCACTTCGAAATTTTAAAAAGTTGTAGATCTTTGCAAATTTTTTACTTCTTTTCATCAGGGCATGACTTACAAGTTTTAATACCCAGGGTACTTTCAATTTTTCCTGCCCCCTTTGAATGGTTATATATATGTATAATGTATGTATGTGTGTACGCCTGTGTGCTGCGATTAATTAATTATTATTAAGAATAACCTGTTATTATGAAAAATTACCTGTGGTTATTATTAATTAAAGCAGATATTTCGTGTTGCAATTTTTTAAACAGAAATTTTATTGATATTATGGAAAATTTTCCAGCTCCTTAGAAAAATAGGTATGTTAAAAAAAACCCATAAATAAAAATATTAACTTTTATAACTTTTAAAATATCTCCATAAAACTATTTTGAGCAAGGTAAAAGTTCACTAAGCAATAGTATTTCTTTCATTTGAATTAAATAATTAGTAAAGTAATGCTAATGCTTACATTAAAACCTGTCATTTCTATTCCACATGTGGGTGAATTTCTCTGTTTTATTGCAGGCAAAACAATCCAAAATATACATTAAATTTAGATAGTTTTAGATTCTTAACAAACAGAATTAAATCATACGTCATAGATTAATGTGTGGGATTGGTGAATACTTTTAAACTTGACAAATACTTTCTATTACAACGATTTTCTAGAAATTTTAATATTCGGCCGCCGAATATTCGGTATTCGGCTTCAGACATTGGCCGAATATTCGGTATTCGGTCAAGTCACTTTTAGTTACATCCCTATTTTGCATCACTCTTGTTTGGAAACACTGCTCAATAAAATGAAAATTCAACAGCAACCACTATCTCCTTTTGTAAAAATATGATTTTAACAGATTTCGCCATTCGCCTGCACAGTTTGTATTACTTTCCGAACTGGGTATGAGAAGATTGGGGACGGGGAATCCCTTCTCCACCCCGATGGAACGCTGTCCTGCAGCAGCGAGAGCATTCTTAACCCTAAACCGCGGGGAAAGGTCAGGGCGAGGCGCGGGGGAGGGAGGCATGCGGGCGCCCGCCTTCAATCAGCGCCGCGAAATTTCTTTTATCGTCTGTGACAATAGAAAGCGCCTGCATCCGAAGGGATCCCGGAGTTTGTTCGCTCTCCATCCCTGGAATCTTTATTTCCCCCTTTTGTTCTTTTTCCCCGTCTTTCTACCCGGAGACATACGGGTGAGTATTTGTTTGACTAATTATTTCAAGATTTTTGGAAGTGGGCTTCTGGATTGGGATGGATCCGCTCGGTTTAAATTCTCTCGCAACAGTGATGATGTGTTTGTTGATAGAAAAATGACGACTGTCACTAGTGTTAGTGGATATTATCGTATGATATTTATCAGCTGACATATGTATATCATGATATAGGAACCTTTCACTTCACCAATCGATTGTAGGGAGAGTATGAATTTATAATGAAGATTTGGTTAAATATATTATAAATTCAAACTCTCTCTCTCGGGACCTTTCATAAATGATGTGACACTTTTTTTAACCCGAGAGAACGCGCGGGGGTCATTTTATGACCCCAAGCTATATCCAAATTCCAATTCCTAGAAAACTAGCCAGCTGCTCATTCCTTTCTTATCAGTAGCTGAGTTTCTCCCCCCAATCTACCTTTCGTTAGTGTTTTGAAAGTATTTCAGGCATTTTCACGCCCCCCCATACGCGTTTGGTTAGTTAAAATCACACTTTAAAAATGATCATAGCAAAAGCAAAATCATATGTTTCTTTAAGAATTTCATGTTAAAAATAGCAATAATACAAGCTGGCATATTTATTATAAAGTTCACAAATACTTACAAGTATTAAAAATAATTATTTAGCACTATTTTTATGAAATTAGTTACTTAGTTTATAGACGTGTATAAAATTACCTTTCATTACTAGCGCAATACATGAAGCTAATTTATTCTTCCCGTATCGCCCTTTAAAATTAATTTATGTATCGCACTAGTGTTTATATGTAAATTTTAATGTTTAACAAGAAGTTCCGTCTAGAACTATACGAGCCTACTTTCCCGTATGCACCAAATTCAAATTTATAATCTAGCTATCTCTTTCTCTCTCTTTCTTATTTATCTTTAGTTCTAATTATTGAAAATATACCTTTTTCAACGGATAATACATATTCATTCACTCACTCATTCATTCTTTCATTTATTCAGCCATGCATTTATTCATTCATTCGTTACCTCATTCAAGTGTTTATTCATTCATTTACGCATTCATGTATTTATTCACTCATTTATTTATATTTTCATTTATTCAATAATTTATTCATTCATTCTTTTCCTCATTCATTTATTCATTGATTTATTCTTTCACTCTTTAATTTATTCATTCATTCATTATTTCACTCATTGAGTCACTGAGAAATATCCTTGAAAATCCCGATCAAAAAATTTCATAGCAAAATAGGCTCGTAAGTTCTGAATAAACTTTCTATTTCTACATGTTCTACGTTATAAGAGCTTTCCGATAAAGTTTGTTCCAAGCAAATCGGTCCGTTAGATCAGGGTTTATATAGGGTTGAAATTTCCCCGTAAGCTCTGTGTTAATTTTTTGAACTGTTCAAAAATGAACAAAAACTGTTCAAATCAATATTTCACGCCGAGAACTCCTTTCAATAAGCTTGCAATAGGAACTTGGCTCTTGTGCCCAGAGTTTACAGAATTTGCTTCAATTTTGTCCATAGGCGCTAATGTTAAAATTTATTGAACTGTTCAAAATTGAACAAAAAATTGTTCAAATCAAAAAGTAAGATATATAAATGAGATGTCCTCGCCGAGATCTTTCGGATGCAAAAAGAATTTTTCCAATCGGACAATTCGTTCAAAAGTTATTAGGGGGGGCAGACCGACAGACAGACCGACAGACAGACCGACAGACCGACAGACCGACAGACACACTTTTTCCCCATCTCAATACCCTACTTTCAAATTTTTTATTTTTCAATCTTTATTTAATTACTTCACTTATTTTTGACTTTTCTTGATTTTTAACGATATTTTCACGATACATTAAGCCTTCTTTCATGCATTATTATTTTTTTTTTTTACTTTTACGGGAAAGTAGGCTAAAAATGGACGGTATGGTTTTGACATAAATAAGTAAAGAAGTTATGCTTTTAACTGCGTTTTGGTTTGGGGTCATTCCATGAGCCCCGCGCGTCTTAACGTTGGTTTAGGAAGCGCGCGTTTTGTCGGGTTAATATATTTGACTCCTACCCCCTTTGTCACATGTCACGCTGTATTACAAAAGCCTTGCAGTTCAGAAACAAAGTACTGCGTTATAGACCACTTTTCTAATTGTATGTTTGAACTTTTAATGACATTTGCGACCATAACAAAAATAATGATTGCATAAATGTATAAACTGAGGTTAAGTTTTACAACACAAAAGGTAATTTGTATAGAACGGAGATCAAGGACATTTAAAATATGAGAATTCAGAGAAACTGTGGATCAAAGTGATCTTGAATAACTTCAGTAGAAGAAAAGTAAAAAGCCATCTATTTCTTCGGCAAAATAAACGTTTATTTTTCAGTACTTCTTCAGAGGAATATAATTAGTGGTGGCAGTTGAAAAGGGGAAGAAAAAAAATAACAGTAATAAAGAGAGAAAAAATTCACAGTAATAACATCTTAAAATTGCATAATTCTTTAAAATAAATTGCTTTTAAAAATTTGCTTTTGCATTCTGTTAAAAATGTTGTAAATTACGTGGTTTTATTTAAAAAAACTAAAAAATTTCGCCATGATTTGAGTATTTTAAAGTTCAAAACATCGTTGCATTATCCAAACATTCCAAACAAAGCCATCGTTGCCATTCGACAAATAATAAATCTGATAATTTCCTCAGAGCCAAAATTATTAATTTTTTTCATAATTAACGTTTTCACAGTAAAATATATTAATTGTTCAAACTCTGAAAAAAAGACCCACGCCAATAGATCTTAAAAGTAAATGCCTAAGAAATTTTAATTTTAAACCTTCAACAAAAAGTAAATTTAAACCTTCATCAGCATCGGTTTTTACGATACAATATGATCGATGAAACTTTGACACGTTGACTGCTTTTGCAGTTTATTTACCTATTAACGATAGTTTAATTTCATCACATCATATTGTTTAAAACATCTTATTAAACGAAAAATTACAAACTTTCTATAAATATATTGAAAAATGGAAATAGACGGCAACAACGAGACAACTTGCAGTTTGGGTCTTTCAGGAAGTTCACCTACGACGAGTTATCTCGTAGGTCGACTGTCAACGTGTTAAAATCAAATTATGAAAACCAAAAAAACTTTTAAAAAAACTTTCATTTGCTGATTTTAAATTTTTTTATAGAATCCAAAATGTGTGATGTCACACTTTTTGTTACTCCCTCCCTTCTCCTTGTCACAAACTGTCACAGTTTCTCGAAAAAAAATTTAAATATTTTGGAAAAAAAATAAAACCGACTTTGAATCATAAATTGAGTTAAAAGTGAAAAATAAATTCATTCTTCAAACAACATCGACACGACTTTTATATTCTTCAGACCCCAGAACTCAGCACAAACAATTTTGGCGCAATTTTTTTGTTCTCTGATTTAAAAAATGATAACAAAATAACTAAAAAAAAAAGTTTTTTTTAATTTTAATTAATAATTAGTTTAAATAATAATTAATGCACAATATCTATGTTTTCCATGTTTAAAACGAAGTAAACTATCTGTTGATTATTTTTAAAATCAATTGGGTGTTTTAGCTTTCAAATTGCACAAAGAGTAGTTAATAAACAGTATTTTAAAATGTACCCAATAGGGTACACTTGGAATGAAGAGGTGTAACATAATTTTTGAAGCCGGCGAAAAATTATGGAATAATCATTGCGACTCGCGTTACTTTATAATGAAACTGTTGCAAACTCAGGGCCGTTTATATTTGTAATTTATTCATGATTACTATTACGAAAGATTTAATCGATCATAATTAATCATTCAAAAATGTTTTTACGAGAAAGTAGACGAAAAATGAAAAACTGATTATTACTACTATATCTTTGACCTTATGATTTTAAACATTTCATAACAGCAGTTTATAAAATTACCTATAATAGGTAAAATATCTATGATCAATGTCCACATTTTTGTTATCTTCTTTTTTTTTTTTTTTTTTTCAAAATGGATTAATGCCCCTCATTTCCCAGGTACAGAGCATAATGTTTTACGAGTTTGGGTGGAAGCATTTGTGATACATATCCGATATTTTGACATTTATACTATAAATATCACACTGTTCCGAGATAACTGTTATGATTATCTTAACAGCAGCGATGAATGAAAATATCTTTTGAACATAAAAACTGAAACGCTTTATATTTTTTTATTAATTTATTTATTTATCGTCTGCACTATTCACTATTATCTATTTATTTGAATGGCAATGTTAAAATGTAGTACCTGCCGCCACTAAAATAAATGACGGAAAGCGAGCTATTTCCTCGATGTGCCGATGGGGGCGCTTTCTCAGACTAATTTGGTACGTATAATGTGTGTGGGCGCTCTCGGCCTTTACCATCTATTCTTGAAGGTGTTATTTGATATTTTGCGCAGATAGTTATTAAATTGGAAGTATGGTAATATCTTGCCATGTGTCTCTTTCAATGGTTTGTCAATGGAGGCAATTCAAGAAACGTCATTGGTCACGTGGCACCGATGAAAGCAGTGTAAACAAAGGAAGCCGTAGCGTCGCTTTACACGGAGTTCGACAAATCTAATTAAAAACAAATGCAGCACTATAACTATTGTAATAATTAATACATTTCTTTTATAATGAGTGAATTAAATGCAAATACTGGGTTATAATCAGAAAAAGCTGTGAAAATCGTCTCATTCATTTTAAGATTACTCATTTTGCCTAGTGAACTCCACCTAGAACTCAACTGAAAATCTTAGTAAATAAAAAGCGGACATCACGTGACCACGATGATCGCTCATGAGTCCCTCTAGCAGTGAAGTGCCTCCATTTGCGAAACTTCCGAGCAATGCTAAAATGAATGATTTTAACTCTTAATTTATTTGTCACTTTCAGAAACACCGCTCAGTTATGCGCCAGTAAAGTTTTACGCTATATTTTCTTTTTTTAGCCTATTTCCGCGTAAAAATAAAAAAAAGAAGAAGGAAAGAAGACAATGTATCGTAAAAATATTGTTAAAAATAAAGCAGAATCAAAAATAAGTTAAGAATTGAGTAATTATTGAAAGTAAAAAATTTGAAAGTAGGGTTTTGAGATGGGGGGGGGGGGGGATGGGCGTGTGTCGGTGTTTTTGTCTGTCCCCTCTAATAATTTTCAAAGGAACTGTCCGAGTCGAAAAATTATTCTTGCATTCTAAAGGTCTCGTCTAGGACATCTCATTTTCATATTTTACTTTTTGATTTGAATGTTTTTTCGTTTAATTTTGAACAGTTCAAAAAATCTTAATATTAGTGCCTGTGGGGGAAAACGAAGCAAATTGTGTAAACTCTGGACATAAGATCCGAGCTCCTATAAACAAGCTTATTCGAAGGAGCTCTCGTCGTGAAATATTTTTTGATTTGAACACTTTTTGTTTATTTTTGAACAGTTAAAACATAGTTAACATTATTGCCTACGGGGAAATTTCAATCCTATATAAATCCTGTTCTAACAGAGGGGTTTGCTTGGAACACACTTTATCGAAAAAAGGTTATGACATAGAACATGTAACGATACGAAATTCCTCCACAGTTAAACGAGCTTTTTTTCCCACGAAACTTTTTGATCTGGATTTTTAAGGATCTTTCTGAATAAATGAGTGAATGAATATACAGTAAAACCTGTAAAGTTGACCACCTTCGTAAGCTGACCACCTGTCTAAGTTGACCACTTTTGTCAGGAACGGAATTAACCCTATATTATCTAATGTAGTGAAACCTTTGTAACTTGACCACCTGTCTAAGTTGACCACTTTTGTCAGGAACGGAATTAACCCTATATTATCTAATGTAGTGAAACCTTTGTAACTTGACCACCTGTCTAAGTTGACCACTTTTGTCAGGAACGGAATTAACCCTATATTATCTAATGTAGTGAAACCTTTGTTACTTGACCGCCTACTTACGTTGACCACTTACGTACGCCAAATTTGGGTGGAAGTATTATAGAAAACCCTTTGTAAGTTGACCGCCTAATTATTACTGTATTTATTTGTTTATCTATTTTTGCAAAGTTAAAAAAAAAAAAACTAAAATAGCTTATTCAGGATATTTATCATGCTGTAATGTTAGACCAGAATTTGTCTGGATGGATGAGACATCAATATAAAATTTGCCTAAACCTCTTTGTAAGTTAAAAAAATGGGAAAACTACTATGCACACTATTTTACTCTCTAAATAAGTTTCTTCTTTTTAGCCTACTTTCCCGTAAAAGTAAAAAAAAATAATAATAAAGCATGAAAGAAGGCTTAATGTATCGTGAAAATATCGTTAAAAATCAAGAAAAGTCAAAAATAAGTGAAGTAATTAAATAAAGATTGAAAAATAAAAAATTTGAAAGTAGGGTATTGAGATGGGGAAAAAGTGTGTCTGTCGGTCTGTCTGTCTGTCGGTCTGTCTGTCTGTCGGTCTGTCTGTCGGTCTGTCCCCCCCTAATAACTTTTGAACGAATTGTCCGATTGGAAAAATTCTTTTTGCATCCGAAAGATCTCGGCGAGGACATCTCATTTATATATCTTACTTTTTGATTTGAACATTTTTTTGTTCAATTTTGAACAGTTCAAAAAAATTTAACATTAGCGCCTATGGGCGAAAATGAGGCAAATTATGTAAACTCTGGGTACAAGATCCATGTTCCAATGAACAAGCTTACTGGAAGAATCTCTTGGCGTGAAATATCAATTTGAACAATTTTTGTTCATTTTTGAACAGTTCAAAAAATTAACATAGCGCTTACGGGGAAATTTCAGCCCTATATAAATCCTGATCTAACGGACCGATTTGCTTGGAACAAACTTTATCGGAAAGCTCTTATAACGTAGAACATGTAAAAATAGAAAATTTATCCAGAACTTACGAGCCTATTTTGCTATGAAATGTTTTGATAGGGATTTTCAAGGATATTTCTCAGTGACTCAATGAGTGAAATAATGAATGAATGAATAAATGAAAGAGTGAAAGAATAAATCAATGAATAAATGAATGAGGAAAAGAATGAATGAATAAATTATTGAATAAATGAAAATATAAATAAATGAATGAATAAATACATGAATGCGTAAATGAATGAATAAACACTTGAATGAGGTAACGAATGAATGAATAAATGCATGGCTGAATAAATGAAAGAATGAATGAGTGAGTGAATGAATATGTATTATCCGTTGAAAAAGGTATATTTTCAATAATTAGAACTAAAGATAAATAAGAAAGAGAGAGAAAGAGATAGCTAGATTATAAATTTGAATTTGGTGTATACGGGAAAGTAGGCTCGTATAGTTCTAGACGGAACTTCTTGTTTTCTTTGATCTGATATAGACATTTTGAAAATTATATATTTTCAGGAAATCTTTAGCATCATATAAGTAACTGACATAATTAAAATGATATTTATCTTAATTTTAACTAAATACTTTACTTTTGAAGTTGTATAGGACACATTGTAAGACATTCGGGTTAAATTTCTTTAGTGATATTTTAAATTAAAAAAAAAAAGATAATCATTATTTTAAAGTAACGCCATTACATGAAGCTATTTTTTTTTTGGTTATAAATGAATAAATGCATAATATCATCGTCCGCCTTGCGGCGGAGTTGCGAATTAGAAATTTAATTAAACATTTCTTTCATTGTCTTACATTGTGGTTAATAGTTTGGTAGAAATTTTTAGTATTATTTTTGTTCAATCATTTCTTTAATTATTTAAATTAGGGATGTAACGAATAGTGATTTGGCCGAATAGCCGAATACCGAATATTCGGCCGCATCTTCCAGGCCGAAGCCGAATATTCGGCCATTTCTTCCAGGCCGAATAGGCCGAAGCCGAATGTTGTCTCAGGCCGAATACCGAATATTCGGCGGCCGAATATTAGAATGTCTAGAAAACCGTTGTTATAGAAAGTATTTGTCAAATTTAAAATTATTCACTGAGTCAAACACCAATTACACACAATCTATGATGTATGATTTAACTCTGTTTGTTAAGAATTTAAAACTATTTAAAATTAAACTATTTTCTCTATTGTTTTGAATGTAATAAAACTAAGAATTTCACCCACAAGTGGAATAGAAATGACAATTTCATGGTAGTAAGTATTAGCATTATTTTACCAATTATGAAATTCAAATGAAAGAAATACTATTATTTAGTGAAGTTTTTCCTTGCTCAAAACTGTTTTATAAAGATATTTTGAAAGTTATAAAAGTTAATATTTTAATTTTATTATCGAGTTTTTTACATACCTATTTTAAAAAGATTTATTAAAATTTAATACGCTTAACTGGAATATATTTTTATTTTCCTAAACCCCAATAACTTATGTTATCTAAATATTAATGATATATTCTACTCTTTTCACATTTCTCTCTTACCCAATATCTACAATAAATCAGTCTACCCAAACAAAGACTGACTTCCCCTTTGTTAATGATAACAAAAAATAAATTTCTCATATTCTCCATCATATTTAACTATTATCAAATTTTGGGAGCAAATGCTAAGTATAAAATACAATTTTACAACTTTAAAATCTGTTTTTGCTCAGTGAAGCCTATAACAAAGTTTAAAAAATGTAGTTTTTTCCAAATTGTTTTTATTTATTGAAACTATATACTATATAAAATTTTTATATATTATATAAAAAAATTTTATCTACTAATGTATTCTTTTGCAATAATTATAATACAATTTTTAATGTTTAAAATTTACTAATTTCTTTATTTTGTTACATTTCTACCGCAGCTGAACTATTCGGCCGAATGGTCCATCAATATTCGGCCAGGCCGAACTTGACCTTACCTAGTATTCAAGCAGGCCGAATATTCGGCTAGGTGATGAAATTACTATTCGGCCAAGCCGAATATTTGGCCAAAGGGCCAAATACCGAATAGTGGCCGAATATTCGTTACATCCCTAATTTAAATTTGACATAACCCTCTAATGAACAAGTTTTGTTATCGTCTTCCGCCTTGAGGCGGAGTCGGGAATTAGAGGGTTAAGAACTAAAGCTAAATGAGAATGCTAGATAATCAATTTGATTATTGGTGCATACTTCCCGTATGCACCAATAATATAATATACTGGATACGAGCCTATATCCAGTATAGGCTCGTATAGGCGGAAAATTGTAGGCGGAAATTCTTGTTTTCTTATTATGTTCATAATTCCTGTTTTTCAAAAATAATTGTTTTCAAAATACAGATGTAATATGCTACTTTATGTAGCATTTGTTTCATAAATGTTTTCCATATCAAATAAAAACCCTCCAATAGCGACCAGACAAACGGCTGGAAGAGAACGCACATTAATTAAACGCGCAAACAACTCGTTATTATGTGTTTTCTTCTATGGCAACTGTCCATTCTTGCCCCATGATGTCACCAAGAGACACTTTTTCCCAGCGATTCCTTACCCAGAACTTGCCCGCTCAACGACATCTGACAAAACACAGGTGTTGCCACTGCGCGCTGAATAAATAATATCCGAAATCGCGATGACGTAAAATTGCTTCCCCAAAACAGAAATTTCTATCTCAAAGTAGAGGCTGCGCATTTTATTGTTTTATTTCGGGTGATGAACGCTCAGAGTTGTCACAGTTGCTATTGCATCAGCTTAACCTCTCTGGGAAAAGATTGTTTTTTATTCTCGCTCCGGGAATTATGCGACATTTGTCATAAAAATTGATCACTTACGATTGAACAACTGCTTTTTAAAAGTGTTTGTTGCAATTCTTGTAAAATTTTTTTGTGATTAATCACCGGGTATAAAATGTTACAAAAAACATGTATGATAAAAGATATTGGCGAGGACGTGTTTTAATAATGAAACCATTTTTACATGGTTTAATTTAACTTGACTTGTGGCGGAATTTTGTAAGGCGGTTTTAGACATCTATTACTGCATAAATTATCTTCAAATTTTGCACACAAGCTTATCTTCGATGACAATACAATAATCCATCCATTTTATAATTTATTATAAACTTAATTAGGAAAAAAAAATAATAATTTTGGCTCTGAGGAAATGATCAGCATTATCATTTGTCATTTGGCAACAATAGTCTTGTTTGGATAATCCAACGATGTTTTGTTTGTTTGAATTTTAACATGATGAGTTCACGGTCTCATCCATTCCATTCAACCTGATTTGTCACGGGAGTTTGTTACGCGGTTCTCGACCACTATTATTGCATAAATTATCTTCAGACTTTGCACACAAGCTTGTCTTCGATGACAATACAATATTCCATCCATTTAAAAATTTATTATAATGTTATTTGGGAAAAAGATAAATAGTTTTGGCTCTGAGGAATTTATCAGCGTTATTATTTGTCGAATGGCAACGGTAGCTTTGTTTGGATAATACAACGAACTTATTTAACTTGATTTGTCACGGAATTTGTTACGCGGTTTTCGACCACTATTATTGCATAAATTATCTTCAGACTTTGCACACAAGCTTGTCTTCGATGACAATACAATATTCCATCCATTTAAAAATTTATTATAATGTTATTTGGGAAAAAGATAAATAGTTTTGGCTCTGAGGAATTTATCAGCGTTATTATTTGTCGAATGGCAACGGTAGCTTTGTTTGGATAATACAACGAACTTATTTAACTTGATTTGTCACGGAATTTGTTACGCGGTTTTCGACCACTATTATTGCATAAATTATCTTCAGACTTTGCACACAAGCTTGTCTTCGATGGCAGGAGCAAAGAGGGCCATTTGAAGGACTGAACTCGCACCGCTACAAATTATTACAAAAGAATACATTAGTATATAGTTTTAATAAATAAAAATAATTTAGAAAAAAACTACTTTTTTTAAACATTGCTTTAGGCTTGACTGAGCAAAAACAGATTCTAAAGTTGTAATATTTTATTTTATACTTAGCATTTGCTCCTAAAAGCTAGAAATAGTTAATTATGATGTATGAGAAATTTATTTTGTTATTATTAACAAAGTGGAAGTCGGACTTTGTTTGCGTAGACTGATTTATTGCGAATATTGGGTAAGAGAGAGATGTGAAAAGCCTAGCATATATCATGTATATTTAGATAGCATAAGTTATTAGGGTTTTTGAAAATAAAAATATATTGCAGTTTAAGTGTATTAAATTTAATACATCTTTTAAAAATAGGTATGTAAGAAAACCATAAAATAAAAATATTAACTTTTATAACTTTTAAAATATCTTCATAAAACAGTTTTGAGCAAGGTAGAAGTTCACTAAGCAATAGTAGTTCTTTCATTTGAATTAAATAATTAGTAAAATAATGCTAATGCTTACTACCATAAAACCTGCCATTTCTATTCCACTTGTGGGTGAAATTCTTAGTTTTATTACATTCAAAGCAATACAGAAAATAGATTAATTTTAAGTAGTTTTACATTCTTAACAAACAGAATTAAATCATACAACATAGATTGTGTGTAATTGGTGTTTGACTTTGTCAAACATTTTAAATTTGACAAATACTTTCTATTACAACGATCTTCTAGAAATATTAATATTCGGCCGCCGAATATTCGGTATTCGCCTTAAAATATTGGCCGAATATTCGGTATTCGGCCAAATCACTATTCGTTACATCCCTAATACTGAGTCTTGGTTTTGCTAATCGCTGCGCTGTAAGGACGCATCATCCTTTTATCTTGGGTGTCTACAGTGAAACCTGGGTTCGCTGCGCTGTAAGGACGCATCATCCTTTTATCTTGGGTGTCTACAGTGAAACCTGGGTTCGCTGCGCTGTAAGGACGCATCATCCTTTTATCTTAGGTGTCTACAGTGAAACCTGAGTAAGTTGACCACTTCCGGTGCAGCACTTTAGGGGTCAAGTTAGACAGGTGGTCAACTTAGAGAGGGTGGATATTTGTTTTTGTCATTTCTTTCACTTTGCATTCATTCATTTGTAACTAATTAAAGTATAGATTCACGTATTGGCGTTACTTCAAAAATAGTAATTAGATTTTTTTCCCACAATTATTGAAAATTTGGCGACCATAAGGGGGCCGCAAGTAAAAAAAGGTTGAGAACCCCTGTTCTTGGCGGAATATACGTATACATGTGCTCGTATATTCTCGTATACATGTGCGTTGTCTACGTTTGACTGGGACAGTCCCGTTATTTTTCTCTTGTCCCGGTGTCCCGCCCAGTTTTATCAATGTCCCGGAAGCAGCTGTAAGATGCAAAAAGTAATGAATTTATGTTTTTAAGAATCTTTTACGAATCGGTTACTCTTCTACAATCAATATTTTTGACTACCGCGCACAGTGTCAAAGAAGTGAGAAGTATTCTAAATTCTAACTGTAATCAGTGAGCAAAGGCTGGAACTACTTGCACAGCGCTGCCAGCGGCCAGCCTCTCTATTTGGCTGGGCGAATCTATTGCGGCCTCAGTCGGGGGAGTAAGTACTGAGAGAAAGAAACAGTTGACATTTGTGGAATTTTATGAAGTATTTTAAACTTTATTTTATTAACACTTCTTTCTAGATGGTAGACCAGAAAAAATTCTCATTAAAAAGGAAAAAAAAAATCTTTTTAAGTAAATTAAGTAGCAAAAATTCCTTTTTTATTTTTAAAAGGTGGGTAGACGAACAATCAAGGGTTCCAGATTCCCCACTCTTGTTACTTGCGAGGCTTTAAAAAAGGCTTAAAACTCACCATTTTGCTTCTATATTTTTTTAAAAATTTCTGGGAAACCCCTTGATATCCACAGGGACATAACTAGAGGGGGCA
The DNA here is from genome assembly GCA_038502835.1 of Octonoba sinensis. NCBI lineage: Eukaryota > Metazoa > Arthropoda > Arachnida > Araneae > Uloboridae > Octonoba > Octonoba sinensis. The sequence continues at coordinate 11,802,650 of CM076601.1, read as the reverse complement.
GACCCTCTAGTCCCGGGCCTGTATGCCCCGGGCGCCAAATTATTTTAGGGGCGGAAAATGGACTAAATGTGTGTTTACCTAAATACATATACTTTTTTTGTGTATATAAGGGGGGAGGGAGCGCTTAATCTTGGTCTTGCCATAGTTAGAAAAGGACCTAGTCCCCCTAGGCAAGCCTAATCATGTATAACTTTAAAAGTAAAGTACTTAGTTAAAATAAAGATAAATATCTCATTAATTATGTAAGTTGCTTAAATGATGGTAAAGATTTCCTAAATATATATGTTACGTCCCGTATCAGCAGTCGGGCTAAGTTTCATGACTGTACGCAACATCATTCCTTTTTTTTTTCCTTTTTAGCCTACTTTCCCGTAAAAGTTAAAAAAATAATAATAAAGCATGAAAGAAGGCTTAATGTATCGTGAAAATATCGTTAGAAATCAAGAAAAGTCAAAAATAAGTTAAGTAATTAAATAAAAATTGAAAAATAAAAAATTTGAAAGTAGGGTTTTGAGATGGGGAAAAAGTGTGTCTGTCGGTCTGTCTGTCTGTCTGTCTGTCGGTCTGTCCCCCCCCCCCCCTAATAACTTTGGAACGAATTGTCCGCTTTGAAAAATTCTTTTTGCATTCGAAAGATCTCGGCGAGGACATCTCATTTCCATATTTTACTTTTGATTTGAACAATTTTTTGTTCAATTTTGAACAGTTCAAAAAATTTTAACACTAGCGCCTATAAGCGAAAATAAAGCAAATTATGTAAACTCTGGGTACAAGATCCAAGTTCCAATGAACAAGCTCACTGGAAGAAGTTCTTGGTGTGAAATATTGATATGAACAATTTTTGTTCATTTTTGAACAGTTCAAAAAAAATTAACATACCGCCTACGGGGAAATTTCAATCCTATATAAATCCTGATCTAACGGGCGTATTTGTTTGGAACAAACTTTATCGGAAAGCTCCTATGACGTAGAACATGTACAAATAGAAAGTTCATCCAGAACTAACGAGCCTATTGTATTATGAAATTTTTTGATCGGGATTTTTAAGAATATTTTTGAATTAATGAATGATTAAATGAATAAGCGAAAGAATGAATGAATAAATGAGTGATTGAATGAATATGTATTAACCATTGAAAAAGGTATATTTGAAGCAATTAGGAACTAAAGCTAAACGAGAAAGACAAAGAGAGAGAGATAGCTAGATTATAACTTTGAAGCTGGTGTGTACGGGAAAGTAGGCTCGTATAGTTCTAGACGGAACTTCTTGTTTTTTTACTCATCAGGTATTTACAATGATGAATGAGATGAATATTTACAATTGAAGATAATATTTACAAAAGCGGTCCCTGTAGAGAACATCTCGCAGGAGCATAACTTACTGTGTTATCCTTTAAGCACCAGCTCACCAAGTGACGCTTTGCTTTAGTTTTTCAAACCCTTCTTGGGGTCTCTTAGCCAATCAGAACTCAGGGTATAAGTTTCGGTTCACGTTTTAGAGTGGACCCGTATAAAGGACCCAATAGGTTTTAGTTCAGGTTTACAAAAAGTTATATTAAAAAGTCCCAACGGTAGTTTGCTTTTTATTAAGACAAAGCAATAAATAATAATTGTATTTAATTTATTATATCCCTCACATAAATATATATATATATATATGTATATATAAACTCATGTTTGTGAAAATTGCAACACCATGAAGGAATCGTCATAATTGAATGAAATTTAATACACAGTTGAGTGGTAGTAGTACAAATAAATGATTAAATTTTCAAAGCAAACAAACAATAACAAGAGATCTGAACCAGTATTTTGTGTAGCCACCACGCGCCGCAATAAGTGCTGCTACCCGACGTGGCATGGAGTCAAACAAATTTTGAATGTCTGCCTGAGGAAGAGCGTCTGTATGCGTACCCAAAGTTCGTCCACAGGAGCAACAGGACGAGGATCACGAGCGAGACGCCGACCAACGAAATCCCACACATGTTCAATTGGCGACATATCCGGTGAATACGCAGGCCAAGGAAGAAAGAAGCTGTACCTGCTGATGCAATATGAGGGTGGGCATTGTCCTGTTGAAATACAGCGCCTGGCAAGCTTTGAAGGAAGGGAACAGCTTGGGGCTGTAGAACTTCACTGATGTACCGGTTGCTGTTCAGATTGCCTACAATTCGTACCAATTGAGATCGTCCATGATAGGCTATGGCGCCTCAGACCATAACTCCGGGTGTTCGTCCACTGTGGCGTTCGATAATACACTCCGGAAGATGGCGTTCACCGGCATAGCGTCTGACACGAATGCGGCCATAACGGTACCACAAATTAAAGCGGGATTCGTCAGAAAACACGACATGCTGCCAATCAGCACGCCAGTCTCTATGCTGATTGGCCCACTGTAGCCGCAGGCGGCAATAATTTAGCGTGAGGGGGATCCTCTATAAAGGAGTCCTTGCGCGCAGTCCACGCTGCAGCAGACGTCTACGAATTTATGAAGCACACAATGAAACACCCGTAGCTATTGACCACTGTGCTGCCAATTGTCTAGAGGAAGCCGTACGGTCCGTCCACGCCATGCGGACCAGGTCTCTATCATCGCGAGTTGACGTCACATTTCGGGGTCCACTCCCGGATTTCCGAGTTGTCCGACCCTCGTCCGTCCACTGCTTCCAAACGCGCATCACTTTGCTGCTGTTACGCTGCACACGAGCGGCTACTGCACGATACGACAATCCAGCTTCACGAAGGGCGTGATTCTCCCCCGTTCAAACTCTGTAAGTTGTTCAAATCTCGCTCTCTTTCGTCGAAGAGGCATAAGTAAAGATTGAGCTAACGTTTACCACCAGCAGATAACCATACACGCCTCGCTACAGCCGTCTATTTATTCGGATCCATCCGCCGTTCAGAGGGCGCTGCTCAGCATACGCATGCGCTACGGATTTGAAATTCTAATCATTTGCATATCATGCGCTACTTTGCATTTCCTAAAAATTTCAGCTCACTCGCGTAAGTCCTTCATGGTGTTGCAATTTTCAAAAACATGAGTTTATATATATATATCAGATAGAAGAAAAAAGGAACTTATTTAAAGAACAATTCAGTGCTCATTGTCATTTTCCCATATGGCTAACCTACAAGGAGGTTTAAGCAAACGTTATATTGATGTTTCATCCATCCAGAAAAATACTGGGCTAACATTATAGGATGAAAAATACTTTCATATTTCTGTGTCTTAAGCTGACAAATCCTGAATTTCACCAATGCAGCATTATACAATAAAATCAGTTGTAAAAGGAAGCATAGAAAACATAATATTTGTATTTATTCTCGTAACTTACGGACTTTAAGAAATTTATTTCTATTTTTTTAAAAAGTATTTCCATTCGTAACTCAATTTTTACTTTCCGATTCTTTGGAATGGCAACACCGTATCTATACTAATATTATAAAGCTGAAGAGTTTGTTTGCTTGAACGTGCTAATCTCAGGAGCTATTGGTCCGATTTGAAAAATTCTCTCAGTATCAGATAACGTATTTATCGAGGAAGGCTATAGGCTATATATCATCACGCTAAGACCAATAGGAGCGGAGCTCCTAAAATTGCAGAATATAGTCTTTTTCTATCGGAAGACATTATCGCATCCTTTTGAGCTTGATACCATTGAAAAGTCCGTAAAAAACTATCCTGGAAAGAGTTTTGTCCTTCGTGCTAAAATTGGAAGCCTCTAAATGAACTAGAAAAGAAGTTATAACGTTTTTCTCTATAGTTTGAAATAATTTTTTCACGCCAATTAACTTTAATTTCATTTGACCCAGATGATGACCGTTTTATTTTATTTGCATTACTGTATCATTTCAACAATTGTAACAGTTGCCGTATGAACAAACAAATCAATGCAGTTGCCATTGTTAAACAAATCAAATGTAATAATAATCAACGTTTCTAACATTTTGATGAGGCATTGCTGTATTTGCAAAATATAAGTTAAGATAGACCGTGCAACGCCGGGCGTCGCAGCTAGTTTTGTTATATCTAGCGATCTTTTCTGAAGCCTTTCGAATTTTAAAGCGTTTTCTTGTAAAGTATTTCCTTTGTAACTCAGTTTTTAATTTCCGATTCTTTTGAGTGGCAACACCTTAGTTTTTTGTATCGACCGATCATTGTCAAGTTTGGTTTTTCAAGACTGAACTTGATCGTAACTGGCCAGTAGCAGTTAATTGGATCAACTTCAGTCTTAGATCGCTGAACATATATCCCGCAGATTTTCTGCCGGAGACAGCTAGTAATAATAATGATAATCTTATATGTAAGCGGCGTAAGTGTCTGTCGCCAATAGCTTATTGGTTGCTTGCGTAACTGTAATAATGCAGTTGCCATTGTTGTAACACATGTCAAGTATACTAATAATCAAAACATTTCTCTAGCATTTTGAGTGAGGCATCGCTAGATTTGTAATCTCCGTTAAAAATGAATGTAAACGCGAATTTAATTGAATCCTTTTTTCTTTGTTTTAATTTATTTATCGTCTGCGTTTTTTATATACATTAAAGTGGCAGCGCTCTTTTTTCCAGTTCCGTTAAAACGATTGTTCTGACGATGATTACGTTGGATATAAATAAATATTTTTCACAAACAATTTGATTATATAGTAAATAATATTTTATTTTTACAGATTATTATTACTTGGATGTTTTTTTCCGGTAAGAATATTTTTTTCCGAAATGATTATATGCTTATTATTTATCCATTAAACTTTACTACTCCACCTGATAAAAAAACTCTTTGATTTGATGTGCCTTTCCGGTTACTGGGAGAATTGTATATTTATGATATCTAGAAACAGCGGTCATTTCGTTTTACTAGTCGGGCTTACTAGTTAACAAATAGACGGAGTGAATATTATTTTTGTATTTTTACCAATGGGGTGGCGAAAACCTAATTTTGCCGGGACGATTTTTACCATGTTTTCCCCGTGTTTTCTCCCCATACGACAAAAACTTGTCAGCCATGGTAGGAACAGAGTCTGGAAAGTTTTTTTAAAATGTATACATCACGAGCTCGTATCCGGTGGTGCGGCGAAAGCACCCCATTTTAATGACAGACTCCACTGCCGCGTACTGAAATGAACTTATCTTCGGCGGGGATTCAAGTAGATCCTGGAAAGTGTATCTTCTTATTAACAGAGCTTGGAAATCAGAATGCATTGAGCTCACAAAAAATGTGAACGTGGTTTTACTTCGACAAACAATAAGGAAAGAATGCTTTGGTTGCGGATGCGTTTTCTAGTGCTCTTTCTCACTCCGAAAACATGTTACGGTCGGAGAGCTGATGGCAAATTTAGAGAAGGTATTTTGCCCACTTTAAAATAATAATAAAAAAAAAACACTATTACTAGGGGTACAGCTGGATGGTAGGTGGTGTAGTCCTGAAAAAAAAGTTTGGGGGACGCTTTTGCATAGAAATATAAGCAATTGAAATCAAAAGTGGGGGGACGCTTGTATTAAAATGAAAAGGTAGGGGGACGCCGTCCCCCTGCGTCCCCCCTCGACTACACCACTCATGGTAGAGGTCTTGTGGTTATTTCACCATTGCGTAACCCAGGGATCCCCAACCTTTTTGTACCTAAGAGCACATACCAGATTATCGGTCAAATGGCGGGCACCATTTATTATTTTAAGCTAAATTGATAGCTGGTGGACATAGTAGGTAATACACACTACACATAAGGCACAAAAAATTTAATTTCAAAAATTAATTTAACATATGAATATCATTAGTATTAATATTCTTGTGTAAAATAAATGATTATTGAATTGCTTGCAAAACATACGAAGCATAAAAATGATTTATAAAATATACAAAATGCAGTCACTATGATCTTGGGCATTGCATCTCACTGGTCCTAAATGCTCTCTAGTCTAAAATGGAAAACTGAAATATTTTATCGTTGGGCACAAGCAGCGGGCGCACCTAGACCCATCGACGGGCGCCATGGTGCCCGTGGGCATAGGGTGGGGACACCAGGCGTGATAATAAATTAACTTCGTGCAAAGTAATAGAAATAAAATTTCACGCTAAATTAAAGCACAAATGAGCATTAAAACGCAGACATATGTTTCGGGACTGCTTGGAATCCCTTTTTCAATGCGACAGGGAGCTTCTAGATGCTTTGCAAAAAAAATAAACTAAAAAAATATCTTTTGGGCAAGTTGAAATTTTTTTTCTCTATTCTTTTAGTAGCTGTATAATATATAAATAACAATCCCGGACTAGTTTTTGCATTTTAAAGTATGACCTGACCCCCCTCCCTCCCCCCGAATTTATTTAATTAATATACCCAACAAATAAACTTTATGCATCCAAGTATTTTTGTGGCATATTCAATAAACAATTTTAAAAATACTTCACAATTGCCAGATGATTGGAACGGTCTTTAACAACTCCCCCCTGACGTGAATAAAGATTTTGCCTCCTCGGCTAGTAATTGGTCGCCTCAAGAGCACGTGGCCACTGCTTACCCAAGAAGTGGTCGCGTGCACTGTAGCAAATATATTGATGTTCCCAGAAATACTCTGAGTAATAAAATTAATAAAAATAATAAATAATAACGGCTTTAAAACTGAACCTTGTGGAACACCACTTGCAACATCATTCCACTGAGAATAATTGCCTTTAACTACTACTTTGTTTCCTCCCAGTTAATTATTATTTCAACTCCAATTTAACAGCACTTCATACAATATTTTATACTTTTGTATAAACTGTTCAAAAGAGTGTATGGTATAAAAACCAAAAATTTATATTACTGACTTGCACTGCTTGGCTCCTGAACAGCTCAAATATTAATAATAGTAATAATTTCTCTTGCGGGAAGGGTGGCGTAGTGGTAAGGCTCAGGCCTCGTACGCAGGATCAAACCTGGCCCAAGTCGGTGGATTTTCAAGATGCAGAAAATCGTCTGCGCCAATGTCGTATGATAATGCGGCACCTTAAAGCTCGCGTGAGTATCCGTTTGCGTGGATACTCTCGGCTAAATTAAATTTCTTATGCAGTTTGCATCAATTAGAGCTCAGGTGCCGCCCTCTAGGGGGAAACTGAACGTCAAACGTTGCCGCCATGGTACCACACTCATTGGGGTGCCACTGAAGGAGTTGGTAAAAATCTCTGGGGAACACTATAGGTCTGCAATAGTTAAGAACCAATACAACGCAGTCCATTAGAAATATATATAAGGTAAAGACTCGTTAGTGGACACTTTTCTCCATCGGACACCCTTGCACCTTTTAGCCGATGCCTTAGGTAGAGAGCCGATGGCCGACGTTAGTGGACACTTTTTTTTTCTCCACCAGACCCCTACCTGTTAGCCGAGGCCTTAGGATTGCTTACGCACGGGGAGAGGTAGTGGAGTCCACGGATTTTACATGCACATATCCCCAAGTATACTCTAGTAGTGGACACTTAGATCTCTAAGCGCCTAAAATAAGCGAATGCAACATTAAACTTGAAAGAAATTACCAGAACCTATAGCGAACGATTCCTAGTGCTGGTTCATAGAACTTCAGTTGGCGTGGAACATCTATGCAAGTATATGGTTTCATAATATTTAATAGCTGCCTCCGCGACGGTCACATTTGCTGCTCTTTACTAAAACCGATCCATAAGAAGGTTAGGGATTTGGGGAAAATATATGGGGAAAAAAGGGTGACATCATTTATGAATGGTCCCTTAGTCATTTTTAAAATGATTTCTTCAAGTTAACAGCATGAAATAGATGATATTCATTTCTGTCCACCACTCATGCAAATACGTGTCTTATCACTGTCCATTATAGATACAAATGAAGCGTTTAGTAATTTTGACGTAAATATCCTAATTTTTCATCAAATGACATTTTATAGGTAAATTATTACCTATAAAATGTATTATATAGGTAAATTATTATTGTTTATTAGGCCGATTCCTACGGATCGGCTTTTGATGGTGAGATCGCGGCCATTCACCAGGCCCTGCTACAGCTACAGCCACGGCTAGACTCTTTTTCAAAAGTTGTGTTGCTGACTGACTCAAGGGCAGCAATACAGGCAATCAATGCACCCAGTCCCTATCGAACTTTGACTATCGATAATGGCCTAAATCTGCTCAACTGCCTTGCCAGTAAAAATAAAAGAGTAGTTCTTCAATGGATTCCGGCCCACTGTGGAATCCAGGGAAACGAGGCGGCTGATTTCTTGGCAAAAAAAGGGGCCTCTGTTTTACAGACATCAAATCCCAGACTTCCTTTTAAAAATATTAAATATCTAGTAAAGAACATCTTTAAGGACTCTTTCCTCGAGGAATTTAGCCATCGTAATTCCAACAAACCGTGGCTAAACCAAATTCTAGATGTCCCTCAATGGCCTAGAATGAAATCTGTTGCCATGTTTCGTCTTCTATCTGGCCATGACTGCCTAAAAAAACATCTATATCGCATCAAGGTGGTCACTGAGCCTTTTTGCACCTTGAGTGACCTTCTCGAAGAGATGGACATGTCTCACCTGTTTCGTTGCCCCGCCCTTCCTCGTACATCAATCTGGGAGCGATACTGGACTGCTCGCTATCATTTATAGATTTATTGTTATCGTTTGATTTCCAATTGTCTTTTAATGTGCCATTTGAAAAAAAAAAAAAAAACATTTTATAGGTCATTCATGTTTAGAGAAATAGTGGGCGATTAAGCTAAATATGCAAATATTGATGTGGTCCCTTGAAAAAAATTTGGCCGCGTAAAAGAGTACGAAAGGTTTCTTAACTGTGTCCACTACCGGGTCATTTATCTTATAATAATTTGTCAAAAGCTGGGAGCGTAATGATGAATATATTGCATTCATTTTTTTTTCTTCTGAAATGTGCTGCAGACTACTCTTGAAAGTGTGGTGGTCGCAAGCATGACGTATCAGTGGCGGAAGGAAAATAGGCGCATCGCTAGATGTTTTTAGCTCATGTCGACTTAGCTGCGCAGGTGAAAGAAAGGCGAGCCACGTGAACAAAGCTTTGTGACGCCTTATTTTTGTCCCTATCCCTCCTGACATCGCTCCTTCTTCTCTCGTTCTTTGCGACTTTTGGGAAGACAAAATATTTATTTCTGCGCCAGAATACGGGAAAAAGGATCTTTCATATATGATGTCACGCTTCCAGGGGGAGGGGTTTCGCGAAATTGGGACAAGGGGAGGGGTAACAAGAAGTGTGACATCATGCTTATGCAGCATAGCGTGGCATGTGACAAATGGGGGAAGGGGTATTTTGAAGTGTGACATTTTGTGACAAAGGGGAAAAAGGGTATGTTGAAGTGTGACATTTTGTGACAAAGGGGCGAGGGGGTCAAATGGATAAAAGCGTGACATCATTTAGGGGCCGTCCCAAATAACATTTTCGCCAGCAGACGCGTCATTTCGAATTTTCGGATTCACGGGTGCAAAGGGTGTATTCTCCTTGGATAGTGCACAAAGAGAACAACAAGGTAGATGCACATTCATAAATATCCATTATCTTCTTATAGTCGGGGGAATGTGCATTCCTTCCCCCCACCCCCAAGAAATGATGGGCCTGATTTTCATTGCATATTCGGGAGATGTATTAAAATTTTTGAGGGCTCTTTCACTGACGCCCATCTGTATGCATAAAAAGAGCTCGCTTGAGTGTATGTATGTTCGCAAGTTTGTATGTCTGCTATACAAAGTCATACGCATGTTCTGGAGATACTTTACAATTTTTGAGGCCATTTTCGCTGACGCATATATGTATGCATGAAAAGATCTCGCTTGAGTGTATGTATGTTTGTTGTAAGTGCGCTATACAAAGTCACACGTATATACTGGAGATAATTTTCAATTTTCAGGGATCTTTCACTGACGTATATCTGTATACATAAAAGAGCTCGCTTGAGTGAATGCATGTTTGTAAGTTGGTATGTCCGTTATACAAAGTCATTCGCCTATTCTGCAGATAACTTACAATGCATGAAAAGAGCTCGCTTGAGTGTATGTATGTTTGTTGTATGTGTACTATACAAAGTCACACGCATGTTCTGGAAATAATTTACAATTTTTTAGGACTTTTTCACTGACGCATATCTGCATACATGAAAAAGCGTTCACTTGAGTGATGTTTTGATCACTTGAGTGATGATATGTTTGTATATCCGCTATGCAAAGTCACACGCATATTTTGGGGCAATTTGCAACTTTGAAGGCTCTTTCACCGTCGTATATCTGTATACATAAGAAGAGCTCGCTTGAGTGTATTTTTGTACATTTGCACTTGCGCATTACAAAGTCTCACGCATGTTTTGAAGATAATTTACAAGTTTTTTGGGCTCTTTCACCGACGTATATCTGTACACACAAACAGAGCTCCCTTGAATGCATGCATGTTCGTACGTTTGTATGTGAGCTGTACAAAGGCACACGTATATTCAGGAGATAATTTTCAATTTTTGAGGACACTTTCACTGACGCATATGTATATCGGGGCTAGTTGTTACACGGACAGGTAGTTACGCTCAATTTTAAAACGAACCGCTTCGAGAAACTCGATTTTCTTCTGTTATATGGTTGCTTTCAATCTTGCGGCTTTTTCACCGGTCCTTGAAATGTTTGCAATTACAGTTTGACCACGAAGCTCTGACACTTGGACTCTTCTGCGCATGGCAGAAAAGGCCGAATCCATTCGGGTTTTAGGGAAGTTCGTTTTTCATGTGTGTTTGTTAGCACGCGAATCAGAATGTTTGCTTCTCTGTTTGCAGAGAGCATCAGTTCGGAAGAAATCGAGTATGCAAAACGAACTAAAACGAGAACAGAACACAGCACATTCCTTATACCAGAAGTTTCTCCCTCGAACATGAATGGATTCTGAATGGATTCTCCTTGGCACTCTGCCAGTCAGTTTTTTTTTTTTTTTTTTTTGCGTTAGAACTGTAGTAGCGGATAGTATTCATTTTGTCTTCTGAAGTAATTGATGGAGCAAGTTGCTACAGTGTAAGACCTTGAACCATGATAATTTTCTTTACATATTTATTTCTTCTTAAAAAGAGCAAGGGGAAAATCTTAAAATAATTTAAAAAATTTTTAAAAACAACGTTTGTGGTTCTACACGGAAAAGTAAGGAATAAAATATTGGGTGGGTGTTCCATCCATTTTTCTCTGTTGCAATGTAAGTAGAAACTGATAGCACAGTGCTTTCTGTGTTATAAGAATTTCTTATAGAAGTTTTAAGGAAATCATCTGAAAAGTCGGCTGTGTGGTGTTATTATTCTTATTCGAAAATTGTTATTGTTCTTATTCGGTTTTACGATATATCCCCCTACGCATTAATGTTAAATATCATTCCGAAATAAATCACATACTCATCTAAATAAAAATGGATACACTTTTAGGAAGGATGCATTTACCTCATTGCGAAAAGGGAACATTTATACACATCTTAAAGTTTTTTTTTTTTAATAAGAACTACGCAATGTTTACAACTTTCAGTTCCACAACCGTGAAGCAGTTTCACATGTGGATATCTCTGTTGCCAAATCGATGAACTTAATATTTTTAGAAAGTTGACATAAATTTTATGGAAAAATATCTAAGGCATACTTAACTTGTTTGCGAATAAGTTAAAATTTCCTGAACCTACTTAAAGTAGTAGTAGGTTTTTGCGAATACAATGTATAAAATGGCTCGATGCGAAGCTTTTGAATTCAAGGCGGCGTTTTGTCGTTGTAGGGTGCCATTTGATACTTGACAGAAAAACATTTTTATCGATACGTGTAAATATTGTTAAAATATTGAAGGAGGGTGGGGGTTAAATCGCAGTGATTCGGATGTTTTTGGTTGCACAAATAAAAAGTGACCAGTGAATGTAGACTATATTTTCCAGTCAATAACATGTAAAATTTTGATTTTAATAATCATTCAGGTGTCAGGAAGCATGGAATCGCGCATGGAGTTATGTCCCTGGTTAGTTACATTCTAAAATGTAAAAATTAAAAGTTAAAGTACACTATGGATTGATAGAAAAATTTAACCTCTCCATTCCAAGTGTACCCAATTGGGTACATTTTAAAATACTATTTATTAACTACCGTTTGTGCAATTTGAAAGCTAAAACACCCCATTGTTTTTGAAATGAATCAACAGATAGTTTACTTCGTTTTAAACGTGGAAATTGGGCATTCATTAATATTTAAGCTAATTATTAATTGAATTTATTAAAAAAAATAGTTATTTTGTTTTGTAATCATTTTTTAAATCAGAGAACCATAATTTTGCTTCAAAATTGTTTGTGCTTAGTTCTGGGGTTTGAAGAGGCTATAAGTATTTTTTCTAGGTTTTTAGCTCATAAAAATTAATTTGCAAAAATAAATAATATTATTTCTGTTAAAACTATTCGGAGCAAGTATTTTGAACATGGAGCAGAGCCACTCAAAAAAAGTGGCTGCTCCAAAATTCAATTATTCTCAAAACAGCCCTTTTTTTAAATTTTATTCTGGCGACAATTTGTGTGTGGCAACCCCAGAGAGACAGCTGCGAAAACGCGAAAGCACGCGCTACCCAGGTGCTATCTTTCTCTCTCTCTCTCTCTTTTTCTCCTCTGCGCGAGGCGACACTCTCCGCTGTTCCACGTCGAAGGAAAGTTCTCCTGAATGTGATGATGCTCCCTTTTCCCGCTCATCAAGAGCCCGTGTGTATTTAGAAGAACATATATTCCCCCTCCCTCTGCTGTGTTTTCCCGACCACCCACCGCGTCCGGGAGCTTCGTCCGGCACAGAGGCCCATCCGCGGATCATCCCCCTCCTCCGCATCCGTCGATCCCGGCGGGTTGTGAGTCCGTCCCCCCCATAGTGTCCGTCCTGGCTGCGACGGTGATCGTACACGGCCGCTGCTGTGCCCCCGTGGCCCGCCCCACCTGGCTCAAGATCCTAGAGCGTCTTCCGATCCGGATCCGCATCTGGAGCTGCAAGGTCGACTTCGGAGACTGGTTTCCCGCCCGGAGCGATGACCGGAGACTTGCTGCTGGCGGACTATCTCTTTAGACAGAGAGGTAACGTACCAACTAAGTCCTTTCACCCCATTTCGGAAAGTGAAATTCGTTTTGCACATTTTTAACCGACTTCACAAAGGAAGGAGGTTATACATTCGTATTGTATGTATGTCTTTTTTTTTTTTTTTTGTTTTTGTTTGTTTGTGCACTCATAACTTCGCGCCGGATGAACCAATTTTCATGATTTTTTTTTCAATCGATCAGGGGTGGTTTCCCATAGGTCCCGTACTTTCGTTTGACCATATTCGATAATTAGAACAAAAGTAATGGGCAGAAATGTAGTATTTTTTGTGTCTTTTCATCCATAACTTTTGACTAAATGAACCGATTTGATGATTTTTTTCTTTAATCGATAGAGGGTCGTCTAACTCAAATATTGCAAATCAATTCGCCTATATTTGTTTTTTTGAAAAAACGTTACGAGTGAAAAATAAGTATTTTTTATTTTAATTGGAAAGGCTTGGCTTGATTTTTCTTTGTTGGGAAATCTATTAATAAATATAGAAGCATTGTTAAAAACATGTTTGTCGTCATGGGCTATAATATTAAAAGAAATTACAGCAAGAGTTTGACTGAAGGCCTCTGTGGCAAAAATTAACCCAATCAGTTTGTTTGCTAAAATAGACTTCAAAAGGGAATTTATCATGCAAATGATTAGTTTTTAGTGCCATTAATTTAAAGAAGTTTTGCCCTTTGATATGGATTTTTTAAAAAATAGAGTATTTATATACAAAATGTATTTACACTAAAAAGAATAAAATAAAATAATTTTTATAAAAAAACAAAACCGACTTCAAATTAAAAATTGCGCTAAAAAGTAAAAAAATAAATTCATTCTTTAAACAACATCGATGTGACTTAAAAACATAGTTTTAGAAGTCGGTGCAAAATGATGGGTCTAATTACCATTATACCATCTGCTACTTCATATTGGAACTGTTGCTAATTCTGCGGAAATGTATATATTTGTAATTGATTCATGAATACAAAATATTTTATCTATCCTAATTTTGCACCGACTTCTAAAACTATGTTTAAAAGTCACATCGATGTGGTTTAAGGAATAAATTTATTTTTTACTTTTTAGCGCAATTTTTAATTTGAAGTTGGTTCTGTTTTTTTATAAAAAATATTTTATTTTTCTGCTGTTGTTGTTGTTTCCAATGCTACTGGGATATCCAAGCTCCCTTTTGCATAGCGACCAAGAATGAAGGCAGTAAGGAGCGCCTTCCGTTTATAAATGGGCACCACAACGGTGGAAGTATGACTTGGCTCAAGATGTATTTGGATGACACTAGGTAGCACCACCACGAATGAGGTGGTACCAATTGAGACCACACATGTCCATTCTAAACGATTTTTGGAAATTTACGAAAAACGTGTTTCTAACTAACCTTTTATGGAAAAATATATTTATGTATTTATATAGATTGATTTAGTCTTATTAATATTGTTGAGAGAAAGCTTTCAAATATTAGGAATCATCCTGTAATATTTGAATCAGCTGCTATCTCAATCTTTCTTGAAAATGGACATGTGTGGTTTTGATTGGTACCTCCTCAAATATGCCACCTCCCTTTTTTTGACCTAAGGGTGAAAGGAAAGGAAAATATCCACCCATCGGTACCCTCGGTACGGCCTCGGGACTTCAGGTCCACGGATTTTACATGCACGTATCCCCAAGTGCACATGGTGGGTCTTCAGCGGCTCGGGTATCGAACCAAAGATCCTCCGATCCGAAGCTCGACATCCTAACCGCTAGACTACCACCGCCGTAGGTGCCTTTCTAGTAGACTTTTCAAGAAGCGACGCATATGTGTATTGAAGACCAAGTCAGTTTAGAAAAGAAGTTACATCACCTTAACAACGCCTGAAAAAGGTGTTTGAATAAAGTTATGAAGTGCAAAGATTTTGCAACTCCCTCCACCCCCTTTCTGTTTTTTTTTTCTTTTTTTTTTCTTGTTTGTTTTGGAAGCGCATGTGTACTTACGAGTAAGAGGCATAGTCTGTCTGTATTCTTGTGTGTAAACACGCGCGCAAATGTCTGAGGAGTTTACAGCAGTTGCGATCATGAAATTCGGCTCGCAAATAGTAAGCTGAAAAAAAGGGCAATTTTTTCACCTCGAGAGCCGATTTTCTGACTTTTTTTTTTTTTTTCAAAACTGTTATTTCCTTTTTGCAGATTTTTTGGGCCGGCATAGGTGTGTGCACAAGATTCATCAAAGATACTGTGGTACCCTCATTACCACAAAAACAAAAAGAAAAAAGAGCTTGCAGAATTACCGTGATATCAATACTCGATTTATCCTTTATCCTGACTTCTCCCGTCCCAAAAAAGCAAAAAATACGCTACTGGAAGGGCGTAACACTTAATTTTTTTCTTTTTTTATATTGCCATTTATTTATACATGGGTATTGAATGAAAACATGGGTATTGTGAAATACAATAACCAACTTGTGTATCAATTGAGTTTGTAAATGTGGCTACGATTTTTTATTCTTACATCCCTACTAAATCCCAATGCTGTTTTTATTTTCATTTCCCTGATGTATACTTAAGTTTATTTTCTAGGTAGTGACAGGGTAAAACTTCTTTCCTTTTTTTAAGCCTGACCCTTTATTCCAGGTGTTTTTCCTTTTCTAATCAAAAAGTAAAACAATATTTACTCGAGACCGTTTTGAATGTGCTCGTTTCACAATTTGCGTTTTCATTTTGCAATTTTTGATACCTTAATCTCGGGTAAAATATGATACAGGCGATTTGTAAAATGTGCATTAAAGCAGTAGTTCCGAAAGTTGACTGGACTCCGACCCTTCTACCAAAAATTTCCAATCTTGGGACCCACCTCTTATTAGCTGTCTTCACTGACCTCAATACATGGCTGTCTTAGAGAAAAGAGTGCATAAATATTGGTACTGCGCAGATTCCGTAGTGGCGAGTCGTGAAACTACTGAATGCTGGCTTATTTGTTCCGATTGAAATTTAAAAATAGAAAAAAAATAGTGTTACCAATATGAATGAAAGACTGTCCAAATAAGAAAAACAACTTAAATAATATTTTTTATTACTTAAATACCTGCACCTGCAAGGTTTTTTTACAACGTTGTTTCAATGGGAAGGATGTATTTGTTTCCTATTTCTCTCCATTAAAGTTTTAGCATCCACTTTAACTTTAATTACTTTTATTCGCCGACTTCCTATTTTTTAAATTTATGTGTACAGCGGAAAGGGCCTACTCAATATTCGCTCGCGAACCATAGTTTGGGAAATACTGCGTTAAAGGTTTATTATTACTTATTGGCTTGATTTTAGAGGTATTAAATTGTATGACTTTAATCCCATTTCCTATTTAAATCAAATAAAAGCATTATTGTTCATTATTTAAGTTAGTTATTAAAAAAGCAAGAAAGCGTTTGCTGGAGAACGTTTTAAAGCTTGCTTTCGTTTGAATTTTTATAATTTTGGCCTTTCGATACATAATGTTTTCATACATAAATACATTATGTATTATGTGTTAGTGTATAATACATATTGGATCAATGCAGGACGAGCATTTTATGCAAAAAGAAACTTATCACTAAACCTCCCGTAGATTACTTCAAGCCTGCACTCAAATGTGGTTATTTCCTATACTGCCACCAGAGGGACTGGAGAAAATATTTTTTTCATTTAAGAAACACCGTACCTCATTACAATTGTTTATTTTCCTTTAACAATCAAATAAAAAATAAAAGCGGGCATTTAATTCCAATTTTGATTAGAAATAAAATTTGAAAGTACAACATTATTGCGATCAGCCAGCAACTTAAAATTTCAAAGAAATTCTAAAATTTCTTACAATTTTCTCAATTATCTCTTTTTTAAAAGCTTTTTTTTCTGAATAATACTTCCCAAATATTCCAGAATAAAAGTTAGCATGGAATTAACTATCTCAAACTTAGTTGAATTTCAATAATTTTTTTTGCGCTAAAATCTCTAAAAAAAGGACCAAAAAAAAAAATCAAATTCAGCAATTAAATAAAAATAAACTGCAAACTTCAGACTCAAACCCATGCAAATTTCTGTTAAACTGACTCCGTGGAATGCACATATAAAGTTTGAAAGTTGTGTCTTTAGCCGAAGAAACGCCTTAGTGATTAAAAAACATTCTGCTGTCTGTATTTTTTAGGCAGACACTTAAAAGAATTTAAAATACATTAAAAAATGAATCATTTTCAACTGTACATCAGCTAAGCACCAAAAATGGGGTTCGGTAACACCAAAATTTTTTACAGTGTAGTTAATTCAGTACAGGAGAACCTCTATTAAACGGCTTATTGGGACTGATGATAAGACGGTTAAGTAAAAATGCGGTTAAAGCGGGGGATAGCACAAAATGAGAGACATATAATGTAATTTAAAAGAAAGTGGAGGTGTGATGATTTATTGCGTTTTAGTACAGTTACTTCGAGAGTTACATACTATACGGTTCGATTTAATTAGGACAATGGAGGCAATTCATACAACGTCATAGGTCACGTGATAGCGATGTAAACAAAGGGAGCTGTCGTATCGCTTTAGTTCGAGTTCGACAAATCTAATAAAAATTACGTCTATATAAAATTCTTCTACATTACATAAAATTTACACTAAATAAAACACTATAATTATTACAATAATTAATGAATTTCTGTTATAATGAATAAATTAAAGGTAAATTACTTGGTTTATATTTAGAAAAAACTATGAAACTAGTCTAGTTTGATAGCTAATTTTGCTTCGTGAACTCCACGTAGATCTCAATTAAAAAGTTGGTAAACAAATCAGCGATCATCGTTATCACGTGACGCGATGAATTGCCCCCAGTGGAGAAAACGATTTTCTCTAAAACTTTAGCTTTTAAAGTAGACTGATGAATCTCTGACTGATATCTCCCTAAATTATTACGAAGTATGTCCTCCTTTAACAGAAATGACCTCTTCAACACTTCTTGACATATATTCCATTAGTGTAGTGCACATGTTCTTGACTTCATCGTCATTGAACCACACCTGTATATCAATTTTTATCGTTCGTTCTATTGTCTCGCAATTTATCTAAGCTTCTTGAGAACATGACATAAGTTTTTAATAGGATTTTGGTCTGGTTAATTAACAGGACAATCAAGCACTTTTATTTTATTTTCCCGCATATAAGTCTGTACCGATTTCAAAGTGTGACCAGGAGCCCAAGTCAGGTTGAAAAGTTCCATCAAATGCTTCCATGAATGGAACAAATCTACTGTAATATTTCTATGTATTTGACAGAATTCAGCATGTCTTTAAGATGAGCTTAACTTCCAGTGCCATTTGTTGAAAAAAAAAAAACGAAAACATCACTGGTAATCACACACCAACTCAGACAAGAAACACATATTTGTCCCAATTAATTTGAACAGTATTGTACCGCTTATCAAGCGCTAGTAAAGAAGTCTGTGACCCGTTTTTACTACAGACGAGAAACCCGGCACTTCCCCACATAGTCCGGGGAGATAAGGATTCCACGAAAAAATTCATTCGAATACCGTAGCACCTGTTTCTTCCATACAACTAGCGCTCTAAAAGCTATTTTTGTTTTTTGTATTTTGAAAATGGTCCGGATAAAGCGGAGGCCGGTTAATCCGGAGCCGGTTAACCCCTTAACGGTCGGTTAATTTTCAAGAAAACGGTCATAAAAGTGCCTTTTTTCATCCCTGAAAATTATATAAAAATCTGTGTATGAAATATATATATTCATTTTTAATTTTTGATTTGTTTTTATTTTGAAATTTTAAACGATGCCAGCCCGGTAATATCACGGAAGTGAGAAATAGAAGGCGAGACCTCAGCCCGTCATTTTCACGGGGGCGAGGGGGATGATTTAAGAGAGGTTCTGCTGTATATATTTTTTACATCAAAGGGCAATGTTTTACGAATGGATAGAAAATACATTCAATGAGCATAAAAATTAATTAAATTCATACATGTGAAATGTTAATTTAATACGTACAAAAGTGTCAAAATATCCTAGTCATCGAAAAGAACTTAATATTTTCGAATAACAACCTGGTAGCTCGATCATTCGATTGAATCCATCGAACACCCACTTAACCGGTATGCTTTTTCCATAGCCGATGCACACTTTCTTGAAGCAGAAGGTTATGCGGGAGAGGTTATTGCTGTGGGAAACTGCCCCTATAACAATAATTGCCAAGGAAGCGTATGCTTTTCCGACATTAGTGATCTAATTATCCAAATCGCGGCGTGTAATTTATGCGCTGACATTATGCCGTGGTTTGGATAATTAGATGACATTAAAATGTGTATTTTAAAGATCAAATTTCTATTGCATGTTTCAAATTGGATAGAAGATGAAGAGAAAAAATATCACACGGTATACGGGCATTGCGAGATTTTGATTTTTGGGGGATAACTCTACAATTATTCTCTTGTCTTGTTCCCAGGGAATTGCAGACGATTTCCTTTGCTTAAAAATCTTATTTAACCCCTTAACTGGTCAATTTTTTTACCACAAGTGTTCCTAAAAAAGCATTTTTTTCAATGCATATAATTAAAGTCCTAACGTGGTTTAAAAGGAAAAGGAAATATATATATTTTTATTTTTAATTTCATAAAAATGAATTTAGGCATTTTTTTTTTATTTTATAGCTTTGAAACACAAATGCTCCTGAATGACTCTTTTTCAATCTATTAAAAATACGGGCAAACCAGTTAAGGGGTTAATAGTCAGGGTTCGTTGATTTTTTAAAAAATCATTGACTTAAATCAAGTGATTTATTTCAAAAAAAACAAAAAAAACATTGATTTTAGAATGTTAGAAAGTGTTGTAAAAAGAAAATATGTTGCAATTACAACAAAACTTCCTAGGTCCATCTGTCTGTGTGCATAACATATTTCATGAGATTAGAACTAATTACTATTTTTTTAAAATTTTACGATATTACTCTTATTCTTTGAGCATCTTAACAGCAAAGCATCAATCATTCAAATTAGAATTCATAATAATCATGAACCAATCTGTGTTTTTTTATCTTAAAAATAGTATTTTAGATCAATTTAATAAATGCCACACAATAAATAATTCAGAATGATAGTGTTTAAAACAACAATTGTTAGAATTTAGAATATATCTCCTTAAAGTTTCATCCATGTCCCCTGATAGCTTAAGGTTTTTTTCCTTCTTAAATATTTTTTATCATAGAAGTTTTCAATAAAGATCTTTGATTAAAACAAAAAGTTTGTTTTTAGTAATGGTGTGAGCATATGATTTTACTAAATGGGCAAAAATGTTTCAGGTATTTTCATTTATGAAATATAAAAATGATTGAAGTACACACAATTGTTACTTTTTTTTAAAGCTTTCAACAGCAAAATAATTCAGATTAAATGTGTTTTCTCTGTACTCATGAGTGTACTATTATTCCTGGTAGGGTTAAGTTTCATTTGAGTCATGCATTTGTATTAAAATTTGTTTATCATTGTTATTATTAAAAAATATTTATTGCTGGGAAAATAGCTTAAAATGTATTTTTGCAAATTGATTAACATGCCATATTGTTTCTATGAATGTAACATAATAAATATCAAAAATATTTAAGGTCGATCAAAAAAATCCGATTTAAATAAAAAAAATCTTATTTAATTTTAAAAAATCACGAACCCTGTTAATAGTGGACATTGACAATACTTTTTTTTCTTTCTATATTTTGGTTAAAGCTGCCACGGTGGCGTCGTGGTAAGGCGCGGGACTCGTACGCCCTAGGTCATAGGATCGAGTTTGGCATTGTCACAAGTCTTCTATTTTGCAAGCAATCATTAAAACACATCCATTTTTATATTACCGTCGGTTTTCTATTTTTTGTTTCTGACGATTTAAACATTATTTCTACATGTACTAGTAAAATGAAAATCGTTTGTTCAACATTTTTTTTTTTTTTTTGAATTATGGTTGCGCCATTTAGAAGATGAAAGATTGCGAATGCTAAAACTATTAGTTCTCTAACGTAAAAGTAATGTTTTTAAAAATTATTTTTATTGTTTATGGAAATAAATGAAATTTAACCGAATATTGTACTGTTGACTTTTTGCTGTGAAAATAATAATCGTTTAACTATTATTATATAAAATTATGGTTGGGTCATTTAGAATATGAAAGATGGCGGGTGCTAAAACTGCTATTGATTCTCTAACATAAAAATAATGTTTTTTGAAATTATTGTTTTAGAAAATAAATGTGAAATTTAATTGTAATTACTTTGCGCTTTTTACATGTTATTTCAGAGCATTTTGAGTAATTTTATTAATGTGAAATTTAGTTGAATAAATTACCGTATTTAACCTTTCTATATTTTTAGCAGTTTCAACTTGAAATACGGTTTATTCAGCTAAAATTATTTTGTATATTTCAATTTGTTTATTAAAAATACGTGTTTGCAATGAAATGAACATTAATGATGCTTTTTTTTTCTGTATACTACCAGTAAATTATATTCGAATAAATTTAACCTAAATAAAGAACAAATGTGCAAGGAAAACTGTCTGTATTTCAGAATAAAAGAACTACTTCTTCAGTGTGAGAAAATAGAGTTGTGAAAGAAATATTTGTTATTGTACATTTGATTGTTTTTCTCGTTTAGCTTTAATTTCTACCGCAGAAAAAAACCTTTTAATAGTTCTTTACTATTAAAAGTAATTGTAACTCAAAACACATCCCTGTAATATCTTCCAAATTTGTGCCTATTTTCAAATGGCTCAGTTGTTGCCAAAAGTAAATGTTTGCCAATTATTTGACGATACTATTGATTCGATTTTTAATTCGCTTCAAATCGTGAACAATGAAAAGAGGTATTGTTCAAAAAGAATGTTGAAATAAATCTCCTGCCCTTTTTCTTTTTTACGGGGTGGAGGGGGGGTGCTAAAGTGTGATTAACGGACCCCTCCCCCCTTTGTCACGTGTAACGCTGTGTTGCATAGGCAGGGATGTCACATTTCTTGTTACACCCTCCCTCCCCTTGTCACAATATCACAAACCCCCCCTCCCCCCTCGAAGCGTGACATAATTCATGAATGATCCCTAGGAGTGATTCTAATTCGAAATTCTCCGGAATTTCCGAAAATTTTAGAGAACCTGATCCGAAAATGGAAAATTAATTTGGTTTTCCGAATTAATTTTTCAATTAATTGATCTTAAAATTTGTTTGACAATATAGAGTTTCTAACTATCCCAATTATTAAAGGCGACTACCGCTTTTCAGCCAATCTACCCGATTTTCTGTGTTTTAGTTTATTTCTCCCGATTTTTCAAAATTTTCTTAATAACTTCCTGATGTTTTAAAATGAAGCTTAGCATTTTGATTTACGAGTAAAATTCTTCGCATCCAATATTACCGCTTTGCAACCGTTTATTGCATATTTTATTGTTAGAAAAGATAAGATTTTTAGCTGTCCCCTACGTCCAACATCGATCACACATTAATTAAAAATCGTCATTGCGAGATTTTCTCTCAATAGCCCCCGTGAAATCAGAGAGAAACTTTCATGAGCTTGTAAAGATCGCTAATATTTTAATTGAGTTTTCTTAATTTCTGCAAGGTATAAGTAAAAACACATTTTGGAAGCATGCCAACATCGGAGACGTTCTTCGCTGAAAATGAGCGTGCAGTGCTTTAATCCTTTTGCATCCCATAAATATTTGATTCGTTTTAAAAGTTAGAAGATGTTTTAACATGTGCTACCTTTAAATAGTCACCTAATTGCATAATTTTTATTTTTAAATCGAAATGCTCCCATTTCCGAAAATTTCATGTTAAGTTCACAGGGGTTTTTTTTTTTTTCTTTTTTGCTCAGAATCACCCGTGCATTCTCCCTCAACCCCTGTTTTGTGGTTGTTGTTGTTTTGTAATCAAGAAATTCCCTCCCCCGAGGAGCTTGCTTCGATTTGGGGGCAGCAAGACCCCCCTCCCCCGAAAATCAGAAGCTGAATCCGCCATTCGGTTGCGCCCCTGCGATAGTGTGCCATGTTTGGTCTATCATCTGTTCTCGCTTTTGTTTCATCAGATCTCCACCACTTGTTATTGGATCATCCATCGTCTGCGATAAGCAGGTGATGCACTCCCACAGCGGCAGATTGACACTTTCCCCCAAGTGCGCACGTATTGATTGCCTCGTGACACTTGCTCCCTTCGCACACTCTTTTAGAATCCCGAGAAACAGGTGTTACCTCCGAAATAGCTGCCGCCGAATCCTTCCTCCTCCCTCGCTCAAGCCTTTCTGTGATGTTATCGAATGCCTGCAGAAGCCGACATGTGTCTCATCCAGACATCTTCCCCATGCCCTATTTCCGAAATTCGGCCTGTTGGTGACTGTGCAATATGAATCTGAACGAGTTCTACTTTTCGGGGGCTATTTATGGTGCGTACATACTTTTACACGGTTTTATTTAATTTGATTTATCCCAGAAGTTGGTTACGCGGTGTTTTCGACCACTATTACTGCATAAATTATCTTCAAGCTTTGCACACAAGCTTATCTTCGATGACAGTGCAATATTCCATCTATTTTATAATTTATAAAATAATTTTTGGAACAAAATAATTTTTAGAACAAAATAACTTTTAGAACAAAATAATTTTTGGAAAAAAATAGAACCGACTTCAAACTATGAATTGCGCTAAAAAGTAAAAAATAATATTATTCTTTAAACAACTTCGATACGACTTTTAAACATAATTTTTGAAGTCGGGGCAAAATTATGGAAGTCTAATTATTATTACACCATGCGTTATTTTACACTGAAACTGTTATAAACTCTACGCCATTTATATTTGTAATTGGTTCATAGTTACAAAATGGAATCTTCGTGCATCAAAATCCATCATAATTTTGCACCGACTTCAAAAAGTATGTTTAAAAGTCGTATCGAAGTTGTTTAAAGAATAATATTATTTTTTACTTTTTAGCGCAATTTATAGTTTGAAGTGGGTTCTACTGTTTTCCAAAAATTATTTTATTCTTTTTAGTGTAAATACATTTTTATATAAATACTCTATTTTTAAAACATACATATCAAAGGGGAAACCTTTGAGGGAATGACACTAAAAACTAACCGTCTGTAAGATAAATTTCATTTTAAAATCGATTTTAAAGGGTCACTAGCGCTAGCAAACTGATTGGATTTAATTTCTTCTTCAGAGAAGCCTTCAGTCTATTTCTTGTTATAATTGCTTTTAATATGACATTTTAATGGCAACAAACTCTTTTTTAACATTGAGTTTCATGTTTATCAACAATATTCCCAACAAAGAAAAATTGAGCCTAGCCTTTCCAATTAAAATGAAAAAATACTTATTTTTCACCCATAACGTTTTTTCTAATGGTTTGGTTTACAACACCAAAGATAATTAGTATAGGGAGCAGTAATAAAATTCACTAATTGTTCGAACTCTGAAAAAATGACCCGCGCCATTTTATCTTTAAAGTGTAAATGCCTTAAGAAAATTTCCTTTCAAACTTCCATAAACATCGTAGTCTACGATACAAAATGTCAATAAATTTCAAAATTAAATTATGAAGATCATAAAAACATCAAAAATAAATTTAATTGCTGAGTTTAAATATTTTTATAGAAACCAAAATGTGTAATGTCACACCTCTTGCTACCCGCTCCCCTTGTCAAAAACTCACAATTTCTTGACCCCCCCCCCCCCTCTCCGCCCTGGAAGCGTGACGTCATTTATGAATGACCCCCTAAGTGCCTATTTACTAAAACCGGATATCACTTCAGTTTAGTATAGTGACTAGAAAAAAGGAACTAGAGAAAAAGAGTAACGATTCCACCCTTATTTAGCTTCTTTTACGCTGTATTTTGAATATTGAAACACTTGCGGTCGAATTTCGACAGCGGGGTGAACTCTAGTTTAAATAAATAGCTGGTTTAGTGTTAAAATTTTCATATAAAACAACAAGCAACAAGCCCAGTGGCTGAGTGGTAGCCTTCCGTCCTACCATGCCACAGGTCCGGGGATATCTTTGGGGACATAGCAAACTAAAACATATTCCCTTCTATTATGAAAAATAGCTCTCATTAATGTATTTCAAACGGTATCTAAACATATTTTCTACAAAATGTACTCAAATTTTCTTAGATCACTACCTGTTACAAGTTTTAGTACTTTTCTCCACCAGACCCCTACCTGTTAGCCGAGGCCTTAGGATTGCTTACGCACGGGGAGAGGTAGGGGGGTCTACGAATTTTACATGCACATATCCCCAAGTATACATGGTGGTCTTCAGAGGGTATCGAACGCGCGACCTTTCAGGTGGAAGTCCGACGTGCTAACCACTAGGCTACCACGGCCCAACGATTCCCGGACTGGGCAGGGTCGACTCAGCCTTTCATCCCTGCAGTGGCGTCGATAAAATGCGGACCAATCATGCTTGGGAACTGGGGGTTCCGCGTCAGGCCGACCACTTGACCGGAACTTCTGCTTCTGCACCCCGGTGCCCTCGGTCTCGAAAACTGGGATGGGCACAGTAAGCCATGGCCCCCAAAAGGGCTGGCGCGACACTGAGTTCAGTTATTACAAGCAGCACTCGGATTTACCGAGCATTCCTCCCCGCCCCCTGAGAGCGGTTTCGAAATTTTCTTTTCGGAAGCAAGTTTTGCAAAATATCATTGACATTTTGACGAATAAAATTGAGAATTTTACGAGAACTAGATGCCGGCAGACAGGGAGCTTCAAGTCGGCGTCTTCTTTCCGGATATCTTACCGGATTTCTGATTTGATATGCCGGATAACCAGATCTTTCGTGCAGTGATCGGATTCGGTACCGGATATCTTGCCGGATGTCGTCCTTGATATGCCGGATAACTAGATCTTTAGTGAAGTGATTGGATCGGATTCCGAAAATTTAAAAATCGGTCGGATACCGGTCATCTTGCCGGATGTCGTCCTTGATATGCCGGATAACCAGATCTTACGAGAACTAGATGCCGGCAGACAGGGAGCTTCAAGTCGGCGTCTTCCTTCCGGATATCTTTCCGGATTTCCGATTTGATATGCCAGATAACCAGAGCTTTCGTGCAGTGATCGGATTGGGTGCCGGACATCTTGCCGGATGTCTTCCTTGATGTGCCGGATAACCAGATCTTTAGTGAAGTGATTGGATCGGATTCCGAAAATTTAAAAATCGGTCGGATACCGGTCATCTTGCCGGATGTCGTCTTTGATATGCCGGATAACCAGATCGTACGAGAACTAGATGCCGGCAGACAGGGAGCTTCAAGTCGGCGTCTTCTTTCCGGATATCTTACCGGATTTCCGATTTGATATGCCAGATAAATAGCGCTTTCGTGCAGTGATCGGATTGGGTGCCGGACATCTTGCCGGATGTCTTCCTTGATGTGCCGGATAACCAGATCTTTAGTGAAGTGATTGGATCGGATTCCGAAAATTTAAAAATCGGTCGGATACCGGTCATCTTGCCGGATGTCGTCTTTGATGTGCCGGATAACCAGATCTTACGAGAACTAGATGCCGGCAGACAGGGAGCTTCAAGTCGGCGTCTTCTTTCCGGATATCTTACTGGATTTCCGATTTGATATGCCGGATAACCAGATCTTTCGTGCAGTGATCGGATTCGGTACCGGATATCTTGCCGGATGTCGTCCTTGATATGCCGGATAACTAGATCTTTAGTGAAGTGATCGGATCAGATTCCGGAGATTTAAAAATCGGTCGGATACCGGATATTGCATGGGTCGGGGGTATTGTATATATCGGGAGGGTGGGGGAAGTGCAGTCCGGTTTACGACGAGGAACTTCTAGCTTGAAATATCATCAAATTCTGTTCTTCAGAGTGTATAAAAATTATTTACCAGGAAAACCGATTAACAATCCATAATTGAATTTAAAACATGGCTTCCTATTGAGTGAAACATTTAAACTATCGTCTGCGTTTTTTCAAAACGTCTGCGCCTACGAATATAATCATCAAGTTGTTTTACTCCCTCTCGTGATCCGGCCCATTTCCGAAATGAGATTCCGGAAGAGAATCTGTTTAAGATCGTTTCATTTCCGATTCCCGATGATTTAAAGGCGTAGTGATTTATCTGGCTCCGAATGATTTTTCCGAGAATAAATCTCGATCGATGATAGTGGTTCTGGTTTCTCGCCGACATGAAATCTTCCATTCTCTCAAATCTTATTAGGCGGACCAAGACGTTTATGACTCGATAAAATTCGAACTTAACTCGTGGAAACGCGCGCAATTTTTCTCACTCTCTAAAAAAATAAGCTTCTTTTCCAAGAAATAAAAAATAAAATACAGTAGTCCCTCGTTATATCGTGCTTGTCGGGGGACAGCAAAAAGTCGCGATATATCCGAATGCGCGATCTAACCGATGCCGTCAGAAGTAACTCAAGACGTACAAGCAAATTGAGTGTTAACGTAAAAAAAAATAATTTGATCTTACATATTGTCAACTTTCTTGATAAAAATTAATCTTTTCATAAAAGTCCTTTGGCAATAGACATCTGTCTCTTTTATTCTGTGGGCGTTAGGATCAATACAAAAAGAAATGTCAAGTAAAACGCCAACTGGTTTGAGTAAAATCATTCTGCAGACATGTGAGTTGGGGAGTGGGAGAAGATTTGTTGCAGTTTTTAACTGCAGCAAATTTAGAAGAAAGGAAAACATTCATGCTCGATGGCTTTGTTTAACGGAGGAAAAGGGGATTTACTGCAATATTTTTATTTTCAAGAACTCGAACTTAAAAAATTTTGGGAGACGTAGAAAAGGCGCGATATAAAGAGGCGCGATATAACGAGGGGTTACTGCACTAAACATACGAAAGTTCAGTACCGATGTTGCCTAGAATGCAGTTACAGTGAAACTTGACTAATCTGATTGCGACTGAATAATTAATTCTAAAATAAACTTCGAGTGTCGCAGACCCAACGCGCGCTCTCGCGGGTTAAAATTTCTATTTTTGCGCCATATCCCATTAAGAATTACCATTACAGCTTACATTTCGTTTGCACCTAAAACAAAACTTTAGATTTAAACGTAGTCCTACCGCCAATCGTATGCCTGCAGAGGGCCAAATCCATCAAGGGAGAAACTGCTGGTATAAAAAATGTGCCATATTTTGTTCTCGTTTTAGTTTGCTTAGCATACATTCCTCCTTCTGGGCTGATGTCATATGCCAGTTTATAAATTTGGTTGCTTTTAAACAAACAACGAAACATTAGCTGATTCGCGTACCAATAAACGCACTTTCGAAACCAACTTCCCTAAAACTCGGATGGATTTGACCTCCT
Organism: Octonoba sinensis; assembly: GCA_038502835.1. Classification (NCBI taxonomy): domain Eukaryota; kingdom Metazoa; phylum Arthropoda; class Arachnida; order Araneae; family Uloboridae; genus Octonoba; species Octonoba sinensis. The sequence continues at coordinate 11,774,249 of CM076601.1, read as the reverse complement.
CTGCCATGCGCAGAAGTGACCAAGTGTCAAAAATTCGCGGTGAAACTGTAACTACTACCAGTACGTTTTGCATTTATTTTTGTGCCGAATGTGATTTTTTAAAAATATTCTATAGATGCAAAAAACTTTTTTTTTAAATTCTTTATCTTCTTATTTTCTTTCTTTATTTTTTTTTTATCCCCACAGTTGTCTTTACCATTATTCTGATTCACGTACTAATAAACGCACCTGAAAAACGAACTTCTCTAAAACCCGAATGGATTTGCCCGTTTCTGCCATGCGCAGAAGCGCCTAAGTGTCAAAACTTCATGGTCAGGCAATACATGCTTTAAAAAAAATTTTTAATTTTGATTCATAAATACATGCTTTAAAAAAATTTTTAACATTTTGATTCATAAATACATGCTTTAAAAAAATTTTTAACATTTTGATTCATAAATACATGCTTTAAAAAAAAATTTTAAATTTTGATTCATAAATACATGCTTTAAAAAATTTTTAAAATTTTGATTCATAAATACATGCTTTTGAAAAAAATTTAAAAATTTTGATTCATAAAAAAAGTTTTTTTGCGTTTCGAAAAAAGGAAGTTATGTTGCCACATCTCTGCAAATCAAAAAAAGAATAACAATAATAAAGCAAGCTATAAATTTAGAAGCTAATATTCGAATTATCTTCTTTTTCCCATGACATATTTATCTTTAAAGCACTCTAATAATATAATTGGGAAGCGATTTTCGAAAGACTCTAGTTTAATCTATTTACAAATTTCGCTTCTCACGTGAGGTTATTTTCAACGCCGAACAGTAAAATGTTATTAAACGTTTAGGCTTGAGAAATGGGAAAATGGTTGATTTTAATCTTCCAGCTGTTCCTTTTCAACCAGAATGAGATGACATTAAAATATCACATTATCTCGTTGAAAACAACGGCTTGCAAAATAATTTTTAGGTCAGGAACATAATAATTTTCTGCTAACTCCTGATGTTAGTTTAACCCTTTATCTACTGACGGTACTTATAAGTACCATTCTCTATAAATTCCATCTCAGCAACCACTTGGTACTTTGCCGGGACAGTCTTTAAATTCTCCCTTTTCAGGGTACATATCAGCAAGGGTTCTATAAAGAGTATTTTAAAAGGAAAGGAACGGCAGATAGTTTTGAAACCGATTCTGCCGAACTTCCATTTTGTTTAGATGGCGCCCTTAGAGTTTCGCTCCAGAAAAGTAGTAAAATTCAAGAACCAAGTCACTGATTTTTCTAATGTGTTAATTAAGAACTTAGAAAATTATTTGACGAAATAGTTTGATTAAAAAGTGTATGTCATTAATTTTACAGGGTAAATACTCTGTGGCACTTATTAGCTGTAAAGAAATAAATACTTATAGACTGAGCATTTTATTTATGTAAATCCCTTAATTTTCAGTGTAAATACCTAGACAAACTATTTCTGTAAAACAAATTACTGCAGATCATAATGCGATAGATAAAGGGTTAAATGATATATGGGTCATTCGACAGCACTCATTATTCTTAATTTAACATTTCGTAGTAAACTTTTTTTCTTTTGTAAAAATAATAATGAAAATCTTTTTAACATTTTTACTACCTTTTTTACCTATTTAGCTATATAAAAGTAAAAGTTCTGTTCAATAGGGCCAACAGTTTATCTCAAAAAACATAAAAGTTTTGTCACGTACCAAAATCATTAAAAAAAATTCTGGTATCCAAGTGCTTTTGGACTTTTCTCCGAAACTTTTAACAATGAAATGTTCTTTAAATATCCTTTAAAGATAATTTTGTCAATTATCTCATTAATTAATAAAATATAATTTGTCTTACGTAAGGGGAAATCTGATAAAACACAGCAAACCAAATAAAAATTTTAATTAAGTGTTGATTTCAATAGAAATACTTTCTAAAACTAAGTGCAGTTGAACTTTCTTAATACGAACACGGTTAATACGAAATCACGGCTAAAACGAACATGTTGTTCATCAAGTTTGGCTTACTATTTAATGATGCTAAAAATCTCACGCATATTAAGAAGGCTAAAATACACATGTCGGCTAAGACGAACAAAATTTCTGACCTATTCACGGAAAATTTTCTCGATTGCTACGAGGGTCATTTTTTAAGTAAGAACCGTTTTGCAATGGAGTAAAGAAACTTTATTTAATAACACAAATTATATCAAAAACTAAAATATGAACATTTTTCACTTTTCAACATAGCCGCCATCAACATTCAAGCATTTGTCACGCCGTGGCACCAGTTTTGGATCCTTTCATCAAAGAACTCCGCCGGATGACCATTAAACCAGTTCTTAAATGTTTCTTTGAGCTTGTCATCCTTTTCTAAACGCTTCCCACCGAGGAAAGCCTTAAGTTTGGGAAAGAGATGAAAGTCTGATGGTGCCAAGTTCTGGGCTGTAAGGCGGATGATTCAGTACTTCCCAACAAAAATTGTCCAGTTGCATTTTTGTTCTTGATTTTCAGCAGGACGAGCGTTTTTTGCATTCAGAAACCGAATAATGGCACGCACTTCACAATCGGCGGGATTACTGATAGACATGGCGACAAACTATGCAGTATAACTACACAACCAGCACAGGCAGAGGAGACGTGAAACGTAATGGCAGTGTAGTTGGGGACCGGCCAAGAGTTGCTGACTTTGAACTGACGTCACCTGACTGGATGCGCAGACACGATGCGCAATCGGTTCTTACTTAAAAAATGACCCTCGTATATATTAATTTTTTATATATATAGAAATTGTTGGTTATTTTAAATCATTTTGAGCGATCACCAAGTACGCATATGATAAAATTTAATGTAGCTAAAAAAAACAACTAACCATTAAGGACTTTTTCTAAAATTGTGAAATTTTAAAATTTAAGTTCACTTTTTAGCCTACTTTCCCGTAAAAGTAAAAAAAATAATAATAAAGCATGAAAGAAGGCTTAATGTATCGAGAAAATATCGTTAGAAATCAAGAAAAGTCAAAAATAAGTTAAGTAATTAAATAAAGATTGAAAATTAAAAAATTTGAAAGTAGGGTATTGAGATGGGGAAAAAGTGTGTCTGTCGGTCTGTCCCCCCCTAATAACTTTTGCACGAATTGTTCGATTTAAAAAATTCTTTTTGCATTCAAAAGATCTCGGCGAGGACATCTCATTTCCATATTTTACTTTTTGATTTGAACAATTTTTTGTTCAGTTTTGAACAGTTCAAAAAATTTTAACATTAGCGCCTATGGGCGAAAATGAAGCAAATGATGTAAACTCTGGGTACAAGATCCAAGTTCCAATGAACAAGCTCACTGGAAGAAGTTCTTGGCGTGAAATATCGATTTGAACATTTTTTGTTCATTTTTGAACAGTTCAAAAAAAAAATTAACATAGCGCCAACGGGGAAATTTCAAACCTATATAAATCCTGATCTAACGGGCCGATTTGCTTGGAACAAACTTTATCGGAAAGCTCTTATGACGTAGAACATGCAAAAATAAAAAGTTAATCCAGAACTAACGAGCCTATTTTCCTATGAAATATTTTGTTCGAGATTTCAAGAATATTTTTGAATTTTGAATGATTAAATCAGTAAGCAAAAGAATGAATTAATAACTGAGTGAATAAATACATGAATGACTGAATAAATGAATGATTGAATGAATACGTATTAACCGTGGAAAAAGGCATTTCTTACGCAATTAAGAACTTAAGCTAAACGAGAAAGAGAGAGATAGCTAGAATATAAATTTGAAGCTGGTGTATACGGGATAGTAGGCTCGTATAGTTCTAGACGGAACTTCTTGTTATTATAAGTATTTGAAAGTTCAATAAATGCGTGAATCAAATGATGAACCTTTAAAGTAATGGCATTGAGTTTTTTTTTTCTTTAACGTTACACTGCGCCGTGTCGTTTTTAACAACACCTCTATTTTTCGTTCATTAAGTTCTTGTTTTGTATTATTTTTAACAAGTGGCGCATTTTTTTTTTATTTTGTATGTAATATCATATTATTTAATATAGTTTCCCCTAGATCATATAAACTGGGCTCAAGGTTCATATTTTTTCAAAATATTGACACATGTTGATTTTGTAAAAAAATAACAACTTCTTAATTGTTTTTTTTTTTTTTTTTTTTCGCAAATGTTAAGCAACAATTTTATTTTGAAAAAAAGTCTTTAATTGCTTACATAGTGTTAAAATAAAATAAATATAAGTTGTCCGAGAAATTTCGAGAAAAATATATATTAGGTCGCCTTTTTACTTGTTGTTTTAAAACAACACCGCGCATTCGGGGGTTCTTTTTACGCTCCTGCATTATTTGCAGTGTAAACAAGAACAGGTGTCACTGGTTGTTCTATTTCACTTTATTTAGTATCTTTTGGAAGATTATTGTTATAAATATATAACAAACCAGTGTAAAGTGGTAGATTAAATTATTTTTTAGGAATTTGTTTAAAATTAATTGACGCTCAACCACAGAAGAAACGAACATTATTGCACCAGACCCCCTACAGATGTTAGGTTTCTTGTTTAAAACCTTTTAGTGAAATTATTAAGCTTTATTGGTAATTAAAGTAAAAATTTGCACATGTAACTAATAATCATTAGTTACATTAGTAAACTAATAATTATCAATTACACGTGCAAATTTTTACTTTAATATTTTCTTTAATTTATAAATAATAATAACATAAATTAATTGTAATCAATTTTACTATTTTATTATTATAATGCATACCTATTTTTTATTTATTTTGTTTCATTTATTAAGATGATTATATAAAAAAATTATTGTTGTTACTCCAAAATGAGCAGTGTTGTTTTTAAACAACATGTCAAATTTTCTCGAATTCTATTTTTCTGAATTAAATAAAATGTTTAGTATTTTTTCTACTTATAACTAGCACATAAAAACACAAAAGAAAATATAAGACAAATGATCAAAATGCTTTGTGCTAAAATGTAAATACAAAGATAAAACAACGTAAAAAAGCACAAATTCAGAATAAAAAGTAACGCAAATAGCTATTTCGAAGCTACAATGGAGCCTCTTCATCAGTGCAAAAAGAGAAGAAACGCTCAGCACGCAGCTAGAAAGCTGAGAGTGAACCTACTCAGCTTTCTGAAGGTACTTTTTATTCTGAATTTGTGCTTTTTTACGTTGTTTTGTCTTTGTACTTACAAAAGAAAACAGTTTACAAAGAAAATAAAAATTGCGCAGTGTAGGGTTAAATTATTTTTGCAAGAGGTCAAGTCAAATGCCGTGGATCTGTTGCATGGTGTTTCTTTTGAATCATCACAAAAACTTACCCTAGTTGATGAGATACTTTAATTAATTTCATAACATTTAGGCAGCAGTAATGCAACATCTTTGAAATTGTTGTTGAAGATAGGTGTTTTGGGAAGAATCTTTGCTAATTGTGTGAAGGAAAACAAGGGGCTCTGTTGTTGTTTTAATACTACTCTTGTACAAGAGCTCCCCTTCGCAGAGCAACCAGGGATGAAGGCCGTAAGGAGGGCATTCCGTTTATAGATGAGAACGGCGGAAGTACGACTTGGCTCATTATGCATTTGGATGACAACAGATGGCGCCACTTCGCGTTTTTTTTTTGAACTAAGAGTGAAAGGAAGGAAAATTCTCCTCCTTCCGGTACCCTCGGAACTTCAGGGTCCACGGATATTAAATGCACGTATCTCCAAGTGTACATGACATATACCAAGTCTTCAGCGGGTCGGTGTCGAACACCCATCTTCCGGTTGGAGGCCGGACATCCTAACCAGGCTTGGAGTCGATTACGAAGAAACGTAATCGATTACGAAGAGAAAAATTGAGAGATTGTAATTACGATTACGATTGTAATCCTTTGCTAAAAAGTAATTACGATTACAGTAGTTAAAAAATGTAATCGATTACGATTTTGATTACGATTAGATTAGCGAAAAATTAGCCGATATTATGCATGCAGCTCTCATTTTTGAAACAGTGTCACAAATAAAAAATTTATGATTTTTGATTAAATTTTTGATTTAATGAGGGATTACAGATTTTTTCCTTTAGATTACGATTAAAATTACGCAAAAAAAAAGGGAATACGCAATTTCGATTTTGATTATAAGAATATGCCATTGTCAGATTACGATTACGATTTCGCCAAAATGTAATCGATTACAGGAGATTACGATTACGTAATTGCAATTACTCCAAGCCTAATCGTAACCACTAGGCTGCCAGCGCCCACAAGGGGCTCTATATGTCTTTTAGTCAGGGCAGTAACCTGAACGAGTGCAAGTACTTTTTTTAACATCTCCACCAGTTCTACTCACTGTGAATTCCATAAAGTGGACGTCTTTGGGAAACATTAAAATGAAAATTTTTAATAAGTATTACTTTTTCATGTTTTTTGGGATACAGAAGTTGTTTACAAGCACTCTTAGTACCCCATTCTGAGAAAAAACTTCTTCACAATAAACAATTTGGCTGTCACTAGATGAATATTAGGACTAGGGATGTAACGAATATTCGGCCACAATTCGGTAATCGCCCTCTGGCCGAATAGTCATTTCTTCACCTAGCCGAATATTCGGCCTGGTCTAACACTGGGTAAGGCCAAATTCGGCCTGGCCGAATATTAATGGACTATTCGGCCGAATAGTTCTGCTGCAGTAGAAATGTAAAAAAATAGAGAAATTAGTAGATGTCAAACATTTAAAATTGCATTATAATTATTGCAAAAGAATACATTAGCATATAAGTTTTAATAAATACAAAATAATTTAGAAAAAAAGTACTTTTTTTAAACCTTGTTTTAGGCTTGACTGAGCAAAAACAGATTTTAAAGTTGTAATATTGTATTTTATATTTAGCATTTGCTAGCAAAAGCTGGCAGCAGTTAATTATGATGGAGAATATGATAAATTAATTTTTTTATTATTAACAAAGTGGAAGTCAGACTGTTTGGGTAGAGTGATTTATTGTGAATATTGGATATGAAAGAAATGTGAAAAGCCTGGAATATACTATGAATATTTAGACAGCATAAGTAATTGGGGTTTTTGAAAATAAAAATATATTCCTGTTAAGTATATTACATTTTAATAGATCTTTTAAAAATAGGTATGTAAAAAACCCTACAAAATAAAAATATTAACTTTTAAAATATCTTCATAAAACAGTTTTGAGCAACCTAAAAATTCACTAATCAATAGTAGTTCTTTCATTTGAATTAAATAATTAGTAAAATAATGCTAATGCTTACTACCATAAAACCTGTCATTTCTATTTCGCTTGTGGGTGAAATTCTTAATTTTTTTACATTCAAAACAATAGAGAAAATAAATTAATTTTAAATAGTTTTATATTCTTAACAAACATAATTAAATCATACATCATAGATTGTGTTTAATTGGCGTTTGACTTTGTGAATAATTGTAAATTTGACAAATACTTTCTATTCCAATGATTTTCTAGAAATTTTAATATTCGGCGGCCGAATATTCGATAATTCGGCCAAATCACTATTCGTTACAACCTTAATTAGAACAACTTTTTTTTTTTTTTTGCGTCAGTTACTGCTATTTTTGTATGCATAAATAATTAGCCTAACACCAAGGAATAACACAAGTGTACATTTTTTTAAGCATGCCTTAGTTTTTCATTTAAATAAAATTTTCCTTATCACAAGTTCATAACTCACAGATTTTTGAATTAGTTTTGTATTTTCCAGTACATATGCCTATTTCGTGTTGCGTCCGTTACTGTAATGCTTTTATAATTTTTCTCATTGCGAGTTTATAACAGGGTTTCAAATAAAGCCGTAAGCTAATGTATTAATGTAGCCGCAAAAGACAGTAAAATGAACTATTTTATATTTAATACTTTACTTATTCTAATTATTTAAAGTCAACTTTTTGCTTCCAAATGTTGCCTCAGTTACCGTGGACTGCACCTCACAGCGTCGTTTTTGTGCGTTTCAGATCTGCCCCTGAGCGTCAAGATGCCCTCCTCGCCTGACACGCTAATCAAGAATCCCACGTCGACGACAAATGGCGGCCTAACAGGTGGGTCCAATATCAAAACTGTTCCTCTCTTTGTCTGGGTCAGGTAAACGTCACTACGTCCAAAGCTCCAGTTTTTAGATAGTACCAATTCGAACTTTCAATATTTTATGGAAAAAATAGATAAATCATATTATTCTGGCAGTATAATTAATGGTGTAACTTTTCAATGGAGGCAATTCACCACTAGAGGGACTCATGAACGATCACCGTTGTCACGTGATATCCGCTCTTTGTTTATTAAGATTTTCAATGGAGTTCTACGTGGAGTACACTAGGCGAAATGAATTATCTTAAAATGAATTAGATTATTTTCTCATCTCTTTCTGATTATAACCCAGTATTTACATTTAATGTAATCATTATTCAAGAATTTTTTTATTATTACAATAGTTATAGTGTTTTATTTAGTGTTCATTTTATGTAATGTAGAAGAACTTTATTTAGGTCTAGATTTTAATTAGATTTGGCGAACTCGAAGTAAAGCGATGCTACGGCTTCCTTTGTTTACATTTATTTCATCGCTGCCACGTGACCAAAGACGCTGCTTGAAGTGCTTCCATTGTGTTAAATTAGTACGTCAGTACAGTGAAATCTGTGTAAGTTGACCACTTGTGGTGCAGCACAGTGGTCAAGTTAGACGGTGGTCAACTTGTAGAAGGTGAGGTAGAGGGTGAAGGGCTAAATCTGTTCTTGACAAAAGTAGTCAACTTATAGAAGGTGAGGTAGAGGGTGAAGGGCTAATTCTGTTCTTGACAAAAGTGGTCAACTTAGGCATCTGGTGAACTTATAGAAGGTGAGGTAGAGGGTGAACTGATAATTCTGTTCTTGACAAAAGTGGTCAACTTAGGCATCTGGTCAACTTATAGAAGGTAAGGTACAGGGTGTAGGGCTAATTCTGTTCTTGACAAAAGTGGTCAACTTAGACAGGTGGTCAAGTTATGGAAGGTGAGGTAAAGGTTGAAGGGCAAATTCTGTGCTTGACAAAAGTGGTCAACTTAGACAGGTGGTCAACTTATAGAAGGTGAGGTAGAGGTTGAAGGGCAAATTCTGTTATTTACAAAAGTAGTCAGACAGGTGGTCAACTTATAGAAGTTGAGTTAGAGGGTGAAGGGCTAATTCTGTTCTTCACAAAAGTGGTCAACTTATAGAAGGTGAGGTAGAGGATGAAGGGCTAATTCTGTTCCTGACAAAAGTGGTCAACTTACAAAGGTGGTCAACTTATAGATGGTGAGGTAGAGGGTGGAGGGCTAATTCTGTTCCTGACAAATGTGGTCAACTTATAGATGGTGAGGTAGAGGGTGGAGGGGGCTAATTCTGTTCCTGACAAAAGTGGTTCAACTTAAACAGGTGGTCAACTTTACAGGTTTTACTGTATGTCATTTTTATGAAGAATTTTTTTATTGCTTACTTAGGTACGTTACCAGCACATTACAATACATAAGACATGACAATAATAATAACATTGCGGCCCCTGAATATGTTTATTATTTCCCCTCAATTATTCTGTTAACGTTAAATGGTTGATGGAAGTACTGTATTTATAGATGTTATATACAGTGAAACCTGTGTAAGTTGAACACAGGGTATTCCACGGTAACTGACGTTACAATTTCACTAAGTTTTTTAACTTTTAAAATCTACACTGTCTTGAAATTTAATTTTATTTTTCTGAAATTGATCTAAAATACCATGATAGAGTACAATAAAGCTACCCATACCTGTTTTTAGACATAACAAGCTTTTTTGTGTGGAATTAAGGTAAATCAAATATTGTGTCTGATGTTACACAGAAGAGACATGAGGAAAAACGACTTTTATATTAATTGAAATTCTCCTCAAACTACGAACATGAAGATTAAAATTAATTTTTTCCGGTCAAGTAGAGATTTCAAACTTTATGAATACACTTTGTTTCATTTTAAAAACTTTAAAATTTACAGTGGAGGAAATTTTTAATTACCGTGACTGATGTTACACCAACATTAATTGGTTCAAATTATAATTTATTTCTCCTTAAAAGTCAAATTAGCAAATTTTTTTTACAAAATTAAACAAATCTACTTAAATGATAAAAAATAAACAATAGTAAATGAATATGATTATACAAGTGATGCAAGTTAGTGCAATTCAGGAAATGATACTGCTAACTTTTAAACATAATTTTATAAAAATTCACATATTTTCACCTTAGAGGGAAAAAAACTGTATATGTGCAAGAAAAAAAAATATTTTGTGTTGGTGTCCCTGTTTTCATGGAATTGTCCTGTTTGTCTTCCGCACTGCATTTTTCATTTTTTCGCCCTTCAAAACGTTGCCGGATTATCGAGTACCGAATTTACGGGGCTTTTACTAGAAATGTTTAAATGAGCATGCTGACAATGTCAAAAGATCTCAATTGCTAGGAGCGAGCTGCTCCGTAAGAGGGTGGTGTAGCAAGGATAAGTTGTTTTCCTTGCAATGAAACTACCCTGGCTGAAAAGCCACATTTACAGATGCGATCAGCCTTCACTCGATTAATTTATTGCAGTCACCTGTGAGCTCATACAGAGTGGGTATTGACAGCGTTGTGTATATAATTCAGTGCAAATATTTTCTTGTTTTACATCAATAAAGTGATAATTCATCTAATTCTGAACGCTGAATTTTGTCATTTTTCAGTAAAGTAATTGACAACTTTTTTTTTTTTTCAGGTGTGAATGGCAGCCATTCTCCGAACCCACCGGGAGAAGGGGGCACGCCCTCTCCGCCGATCCTCGGGGCAGATGGGGGGTCGAGGGGCGGCGCCCGGGCACTGGGCAAGGTGAAACGCTTCCTGGCCACACTGAGGCAGTTTGCCTCGGACTTGTCTGTGGAGACCGGGGATCGCGTCCACAGTCTCATCATTGGACTTGTTGTAAGTGTGGTAAAAAAGCATTTTGTTTTTTTCCAACTTGTTGCTAATGTTTTTGATTCACACTTAAACAAATACAACTTGTTTATTACAAATGGGTGAATCCATACACTATAAAAAATATCCTGAACATAACGGAAAAAGTACGGCAGCAGAGTTGCCGGAAATTTTCCGTTTCTGATGATATTTTCCCGAGACTTGACAGAAGTTCCATTTCTTTTTTCCCCGTTGATCCCTTTAAATACAGCAACCGAAAAACGGAAAAGTTCCGTTCTCGTACTTTAAGGATCGTGTGAGGTACGGGATATTCCGTTTTAGGAAAGAAAAACCATGTATTGAAGCACTACGGAAATCTTCCGTTAAAATCAGTTAAATAATTCAGGTTTTTTTAAACAGTGTAAAACAAAATGCTGTTTTTAATGAAGAGGGAAAAAAATCAAATAACGGCAGCGAAGCTATGTTCAGCAAAACATAGTACATGTATTTTTCTTTTCCTCTCGTCATCAAACAGCTCAAAGGTGGCAGACTGCTCAAAATTTCTTTTAAAATATTTTTTATTACTAATGGGATGCGTAATATTGGTTCTTAATTACTGCAGACCTAGTGCGTTCTCAGAGATTCGTACCAACTTTTTCAGCAGCACCACAATGAGCTTGGTACCATTGCAGCAATTTTTGACGCTCAGATTCCCCCTAGATGGCGACACCTGAGCTCTGATTGATGCGAACTGCACTAGGAGTTTAATTTAGCCGATAGTATGTACGCCAAACGGATACTCAAGGCGTCTTTTAACATGTCGCATAATCATACAAGGGTACAGACGATTTTCTGCACTTTGAAAATCCACCGACTTGGGCCAGGTTTGATCCGGCGGACCAGGCCTGGGTGTACCAGGCCTGCGCCTTATCTCTACGCCACCCTGCCAGCTCCATTTAAAAATATTTATTTTTATTTTTTATATGCTTATTTTTAGATTTTGAACGGAACGACATTTTCGCGAAGAAAAAAGGCCACAGGTGAAAGGTTAAAACATCACAAATCTAGACAGATGGTAGTTGGGAAAAAATCTATTTTTCAGTATTTAGCTACGGTAGAGTTTTTAACGATGGGTTGAAAAGCAAAAATTCTTTATTTGCTTGAACACAGCTTTCCTATAATCACGTGTTTTTTTTTCCACATCAAAAATCTCATTCCATCACATAATTAATTACAGAACTACCTAATTCTGACAACTTCCTATTTACCACGAAATACACTGTTAAAAAAACCTGAATTTCCAGAGTGTTTACTGACTGATTTTTACAGAAGAATTCCGTAGTGCTTCAATACATGGTTTTTCCCTCCAAAAACGAAAATATCACGTATTGAAAATACGAGAACGGAACTTTTCCGTTTTACATTGCTGTATTTTCACAACCTGATTTGTATTAACGGAGAAAAAAGAAATGGAACTTGTGTCAAATCTCGAGAAAATTTATCAGAAACGGATTATTTCCGGCAACCCTGCTGCCGTACATTTTCCGTTATTTTCAGGAGATTTTTTTTTTTACAGTGTAAGCTTTGAAGCTGTATTTTTTCAGTTAACATCTCTATTTATTGTTTACAGAGTTCCTCCCTATCTGTTGAAGACTTCCACCATAAGATCCAAGAAATAACTAACTACCCTTTGAGACCGTTTGCAGTTCCTTTTCTAAAAGTAAGTATTTGTAGGCTTAACCTGGTGTACTACCTGAACCTGATGTACCTGAAGGCCGCCACCATTCTGAAGTGGTAATCAAAACTTAATGTAAAAAATGCAATTATTTACATTAAGTTTTGATTACCACTTCAGCAAGGTGACAGCCTTTAGCAGCAATACACTGATGCAGTCTATTCTTCCATGCGGAGAGCTCTTCGTGTGCATTTCAATATTCTGCTTTATGTTACCGCCCCTAGTGGAAGCCTTTTTCTGTGGGGTTATTTTGAAGGCGAAAGTTTCGAAACATCCCCCCCCCCCCCCCCTCCATACTTTAGAAGAGCTGAAAGACCGATGAAATATTCACCATACCCCTTGAAATGTGCAGAAAAGTTCCTCAAAACTTCAGAAATAGACTGAATCAGTGTATTGCTGCTAAAGGCTGCCACCTTGCTGAAATGGTAACGAAAATTTAATGTTAAAACAAGAAGTTCCGTCTAGAATTATACGAGCCTACCTTCCCGTAGACACCGAATTTAAATTTATAATCTAGCTATATCTCTCTCTGTCTTTCTCGTTTAGCTTTAGTTCTTCATTGCTTCAAATATACCTTTTTCAACGGTTAATACATATTTTATTCAATCATTATTTATTAAGTCATTCATGTATTTATTCACTCATTTATTCATTCATTCTTTTGCTTATTCATTTAATAATTCATTAATTAAAAAATATTCTTGAAAATCCCGATCAAAAAATTTCATAGGAAAATAGGCTCGTTAGTTCTGGGTTAACTTTCTATTTTTGCATGTTCTACGTCATAAGAGCTTTCCGATAAAGTTTGTTCCAAGCAAATCGGTCCGTTAGATCAGGAATTATATAGGATTGAAATTTCCCCGTAGGCGGTATGTTAATTTTTTTTGAACTGTTCAAAAATGAACAAAAAGTGTTCAAATCAATATTTCACGCCAAGAACTTCTTCCAGTGAGCTTGTTCATGGGAACTTATATCTTGTACCCAGAGTTTACATAATTTGCTTCAATTTCACCCATAGGCTCTAATGTGAAAATTTTTTGAACTGTTCAAAATTGAACAAAAAATTGTTCAAATCAAAAAGTAAAATATGGAAATGAGATGTCCTCGCCGAGATCTTTCGAATGCAAAAAGAATTTTTCCAATCGGACAATTCGTTCAAAAGTTATTAGGGGGGGGGGACAGACCGACAGACAGACACAGACAGACAGACCGACAGACCGACACACTTTTTCCCCATCTCAAAACCCTACTTTCAAATTTTTTATTTTTCAATCTTTATTTAATTACTTAACTTATTTTTGACTTTTCTTGATTTCTAACGATATTTTCACGATACATTAAGCCTTCTTTCATGCTTTATTATTATTATTTTTTTACTTTTACGGGAAAGTAGGCTAAAAATGGGATTATATATAGATCAAAATATAAAAAGTTTTAAATCTCAAATTGTATTATTTTTTTTATTCCCTCTGGGGTCATTACTTCCTTTCACCCTGTATAAATAAGGAATATAAATAAATAAAATAGCAAGTATATTTAAATTAAATTTACACTGAGCCTAATTTCTTCACTGATCAGCAGATTTTAGGAAAAATACAATATGGTTATAGAATTAAAGTCACATTTATATATATTTATTTTAGTCATAAAACAAATACTTTGTTATATATATATATAGTTTCCTTTAAAATGTAATGCTTTCTATTTCAATATGCTTCTTTCAGAGGTTCTTGCTATTCCCATACCAGTCTTTGAAGTGTTGCTAATATTTTGATAATTTTAAACAGATTGGTTAATATGATTTATGATTTTTTTAAATGCTTAAAAAGTAAAAAAAATATTTTTGTACTTTCTTTATGTATAGTTATGCTCTTTTTTTCCAAAAATTCGCTCGTTTACTGACGAAAATAATTTTTACTCTTAAACCATCACCGATACAACTTTTAATACATTTAGCTGTTTCAAAGTACATATTGTTGTGAGTATATAGACATTTATTCCAGTGTTCTATCTTAAACGGTTCGCGAGTTACGAGCGTTTTAGGTAAATGACGCCACCACGGTATTTCCCCCTCCCCACAGAGATGTCGACGATCCCTCAGGGGTGTGACATGTGTTTTCATAAACACTATAGTGCATGTAACAATAATTAGCAATAAAATTGGGTGAGACTTTTCATGTATACGCAACCCCCTTCAGACCTTGAACTATACCACCCATCTACAAATTTGAAAATCGGATTGACCAAGACGGTGAATTTAAGGCAACGGCAATCTTTGAGTTAAGTCATCACATTTTTAGATTTAAACAAATTTTCAAGCACATTTAAAAATCCAGTTTAAATAACACTTTTCAAGTTATTTCATTGGCGCAAACCAACATTAAAAGCAGCTAAATACTCATCTCATAGGGTTTTGCACATACAGTTTGTGTGCAAAGATGATTTATTGAAAGCAAAAAGAGTATAATTGCGGAACCTAAGCGACGAAAAATGCGTTGCTATTGATCCTGGTCTAAAGTGAGTCATGGAGGTGGCCTACTGTATTATGGAATAAAGAGGAGTTGCTACCCTTGGAGCTCAAGAAACCTGAAAAAAACAGGGAAATGAAAGGAAAATTTAGGGTTATCTATGGCATTTAGTTTGAAAAGACACCAGGCCTCACGAGAAATCGCTAAACTTGGCACCAAAAATGAGTCTTCAAAAAAAAAAAAAGGCCCAAGCTTACACAGTTTGACTTTTGATATTTGGACACTTCTGCGCATGGGCAGAAAAGGACGAATCCATTCGAGTTCTAGGGAAGCTTCTTTCGCCGCGTTTATTTAGTACGCGAATCAGAATGCTTGCTTCACTGTTTGTTGAAAGCAATTCAATTAATAAACTGGCACATAGCATAAATTCGGAAGAAATCAACCATTCTAAACGAACTAGGACGAGAACAAAAACAGCCCATTTCATATACCGACAGTTCACCCCTTGAACATGAATGGCTTCTTCACACTTTGCAGGCAGATTGCTCTGGTTGATGGTAGAATTGTAAAAACCTATACTAAACGATAGCTCAGCAGGAAAGACAACTTTCAAATAAAGAAAAGCGAAAATTAAGCCAATTATGAATGGAAATGAATGCTAATTTATCTAAATTAAAACAAACACATTATAATACAAAAACAGAATTTTATGCTTATAGGTAGGGCCCGATTTACATTTTGAATCACTATAGGCACAACTCATGTTTAGGGGCCCCTCACGCAACAAAAATTTTTTTAAACATAACATTCAGTTTGTGTTTGTAAAACTTGCCAGTCACACCAAAATTTGGGGGCCCTCAAAGCGCAAAAACTAATTTGCTTTTCAAATGTCAAAGAGTCAGACTAACATTTGGGAGCCCCCAACGTGCAAAATGATTTTGTTTTTCAAATTTCAAAATTTCAGACCAAAATTTGGGGGCTCCCAAAGTGAAAATTCCTTGTGGTTTTAAAGTAATTTAACAATACAAATTTTCTGTGAAGCAACAGAACACTAACAGTTTGTTTTTGGAAGATGTTATTTTTAAATATTTTTCTAAAGAGTTTTAAATTACAAACCCCCCCCCCCCCAAAAAAAAAAATTAGGGGGCCCCTCAAAGTGGGACCCTAGGCCCGGGCCTAATGGTAAATAAAGCCCTGCTTATAGGCAGCACTCTCGGCCCCAACTGAATATCTCTCCTTCTCTCTCTCTTTAGTCTCACCTCCCCCTGCTGCAAGCGGAGTTGGTGCACTTTGCACGGCTGGCAAAACAGAGCCCTCAACAGTACTTGCGCCAGCACGAACACGCGCTGTTGGATTCGCTGCCCGGATCGGAGCCGCCCTTCGAGATCTTCCAGTCGGTGGGCGATAGAGAGGGGCACAACGGGAAGAGGAGATCGCCACTGCACAGGTGAGAACTCAGAGCGAGGATAAACTAGACTGTGCATTAGAGTACGGCTATCCAAACGAAAACGTTTCTGCAATTGCATGTGCATTTGGTCTACCCATCGAGGGGGGGGGGGGGGGGAATTATATAATCACATGCAAAAAAGAAACCAAACATTGTGAAAGTATGCATGAAAACAAAATAAACCTTATGTGAACATTTATAGCGGCTGATATTTTTTAATGTAAGAAACGAATTTAATTAAGATAAGAACATCAAACCGGTCCGTAAGATCCCCGCCCCCTTTTGGTTCGTTTAGAAAAAAAATGCATACTGTCAGCCCCGCTTAATCGGGTAACGGATAACGGATAAAGGAATACCCCACGTATAAGAATAAAACCTTCGGGAACCGAAAATTTCCCCATAGACGCAATGTTAAAAGGTCCCCGTTTAATCGAATAATTTCCCCGGATAATCCAATAATACTAGTCTGCCTTTGAAATATTTTTGATAAAAAAATTGATTAAATTTCAAAAATAAATAAGTAAATAAGAACAATTTTCAGCTTGATCTTTCAGCAACACCTCCTCATGCCCACTAAATTTGAAAGTCGCTCGTTCTCTTTCAGGATCCACCCCCTCCCCTCCCACCAGGAAGTAAGCAAAGGTCATTTTTCTAAAGGGTTTCTGGAATCTTCTATTTAGCAATGCAAAAAAATAGGGGGAAAGCTGGAGGGGGTATTGCAAGGGTGAAGACAACCAGGTTCCTTCTGGTGTCTTCACCATTGCCACCACAAAAGTGCTCCCAAAACACTTTGAGCTAGCAATCCACAATTATCGACTTTTTAAAGAAGTAATATAGTGAAAAGTTATCCCAAAGATTTTGTGATTCAAGTTGTAGGTTCTACTTTACATCACTTTAATTTGTACTTAAAAATAGATAATAATGTGTTTAATTCTTTCTTTTCTTTCTTTCTTTACAACCATTTCAGGTCACATAAATATTCGAGTTTATTTGCTATTCTCAAGGATATGCCTCAAACTCTCGTCTAATATGACAGATAGAACAAGACAGCACAACAGATTTTAATATACAAAGAAGGAAATACACCCAGGGCAAAGGTGGGAATCGAACCCACGTCTCTTTCTCTCCGCGCAGGGAGGCACCGGAGCCAGTCGATTTGACCGCTCAGCCACTTAGGCCCCATGTGTTTAATTATTTTATTTTAAAAAAAATTTTAAACACTAAGATTAATAACCTCTTTTAATTAGACATACTGCTTTATTACTACGTTTCGAGGCAATATTATCAGTTCTGCAAGGTAAAGAAAATTTCCCTGCATAATCGAATAAAATATGCTGGAACCGACTGTATTCCTTTAAGCGGGTCCGACAGTATAATAAGGTGGAGGACGAATTGCTCGGACCCACTTATTTGTTAACCTCTTCAGACCCCAGAACTAAGCACAAACAATTTTGGCGCAATTTTTTGGTCTCTGATTTAAAAAATGATTACAAAACAAAATAATTAAAAAAATTTTTTTTTAATTTTAATTAATAATTAGTTTAAATAATAATGAATGCCCAATTTCTATGTTTAAAACGAAGTAAACTATCTGTTGATTCATTTTAAAAACAATGGGGTGTTTTAGCTTTCAAATTGCACAAACTGTAGTTGATAAACAGTATTTTAAAATGTACCCAATTGGGTACACTTGGAATGAAGAGGTTAAACCGAGTGTTCACCGTGTAACATGTGAGTAGTGGGCTATTTGGCTTACTCGAGTTGGCTGGGTGGTAAGATTTGGCAGCTTATTCCTGTCTAAATGCAACAACTTTTTTTTTTAAATTACTGGTTTTGAATACCAATTTTGTGGAACACTGAAGCCTGTCCTCTGATTGTAGCGAGGTGGAACATTTTTTCTTACTAAGGCATATGATTCTCAATAATAAAATGTACTCTTTTTGCAAAAAACATAACATTTACAGTGTTTAGAACATTATAAAACAAAGATAAATATTTTAACAACTCTATTCTACACTCTCTTCTACATCTCTTTGTTGACTCTCAAATGGCCCATGACATAAATATTAATGAATTAAATAATAGAGTTTATTTTTTTAAGTTAAGAGTTTTGGAAAGTTCATGCTCTTTATGGACAAAATGACACAACAATTCTTTTATAGTTTGGCTCTATTATATATTTTGTTACTGTTGCTTTCCAGCCCAATTTTCTATCATTCAACAAACTGAGTTCAACAACAGAACCGACACAACCTGCAGATTTGACTAAAATAACTATTCTTAAATGAATATGTGACAGGGTGTAAAAAAAATGCTGGATGTAGAAACGATTTCATTTCTCAGTGAGTGCAATTTATTTATCGTCACTCATAAATAAATTGATGCAACATTGTCCTCAGGAATGGCAAGCTGGATCCAGACTACGGAGACTTGAACGGGGATCTGCCCCCGGCAAAACGCCACCAGATCGCCCTCCCCCCTTCGAGCTCCAGGACGAGCCCCCCTTCCGCCCTGCCCCCAGGACTGAGCCTGCGTCTGGCCGAAGAACACGCTTTCAGGGACGGACGCCTAGACAGATACGAGAGGCTCGAGCGAGAATTCTACAGACCACTCTATGGTGAGTTTCCTCCCCTTTTTTGGGGTACGTTCAAAATGCGTTCCATGCCTTCAAGTACAGTTACAATTAAATAATTATAACTCATTACATCATATAATGAGTAGGTTATAATTAAAATGACCCTGTTATTATATAACAGGGTCACCCTTTAAAAAAAATATATGTAATATTTATACGTGCCCCGTGAGGAATTCTGCACTAATTTGGGAAAAAGGACATTATGAAGAAGAATAGAAAAAAGTGAACGGGTGTTATTACAAAAGAAGACTTGTAATTAAACATCAGTACAAATGGCAGTTTCAATTTTTTCCCACTATTATTTAGACATTCAAACTAATAAAATAATTATTTTTAACTGACTTCACAAAGGAAGGAGGTTATACATGCATCTTGTATGTATGTCGTTATTCATTTATTTTTTTTTGTTTGTTTGTCCACTCATAACTTCTTACCGGATGAACCGATTTTCATGAATTTTTTTTAATCGATCGAGGATGGCTTCCCATAGGTCCCATACCTTGGTTTGACCATATTCGACAGTTAGAAAAAAAGTTATGGGCTGAAATATGGTAAATTTTTTGCTTTTGCATCCATAACTTTTGACTAAATGAACCGATTTTGATTATTTTTTTCTCTGATCGATAGAGGGTCGTCTAACTCAAATATCGCACATCAGTTTGACTACAGCTGTTTTTTTAGAAAAAACGTTATGGATGAAAAATAAGTATTTTTTCATTTTAATTGGAAAGGCTAGGCTCGATTTTTCTTTGTTGGGAATATTGTTGATAAACATGAAACTCAATGTTAAAAAAGAGTTCGTTGCCATTAAAATGTCATATTAAAAGCAATTATAACAAGAAATAGACTGAAGGCTTCTCTGAAGAAGAAATTAAATCCAATCCGTTTGCTTGCGCTAGTGACCCTTTAAAATCGATTTTAAAATGAAATTTATCTTACAGACGGTTAGTTTTTAGTGTCATTCCCTCAAAGGTTTCCCCTTTGATATGTATGTTTTAAAAATAGAGTATTTATATAAAAATGTATTTACACTAAGAAGAATAAAATAATTTTTGGAAAACAGTAGAACTGACTTCAAACTATAAATTGCGCTAAAAAGTAAAAAATAATATTATTCTTTGAACCACTTCGATACGACTTTTAAACATAATTTTTGAAGTCGGTGCAAAATTATGATGGATTTTGGTGCACGATTCCTTTTGTAACTATGAACCAATTACAAATATAAATAGCGTAGAGTTTGCAACAGTTTCAGTGTAAAATAACGCATGGCGTAATTATAATTAGACTGTCATAATTTCGCACCAACTTCAAAAATTATGTTTAAAAGTCGCATCGAAGTTGTTTAAAGAATAATATTATTTTTTACTTTTTAGCGCAATTTATAGTTTGAAGTCGGTTCTATTTTTTTCCAAAAATTATTTTTTATTATTCATATACATAGTATAAAATACAATAACGAAACGATTCCATTGCTTAAAATAGAGCTACTGTTGCTTGGTTAGGCTCTACACATTCTACACTCTCTACAATAAATGAATGTGCAGAGCCTGACGATTGAATCAGTTTAACACGCAGACGCAGCTAAAACTGTCCAATTGGCTACACAATAAAAACAGAAGAGTTTCTTGTTTGTTCACTTGATAACAGATGACGCCAGCGTACACAACACCCATTTGGCATCCATTAAAGGACCTCTTCGTAGATGATTTTAAATCTCAAATATAAGAGAAGCGGTACATTTTCAGACCGCGGGACTATTTTTCGTCATGAGCCAGCACGATAAGCTTTAAAATGAGTGGTAAATCTTGGAATTTGATAAAGGAATAAGGCAGATTTTGCAGAGCAACAGAAAAACAGGCTAGAAAGATGATATATATAGTTATATAAGTTTCAGGGGTCAATCTAGTATTTTTTAACAGGGTCCGTTTTTATGAATTTTAAAAACATTTTTGTGAAAATTCAAAATTTAAACATATAGTGACAAAAAAAATTATTTTTTGCCGCTTATTCATTAAATAAATCTGTAAAAAGTACGATTTGGTAGCTTGGAATTTTGTGAAGGCTTCTGGCGCAACTCCTATATTTATATATATATATTTAAAGTGAGCCTGTTTACAATTTCATATAAACAGGGTATAATTAAAGTGAAATAGTAAAAGCTATCCAGTTGAGACCAACATAGATCTCGTTCTAAGAGACATATATTATTGAAACTAGGTATTAAGTTATTTGAGCCATTAAGAGAAAATATGCAATAGGAAAAAGTTCGATCTTCTAAACTAAGTTTGAATATTTTTCGACTTTCGAGAGAGAGCTGGAGTGATCTACTTTTGCTTCCTGCAGATATTAGTTATTATCATTTATTCTTGCAGAAATATTTCCCGGTATTTTTCACAATACTTTTGCGCCCTTACAATATTATTTTTCTTTCGAACAGGTCACTTGAGCAGAGATTATGTTGAGGACAGAGAAATGGACGAAGAATGGCGAAACATCCATACAGTAGGTTGACCTCTGTTATGCTATTTATTCAGTGCATGTCAATGTAAATAATAGTCTATTACTAACATTATAGTTTTAATTTTAGTGTCATATACTTTTAATTCACTCAAAATATTTCTCCTATGTTTACGAAATTTAAAATGTTATTTATATTTACAATAAAAATTCCTGTCCATAGCAATGCAATATTTAAAAAATTGTCATGCCAGTATTTGAATTCCCATCATAATTAAAGTCCCTTAACCCCCTCCCCCCCCCCCCAAAAAAAAAAAAAAAAAAACATTTTACTACATGCAGCACGTTCTAACATTTTAAAAGAAGTATAGTCCTTAACCTTGAACTATCATCGAATGACTCTGTTGATTTGATATCTTAAGTATAATTTGAATCCCTTTCTTAAAACGTTTTTGCTCTAATGCCGCAAAAATCTTGCATTTACCAGAATAGCTTTATGTGTTTGTTTCCTTCTTGTACTCTAATTTCTAGAAAAGTACTTGAGACTGGCGTGACAGCAAAATTGTTAATCAATGGATGGAATAAAGCCTTGATCCACCGATCTCACCTGTGTTTTCTTGATTTATGGCTTTATTCGCCAGACAATTTGAACCTTCGAACTGCAAGATCAAAGGCTTCCTCAACCAATCCGAACACTCAAATCGGCAATTCAAGTGTTTGACAGAGGTTTCGCATTGGTTGGTGAATGAGGCTGTAAATGGTCCTGTTATTCATGTTTTATGTTGACCCAAATGGGTCGTTTTTCAGTGTTAATCATTCAAAATGAATGGTCTTGGTAAAAACGACCAATCGAGTTTGTACGGTATTTTTTAATCATAATAACTACGACTGAATCTGGAGCAAAACGAAAAGACGTAAAACTGTCAAAGGTGTATAAATGGGAAACATATAAACAGCCTATGATTAACATACAACTTAGTGTTGTTGATTTCATACATTTTTACTGAAAAACATCAAAGTACAGGTTATATAAAAAAAAAAGAATGGCCCGATTTTGAAGCATAATATTTTTTAATGGTAATAGTACAAAAGAGTACAAATGGTGATCTAACATATTGTTGTCATCGGTGTTATAAATGTCCATCACCAGCAGCATGTATAACTTGAAGACACTAACTGGATTCGTTCTACGCTTTCTTTAAGGTGATGTCATCGAAGTGTGCCATCATTGCTAATATCTTGCGTTTTATGTGCTCTGTGTTTATCGGTATGGTGGTACAAAAACGCATTTCCTCTCTTATCTCCACCCCAAGATAAGGGGGGGGGGCGATTCACTGCAGTCTTTATATGTACATGCATTATCATTCTGGGGTCGGAGAACAAGTTCACGGCTCAGAATTCTGATAGGTTCAACCCATCCCCTGCAGGTCCAGCGATATTACTCTCATTCACAAAATCCTCATCATTCTGTAAATAGAACAATTCAAAATCAGGTCATTATTTTTAATATACCCTGTATTTTAGAAAAATGTATGAACATTGATTTTGTTTGCTTGAATATAAAAGAAATTAAACAATGACACAGCATTTAAATGAGAAACTTGAAATTGATCTGTAGGGTCGGAGTGTCTGAACTAATTGTGCCATACTGTAATAAAAATTTTTCCCATAATAAGCATTAAAATGCAGGCGTATGTTTTGGGATTGCTTGGAATCGCTTTTTCAATGCAATAGTGGAGATTTTTTAGATGCAAAAACATCCATAATTGCATCAGGAAACTCCTCTATTGCATTGAAAAAGGGATATCCAAGCAATCCTGAAACACATGTCTGCATCGTAAAGCTCCATTTGTGCTATAACTATAGTAATAGTCTTTGTAATTAAAATTGGCGTGTCAAGGTCACACAACTCTACCTTTTCCCCTTCTGATTGCCATGGTTTCCGTCCTAGAAACTTTTCCTCCCTGTTAGTTCGGCGAACATGATAACCAAGTTTGTTATTTTAGTTATAATAATAATAATAGACGGATTCAAATCGGATTTATTTCTCGATTGTAAGAATAGATTGCGTCAGATAAAGTATTCTAATATTTTGAACCAATCTAAGTGTTATTCTAATAGTTTGATGTGTTTCAGAAAGCTATTCTATACCTAATTCATAATATTTTATATTTTGTAAATGTTAAAATCTTATCTAAACATTCCAGATTTAATGTATGATAAGTTTAATTACATGAACTTAGTATTAAAAGCAAATAAATGGCAAATAAATTCTTTCTTATTACTTTTTAGAAATTTTTCTTTTTTAAATCAGAGGTATAGTAATGCAATTGCCTTAACTGCAGTGCAAAAAAAAAAAAAAAAAAAAAAAAAAAAAAAACAAGTCTGGCGCCGTTATCTTTCTCGCAGTTGCCATGGTGACGAAGCAGGAAACGCGACCTTGATGCGCCTATTTTAATTACACAGACTATAATGTGGGAAAATTTTTACTACAGTTTACTTATCACAAAGTTAATTTATTGTTTTAATTGTGCCATACTTTTCTGTGTACATGTAGATGCTGAGCTGCATTCTGGGAATGGTGGAAAAGACGAAAAGGGCGCTCTGCATCCTGCAGCACAGGGCGGAATTTTCCGGGGGGAGCGTGTGGGCCCCCAGGCCACCTTCCGACCCCCCGGATCCGAAGAAGATCGCCTCCCACTTCCGGAGAACAGAGGATAGGGTCACTGAGGCCCGGAGAAGGGCAGGTAAGAATATTTTTTTTTCCTTTTAAAACCGTTTTGCCTATTTAATCCTCTCCATGCATGCATTGAACTATTTGTGTTATAAAAAAAAAATTCATATGCTACTAACCAATTCAGTATCTCAGGATTGCTGTGTAATAATTTATTTTTAGAAATTTTTGTCCTGTATAGTCAAAAATTTTTGTCCTTGCTTGAGGACGTTTTATGCGTTTTTGTCGTATTTATTCAATATAATAATAACCATGTCAAAACCGAATACAGTGGAACCCCGCCATTTGTCCCACTTGTTAAAGTACAATCGAACTTGTTATTCATACTTGTCCCCCGATTCGTACGGTGCCAGGGGCCAGCCCGATTGCCAGTTTGGCTTTTTTTTAAGGGAAAAAAATCAAGAAATTATACTCATTTTGAACTCGTCTGGAAATAATTTGTTTGGATTTTTGCATTTTAAAAAAGTTTGACTACTTTTTGAGATTTTACTGACAAATTTAACTGCGCGCAGCAAGAAGAAGTGGTTGAAGAACATTCTTCTTCAGGGGAGGAAAGTAGTAAGGAAAATACTTCCTTTGCAGAAATCAAAGAGCTGTGTTACCCCTGCAAGAAAACACAGAGAGTGGTGGGAAAATGGCATCCCAACACTGCTGTGGTCAACAACATTTAACTTGTTCAACGACAATGTTATTGGCCATTTTAGAAAAATTCTGAACAATCGTCAAAGGCAGACAACGTTGGACAGGTTTTTAGGAAAGAAACATAAGATTCTTCTAGTGCAAAAAGACAGAGAAAAGAAAGAGCAGCAGAAAGGGAGAAAACACTGAAGGGATGTTACCTGATGTTTTTTCTAGAAGGGGACTCCTCTTCCAACCATTTGTCTGCCTCCTTTCAACATTCCACTTCATCAGCTCACCTCAGTACAAGCAAAGTTAAATTTTTATTTATCAATAATTTCATGTACAGTACTGTACATTTGTTTTTCAGAGGTTTAAACAAGCAATCCTCTGTGGGTCTGGAATGGATTAATCCAATTTACATTGTATCTTATGCGAAAAAATAATTCGCCATTCGAACTGCCTCCTGGAACGAATTGTGTACGAATAGCGGGTTCCACTGTATTCAAACTTCTTTCTAAGGAATAAGCAGCTATAAAATAATACCAAACTTCGCAGCAGTGCAATAATACACGCTTCAAAATAAATAAACAGAATTTGATTTGAAGCTGAGGTTTTCTCTTCTTTCTTGAATCCGCCATGGATTTCTCAAGACATCTTAATCTCTTTTAACTATCTTGAATATACCCTATGAAATTTTGTGTGGTTTCCAAGAACTGTTTAGTCTCCAGATGACGACGACATGCAAACTGCACCACAAAAACGAACCTGCATAAAATTTGAAGCAAAAATTTGTCCCCTCATAGGAGGTTTATATGCATGAGAGAGTTATAAGCCCGAAAAAAGCATCTCAAGTTTATAATGTTATATGGAATGTCTGTTTAGAAAAATCCATTTTTATTTACTGCCTGTTTGCAAGTAGAAAAGCTCCCTCCAAAATGTTTGTGCCTGTCTGACACTATGGTAATAAGAAGTATCTCATTTTTCCAAGGGAAATTCAAAAGACTGAACATTACGTGAGTGACAACATACTATGAAATAAAGGCACTTACTAAGCAAGGTAGAAAATAAACAAGTTCTTTTTCAATGGCAACCACCATCCTAGGATGGTGAACCTTTTTCAGATGTGGATCAAATTTTGTTCATATTTTTTTTAGAACTAGCTTGTGGGTCACTTTCCCCAACGTTTAGTTTAAAAATTGTTGACTTATTTTTTAAACTAAATATCTTTAAAATTCAATTGGTTTAACTGTTAAACATGGGCGTGGTTCGACGATTTAAAATTTTTTAGTGGGGTTCAAAATTCTCAAGTGTTTGGTGCAAATGGCAATAGGTGTTTGAATGAACAAGGAGAAACGAAAATGACATACACTTTTTTTGAAGAAAGTGCTTTGAATATGGTTATTTGCTCTGGTTTGTTGATTTTTTTTTTTTTTTTTCAACAAACAAAATGTGAGTAAAATTATACACTTCATTTGGTATTTTCTAAACACTTTTGCTTTATTTCAAATACTAAAAACGCAATTGTCGTCGTTTGTGTCACTTTAGAACTGTAACGATCAAACTGAAGGTGATAGACAGCACTTAAATTGCATTTGTGTCAAAGCAGTGCTTGAAAACATACAAGTAGAATATAAATTATCCACACAAATTAGAAAATATAAATGAACCTACGAAAAGAAACAAATGGTTGCCTAGCAATCATGGGTCAGTTAAAGTGGGTCATTGTCTGACCGACGGGTCATAGGTTTGTGATCACTGCACTAGACATTGGGGCGTGAGCTTTTCTCGTGACAGACGGACAATAAGTTGCCAGTCACTTTCCATCGGAAATTTCAGTTTAATCCGTCCGAAAGTTATCCATGGCATACCTTCTGCTATTTTAACGACTATAAGCACCGACTCTGAATGAGTCGCCTGCAATATGAGTGTGCGTCTGATCGTGCTGTTGCGTTCTGTTTTGCAGCTGTGGAAGAAGCAGAGGCGAAGCGACAGGAGTTACAGAGGGTGGCTGCTCTGGGCGAGGGCAAAGTGGCAGGGGAGCGATTTCGTCTCGAGAGGATATTGGCCGAAGCCCGGAGACAGGCGGCAGAAGATGCCCTCACCCTAGCCACCCAACAAGAAGAGGCCACAGAGGTAATTGCGGTTTATTTTATTCTCCCTCAGCCTGTTCCTCCCATTCATTCAAATCCTTACCACTACATTTACCAGATTCCATAGTTTTGTTTTGGTTTAAAATAAATCGAATTTTTTTCGCTTTCACTGTATATTAAACTTTCACACAGCAAGGCGAAATCATGTGACATCAAGATCATATGACCTGTGACGACACATGAAACACTGGTCCATTGAAACTTGCAAAGTTCTCCAACATCAACCCATGTCCATACAGTATTCTATTTAAAAATACTTTCCATTTGTAGACAAGTCTGTGGCTCATAAATTTGTTCTTCAACAATGTCTTTAGCAAGCAATGTAAATGCAGCAACTGTAAAGTGACCCCGAATGCGCAATCAGCTTAACACTAGATTTCCCAGACCAGCCATTTTGCCTGGTTCGAAGCTTCCATTTCGCATCACGTGTTACTAATTATAGCGCAACTTTCAAGGGCATTGGCTTTGCCTAACACACGGTGAGTAGGACAAGTGAATGTGATGGAAAGTTTTATTGTAATGAGTAGCAACTTCGTGTACAATGAAAGTTTAGAAAGGGTTGGAAATGGCCTGCTAAATCTAGTGTTAAATACAATTTAAATTTCGCTTTTGATAGCAATTGTAGCTATACAGTTGCCCGCACAAAAACAGATGCGTTATGTAAATCCAAAGAAAGGCAGAGGCAGTGGTTTGAACAATTCAGAGTAACATTTTATTACAACATGAAACAAACGAAGACTCGGACAAGACACACATCAACACGACTGCACAGTGAGAACAACTTGGAGCTGCTGGCTGCTGAGGAGAGGGATAAACAGATTACGTCATCGCATCCCCGCACATGGCCAGGGCCTGATTACCGCAAAGGCCAACTAGGCCGTGGCCTTGGGCCCCCAAGTTTTAGGGGCCCCCTAATTGTAAGTAAGATTTCTGAAAATATCGCTTAAAAGGTTTTTTTTTATTTTTCGTACCATAGGGGGCCCCAAAATAATGTAGTGCCTTGGGCCCCCAACTGTCTTAATCGGGCCCTGCACATGGCGCTGAAGGCGAAATGCTCTCTGGGATATATGATCTCTGCAGGAGTGGGTTTATCATTGCTATCTAATACGTTATTTATGCCCTTTCTATTGAAACATATATATGTCAGGTGTTGGCATTTTTAAACATTCATTTTGACATTGACACTCAAAATACATACTATTTAGGTTTCCATATTAACAGAGGCGTAGCTAGGGTTTTCAGCGCCCGGGGACAACTGAAGATTTTGCGCCCCCCTCAATCCGCATCACTGGAGGCCACGGGCGCCCCTGGTAAGGAATTAAAAAAAACTTATATGCTTCCTGAATGATAAATAGCTCTAAAAAGCAGCCCGTTTAACTTGCATTTTTATTAGCGACCATTCACTTTGAAGGGCAAAATGGGACACGTTGGCTTCGCAAAATTATGTGTTTTTCTTCTTTCTCAAGTGACCTGTCCTGGGTTCTCTGGGCGTCCGGTTCTTTTATCTCTGCTGCTCAAAGAAAATGCCCATAGCCCTTTTAGAGAGTCCTCACGGGTCCGATCCCTAAAAAACATCCCAACTCCAAGTCAAAAGTTGTTTCTCTGCCTTTAGTCTAATTCCCTCGCACTCCTGTGCTACGTCATTCCCGATATGATTTGCGATGCTCCCACTTTTTTGTCGAACATATTCACACGTTTTCAGTTCAAATAATTTTCTTTTCGCATTTAAAAATAAAATAAATTTACATTAATTTGGGGCCCCATGACGCTGCCCCCCCCCCCTTAGCTACGCCCCTGCCTATCAAGGGGGGAAATACGTGTAAAGGTCTCAAAAAATTTAAAAAAAAATCTTTATAAATTGACTCTGCAACTATTTAATAATTTACCCTGAAAATTTCAAAGCAAAATTCCAAGTCGTTTAAAAGTTATAAGCATTTGAGCGAGCGCCTCTTTTGGAGCGGTTGAGCAGATAGTCCCTCATGAAGGACCTGAAGGGTATTAGAGAACGTCAGCAGTTGTCCTTTTATTTTTTTTAACAATTGAGACCTCGAATAGAAATTTCTATAAGAATTAGTATCTATAAGTACTAAAAAAAAGTTGATTCATTACTGCCCTAAATTTACCTTCAATACCACTTTTCCAAACGCGTTTTCTCAAAACCACTTTTTTCGAATTTGTGTACACTTTTTTGATCAATCCTTATCAAATTTAGCACACATTTGCTTTATATATACACGCTTTAGTTGAACTAGAATCATAAACATACTTCAGAATCATAAACTTTATTTTTACCTTTTTTATTGTAAAAAAAGAACAAATAATAATAATAAAAAAAAACGGTTAAAAGTGGTACTTAATTTTCCCATTCTAAAATAAAATAGAAAATTCCAATTTTTTGTGATGATTTTAGTTCAACTAGATGACACTTATAAAAAAAAGATTTTGAAAAAATGATTTCAGATAAAATTTGCAACCTCCAGGGTGTACGCAAACTGCCGACCCGGGTGGCGACTTAGTGTGAAGCAGCCGATATCTCCAGGATTTTTCAACAAAATTGTTTGAAAATTTCAGAAAATGTTCTTCAAGATATCTATAAAATAACTTCAAAATCTCAATGAAATATATTTATTCTTTATACGTTAAATAAAATTCATGAAAATTGTTCTTATTACGCCGTTTTACACATATTTCCCCCCTTAATACAAAAATAAAGAACACTTGCAAAAAGAAAATAAGTAGATAATATAAATTAATAATAATGCAATTCAGAATGTGTGAAGTATTCATTTTTCCATTTCCACTCGCCTTTTCTTTCCTTCCTTTCTGCTGGGATGCTGTTTGCTTCTGACAATTGCAGACCTAGTGCTTCTCCCAGAGATTGGTACCATGGGTATGTTGAAGTGTGACATTTTGTAACAAAGGGGGGGAGGGGGGGGGAGCAGGGTTAAATGTGTTGAAGTGTGACACTTTGTGACAAAGGGGGAGGGAGGTCAAATGTGTTAAAGTGCCACATTTTGTAACAAAGGGGGGGGGAGGGGGGAGCAGCGTTAAATGTGTTGAAGTGTGACACTTTGTGACAAAGGGGGAGGGAGGTCAAATGTGTTAAAGTGCCACATTTTGTAACAAAGGGGGGGGAGGGGGGAGCAGGGTTAAATGTGTTGAAGTGTGACACTTTGTGACAAAGGGGGAGGGAGGTCAAATGTGTTAAAGTGCCACATTTTGTAACAAAGGGGGGGGAGGGGGGAGCAAGCGTTAAATGTGTTGAAGTGTGACACTTTGTGACAAAGGGGAGGGAGGTCAAATGTGTTAAAGTGACCGAAAAACAAGTGTGAAACGTTTACAAAGGGGGGGGTTTGGACTTGAGGAGCGTTAAATGTGTCTGAAGTGTCTTTTAAATTACATTTGGGCGGAGAACTGTTAGACCTAATATTAACATCTCTTGCCACAATATAGAATGGTGCTTTCCTTACCATTTGCACTAGTTATCTCAAACTTTTCTATTTTGTCACTTACACCCCTTTGCTTCTAGGCGCTCCCTATGGAAATTAACCCTCGGCTTTCATTTCTTCCAGAACTGTTGGAACTGCGGTCGCAAAGCCAGCGAAACCTGCAGCGGCTGCAACGTTGCTCGCTACTGCGGCTCTTTCTGCCAGCACAAAGACTGGGAGTCTCACCACCGGGTCTGCGGGCAATCCTCGACTTCCGGCCCCCCCTCAGTGGGCACGCCCCCCAGGACCACTGCCGACCACAGCCCCAGCCCGCCCCGAATCGCCAATCTCGTCGACGTCAAACCACCCATCAAGCTGGACAACATGTGACTCGCGCACTCTCAAAACCATCGTTTTTTTTTTTTTTTTCTTTTTCAAATACGGGTCCGGACAGGTATCGTTCCTTCAGGCGAAGCGCAGGGTTGCCAGATTTCACTTGGGAAAGATGTGCTTCTTTCATTCTCACCAATTTGTGCTCAGAAAAAGTTATATCTGTATGGTATGATACATTTCAAACAGACTTTCTCATTTAAAAATAATCGTTGCAATCTAAGATAACGCTGTCAGGCTTTTCAAATGCATCATTTTCCATGAGCGAGAACTTTTCATTTTACGAAGACATAACAACGGCAATCGTTCCGTTATCGCCGAAATACCCAAACCTCTACTTCCCGCAGAGTAGCTGAAGTCAGTCCAAAACATACTTTGTTTATGACCATTTCAGGTCATTTTCGAGTTTGCTTTTCTCAATGGATATGCCCTAAAACTCTCGTCCAATATGACACATAGAACAACACAGTACCATAGAATATTACAATACAAGAGGGAAATTACAAAAATACACCCGGGGAAAGGTGGGAATCGAACCCACGACCTCTTCACTGCGCGCGCAGGCAGGCAGGCGGGCGGGAAACTGCAAACCTGCCAACATTTCGAGGAAATCATCCAGTAGATTGCAATACGTCGCAATTTCACATGCATTTTTAATTATTTTTTTTTGGGGGGGGGGGGAATGAGGATTTTTAACAATCACTTAAATTACAACTACCCACAAGTTCCTTATGTGATATGTTTCCCAGGATAACTAACAAAATAATCACTTCTCCAAAGTTATAATTGATTTTATAATGCGTAAAACCGTACGTTTCTTGTGTAAATCTATTTGTTAAAGAAATTGAAAAGGATAATAACGTTGTTGAAGTGATTTTTTCCATAAAATTCCCTATTTATAGAGGATTGCACCAAAATTTATGAAAACCAGGAGATTTTAAATACAAACCTGGAGACCAGTAGAATCGGGGAAAATCCAGGAGTCTCCTGGAAAAAACCAGTAGAGTTGGCAGGTATGAAACTGGTTTTAAGACCGTTCGGCCACTGAGGCCCCGCCCCCCCCCCCCCCAGGCCAAAGTATACCCTTCCCTTCTGAATCGAAAAGCTAAAGTGACAGATTTCAACACCTGCTCGTAAAACAATACGGAGCTGCTCCCCACCCCTAGGAGATGCCTTTTTTCCTAAGCAGAACAATTATCAAGAGTTGGGTGTTACCTATCGGTTCTGCGGTGACTTGAATGCCTAAGAAGGGGAAGCATTTGCCCGTGGATTTTGGCTATCTGCCTGGGAAGTCAAGGCCAGGAAATGTTTCTCTGCTTGGAAAGAAAAGCCTTGCTTCAAGCAAACTACTACTTGTTCCTGACAGATAGGTACAAATGAGATTTATACATCAGAACAAAAACTATTCGAAAAATTCAAGTAAATTACCGTTTTATAGAAACTCAAAATCCCCCCCCCCCCCCCCCCGGTGAACTTTACTGTGATCTACTGCAGAGGTTAAGGGCAAATACACACAAAATTCGAAATTTTCTTCACTTACAAAAATACATAACTGTTGTTGAAATGTATGCATGTACTATCGAGCCTGCCCATAGACTTTGGATTGACCTAGTGTTACAGCAAACCTGGTGTTCATTGCGTGTGATTTTCATTACTTCATATTTAATTTTGGTGCTATCAAAGGGATCGATTTGCCCGTGTTGTCTCAAAAACGTATCAAAGCAGCAAAAAATGTCCGCAAATGACTTCGAATATTCGAGAGAAATTTCTAACCGAAAATAAGCCCAGAAAAAATATTCTACTTTTTACATCCACGAATATTGGATGCGTTGCAATATTAAGCCTGCTGCTCAAAGCATCGGACTGCGAGCGTCGAGTTGTTGACTTACCTGTCTTAATGATAAAATTGTATTTAGTCTGGCAACCCTGATGAATATATGTGCAATCATTGAAAACGCTGCGATCCTGCGAGTTCGAAGAAAACGCAGAACTGAGAGTTAAAAAACTATATGGGAGTTGCACCACTTGTAGACGCACAACAACACTTGACTCTTTCTGTGGAGAAAATGTTTTCAGAAATCACTTTGTAAATACTGTGTCTATAGCGAACATTGTGAGTTTACCATCTCCCAAAAAAAAAAAAAAAAAAAACCAAAAAGAAAGATTGAAAAAAAATTTTACATACTAGATCTAGATTTGCCGAAGAAAATCTGAACTAAAATGCTATGATGGCCTACTTTTTATTATTATTAATAATAATAGAAAGTGGGTTTTTTTGCTTCAAGAACTGAAGTCTATAATCAAAATATATACCACCTGAAGTTTCCAATTATATAATTGTTTTCCTAACCGGATTAATTGCTCAATTGATGAGAAAAAAATGAATTCATCTAAGTAGAAATGATTGAAATGATGGAAAAAGATGCTAGTTGTTGAGTTTTTTCTATATGAGATCTTAAATTTATTAACTTGGAAGAGGGGCAACTTCCTCAGAACTGCATTTATGTTTTTAAAAGTATGCCCCCCCCCCCCCGAAACTACTGTAACTCTTTGTGTCGGATCGATTTCAAGCTCTCACAAACCACTGCTTCAAACGTGTGATCTTCAAGCTTAAAATTTCGTTATCTCATCATGTGATATTATTTTGTGTCATCTGTAAAAAAAAAAAATCATCAGATTTTGTGTCTCAAGTTTTGTGAAATGCAATGTACATATAATAACCTGTGCTGCGTGTTGCTGCATAGCTCACAACTGTGGAAAATATGGTTGAAAAGTGTCGTATCGTGCAGAAAACCAAAGATAACACCAAAGAATGAGGAAAGGTTTTACGATTTTAAAACGGTGCAATCATTGTGAGAAATAAAACAAAATTCCTACTTCAGTTAAATGTGCTATTTTTTTTAAGGTCATGAATAATAGAAACTTTTCGAGCCTTCCCTCTGTATATCAGTGAAAACTTAGGTGTCTATGCTCTAGGAATGTATTGCTCTATTATCAAATGTTATGTCGCTCAATCGTAACGACTTCATCGTTTTGAATGATGATTGAATCAGAATTCGTCATGTCATAGAACTTCAAATGCCAGTGGCGTATTATTTGAAGAATCATGCCCACCTGATGGAGTACAAAAATACTTTTAAAATGAAGTGAATGTTTAGTTTCTAACACATCATTCAAAAGGCTTATATTAGTCGTCTAGATTCAAAACCAGATACATCCACTTTTTTTACTAGTTTCTAATAGTTGAAAATATTCTTCATATGGTGTTAATTTTCTAAAGCAGCTACATCATGCTAAAAAGTGTGTTTGAAATGTGCCGGTTTGTTACAAAACACAGATCTCCCCCCCCCCCCCCTCGACCATGCCTGTCAGCTCTTCTTTTTTTTCCCTCCAAATATCTTCCAAGGAAAAATTATTTTTGTGTTAAAATTTCAGCAAGTTAAAAGTCTATCCCAATGCTCTTAGCTAGAAATTCAAATTTCTTAGATATTAGTTTTTTGCCCGCCGTAAACAATTTCATTTTTTGAATGCAGCTGGTTTTGAAACTAGACAACTCATATAAACTCTACTCATTCTTCAATGCCATTGAGTATTACATCACCGGATCTTCTTTAGAATAACTCTGTATCGAACAGTGGATGGAATTCAACGAAAATATAAACAAAGGGTCCACGGAGAAAATCATTAGTCGCTTTTTTTCATAATGATTTGTTGGTTCATTTAGCCGCTGTAAGGAAAATTTGGAGGTGCGTTTTCCAGTGCCGTAGAT
Organism: Octonoba sinensis; assembly: GCA_038502835.1. Classification (NCBI taxonomy): domain Eukaryota; kingdom Metazoa; phylum Arthropoda; class Arachnida; order Araneae; family Uloboridae; genus Octonoba; species Octonoba sinensis. The sequence continues at coordinate 11,739,473 of CM076601.1, read as the reverse complement.
AGGGAGGGGGGAGCTTGGGGGGGGGGGACGCTGATACATAAGAAAATAAGCAATTGGAATCAAAAGTGGGGGGACACTTATGTTAAAATGTAAAAGGTTTGGGGGGGGCGCTTGTATTAAAACAAAAAGGTAGGGGGACGCAGTTCCTCTGCGTCCTCCCCTCGACTACACCGCTTACCCCTCTCCAAAAATGATGAAGATTCTCTAGAATGTGACCTATTGTTCTTGTAAAACAATGAAATCAGCTCGCTTCCCTCCGAAGAACTCCCCCCTCCCCCAAAATTAGGGTATAAGTACGCCACTAGCATATTATTTTTTAAAATCCAGTGTTAACTATCAATTCCATCAAATAAGAGAATAAAAGGTGTAAAAGAGTTCCAAATTATCTTCCTCCTTATTAATAATAATCTTGCTGGTGGCTAGTAGCAAAAATTGCATCACTTGACGATTGCTTATTACTTTAAATTAAGTACTAATACAGCCAAAACAGATTTTAAACTTAAAAAATAGTAATCAAAGGGTCAAACCGGAAGGAGGAGGGTGAGTTAATAACTACCACCCAAAAAAATTGCAGAAGAAAAAGTATTTCTGGTTAAAAACGCATCCGCTCAAATTTTCTTTCACTTTTCTTCGACTTGACTTTCACCCTGGGCTCTTTGAATGCTCTACAAAACAAAAATCATCCCTTTGTCTTTCAATAATAAAGACCCAATCTGTTTTTTTTTTTTTGAATTGGTTGATGAAGTTGCAGTACAAAAGGAACTGGCTTCATTTATAAAGCGCTTCAAAGGAATGCTTCGTTGCTCTCATTTCATGTGATCACTTGCGTCTAGTCACGGCTGTTATACCTCGGTGTTTTTGCATATTTTACATTTTAAGATGCTGTTGTATATAAAAGGAAAATAAAGATCTATATGTAATCAAGTCGATTGTGTCATTACTCAGGGTTCGTACGATTTTAGCAAAACCAAAAATAAGGACTTTCTAAGGACTTTTTAAGGACCTACAAAAAATTTTAAGGACCTCACAAATTTTTCGCAACATACAAACTGTTATGTTTATTTCAAAAGGAAGCATTATTGAAAGAGGAAATTGATTTAACATCGAATTTTTATTAGGAACACAACACAAACACTTTTATGGAGCTCTCTTTGCCTTGCTGTTTTTCTAATGTCCAATACAGTCAGGGAGTTAAATAACTATTGGAGCTATTAATAAGAAGCACACAGCACAAGTATTAATCATATATAAGCAAGTGAAAAATTATCAAAAATGGTTAATGCTATAAAATACAAGTTAAATGAAAAACAATTTAAATAAAAAAAATTGTTGAAGAAAACGCTGCACTTTGTCTTGAGAATTTGTGTTTAATTTAGATTTTTTTTCATTTTACTTAACTTATATTGCCAGCATCTCAATTTAGGTTTACTTTAATTTTTCTCTCTGACATAAATATATTTTTTTAATTATTTAGAAGAGCTTAGAAAAATTCTAAAAAATCTTTTTCAACTTGAGAAAAATATTTCATTTTGGAAACAACATACAAATAAAAAATGGAGCTTATTCGCTTAAAACTTTGTACATTGCCCTCAAATAGTAACTACCAAAATTTAACTAAAATAAAGTTTCAAAAAATTGAACAATATTTTTAAATAAAAAATAAAACAAGCAGACTACAGGCTGCAAGTACTGAAACAACTGTCAACTTTTTAAATAATTGATATATTTACAGGATGCAAAAAGATAGAAGTCTCAAAAGCTGCGTGCAATTTTCGGCGAAGCACGTGCTAGATGTTAGCAAGTTTCCGAAAAATAGGCTTTTACATTTTCGCGTTATAAGTTATGAAAATTCATGCAAATTAATACATGTCTTTTTAAAAAGTTTCTTCAAAAATTTTCTTGTTTTGTAGTACAATCCCTGTAGATAAAAATACTTGTACATCAGCTTGAAAAATCGGATCTTTTTGCAAAAAATCGAATTTTTGAAGTTCACAAAAAAAAAAAAAAAAGCAGAAAAACTAGGGGAAAACGGAGCATTTGGCTACTAGGGTGCATAGGTTTAAGAAGAGGTCGATTCCTTCAATTTACTGCAAATTAAGGAATTTCACGAGATACAAATTTTGATTAACACAGCAAATATCCATCATCTCCCACACAACAAAACCCCACAGCGAACGATCGCGAAGCCAAATTGCTTGATGAAAATTTACTAAATATTAAAACATTACTTTAAAACAAATTATTTTTTTAGATATATATATTTTATTTGATTTTAAAAAAAACAATGGGAGAAAAAACTGTTTAGCGAAAGATCAGCTAAAAAGCGATCGGGAGAGTTGGCAACTCGCCGCTTATTATAGTGTAAGATATAAGAGAAATGATAATAAAAATAAATCATTCTGTTACCTTTAACAGCATAAAGAAGCGATAATCATACATGCGATTGGTCAAACGAAAAAAAAAAAAGCTGAAAGTTTTTTTTTTTTTTTTTTGCCTACATATTAGTTAAATGTATCTCTTTTATTGAGCTAGATGTCAACAATATGCATCTTTGAAGTATTAACCCCCCCCCCCCCTCGCCCCTTAAACTAAAAAAAAAGCTTCAAAAGCAATATTTATTTACTGATTACTTGTTAAGAGCCGCTCCCACTTACTTTATTGATAATTGTTCAGAATGTAGATGATTTAGTAACAATTTTCATGCAAAAAAATATTTATTTACTTTGAAACTAAATTTAATAAATAGTATCGAATCCCAAATTTGAAATCATGAAAGTCGGCTCATTTTCGAAAATTCCCGATTTTTGTTTATTTATAAAAATTTTCCCCTTGAGTCCTTAAAAGTCCGTTTTTCAAATTTTATTCCTTTTTCTTTTCTTTTTTAAAAGCAAAATGAGGGAACTTTTGTAATTTATTTTTCTGTGGTCTTAAATGGTACCCAGTTACTTTGCACCATTGCATTTTGTACAAATGCTTGTTTTGATTCGACTTCTCTTACTAATATTTAAATTTTTTTTTTAGATGTAGCTCGATTTTCTTTTTCATACAATTGCAGGAAATAGCAAATTGGAAGCTGCCATGTGGGTGGGTACAAGTTAATTTTAACTGAATTGGGTGTTGTAGTTTGAAGCGTTTTATTAAAATCCATGAACTTTTTATTTTTGTCAAAATATATAAAACATCAATTTACTTATAACTTTTCAAAAAAATTAAAAAAACAAGAGTTTCTTATTTATTTACCAGTTGAGAAAGTACTGAAATTTGTAGTAAAAATGCGATGATGTTTATCCGCCATTTTTGGTCCTGGCAATCCGCCGTTTTGGGTCTGTCCGAAAGCCGCGATAGTACCAAACCCGAGCAAACCAAATTTGAGGTTCGGTTAAGTAGTTGAAATGAAAGAAGTTTGATTCTTGTGAAGAATACAAAGCATAGCAAAACAAAGAGAGCGCATGGGTACCTTCTTAGTTTAACAAAAAAAAAAAAAAAATAAGCACCTGGAATAAAAAATAAGGACTATTTAAGGACTTTTTAAGGCCTTAAAAATGAAAATGAACATTAAGGACTGTCTAAGGACCTTTAAGGACCGCACGAACCCTGTTACTGTTAACCCAAGAATCCCCAGCTTTTTGCTGACTTGAGTCTGTAATGAAACAAATACAAATACAAAAGTGACAACCAGCAACGGCCCAGCTAATCTGGTCCTAGTCAATTTACCAGTCCCCAATGCATACCAAGAGCTTTCTTAAAAGTTTTTACCCCACTGCAATGAACGGTCGCTTCGGGTAAACTGTTCCAACTGCCCACAACCCTACTGAAGTAGTTGTGTTTCTTCACTTCAAGATGAGCCTGGAGTTTGAAAAGCTTAAAACGATGACCTCTGGTTCTACTTTCAGCAAATAGCTGTAGCCCATCAACATTTCCCATTTTAATGAATTTAAACAACTGAATCATGTCCCCTCTAACTCTCCTTTGCTCAAGACTATACATATTGAGCAAAACATTGATAGTTGAAAGGGGAAAATAGTGAAAGAAAAAAAAAGACTCAATTTTTTTTAAATATTAAAAAAATGACAATAACCTCAATTTTTAAAAATATTTTTTTAAAAATTTTTAAAAATAATAACATCAAAAAATGGGACGGGTGGCATGAGAGAGTATGGTTTTCTTAAAAATACATCACTTCGTGAAACTATGCAATTGAGAAAGTGTGTACCCTCAAAAGACAAAAGAAATTTACACTCATGCATAGCATAAAAATAATAATCATGTTTTCTATTCCCTTCAAACATTGCAAAATATCATAGAACTAAAGCAACAGCCACTTTCCAGTTCTTAATTGCACAGTGTTATGAATGATCTTCCACTTGCTGCTTAAAGACTTCAAACCCCAGAACTGACCACAAACAATTTTGATGCAACTTTCTGGTTCTCTGATTTAAACAAGAAGTTCCGTCTAGAACTATACGAGCCTACTTTCCCGTATACACCGAATTCAAATTTATAATCTAGCTATCTCTCTCTCTCTGTCTTTCTCGTTTAGCTTTAGTTCTTCATTGCTTCAAATATACATTTTTCAATGGTTAATGCATATTCATTCAATCATTATTTATTAAGTCATTCATGTATTTATTCACTCATTTATTCATTCATTCTTTTGCTTATTCATTTAATCATTCATTAATTAAAAAATATTCCTGAAAATCCCGATAAAAAAATTTCATAGGAAAATAGGCTCGTTAGTTCTGGATGAACTTTCTATTTGTACATGTTCTACGTCATAAGAGCTTTCCGATAAAGTTTGTTCCAAGCAAATCGGTCCGGTAGATCAGAAATTATATAGGATTGACATTTCCCCATAGGCGGTATGTTAATTTTTTTTTTAACTGTTCAAAAATGAACAAAAATTGTTCAAATCAATATTTCATGCCAAGAACTTCTTCCAGTGAGCTTGTTCATGGGAACTTATATCTTGTACCCAGAGTTTACATAATTTGCTACATTTTCACCTATAGGTGCTAATGTTAAAATTTTTTGAACTGTTCAAAATTGAACAAAAAATTGTTCAAATCAAAAAGTAAAATATGGAAATGAGATGTCCTCGCCGAGATCTTTCGAATGCAAAAAGAATATTTCGAATCGGACAATTCGTTCAAAAGTTATTAGGGGGGGACAGACCGACAGACAGACCGACCGACACACTTTTTCCCCATCTCAAAACCCTACTTTCAAATTTTTTACTTTTCAATCTTTATTTAATTACTTAAATTATTTTTGAGTTTTCTTGATTTCTAACGATATTTCCACGATACATTAAGCCTTCTTTCATGCTTTATTACTTTTTTTTTTTTTTTACTTTTACGGGAAAGTAGGCTAAAAATGATTACAAAACAAAATAACTACAAAAAAATTTTTTTTTTTAAATTTTAATTAATAATTAGTTTAAATAATAATGAATGCCCAATCTCCATGTTTTCCATACGAAGTAAACTATTTGTTGGTTCATTTCGAAAACAATGGGGTGTTCTAGCTTTCATATTGCTCAAACAGTAGTTAATAAACAGTATTTTAAAATGTACCCAATTGGGTACACTTGGAATGAAGAGGTAAAACGAAGTAAACTATCTGTTGATTCATTTCAAAAACAATGGGGTGTTTTAGCTTTCGAATTGCACAAACTGTAGTTGATAAACAGTATTTTAAAATGTACCCGATTGGGTACACTTGGAATGAAGAGGATAAGGTTTAAAGGAAAATCAATTAGGGGTAGTTTACCACCCGATAAAATAAAAATTTCAACCCATAATTATAGAAATGACAGACATTTCAGAACTGGCCCATTTTTGATTAATTTGAATTTTGTGAAGAGTCTGAAAGCGGATCTAAATTTCCTACGGCGTAACCCCCTCGTCTACACGTAAACCAACAATGGAAACAAAATCGATTTTATGTTAATTTACTTCCTCTAAAAAAAAATGTCTTACTTCTCAGGAGACTCATTTCTTGGTCTTCGATAATTTGCTGCGTCGAGTAAACATGAAAAATTAGGATCATCACCGTCAGTACTTCATTAGCTTCAAAGGATTTCAAAGACCCTGCAAAAAATGTACAATTTGCCAGAAATTCTAGACAAAATATTTATTTTCTAATAAAGTAAGCTTCAACCGTACATGTTAATTATAGCATAGGCCAGTGACGGTGAACCTATGACTCATGGGTCACACTGACCCGCACAAGATTTTTAATTGACCCACGATGGCTGGGCAACCATTCGTTTGTTTACGCTGGTAAATTTTGATTTTCTAGCTTTTGAGGATAATTTTATTGTTAAACCACGCATATTTTTACCAGTTAAGCCAATCGAATTTTAAAGATATTTAGTTTTTAAAATACTCGGTTATGAAATGAGGGAAAGGGGGGCACAAACGGCCAAGTACTGCGACCAGAGGTCTATTGTACTAAAAAATACTCGGTTAAAAATTGTTAAACCTAACTTAGGTGCAAATGGGCATGAGTGATCCACGGAGCTAGTGCTAACAAAAGTATGAACAAAATTTGACCAAACATATAATTTATTTGTATTTTTTTAAGCACTGCATTGACACAAAAGCAATTTAATTGCTGTCACTGCAGTTGATCATTAGTTTTAAAGTTATGCAAATGACAAGAAATGCGTTTGTAATATTCAAAATAAGGCAAAAGTGTTCACAAAATATCAAGTAATGTGTATAATTTTACTCCAAACAAAATGTTGTTTGTTCAAAAAAAAAAAATCGACAAACAAAGCAAATAACCAAATTTAAAGCTCTTTCTTCAAGTAAATTGCATGTCATTTCCGTTACTCCTTGTTCATTCAAACACTTATTCCCATTTGCACAAAACACTTAAGAATGTTTAACCCCACTGAAAAGTTTTAAATTGTCAAACCACGCCCATTTTTACCAGTTAAGCCAATCAAATTTTAAAGATATTCAGTTTTAAAAATACTCGGTTAAAAATTGTTAAACTTAACTTAGATGCAAATGGGCATGACTGATCCACGGAGCTAGTACTTACAAAAGTAAGAACAATTTTTGACCCACGTCTCAATAAGGTTCGCCATCCCTGGCGTAGGCAGTGGTTTGGTCTTGGAGGAAAAGATGGGGGTATGCTTACAGACATGAACAAATTACTAAAATAATAAAGTTTGCAGATGGTTATGTTAAAAATAACAAGAAGTTCCGTCTAGAACTATATGAGCCTACTTTCCCGTATACACCAAATTCAAATTTATAATCTAACTATCTCTTTCTCCTTTAGCTTTAGTTCTTAATTTTTTCAAATATACCTTTTTGACGGATAATACATATTCATTCACTCAGTCATTCATTCTTTCCTTTATTCAGCCATTCATTTATTCATTCATTCTTTTACTCATTCATGTATTTATTCCCTCATTTATTCATTCTTTTCCTCATTCATTTATTTATTCTTTCACTTTTTCATTTATTCATTCATTCATACTTTCACTCATTCATTTATTCATTGAAATATCCTTAAAAATCCCGATAAAAAAATTTCATAGAAAAATAGGCTCGTTAGTTCTGGATGAACTTTCTATTTGTACATGTTCTACAATATAAGAGCTTTCCAATAACGTTTGTTCCGAGCAAATCGGTCCGTTAGCTCAGGATTTATATAAGATTGAAATTTCCCCGTAGGCGGTATGTTAATTTTTTGAACTGTTCAAAAATGAACAAAAACTGTTCAAATTGATATTTCACGCCAAGAGCTTCTTCCAGTAAGCTTGTTCATTGGAACATGGATCTTGCACCCAGAGTTTACATAATTTGCTTCATTTTCGCCCATAGGCGCTAATGTTAAAATTTTTTTGAACTGTTCAAAATTGAATGAAAAATTGTTCCAATCAAAAAGTAAAATATGGAAATGCGATATTCTCGATGAGATCTTTCGAATGCAAAAAGAATTTTTCTAATTGGACTATTCGTTCAAAAGTTATTAGGGGGGACAGACCGACCAGACACATTCCCCCCCCCCCCCCATCTCAAAACCCTACTTTCAAATTTTTTATTTTTGAATCTTTATTTAATTACTTCGCTTTTGTTTTTACTTTTCTTTATTTTTAACGATATTTTTACGATACATCAAGCCTTCTTTCATGCTTTATTATTATTTTGTTTACTTTTACGGGAAAGTAGGCTAAACAGTGGGGGCTGCCATTCTCTGGTACCCCCCCCCCCCCTGACTACACTACTGGGGTTAGGACATGACCCATTAGATATTTTCATTTCTCCAAGGAATAACCAACAGAAAGAAACAAAGCTATGTGCAAATGAAAATACTGATGAATTATTTTTAAACCAAAAATTATTATGCAATTATACAATTTCTTCAAAATGATATTTTTTAATTAAATGCATTAAATAATCAAACATATACATTTGGTAAAGGATCAATAAATAGCAGAAAGTATAGACAATTTCACAGAACTTTTTAAACAACTCTGCAGAATGCCTGATCAGAGTTCCACTGAACATTTTAAACAGTAGAATGACACTAAGTATGGTAAATTCTATTTCTTCCATTTTTTATTTCTATATTTTATTAGTAGCAGTTTAATTTGTATTTGATGCTTTGAAATATTATAAAGCCATTTGTATTTAAATCTTTTGCATAAGTTCTAATATCCTAATTAACTAAAATGTCATTGTTACACACTTACAGGAGATAAAGACTTGTAATGAGAAAACAATAGGAATTCAAAATGATATTTTTTAATTAAATGCATTAAATAATCAAACATATTACATTTGGTAAAGGATCAATAAATGTTACTTACCAGAAGTCACTTTTCAAATGAAAACACTGTTTGGGCAACATCTTCTTTTAGACTTTTAAGCTTTGACTAGGTAAGAAGCTTTTTTTTTTTTTCATTTTGATCATCCATTCCTTCAGCTGTTCTTGATTTTTTAGCAGGAAAAATAAAGCATGTTCTCTTTATTCAATAAATTGCAACAACCAATTGCGGAACAAAATGAAGGCATTATTTTTAATTAATATTTAAAAGAAAAAATATTACACTCGAAGCTAATCATGGGATACAGTGAAACTTCGGTTACGCGAACTTCAATGAGCCAAGGTGATCATTCCTTTCAGTCTAACTGAATGGAGAATTTATTTTCGATATGTCTAATTTCGTGGAGTCTAAATATTTGATAAGTCGAATTTTATTTCGTGATGGTTACCAAATTTTAAATGTCAACTTAACTCCAGAAGTCAAAATGGCTTTTTTCTTTTGTAAATAGCGAAAACATTTTCTCCGATGTGAATTCAATTGTTCTTTACCAGGAATTTATTTTCCTTTCTTAAGCAGGGAACTATTCCATAAGCAGACCAAGGGGTAGTTTGCAAGCCCTTATTCTGATATGCCTCTCGATAAAATCCAAAAAAATAATAATTTGGGGAATCATCCGGATTTCTATTTTTCTTTTAAAAAAAGCCTCTCTTTAAACATTCGTACCACAGCACCAAACTTGACACAAACCTGATGAACCCCCCTTTCCGAAACAAAATGCTGCTTTCTCTCATCCTCCCTAAGAAGCTGGTGCTTCCAAGACAAATTTTCCTTCTGTTATAGCATGCAAGTGCTTGTGGGGAAGAGGTGACTCATGTAATTCTATTATACGAGGGTCATTTTTAAAGTAAGAACCGTTTTGTAATGGAGTAAAAGAAACTTTATTTAATAACACAAATTGTATCAAAAACTAAAATATGAACATTTTTTCACTTTTCAACATAGCCGCCATCAACGTTCAAGCATTTGTCAAGCCGTGACACCAGCTTTTGTGGATCCCATCATCAAAGAACTCTGCCGCCTGACCATTAAACCAGTTCGTAACTGCTTCTTTAAGCATGTCATCCTTTGCCAAACACTTCCCACCACCGTGAAATGCCTAAAATTTTGGACAGAGATGAAAGTCTGATGGTTCCAAGTCTGGGCTGTAAGTCGGATGATTCAGTACTTTCCAGTGACAATTGTCCAGTTGCGTTTTTGTTCTTGAATTTCAGTAGGACGAACGTTTTTTGCATTCAGAAACCCCGAATAACGGCACGCACTTCACAATCGGTGGGATTACCGATAGACATGGCGACAAACTATGCAGTATAACTACACAACCAGCAATGGCAGAGATGTGAAACGTAATGGCGGTGTAGTGGGGACCCACCAAGAGTTGCTGACCTTGAACTGACCTCCTCACCTGACTGGATGCGCAGACACGATGCGCAATCGGTTCTTACTTAAAAAATGACCCTCGTACTTAAATTGTGTCAAGTTTTTATAATACCTAATTTATTTTATTGCTATTTTGCTCATACTACAAATTGAATAAATTTTGGGGGTATTATATTGTATTTTATTCCATAGTTTTGTTTTCGTTTTCGATACATCGAATTTTCGATAAGTCGATTTTTATTCGCTTTTCCTGCAGTTTCGACTTTCTAAGGTTCACTGTACATTAAACTTTCAAAGTAAGGTGAGATCATGTGACCTGCGACGATGCATGAAACAGGTCCATTGAAACTTTTAAAGTTCTCCAACATCAACCCGCTCATACAGTCCCCTCTTTAAAAACACTTTCCATCAGTAGACAAGTCTGTGGGTTCATCAATTAGATTCTTAACAATGTCTTTCAAACGCATTGCAAACAAAGCAACTGTAAAGTGACCCCGAACGCCCAACCAGTTTAACACTAGATTCACCAGACCAGCCATTTTGACTGTTTTGAAGCTTCCATTTTGAGTCATTCCTTACTAATCATAGTGCAATTTTCAATTCCATTGGCTTTCCCTAATACACGGTGAGTAGGACAAGTGAATGTGACTGAACGTTTCATTATAATGAGTAGCAACTTAGGGTAAAACGAAAGTTCAGAAATCGTTCAAACCGCCTGTGGTAAAACTAGTGTTAAAAAAAATCAATGTTGAACAGCCACCTACAACCAATTAAGCTAGAAAGTTAAAACAAAAATGGAATGTTGGAAGGTTTCAGCTGAAAACGGGTTCCACCAAGTCCTCAAAAACAAGATGCACATTTTAAAGAATGTAAAATATTACTTTATTCGCAGCATAGGTATGTACAACAATGAGAGGCTTTTTACATGATCAGCAGCACCTTTCACAAATCACAAAGAAAGTGACCAAAATATACAAGCATCCACCGTATCGTAAAGGTCGTCTGCCGTTTAAAAGTCGAGACTCGTTGTAGAAATTTGAAAGAACAATGTGATGTCTCGGTACAATTCGTTTCCTGGTTTAATATTGGAAAGGCACATGAATCACAAAAATAAATGTAGCACACGGAAAAACGAGCACACCATGAACAAAACGAAATGTAGAAAGTGTTAATTCTGTACCTGAGAGGCATGGTTTCTTAAGTCCATTTTTCGAGTTTACACCTAACCCAAAACAATTTTCTTTTTCTTTTTTTTGCGGGTAATGTTTTAAAACAAGTAAAAAAGGCACCCTAATGTATATTTTTCACGAAATTTTTTGGACAACTATAAATACAAATACAAAAGTGACGGACAGCAGCAGGCTCAGTGCCCAGCTGAGCTGGTCCTAGTCCATTTAGCAGTCCCCAATGAACATCAAGAACTTTCTGAAAAGTGTTTACCCCACTGCAATGAACAATCGCTTCCGGTAAACGATTCCGACTGCCCACAACCCTATTGAAGTAGTCATGTTCCCATCATTTCAAGATGAGCCTGAGATTTGAAAAGCTTAAAACAACCTCTGGTTCTACTTTCAGCACATAGCTGTAGTCCATCAACATTTTCCATTTTAATGAATTTAAACAACTGAATCATCTCTCCTTTGTTCCAGACTATACATATTGAGCCTTTTCAGCCTAACCTCTAAGTGTGAAAGACCACTTACCAATCTAGTAGCCCTCCTTTGAACCCTCTCCAGTAAGGATGTATCCTTTTCAAGGTACGGAGACCAAAACTGAACAGCATACTCCAAATGAGGTCTTACCAAACTTCTGTATACTAATGGCAATACAACTTCCTTAGACCTGTTCAAAATAGCCTTATGGATAAACCCCTATGTAAGCAACTAAAACCTATCTTTTAAAATAAAATTGTTGCCTAAAATTTGTAAAAAAAAAAATTAAGAAGCTATTGTTTTTTAAAAAATCGACATGTCTTACAATTTTGTCGAAAAAGATGAACCTTGAGCCCAGTTAAAAGATCTAGGGGAAACTATTAACTAATATGATCTTGCAAGGGAAAGAATGCACCACTTGTCAAAAATAATACAAAACAAGAGCTTCGTGAACAAAAAATAGGGGTGTTGCTTAAAAACAACATTGTGCAGTGCACGGTTAACGGATATGCAGTCTAGACAACAAAGACACCAGCTACCATGAGGGTTCTGAATTCTTAACCTTCCATCTTCATTCTATAAGGTTCGCATGAAAAATGTCTAGTCACTAAAAATTTTGTGTTTAGTTGACACCACTTTTGGTGTTACTGAACACTATTTTTGGTGTTCAGAGGTGTAAAATTGAAAATAATTCCTTTTTGTTATACTTTAAAAAATTTTTATGTATCTGCATATCTGCCAACATTCCAAGGAAAAAATCCAGTAGATTACGATACACCACAATTTCGCATGTATTTTTCATTGTTTTTAGGGGAAAGTGGGGAGTTTTAACAATCCCTTAAATTACAAGCACCCACAAGTTCCTTATATGATATGTTTCAGGATTCCTTTAAAGTTATAACTGATTTTATAATGCCTGAAACAGTAAGTTTCTTGTGCAAATAAATCCATTTGTCAAAAAGATTAAATAGGGATATGAAGTTTTTTAAATTAAATTTAAAGTGATATTTTCCCATAAAATTCTCTATTTATAGGGATTTCCACCAAAATTTATAAAAACCAGGAGATTTACAATAAGACCAGGAGAATAGAGGAAAATCCAGGAGTCTCCTGGAAAAACCAGCACAGTTGGCAAGTATGTATCTGTCTAAAAAAATATAGACAGTATAACATTTTTAGCACATGAATTGTGTTAACTGTTATGTATCGACATTTCATTGCGATGGCCCATTTCTATGAAAGTAGGATAAATAAGCCATTGTAATGAATTTTTTATGTATAGAGGAGATAATGAACATCATACCCTAAAAAGCATTCTGCTGTCTGTATTGTTTTAGGGGGCCGTTCATAAATGATGTCACGCTTTTTTCCAAACATTTGACTCCCCTAACCCCCCCCCCTTTGTCACAATATGTCACACTTCAGCTGAACCCCCGCCCTTTTGTCACATGTCACGCTATGTTGCGTAATGCATGATGTCACACTTCTTGTTACCCCCCTCGAAGCATGACATCATTTATGAATGATCCCTAGGCAGACACTTTAAAAAAATTAAAGCACAACAAAAAATGAATCATTATCACCTTTACACCAACTGAACATCAAAACAAGGTGTTCAGTAATACCAAAAATTTTTACAGCGCAGTACTAAAAATGTTTATTTTTAACTCGAAAAAAGGACTTAAGATACTATGTCTCTCAGGCGCAGAATTAATTTGAGCCATATTTCATAATCTTATATCAAACAGGGTGATCCTTTTAAAAGAGTACTCGTTGGAGTACAACAGGTGTGGGAGCTGTTTCTGACATTGAAATTTGGTTGTTTGAGTGTAAGAGATTTTTTTTGTCAGAAATGGAGACGCATGATATATTACTTATTCCTATGGTTATTTTAAACTTTTTTTTTAGAAAAAGGAAAAATAATACCTGGGTACACCATTGTTCACACATCAAATGTCGACACATTAAAGAAGCCGTGCTAAAAGTTTCACTGCATACATTATAGATGTACTACAAAAAAATTAATAAGTCTTCTTTTAAATGGATCACCCTGAAATCTGCAATTATGCTGCAAAAATGAAAACAAACAATAAAATTGATGTTATGAAAAATTCAAAAAGGGGGCTCTAACCCCTTGATCCACCTATAATCACTGAAAGAGTTTCCAGATGTTAGGTGATTGCAACAGTCGAATTAAACAGATAACATCTCACTCATTAAATTAATTGTGTTCCAAAGAGCTTTGATTTTAAAATTTCGGTACTGCGTTAGCAGAGGAAAACGCTCAAGGTTAATTCTGCACAAGACAGACTTGAAAAACACACCTCCTCTATTTTATTCCAGGCATCAATATTAAAATAACTAAATAAATACGGGGTTGATCCAGCATTTTTGAACAGAGTCCGTTTTTGGGGAATTTAAAAGAGATTTTTGTGATAAACCAAATAATTTTGTGAAAATTTAAACATATAGTGGTGATACATTTTATTACCATTTTCCTCTTTTTAATAAGTAATGGTGTGGTAAAGTATGATTTAGAAGTTCGGATTTTTGTAAAGGGTCCATTTTGATTGACTGGAATTTCCCTTTTCATTGATTTCAATTTTGTTCAGGGTCCATTTTAATTGACGATTGACTGGAATTTTGTAAATTTCCTCTAAAGAGACCTCTGCAACCAGGGTGAGCCGACACGTTCACATGCCTACTTTAAAAATAGTGGAAGAGTTTGAATCTAAAAAATAAATATTTTGGATTATTACGCAAAACCATGCCCCATTTTTGCCATCAGGTTTCGACATGATTGAAAACATCTGTTCCACTCTTTTTAAAATAGGCACAAAGCACACCCCAATTTATTTAGTTATTTAAATATTTAGTACTTGAAACAAAGCAAAACAAGTGTGACAGTCATGAAAAAGACATTTGGAATTAACATCTGTACAAGTTAAAGGGCTTCAAAACACACAAAGAAATTGTTTATTAAATATTGAAGCAAAAAACCTTCTTTTAAAAAAAAAAAACATTTTTCAACTCGTAAACGAATCAAATATCATACAATAACTTACAATCAAAAGCAATCATTTGACTATAGATTTTAGCTTTGAATACACAATGTGCGTAAAATTATTATTCTAGAATTGGACCATTATTGCACAACAATGTCGTTTGCAGTACAAGAGAACTGCAAAATTAGTTAAATACAGTCAACGCTCTTGAAAAAGACCACACATTATAAAGACCATTCCATTATAACGACCAGTGATAAAAGTCCCAACTTTATCCCCATGGACTCTACGTTAATTTGCTTTCGGTATAGCTACCTTTCTGAATCGTCTAATCCAGTACAACGACCGTACTAGGTGTCATGTCAACTTAGAAGTTCTGCTTCCAGAAATGTGAATGTATTTTTTTATCCTATATTTTCTACTTTAAAGTCTGTTTAATATTTTGTTATAATATTTTGCACTGATAATTTGTTTTAAATTCCAATGATAAAAAATAATTTGAGCATTTAGTTGGAATTTTTTTTAAATTACCAAAAGTTCCCTTAAAATTACAATATTAAGGCCGGAGCCTGCTTTAGAAAGCTCAAAAAAAAAACGAAATTTTTTTTATTGCTTAAATCGATTCCTAATATATCTAAGAATATGCATGTAAAGTTATAGTGGCAAATTCCAAATATTTTTTTAAATATAGCCCTAAACGTGGCCAGATGTCGAGCAGGTGTATGAGCACTCGGGCAGCTGAACAGCTCCGAACTATGTATGTGAAAAGGTTCAAAGGTCGTTCGAAATAATATTGCGAATTCGTAGAAGTACCGACTCAAGTTGTAATACAGATTATAACGATATATTCGATTATAACGATTTGGTACATGGCGCAGGAATAGCTGATTAGGGTATCCTCACTGTAAGTAATAGAAAATTAACATTTTTCCCGATCGTAAACTTTCAAGCGTGTTTTCTCGAGTTTTTGTTTTTGTTTTTCCTAAACTGGCGGGCGTGATTGCGAGAAACCTGGACGACCAAGAAAAACGAAACAAAACTTGTCAGCTTCAGTTTTGTATTCTCTTCTATTTGAACTAAAAAAATTCATGAAAAAAAAAAATTCTGAACAACTTTTTTAGCAAGTTAAAACGATTTTTTTGTTGTAAAAAAGACTTTTTTTTTTCAAACCTGAGAAAAATTTTTAATTTTTCAAAATTTCGGGTTTTTTTTAGTTTAAATAGAAGATAAATATATGAAAATTAAAAACATTTTTGTTTTTTTTGTTTCCGACGAAAATTACGAGCACCATCTTTCCCGCCGATCGGAGACCGCAATTGCAAGTTGTTGTACAAATGTGTATAAAAATCGGCTGCATTTGAATATTTTTGTCTTATTTTTTTTTTTTACTTATTCAAATATGTAATAAAATGATCTGAAATCTTCGCTAGACTTGCTTTCTTTCTTCTGTCCTGAAAAAATTCCTCAAAAAACGCTTCTTTTTGGCCTTCTAAAGCAGGCTACTGCCTTAAGGGAACTACTGAATACTGATGCATGTATAATTTTTAAAGAAAATTCTACCTCTTATAGCGACCACTCGTTATAAAGACCTTTTTCTGTGGTACGCAGATGGTCGTTATATCGAGCGTCGACTGTACTTTTGTTTTATACAAACACAATAACTCTATATACGCACTTAAGTTACTCTTCATACCAAAGCAATTGTTAAATTTTTAATAATTTTGCCAAAATTATATTTTGCAAGGGGGAAAGATATTATAACAACCATATATTTCAAGCAAAAAAGTAAAAAAAAAAGACAGGAATTTTAAAATTGGACATACACACGATTCTTTCAGTATAATTTGAAAACAATAATCAACTCATCTTATCAAAACATTATTTTCAAATCTCAACACTAACATTAATTACAATTTCCTCTTCAATAATTATTTGACAATATCACAGATTTTATTCTTGCACTGTCAAGGCGAGGGGAGGGGGGAGCAATGCAAAATGACAGTGAGGGGAGAAGATAAGAGAAAGTATTTGCACAACTTCTTAGTAAAACATGCTTGAAATACAAATTTAAAAAAATAATAATACTTCAACTCCATGTATTTCTTAAATACATTTCATAAAAGAAATTTTTTGCTCCACTAAAAAGCATGAAACACAGTTTAACACAACCTTCTCAGAACTGAACTCGACGCACATATGAGGAAGTCGATGAAAATGAAACAATTCGTAAACAAGTTTCACTTTTAAAAAAAAGACGAATGAGAAATGGATCCAAATGAAGCAAAAAGTATGAATGATCATCAAAGACTAGATTAATAAATTACTTGTTATTACAAATACATGAAGCAGAAGACATAAAATGTTTCTAGAAAAAATAAAGTCAAGCCACAGTTTTTTTTAACACTTATATGTTTTAATAATTGCACAAGTATGCACATTTATTATTATTTTTAAAGCATTTTCCAGGATTGTCATTAGTATTTCTGTTGCTTTTTGAGTTTGATTAAAGCAACTTCAAATTACGCTACATAAAGCAGGAATCCATTAACCACAATGATAAATTCCTGTAAATATGCAACTGAATTAGAGTTTCTGCTTTTTTTTTTTTTTTTTTTTTTTTGCACATGGGATATTGTTTGATGCCAGTAAGCCTGAAATGGTTCAAATAATAGTTTTTCTATAGCAATTTCAATGTCGAACATTTCCCAAATTTATATTTTTAATATGCACTGAATTGTTCTGTAATTTTATCCGTAAAGGGCATGCCACCTCACTTTTCAGTAAAAATTCCATCATGCATGCATTTAGGGGACTGACAACAAATTGAAGAAAATATGTTTTTGATCTTCCTGTTTTGTAAAAAAAAAAAGAAATAAGCTGCAAATTTCAGTAAATAGTTATTATAAATTTACTCTTTTAGATGCTCATATATTGTATCACATATTTAGTATTTTGACTTCCAAAATTCAACATAATACTTATTTTGTATGTGGTCAAGTTTTCTGTAAGTTTGGTGCAAAAATCTGCAAGTTATAAGCCAAAAACAGAAATAGAATAGAAATTTCAAAAGGATTGTTTAGATCTTCATGAATAAAGTGTATTTTCCCGAAAATGCATGGAATAATTGTCCATAGCAAATGAAATATTGTGTGGAAATTTACAGCTTTTTTACAATATAGGATGATCAAAATAATTTTTTTCTTGACTTCAATTTACTGTTAGACTTTGCTTGATCCAGCATTTTTACCAGTGTCCCGATTTTGTGAATTTTAAAAAGATTTAAAAATAATTTCGTGAAAATAAGAAATTTAAACATAGTGAAAAAAAAAATTCTTATTATTATTTACCACTTATTTAATACATAATTCTGGGAAAAGTACGAATTGGAAGCTCAGAATTTTGAGGCAGGCCAGTTTTGATTGACAGGAATTTCGTGAAAGGTCCGTTTTAATTAATTGCAATTTTATGAGGGGTCGAAAAATGGAAACTACTTTTCTATGGTGTAAATCCTGTAAGCATACCTGTTATGTCACTGAAATTGCAGAATAATTCTGCAAGTATTTCATTAAAAATTTTGGAAAACGTCCGACACTGAAAGTGTCGAGTATAGCATATTCCTTCCGTTACCTGTAGAAATTACTTTTAAATCTCCTCCCCACGACTATCCCGAGGAAATACGATCATTCTGATTAATGGTAAAACAACACAATATCCGACACAAACATAAATGTATACTTCAGACAAGAATACATTATAAAGGAACAAAATCACGTCATTTCTAAATCACATATAAAATGAAGCGTAGAACATCGCGAGAAGAACACCAAAAGTATCACACATCGTTTCGGAAAGCAAAATCCATATGCATTTAAAATACCTTTTAAAACCACTAGAGAGAATTAGGTAAGTTTGGTATAGCTGGGTGGTGCGACTTTTCGATGCAAGTATTTTAAAAAGTATAAAGGCACGCAGCTGACCAGCGTTATCGCCGCCACTTTCCATAGGAAGGTCACAGTCCATATAAATTCTGAATCTAAAGGAAAAACGAAAGAATTTTATTTTTAAATATTAACTACAAAGACACATATGAAATAAGTATTATTACTCTAACTGCTTATTCAATAATTACAACAAATAATATAAATACACCGAGATTGGCTCATCCTGCCATAAATGGTGTTTAATCATCAGTGAAGCATTTAGATTTAGAGTTGGTCTAGCCCAGAGGTTGGCTTTAGAAGCTAAAGACCCAGTTTCATCACTCGGAACCATTCATAAATGATGTCAGGCTTTTCCCCCGTATATTTGACCCCCCCCCCTCCTTGTCACATGTTATGCTATGTTGCATAAGCATGATGTCACATTTCTTGTTACCCCCTCCCCTTGTCACAATTTCACGAACCCCCCATCCCCGCTCTAAGTGCAACATCATTTATGAATGATCCCTTAAGGGCATTAGGATTTTATTTTTTTATTTTTTGTAAGGGCCATAGTAATAGTTTAATAAATATTTTTTGCACAACTTGTTGAATGATCCCCATATATACATTGATGTAAATAACATGTTTACGTATTTTGTAGAGCCATTCAAGTAGCCGCAGGCCCGAACTCAGATTGTGAATCACTTTGCTGACCCCTCAGCTAGCTTAAACTTATAAATTTATGCAATTTATGAGATCAGGCCATTGGGCACAGAGAAGGGAGTGATTTCGGATGATTCTCCAATTAATCTCTGTGTCATTAAATGAAAAATGAAAGTGAAGTTTTAATACATATATGTAGAGCAAAACCAGACAGTGTGCACTTCAGTATACCAGGGAATCGGATATACTACGGCGACTATCATGTACCCCCGACGTTCAAACCACCCTTATCATTGTTTCTCCTCTATTTACCGTTATATCGAAAGTCAGTCAGCAGTCTCTTCTGAGAAAACAAATATTCCAGGAAAAGAGCTCCCATCCCCCCAACAGGCTTATAACATTGTTTGCTTGAGAAGTGCGTTCCTCCCCTTTCATATATATTTTTTTCTTAGAACCTCTCCCCCTTCACAATCCCATGTTAATAACATAAAAGATTTTTCAGCCCCTCTTTCCCAGAACACAGTTGGTT
Organism: Octonoba sinensis; assembly: GCA_038502835.1. Lineage (NCBI taxonomy): Eukaryota > Metazoa > Arthropoda > Arachnida > Araneae > Uloboridae > Octonoba > Octonoba sinensis. The sequence goes on along the minus strand of CM076601.1, from coordinate 11,719,473 downwards.
TATAACCTATTGCTTGATAGACTGATTGCGCAGTTGAGATGTGTGCTTCTTGCACAGCAACTAGTCACGAATAGGCAGCAAACAAGAGAAAAAAAACCATATAAACAATACCAAAAAAGCCATCAACTATGGAAGAAAAGTTAGGAGAAATTGATAAAGTTTAAAATGGTACAGCAAAAGAAAGTATTATTTCGTGAATATGGCTCTGTGGTACAGTTTCACTATACCGCGGTTATGTTATAACGTGGGTGCCAAATATGTCCTCCGATACCAATGTTTTAGCGGGTTTTTACTGCATATAAATAAATAGGGCAAGGATGTGGAACATTATACAGTATTCTGGCATACTGCATAATCGTAGACTCCATTTTCGACCAATGGCGATTTTTTGAGAAAAACACGCTTTCGCCATAGCAAATTTTGTTATTGGCTAGCCTGAAAATATTCTTAGGGACTATTTATGAATGTTCTTGCTTTCAGATTGGCGGCACACTGCATCAAAAGGGGTGGTCAATATCCCCTTCTGCACCTCTAATTTTGCCATTTTCAATTGAATAAATTATTACTTATAATGTAAAGAACCAATTCATTTCCATTTGTTCAACTTTTTATTCCAAAACCTACATTTCCAGCGTAATTCATCCAATCGCTTATTGACGTTGCCCGTACCACAGGAAAGTTTTGCCAAATCATCTATTGACGTTACCCGTAGTTAAAGGATTAAACATCATGGCAACGAGAGTCTGTTCTTAAAAATATTGCACATTCAACAATCTTGTCAACTATATTACAATTATATCATTTAGAGCACCAGGGAGAAATAAATAAATAACGATGACATCATACCAAAATATTGTCTCATGAAGATTAAGGAAATCAGGTAGATTGTCAAACTGAAGAACTCTGCTACAACCATGAACCAATGCCATGTCCGTATAGTCAGTGCAACCATCAGCAACTCGGTTAAGATGAGTGCAGTGAAGCTGATTGACACAATGTGGATAAACTCTGCTTTGTACAGCAGCAAAGCTCCACCCATGATAATACCACCTATGGAAAAGCAGAAGACATGATTGAAGAATAATAATCAAAATTTTTAACACCTACTGTACTCAAAAGGGATATTACTCATTATTTAGTCACATTTAAATAACTACACACAACTTTACAACATACATTTTATGGGGAAAAAGTCTTTGCAAAGATATAAAATGATAAACCCTTGTTGAACCCAATTCCCAATAAAAATCGAAATGTAACAGAAAGCAAAGACAAGATTATGAAGTTACCTTGGTAAACACTGATTATGACCCAGATGAAAAATGTCTTGAAGGACAATGACCGGCCCTGAGAAGGGGGAGAAATGAAAATCATTGACAAATTGCAAGCAGATTGACAAATTTAATGTAATATTCAAGATTGAAAATAAAAAAAAAAAGAATAAACTTACCTTACAGAGTTCTTTGTACAGTTCGGGATACGTAAGGGCAATTTCAGATGAAACATCCTTATCCAGAACGAGCGAAAATACGGGAAACATTGTATAAATAGTGGCATACCTGTTGATATAAAAGTATTCACTGGTGTTTTACATACAATACAAAAGATATTTGAAAATCAATTCGGAGTCGCAATATTATGCTGCCAGTTATTCTGCTTTAACAGAAACAGAAAACACAGGTTCCTTCAACATGAAAGCTCTAAAACTGCATGTAAAGAAAATTCTTATATTGGGTACTATATTCATAATTGTCAAGTGCATATACCAACGAATATATAACTATACATATTTTTAGATCAATATTTTTCTTCTTCCTTAACCAGTTTCAGAAACTACACTGCATTCCTTTGAATAACCGTTTCATTCCAAGTGTACCCAATTCGGTACTGTTTATTAACTACTGTTTGTGCAATTCGAAAGCTAAAACACCCCATTGTTTTTGAAATGAATCAACAGATAGTTTACTTTGTTTTAAACATGAAAATTGGGCATTCATTATTGTTTAAACTAATTATTAATTAAAATTTAAAAAATATGTTTTAGTTGTTTTGTTTTGCAATCATTTTTTAAATCAGAGAACCAAAAAATCGCATCAAAATTGTTTGTGCTTAGTTCTGGGGTCTGAAGAGGATAAGCAAAGGCTAAAATTCAGGGATTTCTGCCAGAACTTTTAATGTCCTCTTTCTAAAAAAAAATGGTTTGAAAGAATATTTCTCCTTGGGCAGGAATGAGTGTTTCGCCGAGGAGGATTCGAAACATTTCCGTGAAAACTCGGAGCTCCTCCTTTTATGGCAAGCGTGTAATGTTACCAACACTGGTCCAAAGAAATATTTTAGAAACTAAATTTCGGGGGAGACATGTTTGTAGACATTGTCATCAATGATAGATTATATTTCCCATTCAACTCCTTCTTTACAGCACCTATGAAGTAAAATACACAATCTTTTTGCATACTTAACAAAAGTTAGAATCTTCCTTTTCAATGAATTTAGTATTTAATTTTAAAGTGTAAATATTATTTTAACTTATTTTTTTAATACTCTGGTATGGGCATGCAGATAAACTAAATCTACTTTTTTTAATACCATTCTGCTTGGAATAGAATTTACTTCTTAGATCAGAGGTTCCCAAAGTGGTCCAGGTGGACCCCCAGGGGTCCATAGGAAACCACACGGGGGTCCACGTAGTCGTGAAAAGAAAACAGGGGTTCACAAGTTGTAAGTGGGGGTCCACGAAAAATTTCCTGGTTTTCATAATAAAGAACAAAAATTTTGGCTTGGATTTACCTATCAACGTAGGCAGGTAGCATCATTCACTAGGTAGGTACTCAAAAATATTTGAGACTCAGTTCAAACACAGAATTGAATAGAACAATAGATAATAGTACAAGAGTAAACAACTTGCAATCTACATTAGTAGTGCTTGCAATCTACATTAGTATAAATACGAATGCCAAGAACAAAACGTTATTGAGCCCGCCTTCGTCATGTGGTATCGGACAATAGTATTTTGCATTTTTCTGTTGGAGAATGTTAGCAAATTTCGAGAAAGGTTGCCAGTCGGCAATCGTTATCTTTTTTTCACAGATAGATATCGTGTGTATATAAGCCATCTTAAAATAATAATACCAGGGCTAATTGCAATTCACTGTGTCATCCACCGACAACACCTTGTAGCGAAAAATTTGAGTGATAGATTGCACCAATCGCTTCAGTTTGTGATTAACGCAGTCAATAAAATAAGAAGCAATGCTTTGAATACCCGTTTATTTGCTCTATTTGGCGATGAAAATGATGAAGGTTTCTGTATCAAAAGAGAATTAATTAATCTTTTGTTACATTATATGCCTCATATATAACTGCTTTTTTGAAAATGTTTTGGAAATGAAAATTATCCATGAAAAAGTGCATTAATCGAAGTATTCAAGATGCTGTAAATTTTTAGGATAGATTAGTGAATGTATTCATCGACCGATCAAAGGAAACAAATCTCTTTTTATATTTAGAGATGGTATGATATGAATCTCGATCCATGTGCTGAACTTAAAATATCTAAATGAATTCATCTACATTGATGGACACTCATTAATTGATGACGGCTTTTCATGATGAAAAATGCTATACCAATAAACAACTGCATCACGGACATTATGTGTTTTGAAACGAATATAGAAGAGCATTATGCAGCAAAAGGCGCGCTTTCTGGTGATCAAGTTTTTCGCCTGCATCAATCAGCGAAAGTATCAAATAGAGTGCTAATTCAAGCCGTGGATCCGCAGGTCATTAACATTTTCTTTTGATTGATCAATCATTATTTTATATTTTTTTTGTTGGCCAATTCAGTTTTTTTTATTAATGCCTAAGATGTAAGTTTTTTCTGGATTTTTAAAGGTGTTTAAATATAACCAAGAAATTTTTATGAAATTAATGAAATAATTATTATGAATAAATGATTGATTTTTTTAATTATGAATATGATTTATTCACAATAACAACTGATCTTATATTTCAGCATATGAATAGTTATATATTTAATTCATTTTTTATAACACAACGCAATATAATTTGAATTAAGTATTTAAATCTAAAATAATTATTAATCAATGTGTTTTATACCCAGTACATGGTATTTAATATTAATAATTAAAACACACATTCTTAACAGTTTCCAACGGCTGCTCTTACATACTGAAGTACGCTGGTTGTCGAAAGGTGCATGCTTATCGAGATTTTATTAAAAAGAAAATCTGATCAAATATAAAGCGGACATTGTGTACTTAACAGATTTGTTCATAATAATTCAATGACGTTAACTTGCAGTTACAAGGGGACAGTCTGAACTTAATAAAAACAAAGGGTGCCATTTCGGCTTTGCTCGGTAAATTGAAATTAATGGAGCAAAATATTAGTCGGTTCTCCAGTTTCCGCACTTGTCACGGATAGAATGTCTTGATGAAGATATTTAGACATAACCTCAACATTTAAATACCCTGCATGATGACTTCAAAGAACAGATTTGAAGGTATTCTGACGATGGAAATACCACCATGGATCATAACCCCATTTGATGAAACGGAAGAGGCGAATGTGGTATTGTAAGAGGAGCTACTTGAGCTCAGCACCAACGAGGAACTGAAGGTGAAATTTAAAAAAGGCTATCAAACATTTTGGTTGCAGGCAGAAATCCCCGAAAAATATCCTGGGCTGTGGGAAATTGCGAGAAAATTTTAGATAGCTTTTCCCTCATCATATCTTGTCGAAAGCATAGTGCCGTTACCAACCTGTTAACAAAAAAAAAAAAAGGAGCAGATTGAACATCACAGAACGGGGAGATTTTAGATTACTTCTTACAAAACTGAAGCCAAATATTGATAATTTGATGTCAATTCAACAAGTACATCCGTCTCATTAAAAGTATGACAATTTACATTTCAAAGTTCATTGTTGATTTTTTATCAATTGTTGATTGTTTGTGAATCATAAATATTTATAATTTTGTATATCGACAAGTATTATTTTAATAAATAGGACACAAGAAAATGTGCTACTTTTTTTTTTTCTTCTTAACACCCCCCATTTAGGGGGATATTTTTCAGGAGTTTTGGGAATACAGTAGAAATGTAGCAGCAGGGGGTCTACCGAAAATAGTAAAACTTTGAAAGTGGTCCACGAGAAAAAAAAGTTTGGGAACCTCCGTCTTAGATTAAGATTTAGATCAGTGATTCTCAACCACTGCGACACGGCACTTTTGCCTGATGCCAAATTTTTGAAATGTGTATAGTAAAAATTATAATGCTTTTTTTATATTGTGAGTAAATTTTGTTTAAATTAAAAAGGACACTGTCAAAGAGAAAAAGTTGTTCTTACAATTAAATATGCTATTTTTAACTGTTTTTATCTTCAATAACTGTGACTGTTCATCATAAAGTAAAATATTTCTCCTTAAAAGCATTCATTAAAGAAAAGTATACAGTTAAGAAAAGTTGTTTTTATGGTTAAATTCAGATTTAAATTTTTGCAGTATTCTTATTATAACCTTGTTATCAAACCTGTAATAAACAAACTGTTGTTTTTGTAGTACATATTATATTTTACATTCAAATTTACTATCATAAACTATTTTACACTGTGTGTTATAGGTAAGTAAACAACTTTTAAAGTAATCTTTTTCTGCGCGTGCCGCCAAATTTTGAAATCCTTAAAAGTGTGCCGCAACAAAAAAAAGGTAGAGAGTCGATGATTTAGATTGTTAACTAAATTTTGAAAATTAGCAAATTATGGGACCTCAAATTCGGAACGCTCGGGGCCGCGATCTTTCCGGATTTCGAAATTTTCCAGATTTTGGGTTCTCATTCAAAAAATTTTGTAAGTAGCATCAGAGCCCATATAATTTGCTCTGTAACTTTTTATAAGCGTTTCACTCATTTAGCACAGAACACGAAGTTGAAGTAGGCTTACATTCGAGGCAAAGCATCGAAGCATCCAGACTTTTCCCAATGTTATTTTAGCCTCTTTAATTAAACAATAAAAGAAAAGAATTCTGTCAAATTTTGATATGATTTTATATTCTCTAGCCACTAAATTGTAGTAAAAGATAAGACTATCGGGAAAATGCAAGAAACGCGGATTTTCAATTTCGCGATCTTTCGATTTTTTTCTGTATCGCGCGAAAATTAGAGATCATTTTTAAAAATAAATATAAGAAAACTACAAGAAATTAAAAAAGGCAAAATTTAATGAAATCAACTCGGAATTAAAGCAACAATTTTGAAAAACTAATCGCAAAAACGAACCCTTTTCAGAAATTTTTTTTTTAAACAGCACATTTTCGATCTTAAACGTGTTCATTAGTTTATTTTCCTCCTCTTTAAAACTCCTATTTCCAAAAAACGTGCAAAACATATCCAGATTTTTTTTTTTTTTTTTTTTTTTTCAGCTTCCAAATTTTTTTGAAAACGTTCCGGATTTTGGGTTTTCCGGATTTCGGGATTCCGAAATTGGGGTCCCATACTGTATAGCGAAATTAAAGTAAAATATTGTCAGAAATTGGGATAAAGCTGCTCTTGTTTTTCGCTATCTCAAAACTAATCCTCCACAAAAAAAACTTGGAAAGAGTTTCCTCCTCTACATTAAAATTTCAATATTAGCTCTCAATAAGAAAATGCTTCCACTTACCCAACCATGAGAAAACCTGGATAAAGTGCCACAGAAGCAAAGTAAAAGACTGCAGAAAAAAATGCCTGCATAGTTGATATGATGAGACCACGATGAATAACAAACTGACTAAGAGCTGCAGATCGCTTGTAACTGCAAATTTAAAAATGTTCATTACTTTACAATAAAAAGGAGTACTGTAAACCCTTGAATGTACAAACATTATGAGCAAAAACAGTAAATGAAATATAACATTAGTAAAGCTCAAATTACAAAACAACTGCAGACATATTACACTGGTCAACAAGTGCTTTGCCCCAAGAATGAATTTCACTTTTCCTGAAGTAGTTTTGCACGAGGAATCCATATCTGCCATCAAAATTTTTCCATCACGTATAGTTTTTTAGTTATGAAGAATTAAGTGTTCGATTTTTACGTTTTTTTCAACGTTTTTCCGATCATGCAACACCGTTTTTATTGAGATAAAGTGCACAAAAGAGCTTGAATGTCAACCGTTAAATCAGTGGTCTATGTTGCTGGAAAAAACTTAGTGAAGTGTCATAAACAGCCCCCGCAGCCCCTCGAACGGAAGTGTGTATCAAATTATTACACCGGGTGCGGGTCTCGGTAGGATTTCGCGAGAATCAGGATACAAAGTTAAATAGGCAAAAGATTGATACTGTACGACACGTTTAATGAGCATGAGCTACTATTTTTTATCATAGAAGTCTCCTGTTGTGCGTAAAAATGCCCCCTGAAGACATGGGAGCTGTATAAACGATGACCATGTAGAACGCCTCCATCAGGACATTTCAGTTATGGAAAAGAGAAGTGGAGTGCAACTATGTCAGCAGATTACTGCTCGACGTCAAAAAGGGACATTCCTGAGGCAAAGTATGCCAGGACATGTCAAAGTCAAGCCTTTTAAGGTAAATAGAAAATTACTTTGCTTTTTAGTGGAAATGCTACTAATGTAAACATAACAATGCCCTTAAAAAAGGGAGGGGGAGTTCCTAAAGACTATATCGACTGATCTTGGAAGGTTTTTTCAAGCTGAATTCGAAAATAAAACTATTTTCCTTATCGCGTAAGGGTTTTGCTTGTAAGATGCTCTATTAATTTAGGGTAAGTGTCATTAATGTAAATTATTATAGCACCTTGCTCGGAAAATCCATACGTGATAGAGAAAAATGGTTTTCATTTTCGAATTCAGCGTGAAAAATACTTCTAAGATCAGTTAACAAAGTCTTTGGGGCAGAAAAAAGTTTTTTTTTTGTAGACCAGTGTTATCGATTGCCAATAGCCATTTATACAATATAACTGAGGGTTTTGGGGGGGGGGGGCACCACAAATAACCTCCCAGGGTGACACCCATGCTAGGAACAGCACCGATGTTTTATATATATATATATAAACAGAGATGTAGTAACATATTTTTAAAGGTTTATAATTAAAAAAAATTTTAAGTCTGAAAGTGAGACAAGAACTCATCAGTTTTGGTTTGTCTCAAAAAATGAGCAATACAGTGCACCTCACAAATCCCAATCAAAATATTTTTAAAGTCTCATGCCGCGGTTTTCATGATGCCAGTTGAACAGACAATTGTCTGGAGACGGCTTATTGGCATAAAGTTATTGGCTGCATGTGAACAATTCAGGCCAATTGGTGAACCAACTACCTCGACAGTTTCCCTGAAATTCAGCTGGGTCGAGGAGTAAAAACAAGAAAAAGGGCAATTGGCCCCGACAGTTGTCTCTTCAACCGGCATCGTGTAAACGCGGCTTCATTCTCAAACCTTTTATTTCTAATTTCTATACCTTTCAAAAATATTTTACTACATTTCTGTTATACATTGCCCCGGTAGCAGAAATCGAGCAGCAGCGAGCACTGCAGATTTATCTTGAAGCTTGCAGATTGATTAGCCACCTAACAAAAAAATTACTTAAAAAATGCCACCGGGGAAAAAAGTTTTCCGTTTTTAAATGATTATATTTTCCCCCAGGATAAATAATCACCCTTTTCTTCTAATCGTAAGAACTCTTAGCTTGCATTTTTTGCTTTTCTCTTAGCTTGCATTCATTGCATGTTCAATTTTAGATTTTATTAATTTATTTATAAATTGAATAATTATAATATTTATTTATTGTTTGCATATATTATTGTTATTTACCAACTATTTTAAAATGCATAGTTTGTTATTTCGTTCCACATCATTTGGTGCCGCTGGTAAATTTTGACTTCCGAAACTTGTGCTGCAGATTGATACAGAAAATTTCGCTACTGGGTGTATTGCTTTACTTAAATTTTTGCTGCTTTGCACATGTTGAGACAGTAGGTGTTTATTTTTCCATTTTTACTTTTTTTCAAATCTGACTTTCTATATATATATTACCGTTAAAGTATGAAATCCGTTATTTTATAGAATACCTAGTTATTCCCTGAAATAACTGATCGTGTCCATTCAAGTATAAAACTCTCTTGTATTTCATGGTTTAACTAGTTATTTCATAGAATAATGAACTGCGGCAGTTAAAGTGTGAAATAATCTATATCATATATCTTGCACGACAAAAACATTTACCTTCCACCCCTACTGCATTTATGAACTTTAAAGGTATCATCATAAAAATAACAAAAGAAGGATTTTGCCAATTGGGCACAAGAAACGGCCGCATAAAACAATTATATTCCCGATCCCAGTTCAGTGTCTGCGAACAAAAATTAGTTAAAATCGAAGAAGTACCAGATGTAGAAATATCGTTCGGTTGCTACAGCTCAAAGTTTAGGTACTGGTCAGGGATTTAAAAAATGTTCGTGTAAAACCCAGTGTGTCAACAAAAAATCTTTTTGTTTCAGAAATAATGTTCTTTGTAATTCCAAGTGTCATTTTAGTATTCCTTGTTGTAACAAATGATTTTATGGTACGTTTCCATAAATACCATTTATACGCTGCATAAATTAGATAAATTGCTTCTTTTTCATTTTAAATGTCTATCATTAGTTTATTTATGGAATACCTAGTTATTTCATTTTAGCTAAATTGTTCATTTTACACTTTAACTGTCTCTCATTAGTTAATTTATAGAATTACCTAGTTATTTCATAGAATAACTAGTTGAAGTGTCAAATTAATAACTTATTACACACTTTAACGAACACGATCAGTTATTTCATGGAATAACTATGTATTCTATGAAATAACTGCATTATATACTTTAACAGTAACATATATATATATTCAAAAGAATAAAAGACAAGAACAAGTAAAATGTAAAACACCTTATTACTGCCTAATAAAAATAACATAAATAAAAGTCATGAGTTAAATAGGTTAAAGTGACCAATAATATAATTCCTACTAGCTGTTCCTGAGGCGGAATGATTTTCAGCACTGGTGCCAACAATTTTGGAGGCAACAAATATATTCTGCAATTCTAGTTTTATAGCCGTGCTCTAAAATTCACCACCAAAGTGACTCATTCCCTGCATGCGTATGAAGAAGTGACACTCTGAACCCAAGTAATATTGCCCAACATTGTTGGAATTCCAACCACTCTTTTGATTTCAATTCTGGGAAAATTATTCAAAAATGTTCTTCCCCTTTAGAGCTTGACTTTTGGGAAGTTTATCATATTAACAGGAATAGTTCTATTTTGGTTAATGATTCCTCCTCAACTCCTTATTTTTCACAGGTCTGGCATAAGTTCCTTTAATTTGTTGTTCTTTCCTGGTTTTCTTGTTAGTTTCCCTTTTTTGTGTCTATTTTTAATTCCCCCCCCCCCTCCCCCTCCTTTACATGTGTACTTTGTTTTGCTTTTTGTTTTGGTATTTTATGTACTTATTTTATTTCCATTTTATTCTTTGTATTTTATTTTATTATTTTTGCAATTTCCATGTATTTTCACATTTTTATGCATGTTGTCGTCTTTTTTGCTTTGTTTTTATTGATATTCCTTTTTACTTCCTGAACTTTCAACTGGATTCGTTTGTTGCTCTCTTATTGGTGCTTTCCCTGCTACTTCTACTTCCACTTCACACTGCCTTCATTCTCATTGGTTTACAGTTAATTCTCAGGCTATATAAGCTTTGTTTTTGTTGCTTTGTCTGCTTCATTTGGATGTTTAGCATCTAGAAGCTCCCTGTCGCATTGAAAAAGGGATTCCAAGCAATCCCGAAACATATGTCTGCGTTTTAATGCTCATTTGTGCTTTAATTTAACGTGAAATTATATTTCCAAGTAACATGGTTCAATAATAATGTCTTTGTCAGTGATAAATGATTACTATTGCTGTCATTAAATTCAACTTGCATACATACACACAGCCAGAGACCATATTTATGCACACACACAAATTTAAACAGCAAAATATATATTTTATAAAAACTATAACTGACCACAGAATTCTTTTATAACAATCGAGATTTTTCTGAAACACTAAAACAGTTACAAATGCATACAAAATATTACTATCTTGTCTTTCATAAATATTTTAACTGAACTGCACATAAAATAGAATATTTTTACAGAATTTAATGATACATAAGTATATTTTTAAATTTCATTATTGATGCATCTGCAACGTCAAAATAAAAGTGCTTTGAAGTAAATAAAACTTATCTAAATGTTTATAATTTAATACATACAAATAAAACAAATTTAGTTAATATAGCTCAAATGTAAGGAAAAAAAATTCTTCATGCTGCATGAATACATAAGGCAATAAAAGAGTGTTATAGACACATAACAGTGCAACTGTGTAGCAGTCTTGCTTTATAGCAGTTCCGGTGCAGGAAATTTTTAGGACTGTCATCACAAGTAATGAAGTTTAATTGTTTTTTTTAAGAAAAAAAATGGAAGTATTAGCATAACAAAATGCTATTTATTTTTTTGAGTTAAATCATGCACATTTTATATTTAAGAATTTACATGTGAACAAATTCATTTGTTTATATTGTATAAATTTATTTATTTTTTGAGTTAAATCATGCACATTTCATATTTGAGAATTTACATGTGAACAGTAATTATTTGTTACTTCAAAATATGATACAAATATTTTGTTTATTCATTTATTTATTTATTTATTTATTTGATCGCAACAAAAATTACATAAAAGTTATTTTTAAAAAATATTTAACTAAACTTTACCATTTTATAGTGTTCGGCAACTACTCGTCAAAAAGTAGTTAACTACTTTTTTCTGAGACTAGTTGTAACTAGTAGTTAACTGTTCTCCAAAAGTAGTTAACTACTTTTAAGTATAATTCATTTGAATTTCCATTTTTAAGTTTGGTCTTAAATATTTAATCCTAATAATTCAACTCAATATTATCTTTAATTGTGGTAGCCTTTCATGCTACTATGTCACAGGCTTCGATTCCCTTGGCTAGGCAGGGTCGACTCAGCCTTTCATCCCTGCAGTGGGGTCGATAAGATGAGGACCAAGCATGCTTGGGAACTAAACACTGGGGGTTCCACGTCAGGCCAACCACTTGACAGGAGCTTCTGTTTCTGCACCCCAGGGCCCTCGGTCTCGAAAACTGGGATGGGAACAGTAGGCCATGCCCCAAGAGGGCTGGCGCGCCACTGAGTTTTAGTTTAGTATTATTTTTAATCATTAAAACAATTTTAAAGAAATTCCTGTAAAATATTCAAAGATTGAATATTTCCAAATAACACTGAACAATTAATATATAAAGAGAATATGAATAAAGAAAAAACACTTTTCTCTAAATTTAAACTTTTATCTTAATATGTATTTGTTTAATAAAGTTAATAATTTATATTTTTAAGAAATAACAATTTTTCAGCAGTGGATGTAAAATGAAGGGGTTTACCCTTAATATCAATTTAAAATTCTCCCTTTGCCCAACCCCATTCATTAACAAAATATCTTTGTAAAGCGCATCTGTAGAATTTAGATTATATTCTTTCAAATTGTGTTGGTGATTTTTTTTATTTAAAAAAAATTTTAAATATAATATTTTTTTGATTTGAAAGATTTTCTGGATTTTTTAAAGCAAAATATGTATGGGCACACAAATACAGTATCAAATTCAGTTAATTATTTATGTCTTCAAAGATTTTTACGATATTTCAGTTGAAATAATTATTTTTTACTAGTTAAAAATTAATTATTAATTAATTGCATTACATAAAAAATGTATGCTTAATAAACAGAGAGCAAGAAACAGAGGAGAAAGCTTATATTTCTGGACTGAATTGGTTATAACTTCTTGAATATATACAAATAAGTTGACTGGACTACTTTAATTTTTCGAGTATATAGAAATTTCTTGAATATATAAACAGAGATGTTAAATATCACATAAAATGTTTACTACAGCTTAATCATTTTTACTATTTAGATGTTTCATCAAGAATACCAGTTTTAATGCCTTATCAACCCTCAATCTGTTTCTTAAGTGCACTACTCCAAATGTAGAAAAAATTCTTTCCAAATATGCTGTTGATGCTTTTTCTGTAGTCAGCATGTTCAAAAACTTAATGTTCTCTGATAAAATGTTATTCTTTGACACCTTAACGAAGCTATCCCACCTTTCCCTAAAGGACCAGATGCAGTAAGGCTACCATATAGTGAGCTAAAATTTTAATGAATTGTTTGAACCCAGAATATATTAAAATTTAATGAAAAAATATCTATATTTTAATAATTTGGAAGAAGCTCATATAAATAGTTTTTTTAATCATAAAAATCCATATTTTTTCTAAAAAGACAATCATAAAACTCAGTTTTTTTTCTAAAAAGAAAATCCTAAAAATCAGTGTTTTCTTCTAAAAAGAAAATTCTAAAAATCAGTGTTTTCTTCTAAAAAGAAAATCCTAAAAATCAGTATTTTCTTCTAAAAAAAATCCTAAAAATCAGTTTTTTTTTGTGTGTGTGTGTTTTATGGTATCCCAAACGCATGCATGGTACTGTAGTAGAGGTAAAGCTTCCCCATAATGAAGATTTGGTCTTTAAATGAAACTTTATTGTGCATGTGTTGGTGCGGGCGCTATTTATTGATTATAGTAGAAAGCTTCTTCTAATTTGCGTAAATACTGCAATAAATATTATGATTTTTTTAATGAGTACTTTTTCATTATATAGCATAATATAAAAACATTTGTGTGAGTAATATTCATAAGATAAAAATTTATTTAATCATTTAATGCAAAAAAATAGTTATTTTTTCAAAAAATAGATTTAATTTTTTTTAAAGTAGTTGGAATTTTGATAGTAGTTGTAACCAGTAGTTGGGAAAAAAGTAGTTTAACTAGTAGTTGCCACGAGTAGTTAGCTACTTCTAGTTAACTACTGCCAAACGCTACCATTTTACTAAAAAAGATCTAAATTATTTACCTGTATCTGCCATGTACGAGTATGAGGCGAGCAATGTAACTAAACTGTAAAACAGAAAAATCGGCTGCTAAAGACGCCTGTTTCCCTTCTTTGCCGACAATTCCGATCCCCACATCAGCAGCTTGGATCATGCTCACGTCATTGCCCCCATCACCTGGAATAGCAAAAAAATTAATAAATAAACAACTAAATAAATAAAAGCAATGCCCTGAAAAAAAGTAAACGTAAAATCAACAATTTACTTCTCAGAAAAAGGGGAAAAAAAAAAGTCTTGCACATCATCTCGATACTTTCTTCATCCCTACACTGTCAACACCCCCTGAACTAGAAAGCCTCTGGACTGCCTCTCGGAGGAGCGATTCCCTTTTCTCCGATCAACTCACATTATTAATCCGCTTGTTTTTGCAATAAAGCCATCAAATAACGTCCACCGAAGAGTTCACTTGTAGAGCACGCATTTCAGAACAAATAAAATTAAGTTCTATATTAAAAATTGATAATAAAAAATTATTGCTTTCCCATACTTTAAAAAACACTTTATTAGTATAGGAAAATATTTTTGCGTTATTAATGAAACCTTTCTTTTTCTGTTTTCGTTCCTATTGACTTTATCTGTGGCAAAAGCATCGATGCTGATAAACTGTTAAATTAGCTTCTAGTTAAAGTTTAAATGTGAAAGAAAATCTTGGGCATTTGCACTTTAAGACAAAATAGCGCATTAATTTCTGCAAAATTCGAAAGATTAATGTTTTTAACATTATATATTAATTACGTTTTTTTCCTTGTAAACCTTAATCTCATGTTATACAAATTAAGCACATATATAATCATTATTATTGTTATGCTCAGAAATGTCATTAAAAGTTCAAGATAAGATTGGAGATGAGATCTAAAACGTAGTGCTTTGTTTCAGAGCTTCATACAAATAAATATGCTTATGTAATATAGCATGACATGTGACTGGGAAAGGGGGTACATTGAAGTGTGACATTTTGTGACAAAGGGGGGGGGGTCAAATACATTAAAAAATCTTGGCATCATTAATTTAATAAATGATTCCAGTATCATAGCTTTTTCAATGTTTGAGACTTCATATATTTCGGCGGAAATTTATTAATTACGCAAACGTATCACGTACAAAAATCAAAGAAACAATGTATCAACTTTTCTTTCAAAAACTTCCCAGTTTAAAAAGTTTCAGATTTATATCTTACAAGAAAATAAGACAAAGATTCTGTGCAGACCTTTTGGAAATGGATTTAATTCTGTTCAATTTATTTTTGACCTTTTTTAGTTCTTTTCCAAAAAAAAAACTTAACAATTTAGTGTTGGTAATGATTTACCTCTGTACTTCGCTTTTTGCTTCTTAGTAAATCAATAATTTTTAACTTTAACTTTGCATCAGAGTGAAAAACGTAATTCCGATTTTCAATAATTTGAAACATTTCTTTTACTCGTCACAGTTTTTTCTGTAGCCTTCAGAAAGAATGATCATGGTGCAATGTCACAAAGATGCCCTTAAAACATCTTTTATTTTCTAGTAAAAGGGAATCTTCCTAATCTCTAGAATTCTGAGATGAGAGATTCATAAAATATCCGCCAGACAAAAGCTTCTCTTTTCAATAGCCCCTTTCAAATCACACAGTCATAAAAGACCACCAGAATAGAAAACGTAATTGTGGGAACTTGATAAGAACACTATGCAAATACTTTTTCTTAACTTTTGTTTCTTTCTTTTACGAATGTGGCGTACAAGACTATTTTCAAGTGGTCGTATATAGTGCTGTTCAGAAGTGACCAGGCTCCTAGAAAATTATTTTGACTTTAACAATTTAAAATCTACAGAAAGATTTCCGTTATTGCTTGCTTTTAAATATTTTGCCTTACTTTATTATTTCATTTCAATTTGATTTTTAAAGCCTTAGTATCTAAACAACCTTAGTCAAGATCTGCATTTATCATGCAAGTGTGACATAAATAACTTCGTAAATTTCAGGAATATTATTAAAAACTATATGAAAATGGATTTTTTTCTGATATGGAAATGAACAAACATTAGTGTTAAAATATTAAGCTTAAATAAAACATAATCCTTCAATACATCTTGATAAGTATCCATGTGTGTACCAAAATAACGCCTCTAAAATGTTTGAAATTGCAGTTCTACTGTCAATGATGTTTTGTGAAAAATAGAGGTTAATTATCTGAATGCAGTAAATTATTTTTGAAGTGAAAATATTAATTTTCCATACTGAGTAAGTATATAAATATGTTGAACTCATTCTGCAATTTCTGATGGCATCCTTTTGTTTTTATGCAAAAGATTTCCTGCCCAAATCCAGTAATATCCCAATTACGAATGCTATCGGCTGACGAGCGGGGTAAAAAATCGGCCTACGGACGTTGCGTAATAGTTTCAGTCTGGAGGCTTTTTAGTTCAGGGGGTGTTGACACTGTGCAGAAATGACAGCGGATGGTATTATGAAATACTTTGAAAGCTTGCTTTATTTTAATCACATAAAATGAGGGGGGGGGGGAGTAAGCATATGTAATTAATAATGGAAGGCCTGTCAGAGCTCAAATATTTGTGATTCAGGAATTGTCAGATTTATTACAATTATGTAATATCAAGGTTCATCTGAACATAGTATAGACGACTTTGGTTATGCTGATGAAGGGAGTGAGGCAATTTGCTCCTTAAATCTGAGTGCTCGTAATAACAGAGTTTGCTATAAATTCAAATCTTATTGCACAGAAATAAATCGAATAGAAATGATAGTTTAAAACATACTTTTATTTTTCAACATTTATTGAACTACAAATTAAGAGAATGGTTGGTGATGCTTGGAGCATTTTTGCTTGACATTCTACGGCTATTATCCGCTTTGAAATTAGAATATAAACAGCCACTTTTTCTCCAAATTTTAGCATTTTTCGTGCCATTTTATTGTTTTTGCAAACAATTTTCATCAAATCAAAATCTTTTATCATCGAAGTTTCAATGGAAAATTACAAAATTGTCTTCCAATGTAGAAAAAAAAATGAAGGGCTACTCTTGACAAAAAAATTATTAGTGAAATATGAGTTATGCCTGCAATAATTGAGTGCTAAACATTAAACCAACCGTTTATTTAAATTTCCCTCGTCTTCGGGTCCGTAAATTTGACCACACTTTACTATAAAGAAGTCATTGTTTTAACTTCCTTAACCTTACATATAGAGAAACTTTATTTCTCTAGAAATTACCCCCCCATTTATGAATCATGAATTATGTTCCTGGTAAATTGCCTGATTTTGTAATGTGTTCATCCATGGAACATACAGGCTTTCCAACAAAAAAAAATCCAAGATGCCTGAGAACTTTTGAATACTGTTTAGTAAAATAAATTAGAATAGAACACGTGGTAGAAAATATTGCATCTCGGAAGTTGCAAGTCTGTATAAGCTACATGAATTCTTTCAACTCAAAAGGAATTTATAAATGCAATGAAGATCAAAAACATTGGTCAATTACAGTGAAGTATACTTACTAACCTCCTAAAACAGTACATAATAAACACTCCCACATATGCCATGCTTTTATATTATATACACAACTAAAAAACATTTTTATGCCTTACTTTGAATATAAACAGGAAAGCATTTCAAACTAATTTTATTTGTGCAAACATAAAATTGTGCTGTAAAAAGTACTAATCAATTGTTTTATTTAAATTAAAATATAAAATAACTACTCAATGATTCCACGCACAGACAAATGGTCATACATACAAATGTCAAAAAATTCTTAAATGTTAAATAACATTTAGGTATCGTGAAAACTTCAAATTTAAAAATAAATAATGTGGGAGGGTCCGTGTGTCACAAAATAACACTAATTTAGCAGTTTATTCTCGAGCTTAATGTTTGTATACTAAAAAATTAATACTATATTTCCCTTCATTTCATATGTAAAATGGTTTAAATGGAAGTATTATAATTCATTGAAAATGAAATAATTTTACTTGCTTGGAACAAAATTGCTTCAAAATTCAATTCTAATACTTAATATACATGTGTCTTAAATATTAGCAATATTAAAATCTGCTTCCCTGGCTTTCATTTTTAACTAGATGATAACTAACTAACAGATGATATTATACATCTTGTACGGGGCATCGCACAAAAAATACAAAAGATATACAAGTTTAATGTACTATCAATATCAAACGATTTTGAAAACAAATTTTCTAGATGTTATTTTTCCTTTAGCTTTGAAATTGGGAAAGGTTTGCTCGATTTGAAGTTTTAAACTGCAACAATTTAAAAGTTCTTCAGAAGCATTTTGTTAATTTAAGGAGTTCAAAACACTTTGGCAATTGCTGCTTATAGTTAAGTACTTTCTAAGGAGTCTGTATCACCACCCCCTCTCCCCATTAGATAAGATTGCCTCTTGAATTAGCTTTGTTCATTATTTACAGGAAAAGAAAAATGATTTATAAGAGATATCGAGTTGTGCAAATGCCCACATGCAAAATAAAAAATAAAAATAAAATCAGACAGTAAATAATTGGCTAGATCTATATATAAATAGCCAAAGACAAAACAGATAAAACAATTTTCTCCTCTGTTTTTTAAATGATTTTCTTACTTTTTTTTTTTGTTTGGTAACCATTTACGAGTTTTAGTGATACAAATTTTAAAATTTTGCAAAACATTTATTATTAATTAATTATTCCCACCCCCACCCCCTTTTATTTTTGGTCGGGCAAGCCTCATTTATAACTGTAATGTTATCTTGTTATAGATAGCAGATGGCAACATGTCTTGGATGAGTCAATGATTAGGTAATAAATATAAAACTCATTGTTAAAAAGATTTTGTCGCCAAGAAGCAGTCATATTAAAAGCAATTCTAATAAGAGTTTGGGTGAAGACTTCACTGAAACAATCAAATGAAAAATGGGAATACTGCATGGAATCAACCATTGAAGTTTTATTCAACTGCCACCCCACTCAGTACGATCATCGGCAGAAGTGGGAGCGTATACATAGATGAGCGCATTTGGCCCTGTGGCAACAATGATTTACAATACATTTGCTTTAAGAGAGGTTGATCAAAATAAACTCGATGTCATATTCAGCAAATTTGATGAAAACAGTTGAGCGCTGCTTATCCGGACGTCGCTTAACTGGATGTCCAATCAACCGGATCGGTCAGGGATCATGCGTTTTTCCCCCTGCGCTCTGCAAATATATATATATATATATATTTTAAAACACTAAAGTTCTGACCTTCATATTGGAGGTCGAAAACCTTTGCCTTTTGGCGTTCCAAGAAAGAGAGATGACCCCCCCCCCCCCCTTTCCGCCCAGGTATGTTCGATTCAGTTACAATTAGCATGGGGAGTAGAAAGGAACTGAATAAAACGATTAAGATTCTTTTTAGAGGCATTAGAGCGGTAAAGTATTGAAACTGACAGAAGAAAAATAGTGGAAGTACTGCATTCCCTGTCAAGGGGTCGAGTTAAATTATTTATGCTTAACTAAATTTCCAGGAAAACTTGATAAGAAAGTCACTTGAGTAAAAGATAGACCGTGCACCTCGTGAAATGATCACGTGGTTGTGTGCTTTCATACTGGACACGTGTTACACAAAGCTAAAGGAACCCACATTTTTCTGATTGCGATCTGTAAGTGTAGGAGGTGCTTTTTAAACAGGTCTGGGAAGCGCAAAAAAGTAGTGTTATCTTTTGATAAAAAATAGAAATTGTAAGAAGGCTGAAAAAAAGGAGAAAATGGAAACAACATAGCCATTGAATCTGGCATGGGTACATCAACCGTGTCAGATATTAAAAAAACAGCGATGCAATGGCAAACACGCCATGTGTAATGTGATAAAATATGCACTACTACACATGACAGTCCTAATCCTGGAAAACGTGTGAAGGGAAGCTGCCTAAAAAACCTAGCCCTATATGTGCTTTAAAGTTTTGCAATCCAATTATCCGGATTTTTCTTTAACCGGATCTACCTCGGTACTGGATAATCGGAGCTCTACTGTACTTATATAATAGTTTGTGCAATTAAAATTGGCATGTCAAAGTCACACAACTCTACCTTTTTCCTTTCTGGTCTCCATGGTTTCCGTGCTAGAGGTTTGGCGAATATGATAACTAAGTTCGTTGTTTTAGTTATAATAATATTAGACGGATTCAAATCAGATTTATTTCTCGGTGGCAAAAATAGATTGTGTTAGATAAAGTCTTCTAATATTTTGAACCAATTTAAGTCTTATTCTAATAGTTTGATGTGTTTCAGAAAGCTATTGTATACCTAATTTATTGTATTTTATATTTTGTTAATGTTAAAATCTTATCTAAACATTCCAGAGTTAATGTATGAGACATTTAATTGCATTTAATTAGTATCAAAAATAAATAAATGGAAAATAAATTCTTTCTTATTACTTTTTCTCAATTATTCTAATATTTTGAATCTGAGGTGTAGTAATGCCGTAACTGCAGTGCAAAAAAAAAAAAAAAAAAAAAGCTTGGTGGTTACTTTTCTTGCAGTTGCCATGGAAACAAAGCAGGAAACGTGACCTTGATGCGCCTATTTTAATTACACAGACTATAATTAGATAAATTGCATAATGTTTTCAATGCTGAATTTAATTATTACGGTCGAATGTCGACTGTTGAGCAAACTATAGTTTTTATAAAATGTAAACAGGACTGGGCTAAAAAATGCTTTGATGGGGAAAACAAACAAATTTGAAAGCCTTTTTAAGCAATTAACTATTTTCTTTTTTGTGACTGCAACCAATATAAAAATCATAAAGCAAAGGAAAAGTCTATGTTCAAAAAGACCCGACGTTGGTACAACAAAGAGTAAAGAATTATTACCAACAGCACAGGCTCTTTTTCCAGTTTGATTCTGTATCAGTCTCACCACAGCAGCTTTTTGGGTAGGAGAGCACCTGCAGCAGACAACAGCTGGGCACTGACAAGCTAGTTCCATGAACTCATTAGGGTAAAATTTCAAACACATCTACAGGGAGTTTCAAAGAAGAAAAAAAAAAAAAAACACCATTCATACATTTGAAACTGTTGAAGTCATTGAAGAATAATAAGAGATAAAAAAAGTTTTAAGTTACATGGTTTTACTTGTTTTTCATGGTATAATTTCCTTTTTTCAGACTCCCCTACAAATCATGTTAAATAACATCGCTGCATTATCCAATCAAAGCTACCGTTGCCATTCAACAAATAATAATTCTGATCATTTCCTTAGAGCCAAAATTATTATTTTTTTCCTAATTAACGTTCTAATAAATTATAAAATGGATGGGATATTGTATTGTCATCGAAGATAAGATTCTGTGCAAAGTTTGAAGATAATTTATGCAGTAATAAAGGTCGAAAACCGCTTAACAATCTTCCGTGACAAATCAACATAAATAAAACCGCGTAAAAGAAGGTAATAGAAAAGGAAGGGGGGGGGGGAATGTTTAATGTAATGAGTTTGGTAAATGTATTAATGTTTGTTCAAATATGAAACAGATGAAATATTTCTTTACTTCGTTATAAAAAAACCCTTGAACACACTTCATTGAGTGAACGTAATTAATAAATTCCATTAAAAAACTATTAAATTCAAGAGCAATTTATTTTTATATTAGTGATAACTGGAGAAAAAGGACACAAAAACATTAAAAATTTAATAATAATCCAAGCTACTTGAGGGTATAATCCTTGTCGATTCAGGCAAGGCTTCATAGCCTCAGAAGTTTTTGAATTTCACATATGTTAAAATTTAGAACTAAGTGAGTTATAGGTATGTTTCTGTTTTGCTCAAAAATATTCCTGGACCGAGATACAGGCCGCCACGATCTGCAATTTTCGACAAAAACTTTCAAGTGCTCTATTTCATGAACGGTGCAAGATATTTTGATGCGGTTTTTTTTATTATTATTTGAAAGACAATTATATTCTGCTTATAATAAAAGGATACATTAGAAAATATATGTTCAACTTTTTTTGCTGCAGCCTTCTGAAATTTGGTTTTTAAGAAACTTTTTTTTTTTTTTTCTCAAAAAAGCCAATTTCAAAATTTTTTATTTTTTTACTGTTGGTTAATACCATTAAGTACTACATCCCCAGAAAAGGAGAGCTTCCACTTTTGCGTTTGACGGTTTTTACAAACAATTTAAGATTTTGCCATATATTTCATCAGTTTTGTTAACAACATAGTCATATATTGGTCTCATTAAGTCAAAAATTATATTAATTTAATTTTCTTTGACATGGCATTTAATTCTTAATGAATAATATTAGCTCGAAAAATCATGACCTTTTTTTTTTTAAATTAAAAAAAAAAAAATTTAGATTTAAAACCAGATTGCTTATTATAACCATTAACATAACTTAAGATTGACATTCTGAGTAAAATGCAATGAATATAATATTTATTTAAGTGAAAATAAGAATTTTACATTGAAAAGTGTATATTTATGCTAAAAATTTAGAAAAATAAATGTAATTTAAAAAAATAACACTGTACTTTCAACTCAATACGCATGTGTAAGAAAAATTAATTACTGCACATTCGCTGGGTCGTTAGCAAGTAACGTACATCATATATGTATAACAACCACTAAAATTATTCATGTATATCATTTATTCATTATCACAAAGTGATTAATAATTAAATTTTTTTATATAACACATACAGTTAGGTATTTTCTTGATTTCATTTGCCATCAAGCAATTTGAAAAAGAAAACAAGTTTGGCTATCTTTTCTACCCCAATGTTATTTTTTGAGCTTGTTGTGAACAAATCCAAATGTAGAAAACTTTAGTTCAATTGCTGCTGAATTGAGCATCTGAATTATTTTTGGTTGTTTATTACCCATGAATTCTTTTACAGCAGTTACAATTTTCCCCTACACTCAAATGTTGACATAGACTACAATTTCTTTTTCAAATTAAATTCCACAAAAAGGAAGTGCACAAATTATGAACTTCAAGCCATTACTTCATAGTTCAGTGTTTTCTCTTCAGTGGAACCAAATTTAATTGGCTCCTAAACTTCTTATTTTATATTTTGGGGTTAGAGATGGCAAAAAAAAAAAGAAAGAAAGAAAGGTGTCAATGCATGTTCATATTTTTTTAAAAAAGGTATTGTATAGTTACTTTATCTTGCTGATTTAGGTTATTTTCTAGCTTTTTCTGAATATTTGTAACAGCTTCTGCTAGTTTAGCTATCTTCTTCAAATTATTTAAAGCAGTTAATGTCGGTTTTAATTGATCCTCAACATTGTAGTCCATTGCCACATTGAAAATATTTTGATATCTATTTCTCTATTAAATTTCTACTTCCTTCTTTAAATACATGCATAAAAATTAGCCAATTGCTTATGTAACTTTTTATGGAACGATACAATAAATTCCATTGTACCTCTGAAGGTAAGATGAATGCCATTTCGTTACTATCAGGACAACATAATTAATGAAATTATTTTTTCTTGTTTTGAATTGAGAAGATGTTTATTGTCCCCATACCTCACAACTCATTATGCTAACTCAAATTAGTAATAAATTCTTTAACATTTTATTTTATTTGATTTTTGTTAAGACTATCGAGTTAAATCAATACTTTTTTTTTTTTTTTTTGAAAAAAATCATCTGTTTTAAATTATGTACTTGTACAACCTGATAAATATTAGAAATCTTTTTTTTTTTTTGAAAAAAATCATCTGTTTTAAATTATGTACTTGTACAACCTAATAAATACTAGAAATCTTTTTTTTTTTTTTTTTTTTTGAAAAAAATCATCTGTTTTAAATTATGTACTTGCACAGCCTGATAAATATTAGAAATATCTTTTCAAAAAAGAAAAAAGCGAAAGAAAAAACACTAATATATTACAACCAAAAACATATTAAAGCTTACAATATGTGGACATGTTCCAAAACATACCATTTCCCAAAATTATGTCATAAGTTATAGATAAAGCAATTAGTGGTGCTTCGTGCATGTGCTTTGTTTTTGTTAACTTCCTTATGAAAGAAAAGGAAGAAAAATGCAATGTGGGATTGAATCCTAAATTGATCCCCTCCCCTAGTAGTGTTCCTCATTTTTTTTTTCTTAACATCAATAGCAAGATATAAAAATCAAATATAAAAAGCTATATTTTACTGAATAACGCATATATTAAAATTAACAACTAATAGCTTTGAACTCTAGCTATGAAAAAATGAGAAAATTATATTTAAAAAAAAATAAAGGAAATCAATAAATATTTTTAAGTGGCGGGCAATAAGATTGGGCAATGTATGTCTGCCTGTTTGTCTACTGGTAAATTTCTTTTGTGGGAAGGGGGGATATGTTTCTATGTTAATGGTTATAATAAGCAATCTGGTTTTAAATCTAAAAAAAAAATTTTTTTTTATTTAAAAAAAAAAGTCATGATTTTTCGAGCTAATATTATTCATTAAGAATTAAATGCCATATCAAAGAAAATTAAATTAATATAATTTTGACTTAATGAGACCAATATATGACTATGTTGTTACCAAAACTGATGAAATATGTGGCAAAATCTTAAATTGTTTGTAAAAACCGTCAAACACAAAAGTGGAAGCTCTCCTTTTCAGGGAATGTAGTACTTAATGGTATTAACCAACAGTAAAAAAATAAAAAAATTTGAGAATGGCTTTTTTGAGAAAAAAAATATAAAAGATTTTGTTTTTAAAATTTTAAAAGGCTGCAGCAAAAAAAATTAAATAGATGTTTTAAAATTTAGCCTTTTATCTTAAACAAAATATAGTTATCTTTCAAATAAAAAAAACCGCATCAAAATATCTTGCACCGTTCAGGAAAATAGAGCACTTGAAAGTTTTTGTCGAAAATCGCAGATCGTGGCGGCCTGTATATCAGGCCAGGAATTTTTTTGAGCAAAACAAAAACATACCTATAACTCACAAAGTTCTATACTTTAACGTATGTGAAATTCAAAAACTTCTGAGACTATGAAGGTAAGATTTTATTTTTACCTGCCTGAATTGAAATGGACTATGCCTGAGAAACATTCTAATATTCCAAAGCTTTCAGACGGAATTTTTTATGACACAATTGTTTTCATTATTTATACACGAATATTAAATACCTTTTACCACAAATTACTTTCAGTAAGGGGAGAGTGAATTTCATCAGTTTCATCTAGAATAGTTTTTTTTTTTTTCATAACTATCACAAGACAATGCTCTTTACATGAGAGAAAAAAACACATTGCTTATTGATTTTAATTTAAAAAAAATTATTATTAGTTTTCAAATGAAATTTTGACTATTTTTAAAAGAAAAGTATTTAAATTGCAAACTTTTTGGGGAAGGGAGAAAAATAAGCTAATATGACAAGTTTTCAAAATACTAAATACCAATTCTGAACAAACACATTAAATGGACTCTGGATTCTGAACTTCTTCATTAAATAAAAAAGGGTCAATTTTTGTATGATGCAAGATTTTTATATATATATATATATTAGCAGAAACAATAATTTACAGTGTTTATAAAATTTTATCAAAAGCACAATGCTTTGATAAAAACCTTGTATTCATATCTCATGTTTTTGGCAATGAATGACTTTTGTTTTGTAAACATAGTTGTACTTG
This sequence comes from Octonoba sinensis, assembly GCA_038502835.1. Classification (NCBI taxonomy): domain Eukaryota; kingdom Metazoa; phylum Arthropoda; class Arachnida; order Araneae; family Uloboridae; genus Octonoba; species Octonoba sinensis. Next base: position 11,693,798 of record CM076601.1, on the reverse strand, counting down.
CATCAAAAAAATTTAACTTTGTCATTGCATTCAATTTCAATAAATGTCAATATTTTTTTATTTATGCACAGCTCCTCATAATGTTAAATGAAAATATAATTCTGGAGAATGATTTTTTCCCTTCAAATATTGCTCTAAAATTTAAAAGTTTCACATAAGTTAACATAGAAAATAAACTAGGGTAGACCAACCAGTGAATGAAGTTTATTTTTTCATTTTAAAATAAGGTTTCAATTTTTTTTCTTTATGGATAGACAACAGTCATTTCCTTCCATGCCATTACTAGCTACCAAGCAACTGAATGATTATTAGAATCAAAATCTTGCATGTTTATTGAATGGAATACTTCATTCACTGGTCATCCATCACTTTTTACTTGCACAACCCAAAACGCACGAAGCAGTGTCATTTAAAACAACCCAAATTTTTAACAATGTTTACCCATATCAGTAAAAATCTCTTTACTGTCATGTATCGAATCCAAAATATTTAACAAAAATAGTATGATTTTTCTTTTTTTTTACAAAATGAAATTGTCCTTATACATATTCTCGCACTTGTCAGACTACACTGCCACCTTTTTTAAAGTTTGAGCCCATGTTCGCAGAGCACTTGTGCCAGAAATAATTTGCTCCTGCAAGTCGGGGTTTGGAACAGGAGCCTTGAAATGAAGTATCTCTCTCAAATTTAGTACAGTATATATTAAAAAATATCTACAGTTCTGAATGTCAAGAGTAGGAGAGCTCAAAAGCATGAACGGATTTGTTGCAAAGCTACCCCTAGCCAAGCCTTTTCCTATATCTTTCCCTCTTCGACAATAAGATCTTTGCCCCCCAAAATTATCTCTCATTTTCTTTGGTTGTAAAGGGAATTATAAAAAATTTAAAAATATTTATACTATAAATATTTAAAAAAGCAGATTTTTTTTTTATGTTTGCATGTGTCTACTTGAACAGACATCTAAACTTACAAATTAGTTTAAACTCGAAAATAAAATTAATGAACTTGCATTTCACCACTCCCCCAGAATTTTCAGACAAGTGCCAAGGATGCTTGTGCATAAACCCACGCCAGCTCAAAAGCTTGAAGTGTCTCAAAAGTATCATAAACCCAACCAAACCAAGCTTACCTCTAGGCTATCTCCTTTAATGATCAACACACAATCATTTTTCCGTCGGAATGCATTGAGCTCCAGATGGGCTTCGGTGCGGCTTGCGGCCGTTTCGAACACGTGAATCTGCTGAGTTCTGGAAACCAAGCGAGAAGATTTGGCTATGCTAATGGCCGTCTCCAGTTTGTCACCGGTAAGCATCCATATCTATTTTTCAAATGGTGAAATTTAGTTATTGCACTGATTTCAATACTAAGCAACAAATAAAAATGAGCAAATACAAAAAATTGACCCATCAACAAGCTTAATATCAAACTAGAAAGTTTGTCCCTATTGGGCAATGAAGTGCCATTACAGCCAAGAGTGAGATCCCCAGAATTGTGAACAAAATTTTTCATTCCCTTTCTGAAGATAGATAATAAAACACTTTGCTAGTTTCCAAGTCACATTTTTTACAAGAGTTATCTTCAAGACATAGTATATTTACCAGGGCTCGAAAAACCTTTAAAGTTTTACATGTCTGCCGAGCATGTTTATCGAAAAACTACATACCCGGACAAAATTTTTACATGAGTAGACATTGTTTTGTTGTGCATTAATAAAAACATTTTAATTTGTCATATAGCATTAACCAGACAAAGAATTAAGTTTTGGAAATAAATATTTGGTTGTAAAATTACATGCCCTACTGGGTATGTAAGCATAGAAGATACATGCCCATCAGAATTTTTACGCGGCCCGGGCTTCTCGGGCAATATAATTTTTGAGCCCTCATATTTACAACCAAAGTATTCATTATAATACCGATCATTTTCATTTTCTCTAACACTTACAGGGTTCACACTGGGGAAAAATACAAGGTGGGATTTCCCACCTTGACCAAAATTTTAAGCGGGATTTTTTAAATTTAAGTGGGAACTTTTCTTTTTGTTTTTGTCTTTAAAAATATTACTAAACTGTCCGATCATGATCCAATACAAACTATGTAATAAAATATGATTATCTCAGCTGTGCTCAGCAATCAACAAGGTTCACACAAAACGGATCCTTCACAAAATTCGTGATCGCAAAATGGGTGCTTTACAAAATGTTAAGCATGAAACAGATCCTTCGGTATTTTGGTTATTTAACCCAAATTCTTTAATGTGTGATTTTTACAAAAACATCCTAAAAATTAGTTTAATATTTCCTCTATTTTTCTGATCATATGTCATATTATCTATTGGTGTTTTTCAATGAAAACAGCATATTTTAGAAACCAGCATTCTTTTGTAACCTTGTGACCAAGGAAGATTCCTTTTTCCCACTCCTTTTTTTGATTTTGTTCTCTGTGAATAGAATGAATGAACATAAGTTTGCATTCACAAAGGGCTTAAATTATTCAATAATCACAAGGAATGAAGAAGTTGTTAATTGTTTCCCCATGTGATTATATGGGATAAATAGGGTTCCTAGATTCTTCTTTTCATTAATGAGGATAAGATGGCAGTTGAAGACTAACATACTCCGTTTAGTTTGTTTTGAATTATCAGTTTGGAATAGTAGTTTCGTATCACGATGTTTTGAACGCGTGTCCGCATGTTGCGGGAACAGCGCGCAAACGAACTTTTTTTGAGTGGGATTTCAAAAAACACTGCGGGAATCGTGCGATCGCGCGGCCTAGTGTGAACCCTGCACTTATTTCAGCGTAGCTACTCAAACAGCAGAATGAAATTCCCTCTTATCCAGCTTTTCCAGACATATTTTTTAAAAATTCCAATCTCAACTCCACAGTATCATCATACAAATCAAATACATACATTTGTCCCAAAATATCTTTTTAAAACAATAACAGGAATGGCTAACCTTAAAATAACTTTTGGAAAACTTTGAAACATTTTTCCGCCTAGTGATAAAAGGGAACAAACAGATCGATAAAGAAAAACTAGGTATTTTGCAAAATGTATGTTTTTAAAAGTCTAATAACTCCGTTTCTTGATGAGAAAATTGAATGCTACCAAAATATTTGAGAGGGGGAAAACTATGTTAATTACCCAATGTATTTGAAAAAAATTTGGGTAACTATAATAAAATGTCACTCACTTATAAGTACTTAGAAAAGTTAAATTTAGGAGTTGATACATTTATTAATGACCAAATCAATGGATGATCAATTTTTGCATGTTGCATTTTGAGTGGAGAAAAAGAGCCAACTTCATGTTTGCATATCGGACTTTCCATGCCGAAAAAACCTGGCAGCATCGCGTGCTAACGCTTCGAATGTTGGTGCAAAAGTCACATGCTTGGCGAGCACCATGTAAAATTTCCAGACTTTTCCCAATTTTTGATGAAATGGTAAAATTTCTGACCCTTTCACTCAATTTTAAAAATTCTCCAACTTTTCCGAGTTTTTTGGTACCAGGACAAAACTTGGGCAACCTGTAAAACTTGAGCAGAATGCTTATGACAGTGGACTACCGGGGCAAAAGGTCTCAAGTTTGGCATACTAATGCTTTGGAGAGAGCTGAAAAACCACTTCAATGACTTATTTCTGCCTGGTTAGTACCTTATAATAATAAAAATTCCTATTTTTCGTAATTTTAGTGATTTAAAAATGTCATTTGTAGAACATCACTAAAATGTCATATCTTAGAAATTTAAGCTAATATTCAAAGACTAATGTTACATTTGGACTTATGGCACCAATCTCCAAATTAAATTACAGTAGAATCGCGGTTATCCGACCCCCCGAATAACCGAGTTCCGGGATAACCGAGTCACCTTTGCCAATTACGCCGTCACTGACCGACAACAGTTAATTTTTCTTTTTTTGCTAGTGAACAGTTTGTTTATCTTTGTTTGTACCCTACTCACCGTATTGGTTACACGATGAACGTTAAATGCAAATGAACTGTCGTGTCTCTGGAGACTAAATTACAAGCCATCAATAGTCTCAATAAAGGAGAGACAATTAAAAAAGTGGCTTAAGACTTAGGTGTGAAAGAATCATCATTTCATAATATGTACAGTCAGTGGCGTACGCAAGGGGGGTTTAGGGGTTTAACCCTCCCCCCTTGAGCCCTAAATAATAGTGCTTTATTGCATACTCTAATTTTTTTAGTAGTTTCAGAACATTATGAACCGTCCCCCTTGAAAAAATTCTGCGTATGCCACTGTGTACAGTAAACGCCTTTTTTCACATCTTTGACGACCTTTTCATTCATTTCACCTGTTTACCCAAGTTTCCCTTTTGATTTGGACAGAGCCCGGGATATCCGAGGTACCTTCGGTCCTCTACTGTAGCTCAAAGTAACCCAGCCTCAAAACATCAGCATTGTGTAAATATTACACTCAAAAAATAATTATCCATATAAGAAACATGACAATAAAAATATAAACAGTTGTTCTAAGTCACAAGAAATTTTTTAAGGTTTTTCTTCATTTTTAAAACAAAAATTTCCTTAAAATATTAAAATGCTTCATACTCTGATTCCCGCATTTTTCAGCAGCTCTAGAGTAGGCCTGACATTATCTTGCAATTTATCTTCCACACCAGTCACGCACAGAAGTTCCAAATCCCTTTCCAAGCTCTCAATGACAGCCGTGACTTTGGCATTTCTCTCATGAATGCTGACCTTTGCTTGATTATAACGAGCCTAAATTAGAAATTAGGCACCAATTTAACGGAACAAATAAACAAACATAATTAATAAATCTTCGGAACAGAAAACGAACCTCAAAATCGGCGTACTGCTCTTCAGAGAGAACTTTCTTTGCAACTACCAAGGTTCTAAGGCCTTCTCTTGCCATGTTTCCACACTATTGAACACATTATTAAAACATAAAGGCATTAAATATAATTTTATAAATAATTTTTTTAAACAAAGTTAAAAAACAATTCCTTGAAGAATTTCTACGATGTCTGAAAAATAATTCAAGTCAAGTTACCTCCTCATCTAACCAATCATTATATTGCACAATGGATGACATCACAACATCAGCACCTTTTAGAAAGAATATTATTTCTCCAGTCGTTTCCTCCTAAAATGAATTTAAATACTATTCTAAAAAATGTTCACACACAAATATTTTTAAAAATCAATCTTAAAATTTTAAGGGCAAGTAAAAATTTAAATAATTTAAAATCAAGTAAACTGAACAAAATAAAAACCTCTGGGAACACTTAATTCACACTACTTCACCAACATAGACATTATAAGGGCAGGGACTTATTTACCATTACGCCCAGGCCTAGGGCCCCACTTTGAGGGGGCCCACTAATTTTGGTTAATATTATTATTTTTCTGTAATTTAAACTTTTTTAGAAAAATATTTAACAATAGCATCTTTTAAAAACAAAACTGTTAGTGTTCTGTTGCTTCATAGAAATTTTGTATTATTAAATTATTTTAAAACCACAAGGAATTTTCACTTTAGGGGCCCTCAAATTTTGGTCTGACAATTTGAAATTTGAAAAAAAATAGATTTTGCACTTTGGGGTCCCTCAGATTTTATTCAAACATTTTGTAATTTAAACACAAAATCATTTTGCACATTGGGGGCTCCCAAATGTTAGTCTGACTCTTTGAAATTTGAAAAACAAATTAGTTTTTGCGCTTTGAGGCCCCCAAAATTTTGTTTAAAAATTTTTTATTGCGTGAGGGGCCTCCAAACATGAGTTGTGCCTATAATGATTCAAAATGTAAATTGGGCCCTGTTTAAGGGACCTTTTTTGCAACACAGAAAGACGTATTTCATTTTACATTTTTAATCAAGAGAAGAAAGGTATCATACATCTTGGCAAGTTTGCTTTTAGTACCTCCCACCTTCCATCTTCAAAAATCTTACAGGCACATTATTCATTTCATTATTTATGATTTTATGACAGCGGTAATGATTTCTAGTTTCTAATTTAGTCTTAATATTTTTGAAAAAACTGAAAACTCCCGATTTGGTTTTCAAACCTAAAATGACATCTATCACATCGACTCACCACACAGACAAAAGCAAGCAGCAAAAAGTTGTCATGAATCAAATAAATATAGGTCGAATTTGTTGTCGGTGGTAACATATTTCGCTTCGGACCAGATGGTCCAAGGTTATAATTGCAGCACCACAGTAGCCGTTTTAGTAAAAAAAAAGGAAGACAAGCTGGTTGTTCTGATACTAAGCTGTACCCAGAAATTTATTTTAGGTGGGGGAGGGTCTGACTTTGACACATTTATGCAAAGGAAAGTTTAAGGGAGGAGTATATTGTGAAAAAATTTGGGATTTCGGGGGAGAGAGCATACAACCTTGTGCCACGTTTCAAGCTCATCAAATTGCGTGATAGCTGTTTTCCCAAACTTTTCTATTCAATACACCAATGCTTTAGCTCAAAATAGATCGATGATAAAAAACCCAAAAATACCATGCTCCCAAAAGGGTTTTTTTACATCTATTTTCAGACCCTTGGAAAAAGAACTCTATTCTTCACATTCCCTGCTTATACAATGTCACACTGCAATGTAAATTTAATGTTTACATGAAATAAATTAACTTGACTCTTACAGTTTTAATGTTCTTGTTCTAGTCCTGCAAAATATCTAATGTTGAATTGTTTAAAATTTTCTGGAAAGAGAACTTTACCGATTTCTGGTCCTCATAAAAACTAGGCCTATTCTTCATCTTTGTGCAATATAAATGTGCATACTTGTGATTCTCTTAATGTATTGATTAGGAATGTGAGCTCTGGTGCATATTGTAGGGGTTTTTTTTTTTGCTTACATGTTTGTAGTGCCCCATTTTAATTTTATTGATTTAATTTGTGATTGTGTTTTCTTACTTACAATTTGCAAGACTTATATGAAAGCTTTTTGTGTACGAGAACTGTTTTCAATTTTAAAAAAAATGCACAAATACGAAGAAAACACCTGTAATATCTTCCGAGAAAGCAGTTTTCTTGAAAATAGCACATAGAAATAAACTTTGTCTTCCACAATGTATCCTCTTAAGACTTTTGTGCCACTACACGAAAACAAACAAAACCATTGCTCTCTTAATTCACTGCTCATAGTTAGTTTGTTGAACTTTGTTTAAATTTAAATGCATAATTTAGGTTATGTCTAAGTCTACCAGCATTGCAAAATGGAAATTAGGAAGATTTTTGTTTAAATGACTACACTTTGCTTGTACAGGGATTTTTAAAAATTTAATTGGGATTTTTATACAATTAAGTAAGCGTTTTTTTATTAAAAAAGAGATGCAAGGATTTTTAAAGATCACGAAAATGTGCATAAAAAATATGCCCCACACATATAAAGGATAAATAAAAGTGATTAACATGAATAAAATAGACCCAAAAATTGGCTTTGTTACAATAATTAACTTATTGTAGGAATTTTAAATTCAATATTTTCTCATATTATACCATAATGCAGGTACAGAGTTCCCAGACTTAAAAAAAAAATTCTGAAGATTTTCACTTGATTTTTTGGGTTCAGAAAAAGGCATAAATATTTAGCAGCCTTCTAAATAAAAGGGGAGGTTGACAGTCATGCTCGGCAAAATCCTTTTCCACCAAAACCAAAAGAAAAATATCACAACAGATGACAAGAATACTAAAGGCAAAGTTCTAAATTTACCTTAACGATGATGCCCATTCGTTTTGATTCAGAGGTAAAGGGGAATATCTGAAGCACGGTGTAATTCAGTACTTCCTTGTGCACGGTTCTGAGCTTCATTTTAGTCAGGTCACGATGAATCAAAGCCAATCCCACACTCTCAGTCCAACTAACCAATGCAACCTACTGAAACAAAACCAAAATAACAAGTCAGAGATGCAGTAAAGAGCTAATGATTCACAAAACATAAAAGGCCTTTGGGGGGGGAGGGAGGTAGAATTATGGGCTTTAGGTGTACCACCTTTTACACTGGTGGTCTGACATGATATACAATATTTAAGCACAAAAAAATTGAGCTCCTACCAAATGAAAATTTTACATTAGTGCTAATCTCTTTTAAACATTAATCAAAAGAATAAATGAACTTTTTGAAATAATAAATACACCAAGATGTTTCCTTTTTGATGACTTGAAGAACCGTACTACCAACGCAAGAGAGCCACTTCCCAAAACGTAATTCTTTCAAAAGGAACAAAAATTGTAATTTAAGAACTTAGTTTTAATTTTGATTTACAGTTTTACCTGTGCCTGGGTCTATTAGCATTTTTACTTTTTTGAAAAATAACAACTTAAAAATTTCTAAATTTTAAAAACTCGTAAAACGTTAAAATTCCAAAGATTATAATAAACAAATTTTCATTTTAAAATCTGCAATAAATGACAATCCTGGCTGCATGAGTTTTTTCCTATTTCCACAAATGAAAAGAGGCATGAAAGGACACCGATTTGACACCAAAAAATGGACCATATTAAAAAATGCTCAATTAACCACTGAAAGGTGACTACGAAATATGTTTCAAACAGTGAAAGCACTGGTGGGACAAATGTATTAGTTGTAATGGAGAATATTTTTGAAGAAGATAAGGTTGTTTTGTAAAGATTATGAAAATACATAGCTTTTAAAAAATAATTCCGGTTACTTTTGGGTAACCCCCCGTATTATGGAACTTTTCCTCATGTGATTGAGTTCTGACTGAAACAAAATGGAATAGCTCAAAAAGCAATACAAATAAAAATATGCCATCTTGCAAGAAGTAAGACTATGAGCTAAACATGTGTATTTCTGATTTTACTGTCTTACTGTTTACTATTAGGGCTCTTAGGCACTGTTAACTGATGGTCTGACTGGATGACATGATATGTATAATATGCAGGCACAAAAAGGTTCTACCAATAGGAAGGGGGCAGTCACAGGAATTCTTATATTATTGTTAATAAATATATATCTTTTAAATATTAATTAAATGAATAAATTTACTTTTTGAAATAATGAATACACCAAGATGTTTCTTTTTTTTTTTTTTTTTCTTTTTTAACTTTTTCTTCTGTCACAAATATTATAATTATATCTTCCTAGTTAAATTCTGAGATCTCAATTTGGCTGGATAACAGCTGATGCATTTACTTTCATTTTGAATACTAGTTTTAACTTATCCTCTTTTTTTAAACAGAAATCTCATTAAACTTTTTAACATTGGTTTCTCTCCCATTCAGTGCTGATACTATAATTTCATTATAACATAATCTAAAATATCAGCATTACAGCTAGTTTAATAATAGTAAATACATTAATTTTACACTGTTGGCTAAAGAAAGAGGGGGGATACCCATTCAGCTGGTAGGAAAACAGAAACTTGTGATAGTATCTTGAAGATCTTAAGTCAATAAGGTTTTTAGGCTCTTGACCACAGAATTTTAAATTTTCTGATAATTGTTGATGGGTTCATATGCAAGCAAAAAAAAAATTCATTCACATCAAGCAAAATTCATTTTTCAATAACCCATTTCTGCTTAGCGTACCAAAAATGGGATGGTTCTTACAATGGCTGCAAGTTCTATCATTATGAAGAGAAATATTTTTTTTTTGGGTGGTAAACTTTTCCAAATGGATTTTCCTCTAAATTGATGAGCCAAATAGGAGGATGTTCCTAACACTGAAATTACAAGCTGGGAAGCGTAATTGTTGCTAAAATTTCAAGATATTCTATAATGTTTAAGAAGAAAAGGTAAGTATATTAAATAATATTTTATGTTATATGAAAAATTTTGATTTTGTTTCCAAGCTTAGACACTTGTGGAGACCTGTATTTATAGAAAGTTATGTATTTTTAAAAAAACCTGTATCTTCTCATGCCTTTCGCCCTTTTTTTTTTTTTTTGAGAATTATTATTTTTTTTAATATTTACTTTTTTTTAATTTGCACCCTTTTACCTTAGAACTATTTCAAACAATATTTTATTACATTTAAGCAAACAAAAAGTGGGCATTAATTCGTTAACTTTTTCACTACGCCTGTAGCCTGTTGTAGCAAATAAAACTTTTATTTTTGGCACCATTCTAAGTGCATAAGCAAAGCCTCCAAGGATAATTTATTCCCGCAGCATAAGAGCTTTATCGGCACAGATTTTGTTTCCGAAAACGGCAGAGCTGAAATCCATACAGTAACTACTGTACTGTATAATAGAATAAATATATGGTAACAGTTTTGTTCAACATGTGCTTGCCCAGTGTTCCACCTGTCCCAGCAAATAAAACAATAGGGCCTATATTGGGCCTTTTTCAGGCCAATTTGTAACTATATATAGGGCCACTTTATGTACTAATACACAGTAATACATTTTGAAAAATAAAGATTAGGTATATACGTAGATAAAAGTTACACACATTATTTAATGACCACAGAAAAGATTACCAAATGATTTCATTTAAAATATCAAAATTTCAAAACTTTTATTTTTACACAGGAAGGGAAAAAAAACATGGTTTACTTTTTTCCAGGTTGCTGGTCGCGCTTTTAACAAAATTATTTTGATTAAATTTGCTATATTATTATTAATTATAAGCATTAGAAAAATATTTTCTTTAAATTTCACTTATTACGGAAAGGCATATCACAAAATAAAATTTGAGCTTTTGTGAACATTTTTTACAAAATATACAATTGATAAACGTAAAATTTCAAAATAATCCATGGCTAACATGCCCTTGCAAACAAACGAGTATAACAGAGAAGGTTTGGAAAAAATTAGAAATATTAGGCAAGATTATTGTAATTGGGAATCAAATTCGTAATTTTTTTTCCTATCAATTTCAAACATAGTACAATATGCTGTATTTTTATTCACATGATTCAAGCAAATGCCTTTGATTACATTTTAGGGTTTTTATCAACTGAGTATGGCCTTTAGAGGGGCACCTAGAAACCAATCTCAAAAATAGGGCCTTTTTATGGCCCGTGGGAACCCTGTTGCTGTAGTGTAAAGGTTAATTTTAAAAAAAATGTCTGCTCCCAGAAAAGAAGTTTCAAACGATACTTGACCTCGTCCGGGCTGGACGCTTGATACACGAAAGACTGCTTCCCCTGCTGGTCAGCCTCCGTATCGCAGTCGCCTTCCGACTCCGACGTTTCGCGCACGAGGGGGTCCTCGTAGACGGGGGTCACGTTGTGGCAGAGGGCCAGTGCCCTCACCGCTTCCTGGACCCTCGTCACCACGGTCCTCCTCATCTTTGGCACCGGCATTTTGGCGGGGGAAGGCCCCGAGGAAGAGGTCCCGGACGGGAGGGGGGCGTAGGCAGTCCTCACGTGGGAGGCGACCTGCAAAGGGTTAAGCATCGGACCCTTATAAAAACACGCAATGTAAACGAAGGAGCATCGCTCCACTTCGAGAGCGACGAATCCAATTAAAGACGGGGACACAGTAAAATTCTTCTACATTACATAAAATGAACACTAAATACAACACTATAACCAGGGCCTGATTTACATTTTGAATCACTATAGGCACAACTCATGTTTGGGGGCCCCTCACGCAGCAAAGTTTTTTTAAACATAACATTCAGTACGTGTTTGTAAAACTTGCCAGTCACACCAAAATTTGGGCGCCCCCAAAGCACAAAAACTAATTTCTTTTTCAAATGTCAAAGACTCAGACTAACATTCGGGAGCCCCCAACGTGCAAAATGATTTTGTTTTAAAATTACAAAATGTTTGAATAAAATATGGGGGCCCCCCAAAGTGCAAAATCGATTTTGTTTTTTCAAATTTCAAATTGTCAGACCAAGATTTGGGGGCCCCCAAAGTGAATATCCCTTTTGGTTTTAAAATAATTTAATAATACAAATTTTCTGTGAAGCAACAGAACACTAACAGTTTGTTTTTGAAAAATGCTATTTTTAAATATTTTTCTAAAAATTTTAAATTACAAAAAAAATAATAATAACCAAAATTAGGGGGCCCTAGGCCCGGGCCCCACGGGCCTATTGGTAAATAAGGCCCTGACTATAACTATTGTAATTGATAGGAAATGTTATTTTTTAAATTCTCACCACTTAATTCAAAAGTAAAAATTAATTTTGTTAACTTACTTCTTTATTTGGTTTAAGCCTTTAATATTGTAAACAGCAAAAGTCGGCTAGGTTGCGACGCGCCTCCCGACGCTCAAATTTTTTTCCAAACTGATTAGTTGGTTAAATCCGCCTCTTGGGGGCGTTGCCGGTTTCCCGATCGAGAAGTTTCTCGAATGCCCTTCACGTGTCATTGACGCATGTGCGTACACGTGCTCGGCGGTGTACGCAAATCACCCTCCGGTATTTAAGCGTAGTGCTCGCTTGCCTCTCTCGCTCTTCGCTCGGAGGGCGAGCGGGAAGTTGACGCTTTTACCCGGTGAGATGGCTCACATACCTTAGGATACTTTATTAGGGATAGTTGTTTCTCGAGCTGCATCGACTCTGTGTGAAATGCCCGATAGTTCAGTTTTTTCGTAAAATATAAAAATCGAGTCAACTTTATTTTTATTATGGCTTTAGGTGATATTTTTTAATGTTGTATTTTGAATCAGTTATTGTGATATTTACATAAATAAATCTCTGCTATTTTTTTAAGAATTGTATTCGCTTCGATTTATTTCTTAGCAAAATAATGGGTCCTTTTGAAGGAATAATGGCCCATCAGTAATCTATACTAATATTATAAAGCTGAAGAGTTTGTTTGCTTGAACGCGCTAAACTCGGGAACGACTGGTCCGATTTGAAAAATCATTTCAGTGTCAGATAGCCTATTTATCGAGGGAGGCTATAGGCTATATATCATCACGCTAAGACCAATAGGAGCGAAGGTCCGAAAATTGCATAAAATATTCCTTTTCTATCGGAAGGAATTATCGGTTCTTTCGAGCTCGATGCCATTGAAAAGCCCGTAAAAAAACTATCATAGAAAGAGTTTTGTACTTTGTGTTAAAATTGGAAGCCTCTAAATCAACTAGAAAAGAAGTTATGAGCGTTTTTCTCTGTAGTTTAAATTATTTTCTCACGGAAATTAATTTTATTCGACCCAGATGATGACCGTTTTATTTTATTTTCATTGTTGTATCCTTTCAACAATTGCTTCAGTTGCCACGTGAACAAGCAAATCAATGCAGTTGCTATTGTTAAACAAATCAAATATAATAATAATCAACGTTTCTAGCATTTTAATGAGGCATCGATGTATTTTCAAAATATAATTTAAGATAGACCGTGCAACACCGGGCGTCACAGCTAGTCATAAAATAGTCGTTTTCTATGTGAAGGAATTATCGCATTCTTTCGAGCTTGATACCGTTGAAAAGCGCGTAAAAAACTGCCCCAGAAAGAGTTTGGTTCTTCGTTCTAAAATTCGAAGCCTCTAAATTTACTGGAAAAGAACTTATAAGCGTTTTTCTCTGTAGTTCGAAATTATTTTTTCACGGTAATTAACTTTAATTTTAGTTGAATTGTTACCATGCCGACTGGCTTATGATCCTTTTCTTTTTTAACGAATTAATATTTATTTCTTGAGGTTTTTATCATTTTGTGGAGCAGCCGATTTTTAATTAATTAATTTATTTATTTATTTTTTGAATTTTGATTATTCTTTTTTTTTAAACTAATTAAAATACTGCACAAGGGTTTTTTAAAGAAATGTTATCCTTTATAGCGATTTTTGTTATTCCAACTTATTATTACTATTTATATTTTTTTAAACTATTCCAATGGATTATAATCGTCATTTTTGTGTGGGTACTTGAACTAAACAAATTCGTTTTCTTTTAAATGTTTTCTTTTTCGTTTCTTTCTTTCGATTTTCTATTTTTTATTGTTTGTTTTGTAAAAACCAATTCTTAAATGTGTAGGATCGCTGGTTGATTGCCATGCGCGGCTAATTTTTATTGATGCGGAATGCATTTTAATAAAATAACATAATTTACACTTTAAAAAGTTATAGCTATATACACAATGGCAAATCGACTGGTCTTTTCATTTTTAAACACGGGCATAGCCGTGCGGGTACCACTAGTAATTAATAAATTTCTTTTATAATGATTAAGTTAAATGTAAATACTGGGTTCAAATCAGAAAAAGCTGTGAAAATAGTCTAATTCATTTCACGATGACTCATTTTGCCTAGTGAACTCCACGCAGAACTCCATTGAAAATCTTACTAAACAAAGAGCGGATATCATGTGACAACGATGATCGCTCATGAGTCCCTCTAGCGGTGAATTGCCTCCATTGTCTTAACCTTCAGATGACCAAGTGAGGTCATAAAATGACCCCAATGTCAGGTTTTGTTGAATATTATTAAATTTTTTTTAATGTAGCGCTTTCAGCATTTTTAAAGCCGAGTTTTGTGCTATTTTATTACGAATTATGAAGTTATCGCTTCTCCCATGAAAATAATAAATGCATAAATTACAGAACCTTCTGCCAAGTGTATGCGGTGCGCTCTGTGCCCTAGAACACTCAACAAAAAAACAACAAGAAACGTGGTAAGTACAATCAATTTGTTTGCAAAAATCTTGCACCTATATTGCATTTTTTATTTTTTCTATGACTGTAACTCTAACAAATATCATTAAATGCTTTCAAAAGATCAATTTGATGTTTTATTTGATATGATAAACAAATACGTGTTTTTTAAAGGATGGGGTCATTGAATGACCCCACAGGGCCTTTCATGTTTTAAATTCCCACTCGGTCATCCGAAGGTTAAATGAGAAAAAGGGATGTGGAGAAACATTATACTGGTAAAACATAAGCATAGAATCTTTGAGAAAGAGCACAATTTAAAATTTACAATGGCACATTTGACTAGAAATCCACGAAATAGCTACAAGCCTAATCTATGCCAAAGATTTTAAGACAGAAAGTTTTTTTTTTTTTTACTCCCATCCTTGATCATTATGTTTTTAAAAAAATTAATAGAATGAAAAAATGCGTGAATCAATGCCTCTCTTTAATAGCATGCCTGGGCAATGTTTTGGGGACAGCTGGTTACATCAAAACTGTTTTAAGTCCAATTTTTCCTTCAATGGCAATACTTGTTGTATTATAAGTAATTATTACACTTAATTAAATAGCTAAAATTAACTTTTAAATGGATTGAAAAGTTAAATTTATTTATTTCCCCAATTATTTATTTATTCATTCATTCATTCATTAACCCGTTAAAATCACAGACTGGAGTGTTCAAAAGTAATGCACCAAAACATTTTAAAAAATCCACTCCTCATTCCCGAAAAATTATTCATTTATTGTCTTACATACACCGGCGCAAATCTCGCCAAGCAAATTTTTTGGCGACCAGCCAGTTTTGGTTATCAGTGGCAATATTCCGTTTGGCGTTGATTGCATCATTATTGGCGACTTTATCCCGTGCGCTGTTATAATGGAAAAGTATCCGAGATGATGGTATGAAACTATTTATAGTATGATTAGAGATTAAACATTTTAAAACTAATTTTCTTGAAGAAAAAAAAAAGCCAATTTTGTTGTTGCTCTTTTTAAAATTATTTGATCATTAAGGAGTTAAACACCTAGTACCTAGATGCAATTGCGTAACTAAGGTAAAAACCCCGTAGTTACACAATTGCATCTAGGAACCTTACAGTACAGTTGATTCATTTTATGTTTCCAAATATAACAGTGATTTAATCAAACTTTACACAGAAGCACCTTTTGACGTCTTTTCCATTTTAGTTTTCAGAAGCATAACATACATTCAAAAGTCAAATCAAAAATTTTCCAACTTTAAATAAAACACTTCAAAGCATGAGTAGACAAATTTTCATATTTTTATGTGAATTAAAAATATAAAACTTACATCAATATCTAGAATAGACCGAAGGCGTCATTTTGACCCTCCTATGAAAAATAGGCATTATTGGAAAATATATTGGTTGCTGTTTTGGCAATTTTTCCATTTTATCTTGCCACGCAAAAATTTGAATTTCTTATTGTGATGAGTTGGGACGGGGTGTGGGGGGATGGGTCGTCCTTTTGTCAAGTCTCAGGGACCAGTATTTGTGTTTTTTCTGCATAAGGTTTTTTCTGTGCATAGGATAGCAGGAACTAGCAGGAATGACAACCATTTCCAACCGCACCAACAACAAAAGGAGCCATAGTTATTATCATTGCTCTGAGATATAGTAGAACTTCTCTTAACTGGCTCCGGATTGACCGGCCTTCGCATTATACCGCCTACATTTTCCAAGTACAAGAAACAGAAATAGCTTTCAGAGCATTATCTATATGGAAGAAATAGGCGCTGTGGTACTCGAGTGAATTTTTTCGCTCAAGTGGATGGAGCAAGAGCACTGGAAGAGTTGATTGAGATACGTCAAGCAGCGATCGGCTACTCCCATGGATGGGATGTTCCTAAAAAATTGGCGGGGCTAAGCCGGGAAGCCCCGGGCTTTTCGCCTGCAGCAAAAAAGGGTCGCAGACTCCTTCACAGGGTTCATACTCAAATAGCCAAAAAAATTTCCATGACTTCTCCAGGCAGATCAAAGCAGAACTCCGGGTTAACATTCTAAGTTTGCGCTCATTTTTGTCTACGACAGCACTAACGAAGAAGTATCAAAACCCGAATGGGGTTGTCGCGCCGAACAATTTTTTTCTTTGGTAATCCGACATCACAACGAGGGTAGGTTCCCTTCAAGGGGTCCCTAATGGGAGGGAAAAAATCCCCGACTTTTCTAGGTTTTGTCAAAAATTTACGTTTTCCCCAGACTTTTGCAAAGATATCAAGTTCCATGACTTTTCCAGGTTTTCCATGATTTGCAGGTGTAGTATGAACCCTGCCTTTACTAGCACTTGATAACTGGTATGTAACTCTCAAAGTAACTGTACTAAAATGCAATAAAAAAAATCACACCTCTACTCTCTTTTAGAGTGCATAATATGTCTCCCAATTTTTGCTATCCCCTGCTTTAAACGCATTTTTCCTTAACCATCTTACCATCGGTCTCAATTAAGCCAGTAAACAGAGTACTACTCTTCTACTGTACTACTCTTATCCCCAGACAAATAAATAGGAACAAAGTGGAAACAAAGAAAGCACAAAATGTAGCAAAGCAAAATACAAACTTCAATACAATGTCAGAATTTTAAGAAATCAATTAATGAAAATAAATGCTTATCAAAAACTAAATAAAAGTACTACCTCATCAAATGAATCTGATCCATATGCTACAGTGCCTAAATGCAGTTTTTTGAATACCTGAAATGCAAAATACATCAATGAGACTTTTTAATTATTTCAATAACAAAGAAAATTTCAACCAGTGATCTAAAATCATATTTTTACGACCATGTACCCTTTTAAAATTCCAAGAATTTACCAAAAGTCGATATATTGAAAAACCATTACAACCATGTCTATTTCTGGAGGTCTTGCCAAAAAGAAACACTCCAGGTTTAATTGATTGGAAACAAAACAAAAAAAAAAAAGAAAAAACCCTTACAACTAAATAAAAATTTTGATTCATAAAAAGCAGTTCAAATTTTTAATCGTGCTTTTTTTCCTTACAATTTAAGGTCTTTATATGATAAGTTTCAGTTTGAAGTCGGGATTCGCGCTAGGCGGCGTGATTCCCGCAGTATCTTTTGAAATCAAACTCAAAAACAGTTCGTATGTGCGCTGTTCCCGCTACTAGCAGACCCGCGTTCAAAACATCGTGAAACGAAACTACTATTCTAAACTGAAAATTCAATACAAACTAAATGGAGTATGTTAGTTTTCAACTGCCATCTTATCCCCATTAATGAAAAAAAAAGAATCTAGGAACCCTATTTATCATATATGATAACATGGGAAAAAGATTGACAACTTCTTCATTCCTTGGGATTATTGAACCATGTAAGCCCTTTGTGAATGCAGACTTATCTTCATTCATTCTTTTCACAGAGGACAAAGCAAAAAAAAGTGGAAAAAGGGAATCTTCCGTGGTCACAAGGTTTCTGAAATACTGGTTTCTAAAATATACTGTTTTTATTGAAAAACATCAATAGATAAAATGACATATGCTCAGAAAAATAGAGGAAAATATTAAACTAATTTTTAGGATTTTTTTGTAAAAAACACACAAAGAATTTTGGTTAAATAGCCAAAATACCAGAGGTTCTTTTTCATGCTTAACATTTTATAAAGCACCCATTTTTTGCAATCTCTAATTTTGTGAAGGATCTGTTTCGTGTGAACCTTGTTGGTGTTTATTCTTTCGTTGCTGAGCATAGCTTAGATGATCATATTTTATTACATAGTTTGTATTGAATCACGATCGGACAATTTAGTAATGTTTTTAAAGACAAAAACAAAAAGAAAAGTTCAAACTTAAATTTTAAAAATCCCGCTTAAAATTTTGGTAAAGGTGAGGAATCCCACCTTGTTTTTTCCCCCAATGTGAACCCTGGAAGTGGCCACAAAAGGAAAATTACTGAAGCACATGGTAGCAAATCCAATTTAAGGAAATCATGGAATTTAATTTTCGGCGAGGGAAGGGGGGGGGGGGTTGAAAACATACCACCACCAACAAGGAATGGCACTGCATGCAACATTGCTAATGGAAATAAGACAAGAAAGCATTGAAATGCTGTTAATGGTTTGTAAAACTCAATGTGGCATTCATCGTTTCACAACCTGACAAGAGTAACATCACAAAAAAAAGTAAATAACAAAAAAACAGAATATTAATTAATAAAAAACAGAAGAGCATTAAAAAGATTAAATTCCACTGAATAGAATACATGATGACCATACATAGCTGCTCTGGATGATCAGAAACAACCATAAGTATTGTAAACTGAGTAATTCAACCAAAGTTCATTTACCATCATAGAGAAAGTCAATAATACTTTGGAGTATGCTGTTCAGTTTTGGTCTTAAAAAAGCATAAGGAACCTTATAGGAAAAGATTTAAAAGAAGGCTAGTAGATTGATGGGACTTTTAAGTTCAGATAAATATTCAAACTTGGCTCAATATGCAGTCTCAAATAGAGGACAGCTTAAGAGGGGACATGATTCACTTGTTTAAATTAATTAAAATTATAAAAGTTGATGGACTACATTTTTGCCCAGAAAGCAGAAGTCACTGTTTAAAGCTTTTCAAATCTAATCCAGAAACGATGTAAAAGACTATTTCAATAGAGTTGTGACGATTGTCTCTCTTTGACTGGGCCTG
Organism: Octonoba sinensis; assembly: GCA_038502835.1. NCBI lineage: Eukaryota > Metazoa > Arthropoda > Arachnida > Araneae > Uloboridae > Octonoba > Octonoba sinensis. The sequence goes on along the minus strand of CM076601.1, from coordinate 11,674,569 downwards.
GAGCAATGGAGAAGCGAAAACCACTAAGCGATGGCTTGGGCGGGGTTGCCACGATTATCTCACTGGCTTTTGCCTCTCTTTGTTCCAGTCAAAGAGAGAGAGAATTTGTGTCTCTTTGTTCCAGTCAAAGAGAGAGAGAATTGTGGCGGCCCCGCCTTGAACCATCGCTTAGTGATTTTCGCTTCAGCCTTGTTCCAGGCCCAGTCAAAGAGAGATCATCGTAGCAGCACTGGTTTTGGGCATTTAGAACAGTTTGACGAGAGCAGTCATTACTCGCAATCAGGCGAATAATTGTAAGAGGGCTCATGACTTTTATTCCGGAATGGTGATTGATAAACTCACTAGGACCAGCCTATAGTCTATGTAGTTAGAATCGGGGAGTCAAGGTCACGCAACTTTCCCCACTCTCCTATCTTTTCCCCTTCTGGTCGTCATGGTTTTCATGCTATTACCTTTTTCCCCACGTTGGTTTTGCGAACATAAGGAAGTTTGTTGTTTTAGTTATAATAATAATAGAAGGAGAGATACACGATGGCAAAATTAGATTGCATATTATCTATTCTTGATGGTAAAAATAGATTGCGTATGGCAAAGTATTCTAATATTTTGAACGAATCTAAATTTTATTCTAATGTTTTGATGCGTTTCAGAAAGCTATTGTATACCTCATTTATTGCATTTTATATTTTTTAAATGTTAAAATCTTATCTTAACATTCCAGATTTAATTTATAACAAATTAGATTGCATTTACTTAGTATCAAAAATAAATAAAGGGAAAATAAATTATTGCTTGTTACTTTTACTCAATTATTCTCATATTTTGAATCAGAGGTGTAGTAATGGAATTGCCTTAACTGCAGTACACAAAAATAGTCTGGCCCTGTTATCTTTCTCGCAGTTTCCATGAGGAAGCAGGAAATGCGTCCTTGTGGTGCCTATTCTAAAGAAACAGACTATAGTAGGGCCCAGATCCTGTCGCTGGTCACAATAGTTGAACTTGTGTGTCATTTTATTTGACAATACAGTAAACTGCGGATTATCCGCGCAGCCTTTCACGATTTTTTTTATATTTTTTTCGGGACGATTTACAGAATGTAGAAAAATAAACACAACACGCGTTTTTCTTTCATGATCAACGAATATGAATCTCTTTTCTTTTAACCCCCTTCCCCCACTACTCTTTCATAACTGCGCAGATTAGGACCTATCTCTAGGAGTCTTAGTGCAGATCACCGAAACCTGCGCAATAGACGAATATGCGGTTTGTCCAGTTGTCACAACTCTATGTACGTACTATTATATTATGATTCTTAAAAATTGTTTAAATGCGTTTGTGTGTTGATGTTTGTCATTTTTCTGCTATTTTGCGGATTATCCGCGAAATTCGCTTATCCGTGGTCATCGCGCCACCCTATTCCGCGGATAATCGGGAGTTTACTGTATTGAATTCAGTGATATTCCTTGCTGATGGTAAACATTTCATTTATGCATTTTTTACAAAACGTAAAATCGGATATGTTCCCGAAAATTATACCACATACTGGTCCAATAGCTTTCATTTTATAACCATTTTAAAGATTCCATAGATAATGTACATTATACAAACCATCTCATTCTTCGTCAAGGTTCCGGTTTTGTCCGAGAGCAAAAACGTCAACCGACCCAGTTCTTCGGGAATGGTAGTGCTCCTGACGACCGTGCCCGGTATTTCTTGGTCCTTTTGAATGATCCACGAATAAACCATCTTCCCCATATCCAAGTTAACTCGAAGGCTGCAAAGTTTACGATTGCACGCTTAGAACTATGAAAATGGGATTTAAATACAACACTCAATCAACTGAAAACAGTCTGACAAAAGTAAAGTGATCTAAGATACAGCACAAATGAGCTGCTAGAAAATATAACATCTTTTCTTTCATAATTAATAAAGAAGAAAAAACAATCATCAATGTCCAAATAACTAACTGTAATAGTATTATACTTTCTTACCTAGATTTTTTAATCTTAAATCAATTATTTTTATCAAACAATTCTTATTTTAAAGTTAAGCTTAGCAATTTGAATCGACAGATTTGCATTTAAAAAAATGATTTTTTTTTTTAATATACTACCATCCCTACCCGATTACGTAATGAATAATCAAGTAATTTTTCTTAAGGGCATAAAATGTTTATTTCAAACAAATCAACAGATTTACAACTAAAGAGGGGAAATAACTATGCAAAATATTACCTGATGGGTATTATGTATGAAAACAGCAGAATGAATCGAAATAAATATCTGTACCATAATCCATGAAAGCCCTAAAAAATATAAATTATTCAATTTAACATAATACAGTAAAAAAATTAGTAAAATATGAAATAGTTTGTAAAAGAAACTTGGACAAAGTATAAGAAAGTAGAAACTTGTCCTTGAGCAGAATAATTATTAATAATAATTTTTTAAAAAATCCTATTAGAAAAAATATACATTGAGAGTTCACAGACATACTTTGGGACTACGAGAGACCCTTTTATCAAAGCTATAAACCTTAAAATTTCATAAATTTTTGTTTCTCTTTCTTTTCTCTCTTTTTTGCACTGATAAAAGGATTCTTTGAAATACTTGCACATTTTAGCTCGAAAAACAAGTTAGTAAAAATTATCATATTAAAAACTCAAGTAAAGAATGTATTTTTTTAAAATATGAGTAATTTAATTACAATAATTATTAGATTATTAATTTAAAATTCAGCATCCACTACTAAGCTTACCTTTAAACCCATCATTACAAGAGCAAGACCGATGACAGCCGCAAATAAAACTTTAGTTTGCTGATTCAATTCAAGGTCAGTCACTCCCACCTAACAAAATAAAAATATGAAAATAATTATAGAAACTTTTAAAGCAGCATTTGGCAGCTCAATCATACTTTTGAAGTTACGATTTGGTGGCTCGGAGTTTTGAAGAGGGTCCGTGTTGATTTTTTGATATTGTAAAGGGTTTGTTTTGACTGATAGGAAGGGGCCGAAAACTGACCAAAGTTTCCTTTCGTGCGACCTCTGGAATATGAATATGAATTTATTTAAATAGAAGGTGAGGAGAGAGGGATGGGGTAGGATATTGAACTTTTTTCATTTTTAAGCTAGTTAAACTGCTCTTTCTGTACTTTGTAGTTATAGTACACAGTGTGTAAGCCTTACACTTACCTGCTTTCCACAGAAAGTGTAAAATTTATGCAATCAGACCTCGAAATAAGGTCATCCGCTTAAAGGGTCACTTTTCTTAAGTCCTGGCTCATTGAACATTAAATGTGTATGAATCAGTTATAAGGTAAACCCCCTTATAAGGTCATTTTTGTGAAGTCATGAGGGCTGACCTTATATTGACTGCATTAACTTTTAACGAAAAATAAACACAATTTTGTTTAACCATCGTAGTCAAGTTTTGTTGCAGTTTTTGGGTATTCCACCTAATGGTGAAGCTTTCATTACTGATGAGTCCAGTTTCATCATGCTATCTCAGCTTTTATGTTTGGGAAGTTTATCTTAAAATTAGTTAAAAAAACTGTTTTATTATTAATTTCGTTGGTTCAAATTAATTAGTTTTTATTGTAATTTAATTATACATATAGCAAGAACTAAATATTGGTGCTCATTAAAAATAATAAAAACATCACAAAAGAATATTAAGAGATTTAGAGCAGCAAATCCAGAAATCACAATGAGAGATTATAACATAATTCATACATATGTAACTTGCACTAATAGTTAAATATCAGTTAACTCTTCTTAACACCACCACAAATAGCAATTTCACGAGGGAGAGTTTCAGCTCTAATTTCCAAGGTTTCAATCTTGTACATCAGTACCTAACTTGTCACACTATTTGCAATATATGTCTCAAATTCACGTATGCAACTCCAATGCCTTTAGAAGGTTCTATGGAAATCTCCATTTTCTCCTCAAACTGAAGAAATCAATCATGCTAACGCAAGAATTTTTTGACCATTCAAAAAAAAAACAGGACAGAATGGAAACTATTTAAAAATAGATTGCTCTATGCTAGAAAACATATTAGAACTGCTTTTCATCATGCACAGTGGACCTGCATCAAAATGAGCCAAATGTCAGAATGATTCAATGCAGCATCACAAATTTTGAAAGAGAACCGATTACCTTCCAAATAAGATTAAGATTTAAAAAATAATTTTTGTTAAAACGTCATGTAAAAAATTACCACACAAAAGCGATTTTGAAAAAATGTAAGTTTTTTTTAAAATATATAATAGCATTTTATAGCAATTGTTAACCATAAATGGAACTGAAATCAGTTATTTTGGTACTTTCTTTTCCCAACACAACAAACTTTTACATGAGGAAGCTTTTATATAATAGAGTTATTAGCAAGTTTTTAACTTTTCTCATGTAATTTTTTTTTTCAAATTAACATTTCAGAGAAAAATAATATCAAACATTTGATAATTACAGCCAATTAATATTTATTTTTATGCATTACTAATATTGCATTAGCTATAAATCGTTTACATTAGACTCCTTTAGCTTTAGGGCAGTCTAAGACACTTTTTGGACAGTTATAGCCAGTTTTAGAAATAAAAATCATTTGTCCTGTGCAAAACCAGTTTCGAACACCTAAAACCCCAACCCTGACTATTACGAATAACGAAACCATGGTACTTTTAAATTGTAATACTTTAAGCATATTGGTACTCTCAGGACATAAACTTATTTCTTGCAAGTTCATGTAATATTTCCATCTATTAAAAAATAATCTTTCACTTTGTAAATAAGTGATGTGCAAAATTTTCTTTCCCATAAAAATGGATTTCATTTTTTTTTTCTTTTTTGTAATAAATTTAAAATAAAGTTTGGAAAGATTATTCAAAAAAAAAAGTAGAGGAGAAATTTTAACAACCACTTCCAGAAATAATTATAGCTCATTCTAAAAAGTCAACAATTGTGAACAAAAAGAATGATGGTATAGAAACTGTCGCAAAAAAAAAATAAGCATCATAATTAATCAGCTGATAATTAAACAGTTATCGCTAATTGGCCAATTTTCTTATTGGTGCATCCCTATTTGGAATGTTGCATTAATCTGGCACAGATTAAAAAAACCTTGCTAACCTTCATGTAAAAAAAAATACGACAAATATTTTGTAAATGGAATGTTACCTACTCCCCACATAAGCCTGACGAAAGCAGTGGCGTAGGTGACCCTAATTTCGGGGGCGGGGGGGGGGGGGGGGGGCTTCGGGATGAGTAAGCTAATTTCACTGTATTACAAGAACAATTGGCCAAATTCTAGACAATCTACCCAATTTCAGGGCAGGGAGAAGGTTTATCTCCAAACCCCTTGTGATAGCAACATTATTATAACAAGTGGTAACTTACTTTACTTCTTGGCTCAGAGTTGTTCATCACGCTGCGAGTTTCGGCTCCAGTATAGATGACAATTCCAATAGCAGTCCCAGATGCAACCACAGTGTTGGCCCATAAGGTGTTTTCGATTCCTAGAGACACTTCTGCCCCATCTCCATCGTGCTGTTAAAAGGAAAAAAATCTTGAAATCGAAGATTCGACAAAACCATTTCAAGTTAAATCCAATCTACTTCTTGCATAAGCAATAAAGAAATTTTTTACCTCTTCTCTAAGGCTGGGATGACATATATCCATAAAAATTACTTCCTTCAAACGCGAGGCGAGGACCAAATCTGTCCCAGAAATTTTTCCCCCTTCTCAAGGTCCGAACTAATGTGAAACTTATTAGGAGATGATCAACACCCCATTTTTGACGCGCGCCTTAAGATAAAGAACAAAAGTGTCATCAAATACCCCCCCCCCCCCCCCGTTTTTGCAGCACTTAAAAAGTGCAGCGTTTATCATACTGAAAATAGGACCTTCCAGACATTGTGGGGAGTCCATCAGGAACATTGACAGCATTCTTTCCAGGAGGACAGCACTCGGGAGAATTTTTCACATAAGGAAAGGCTTTTTCAGTATCTAACTACCCATTTGGAAAAGATTAAATGACAATTTGAAATAATTTTCCGATGATACTGAAAAAAGCTAACAGCACACACCTTAATTACCTCAAGCAAAGACCCGATATGAATCGCACCTCACTTACTGAGCCAGTTTCAAGATAAAATATTGCATATTAGTGGGGGGCAGAAAAAACTTTTATTTCTATTTACGATAACGGATGGTGCCAAAAAGGAGCCACCGGTGGCATAAAGTGCACATAAAAAAATTTGGAAGGGTTTTGGATAATTCTTTCATTTGTCACAAGTGCATAAAAATCGTTTTTCTTTCCTCTCAATATTTTTTTTTGCCTCCCCCCCCCCCCCCTGATAAATCACTTAATATTGAATCAGAGGATATGTAGAACACTGACGGAGAATAATATCACATTTTCATTTAATTGAGTTTGTGAATATTCTCATAATGGTACACGTTTCAGTCATTCAGACAATTTTAATGTTTAAATGAAAGACATGAACTGTGCAAATAATTGCTTGTTTTTTTAAAAAACATTTTGAACATTAATAATTTGATCAATCCTTTTTTCTATTATATTTTACTTATTTTTATTTCTTTATATATTCTACTAATCCGTGCATAAATCCCTTTTAGAACATTCGCCCCAAGTACCTTTTCCTTTTAAATTATGTCAAAAAACACTTGAAAGTAACCCAGGAAACATAGATACCACATTTTAATTTCCCACAGTAAACCAAAAATTATCACATTCCTTTTTGGAGTGGCCAGCTAGCAGTGTAGTTGCAACAAACGTAATAACATGAGTACATTGCATAAATTAATATTGTAAATATACAAAATAAAAGTGCTTACTCTTGTAAACTTCCCAACAAAACTGTGGATGGCTTTTTTAGGTTCCTCGGCATACACCGATGCATCCATTAAAAATAACTCCTACAAATACAATGCAAATGCATCATTAGAAATTGATAACGGAAATGTGCAATTCACAAATCAGATCTTATAATATATTTAAACCAGTGCAAGCTTAAATCAATACAAAAATATTTGATGTAGCTATAAGTTTTTCCTCCACCATGACTATTAGCATACTTTCAGGAAGCTAATTTCTCTGTCGTATCTATTCAGGGGTTGATCTAGTATCTTTTAACAGGGTCCAGTTTTTGTGAATTTTAATGAGTTTTGTGAAAAATCAAATATTTCTGTGAAAGTTCAAAATTTAAACCTACAGTGGTAAAAATTTATTACTTTTTGCCGCCTATTTAATAAATAACTTTACAAAAGGTAAGATTTGGAAGCTTGGAATTTTGTGAAGGGTCCAAAAATGGAAATGAATTTCCTCTCGTCCAACCCCTGCTAATGTACAAAAACTTCCTACTTTACATGAGGCAAATACACCAGCTTGAAAGATAGTTAATTTAAAGCGACATAATTTCTCAATTATTTATGAGGCATAAGGGAAAATATTCAAATATAAAATATTGCAACATGTGAATATTTCAAGAACCTATAAAAAATAATATGTTCATGGATGCTACTATAGCACATAACAGTACTTACCTTCTGAAACAATTGTACAAAATTTAAAAATTCATAAGATTCTGTCCAACATAAAAATCTGTCCACGAGACTTTCACTTAAATAGTCCATCTACTGATTAGTTTATTTGGTGCATAACTTTCAGTAATGCTCCGTTCATTCTCAGTTAGAGTATGTTGAAATAACACCAGCAAAATTATATAATTCAAGTATATGTATTACTCAAGAACACATTTCGGGCGCACATCACTCCTTGCCCGCAAGTGACAATTCCTTAAAAATGCAACAATGCTTTCAAGTACTGTGTAAGCAACCGCCAAAAATTGTTTTGTGTGCACCACCAGCTTCAGTTCAGTAATAATATTTACTGAACTGAGATAATGAAGATATTTTGAAGAGAATTTTAATTTAAAAAAAAGCAGAACTCAACTTGTGCTCAAAGCTCATTTTTTGGGGGATATTTAACTCTTTCACAAGACCTGCACACAATATGAATGACAAATCATAATGGCCAACAAGAACGGGGAAAAGCACTAACCTCTGTCGAAGCCAGCCTTTGGGTGGTGGGAACAGCCAGCCTCAATTTCCAGTCAGTCTCCCCATCGAGCTGGTCAGACCTGATGAAACAAGATCCGTTTTTTTCTGTTGTAGATAAAAACACCATGTCAGCAGGAACTCTTTGATCCTAAAGCAAACAAGAACAAAATAAAATCCCGTAAGAAACAATTTGTGCGAGAAATATAAACATTCATAAAAATAACAAGAGTAAAGTGTCATTTAAAGACATTTTCAGGGAAAACAATTGAAATTTCAATTAAAAGACAATGAAGGCTCACAAACTGAGGAGGAATAGGGGAGTGTGTACTTGCTCTTCCCCCCTCCCCAATTTTAAAAAAATGTACCTAATTACACATGTGTGTATGTATTTTCTTGTTTAAACTACAAAATGTGTTGACTAAAAATTTCACAAACAAATAACAAAGGAAAAATTACTAACAGTTTCAGAATTATAATGTACGTTTAAAAAACTTCAGAAACACAAAAAAACTTAAATATTCTCCGAGTCATTAAAAAATGAGTTTGTAGACCACTTTACATGAAAAAAGCACAAGGAGCAAATTCATTGAGCTTTTTTTTTTAACATTGCAAAAACTTTGTAGAAGATTTATAGGATCAATTTCTATAAAATAATTTACTTTGAACACAAGACAAATGCCTAATCACAATATGTTTAAATGTGAAAAAACATTTTCATGCAATTAACAAAAAGCAAAAATTACAATTATGATGCAGAAGAGGGAAAATGGGGGGAGGTTGCATTATTTTAACTTTATGTTTGTAACTTCATAATATGCTCAAAAAGTATTGTTTTTAAAATAAGTGATAATACATAGATTAAATAAATAATAATTAATGTATAACTAAAGCTAAAAATCAGAAAATTACTCTAAAAGAGTAAAAAATAAGAAACTTAATTAGTTGCCGAACTTAAGGATTATAAAGATGTGAAAAAATAACTAAGATGAAATATTCATAAAGGTATTAAAGAGTAAAATAATTTAATGAAACAAAACTCACCTTGTCAACAATAATAAGGTCTGAAACCTTTATATTCGCACTTGGAATTTGGACAACACCTTGAGAAGTCAATTTTTTGTATTTTCTATAATTGACTTCCCTATCCCTCATATATCGTCGAAAATCATCAACTGCTTCCCTTATCAAAGTCACACATAGTACAAAACCCTAAAATTTTGAATAGCATTAATTTTGGATAACATTGATAACAATACATACACGAACAAATTCAAGCAGGGTCAGTTCCAAATACAGTAAAACCTGTGTCAGTTGACCATTTGCAGTGCAGCACTTTAGGAATCATTCATAAGTGATGTCGCGCTTCGAGGGGGAAGGGGAGTTCCTGAAATTGTGACAAAGTGTTTTAAGGGGAGGGGATCAAATATGTGGAAAAAAGTGCGACATCATTTATGAACGGTCCCTTAGTGGTCAACTTAAGACATGTGGCCAACGTATAGATGATGGAGATTTTTTTTGCCATTTCTTACACTATGCATTTATTCATTTTAACTAATCTTATATATAAGCGCCTTATTTTGTCTGTGTCTGTCCGCTATAGGATCCTAGGCCGTTTTACCGATCAGGACCCCATTCGGCATGGTTCATGTTTATGACCCGAGAAACGCATCGCCGCAAAAATGAAAGTTGTGACTCAATTGGTTTTTTTCAAATTAATTTTTTAAAAATTTTCAATGATTTTTTTGACCCGTTTCATTTTACTTTTGCATTGTTGCCCTCATTTCCAAACATATAATTACAGTTGCCGTGTGAACAAACAAATCAATACAGTTGCCATTGTCATTGTCATAAATGTAACAAACATACTAATTACAATCGAAACGTGTATCTCCGTTAACGTCACATTGAGTGAGGCTTCGCTGTATTTCAATCTCCGTTAAAAATTAATGTATACGTGAATTTAATTTAATCCTTTCTTTCTTTTTAATTGGTTTATTTATCGTCTGCCCTTTTCATATTTTTCTTATTAGAGTGGCAGCGCTCTTTTTTCCCAGTTTCGTTAAAACTGTTGTTTTGAAAAGCATAATAAAATTTTCAATACGTTCTTTGGATGGTAAATATATATTTTTCACAAACAATTTGATTATATAGTAAATAAATGTATAGTAGTGTGGGGCTGTAAGCAAAGGAGCGTCCTTGCCACCTGACCTGGGAATTCAGTTTGAATGAGCAGACACCTTTTGCACAAATCATTTTAATTACAATTTATAATATCTAGAACAGCGGTCATCTTGTATGACCGCCGGGCGTACTAGTTAAAATATAGCTTCATGCATTAATGTTACTTTAAAATAGTAATTAGCTTTTTTTTTCTCACAATTATCTAAAATATCATTATAGAGAAATTTAGCTTGAATGACTTACAACGCACCCTACACAACTTTAAAATTAAAGCACTTAGTTAAAATAATGATCTTTTTAATGATGTAAGTTACTTATTTGATGGTAAGGAATGCCTAAAAATACAAAGTTTTTTGAATGGCTATATCAGATGGAAGAAAAGAGAAGGAACTTATTTAAAGCATAATAGTGCTCATAGTAATTTCCCCATTTGGTTAACTTACAAAGAGGTTTAGGCAAACTTTATATGGATGTTTCCTCCCTCCAGGCAAATACTGGTCTAACATTATAGCATAAAAAATATCCTTGAGAAGTTCTTTCAGTTTTCTTTAACCTTGCAAAAATAGCTTAACAAATAAATACTGTAATAGTTGGCTCACATAAGTGGTCAGTAAAACAGGTGGTCAAATTACAAAGGTTTCCTTACATTATAAAAAATAGGCCTAATTCCGTTCCTGACGTAAGTGGTCAATGTTACAGGTTTTACTGTATTTGGCTGCCCCTATCCTTTAATTTAAATTTTAAAAAATACATTACAGGATTAAATACCACTATGGAATTAAGCATTTCCTGTATAACGAAAAGAAATGACCACATAATTTTACAAGGCAAGCTTTATCATGTGTCAGCTCCACAATTAGATTTAGTTTCTGTTACAAAGAAAAGTCGTGTAAAGATTTCATACTAAGTTGATAAAATTAAACACTTAACAACTACGAATGTTCTAACTTAATTTTTGTAGTCCACATACAACACATATAACCAAAGTGTTGTACATCATTTAAGAAAAAAACATATTACATGTACAGAACCTTTTCAGGCAGTTTCAAGAAATTTAACATTAAAAACGGCTGTACAAGTTGGAAAAGATTTTACAACACTTTTAAATGAATGCTTTTATGTGTAAAATTTACTTGAATTAAGTTTTACTTTTGAAGATGTGTGTATATATATATATGCATTATACAGTTTTTCTCCTATTCTTTTTTTTTTTAATTATTTTCTAATGACTTTAATCTGAACAAGACTTTTCTCACCGACTATTGGAACTTTAAAAACTTGAGCTTAGATTTTTCTAGCTCGACTTTTCAACAATGCAAGGGAAAAATGTACATACACATAATGCTACTTTTTGTTCAAAAAAAAACAAAAACAAAAAAAAGCGAAACATTCCATATCACCGCTTTAAACACATGATTTTCGAGAAAAATGAACAACTTCAGCATAACATAGATACATACTTATGCAAAGCAAGGTTGTATCTCCCAGAGGGGGTGATACACCCACGGGCACGCACCCCAATTCCCGAAATTTTTCGTAATGTAGCATATATTCCTGCCTGAAACTTTCCTCAACATAAGTGCCCTGAAAGTTAGCCCCCCCTCCCCCTCCTAAAAAAATTCTGGCTATGGAGAAGAAAGAAGTCTTATGATGCAACTTGTCATCAATAGTTCCAAAAATTAAAAAATTAAATATATAGGTTTCAAAAGGTTGAGTGTTGAAAAAATAGATACATCCCATCTCATGAACACCAGTGGTGTAGTTGAGGGGGCTAACTGATAGAAGTTGCGCAGCCTATCTGCACTCTTATTTCTTATCACTCATGATTATTTAATTAATCATTTAAAAACTATTTCTATAAGCTTTTATTTTACTTTTATACCTATGCATAAATTACTAGCTAACGTCACTAGGCGGCCGTATGAAGGATGCAATATGCAAATTGAACTGCTTTACTATGATTGGTTGCATTCTTCGGCGCGTGGCTGGGCGGAGTCTAAGGTTTCCCAGCATGCCTCTGTATGTAAATGACTGGGCATATAAAAACGCGGACTTGCCTGCATCAGTAGTCAGTTGAGCAGCTAACTCTGTGGTAGTAGGAACTGACCGCTGACTCGATATGGAGTTTTAACTTTTTCTATGTTGGCTTATTAGGAAGCCTGAGTTAGCCATTTTTTTGAATTCATGCTTTAAAAGTATTGTTAAAGATTAGGGCGGCCATGTTGCCGTAGGATTAGTCTTTTTTTTATTTTACGCCGGTGGTCTACCTTTGTTAATTGATTTTAAATGTTTCGCCCACGTCTTAAATAAATGTTGTATTTTTAAACTTTGCTCCTCATTGAAATTGGTCGACACGCACTCTATTTTATTAGACTAGTATGGTCAAACCCAGTGGCCATATCGATAGTTCATCACGAACATCGCCCTACTTTTTAATTTTAAAACAAGCATTCCCCTAGTCTAGAATTTTACCAAAAGCCTCCGGCCACTTTTTGATGTCCTTATATGTAAGCGCCCTCCCATCTTTTTTTCCAGGGCTACACCACTGATTAACACTCATAACAATTTAGTCTTTGGAAAATAATGCAACTTATGATGGCTGGTCCAGATTTTTAATTATTACAAGATTTCTATGCCTTACAATGCAAGCACAACTTTTCTGAATGAACCAACATATGAATATAAGAGGGTTTTATTCCTTTTAATATCATTAACTAATAAATGATTGCATTTAATATCAAGGTTCGCGTTAGACCGCGCGATTCCCGCAGTATTTTTTGAAATCCCACTCAAAAAAAGTTTGTTTGCGCGATGTTCCCTCAACGAGCGGACACGCGTTCAAAATATTGCGAAACGAGACTACTGTTCTAAACTGATAATTCAATACAAACTAAATGGAGTATGTTAGTTTTCAACTGCCATCTTATGTTCATTAATTAAAGGAAAATCTAGGAACCCTATTTATCATATATAATAACATGGGGGAAAGATTGACAACTTCTTCATTCCTTGCGATTATTGAACAATTCAAGGCCTATGGAAATGCAGACTTATCTTCATTCATTCTATTCACAGAGCACAAAGTCAAAAAAAGTGGGAAAAAGGGAATCTTCCTTGGTCACAACGTTAGAAAAGAATGCTGGTTTCTGTAATGCGCTGTTTTCATTGGAAAACATCAATAGATAAAATGACATATGATCAGAAAAAATAGAGAAAATATTATATTAATTTTTAGGATTTTTTTGTAAATATCGCACAAAGAATTTTGGTTAAATAACCAAAACACCAGAGGATCTTTTTCATGCTTAACATTTTATAAAGCACCCCTTTTTGCAATCGCGAATTTTGTGAAGGATCCGTTTTGTGTGAACCTTGTTGACATTTATCCTTTCTTTGCTGAGCATAGCTTAGATAATCTTCTATTACATAGCTTGTATTGGATCATGATCGAACAGTTTAGTAATATTTTTAAAGACAAAAACAAAAAGAAAAGTTCCCACTTAAATTTAAAAAATCCCACTTAAAATTGTGGTCATGGTGGGGAATATCACCTTGTATTTTTCCCCAGTGCGAACCCTGAATATGCAATAAGGTTTCATAATTACATCGTACAGGTTTTGGATTTAAGTGCATAAAAATGTAGAACAACTTTAATCTTTTCCAACAAAAAGTTCAATTTTACTACTGAGAAGTAAAAACTTACCAATGGCCCCCAATATGTATACAAAAATCCTACTCTAACATCTTTTATAAATTGTGAAAGAGCCATCACTAAGAAGTAAAGGTTTAAGAAGAATTTGAACTGATGAAATAACACCTGAAACAAGATAGAGGTGAAATAAATTTAAGAAAATAAATTGAAACCAGCAAAAACAAATATCATTAAGTTACATTAGAATGGCAAACATTCAAATTTTTAACAATACACCCATAGAAAAAACTTATAAATAGAATTTTTAAATGATAATAATACAGTGAAAAAATCTTACATTTTAAGTCAAAGTTTAAAAGCATTTGATATGGGTAATTTTTTGTTATAAGTAATACAATTGTTTTTATGCCAATTTAGCGCATTTCTAAAAGTCGCCAAAAGACTTGAAATTTGGTGGTTTTTCTTAAATCATACCGATTGGTGCAATAACAATTGTTGGACTTACTTTGGAAAAGTATCATAAAAGGCAGTGAATGAATTATGTCTAACATAGAATTTTCAATGCGGCATGTAATCTTAACGAAGAATTTATATGTGTATTGCATGCTTCTTTTGGAAATATAATTTGACTAACAAACCAATAGATTGTAAATTTAGTAACCTAGAGCATTATTCCTCTTTCAAATTAAAAAAAAAAAATTAGTGGACGACCCTGCAATATCAGGGTGTCTACAGATTTTCAAAAGTGAAATTTTGTGACATTTTTGATGCATTGGATATTGATTCTACCAGAGATCAGATATCCTCTAAACCTGTGTACCACATAAGTTCCGGATATTCGGCTCTGATGTCTGAAACCGATAGTCTTAAGATATTTGTAAACATCAGACAGCTTCCAAATAGGTAGTAAGTTTGCAGTTCACATACATTTTCAAAACATTTTTAATAAAATTTCAAAAATCAAATTTGACATGCCAGACAACCCGTTATTTCTTACTGTTGCCGGATCGGATTCTGGGAATTTAAAATTTCTTGGATGCTGGATATCCGATGTCTCCAGGGGGAGACCGACATCTTCGGACGGAAAATTTTCGTCATCTGTAGACACGCTGAATATTTTACAGCCAAGGGACTGTCCATAAATGATGTCACACTTTTCTCATGTATTTGACCCCCTCCCCCTTTCACAAAATGTCACTTTTCTCACATGCCACGCTATGTCCCATAAGCATGATGTCACACTTCTAGTTACCCCCTCTCCTTGTCACAATTTCACGAAGCATGACATTATGTATGAATGATTCCAAGATGTCGTTGAAAGAATTACTCTTTCAAAATTAAACTTTAATAATCTTGCAATTAAATGACATAATAATGAAGATGTAGAGAACAAAGAAAAGAGTAATTTTCGTTTCAATGAATGAATGGTTAATTTGTCCTGATAATAAAGTCTCTAATCTCTCGAGTCTGGTTGGATACAATATTTGTACGAGAAGCATTTACCTCTCTGAAATCAGAGTTTAGTATTCAATTGTTGTGCATCAGAGTCTGGGATTTCATTCGCATAAAATAAACTCGTGAAAAATTAGATGTAACCAGTTTTGAGGACCAACAATTAATTGCAGTAAACTCATCTTTTGAGCACAATCAATTTCTGCTACAAAGGCTGATCAAACCAGGTTTAAAATGTTACAAAAACTAAAACTATACATACAAGGTAAAAGAACTAAGAATTATTAAAGGGGTTAATGCAAAACTGAATCTTATATAGTATATTCAGAGCAATGAAATCAAATAAACAAACATTTTGAAAATATATTTTGAGTTACCAAATTCAAATCATTTTGAAAAATAAATAAATGAATGAATATTTTAATTAGCACAAAATTTAGAAATCATATATAATGAAAAAATGATTTCCATAATGGCCATTATGTTTCCTCCAAAGAAATGTTTTTTTATTCAATTTTCATTTGAAAATTAAATATAACAATAAATCATTAATTGGCATTTATTTACTTATTTACTTTTTTCGAATAAAAGCACAACAAATATACATTTTAAATACATTCAAAAAACATTTTATAAAATTTAGGAGAGTTTATTTTAAATCTATTAATATTTTTTACCCAATCCAAAATACAAAATTTGCAAATGAAAAATAGCATACACATTTAAAAGTTATAAGGAAATCTTTCTCAGTGTAAGGACAGAAAACTAAGCATTTTGTACATTACAAATTTTATGCCTGAAAAGTTGAATAGGTCGTATGCATCAGTGGAAGAGTAGTAATCATTTTCACAATTCATATTAGACAAACTTCTATATTACAATTATCCAACAGGACAACAACTTTTGTTGAAAATTATTGGTAACTATTTGAAATTGTTGTGATGATGAAACGACCAATTTCTATTGACTAGAAGGACTAGATTCACACTCAAATCTCAAAACCAAAAAATTAAGTATGGATATCTGGATATCCAGTATGAATAAGTCAGAAAAGGGACGTCAGATGTAGAATATCTGAAAAATTAAGCACTTTTAAATAAAATAACATTTTATACTTGCTAAATTTTGAAAATGATCATCAGTAAAACTTGTATGTGAATGCAATGACTTCATCGAATTAATATTAACATTTGGGATTTTAAAAATATCAGCATATATTACAAGAATTTAACTAATTTGATTTATCTTTAACATCACTATTGGTTTCAATAATTTTACTTCAAAAAACTATTCGCTTTTGGTGTAAATAGATAAGCATAATTAATGATGTAAATTGAATTTTTTTATTGATTTTCATGGTGAAGCAACTATTTTTGGAATACGAAAATAAAAACTTCATTAAAAGTACATTTTCAATTTTTCTCCTCTAAAAAATATTTATAAATAACCATTAACAAGTCGATAATTACTCTGATTTGGTATGTAAAATTTATATTCTCATTTTTAAAAGCACAACAAACTATTTTGTATCATATTCTTGGGTGCAACTGCATTGAAAGTTTTGCGTGGGAGTGGCAAGATGGCAAGCGTGACAGTCTTCTGTTACACAAGATGAAATATAAGATGGGATGAAAATGATGTTTATGTTGTATAAATTAATCCTTTTAGTTTTATTTTCCTTAATTCTTGTCACTTTATGGTTTTAAATGTTTATATTGTTTTCCCAAAATCAATCGGGTGGGGAATCCCGATAGGCGGCATTCGGGACATGCGTAGAAGGGTGGAGAATCGTCACTTCCACCTTGCCGGAAGAGGGCGTTTCTCCTGCCGACTTTTAAAAAGAACGCCATGTTGCTTACAAAGTTAGTTGGCACTTCGAACTTCAGCAGAACGCGGTTCTGTCTTTTTGAAAGGGACAAGCAGGTAGATGCTTGTTTAATTAACAGTATCATAGAAATGTTATTGTTGAACTTTATTTTATTCTGTTAAAATTGTTTATTTAAGTTTATCTTTTACCTTTGTTATTATATGAAATAGTTATCAACCACAAGTTCTTTTTAATAAATTGAGAAAATTTAGACCAGCTATATTTTATCGAGTACGCCTGTTCTATTTTTGAGAGTATTAGAGTTGGTATCAGTTCAGTAAACATCCTGATACTAACAGTTTAACAATAAATTATTCTGTCCAAACGGCAGAATCACTTAGAAAATTAAGCCAGGAAAGTTCCACAATAGCAGATGCAATAGGGTTTTGAAATCCATAAAAAATCGCCGCTCGTGTGTAAAAGCAACTAAAATCCGTAAATTTTAGTAAAAGTAGGCAAGTATGACGTTTGTTCAGCCCCTTAAAAAACATAAATGTGAGCCTTTTAAGCACCATACGAACCCTGTAAGGCTTGACAAAAAATATCCGTTTCTCGATAAAGCTAATTATTGTTTATTATTTGCAGTTTTAGTTCTTTGCTACTTTTGTTTTGTTTACAATTACTTCGTGTATTAATTACTACGGACATCAAAGAATTAAACTATAAGCATTAATTAAAACCCAAAGTGCAAAATCATATCATGCCACTGAACTAAGTTGAGTAAATCAAAAATACATACTTACTAATGGTATAAATGTAAATAAATTGTATTTTTGATTTTTAATGATATTCGGTGGGAAGCTCTCATTGTTTGTTCTCCCAAGAAAGACAGTTCGGGGTTTATATTCCCGTTCACCACAAAGTTTTGGCATGGCTTTACAGCACCTTTGAAAATAAAGACATTAATTAAATCTTCACACAAATGAACAATCTTGAAAATGTTACACAAACCATTCAAAACATAATCAGAATTAGGACTGAGGAATATCATATTGCAAAGCAAAATAAAATAGAATCAAAACTAACATCAACTCAGCATAATTTTTATTTACCCCCCGAATTGAGATTTTAATTAAATGCGAGCATTAAAAGTGATGTTTTTCAAAAAACTAATACACTTGAATTTTTAAATTTTTCTGGGGGGCACATCCATTTGAATGTACATCGAGGTCCTAACTACAGTAGAACTATGCGATACTTATACAAAAATAGATAAACAAAAATTTTTATTCATTACTTATAACATAAGAAAAGATATCAAACATGTATAAAAATCCTAGAACAATATTAAAGAAGAAAAAAATAATGTCAAAACAACCGCGAGAGCACTGAATTCCAACTTGACTCGTGTTCTTCTTTGCCATAGTGTAAACAAATAAACTACCGTTTCCGAATCCTCTAAGTTAAAAAACTGATTTCCTATTCCTCTTTTATAATTCCAGTCTAAGTCTTGTTTGCTAAAATAAAGTCTGACAACAGGGAGAAGAAGCAAAACATCCATTTTATTGGATGCCAGGTGTCAGAAGGACAAAAGCATCAAACACATAATAAAACTTTTCATCACTGTATGTTTAAATTTTCAATTTTCACAAAATTATTTGCTTTTCCACAAAAATCTTTTAAAATTCACAAAAAAGGGCCCTGTTAAAAAATGATGGATCAACCCCTGTATACATAACATACACCAATGTAAGTAAACTCCAGAATTAAAACTCATACTCATGAGTTTCTATTTGGTAGATTCAAACAGACTATCATTCTTGCTTGAAGACAGATAAGCTTTCAATGTTTCTTCTATTTTGTGAAAACACACATGCTAAATACAGTGAAACCTCGACAACTCGACACCCCGAGGGGACACGAAAACATGTCCAGATAAGCGGGAGTCAAATTACCGAGCTTCCGTAGTTTCAATTGCTATTATTGGTCGGCATTATAATTTACTTACCATTCAAGTTATGAAAGACAATTGTAGTGAATGAAATTATCCTAATTTATTATTTATCTATTATAGTAAAAGTTATACTTTACAAATAAATATATAAACATAGTACATCAAATCAGAATACCTCATGAGAAAATATCCGTAATTTTTGTTTGTTTTCCCTCTGGACAGAAAACATAAATTCCCCAACGCAATTAAGCTTGCTAGCTTGCAATTCACTTTTTTCTTGTGTTCATTGAAAGCATCTGCAGCTTTCAATGCCTTGCGTCTAGACGGAGCTGTAACTTGGGTCAGCTTCGTCCGCACTTGATCCGTTTTCCTCATTTGAGGCCGGATCCTGCTTCAGAAGGCTCAAAAGAACAAAATTTTTTTTATTGCTTAAATCGATTCCTAATATATCTAAGAATATGCATGTAAAGTTATAGTGGCAAATTCCAAATATTTTTTAAAATATAGCCCTAAACGTGGCCAGATGTCGAGCAGGTGTACGAGCACTCGGCAGCTGAACAGCTCCGAACTATGTATGTGAAAAGCTTCAAAGGTCGTTCGAAATAATATTGCGAATTCGTAGAAGTACCGACTCATTGTAATACAGATTATAACGGTATATTCGATCATAACGATTTGGTATATGGCGCAAGAATAGCCGATTAGCGTATCATCACTGTAAGTAATACAAAATTAACATTTTTCCGATCCGTAAACTTAAAAGCGCGCTTTCTCGAGTTTTTGTTTTTATGTTTTTCTGTTTTTCTAAACTGGCGGGCGTGATTGCGAGAAAACTAGACGACCAAACAAAACTAAACAAAACTCAGCTTCAGTTTTGTTTTCTCTTCTATTTGAACTAAAAAAAATTCCGACTTGAAACGATTTTTTTTGTTGTAAAAAAGACACTTTTTTTTTTCAAACCTGAGAAAAATTTTTAATTTTTCAAATTTTTGGGGGTTTTTTAGTTTAAATAGAAGATAAACATATGAAAATTAAAAACATTTTTTTTTTTTGTTTCAGACGAAAACTACGAGCACCATCTTTCCCGCCGATCGGAGACCACAATTGCAAGGTGTTGCACAAATGTGTATAAAAATCGGCTGTGTTTGAATATTTTTGTCTTAATTTTTTTTTACTTGTTCAAATATGTAATAAAATGATCCGGCATCTTCGCTAGACTTTCTTTTTTTTTTTTCTGTCCTGAAAAAATTCCTCAAAAAACGCTTCTTTTTGGCCTTCTAAAGCAGGCTACTGCCTTAACGGATTTGCAGTTTGGTTTATAGCTTCCAAGATATCTCTATCTTATTCTAGAGGTCCTGAAGTGATCAGTCCAGAGTCAATATTGACGTATTCTTCCCAAAAGGTGAGACTCCCCAGGGTACAAGGGGAATAGGGGAATACTTTCCAGAAGAGCATTGATTTATTGACGAAGAAACATCTCTGTAAAATTCTCAGAATTGTACACCGTGAAAAAATACCGGAAGAAAAAGTTAAAAAGAATACAAAATGGAAGTAGACCTACAGGGGCTTCTGGAAATTGTGTGTCAAGTTAGAAAGTTTTTCGCCCATTGAAATTAGCATTGGGCCAACCATTAGGGGTAAAAATGTCGACTTATCCACGTGTCGACCTACCGAGGTTCCTCTGTAATACTAAATGTTTAAGTATTTTTCATACAATACAAAAAAGTGAAAAAAAAAAAGTAGTTGCAAATGATGTAGAAAGGTTGAAAAACTGATACAATGCATGGGTTTTTCCTTAGTTTAACAAAAACCAATCATTAAAGCATAATTCAGGGAATCTGAAAAATTAAATTTGCGGAATTCCGCTTAATAGCAGAAAATCACATGCATGCCATAGACAAGATTTTGAGTTAAGCTTTTCATTCTCAGGGGAGCAGCAACGTTCCTCAATCGCTATGTTCTGAACAAAGACGAACACTTTTTCTCTTTGAAGAATGTCCTGGATGCTGTTGCTTTATTTATTTGGTGATTTACACATAAGTGTTCCAAGGCGAAGACTTTTGATCTGCAATGCATGTCTCACATTTCAGCACATTCTGCTTTGAAGTTTGGAACTCTAATCTAGGGGGCAAAGGATCTAAGCAGGGCAATTTTAGCCACTTGAAATTTAGGGACAGCTCGTGATAATTTTCTTATTACTTAAGCTTTATCACAGTACCATTATTTACAGAAAAAATTTTGTTCATGTGGGGAAAAAACTGAATTTTTGCCAAAAACTGAGAGTATAACAATAGCATATCACTACAGGAGGCAGAGAAGGTGCCCCTCCCCTAGTGAGCCCCTTTAGAGGTGTGTTAGGAGACGACGCCCAATATGTGATACAGAGTTTATGAAAAATACATATATACTTGAATTATATAGTTTTACTGAGGCTATTTCAACATATAGTACTCAAAAACAGAAAGCAGTTTACTGAAACAACCAATAAATAAAATATAATTTGTTTAGTTTTTTTTTTGGGGGGGGGGGGGGGAATGATGCCAAATTACTGCTCTGGGAATGCCACAGTATACATACATACATAGTAATAAAAAAAAATTTTCACGTTAAAAAACCACAAAAAAGCATTAAAACGCATTTTCGTGCTTATTTTGCTTTCCCAACATGAGAAAGCATTTTAATGCTTATTTGTGCTTTCTTAATGTCAGAATTTTTTTTTACAGTTTACTTAGCACAAAATTAATTTATTATTTTACATACATACATTATTTGCAATATATCTTTTAATGAGAACGTAAACCAATTTCATCTACTATTGAACGCAATCAAGTGAATGCACAACTGTTTTAACCGATCAAGCTATCAAAGTGGAATATGGACTTGAAAACAGGTTGATTAGCAAACTCAAAAATATTTTGAAGCTTGTCGCGACCCCTCGGTAAAGTTACTGCTCATACTCATTCTTAATACACAACATTTATTACACTAGACAAATACACACAGAAATTGAAGGAATATTTACAAGAAAATCATGAGCGTAAAAACGTACAACCTTCTGCTGCTAAGGTTGTGTGTAGGCTGCTGTTTCTAAGGGGTTTGCACCCTCTCTGATGTTGTTGTTGGTCCACTGTTATTGGTCAGTTCTCAGTGTTCACGTGAACAGAGTGTGGTGGACACATGCACACGTCATGATTGTGTAGGTGTATTTTCGTTTCGAATATATTTTGTAGGACTCTAACTGAGTGTCGCTGCAAGCTTTTTTCAAACTTAAAATTTTTCATAATGCAGATATTTCAAAAATAGAAAAAAATGACAGACACATAGAATCAAAATATTTTCCACCGTACGCATTTTATTACATTGCTACAAAAAACTGGAACACTAATTTCTTACCTGCCAACATTTCGGGGAAAACATCCAGTAGGTTGCGATACACCGCAATTTCGCACATATTTTTCAGTGTTTTTTAGGGGGAAAGGAGGAGTTTTAACAATCCCCTAAATTATAACCACCCACAAGTTTATGTGATACGTTTCCCAGCATAACTAACAAAAAAATCAGTCCTTTAAAGTTTTAATTGATTTCATAATGCCTAAAACTGTAAGTTTCTTGTGTAAATCCATTTGTCAAAGAAATTAAATTGGATAAAAACGTTGTTGAAGTAATTTTTTCCCATAGAATTTCCTATTTATAGGGGATTGCACCAAAATTTATGAAAACCAGGAGATTTTAAATACAAAATGGGAGACCAGTGGAATAGGGGAAAATCCAGGAATCTCCTGGAAAAACCAGTAGAGTTGGCAGGTATGTAATTTCCGATCAGATCCGGAACTTTGATGCATAACCAGAGCACAAACCCGCTTGCACATAGAACTATTTTTCAATTAAAACTATGTATGGATTCAATTTAACAGCGAAGCTCAGGTGAAACCTCCGTAAGCGTTAAAACTTACTTTGAGCACAACACTTGGCATAAATGGCATATGCAGCAAAAGAACTTGTACTTAAAACTCCTTCTATTATTTTGCATATAATGGGGCTCTAGCAGGGAGTCATCTTCTCCGGCTTCAAATCCTTCGTCACTACTCACGATGGTCTCGATAGAATCATTTATGAGGTGCCGGTTACTGGGGAGAAAATAAAAATGGTTATTATATTGAACTAAAAGGTATATCTATACATAAACAGGCAAAGACAAAGCAGCTACGAACTATTTTCTCCTGTTTTTCAACTGACTTTCTTATTTCTTTTTGTTTCTGTTTAGTTCCAATAAGTTAGTATATCAATTTAAAAAAAATTGGGAAACAGTTTATTTTTACTTAATTATTTTCCCGTTTTCTCTCGTCAGGCACAGTGTCTGATTACCGCACAGGTCAACCCGGCTGCGGCCCCCAAATCGTGAGAAAGATTTCTGAAAATATCTCTTAAAAGATAATTTTTTACAAAATGGAAAGATCTTAACTCGTTTAAAGGGCGAGCTAAAAGTATTTGTGTAAACAAGGTAAACTATGCACAATCAGATCAATATCTTCATTGACTATCACGCTAAATAGTGTCCTTTAATCGCTGAGGCGTCTCGACATTTTTTATTTATTTAATATTATAAACAGTAAAATTTGAAAAAGCAATATGTGTATTCAAAAAGTTTGCTTATTTAATGAATAACACAAAAATCATATTGAATAAAAACAACATAGAATGCAAAATAGTAGGATGTTGTGTCAGTAGGTGCTTTTTTTTCCCCCTTGACAATTGGGTATGAACCCAGTATTAATAGAATAATCTCCAAGCTTATTTAACTTTATACATTATACCCAGTATTTTTACTTTTCTTTCCCAACTTTATTTTTACTTTCCCAAAATAATGTTGTGCCTTGGGCCCCCGACTGTCTTAATCGGGCCCTGGTCAGGCAAGCTTCATTTATAACTGTATTTTAATATTGTTATAGATAGCAGATGGCAACATGTCTTGGTTCAGTAAATTACTAGGTAATAAATGAGGCAGCGAGAAGAAAAAGGATGTATGTGACCAAAAAAAAACGATTCTAAGAAAAACTTGTTCAAAGTTAGAATCTTCTGGGACCTTTAATGTTAATCTTTTTCTAAATCATGTTGAAGCAGAACACCTGTTAGAGCTATTACTATGGTTTTTTATATTAGAATGGTGCTTTCCCTATTAAATTTCAATTTTGTCACCTTACATCCCTTTGCTTCTCACTACCTCAAATATAAGACTCATTGTTAAAAAGAGTTTGTTGCCATGAAGCAGTTATATCAAAAAGCAAATTATAATAAGAGTTTGAGTGAAGGCTTCTCTGAAACAATGAAAAATATACTCGACGTTATATCGACGAATTTAATGAATACTTATGTAATGACATAAATAGCATAATGTTTTCAATGCTAAATTTGATTATTATGGTTGAATTTTGACTGTTAAGCAAACTCTCAGAACTACAAGATAAAATATGTAAGAAAGCATTGAAATAGCCAAAATATGCAGTGTAAAGACAACTGTCATGAATCCATTGAAAAAAACAAGTTTTTTGGAACCCAACTTTTGAAAAAAAAAATTACAAACTGTTCACCAATTGGTCAGTTTACCGCACTGTTCCAGTATCATATAATTCCACCTATCACATAACACTGTGGCAATGTTCTGCAACACATCCTGAAACTTTGAAAATATTCTGCAGATTTAACTCTAATGTTTGCCATGCACTTCTATGCACACATTGATACTTTAAAGAGAAAAAAGAAATACATACCACATACGTGAAAGTGAGAGAGTATACAAAGTATGCTTTATAACTACCATATATATGCAGTATAAGCCAAACTGTGTAAAAGTCCCCTCCCCCCCCTTCCTTACAAAATTTACACAGTTAGTCCAAGGATGTAACTAGGTGGGGGGGGGGGCAGACAGGGCCCTGGGCACCAGATTTCAGTCACTGAACTGACTAAGTGTGTGTGCCGTATATAAGTATGGAGTGCCTTTTTTTGTGTAGATTTTGGGGGGGGGGGGGGGGGCAGCCCTACAACCTGGTCTTGCCCCTGTTGGAAAATGATTTAGTTACGTTCTTGATAGAGTCTTCTGAAAAATCTGATTCTGGGGAAGAATACATTGATGGTGACTTTTCTGACAGCTATAATAACGAAAAAAATGAACCCAAGTTGAAGTAGGATAAATCACCAGAATTAATGTTTTGCACATGGCCAGTGGCGTAGTCCTATGAAAAAAAGTGGGGGCCTGCAGAAGCAAACAGAAAAAAGCAGGGGGACGTTTGTGCTAAAATTTTGAAAAGGTGGGAGTACGCTTGAGTTAAAATAAATAAGGGGAGCATGACATTCCCCTCGACTACACCACAGCACGTGTCTAATCATGAGCAGATAAAATTATGCAAGTGGAGGTGAAATCTGCACTTGTGTATTTAGTACGAACGATAAAAATTGGCTGTGATTCTTTTTTAATGAGCTGAAATTTAAATATAACAAGAAGAAATGCTGATTACATGAAAATGGATGCAATTTAGACTTTAGAAGAGCTTCTACTGAGTTAATGCCTTCTACTTATCAAGCGGGCATTTTAACGATACTTTTTTTCTCTTGTACCATGTACATGCGGCCTCTCATACTTTTGGGGATTTGATATTTTCAGTAGTCATGAAAATAAACCATTGAAGTTAGTGGAATGAAAAATGAAGAAGAAAATGGAATTAGTTTCCCTCTTTATCCTACATTTGAATGTGATGACCAGACACTTTGGTTAGAGTTCAAACAGCTATTTGACTGGTTTACTAAAATTAATACCCAAACAGAAGAGGTGACACCAAATCTTTGATGGGATTTGCCAATTTGGGAGATAAAAGCCAAGTACTACCCCAAACAAAATTCTTTATGTGTTCACCACACCTGTGAGAGTTGGGGTTCTGTTATTAACAATGTCATGATTAGAAGAACAAGATAAACGGTATGGCTTGTGATGGAATTATCAATGATATTGGTACAAATGATATGAGAGCATTTATAATGCTTAGTGATTGCAGACTAATTTTGGGGGTTTTAATGTGTGTTTGCCAGACCGCTGAAACAAATTCTGCTACCGAGCTAACAAGAAGGGTAAATCAATTACATGATGATTTTTGGTAGTCCCTTTGGTGTCCTTTAAACAATGCTTCACTGGATTTTGAAATTTTACAAACTATATAATTCTTTACAGAGGAAATTAATAGGTACAGATAGCATTTTTGATTACCCTTTGCCAAATAGGGCTGACTTCAACAAAAAGCTTTCAAATTTCTTTCCCCTTCTTAAACATTAACACTAGAAAGACAGAATATTCCTGTATACCTAGAAAGACTGAAGGGGCTAGTATGGCGCTTCCAGGATTGGTAAGGTTTTTCCCATCCCAGGTAAATACCACGATAAAAACTAGTATTTACCGTCCTGGGAAAAACTAGTTATTAAAAACATACATATAAATTCAAAATAACCTTTAAAAATGTCAAAACTGAGTTCTAAGTAAATAGCGTGAAAGGAGCTTGATGGGGTTTTTTTAAATGAAAATCTGAATCAGTCTTCAAACACCGATCCTTCAAGCATTCTATTATAGACTAGACAAGAATCTGGTAACATCAAAAAATGTAAACAAATATAGTGGATACTGATGATGCAAAAGAACATTTTGCATAAATATTACACCAAACCAAATATCAAAATTATAAAATTCACAAAAATATTGTGTTATATCTCTACTCAAAAAGTAATAAAATGTTTATTTAAATTTAACATAAATTATTTACTGCTTGCAAATTGTATGTTTTATGCAATAGTTCTTATTTATTTATATTCCTTTCCTACAGAATAATTTTAAGCTTAAGGGAAATTTGTAATAACTAGGTATTTCTTACTTTAATTTTATACATCCGATTCAGAAAGCCATTCTTACAGATTGTCATTTGGAAGCTTTTTCTGGTATTTACCACTTTATTGTGGTATTTACCAGTTTCTCCCGGTTTGATGGGTAAAAGCCAACCCTGGGCCCTTCCGATAATTTTGAGCACAATTCTGTCTAATTTTCTTCTTAAATGCCTCATGCATGTTTTCTAATTCCTACACAAAAGCTGAGTACATCATGTTGCTTTCCTTTTCAGGTGAAAATGTAAAACTTATTTCTCTTTAAAAGAGCAATTGTCATTGCCGAGCTAGCCAGCTGTCGCATTTGTTTAGTGTTTTGAATAAAAACCAGTTGTAACATGAGAAAGGTCGAGGTCAAACTAGACTGAATGGCACTTTGTCTTGGTGCAGCCATCAAAATAAAGGAAGAATTTAACAGTTTTCATTGTAAAATACCTTATAGGGGCCACAGTGGCCCCAATCATCATTCTAGGCATAAGGTTCAATATTTACGCTTCTACGAAGATAAAACTAAAATGATTAACAAGCACTTAAATGGGATCCTATTGGGAAAAATCAGAAAATTACAATGCATTCAGTCAATTATTAGTGGAATTACAGAACAACGAACGTTGAGAGGGCCCCCACTGTCTTTCTAGTGTTAAGCTAATCTTTAACGATAGAAATCCCTGCTGGAGTCGGTGGTGTAGTCGAGGGGGGATGCAGGGGAACTACGTCCCCCTACTATTTTATTTGAACACAAGGGCCCCCCCCCCTTTTTTTTTGAATATTAGCATAAATGTCCTCCCACTTTTTGACGTTTGTATATGTAAGCGTTGGTAAACTCCTAGGAGAGCCCACCGCTTTTCAAAATTGCCAATTTAGCGTCCATTTCGCAGAACGATAGAAGCTGGGTTTCTATCGAAGCTGGTTTACCAAGATTGCGTTCTTATCGCTAACCACGTCAATTGGGTGGGATCTCCTAAGATCCAACCAAGCATTCCCCCACCATTTTTTTTCAGTACTATACCACTGGCTGGAGTCTGTGCACATTAAAGGGAATTGTGCACATTAAAGGGAAAATCTATGGGGAGTGTATGAAAGAGAAGGAAAATATCCATTACTGCCTAAGGAGTTCGGGAAGAACATCACCTTGAAGAGGGACAAAGAAATTCGTAACGACACATAGACCCTAAGCTGTGTTCTAAGAAATATGTTGTCCCATCTGCAGAACCGAATTCAACTCCACGTAATACATAAACAGACCGGTCAAGTTAATGAAGTGCTTTGTATAAATAAACATATGCTCAAGTAGTGTTTTTGTTACAATAGTGATAAGCAATGTGGACTTTTTTGTACATTAAATGATCTCATTTTATTTTGGTGCTACATCCCAGTTCATTAGCACAAAGAAACAAATTCGAATTTTTAGAAATCAAAGAGTACTAAATTTAAAAGATGCAAACATTATTAGCAAGCAAGAGCTATGTTTTTGGAATCTTACAAAAAGGAGATGTGTGGGACATGCATGAAATTAGAAGCAGTCTTCTTCTCCCATTCAATTGAATCATGCACTTCCCATTTCAGAAAAACAAATAAACAAACAAGCGAAAATGTCATTCTAACAAAGAAATCACAATGGTTTGAAAACAAGCACTTCAGTCAGCATTAAGCACAAAATGAATTGATGCGATAAAATTTCTTGGAAATAATTACCTAGATCGAGCCTTCAGGCCGATGCTTTCCGCGGTATTTTCCACGGTATACTTATGCGTCATCATTTCACATCTTAGAGTTTAAAAACCTGAATACACACCATAACAAAAAAGTACATGATGACATCACAAACCACCTGTCATTTACTTCGTCTTTGATAAAAGTTCATTCAGAACTTTCACGTGACACACATACGAATGTTTTAAGCTTGGAAATGACTAACTGCAAAATTGACACAAATGATGAAGCTTTCAATGTTTTGGAAAATAGGATAAAATTTAATCGAACTCTGATACGAGTATTTGCATATGAGGGAGTTGAGCCTTATACATGTAATCTAAATATCAAAATAATACGTATGTGTAAACAACTTTATGGTGTAAACCAAGATAAAAGAATATTTTCAAATAAATGTATTATTAAATCAACTTCAACTCTTAATTCAATTTAGAAAAGAAACAAATTTATTATCGTATGACAACTCACTTCATTTCCCTCCGCGAAAAAGCCATTATCGAAAGTGTTTATTTTGCGCGGAACGTTCTAAAAAATGTTCTGTCAGTTTTCGTGTCATGAAGAATTTTAAAGGATGAGAATGGAACTTCTGTTTTTAAAAAAAACAAAAAACGCATGTGTTTCATTAAAATTTTAAAAATTAAAAGAGGATTTTTTATTCTTTATCAATAAAACAACGACTAGCCAATAAATAATAATGATGTGCATCATAGAATAAAAAGTAACATAAGCTTTTCCTGTTGAAGCAAACATTGACGATATTTTCCTGCATGAACAAGATTTGAAATCCATTACAAGTTTTTTTTTCTTCAATCTCTTTTTTGGGGGGACGGGGGTATGGGTCTATGACGTATTGAGACTTAGATCAAAAGTAAGATTATGACATTTCTGCACACTTAATGGTATTTTGACTGGAATGGTTTTGGAAGGACTAAGGCCCTGCAAAAGTAATTTATTGCATTTTTGTCACAAATTTAGCGCGGCTTTAGAAAAAAAAATTGTTTTCATCCGCTTTCAAATTGCCTTCGTATTTCATGGCGCATTTCGCAAACTGGCTCACATTAGAATTTGCGGGAAAAGTTTCATTTGAATATAAATAGACCTTTCCGATGGTTTAGCAATGGGCTATTGAATTTGTCTGCTGCGGGAGTTTACCTTCGGTATTTACTGTTAATGATTGGGGTTATAAAGTTAAATATGGCGTTTAACCATAGCCTCGCTCGATGTAGTACGGGCGGTAACAATTTACAAAAATACAATGCATTGAATGGAAAGCAGAGTTTCCTATATTGGAGTTTACATTTTCCATATTAACATCAATCGCTTTAAGTATCATGGATTGTGAGAGTTGCTGGAATTAGGGATTATCAACTGGTTTTCATAAGAAGCTAAGTAAATTTTATTCATTTAGAACATGCATAAGTGTTAAGAGTATTACCTATACTTTTGCTGGAAATTACATATATTTATTTATTTATTTTTGGAAAAATAGTATCTCATTTTTGCATTATCGCCAAACTTGGAGATCAAATTTCTTTGAAAGTTGATAGTTAAATTTTTGCATTTTATTCATCATTAGGGGCCTCAGTGCGGTCTTCGAACCAGTTTCCGCTGCCTGACAGCGTGCTGTGAAAGAGGCGTGGGTTCGATTCCCACTTTCCCCTGGGTGCATTTAATTCTTTGTATTGTAATTCTGTTGTATCGTCTTGTTCTATTTGTTTTATTGGTCGAAGAGTTTGAGGCATAACCTTGAGAATAGGAAATAAACTCGAAAATAAATGTGACCTGAAATGGTCATTTAAAAATACAAATTCATTATTAAAGTAAGGAACGTTCTACTTATTGCTCAAGAGAATTCAATATTTTTAGGCCTTTTTTGCGCAGTTTAAGATTTTCGTTTTCAAGAGAATTATATCTTTAAAATATCGAAAAATTGACGAATCGAATTCAATATGATTCATGTAACATTTTCATAGACTACATTCATTTTATATAGAATAGTTTTCAGGAAGAATTTACATAAATATCAAGTGTTTTTATAAATAAAAAAAAAAAAAAAAAAAAACCATCTTCACCTGGAAGATGACTTTGTCGTTTATAACGAGAAAGTCCAAACTAATTGCACCTGAAAGCCTTTACGGACACTCTAACGAAGAATGATCCCTACTAGCACATATCGTTCAACAATATCGTAAAAATGAGAAATCTGATGTCGCGCCGACATCAGATCGCGATATCAAAACTGCGTCAAAACCGACAGATTTTTTTAGATAGACGCATGTCGTTTTTTGACATTGCGGCGACATCGTAAACGATATATGTCGTCACTTGAAAATCTAGACTTTTGATATCGCTCTATATCACTTATACGTCATCATTCGATATTGTTAACGACATTTCTCTATATAAGAAAACTGAAAACCATTATATTCTTCTATATCACCTCACGTCATCGGTGTGACATTGAAAACTATCCCCTTACGTCATTTTATGTTATCGGCTTTTCATTCAGAAGCTTCGTACTAGATCTAATGTTTTGCTAACTGAAAAAAATTTATTCAACATTTTTTCAAAACCATTGACAGATAAAAAATTCTAAACCATTATAATGGTTTATAATTTTTTTACTATAATGTAATATTGACTTTCAATAGTTTGAATGTTGAATAAAAATAAGTGACTTTCTTTTAAGAAAACACAATGAAACCTGTATGTATATGAAGCTCCTGAAAACTCATATCAGGCGATACTAAAACCACTTTTATATGCATAAGTCTTTGAGTATATTGAAAAAATTGTACCTGAAATTCTAATCAAAATTCATAGTTAAACAGCAACTTCCAACACTATTAAATAAAAAATTAACTTTATCTGAAATTTCAACCTTTAGTTTTATTCCAGTATCCAGTCACGAAAATTGTTAAATCATTTCAAATCTTGATTTAAATCCAATTATTCAATTATTGTGTTTGTGTTGAGTCTTTCTTTTTCATCATGTATCATCAAACCTTCAAAGTGAAGTGTTCACATTAGAATACTTATAAGTTACTTCATCAAAGAGTACAATTTGAGTACATTTAAATTTCCTATTTAATTTAACAAGTCTTTAAGTGTCATAAAAACACCTGAAATTCTCCTCAAAATTTTTGGTTATATGAAATTCTAATTTAAACCTCTCAGTTCAAAATTTATATATTCCACACATATATGGAGAAAAAAAAACAGACACAATTTTAAAGTCAAGGTGAGGGAACATTTCTCCTGTCCCAAAATGGGACAAGAGAAATGCTCCCTCACCTTGATTAAAAAAGAAAAAATCCTGCATCTAAAAAACTTGGTTGTTCATTCTGTGTTAAGATTTGCCTGTTATTCAGCCTGCATTACACCTTTAAGGTATCCGTACACCTTCGAGACCAAATTTTTGAAATTTCTTGAATTTTAAATTAAAAGTTACATTTTTTATTCATACATGATCGAAAACTTATGTATTACTAAATAAATTCCCTTTTCGTCTATTTGAGGGAAATTTTTTGGGGAAAAATAGGCGAAATATAGGGAAAATGCCACTGTATCGCAAAACGAGGTAAGTCAATAACAAATGCATTTATTAACATTCTGTAAATTTGAGATCAATGTTAATAGTCTTCTCTAGGGAATAGACTACTCATGATAATAATCCCTTTATTTATAAAGCTGTAGTGGTTGCAGTACCTATACACATGCGAAATCCCAGAAAATATGTGAAATTTAGCATATAAGCACCTGAAAATTGGAAATTATTGAACTTACAAACATGTATATAGTCTATTCCCTAAAAAACATTATCTAGAATTAGTCTGCAAAATTTCAAGGTCTTTGAAACGTATGTTTTTGAGATATCGTGTTTTGCGGTAGATGAAATAGCAGAAAAATCAATTTCGAGCAAATGCAGAAAATAACTTTTAATTAGAATTATTACTGCAAAAACAGTAAAAAGTAAAAAAAAAAGTTTACTTGATTTATGAAGTTCAGACTTTTAATGAATAATTGGTTTTAATTTATTTTTTAATCGTTTCAGCATGTATTTTTTAGCAGACTATAAAATAAACAAGCCTAAAACTGCACTTCCGGTACTTAAACCTGTACTTCCGGTCATGAAAGTTGATGTCATTCCAAATTTAAAATAGCTGTAACGTCACTTCCAAGTACGATAGAAACAAAATTAAAACTGTTTTAGAAAGCTAAAAGTTGAAAGTTTTGTATTAGAGCAAAATTGAAAAATCGATATTCTAGTCCAAAATTACGTTTTAAAGGTGTACGGATACCTTAAATTGCTGCATTCCTTTTCATTAAAATACTAATGAATTATTCCATTAAATACTAAATTTTCATGAGATTAACAAAATTCATATTTCGGCTTTCAGTTTTAATGGAAGGATTTTGCTAATTATTATAGTAAAACATTTAGGCTTGTGAACGGGGTTCGAAATCAGGATGTAAAAGTTAGGCACCACTGGCACCTAACTTATTTCTTTTAGTTGCCAAAAATGTCCTGATAGGTGTCATCGTTAAATAATTCAAATTTCTTGGGCAGATATATTAACTGATAACTATTAAGACAGTTGTGCAACTGTTCGCAAAAATATGGCAAAACATCACAACTTTAATGAGAAAGTTATTGATAAGTAAGACAGAAAAATGTTCAAATATCAATTTCTGTTAGTAACTGTTGGGAAGTTGGTCATTCTACTAAATCACTTACAAATGAGTAAAAATTCACAATTCAAAATTTGAAGGTCAAGAAGATACCGTAATCTTCACAGGTATCGCAAAAACTCAAAATACCGAAGATTAGATGAAATTTGCTCAGAAAAATGTAATTGTATAAAGTAATATATTTAAAAAATAAATAAATACATTTTAAAAAATGACAGTGAAAAATGGGTCGTCAAACTAAAAGTTTTATGAAAGGTTAGATGTCAAAAGTGACGACCGGATGTGAAGTCCCAGCCATCGGAACTAATTTTTTAGCTGCAAAAAACGACTAACAACCGCTAATTTCGAACCTTGCTTATGAATACATTATTTCTCTAATTAATGCAACAAAAGGGGCCTTTATTAAGGATTTAAATTCATGCTCAGAATGTTTTACTTAAAATGTTTTTTTAATATACACTTTAATTACTTATAAAGAAGGAATACATATAAAGAATATATATAAATTTTATTAAAATTTCACTTTTCTAAAAATAAATTTACAATAATTTAATTTACATAACATGATCTTCCACCATATGGCAGGTATCAGTTTTTTCTTAATAATCAGCTGAAAATTAAAAATTTTAAATATAAACAAAACATTAGGAAAAAAGAGCCAAATTCATTGCAATTATGCGAAATAATATGTCTTAAAAATATAAACCTGATGCAAAAAGAAATAAGAAAGACATGTGCAAATGTAAGAAATAACAATTTAGAAAAATAATACTAATTTATTTTTCCTACGGATAAGGATGGCAAGTTACTGTCAAAGCGGCATGGTTATGATTCGTTAAAATTAGCCAAATGAGGGCCAATAACCGACAGAAACTTCGGAAATGACTTAATAATATTATAAAATTGAGCAGTTAAAGAATAACTCAAGTAACGAAAATGCCAACTAAAAACAATTGCTAAGACATTAAACTATTAATTTCAAATTAGTTTTTTACTACAGTAAAACCTCTTTGAGCGACCACCCCGACGTTCCGTGAAAATTTGGCCGCTCTGAAGAGTTAACAATTAATAAGGTACAGTTTTATGTAATATGAAATAATAAACAAGTCTTACACATATTTCTAATTGAATTTTGAGATTTATCTAAAGAGATATTTATAACTTAATTCAAGAAATTTTTTACATTTACAAAAAATTATAGAATTTGAGACTGTACTAAGTTTTAACATTTATCGGAAATGATAATGGTTTTCAAGTTCGTTTTTCAGTTTAAAAAGTAAGTCTCTAGCTGATTTGTTTTCCATTGCGTCAGAAGTTCCAATGACTTTGTCTATTTTTTCCAAAGTCTGTTAAGTTGAAAGTTTAGCTTGCTCACTATCACAAAACATGTCGGAAAATTCCTCGTCAGAGGCGGAATTAGCGCCTCAAAGGCACAAAAATTCATTTGTAAAATCACCGATACAAAAATTGATTAGTAAATTTAAGAAGGGAGTAAGTATATTTTTCTGCAAGAATGCGATGGACGAACCCACGCATTCTTGCAGAAGGGGATTGGGTGGCCGTTACTAAGGGTTATTTTAACATTAAACCTACGGGCCAAAAATTCCGTGGAATGAAAAAGCGGCCGTTAGGAGGGGTGACCGCTATTCATAGGTGGCCGCTCGGAAAGGTTTCACTGTATTTATCTCGCTTAACAGCCGGACAATCTGCTGAATATTAAACCATTTTTCAATTCTGAAAGAAATTACAAAATAAGCAATGTCAGTGTTCTATACTAGAGGTTCCCACATTTAAAACAAGCTAACCCACTCTTTTTAAGCTCAGTTTCTGGCAACCAACTAAAGCATCAGCCTACTTCTCTACTTCACATCCTCCACACTGTTAGCTCAAGGCTTTAGGGCTGCCTTTCCACAGGCACGGGTAAGTGAAGTCCGACGAAGGCTCGTATAGGTCTGAGATAGGTTTGCTGGGCTTTATGCGTACAATCCCGCCAGTTTAGCCTAACTACCTCTTGCTGTGTGGACCTGGCCCTCCTAGATATCCCGATCTTAAGGAGTATCCTTGAAAGGTTGCGGTTCCTTGTAAAAAATGGGGTTAGTAATACATACATAAATTAATTTAACTTAACTACTGCATATATGAACTACAGCATGAATTTAACTACTGCATACACATGCACTAGGCTACCCCTTCCATATTGGGTATAGGTATTTGACCTGTCCCAATTTTTTGGGTAACCTCTCTGAAAAGAAGAAAAAATTGATTAAATCTGCCGCCATCTTCAGTGGGAATCACTGGTGTCCACGGTTTAAAATGATGTCCAACCCGGCTACCTGTAATTAAAAATAGGTAGTCATGAGTTAGCTAAAAAAATAAAATCAGTAGTTATCTTTTTTTTTTTACTTATTAACAATTAACATCCTCAAGACCTCATCTTACTAATAGTAAATAAAAATATATTTAATCCTTCTTTTCACCCCTCAAAAACACTTACCTTTTTTAGCTACCATCATTAAAATATCTTTTTTTACCTTCCCCTCCCTTTTCTTTCCTTTTTTCCACTCATGGGCTATTGAATTTGTCTGCTGCGGGAGTTTACCTTCGGTATTTACTGTTAATGATTGGGGTTATAAAGTTAAATATGGCGTTTAACCATAGCCTCGCTCGATGTAGTACGGGCGGTAACAATTTACAAAAATACAATGCATTGAATGGAAAGCAGAGTTTCCTATATTGGAGTTTACATTTTCCATATTAACATCAATCGCTTTAAGTATCATG
Organism: Octonoba sinensis; assembly: GCA_038502835.1. Taxonomy (NCBI): domain Eukaryota; kingdom Metazoa; phylum Arthropoda; class Arachnida; order Araneae; family Uloboridae; genus Octonoba; species Octonoba sinensis. The sequence goes on along the minus strand of CM076601.1, from coordinate 11,638,338 downwards.
GATTGTGAGAGTTGCTGGAATTAGGGATTATCAACTGGTTTTCATAAGAAGCTAAGTAAATTTTATTCATTTAGAACATGCATAAGTGTTAAGAGTATTACCTATACTTTTGCTGGAAATTACATATATTTATTTATTTATTTTTGGAAAAATAGTATCTCATTTTTGCATTATCGCCAAACTTGGAGATCAAATTTCTTTGAAAGTTGATAGTTAAATTTTTGCATTTTATTCATCATTAGGGGCCTCAGTGCGGTCTTCGAACCAGTTTCCGCTGCCTGACAGCGTGCTGTGAAAGAGGCGTGGGTTCGATTCCCACTTTCCCCTGGGTGCATTTAATTCTTTGTATTGTAATTCTGTTGTATCGTCTTGTTCTATTTGTTTTATTGGTCGAAGAGTTTGAGGCATAACCTTGAGAATAGGAAATAAACTCGAAAATAAATGTGACCTGAAATGGTCATTTAAAAATACAAATTCATTATTAAAGTAAGGAACGTTCTACTTATTGCTCAAGAGAATTCAATATTTTTAGGCCTTTTTTGCGCAGTTTAAGATTTTCGTTTTCAAGAGAATTATATCTTTAAAATATCGAAAAATTGACGAATCGAATTCAATATGATTCATGTAACATTTTCATAGACTACATTCATTTTATATAGAATAGTTTTCAGGAAGAATTTACATAAATATCAAGTGTTTTTATAAATAAAAAAAAAAAAAAAAAAAAACCATCTTCACCTGGAAGATGACTTTGTCGTTTATAACGAGAAAGTCCAAACTAATTGCACCTGAAAGCCTTTACGGACACTCTAACGAAGAATGATCCCTACTAGCACATATCGTTCAACAATATCGTAAAAATGAGAAATCTGATGTCGCGCCGACATCAGATCGCGATATCAAAACTGCGTCAAAACCGACAGATTTTTTTAGATAGACGCATGTCGTTTTTTGACATTGCGGCGACATCGTAAACGATATATGTCGTCACTTGAAAATCTAGACTTTTGATATCGCTCTATATCACTTATACGTCATCATTCGATATTGTTAACGACATTTCTCTATATAAGAAAACTGAAAACCATTATATTCTTCTATATCACCTCACGTCATCGGTGTGACATTGAAAACTATCCCCTTACGTCATTTTATGTTATCGGCTTTTCATTCAGAAGCTTCGTACTAGATCTAATGTTTTGCTAACTGAAAAAAATTTATTCAACATTTTTTCAAAACCATTGACAGATAAAAAATTCTAAACCATTATAATGGTTTATAATTTTTTTACTATAATGTAATATTGACTTTCAATAGTTTGAATGTTGAATAAAAATAAGTGACTTTCTTTTAAGAAAACACAATGAAACCTGTATGTATATGAAGCTCCTGAAAACTCATATCAGGCGATACTAAAACCACTTTTATATGCATAAGTCTTTGAGTATATTGAAAAAATTGTACCTGAAATTCTAATCAAAATTCATAGTTAAACAGCAACTTCCAACACTATTAAATAAAAAATTAACTTTATCTGAAATTTCAACCTTTAGTTTTATTCCAGTATCCAGTCACGAAAATTGTTAAATCATTTCAAATCTTGATTTAAATCCAATTATTCAATTATTGTGTTTGTGTTGAGTCTTTCTTTTTCATCATGTATCATCAAACCTTCAAAGTGAAGTGTTCACATTAGAATACTTATAAGTTACTTCATCAAAGAGTACAATTTGAGTACATTTAAATTTCCTATTTAATTTAACAAGTCTTTAAGTGTCATAAAAACACCTGAAATTCTCCTCAAAATTTTTGGTTATATGAAATTCTAATTTAAACCTCTCAGTTCAAAATTTATATATTCCACACATATATGGAGAAAAAAAAACAGACACAATTTTAAAGTCAAGGTGAGGGAACATTTCTCCTGTCCCAAAATGGGACAAGAGAAATGCTCCCTCACCTTGATTAAAAAAGAAAAAATCCTGCATCTAAAAAACTTGGTTGTTCATTCTGTGTTAAGATTTGCCTGTTATTCAGCCTGCATTACACCTTTAAGGTATCCGTACACCTTCGAGACCAAATTTTTGAAATTTCTTGAATTTTAAATTAAAAGTTACATTTTTTATTCATACATGATCGAAAACTTATGTATTACTAAATAAATTCCCTTTTCGTCTATTTGAGGGAAATTTTTTGGGGAAAAATAGGCGAAATATAGGGAAAATGCCACTGTATCGCAAAACGAGGTAAGTCAATAACAAATGCATTTATTAACATTCTGTAAATTTGAGATCAATGTTAATAGTCTTCTCTAGGGAATAGACTACTCATGATAATAATCCCTTTATTTATAAAGCTGTAGTGGTTGCAGTACCTATACACATGCGAAATCCCAGAAAATATGTGAAATTTAGCATATAAGCACCTGAAAATTGGAAATTATTGAACTTACAAACATGTATATAGTCTATTCCCTAAAAAACATTATCTAGAATTAGTCTGCAAAATTTCAAGGTCTTTGAAACGTATGTTTTTGAGATATCGTGTTTTGCGGTAGATGAAATAGCAGAAAAATCAATTTCGAGCAAATGCAGAAAATAACTTTTAATTAGAATTATTACTGCAAAAACAGTAAAAAGTAAAAAAAAAAGTTTACTTGATTTATGAAGTTCAGACTTTTAATGAATAATTGGTTTTAATTTATTTTTTAATCGTTTCAGCATGTATTTTTTAGCAGACTATAAAATAAACAAGCCTAAAACTGCACTTCCGGTACTTAAACCTGTACTTCCGGTCATGAAAGTTGATGTCATTCCAAATTTAAAATAGCTGTAACGTCACTTCCAAGTACGATAGAAACAAAATTAAAACTGTTTTAGAAAGCTAAAAGTTGAAAGTTTTGTATTAGAGCAAAATTGAAAAATCGATATTCTAGTCCAAAATTACGTTTTAAAGGTGTACGGATACCTTAAATTGCTGCATTCCTTTTCATTAAAATACTAATGAATTATTCCATTAAATACTAAATTTTCATGAGATTAACAAAATTCATATTTCGGCTTTCAGTTTTAATGGAAGGATTTTGCTAATTATTATAGTAAAACATTTAGGCTTGTGAACGGGGTTCGAAATCAGGATGTAAAAGTTAGGCACCACTGGCACCTAACTTATTTCTTTTAGTTGCCAAAAATGTCCTGATAGGTGTCATCGTTAAATAATTCAAATTTCTTGGGCAGATATATTAACTGATAACTATTAAGACAGTTGTGCAACTGTTCGCAAAAATATGGCAAAACATCACAACTTTAATGAGAAAGTTATTGATAAGTAAGACAGAAAAATGTTCAAATATCAATTTCTGTTAGTAACTGTTGGGAAGTTGGTCATTCTACTAAATCACTTACAAATGAGTAAAAATTCACAATTCAAAATTTGAAGGTCAAGAAGATACCGTAATCTTCACAGGTATCGCAAAAACTCAAAATACCGAAGATTAGATGAAATTTGCTCAGAAAAATGTAATTGTATAAAGTAATATATTTAAAAAATAAATAAATACATTTTAAAAAATGACAGTGAAAAATGGGTCGTCAAACTAAAAGTTTTATGAAAGGTTAGATGTCAAAAGTGACGACCGGATGTGAAGTCCCAGCCATCGGAACTAATTTTTTAGCTGCAAAAAACGACTAACAACCGCTAATTTCGAACCTTGCTTATGAATACATTATTTCTCTAATTAATGCAACAAAAGGGGCCTTTATTAAGGATTTAAATTCATGCTCAGAATGTTTTACTTAAAATGTTTTTTTAATATACACTTTAATTACTTATAAAGAAGGAATACATATAAAGAATATATATAAATTTTATTAAAATTTCACTTTTCTAAAAATAAATTTACAATAATTTAATTTACATAACATGATCTTCCACCATATGGCAGGTATCAGTTTTTTCTTAATAATCAGCTGAAAATTAAAAATTTTAAATATAAACAAAACATTAGGAAAAAAGAGCCAAATTCATTGCAATTATGCGAAATAATATGTCTTAAAAATATAAACCTGATGCAAAAAGAAATAAGAAAGACATGTGCAAATGTAAGAAATAACAATTTAGAAAAATAATACTAATTTATTTTTCCTACGGATAAGGATGGCAAGTTACTGTCAAAGCGGCATGGTTATGATTCGTTAAAATTAGCCAAATGAGGGCCAATAACCGACAGAAACTTCGGAAATGACTTAATAATATTATAAAATTGAGCAGTTAAAGAATAACTCAAGTAACGAAAATGCCAACTAAAAACAATTGCTAAGACATTAAACTATTAATTTCAAATTAGTTTTTTACTACAGTAAAACCTCTTTGAGCGACCACCCCGACGTTCCGTGAAAATTTGGCCGCTCTGAAGAGTTAACAATTAATAAGGTACAGTTTTATGTAATATGAAATAATAAACAAGTCTTACACATATTTCTAATTGAATTTTGAGATTTATCTAAAGAGATATTTATAACTTAATTCAAGAAATTTTTTACATTTACAAAAAATTATAGAATTTGAGACTGTACTAAGTTTTAACATTTATCGGAAATGATAATGGTTTTCAAGTTCGTTTTTCAGTTTAAAAAGTAAGTCTCTAGCTGATTTGTTTTCCATTGCGTCAGAAGTTCCAATGACTTTGTCTATTTTTTCCAAAGTCTGTTAAGTTGAAAGTTTAGCTTGCTCACTATCACAAAACATGTCGGAAAATTCCTCGTCAGAGGCGGAATTAGCGCCTCAAAGGCACAAAAATTCATTTGTAAAATCACCGATACAAAAATTGATTAGTAAATTTAAGAAGGGAGTAAGTATATTTTTCTGCAAGAATGCGATGGACGAACCCACGCATTCTTGCAGAAGGGGATTGGGTGGCCGTTACTAAGGGTTATTTTAACATTAAACCTACGGGCCAAAAATTCCGTGGAATGAAAAAGCGGCCGTTAGGAGGGGTGACCGCTATTCATAGGTGGCCGCTCGGAAAGGTTTCACTGTATTTATCTCGCTTAACAGCCGGACAATCTGCTGAATATTAAACCATTTTTCAATTCTGAAAGAAATTACAAAATAAGCAATGTCAGTGTTCTATACTAGAGGTTCCCACATTTAAAACAAGCTAACCCACTCTTTTTAAGCTCAGTTTCTGGCAACCAACTAAAGCATCAGCCTACTTCTCTACTTCACATCCTCCACACTGTTAGCTCAAGGCTTTAGGGCTGCCTTTCCACAGGCACGGGTAAGTGAAGTCCGACGAAGGCTCGTATAGGTCTGAGATAGGTTTGCTGGGCTTTATGCGTACAATCCCGCCAGTTTAGCCTAACTACCTCTTGCTGTGTGGACCTGGCCCTCCTAGATATCCCGATCTTAAGGAGTATCCTTGAAAGGTTGCGGTTCCTTGTAAAAAATGGGGTTAGTAATACATACATAAATTAATTTAACTTAACTACTGCATATATGAACTACAGCATGAATTTAACTACTGCATACACATGCACTAGGCTACCCCTTCCATATTGGGTATAGGTATTTGACCTGTCCCAATTTTTTGGGTAACCTCTCTGAAAAGAAGAAAAAATTGATTAAATCTGCCGCCATCTTCAGTGGGAATCACTGGTGTCCACGGTTTAAAATGATGTCCAACCCGGCTACCTGTAATTAAAAATAGGTAGTCATGAGTTAGCTAAAAAAATAAAATCAGTAGTTATCTTTTTTTTTTTACTTATTAACAATTAACATCCTCAAGACCTCATCTTACTAATAGTAAATAAAAATATATTTAATCCTTCTTTTCACCCCTCAAAAACACTTACCTTTTTTAGCTACCATCATTAAAATATCTTTTTTTACCTTCCCCTCCCTTTTCTTTCCTTTTTTCCACTCATGTTTTCCGGTAGTTGATTTTTTTCTTTCCTCATTAACTGTAAAATTAGAACAAAAGTATCGTATGATTTTATGTACTCATCACAACATGAAACATGAATTGAACAATACATAACATGCTTATTACGCGGTCCACCACAATAAAAAACCACGTCCAAACACGCATAAACAATTAACTGTTTCATAATTAATATGATCTTAGCCAATACGATTTACACCATAAAAGCGGCGAAAAGGTATTAAAAGCATACAATATAAGAATGATTACCTGTTGAATATAGAGATGTACAAATTATGACGACCAAGACGGTCGACGCTAGTTCACATCCACTGCAAACAAGGACAACATTCCAAACAAAGTTGCCGTTCAACAAATAATAATTCTGATAATTTCCTCAGAGGGAAAATTATTAATTTTTTTCTTAATTAACGTTATAATAAATTATAAAATGGATAGAATATTATATTATCATCGAAAATAAGCTTATGTGCAAAGTTTGAAGATAATTTATGCAGCAATAGTGGCCGAAAACCGTGTAAAAAGCATCGTTTTTATGACATCATGCTTATAGTGCGTTATTGTTTTTGTGATATAAAATGACGACATAATGCTATATGGCGCGTTATCGTTTTTGTGATATAAAATTTCCGTTATTGTCAGAGCTTCTGACAATCTCGTTTATACAATAAGAAAACTTGATAAAATTTTGACAATTTCAAAAAAAAATTTAAGTGCGATATTTTTAAAGTTTTGTTACTTTTATGCATAAAATAGTCCTTAAAATAATTAAATAAAGCTAATTTAAGCTATTATAGAAAATATCATTTCGGTGATATACAGCGATGACGGTCTATATTGTTTGAACGACGTACGATATCGAGAAGATGAAACGATATAGATCGATGTTCTATAGACGACGCCACGATATCATGTGCTACTAGGGATATTGGTATAATATATAGGTTAATGCACGATCCTAATGTGTGACATCTTTATTCACAGATCAAATTTTGAAATTTTTAAACATGTATATAAGCTCATCCCCTCAGTTTCGAGCCAAATTTTCATCTAAAATGGATGGTTTATACTCGAGTAAATACCTTAAGTCAAATTCCAGTAAAAAAAAAAAGTTCTTGAACAGAAATTGTGTAGTTTTAGTACTTCTGTCCGCTGGTTGATTGCATTAAAATGGGGCTCTTAGGAAATCAAAGTTGAGCTAACGTTTACTTTTAATTCAGTTGCATTATTTTGTTTATTTTCAATTTTTCTCTTAAGATCGTTCGTGGAGAAAATAGTTCGAGCTGTTTTGTCTTAAAAGTGTAATTTCCGAAGACTTCCCTTTAAATGTAAACTTTTAATTAGAAGTTAATTTAAACCTTAATCAGCATCGATGTTTTCTATACGAAATGAAATCAACGAGAATACAAAACGCAGTAAAACTCTTTTTTACAGACACCCCTCTAAGGATAGTTTTTAAGTTCGGCGAAGCATCAAGCCTAAAAAAATTGCGGAAAAAAAAAGATTGTCCTGCTGTCCAATAAAATGGATGTTTTGCTTTTTCTCCCTGTTGTGACAGATTTTATTTTTGCAAGCAAGACCTGGACTGGAATTATAAAAGGAAGAATAGGAAATCACTTTTTAACTTTGAGAATTCGGCTACGGTAGTTGATTTGTTTACAATATGGCAAAGAACAACGCGTCAAGTTGGAATTCGGCGCTCTCGCGGTTGTTTTGATTTTCGCATTATTTTTTTCCTTTTTAATGTAGGATTTTTACACAAGTTTGATCTCTTTTCTTATGTTATAAGTAATGAATAAAATTTTTTGTTTATCTATTTTTGTGTAAGTATCGCATAGTTCTACTGTAGTTATGACCTTAACATACATTCAAATGGATGTGCCCCCAAGAAAATTTAAAAATTCAAGTTTATTCATTTTTTGAAAAACATCACTTTTAATGCACAATTGCTCAGAAAAACTAATAGTTGAGAGAATATGTGTATTTTATTTTGCTCGGATCTCAGGAGGATATAGAAGTTTTATTAAAGTAAAAATATTTAATTTGCAGATTTTAAATTATTTTAATACTACTAAACATTTTTGCAACCCCTTAGCCTCGTCACAATTTCTAGAAAACGCATCGGAGCTTCACATCCTTTGTAGTCACATATGATTTTTATAAATAAATCATTTCACAGCAATTATAACCATCATCAATATTTCAGCAAACAAGTTAGACATATTTATTAATCATTCAACGAAATTGTAAAATCCTTGAACAAAGAAGCTATAATTTAGACATTATAATTCATTGATTTTTTTTTTCTTTTTTATCAAGCACTGAAAATTACAGCATGCACTTTCTCAGTAGACAAGTAACCATATCTTTTAAAAATAAATGCTAGGGAGCTATGTATTATTCGTATTACAAAGGCTGAAATGAACCTTCAACAGTTTAAACCAGACGTTTCCATAAGTTACTCTTAATCACATGAATAACACATAATTTTAAATGTACCTAAATTTATCCGTACACCTCAGCTGAAAAAATACTTTCGCCGTAACTTTAAAAAATGCTAAAGAGGTTATGTTTATTTATTTTATAATAAAAAACCCTCCACACCTAATAGTCAGTTTCGACAAAAGAGAATTCTTTGAACAGTCTGCATTGTGGCGGGGGGGGGGGGGGGGCGACCAAAACAGTTCTCGATTATGCATCTTAAAATTCGTACTATAAAAAAAGTGACCTGCCACAACAACGACGAAGAAAGTTTCTCTGCAATATATGATCATAATTTCCAGATTGAACTAGAGTTCATCAGTATGAAAAAATATATGAATAGGATTCTCAACTTTTCACTCTTATAAAGAAAGCAAAATCCAAATCACAAAATCCGGTTTTATTTAGTGTATTAACAGAGCCTGTTCTTTAAGCTGAAGTTAAAGTAAACTTCTCTTCACAATGGTGGAAATGATATGGTCTTACTTCAGTTCTGGCGATTTTCTACGTCTGTAGCAATGGTTACTATATTATCCGATGTAACATTTATTCCTAGATACTGAATCTGGTGAACATGAAGATTTCCTCCGAAAATAGATGAGTGTTGCTTAGCTTGAGCTAAAGCCGTCATATCAGAAGAATTATATTTGATTTCAACGATAATGCCCACTTTGCGATCGCTATTAATCAAGGCTATGTCGGCCCTTTTCCGCTCTTTACCAGTGTCACGTGGTACTTCAGAGCCACACTTTGAATACCTTGCTTCTATTGCTATAATATTAACTATTGAGCGAAACAACTTTTCATTTGGATGAACTCCCGAGTGTCCAGCTTCGGCGATCTCAGTAAATTTGATCTTTGAACATATACTCTGTAATGCTTCCTTAAATTTCGTAGTATTCTCAACGCTGAACAAGTCTTCTAATGCGTCTTTTGCATTCTTAAATAAAGCAAGAGGGATATCGTATAGTTCAATATAATAATTTTTCAACTTATTGGAAAATTCAGAAGCAACTTCGCCATTAGGTACTCTTACGTAAGCGCAATAAGAAGAGGTACGTCTTGACTTACTTAAAGTTAAATATCCAGTTGCACACATATAGGAAAAAAATACATTTTCATATCTCATCGTTTCTGACGAATCTATATCTTGAGTAACAAATTTTTGCAGGATTAAAAAATCGTCTTCACTGAATACAAGATTATGAAAAGCTATTACTATATCTTCTGCATTTATTAAGGCCTAAATTTGTTAGTTATAATACAATCAACTTTAAAAAGCTTATTAATAAAGTCAATATTTTCGGTTACTGCCCAGTAGTTCATGATCTTTCTATTCTCTAGAAAGTTGACTATAGACCATGGATTATAAATCCGAAGTTTTGAATCTACAGAGAATCTGTATCCGTTATACCACTCTCTAGCTCGTTCGGATAACTCTGGCGAGACATTATATTCTTTAAATAAACTTTCAACTTCATCTTGGTTAAAACCGTAATGTTTTGCAAATTCGTTATCGTTAAAATTATACTCTGTAGCATTATTAAAGCAAGCGCCTGCACTAGCTTTAGATATTTTAGATGTCCCCGTAATTAACCCTCGTTCTAAATTCTCGTTACCTTTAAAGGTTATCGACATGAGGAACTCAATTAACCAACGTGTTTTATATAGATCTTCACTAGAAAACTGACCGTTTCGTAAGATATTGTGAAGTGGAGCATCGTATTCATCCATTAACACACACACTCTCTTCTTAAAATAATCGTGTAGTATTTCTGAAAGAAATTCCAAACTTCCTTGAATATCTACTTTGTCGACGCTTTGTGTACTTTTAGGATAAAACATTCCAATTCTATCTAAAGATATTTTTGCCTTATACTGACCAAACTCGCTCACGTTAGGATCTTTTATAATATTCTCAAGTGCCCGTATCAAGTACTTATGTTGTTCAAATGACTTGGAAATCGCTGTTCTAACTCCATCTAATATATCATTAAAGCTGGCACCTTTCACATCTTTAAAATTTACATAGATAACAGGATACTCTCCCAGATATTTACTTATAATGTATTCCTCTTGTGATATAAGTAACGGTTTTTGTAGACGAGTCCCTTCCCCTTCGACAAACAGTTTGTAATTGCTGGTACTACACTTACTCTCACGTTTTTGACCCTTTTCATCCACTTCAATTTCCAGGAACGTTTTGATCATATCCATATTAATAGTCTTCCCCCATCTTCTGGGGCAAGTAATGAGTAGCACACAGTGTGGACTCCGTAAGAAGTCTTTTATAAATAAGCTTTTATCTATAAATGGAGAACTGCCTGCTACTAAGTCTTTAAACCGAGTAACACCGACAGATGTCGCACGTTCAGTTCTAGCTCTCTTTTTAGCAGGAACGTCCGTAGCTTTCCTTTCAGAATGAGAGTCCTGGTTCATTGCTAGTTGCTTTCTTTGCTGATGTATATCATGCGGTGACCTAGTCGAATAAAAATACACCTCGAAACGGCAGGAATGTATCTGAAAGGAGAAATAAGGAATCTTACTGCGGTGCTTTACGCAAAAATCACAAGTAACAGTAACATTTGTCGTAACAATAACAAAAAGCATCGAATAGAGGACAACAACAAAGCCAGGAGCACAACCTCAAACGGAAAGCGACACAAAGGATGAGTCAAATAGGTTCAAACATTAAGATAGAGAGATGACTATCCCATACAGTAGCGGATTTAGGCTTAATCCCGGGAATAGGGCAGCAAAAATTTTAAGACGACTAAAATTAAAAATCGATTGGGTTTTCTGTAAACTATAAGACCAAATTTTGAAGTTTATTTTATGGCGCGCGCGCGCGCTCTTACTATATAAACACAGTACCATTTTGAGGGTAAAATTGATTTGTTAAAATAATTAATCAGGCTAGTACCAAAATCTGAAATATCTAACAATAGGTTTTAAAAAAGTCTTTTCAATGCTAGCATATGTTTAATTTATACCTGAATTAGATTTATTATTATTGTTGTTATTACTTTCATTATTTTATACACACACACATATATATGTATATATATATATATATGTACTGCTACGAAAGAAAAAAGGCACCATATGGTCTGGGGCCTAGGGTGCCCTCAAACATAAATCCGTTACTGACCCCATAACCAAGCACATCAATATTTCTGTTAATGAATAAAGGCCCATTCACATAAACATTTTTTAAAGTAGGTATTTTAAACATGATTCAAAATGAGTAAATAAAAAATTGGTTTATTGTAATCTATATAGTATATGAACTTCGAATAACTATCAGTTAATCCCGCATTCCGGTGATATTCCATGTTCTTTCTTTCTTTCTTAACAATTCTTAAAATAAGATTTTTACTTTAACATGAATGAATTTGAAATTTTAAATTTTCGCTTTTTTTTTATTTCCTTATAAATGAGTACTGTTAAATTTTATTGGAAATTTACAAAATACATAGCACCTTTTTTTAAACAGCAGATATTGTAAAAGAAAAACTAACAGTGCGTGCTTGCAAAATGCATCATTAAGAAATTATAATTGTCCTTTTTTTATTTAATGAAATGTATTTTATTTGATTGCTAGGTTTATTTAAAGATAAACTCTTTTTATTATTTCTTTACTTTCCTGATAGATTTGTTTTTAAATAGTACAAAGATAATTACGCCTAATAATTAATGACACACACAAAAAAAATTTTTATTATTATTTCACTTTGTTAGTTTTGTTCTAAAAATTAAATAACCAAGAAAATTCAGATTTAATAACGTGAGGAAGGCAAAAAAGTGCAATCAGAAAGAAATGCAACTTTAAAAAATGACTCGACTTTGTAAAAATATCTATTTTTTTTTTTAAATATAAACTAGTACAAAAAATTCTAAATAAAGTACAGATTTTAATCTGAAGATAGTAGATGGCGCTACCATTTCAAATGCAAGTTGATAGCATATTGCCAACTTTTGAAAATGGTCATCAGTAAAACTTATACGCGAATGCAATGACTTCATCGAAGCAATACTATCATTCGTGACTTAAAAAATAGCATACACTACAACTAAACTATTTTTATTTATCTTTACATCACTATTGGGTTCAATACGTTTGCTTCAAAAACTATTCGCTCTTGGTGTCACTAGACAAACCTGATAAATGATGTAAATTGGAAAAAAAAAATTTTTTTTGTTTTTTTCTAGTGAAGCAACTTTCTTTGGAGTACAAAAACAAGAACTTAGTTAAAAAGTACATTTTCACTTTCCTCCCCTAAAACAACTATTTATAAATAACCGTTTACTAGTCAATAATTACTCTGAATTGGTATATGCAATTTATATTCTGATTTTTAAAACCATATAACTTTTTTTGTCCCATACTCTCGGGTCCAACTGGATTGAAAAATTTGCGTGAGCGTGGCAAAATGGCGGCGTGAAAATCCTCTATTACAAAAGTAAAATTTTTATTTATTTTTTTGACCTGCTTATCCTCCCAATTTAACGGCTTAACACGAGTATAAACAAGTCAAATTCCTGCAAAAGAACGTTCCTGTAAAATCAGAATTTCGTAGTTTCGGTAGTTCTGTAAGAAAGCATTCGTTCTTGAGGATTTCATTAAAATGAGGCTGAAAGGGAATTGAAGTCAGGCAGACGTTTACATTTGATTCAGCCGCATTATTTGTAATTTTTCTCTTAAGCTCCTTCGAATTGTGGAGAAAACGGCTCGCGCTATGTTGTCTTATGGCGCGTTTACACCAAAGTCCTCTACTAAGTTTTCCACAAGTTGAGGCAATTGTTGCTTTTTCTACAAAAATACAGCAACTTTTTCTGTCTCCCAATTATGGAAAGACAAAAAAAAAAAAAAAAAACTAACTGAACTCAGTGGCGCCCAAGTCCTTTTGGGGACCATGGCGTATTGTGCCCATCCCAGTTTTCGAGACCGAGTTCCCCGGGGTGCAGAAGCAGAAGTTCCGTTCAAGTGGCAAGCCTGACGCGGAACCCCCATTGTTTATTTCCCAATCATGCTTGGTTCTGACTTTATCAACCCTGCTCAGCCCGGGAAGTGAAGAGAGGAATCCTCTACTAAATTTTGGTTTCCTGCGGAGTGTCGGTAAAGATCAAAGGAAGCTGACAACTAAAAGTGGAAGATTTGTTGCTGCGCGCTATCAACTTGTAAAAAACTAGTGGCGAACGATTCCCTCTCCACTCGGCCCGGACGTGACAAGGAGCCAATTCTTTGGCAACAAGTTTTCCACTTGTTGCTCTAAATTTGAGAAGAGCAACTTTTAGATTTCTACAAAAAAATCTTACACTAGTTGCTTTATAATTTGAGAAGAGCAACCTTTAGTTGACAACTTTTAATTTTCTACAAACAATGTTTTGGCAACTTTGGTGTAAACGCGGCGTTAGGAGCGTAATTACCGAAGATTTCCCTTCAGATTAGAAGTCCATTTCAACCTCAATCAGCATCAATGTTTCTGAAACAAAATACAGTAAAACTCCGCCCAATGGACACTTCGTAAAAAAAAAAAAAAAACATTTTTGCAGGACCTACCTCTCTATTAGGGATAAAGGGATAAGTATTTTAGTCTTGCTGATCTCTGCTATAGAAATCTTTCTGTAAATAAAAATATTCAATGTGCAGTTCTGAAATGTTTTTATTGCAACCCCATCCGATCCCTCGTCACAATTTCTAGACCACCCTTATCCCCTTCGTAGCTGCACAGTAGATGTGGACACATCAACAATCAACATTTCAGTAAATAAGTTATTTTATTAATCATTCAGTGAAGTTGTAACATCCTTGAACACATTTATTATATTTCAGATGCATAAATTCATTTTTTTTTCTTCTGGGTTCCCACTGTCCCAGTAGATTAAAGAATAGGACCTTTTTCAGGCCAATTTGTAACTAGATATAGGCTATAGGGCCATTTTACGTACTAATGCATTTTACAAAATATAGATTGCGTACTATATACTTAGGTAAAAGTTACACACATATAATTCATACTCTCACTTTCACACATACATATACAATGACCATAGAAAAGATCACAAATGATTTCATTTAAAATATCAAAAATTGTGATGCTTTTAGTTTTGCATCGACTGTAAATTTTACAAGAAAAAAAAAATAACGGTGGTTTACTTTTTGCCAGCTTGCTGGTCGCACTTTTAACTAAATTATTTTGACTAAATTTTTTCTATTATTATAAATAATTACCATTGGAAAAATATTCTTGTTCTAAATGGTTTCTTTAAATTCCACTTATTATTGAAAAGCTTATCATGAGATAAAAACAGAGCTTTTGTGAACATTCTTTCCTAAATATACAATTAATTGATAATCCTAAAACTTCAAAAAAAATCCATGGGTACCTCGCCCATGCAAAAAAAAAAAAAAAAAGCAAGCACAACTTGAGAAGATTTGGAGAAAAATAGAATTATTGGGTAAGATTAGTTTAATTGGAAATCAAATTGATCGATTTTTTTTCATCAATTTTAGCAATTGCTGAGATTTATTTAAGATTCAAACCTAGTATAATAAGGTGTATTTTTTTCACACGATTCAAGCAAATGCTAAAAAATAGTTCCTTTGATTACATTTTAGGACTTTTATCTATTGAATATGGCCTTTAGAGGGGACCCTATAAATTAATCTCAAAAATAGGGCCTCTTTATGGCACATGGGAACCCTGCTCTTTTACCAAGGACTGAAAACGACATGAACTTCCAATTTATTCAGTTCACAACTAACCATACCTTTTGAAAATAAATACGAGTGAACTACAGACCTGCCAACCTTACAAATTGAAAAAGCAGGAGAAACTTCTATACCTCAGAACCAGATCGAATATATCAGAATGCTTTGTTCTTAGATAGGAATTACGAAAAAATTAATTCACAAGATGTAACATAATATTTTATAAGTTCTCCACTTTTAAAAGATAGTTTAGAAGAGCTAAAAATTAAAATATTTACGCGATTTAGGTAGAACTTTTATGTGGTAATGAAATGCAAACACTAAACAAAAAATTTAGGTTATGAAACTGCAGCCAGTAAAAACTTTTTGAAAGCAAAATTGACATAAGTATTAACATTCTTTAAGTTTTCAAAACTTTTACTACAAAGGAAATTGAAGAAAATTTAAGATATATATTTTTTTTTTTGCTAAAAAAGCAGGAGAAATTTCCGTATTGGTAGGAGGGACGAGATTGAACAGAAAAGCAGGAGAGTTGGCATTTCTGAAACTATTGTATTGTACAATATGTATTTTCCAGAGGTTACAACAGAGTAAGTCGCTTTTTGATCACATTAAGAACGCACAAAATTTTAAACGTACGCAAATTCATCTGCACACCCGAGATAAGAAATATTTTCACCATAACTTTTAAAAATGTTAAAAGAGGTTTTGTTCTTTTATTTTATAATAAAAAATCCCCACATCTTGCTTTTGAAATAAATACTAAACCGGTGTCCTTTTTAAAAAAAATGACATGGCTAATAGTCAGTTGCGACAAAAGGGAATTCGTTGAACAGTCTGCATTGGGTTTGGGGGGTGGAACAGACTATAAGTTTCCCGATTATGCATCTTAAAGTTCGTACTATAAGAAAAAGGACATGCCACAACAATGACGAATAAAAGTTTCTCTACAATATATGATCCTGATTTAAAGATTAACCTATAGATCATCAGTATGAAAAAAAGGTACGATTCTCAATATTTTTACTCTTTAAAAAAAAAGCATCATCCAAGTCACAAAATAAGTTTTTATTTTGTATATAACAGAGCTTGTTTTCAAATCTGAAGTGTAAGTAAACATCTCTTTGGCTTTGGGATTAGGAAACAATTTGTTTTTGCTACAGTTTCTGGCGATCTTCTAAGTCTGTAGCAATGGTTACTATGTTATCCGATGTAACATTTACTCCTAGATACTGAATATGGTGAACATAGTCATGTCCTTCGAAGATAGGTGCATGTTTTTTAGCTTGAGCTAAAGCCGTCGTATCAGAAGAATTATATTTGATTTCAACGATAATGCCCACTTTGCGATCACTATCAATCAAGGCTATATCGGCCCTTTTCCGCTCTTCACCAGTGTCACGTGGTACTTCAGAGCCAAACTTTGAATACCCTGCCTCTATTGCTATAATATTAACTATTGAGCGAAACAACTTTTCATTTGGATGTACTCCCGAGTGCCCATCTTCGGCGATCTCAGCAAATTTGATCTTTGAACATATACTCTGTAATGCTTCCTTAAATTTCGTAGTGTTCTCAACGCTGAACAAGTCTTCTAATGCGTCCTTTGCATTCTTAAATAAATCAAGGGGGATATCGTATAATTCAATATAATAATTTTTCAACTTATAGGACAATTCAGAAGTAACTTCGCCATTAGGCAATCTTACAGAAGAGCAATAAGAGGACGTACCACTTGAATTATCTAAGGTTAAATATCCAGTTGCACACATATAGGAAAGAATTAAATCATATCTCATCCTTACTGACGAATCCATATCTCCGCTAGATAATTTTTGTAAGGCTAAAAAATCCTCTCTACTGAATATAAGATTATCTAAATCTATTACTTCGTCTTCTGCATTTATTAAGGCCTGAATTGTAGCTATGATACCATCAACTTTAAAAAGCTTATCAATAAAGTCAATATCCTCGGTTTCTGCCCAATAGTTCCTGATCTTTCTATTCTCTAGAAAGCTGACTATAGACCATGGATTGTAAATCTGAAGGTTTGAATCAACAGAGACTCTGTATCCGTTATACCTCTCTTTCGCTCGTTCGGATAACTCTGGCGAGACATTATATTCTTTAAATAAACTTTCAACTTCATCTTGGTTAAAACCGTAATGCTCTGCATACCTATTATCGATGAAATTATACTCTCTTGCATTATTAAAGCAAGCGCCTGCACTAGCTTTAGATATTTTAGATGTCCCCGTAATTAACCCTCGTTCTAAATGCTCGTTACCTTTAAAGGTTATCGACATGAGGAACTCAATTAACCAACGTGTTTTATATAGATCTTCACTAGAAAACTGACCGTTTCGTAAGATATTGTGAAGTGGAGCATCGTATTCATCCATTAACACACACACTCTCTTCTTAAAATAATCGTGTAGTATTTCTGAAAGAAATTCCAAACTTCCTTGAATATCTACTTTGTCGACGCTTTGTGTACTTTTAGGATAAAACATTCCAATTCTATCTAAAGATATTTTTGCCTTATACTGACCAAACTCGCTCACGTTAGGATCTTTTATAATATTCTCAAGTGCCCGTATCAAGTACTTATGTTGTTCAAATGACTTGGAAATCGCTGTTCTAACTCCATCTAATATATCATTAAAGCTGGCACCTTTCACATCTTTAAAATTTACATAGATAACAGGATACTCTCCAAGATACTCATTTATAATGCATTTATCTTGTGATATAAGTAACGGTTTTTGTAGACGAGTCCCTTCTCCTTCGACAAATAGTTTGTAATTGCTGGTACTACACTTACTCTCACGTTTTTGACCCTTTTCATCCACTTCAATTTCCAGGAACGTTTTGATCATATCCATATTAATAGTCTTCCCCCATCTTCTGGGGCAAGTAATGAGTAGCACACAGTGTGGACTCCGTAAGAAGTCTTTTATAAACAAGCTTTTATCTGTAAATGGAGAACTGCCTGCTACTAAGTCTTTAAACCGGGTAACACCGACAGAGGTCGCACGTTCAGTTCTAGCTCTCTTTTTAGCAGGAACGTCCATAGCTTTCCTTTCAGAATGAGAGTCCTCGTACATTGCTAGTTGCTTTCTTTGCTGATGTACATCATGCGGAGAACTAGTCTAATAAAAATGCACCTCGTAACAGCAGGAATATATCTGAAAGGAGAAATAAGGAATCTTACTGCGGTGCTTTACGCAAAAATCACAAGTAACAGTAACATTTGTCGTAACAATAACAAAAAGCATCGAATAGAGGACAACAACAAAGCCAGGAGCACAACCTCAAACGGAAAGCGACACAAAGGATGAGTCAAATAGGTTCAAACATTAAGATAGAGAGATGACTATCCCATACAGTAGCGGATTTAGGCTTAATCCCGGGAATAGGGCAGCAAAAATTTTAAGACGACTAAAATTAAAAATCGATTGGGTTTTCTGTAAACTATAAGACCAAATTTTGAAGTTTATTTTATGGCGCGCGCGCGCGCTCTTACTATATAAACACAGTACCATTTTGAGGGTAAAATTGATTTGTTAAAATAATTAATCAGGCTAGTACCAAAATCTGAAATATCTAACAATAGGTTTTAAAAAAGTCTTTTCAATGCTAGCATATGTTTAATTTATACCTGAATTAGATTTATTATTATTGTTGTTATTACTTTCATTATTTTATACACACACACATATATATGTATATATATATATATATGTACTGCTACGAAAGAAAAAAGGCACCATATGGTCTGGGGCCTAGGGTGCCCTCAAACATAAATCCGTTACTGACCCCATAACCAAGCACATCAATATTTCTGTTAATGAATAAAGGCCCATTCACATAAACATTTTTTAAAGTAGGTATTTTAAACATGATTCAAAATGAGTAAATAAAAAATTGGTTTATTGTAATCTATATAGTATATGAACTTCGAATAACTATCAGTTAATCCCGCATTCCGGTGATATTCCATGTTCTTTCTTTCTTTCTTAACAATTCTTAAAATAAGATTTTTACTTTAACATGAATGAATTTGAAATTTTAAATTTTCGCTTTTTTTTTATTTCCTTATAAATGAGTACTGTTAAATTTTATTGGAAATTTACAAAATACATAGCACCTTTTTTTAAACAGCAGATATTGTAAAAGAAAAACTAACAGTGCGTGCTTGCAAAATGCATCATTAAGAAATTATAATTGTCCTTTTTTTATTTAATGAAATGTATTTTATTTGATTGCTAGGTTTATTTAAAGATAAACTCTTTTTATTATTTCTTTACTTTCCTGATAGATTTGTTTTTAAATAGTACAAAGATAATTACGCCTAATAATTAATGACACACACAAAAAAAATTTTTATTATTATTTCACTTTGTTAGTTTTGTTCTAAAAATTAAATAACCAAGAAAATTCAGATTTAATAACGTGAGGAAGGCAAAAAAGTGCAATCAGAAAGAAATGCAACTTTAAAAAATGACTCGACTTTGTAAAAATATCTATTTTTTTTTTTTAAATATAAACTAGTACAAAAAATTCTAAATAAAGTACAGATTTTAATCTGAAGATAGTAGATGGCGCTACCATTTCAAATGCAAGTTGATAGCATATTGCCAACTTTTGAAAATGGTCATCAGTAAAACTTATACGCGAATGCAATGACTTCATCGAAGCAATACTATCATTCGTGACTTAAAAAATAGCATACACTACAACTAAACTATTTTTATTTATCTTTACATCACTATTGGGTTCAATACGTTTGCTTCAAAAACTATTCGCTCTTGGTGTCACTAGACAAACCTGATAAATGATGTAAATTGGAAAAAAAAAATTTTTTTTGTTTTTTTCTAGTGAAGCAACTTTCTTTGGAGTACAAAAACAAGAACTTAGTTAAAAAGTACATTTTCACTTTCCTCCCCTAAAACAACTATTTATAAATAACCGTTTACTAGTCAATAATTACTCTGAATTGGTATATGCAATTTATATTCTGATTTTTAAAACCATATAACTTTTTTTGTCCCATACTCTCGGGTCCAACTGGATTGAAAAATTTGCGTGAGCGTGGCAAAATGGCGGCGTGAAAATCCTCTATTACAAAAGTAAAATTTTTATTTATTTTTTTGACCTGCTTATCCTCCCAATTTAACGGCTTAACACGAGTATAAACAAGTCAAATTCCTGCAAAAGAACGTTCCTGTAAAATCAGAATTTCGTAGTTTCGGTAGTTCTGTAAGAAAGCATTCGTTCTTGAGGATTTCATTAAAATGAGGCTGAAAGGGAATTGAAGTCAGGCAGACGTTTACATTTGATTCAGCCGCATTATTTGTAATTTTTCTCTTAAGCTCCTTCGAATTGTGGAGAAAACGGCTCGCGCTATGTTGTCTTATGGCGCGTTTACACCAAAGTCCTCTACTAAGTTTTCCACAAGTTGAGGCAATTGTTGCTTTTTCTACAAAAATACAGCAACTTTTTCTGTCTCCCAATTATGGAAAGACAAAAAAAAAAAAAAAAAACTAACTGAACTCAGTGGCGCCCAAGTCCTTTTGGGGACCATGGCGTATTGTGCCCATCCCAGTTTTCGAGACCGAGTTCCCCGGGGTGCAGAAGCAGAAGTTCCGTTCAAGTGGCAAGCCTGACGCGGAACCCCCATTGTTTATTTCCCAATCATGCTTGGTTCTGACTTTATCAACCCTGCTCAGCCCGGGAAGTGAAGAGAGGAATCCTCTACTAAATTTTGGTTTCCTGCGGAGTGTCGGTAAAGATCAAAGGAAGCTGACAACTAAAAGTGGAAGATTTGTTGCTGCGCGCTATCAACTTGTAAAAAACTAGTGGCGAACGATTCCCTCTCCACTCGGCCCGGACGTGACAAGGAGCCAATTCTTTGGCAACAAGTTTTCCACTTGTTGCTCTAAATTTGAGAAGAGCAACTTTTAGATTTCTACAAAAAAATCTTACACTAGTTGCTTTATAATTTGAGAAGAGCAACCTTTAGTTGACAACTTTTAATTTTCTACAAACAATGTTTTGGCAACTTTGGTGTAAACGCGGCGTTAGGAGCGTAATTACCGAAGATTTCCCTTCAGATTAGAAGTCCATTTCAACCTCAATCAGCATCAATGTTTCTGAAACAAAATACAGTAAAACTCCGCCCAATGGACACTTCGTAAAAAAAAAAAAAAAACATTTTTGCAGGACCTACCTCTCTATTAGGGATAAAGGGATAAGTATTTTAGTCTTGCTGATCTCTGCTATAGAAATCTTTCTGTAAATAAAAATATTCAATGTGCAGTTCTGAAATGTTTTTATTGCAACCCCATCCGATCCCTCGTCACAATTTCTAGACCACCCTTATCCCCTTCGTAGCTGCACAGTAGATGTGGACACATCAACAATCAACATTTCAGTAAATAAGTTATTTTATTAATCATTCAGTGAAGTTGTAACATCCTTGAACACATTTATTATATTTCAGATGCATAAATTCATTTTTTTTTCTTCTGGGTTCCCACTGTCCCAGTAGATTAAAGAATAGGACCTTTTTCAGGCCAATTTGTAACTAGATATAGGCTATAGGGCCATTTTACGTACTAATGCATTTTACAAAATATAGATTGCGTACTATATACTTAGGTAAAAGTTACACACATATAATTCATACTCTCACTTTCACACATACATATACAATGACCATAGAAAAGATCACAAATGATTTCATTTAAAATATCAAAAATTGTGATGCTTTTAGTTTTGCATCGACTGTAAATTTTACAAGAAAAAAAAAATAACGGTGGTTTACTTTTTGCCAGCTTGCTGGTCGCACTTTTAACTAAATTATTTTGACTAAATTTTTTCTATTATTATAAATAATTACCATTGGAAAAATATTCTTGTTCTAAATGGTTTCTTTAAATTCCACTTATTATTGAAAAGCTTATCATGAGATAAAAACAGAGCTTTTGTGAACATTCTTTCCTAAATATACAATTAATTGATAATCCTAAAACTTCAAAAAAAATCCATGGGTACCTCGCCCATGCAAAAAAAAAAAAAAAAAGCAAGCACAACTTGAGAAGATTTGGAGAAAAATAGAATTATTGGGTAAGATTAGTTTAATTGGAAATCAAATTGATCGATTTTTTTTCATCAATTTTAGCAATTGCTGAGATTTATTTAAGATTCAAACCTAGTATAATAAGGTGTATTTTTTTCACACGATTCAAGCAAATGCTAAAAAATAGTTCCTTTGATTACATTTTAGGACTTTTATCTATTGAATATGGCCTTTAGAGGGGACCCTATAAATTAATCTCAAAAATAGGGCCTCTTTATGGCACATGGGAACCCTGCTCTTTTACCAAGGACTGAAAACGACATGAACTTCCAATTTATTCAGTTCACAACTAACCATACCTTTTGAAAATAAATACGAGTGAACTACAGACCTGCCAACCTTACAAATTGAAAAAGCAGGAGAAACTTCTATACCTCAGAACCAGATCGAATATATCAGAATGCTTTGTTCTTAGATAGGAATTACGAAAAAATTAATTCACAAGATGTAACATAATATTTTATAAGTTCTCCACTTTTAAAAGATAGTTTAGAAGAGCTAAAAATTAAAATATTTACGCGATTTAGGTAGAACTTTTATGTGGTAATGAAATGCAAACACTAAACAAAAAATTTAGGTTATGAAACTGCAGCCAGTAAAAACTTTTTGAAAGCAAAATTGACATAAGTATTAACATTCTTTAAGTTTTCAAAACTTTTACTACAAAGGAAATTGAAGAAAATTTAAGATATATTTTTTTTTTTTGCTAAAAAAGCAGGAGAAATTTCCGTATTGGTAGGAGGGACGAGATTGAACAGAAAAGCAGGAGAGTTGGCATTTCTGAAACTATTGTATTGTACAATATGTATTTTCCAGAGGTTACAACAGAGTAAGTCGCTTTTTGATCACATTAAGAACGCACAAAATTTTAAACGTACGCAAATTCATCTGCACACCCGAGATAAGAAATATTTTCACCATAACTTTTAAAAATGTTAAAAGAGGTTTTGTTCTTTTATTTTATAATAAAAAATCCCCACATCTTGCTTTTGAAATAAATACTAAACCGGTGTCCTTTTTAAAAAAAATGACATGGCTAATAGTCAGTTGCGACAAAAGGGAATTCGTTGAACAGTCTGCATTGGGTTTGGGGGGTGGAACAGACTATAAGTTTCCCGATTATGCATCTTAAAGTTCGTACTATAAGAAAAAGGACATGCCACAACAATGACGAATAAAAGTTTCTCTACAATATATGATCCTGATTTAAAGATTAACCTATAGATCATCAGTATGAAAAAAAGGTACGATTCTCAATATTTTTACTCTTTAAAAAAAAAGCATCATCCAAGTCACAAAATAAGTTTTTATTTTGTATATAACAGAGCTTGTTTTCAAATCTGAAGTGTAAGTAAACATCTCTTTGGCTTTGGGATTAGGAAACAATTTGTTTTTGCTACAGTTTCTGGCGATCTTCTAAGTCTGTAGCAATGGTTACTATGTTATCCGATGTAACATTTACTCCTAGATACTGAATATGGTGAACATAGTCATGTCCTTCGAAGATAGGTGCATGTTTTTTAGCTTGAGCTAAAGCCGTCGTATCAGAAGAATTATATTTGATTTCAACGATAATGCCCACTTTGCGATCACTATCAATCAAGGCTATATCGGCCCTTTTCCGCTCTTCACCAGTGTCACGTGGTACTTCAGAGCCAAACTTTGAATACCCTGCCTCTATTGCTATAATATTAACTATTGAGCGAAACAACTTTTCATTTGGATGTACTCCCGAGTGCCCATCTTCGGCGATCTCAGCAAATTTGATCTTTGAACATATACTCTGTAATGCTTCCTTAAATTTCGTAGTGTTCTCAACGCTGAACAAGTCTTCTAATGCGTCCTTTGCATTCTTAAATAAATCAAGGGGGATATCGTATAATTCAATATAATAATTTTTCAACTTATAGGACAATTCAGAAGTAACTTCGCCATTAGGCAATCTTACAGAAGAGCAATAAGAGGACGTACCACTTGAATTATCTAAGGTTAAATATCCAGTTGCACACATATAGGAAAGAATTAAATCATATCTCATCCTTACTGACGAATCCATATCTCCGCTAGATAATTTTTGTAAGGCTAAAAAATCCTCTCTACTGAATATAAGATTATCTAAATCTATTACTTCGTCTTCTGCATTTATTAAGGCCTGAATTGTAGCTATGATACCATCAACTTTAAAAAGCTTATCAATAAAGTCAATATCCTCGGTTTCTGCCCAATAGTTCCTGATCTTTCTATTCTCTAGAAAGCTGACTATAGACCATGGATTGTAAATCTGAAGGTTTGAATCAACAGAGACTCTGTATCCGTTATACCTCTCTTTCGCTCGTTCGAGATAACTCTGGCGAGATATTATATTCTTTAAATAAACTTTCAACTTCGTCTTGGTTAAAACCGTAATGCTCTGCATACCTATTATCGATGAAATCATACTGCATTGCATTATTAAAGGACGAACCTGCTACAGCTATTCTAAATGTCCCTGTAATTAACCCTCGTTCTAAATGCTCGTTACCTTTAAAGGTATTCAACATGAGTAAATCAATAAACTGAAGTGTTTTATATAGATCTTCACTAGAAAACTGACCGTTTCGTAAGATATTGTGAAGTGGAGCATCGTATTCATCCATTAACACATACACTCTCTTCTTAAAATAATCGTGTAGTATTTCTGAAAGAAATTCCAAACTTCCTCGAATATCTACTTCGGTCGACGCTTTTGTGTACTTTTAGGATAAAACATTCCAATTCTATCTAAAGATATTTTTGCCTTATACTGACCAAACTCGCTCACGTTAGGATCTTTCATAATATTCTCAAGTGCCCGTATCAAGTACTTATGTTGTTCAAATGACTTGGAAATCGCTGTTCTAACTCCATCTAATATATCATTAAAGCTGGCACCTTTCACATCTTTAAAATTTACATAGATAACAGGATACTCTCCAAGATACTCATTTATAATGCATTTATCTTGTGATATAAGTAACGGTTTTTGTAGACGAGTCCCTTCCCCTTCGACAAATAGTTTGTAATTGCTGGTACTACACTTACTCTCACGTTTTTGACCCTTTTCATCCACTTCAATTTCCAGGAACGTTTTGATCATATCCATATTAATAGTCTTCCCCCATCTTCTGGGGCAAGTAATGAGTAGCACCTTATATGAGCTTTGTAAGAAGTCTTTTATAAACAAGGTTTTATCTGTAAATGGAGAACTGCCTGCTACTAAGTCTTTAAACCGGGTAACACCGACAGAGGTCGTACTTTCAGTTCTAGCTCTCTTTTTAGCAGGAACGTCCGTACCTAATCTTTCAGAATGAGAGTCCTCGTGCATTGCTAGTTGATTTCTTTGCTGATGTATATCATGCGGTGAACTAGTCTTAATAAAAATGCACCTCGAAACGGCAGGAATATATCTGAAAGGAAAATAAGGAATCTTACTGCGATGCTTATCGCAAAAAGCACAAGTAACAGTAACATTTGCCGTAACAATAACAAAAAGCATCGAATAGAGGACATCAATACAGACAGAGGACCAACCTCAGCAAAGGGAAGAGATGTGCCAAATAGATTCAAGCATTTTGATCGAAAAGATGACTGTCCCAATCTTTCTTAAATGAATAAAGGTCCATTCACGTATTGAACGGACGTCAACCATGTAATCTGTGGGACAGTCAGCCACATAGTACCGTACCAATCCGCAAATTAAAAAGTCGGTCAAATATGCGAGAAAATGTTTGATGATTGCAACACTGAAACTTCTTGAGCCATTGATATGGGGAACAAATGAAAAAAAAATAATAAACAGCAATAAAATATCGATTTATATCAAAAAGTCTAAGAAATATTATGATAGATTTTTTTTACGAGAAACAAAAGGCGAGCGGCGAACACATAAACAAAGTTGCTCAGTGTCTATATTGTACATCTTCATTCGAGCATCTAAATCTGAACCAATCTAAGCAGCTTTGTCATTGTGACAAAGCAATGCTTTTGCAGCACGTAGTAATAGCATCTTTTTTTCTAAACACTTTCAACACTAAGACGAGATATCTTGTCTTCAAAGATTGTTAGGGAAAAATCCCAAAAGAGGAGTGTGGACCTCGAAGAAATCAACTAGCATTCGACCCTTCTTAAATGTCTTGGAATTTATGAAAACAAAAGGAAGCAATTTAAATTTACAAATAAATTTATTTAACGTATTAACAATGAACAATTATAGATCTCTTGCCTTCCAAAATCATAGTTCCATATACTTGAAATGTGGTAATCTGAGATCTACAGAATATTTTCTGTGCTGTTGCATTGCATCCAGTAACGCTTTATTAATATACTGCTTCTGCACATCCTAGGTCATATTGTCACGTTTGCACAAAATTTCTACGGATTGCAAACAAGTGCGAGTCCATCTTCCTTGATGAATCTCCCAGTTACAAGAAGCAGCCTTTAATTCTGGATAGCAAGCCAGAGGGGGGTAGGGAGGGGGAAAGGCGCTTACTTAGATCAGTGCAAGGAGTATCTAGAAAGGGGCAGTTGTCCCTCCCCAAATGAGGGAAGTTTAGTTCGTTTTGAATGCAAGATTTCAGCTGCACTATCTCGTCAACAGAAAGAAAATGAATGTGTTACAAGTAAGCAAACGATCTCTTGAATGACCATCCAATGACAAAAGGCGTCATAAAACCATCCTTCAGAGCAGGAAAGCTTCTCAAGATGAAAGAAAATAAAGATTCTCAAAGGGCGGTGGCTCCTCCCATGTGTGTGGCATTTTGCTCATATCTCCCTCTCCCTTATATTCCTTCAATCATTGGCAGCCCAATCGAAATATATACTACTTTAGGAAATGCTGATAAAAATAACAGTAATAAAAAGCCTTTTCACCTCTTTTGTATCTTGTTCGCAGATTGCTTTTTCAGGCCGTTAATTCCAATTCGGGAAGTTATCTGCTGATGATCCTTGTTTGGTACTGACGTTGTTAAAAGGCTTTTACCATGACACGAATATTTTCCTTGGAGCCACAGGGGAGATTTCTACTTTCTTGAGGAGTGTTAAGAATCCTCAGGAAAAAAATTTTTCGTTTTGCTAGCCCTTCCTCTCACTCGGTTGTAAAAAAAATCAACAGAAGATAAAAAGTAATTTTCGGAGTTCAGAAAAGGTGGCCGTTTGGTAATGGACGGGAAATTTATCGACTGTTTGTTGTTGCTCACAGATTTTAGTTTTATTTTTATTTCTCTGGTGATCGGCTGGGAGTAAAGAACAGTCGCCGTTGTTGAGGAACTGCTGTTGTTCAGAGCTGGCCAATAAGTTTCACTACTGCAAAAAATTGGTCCTCCGAAAGTGTTTTACTGGTAAGAGCTTTCACATATTTCCTACTTTTTGAACCGTTAAAGCTATGGGAATTACGCCACCTTGCTAAAATTTCAAGTTTGACAAAGTTGAGTTAGATTACTTCCGATTTAATATATAATTACTGTGTAAATTCTATGTGCAATATGAATCTAGGATGGAAAGGAGAATACTTTTTGCGATTTTTGTTGATGGGTAGTGTGAAAAGGTGCTATTGGCGGTACCAATGCACATAAAAAATTTGAGGTTTATAGGACAATTTCCACAATTCCCGCAAATACGTTGAAATTTCAGTATAATTTTTAAAGAAATTTTAATTTTAATATGTAAAAAAATAATGAAATATCAAATTATTTTTTTAGCGAAATTTGTTAAAGAAAACCATTTTTTACACAAGTTTTGATGATGGGTAGTGAGGAAAAGATGCCATTGGTGTCACTAACTGCTCATAAAAAATTGCAGTGTGCAAATTAATTTCTTCATTTGTCGTTAATGCGCATTAATTTCGAACAAAGATATACGACAAACTATGGTAGGCGTTTCATTTCAGAAAAAAATTGTTAACCACATTAAAAAACACCCATCTTCAAACACAAAAATAGATTTTATATATTTTTTTTACAAATTTTGTTTAAAAATTGTAGTTGCCCAAAAATTCAAAGCATGTGCGGCAAATCAAGAAATTGAATATGAACTTCACCTTATTTATGTGCACTTTGCCACCAATGGCTTAAAAGCATAATCTCAAATAGAAAATGTTTTTTCAGCCCACTTTAATTCTTGAGATCTATGTCAGCATTTTAATACTTGTGTGTGGCATTAATCAATTTTTCTTATATTTTTCATATTTATACGTTTTAATAGTAATAGTGCTTCCCTTTTCTACGACAGTTTTCATGAAAATAAGTATATATTTGTATTTCTAAAATGATGTTTTATGAAATATCTCTTCAAATGACTTATTAAAAATTTTTAACTTATTAATTCAATCTTACAGCGTTATGATAAACAAAATTGTTGTTTTCCCAAAAATATTTTAACTAGTACCTGTTTATTTCTAATTCTATAGATATTTGATTTGAGGAGTGATCTAATATTTTATTCATTACCAGAAAAGCTCCAGAGGTAATGTTTGCTGAGTCAACTAAATCCTCATCTGCGATCTATTTTGACAAACATTGTGAATAAGAGTGCTTTTTCACTTTAACTAATTAGTTTTTTTATTAATTATATATTCTTCGTATGAAATTTTTAAACTGAAAATTCCATTAAATTTTTTAATGCTTATTTGAATGTTGTACATGGTTTGCTGTCATGAGTTTTTTAGCAATGGAGGTACTAAGAAAAATAGAATAGAAATTTTTCCCCTTCATAGTTATATTCAACTATTATGGATGGTGACGAACTGGTTCGTCCTTTTTATGTCACTAATTTATTGGCCTGATTTTTTTTTAAGTGCACGAATTTTAAAATTTTAAAGTAACTGAAGTCCCATTTTACTTCATTCCAAATATATTAAAGTGATGACGCTCTTTAAAAATGTGTCTAAATTTCACATTTTCTTTACCATTTTAAAACATTTCAGACATTTAATAATTTTTTAATTTAGACTTTTGCTCATTTCCTCCTTCCTGTAAATGTAAAAACGTGACGACATTGTCCAGTGATTTCATCAATTGTAAGTTCTCTCTATCGCCCATTTAACCTTAAAAAGAAGACTTTTATGGGAAAATATTGCTGCTTATAATGTGATTATGAAAAATTAGGTATTTGCTGCATCAAAATAGCTTTAACAAAGATTAATGCATGCATTTAGAAATATTCTGTATCGTTTATTTTACTTTTAAAAAGTGTTTTAGCATGTATAACTGAATAAAAGGTGTTTTCTTACTTTTTTTAAATTTTATTTCATTTCGTGTACAAAATAAGTTTTTACACGTACCCCTCGCCCCCCCCCCCTTTTAAAAAATATGCATATTTTTAAGCCTGATGTTAGTTGTGCATCAGTTGAGTAACGTTGCCCCTACCTAACGGGAATCTTGGCTACGCCCTTGCTGGATAGGCATCAAATTTTTTTTCATAATTTTTCGCAACAATTGCAATTGCTTTTTTATATCATAATGTTTGCTTTGGCATACGCATTCTGAGAGGCTGTGTGGTGCAATGACACGAGGAAGCGATCTCTTAAGGTGGCAACATTACGGGGCGGCTAAACAGGCATGCATTGGTAGATGTGTATTTTTTTAAAATTAAACAGGGTCCCCACTCGTTATTTACGTATTTAAATAATGCCTTTCCAAGGCCTATTTGCTTAATAAAAAAAAGGCCTTTATACTCTGCCTTACCCCATTTTATACCATAGCACAGTCAGGCTTTCACTTGTTAGACACCATTGTTGTTTTAGTCTGACTATCAATCCAAAAACACAGCAGCCAGGGTTGCAAAAAACCCCACCTACCCAATAAAAACCTGGGTTTTGTAAAGTGGGTTTTTTTGATAAAAAACTCATTTTATAAAACCTAATCAAAGTGGGGGAGGGAGGTTAAAAAAACTTAGTATTATTTCAATGCAACTTATTTAATCTTCAAAGCAAGTGTTACACACAAAACACATACACACCTATATCAAATAGAATCTCACTGTAAACCTTACAGCCTTCTGATACATGAAGTCAACAACCAACTGTATTACAGCAAAAAAAAAAAGAGTTTTTAAATTTAATTTTTGGTTTTTAAAATAAGTATTACTTATGTAGCATAGTAATAATTAGACGCCATTAAAACAAGTCTCATTATTCATCAAAATATTCCCACAGATTAACAGAAATTAGAATAAAACCTGATTACGTTGGGTCAGGAAAAAAATCCTGCAGAATATAAGATAGAAATATGAATATTTTAATTCCTTTATATAATGACAATTGTAAAAACTACTTTCATCCCCTTATTTTTTTTTATTATTACTTTTCATTTAAATCAGATTCAATAAAAATATACAGCAAAAATAATGAATTCAGATATATTAAAAATATCATTACTTCCTAAAAATTTACATAAATTTAAAATAATTTACAATTAAAATAATATTTTTTAAATTTTAAAGAATTGGCGGAGGATAGTTATGGTAAAATATAAGTAATCATAGGTACTCAGTAAAAAGAATTCAAGTGTTATTACATAAAAATAGTTATTGTAAAAAAAATTTTAAATGAAAAGCAAATTGAAAAAAAAAAAAAGTTCCAGCAATTTAATTTTTAAAAATAATTATTTATTTGCCCTATTCATTTGTATTGCATTTATTATTTTTCATTGCGTAAACTGAAATATATATGCAATGAAAAATGTTAAATGAATGTTCATTTGTCGCAGTCTCCAAAAACAAATAGACACATGACAAACAGACACACGATGTTTTTCAGACAATTCAGGCAGGCAATTTCTTTTTATACCCTTAGCAAGGACAGCGCTGTAGGCGACGTTTTTAAAATTCAGCCCGGGCAACGCCGTGCGGGCACCGCTAGTATTTAAATAAAACACAGAGGTGGAGCTCCAAGCGTAACAGAGGGGACATCATACGCAGATTTTGCTTTTAAAAAAATACACAAAATTTTTAAAGACAAAAATTAGTAGGCCAATCTGTAACTTTAAGTAGCAGTGTATAATTAATTCACTCAACACTGAAATTACATTCCCATTTGATCTCTTTAATTAAATTAAAGTGTGTGTAACAGAGGGGACAAAAAATGTCAACAGTATAAGTATTTAAGTACAAAGATAAAACAACGTGAAAAAGCACAAATTCAGATTAAAATTAACGCAAATAGCTATTTCGAAGCTACAAATGGAGCCTCTTCATCAGTGCATAAAAGAAGAAGAAACGCTCAACACACAAGCAAGAAAGCTGTGAGTGAACAAGGCAATAACCAGAGAGACACCGGTATTTATACCAAATGTGTCGGATTAGCGATTGACCAATCAGAGGCCAGGAACAAGGCGGGAACAGAGCCCGAAGGAAAAGGCGGGAAACGAATATGTAAATTGCAGGAGAAAACCAAAAATGGAGAGAAAAATTATAAAAATTGTTTCCAAATGTCAGGAAAATATGGAGTGCTGGAAAAATCATTTACTACAGAATGAGAATTTTTCCAAATGTGATAAGCTTCCCAAAAATCAAGTTCATAGACAGAAGAGCATTTGCTGATAATTCTAGCAGAAGAAAATTCAAAACAATGATCTAAAGTCCAACAATGCTGGGCAATGGAAGAACGTGCAAGTTCTTTACGCTTAACATAATTTTCATGTTCTTTCAGACGGTGCTTTAAGGCACGTTTAGTCTGACCTATGTAAAACAGACCACATTTGCAAGAAATACTATAAATACCCCAGTTGTTGTGCAAACCAATGGGATACTTCAAATTTGTAAATTTTATTTTATTCACAGGGGAAAATGCAGTATCAAACCCAAACTTCTTCAATATTTTAGCAATTTGCTGACTGATTTTTGGATAAAAAGGTAAAATAATAGTATAAGTAGGCTTGCACTTAGAAACATTGCCAGAAATTGAAGGCTTAATTAACCTGTTATAAATAGAATCAACGACCTTAGGAGAATAACCAAGATCCAAAGCCACAGCCTTAATGTACGAAAGCTCAGCATCCAAAGAGTTAGAAGAGGAACATATATTCAAAGCACGGAAAACAAGAGCCTTGAAAGAGGCCAACTTTTGGTTTGGGGGGTGAGAAGAACATTTGTGAGGAGGTAGTGTAACAGCAAAGGGCTTGCGAAACACTGAAGTCATAAAATCGTCATTACTTTTAGTAATTAAAACGTCCAAGAATGAAAGAGAACTATCCACTTCCATTTCAATAGTGAATTGAATGCAAGGATCAATGGAATTAAGCTTATCAAGTAAATGATCAATATCCACTTGCTTCTGATCAAGCAATACAAAACAATCATCAACATAACGGACATAAAAAGGAAACTTTATGGTTTCGAAAAGTTTAGTCTCAAAATAGTGCATATAAATGTCACTTAAAATAGGGCTTAAAGGATTACCCATAGCTAAACCTTCAGTCATACGAAAGTACACACCATCAAATACAAACGTATTTTGCTCAAGACAAACACGAGTGAGAGAAATAAGTTCTTCAATCTCAAAACTAGAGAAATGATATTCCTGAAGTCTCAATTTAAGACAATCCAATGCGCCATTAACCGGCACATTGGTGAAAAGCGAGTTTACATCAAAAGAAGCCATAGTTAATCCAAAAGGTTTGAAATCACGAAGCTTATGAACAAAGTCGACGGAATTTTTAACAGTGAAAGAATTACCATTCAAAAGAGGAGAAAAGATGGAGACCAAGTGTTTAGCAAGTTTATAAGAAGCAGTATTAATATTGGAGACAATAGGACGGAGAGGTATACCAGGTTTGTGGACCTTAGGAAGAGCGTAAAATCTGGCACAGTGTGCGACTGAAGGAATCAAGGACCTTTTTGAAGAATCGCAAATGACAGGAGAAGACTTTACAGCCTTACTAATCAAATTTATCTCCATAGTGCTGGGGTCTTTGCGAAGTGTAACATAAGGACCAACCTTAAGTAAATCATTACATTTATCTAAGTAAGAGCTTTTATCTATAACAACAATTTGACCACCCTTATCAGCCTTAGTGATAACCAAATCAGGATCAGAGCACAAGTTTTTGACGTAACTATTAGCATGCTTGCTGAAAGTATTTGAAGATAACTTCGAGTTAAAATCCACAGTATTCGCAATGAGATGCCTAATCGAATCCTTTTGAGAAGCAGTGAGAGCACTAAATCTAAAGGCTTTCTCAATTGGAGCAACCAACTTAGGAAAAGAAGGTTTTGAAGAACAAGCAAAATTGTTATTCAGTTTGAGAGCATTGAGCTGATCAGAATTTAGAGGTTTTGAAGAAAGATTAACAACAGCGTTCAGATTCACCTTCGGCAAACCATCAAGAGTATCAGCAACATTATTAATGCAAAGAGATTCAAACTTTTTCTGAAGAGTAGATCTATGTTTAAAAGTAGACTGAAGAACCCTATTCCAACTTTTTCTATCGATTGAGTCAAAGTCAAAGACCAAATTCGAAAGTTTGATATGCAAAGCAAACAATTCTTTTTCAATGACAGCAACTTTTTTACGAGTTTCCCGAATCAGAGCTCTTAAAAGAGCCAATTTGGAATTATAAGTATTTGACATGCACTATAATTTATGTTAATTTCTGTGACTTGAAGATCTTTTAAAAAACTTGGTTTTTTTTTTAACTCTGAACATTCCAAATTAATAAAATTATGCATTGGTATTTTTAAATCAAAAGCTCCTTTTATTTAAATGTGGAAAGCAATATGTAACAGAGGGGACATGACGTGTAACAAAGTAAGTACACCGCTGCCAATTATTAAAGAAAACATGAGATTGTGGTGGCCCTGTGCTGAATTGATATAAAATGACCTCATGTTATATGATCAATACCGATAAAACGTAGCAATTCAAAATTTGTCTGCCCTTTACACTTTTACTAATGAAATGTGTATTGTAAAATAACTAATGTAGTTTATAAGCTATAATGCTCATTAAAAATGTCGCAATTTAAAATAAAATACATATTTTTATAAATGCGCAGAATTTGGGCACTGATATCTTTATATGTACCCATGTTTCCTAAATGGTCAACTTACTGCTAATGATAAATACTTTCAGACTGTACCAAAGTGAGAGAAAACTCTCTCAAACGTTCTGTAGTTGGTAAAGCAGTAAACAGTTGATTAACTAAGTTAAATAAGAATTCTTTTAGTGGTTGTTCAATTTTAATATTGTCCCATCAAATCAATCGTTCTGCAGCTAAGAAGTAGGCCTAAAGCAAAGTTTGTAGAGGGTGATTTTTTTGCTAGGCAGTCATTAGTAGACACATTAGATGTGCTTCAAGAATTACTTTCCTTAGCTGCTTTTAGCCCCCATTTTGTTTTATTTACAAAATAGTTTAATTTTCAATAACAATTGAAAATTTGAGGTCCCAATTTTTAGACGCAAAATATGATGCATAATGCTATTTTCAGAATACTTGACATAAATGAAAATATCAAAAATCCCGATAATTTTAAAATAAAAATTGGATATATATCAACTGATCAACAAACTAGGGGGCAAAATTGACGGTCGCCACTGACCGCAGGGCGACTAGATGAAAGGAAGTGGCGACTGAAATATTACCTAGCAACCGCCACTCTCGTTAAGTTATTATTCTTTTTTTTTCCTATTAAGAGGCATAACGTGATTTCAAAATGTTATTGCTTTTCAATGATTTTTCTAGAATGTTATGAAGGGAAAGAAAAGAATGAGTTTCATATGGAGCCCTCAAGTGATCTCTTTGGAATCAATGGGTTCCGCCGAACACAATTTAAGAAACGCTGCTTTAGGGGTGATCGCCATCGTCCCGAGAGGGGTTGGCACCCCCGGGACTATACTAATCTTTTTCCATCTGATTAAAACATAATAAGAAAAAAAATAAAATATAATGAAACACAAAAAAATATGATCAAAATACCAACAAAAAAAAAAAAATACTAGTATGCAAAACCAATGAAAGAAAATCATTTGATAACGGGCAATTAATGCAAAAGGCGCATGGTACTGAAACATGCCACATCTTTTTCCATATGATAAAATTAAAAACAAAAATCGCATTCTTTTGAAAAATATTATGTAACAGCAATTAAAGGAAGAGAGTATTTGAAGAAAATCATTCGATAACGAGCGACGATGGAAATAAAATTTCTCCATTCTGTGGCAAAACAAGAAATTAAGGTAAAATTGCAGATGAATTATCTGTGAAATGAAATCAGAAAGTCAAATAGTTCGAAAAAAGTACTTACAGCAGAATCTCATGCCGAACAGAATGTAATCGAATAGAAAAAACAATGAATTCGAATGAGCGGGAATGCAAGCAAGCAACCACACGTTTGGTTATGTTTTGAATGGGAATCGGAGGGGAGAGGAGGGGAGAGGCCAGAGGGGGGGAACGCATTGAGTTGTTTTTAAAAGAATAAACTAGTGGCGACATCTAGTAAAAGAAAATAAAAATAAAACCCAAAAAGAAATTATACTATTGCTATTATTATAAACAGAATGTGCAAGCAATTCATTGAAGAACTATTTAATAAACAGAATGCAAGCAATTCATTGAAGAATTTCAATATGTAATGCAACCAAAAATTCTCATACAGTTGTTCAAAATATTTCTCATCCATGAAAATTTTTTAGATTCCATTCATCCTTCTTATGAAATCTGCTATTAAGATTCAATATATTCATTGAAATTTGATTATGAGCTGAATATAGGCTAGTACGATATAAATTATTCCTTTACTTCATTTTTTTTCATTTTCCCCTTTATATTTATGTAACGTTAAAAAGGAAACACAAATTTTTCACCGTTTGCAAACACATATCTTAAAATTTTTTTTAGAAGAATAAATCGAAAATCCTTTTAAATCTTAATTTTTGAATATGCAAAGTTTAAAAAGTTTGTCAAAAAATGAATGGCTATTTTAATAATTACTTTTCGTAAGTTTGCATTTGTAAAATTATATTTTTCTATCATTCATCATATTCTTGAGATAATCACTCCATAAGTTAAAATAAAAACCGAAAACGAATATTAATCAAAATTAAATGTTTGAATTCGATCGATAAATGCTTCATGGGGTGACATTAAATCGTATTTGAATATTTAAAATTATATTTTTATTTATTATTTTTATACTAGTAAATTTTAACCATTTTAAATGAAAAAGGAAATAACTTAGACAGGCGGGTGGAGGTTTTTTCTTTTTTATTTTTGCCATTTCTTACACTTATAACTAATTAAACCGGAGCTTCATGCAATGACATTACTTTAAAAAATGTATCCTATTCAACTACAAAAGTAAAGTACTTAGTTAAAATTAAGATAAAGATCATATTAATTATGTCAGTTGCTTATATGATGCTAAAGATTTCCTAAAAATATATATTTTTCAAAATGGCTGTATCAGATCAAAGAAAAAAGAAGAAACTTATTTAAAGAATAAAAAGTATTTTTCCCAGGTAACTTACAAAGAGGTTTAGGCAAACTTTATATTGACATTTCATCCATCCAGGCAAGTCTACCATTATAGCATGAAAAATATCCCGGAGAAGCTATTTTAGTTTATTTTATGTTTCCAGAAATAGATAAACAAATAAATATAGTAATAATTAGGTGGTCAACTTACAAAGGGATTTTTATAATATTTCCACCCAAATTTCGCATACATAAGTGACCACATAGACAGGTGGTCAACTTAGGGGGTCAAGTTACAAAGGGTTCTCTACATCTTAAAAGATCTCTACATCTTAAAAGATCTCTACATCTTAAAAGAGTATAAAACAAAGTCGCTTCCCGTGTCTGTTTGCTGAGATCTTTTAAACTGCGCAACGGATTTTAATACGGTTTTCATTAATGGACAGAGTGATTCAAGAGGACGAATCATAGCCCCGTTAAAAAAAACCGACTGGTAGTTTTTTTTTTATTTGAATTTTACGCAAATTTCCGCATAAATTCCTTGATATGAGGGTGAGAAAAACCTTGCATACATTTTAATGTAATATATCGATCGAAAGCGCTGATTTTTCTGCACAAGATGAAATTTGTTCGAAGTTTCTAAGTCAATGAGAACTCCAGTTATAAGCTTTTTAGTTCGATTTCTTAAGGCTTACCTTGATCCAAAAATAATAATTAGCAGTTTCCTCAACTCCGGGTGAATAGTGTTAGCTTAATTTCAATATAAAACTTATTTTTCAAAATAGTTCAGTTTAATAAATATAAAACAATAATAAAGCATATTTTCGATTTAAAGTTTTTCTCAAATAAGCAATAATTTTTAATTTCGAGATTGAACATGATAAAAGTTCCGTCTCCCCGATTTTACGATTTCCTTGATTTAGCAATGGCATTTAAATAAATATTGCCCCGAAAAGTTTACGGACGTATAGTTTATTCTAGACTTCAAATAACGTGGCGAATGACGACACGCTACAATTTGACTTTTTTAATTAGGCGTTGGTGATAAACCGGCGATAAAGAATACTAACAAAATTGTGCATACAATTGTGCATAACAAAATCAGGTATGGTTTATA
This sequence comes from Octonoba sinensis, assembly GCA_038502835.1. Classification (NCBI taxonomy): domain Eukaryota; kingdom Metazoa; phylum Arthropoda; class Arachnida; order Araneae; family Uloboridae; genus Octonoba; species Octonoba sinensis. The sequence goes on along the minus strand of CM076601.1, from coordinate 11,600,517 downwards.
GTATCATTTAACTATAAATATTATCACCTACGCTTTCATCTCTATGGATGGTACCGCTAGCGAAGCTACATTTGATTATGAAACTTATCTTCTGTTAGCGAGACGACAGTTCAATATGGCTGGAAAATAAAATTACTATCAAATTGCAATCTTATTCTTGCAATCAATCTAAGATCATCGCCAAGGCTCGTTCCAGAAGAAAAGTAACGCAACAAATGACGCCATGCTACAATTTGGCAGTTTTAATTATCCTCTGGTGACAAATCTGACCCTACTGATGGAATTGTTCCTAAGTTTTCTTAATTGATCCTTCTACATGTTATATTACTTTTTCAAGCGTTGACAATGTCTAATGTTTTTTTTTTGTTTTTGGACAAATAGACACACGATGTTTTTCAAACACTGCATACTTTATTGAGATGTTTTGTAGGGATCGGACCCGTGATGACTCTCTAAGGGCCAGGTTCGTGATTTTTTTGATTTTTTTAATAAAATAAAAAAAAATCGGATTTTTTAAAATTTAAATCAGATTTTTTTTATTTAAATCGGATTTTTTTGATTTTTTTTAAAATACCTTAAATATTTTGGATATTTATTATGATAAATCCATAGAAACAATATGGCATGTTAATCAATATGCAAAAACATACTTTAAGTTTTTTTCACAGCAATAAATATTTTTTAATAATAATAATGATAAACAAATTTTAATATAAATGCATGGCTCAAATGAAACTTAACCCTACCAGGAATAAAAGTACACTCATAAGTATAGAGAAAACGAACAAATTTAATCTGAATTATTTTGCTATTTAAAGCTGAAAAAAGTAAGAATTGTACGTACTTAATTTTTACATCAAGTGTACTTTAACCATTTTTCTATATTATAAATGAAAAAGCCTGAAATATTTTTACACATGCAGTAAAATCATATGCTCACACCATTATTAAAAACTGAAACTTTTTGTTTTAATCAAATATCTTTATTGCAAACTTCTATGATAAAAAAGTATTTTAGAGGAAAAAACCTTAAGCTATTAGGGGACATGGATGGAACTTTAAGGATACATATTCTAAATTCTAACAATTGCTGCTTTAAACACTATCATTCTGAATTATTTACTGTGTGACATTCATTAAACTGATCTAAAATACTGTTGTTAAGATAAAGAACACAGAATGGTTCGTGATTATTATGAATTCTAAGTTGAATGGTTGAATGAATGATGCTTTGCGGTTAAGACGCTTGAAGAATAAGAGTAATATTGTAAAATTAAAAAAATTGTAATTAATTCTAAATTTATGAAATATGTTATGCACACAGACAGATGGCCCTAGGAAGTTTTGTTTGAAATAGTGGTTGTAATTGCAACATATTTCATTTTTACAACACTTTCTAACATTGTAAACTTGATGATTTTTTTGAAAAAAAATCACTTGATTTAAATCGCGATTTAAATCAACGAACCCTGCTAAGGGCTAGGGGCATTTTCTTTGAGCAGCAGAGACAAAAGAACCGGACACTCAGAGAACCTAGGGAAGGTCACTTGAGAAAGAAGCAAAAAGACAAAGTGCCCCATTTTGCCCTTAAAAGTGAATGCCGAAATCAATTTTTTATATACTCTTTGCAAGGACAGCGCCGTAAGCGACGTTTTTAAAATTCAGCCCGGGCAACGCCGTGCAGGCACCGCTAGTTATATAATATAGGGCTGATTCCGTTCCTGACAAAAGTGGTTAACTTAGACAGATGGTCAGCTTACAGAGGTGGTCTATTTTATAGGTTTTACTGCACTATATATTTATTCACACATGGGAAACTGATGTTAAATATTTATTAAAGAGAAACGGAGAGAGAGAGAGTTAGAATAATAATTCCTGGCAAAGTTAAGGATACAAATTGACATTTTTCAGCATTGATGCTGTGAACGAAATCGAAAAATTGAGGGAAAATTCACTTTTTTAAAAAATGAAATGAAGTTTTCCTCTGTTTGTTTTACAGATACAGTCGACTCTTGTTGATTCGAATCTCTATAATTCGAATTTCTTGATAGTTCGAAGCAGGAGGTCTACCTAGAGAAACTCTCATTAAATCGAATAATTCCCATGTATTTTGATGCACTTCGTAATTTGAAGTGAAAATAACTGCAAAGCCACCTGTGAACATTATAGTTCAAAGTCGGTAGATCTCGCCTCTTTATAATTCGAAGTTGTTTTTCATGTATCAGGTCAGCATTTACTCCCCAACATGCATGAACGCATTTCCTTGTCTTCTTTTCTTTTACCATGGAAATATACAGGGGAAAAAAATTTAGTTAGCTTTGGAGCATATTTTTTTCCTCTTTTCTCCTTAGTCGCACAGCTTATGACTTTATTTTATTATGTCGTGGTAGCCCAGTGGTTAGGATGTCGGATTTCCAACCGGAAGATCGGGTGTTTGGTACCCGACCACCCATGTGCACATATACGTCCAAGTAAAATTTATGGACCCTGAAGTCCCGAGGGTACCGGAGGGTGGAGAATTTTCCTTCCCTTCACTCTCAGGTCAAAAAAGGAAGGTGGCCTATTTGTGGCGGCGCCATCTGGTGTGATCCAAATACATCATGAGCCAAGTCGTACTTCCACCGTTGGGGTGTTTCATCTAAAAACGGAACGCGCTCTTGACTGCCTTCATTCCTGGTCGCTTTGCGAAGGGGATCTTGGATACCAGAATGTCATTAGAAACAAACAATAGCAACAACGATGTCATCATTAAATACAGTAGACTCATTCGATCTACATTATTTCAACAGTGAGAGAAACGCAGCGTTTTATTAATAGCTTGTAACAAAAACGAAAGCGTGGCTATTTGAGCAAACTATTAATTTCCCAAGTATTACGTCAGGCGATTCCAGGAAACAATGGCGGCAATTCACCGCTAGCGGGACTCATGGGCGATCACCGTCGTCACGTGATATCCGCTCTTTGTTTACTAAGATTTTCATTCGAGTTCTACGTGGAGTTCCCTAGGCAAAGTGAGTTACCTTAAAATGAATGAGACTATTTTCACAGCTTTTTCTGATTCCCAGTATTTACATTTAATTTAATCATTATTCAAGAAATTTATTAATCATTACAATAGTTATAGTGTTTTATTTCTACATTGCTTTCATCGGTGCCACGTGACCAATGACGCTGCTTGAATTGCCTCCATTTCCTGAAGTGAGTTATTTGCACAAAAGGAAAATGACGCCACACGAATAAAAGGGACATTAAATGCAGCTGGGTACACACCAACACCTGCATACTAAAATTCCTTGTTTGAATTAGATAATGAGAGATGGAAAAAACTATTATAAGACACTCGGCATTTTAAATTTTAAAAAGAGGATCATGATCTGATTGAATATTTCGCGTTTTGTTCTCTGTTGTCTTAAATTCTCAGTTTCGTATTTGAATTAAATACTTTTTGTTGTTGTTACCCATGCCACTCAGTGAAAAAACGCCACCGACCCCTGGTAGTGAACACCACCTGAATTTATTAAAGCTGATAAGCGCATTTCGTTTTTGTGTGAACACCACAAGAGTAATGGTGCTTCTTTAGACCCAATACAGAAAAGTGGTACTTATACGTTATACGGCTGAAACAGTTTTGCCTCAGTTTTGGCGTTTCTCGAGGAACTATCGCATAATAGATTAGATATGAAAGGTTTGCGTATGAAATAAACGGTTAGTGAAAAGTGCCGTTTATGCTTCTGCTTGCCCATTTCTGCTAAAATCGCCAATACTGAGAGATAAACTCGCCACCTGTTACATTATCAATGAACTGGTATGTTACGAAGTTCAGAATTATACAGAGAAAATATTGTATCAAGGGTGTCGCAGGGCTTTTTAAGCATGTTTTTGACTTTTTAGCGGCTGGCCGTTCTCAAAACGTTGAAAAACGATGTCGTCACGGCCCCAAAAGAATTAAATAGATAACAAGCACTCTGTAGGGGCAATAAAATAGAGGTTTTAAAGGTTTCTTTTAGTAGTGAAAATTTCTTATATTATTACGCTTATGTACAACACTGAAGTAATTACATTTCAGGAGGGGTGTCACGACCGCAACTGCCTGGATTTTTTTTTTTATGTTTTAGGAAAATAATCCCGCAAAAGTGTGTCTCAATTAAAATTCTAAAAATATGACGCATATCATGGCTTAACATAACCGTAAAATAATATTTCTTATTGCAGCAAATACACTGGTGAAATAAATTAAGAGAATTTGCATATATTTTATCGAATTGCATGAAAAAAACTGAACTAAAGGAAAAACCACTGCTTCTAGATAAAAATGCAAATCTTGTACGGCAAATACGTAAGCGCACACGTGTGTGTAGGCAGAGCCAACACAAAAACAGGCTTTATAAGCGCGTGGAGGGTACGACGAATTTCGTTCGCTAGCACCTCTCCGCGAATTTCTTCGTGTTATCTTGCAGCATTCGGTTAAATTCACATCATAACAGTAAAAATGAGTAATTACCAACGTTTAGATGATGGAACAAGGTGGCGAATTGTGGGGAGGCTAGAGGCAGGCCAAGATCAAGTCCAGATATGCAGAGAGTTTAATTTAACGCCCAGCGTCGTGTGTAACCTATTGAAACAGATCCAAAATACTGTATCCATAAAGAGAAAGCCTGTTCAAGGTCGTCCACGAGCCACGACGGCCAGAGAAGATCGCCATTTATCCATTTTAGTGAGGTGTGGCAGAGAGGGTTCAACTTCTCAGCTCTCTCGGGACCCGTATGCACCAGCAGGAACCCGTTTAACAAGGGTGAGTTTCCAAAAGACAGAATTAGAGAGCCTTTATACTGGGAGAGAGACGTCAAGAGCTTCAGATGGGTGTCTGCGCATACTTTAGCGCAGCAAAAACCGTCCAACTCGCTTTGGCCACGTCGTCCGCATTTGGCCCAAGTATCGCTCGCTTGGCGGGAACAGTTCAGTTAGAACCAGTTATAAAAAAGGAAGTCTCGTTAATGCTCACTTATGCTGCTTATGTATTATTTGGTTTTAATATAATTTAGTATAGGATTTTTTAATTTTAAATCATACTTTTCTTCAATCTAAATATATTTAACATAGTAGTATTTGATGCAAACATGTAGGCAAACTTAACCTGCTTAAGTTATGGGTCCCAATCAAGTAATACATGCAAAATATATTTACACGTAATAAAAATACACTTAAAAAAAGTTTCATGTTAGAATAGTAGAAAGTATAATTAATTACAATAAAGTTTTCTTCTTGTTTTAATACTTACTTTTCTTTTGCTATATCATAATTTAAAGAGTGGATACTGTTACTCTAGACATTTTACTCCTTAAACCAGCGCAGAAGTATGTGTGTTTGTAGAAAGATGATGCAGGCTACGAAATACCTATAGTTTTTATTTCTAATGAAAATTTTATGAATCATTTTTATGTAGGAACAGTGTTAAGTAATTAATCGATGGAAACAAGCTTAACTGATGTTTAAGTAGCCCAAATGCCTAGGTAAGTAACCGAAAACAGTACAGACATGTGACTCACTGGGGGAAAATTACTGAAAAATCACGACATAATGTTATAAAAGTTTATTAAAAACCTTATATTACAAACATAAATTATTATGCCTTAAATACTGCAAAGTCAAGTCATTACTTTAATATAATTCATTAATTGGAGCTTAATGTCTAACAAAAAAAATAGTGTGGAAGTCCTACATTGCATTCTTCAGAACTTATATTGATACAAAAAGTCTGAATGCAGAGCAATGTATAAAAATTCATTGCACGTTTTGAAGAAATGAACATGTGCCAGAGCATTAACTATTAATGAATAAGGTGTGAAGATAAAAAAATATAAAAAAGCAATGTACCAAAGTATTATACGAAGAGCAATACTTAAAGGACAAGATAAGTTTGACACTGGATTAATAAAAAAATTATGAGAACAACAAGATTAAGAATACACAATAATAAGGCTCGACCGATGCATCGGCCTCGCCGATGCATCGGCGCCGATTGTTCAACAAAGTTGCCATCGGCCATCGGCATCGGCAGCCGATGTTAACTTTATAAAAACATCGGCCCATCGGCCTTAAAAAACATCTAAAAGCCGATGCAAGGCCGATGGTTTTTCGCAGGGACAACTTTCCAGAAAACATTCTCTGTCTTAAACTTACTTTTTTCCTCCATAGCTAAATTTCTATTTCCAGACAATAACAGGCAGAACATCAGTTAAAAAAAAGCACAAAAATAATGTCATTCTACAAAGTGTATTTGATAAAATATTCGGAAAAATAGTTTAATCGATCGCTGCCCGAAAACCTTCATTATTGAAATTATTTCTCTTTGAACAGAATGCTAGCGAAATAGAATATGTTAAAGGGGGAAATACGTGTAAAACGGCGTATGAAGAGCATTTTTTATGATTTTTTTTTAACGTATAAAGAATAAATATATTTTATTGAGATTTTGAGGTTATTTTAAAAATATATTGAGGAACATTTACTGAAATTTTCAAACATTTTTCTCGAAAAATCCGGGAGATATCGGCTGTTGCACACTGTAAGTCGCCACCTGGGTCGGCAGTTTGCGTACAGCCTGAAGGGCACAATTTTTATCTGAAATCAATTTTTTTTAACTCGACTTTTTTTATCAGTGTCTCTTCTAGTTGAACTAAAATCATCACAAAAAAAGGCCCGAAAACTTCTATATTTTTTTAGAATGGGAAAATTAAATACGATTTTTAACCGTTTTTTTTTTCTTTTCTTACAATAAAAAAAGTAAAAATAAAGAGATGTTTATGATTCCAGTTCAACTAAAGCGCGTATATATAAGGAAAATGTGTGATAAATTTGATAAAGATTGATCAAAAACACTGCGAGCTAGAGTATACGCAAATTAGAAAAAGTAGTTTCGAGAAAAACACGTTTGAAGAGAAGAGAGGTATTGAAGGTAAATTTAAGGCAGTAATGAATCAATTATTTTGTACTTATAGATACTAATATTTATAGAAATTTCTATCCAAGGTCTCAATTGTTAAAAAAAATAAAAGGACATCTGCTAACGCTCTCTAATACCCTTCAGGTCATTCATGAGGGACTCCCTGCTCAACTGCTTCAAAAGCTTATAACTTTTAAACGACTTGGAATTTTGCTTTGAAATTTTTTGAGACTTTTACACGTATTTCCCCCCTTAAAGTAAAAGTAATAGAGGCGTCTTATGAGTGCTATTTGTTATTCGCACTAGGTTAGTTGCCTCATTTTGTCCGTTTTTCGCTCAGTAATGACTTAGTGCATTAGATGTCATTGTGCAATAATCTTATACCATCTGCTTTCAGTTCGTCCTGTTTCTTATTATTCCGAAATTGTAAACAATACAAAGTCAACTCAATGAAAGTACGATAATAATTTTACTCGCTTAAACTTTTTTCTCTTAGCCGTTTTTTTTTTTCTCCTTCTTCCATGCCACGTGTTAGTTTTTTTTGCAATTGTGCAGCAATCTCGTTGCATCTGCTTTTAGTGTGCGGTTATTCTCATTATTTTATTTTTACTTTACAACATAGAAAAAAAATGATCAAAAATAAGAAACGATTTTCCAGTATGAATGTTTATTGATTGAAATTTTATGTGTCAAGGTTCGACTTGCAATTTTGGAAAATTGAATTCTCAAAATGCGAGTTCGCGCGACAGGATTTAATAATATCTTAATAAAAATGCTAGCATTTCTTTATTTTCAAAGATTGATCAATGCATATTTTTTTCAAAATACATCTTAATTTTTTATGCGATAGTTATTTTAATTTTCCCCCGTGTAAACTTCCATTTTTAAGCATATATATATATATATATTTTTTTTTTTTTTTTTTTTTTGCTTCGATGCCACGTGCTACGATAGTTGACAGTTTTTCTGCTATTTTACAACAATCTCGTTGTATCTGATTTCAGTTTCGAATATTTCTTGTTCTTTTATAATTACTTTACAACATAGAACAAACATATTGATAAAAAATATGAATAAATTCTTCAGTATAAATGTTTATTAATCAAAATTTTATGTGGTTCAAGTTCGACTTGCAATTTTAAAAACGTAATTCTTAAAAAAACGAGTTCGCGAGACAGGGTGAAATAATCTCTTAATAAAAATGCTATAATTTCTTTATTTTCAAAAATTGACAACGCATATATATATATATATTTTTCAAAATACATCTTAATTTTTATAATTGATCACGTGTTTTTTCAGAAGATTATTTGTCAACAGAAAACTGCTGGTGCTCAATATATTTTTCACGTTACAAAATATTGGTTTATTTCGGTGACCTTACATTGTGCTCATAAAAATATAAAGAATATGTCGGGTATTTTAGTGTAATTTTCAACTCACAAGAAAAAAAGCTAATAAGATTGGTTCTTAAGACGGCCGGCCCCTTCATTCATTGGTAATGACAAAAAAAATCTCACGTCTGTTCTTGAAGTAATATTCAGTATTTCTTGGTTATGAACATGAACATGGGGGGGGGGGGGGGGGGGTTACTGCATACTGCGGGCGAAACTTTTTAATATTTTATTTTTATTTTATAAAAAGAGATATTTTTAGTTAAAATAATTTTTATAATAAAAAATAAACAGAATCGTTTCCGCTTTTCTTTAAAAAACGGGGGAAAATTAAGAAAAAAATCCGAGGGGTGTTGACATTTTTGTTAGATACAAACCCACATTATATGTTAGCCTGTATTATTATAACATCTACATTCCTCCCCATGAAAACAAAAATAAGAAAATAAAGGCAGCTGCACTTGTCATTTGCAGTGCAGGTGCTACAAAAAGAAAATGTTGGAGGAAAGGGAAGGAAACCCGATCCGATCCAATAGTAGTTGACTACTTTTGAAATTATAAGAAAAAATAATTAAAACTCCTCAGATATAGCTATTTTTTTACCACCTAATAGTTTATTTTACTAGAACCGCGAGTGATTCTTTTAGTTTTAATTATTATGTAAACTTCCTCCAAACAGTAACAGTTTTATGGTGCTTGAATAATGCATTTATGTTTTTATAAACATTAAAATAAATAAATGATTTATATGACATTTTTGATAAGCATAATGGTTAAAAGCGATTTTTTTTCCATCGGCCATCGGCATCGGCCATCGGCCGATGGAAGAGGAAAATAATCGGCAATCGGCCATCGGCCGACCTCGGAACAATCGGCCAACAATCGGCATCGGCCCATCGGCCAAAAAGTGCCATCGGTCGAGCCCTACACAATAATCATACTTGTGATTTAAACACACAATGGTTGATTTTTTATTTGTATATATGCATATAATTTTGAACTACACTACTAGACTTGTGAAACTCTAAAATTAAGAAGAGGTTTACAATTAAAATCGTTGGGTGATTTTTTTTTTTTTTTGTCGAAGTTAATGATTGTTTTATGGTATTTAAAAAACAATTCCTAATTTTTTTCACATGTGTTTTAATTATATATTGAATGGAAATAGAAAGAACTGTTATTTATTTATTTTTCAACAATATACAATGATTACTTGAAAGGGAAAAAAACCCCCTTAATACTAAAGATGATCTAAAATTTTACTCCATTTTAAATTATGTATATGCAAAAAAAGGAAAAAAAAATATTTTAAAAACAAGGTTATTAATCAGACTGTAATATTTAACAATAATAATCAAATCTAACTTAAGCTTTAGTTCCCCCCCCCCCCCCCGAATTAAATAGCTTATGACATTTTTCGGTTAAGGGTGCAAAACGTTAAACTTGGGTGCAAAGCGGGTGCATATTGTAGAAACTTTTAATTTCCGAATTTGCTTCCGTGGGGTGGGCCAACTCAATCGACTTCAAGCTTTTTAGCATTGAGTATAGTAACCTGTATGGCGAGCGTTTAACATCAAATGTCGCCAAAGCCTGCTTCTGTCATGTATCGGAGAATACAGCATCAAAAATAATATTAGCATACAAAAAACTACACTGAATTTAAGGAAAAAAGTAAGTTGTTATAATAATGCACATCCTAAAATACATTGATTAACCAGTAAAGTCAAAAAAACATAGTTTAGGATGCAAAAAACGAGACAATGAACACAGGCCTAGTACATCAAAACGATCTTTCATAATTACTGTGCAAAATTACATCTTTTTAAGGCGAAATGTGGTTAAAGAACACATCAAAGAATATAAAACTAAAAACCAAATTGTATGACTTCCTCTATTTTAAGAGGAATCCTTTCTTTTCTAAGACGACATTTTGCGCGCAATGGTATTCCTACGGAAAGAAGTCCAAGTTCTTCGTTTTCTGGACGGTTTTCTATTTTGGCCAATCAGCGTGCGATACGGAGCTGGCGTCTCTCTCGTAGTATAAAGGCTCTCTAGACAGAATGAGAGAGGGTTGTTTACCCGAAGACCGGCTGTTTGCGTCCCGATCACGTCTACGAACAGGAGAGTCCGATTAGCATGGTGCTGGCAGCATAGTGATTGGAGTATGGAGCAATGGGCGACCGTTCTATTCACCGACGAGTCCCGTTTTAGCCTAAATACGAATTCTCGCCGTACGTTCATATGAAGAAAGCCACCTCCAATGTCCGCGAAATCGACAATTATGGCGGTGGCGGTATCACCCTCTTCACTATCAGAGGCTGTGTGACAGGTGTGAGGTATAGGGATGAGGTCTTGGCGTCCTATGTTCGCCTTTTCCGGGGTGCAGTGGGCCCCTAGTTCATCTAATGGACGATAACGCGAGGCCCCATAGAGCTTTTCTGGTCGACGAATTTCTCGAAAGTGAGCATATTTGCCGGATGGATTCCTATAGAGCAGGGGTCTCCAAACTGCGGCCCGAGGGCCACATCCGGCCCGCGGACAGATCAGCTTCCCCGTCGCTAATGGCATCTGGCAAAAAAGTAATCATATTTTACACCACTAGTGGACTGATTCAACTTTTTACCACCGGCAACAATTAATGATAATATGGTTTTGGCCCTTGGAATTTACTGGGAGTAATCAATATGGCCCTAAGGCTGGAAAGTTTGGAGACCCCTGCTATAGAGCATGTCTGGGACGCTCTGGGGCCCATGAGTGTTACGCACAAACATGTGCGTCTATTATAACTGTTGAATGTTTATTTTGTTTGTTTTATATCAACCTGTGTTCACACCAAATTTTATTAAAATCTGTCCAGTAGTTCTGAAGATCGTAGATCAAATATGAAAATTCTCTTAATTTCTTACACCAGTGTACATTGGTGCCTGAGAAGGGGGAAGGGGAACCATGGCGCAGATGTGCCTTTGAAGTTTTTAGGGGGGCTTTGCCGTTTTTTTTTGTGGAGTTATCGCTCGTGAAGGGGACACCGCAGTTTTTTTTTTTAGGGAGGGGGGAGGGAAGGTGGAGGATTCTGAAGAAAATGAGAATACTAATAAAATGAAGGAAGAGTGTATAACAAAGGGAGAGAACAAATTTTTCAAAGCCACCTTTTCTTAATACTCACGCGTTTTAGAAATCCAAAATCTTCCTCCTTGATGGGGGGAGGTCCCTCCCCGCCCAAAAAAAATCTGCGGTGTCCCCCTCAAGAGCGAGGACTCTCAAAAAGCAGCTAGTCCCCCCTAAAAATTTCAGCGTATAACACTGACATTTTTAGCCTGGTTAATATTACAATAAAATAAATATTTAAAAATAGACGAAAAGAAAATCAAGGAGCAAGATTTTGGATTTCTAAAAAGTCTGAATATTAGGAAAAGGTTACTTTGAAAAATTTTTTCTTGTTGTACGCTCGTCATTCATTTTATTATTGTCCTCATTGTCTTCAGAATTGTTGCTTGTTTTAAATGAAAGATTCCTTGATCAAACTCGGGCGTAATTTTCTAAATGGCGTTCGGAATCGCCAATAGAGGACGCCACTGCTCATTCCAAGCACTTTCGCGCAAATAAGAGAAAATATTTTGCCACGCAAAGTCTCTGTGGGGAGAGAGCAAAGAGCAGTGGTCGAAGTGCTATTTTTTTCCCCTGGAACACAAGACTGAAGAAAGAAACGATTTTTAAATAAACCATCTTTGTCGTCATGCTTTATTGTTCATCAACAGAATGTAATTCTGTAAAATCGCTATACATTGATATTGATTTTAAAATAAGAGCATTTAAGGAAAAACGAACGCATTTTTTCGATTGCTAAATTTGACATAATATGCAATTTATCTTTTAAAAGATAGAATAGCAAATTTTTACATCCGCTTTAAAGACGTACTACATATGAAGCCCAAACCGCTAAAGCTTACAAAAACTATTGAAAAAGAAAATCATACAATGATATTTGCTGGGTTTTTTTTTTCGGGGGGGGGGGGGGGGATAATCTTTACTATACTCGGTTGTTGAATTATAATTCTGGTTTACACAATTTAAATGATCTTTATTTTGAAAATAGTTTGAAGATATATATATATATGTAAATAAATATACAGTGGAACCCTGCTATTCGTACACAATTCGTTACAGGAAGCCGTTCGAATGGCGAGTTGTACGAATGGCGAATTATTTATTCTCATAAGAAACAATGTAAATTGCATTAATCGGTTCCAGACCCACAGATGGTTGCTTATTTTAACCTATGAAAAACAAATGTACAGTACTGTGCATGAAATTATAGATAATTAAAAATTTAACAGCATTTTGCTTGTATTGAGGTGAGGTCACGGCATAAGTGGAATGTTGAGAGGAGGAAGAGAAATGGTTGGAAGAGGCGTCGCTTCTATAAAAGTATCAGGTAACATCCCTTTAAGTGTTTCCTCACTTTCTGATGTTCTTTCTTTTTTCTGCATTTTTGCACTAGAAGAATCTTGGGTTTCTTTCTCTAAAAAGCTGTCCAATGCCTTTGACGACTGTTCAGAATTTTTCTAAAATGGACAATAACATTGTCGTTGAACAAGTGAATGCTGTTTGACCACAGTAGTGTTGGGATGCCATTTTCCCACCACTCGGTGTTTTCTCGCAGGGGTAACACAGCTCTTTAACTTCTGCAAAGGAAATGCTTTCCTTACTACTTTCCTCCTTTGAAGATGAAAGTTCTTCAACCACTTTCTCTTGCTGCCCCCTTAGAAATTAAAATTGTCAGTAAAATCTCAAAAAGTATTAAAATTTAAAAAATACCAAAAACGCCAAACATATTATTTCTAGACGAGTTCAAAATGAACATTATTTCTCAATTTTTTTTCTTAAAAAAAGCCAAACTGGCAACCCAGCTGGCCCCTGGCGCCGTACGAATCGCGGGACAAGTACGAATGGCGAATTGAATTTTACTTGGACAAGTTGGACGAATATCGAGTTGTACGAATAGCGAGGCTGACGAATGACGGGGTTCCACTGTATGTATTTAAATAAATATTAGGCAGGAATCTGATGTGAACAGTTAATCAGTTTACTTTGGAGATCCTTTATTTTTATTTCCTAAGTTTAGTTTATTTGGAGATGGCCGTCCTTTATTGGAGATCCTTTTCTTTTGAGGGGGGGGGGGGATGAATTGCCTACTTATATATAAAAGACATTTGGGAAATTATATACAATCAAATACCGTACATATATATGTTACTACTTCTTATTTATTCCTGTTTTTATTTTGCTATAGTTTTATTTTTACGTTATACAATTACAGCTTTCTTTTTTTTTTAATTTTGCGGCCAAAAAAAAAAAAAAAAAAAAAAATAAACAAATTAGTGTAAACTGAAAATGGAAGCATTTCCGACTATCTGAAAAATTCTATTTTCCGAAGACGGTCGATTCGAATTACTTCGGATAATAAATGTTTTACTGCATTTTCTGTGTCCCGCTATAGGGAGCAAGAGAGAAACGTTCTACCATGAACCTCAATTTTACCTTCAAAGTTGGCAGCGAGCACACTTCCTAGCAAAGGGAGGAAGAATTAAACTGATCCTCAGATCTTCCAGGATGCTTTCGGAAGCAAATCGAGAGAGAGAGAGAGAAAGATTCGGGCTGACCTAATAATGGGAAGGTTATTTCGGGGGATGACATCACCGCGGAATGGGAAGATCCTCTGTTCGTTTAAGATGGAACGGTACAGATTTCAATACTGAATTCTTAAGACAAAAAAAAAGTTGCGATAAAATAAAATTACAAAAAATAATAAATCAAATGAAAACAATTTCAATTAGAGTTAATGGGGGGATGTGGAGCGCAGCGAAATAGTTAAGAGAACTTGCAGATTTTACAAAGAAAAAATTGGAACAGTTATTTTGAAAATTACGGTACTTAAAGAGCGAATAATGTATTTTATAGTAGAACTTTCATTGAAATATTATTTTATGTTTTAAACAGTAAATTTGTACTTTACAATGGAAATGGAAAAATATCACTTTTCAGCTCGTGCATGCATACAGGGCCATTTCACAGTATTTTGTCCAAACGTGTAGAATCCGCAAAATGACTTTTTTCGTTATAACTACGTAATTTACAGTTTAATTGTCACCAAATTTTATTTTCAAATAATGTGTTGAGCACATTATTTGAAAATAAAATTTAGTGATAATTAAACTGTAAATTATTTAGTTATAACAAAAAAAGTGTCATGTTGCGGACTCTACATTTTCAGAAAATACTGTGAAATGGCCTTTCATCAAACATACTCATCAGCTGCTAAATTTAAAACATTTTATGTGAAAACAAGATATTTTTTCACATTTTCCAACCAACAGTAACTACATTTTTAGTAATGGAACTTTTTCGTTAGCGTACTTTAATGCAATGAATACTACTAATAAAAATAATTATCATTATTATTGTGATCATTTTATTATTTTGAATATCTAAATAGTAATGGGGAAAAATTGGTAACAGCTATTTGTACTGGTGTGTTCAATCACATGTCTTCTTTTGTACCAACACCCGTTTGCTTTTTTTAGCCTACGTTCCCGTAAAAGTTAAAAAAAAAATAATAAAGCATGAAAGAAGGCTTAATGTATCGTAAAAATATCGTTAAATATAAAGAAAAGTAAAAAAAAAGTGAAGTAATTAAATAAAGATTGAAAAATAAAACATTTGAAAGTAGGGTTTTGAGATGGGGGGGGGGGGGGGATGTGTGTCTGTCGGTCTGTCTCTAGGTGCAAGATCCACGTTCCAATGAACAAGCTTACTGGGGGAAGCTCTTGGCGTGAAATATTAATTTGAACAGTTTTTGTTCATTTTTGAACAGTTAAAAAAATTAACATAGCGCTTACGGGGAAATTTCAATACTATATAAATCCTGATCTAACAGACCGATTTGCTTGGAACAAATTTTATCGGAAAGCTCTTATAACGTAGAACATGTACAAATAGAAAGTTCATCCAGAACTAACGAGCCTATTTTCCTATGAAATTTTTTTTTCGGGATTTTTAAGGATATTTCTCAATGAATAAATGAATGAGTGAAAGTATGAATGAATGAATAAATGAAAAAGTGAAAGAATGAATCAATGAATAAATGAATGATGAAAAGAATGAATAAATCAGGGAATAAATACATGAATGAGTAAATGAATGAATAAACACATGAATGGCTGAATAAAGGAAAGAATGAATGAGTGAGTGAATATGTATTATCCGTTGAAAAAGGTATATTTGAAAAAATTAAGAATTAAAGCTAAAGGAAAAAGCGAGAGATAGCTAGATTATAAATTGAAGGTGGTGTATACGGGAAAGTAGGCTCGTATAGTTCTAGACGGAACTTCTTGTCTATTTTTATAATGTCCTTTCTCCCAAATGAGTGCGGAAATCTGCATGGGTGGACTAGGCTTATCATGATATAGGAAAACACACATTGACAGTCGATCTTGTAAATAGTATCAAGAATTAAGGATGTTCAACATTATATGGAATATTTTTTTCTCCTATGTGAAAGTTTTCATAATAAGTCATAGTCCCTTACCGAGGCTCATGGCTCCTCTAATTTCATACTTTTTCCTGTGGCCCCCAGGGGGGCCATACGGCTCCTGTTGAGAAACCCTGATATAGATTATGGTGTTGCGTGAAGAAATCTTTTCAGCTATACATTTTTAATTCCTGTTCCGTTAGATCTTGTACATACAAATTCCAAGCGCGGCACCCTAACATTTTGGGAAATCTCAAACGACGTGGAAAAATGGCGGCGATCCCGTATCTCTTCGGTCAAGACTTTGTTGACACAGCTAAGAACGCTTTTTCCCTCGTGATGAAGGAGTGCGATAAAAATTCGTCTGCCGATAAGCAGAGTTTTGTGTTTACGCTAAAAATAGAAGGACGTACAGGAAATGAATTGCCGATTCGAATCTCTCCATGTTTGGCCCGGTGCGAATGAGAATCAATATTGATAAAATACAGAACGTAGAGTAGTACATGTACAATGTACCTTGCTAAAGACTGTGTAGTACTTCCTAAAGGGATTTCTTTTAGCGTTCGAATAATGATCGGCTGACAATGAAAAAACTCCTTCTAATAGTTGATTTTAGAATTACCACTTGGGGAATGATTGAGAACAATTGGAAGGCACACGGCAGTGTGTCAGGCAAGGTCGGAAACTGAGACACCAGCCAGTGTGCATCTTACACGAAACATTTCGAGCTACTTTCGACTCCACCGTCACTCAGAAACTTTTAAAAATACGTACAGTAAAACCGGTAAAGTTTGTGATGTTCTGTGTCTAAAGAACAACACGTAGTTTAAAACAAACACATTTTTATTCACATAAAACAGACGACTGTCGGAAACCTGACGGCACTGACTCACTCACGCACACAACACACTTATCTATATACAATGGCTGTTGCCAGATACACTAATTTGCATATCCCTTACAAGTTGACCACCTGTTTAGTCGATCACTTTCGTCAGGAGCGGAATTAGACTTTCACCCTCTATAAGTTGACCACTTGTCTACATTGGCCACTTGA
The DNA here is from genome assembly GCA_038502835.1 of Octonoba sinensis. NCBI lineage: Eukaryota > Metazoa > Arthropoda > Arachnida > Araneae > Uloboridae > Octonoba > Octonoba sinensis. The sequence goes on along the minus strand of CM076601.1, from coordinate 11,583,595 downwards.
GTGCTGCACCACAAGTGGTCGACGTACACAGGTTCACTGTACTTGAAATTTTGCATGTCTAATAGAGCTCTTTGGAGCACCTGGAATCCTATATTGATATATCTCTTCGGATTCTGGAATTGTAAAGATCTGAAAAGTCATTTTTACGACTGACTCAATCCCTCCATCAAAAAACTAGACCACTTCTCAAGTGACTTAAATAGTTGAAATTTGGCACCAAGGTAGGTCATTAACACTAAATTTAGCAGGCCAGTTTACAACCATTTTTAAACTTTCATTTTACATACGCTGCCTACTCGTTATACTTGTATAATAAAACTTTCAGTCACATTCACTTGTCCTACTGTGTATTAGTTAAAGCCAATGCAATTGAAAGTGGCACTAGAATCAGTAGCAAATGTTGCAAAATGGAAGCTTCCAACAAGGCCGTATCCAAAGGGGGGGGGGGGGGAGCCCCCCCCCCCCCGAAATCCCGAAATTTTTCGCAATGTAGCATATATTCCTCCCTGAAACTTTCCTCAGCATAAGTGTTTCAAAGTCAGCCCCCCCCCCCCCGAAAAAAATTTCCGGCTACGGCCTTGGCTTCCAAACAGTCAAAATGACTGGTCTGGTAAATGTAGTGTTAAGCAAAGGGAAAAATATAAAACTGCACAAAACTACATACATTATTTTTGAGGTTAGGGGACAAATTAATGCTCATAACGAGTATCACATCTCACGACGCCAAAAAGAGATGGCGTTGCACCGAAGGTAGATCTCTAGCGTGGTGTTTGTGTGATTTATTAGGTGCCGCGAACTGTAAACAATTAAACTTCTTAAAAATTAGTGATATTTTAACAAAACATAACTGTAAAAAAGAAGTCAAGTTCTAAGAAACGACCTTCGATCTTCTCGGTAGTAGGTATCACCGATAAATGAGTTGACCCCGAATAAAGGGTGCCAAGGAAGGTTGTCAATAAACGTCCTGTATTTTGAGAAATTATTGCCCCGCGTCCCGGGAAACTTCAATGCAGGACCACAAAAGTCCCGTATTCTTGCCAGGATGTTGATTTTGCTGGTTATCAGAAATCCGGTGACTTTCGGGTGACGAACCAGTACCGGATATCCGGCACTGATTTTTGAAATCTGTGAATTCTCTACATTTTTTAAACATCCCTCAGCCTCCAAACAGAAAATAAGCTTTGAATTTAAAGGGATTTTCAAAATATGCTAATTAATTAAATTTAAAAAATCAAAATTGACATGCAGGATAACCGGATCTTTCGTGCAGTGGCCGGATCAGATTCTGTCGGAATCGGTCGGATACCGGCGATCCGATGCCTTCTGGGGAAAAATGCATTTCCCTCCCCCTATCGGTGTGCCCCTTCGACCCTACTGATCCTGGAGCGTAAACTTTATTCAATTCTTTTTTTAATGTGTTTTTTCTTTAATATCAAATTTCTACCTTATCAAGTTTAAACTGTGAATATCGTTTCGCTCAAAAAATTCAAGTTCTCCAATTAGAAATTTCTATAACAAGTAGCTATAAAAAAAAAATGTTGCTTCTAATGCCACTTGGGCGTCCAAGCTCCCCTTCGCAGAGCGACCAGGAATTAAGGCAGTAAGGGAGCATAGATGAGCACCACAACGGTGGAAGTACGACTTGGCTCATGATTTATTTGGACGACACCAGATTGCGCCATCACAAACATGCCACCTTCCTTTTTTGACTAAGAGTGAAGGGAAGGGAAATTCTCCCCCCCCCCGGTACCCTTGGAACTGCCTCGGGACTTCAGGGTCCACAGATTTTACATGCACGTATCCCCAAGTGTACGTGGTGGGTGCTCAGCGGGTCGGATATCGAACACCCATTCTTCCGGTTGGAGGTCCGACATTCTAACCACAAGGCTGCCATGGCCCTCAGGTAGGGGTCTGGTGGAGAAAAGTAGCTCGTTTTAAAATCGTGTGGCAAGTTTGACAATCTTGCCAATCGTCTTTTGAATAGTGAAGTCCGCATGGGGTCGTTATAACACGAGTCGACTGCAGTTCTTTTAAGAAACATGAACTTTTAGATTTCCAGAAACACTGGCACCTCCTTTGAGGGACACCTCCGAAGAAGCAACACCTCTAATTAAGGGACTCTTTTTCTGGTCCCAGTCCCTTTGAACAGGGACTCCAGTGTTTTTACCTCTCAGAAAACATTTCCAAAATTCAAGTTATATGGATCAGAACAATTTAATGGACGCTGAAGTTCTTTTTTTTTTTCTTCTAAAAATTAACTTCTGAAAGTTGGTATGAGTCCTAGAAGCATGAACAAGGAAACTTTTAAAGTGCTTGCCAAAACCTACTTGAAAGGCTTTTCCCTCTTTTGTACTATGATGTTTGTTCAGCATTGACAGACAGTACCCGGCTGCCAACAAGTTTTTTATGCAATTACTGTAAAAAGTATACTGCATTGGCCAATTAACGTACTTTAAAACAAACCCATCTAATCGATTTCTTCAAATAAATTTCTGTAAGTTACAAAATTTTGCCAATACGACATTTATGCTAAAATTTTAGTTTTTCAAAGAAAAGTATTAAATTTCAATGATTTCGACTTATATTTTGTATGCATGAGACATTTTCAAGTATTTAAGCTTAAATGGTAACATGCTTATTATTAAAAATTTAAAAGCTAAGTTAATTGCTTAGTGTACTTTTTACAATAATTGCATAAAGATCTTGCATAAGCAGCCGGGTCTCCGAGGAAGGGACACCTCTATTTAAGGGACAAAATTTCCAATCCTCTTAGTGTTTCTTAGTGAGAGGTTTTACTGTACTTAGTTTCTACGCGTTTAAGTGTTTAAATGTCAGAAAAGAAAAGTTTCCATTTACTTGTATGCAAACACATCCTCAAAGAGTCAAAGTCAAAAAACCGACAGAACATTTGCGTGTTTCCAATCTACAATATTTGCGATGCTTTTGAAATTTGTGTGCAACCGCTTTATCGGTTAAAGAGGATACTCTCTCGTACTTGAAAATCACAATCGAGAACAAGGACTTCGGAACCCTGCGCCCTCCCTAGGCCTCCCAAAATGGACCGATAAACTGAGGAGAGGAACTGTCTTCGATAAAACTTTTCCATCCAGAAAATTGCGTTAGTCATCGTCTTTCGCGTTGCCATGGCTACACGAGTAAAGTTGACAAGGATGATACTTTTGTGTTACATTTTTAAAAGTCGCAGGGAGAAGCTGGCTGGAGAATTGAAGTGAAGAAATGTAGAAAATTTTTGGGAAAGGGAAAAAGAATAGTTCTGAACTCTGAAATAATTACTGCTTTCTCAGGATGCCCTTGGACAGAAGATATTTTTTATCATTCATTTTTTTAGACTTCTGTTTTAAGCATGGAAAATTTTGAGGCACAAAAAGTTAACGTCGAACATAAAACTGATGTAGATCGGAATGTGTCTAAGAAAAATATTTCCAGTTGCCATTTAATACCAGGCCCATCCTTTGGGGGATCAAGAGGGGGCAATGTCTCCCCCGACTTTTAAAAAACATCATGTATTTCACAGGAGTGTCCTGTAATTAAAGAGCTCGATTATAAAATTTCAATTTCGAGCTATTCTTTCGATGATCGAACAATCAACGAAGTTGACCATACATTGCTTTGACTCTTCAATTTGTCAGATGACAAATTGACGGATGACGATGTCGTCATTCGTCATTTTATTATTAATCACTGCGACTCGTCGAAGATATTTTTTCGGTCTAAACTATTTGAGTGTAAAAATATCATAATGTAGTGTCCGTAACATGCAAAACCCGTATTAGAAGTTTCCGCTTATGAAGTTTTTTCGTTTTAGAAGTTTTTAATTTCCAATACCAGTTTCATTCCCATCTCCCCAATGTTAAAATAGCCCTTTTGAGAAGTTTTGATTTTATTTTTTCCCGCTTAATAAATTTTCTTTGTCAATTTTTCTTTCAAATGTCATATTATACTGCTACAGTTTCTTTTTTTTTTCATGTTTATTTCAATCTACGTAGTTTTTTTTTTATTTCTAATGGGGAAAAAAATCAGAAGAAAGTTTAGAAAAGCTGTATTGGTCAGCTTTTTCTCAAGCCGTACCGTTTTCTCAACACCAAAAGTTCCAGGAAAACAGGTGGCAGAGAGGATTAGTCAGTTGTCACGAGAACAATGATGACTAATAAGGGGAGAAAGGAATGTTTGTAGAGCCTACAGGGGTGTCTATTTTATGTCTAATTTAAGTATTGCCAAATAATATTATCCCTAAATATCATAAAGTAACTTCATATTTTTAACATAGAGCCTACCCGTTTAATGTTTTCCCGCTTAAGAAGTTTTTTCTCTTAGTCCAATGGAAAACTTCTTAAGCGGGTTTTACTGTATATCCTTCTATTTTGTAAGAATTTTTGAGACTTATTTAAAAATTAAAAAGAATACAAGGATTTATATGCATGTTACGGACTTGACATTATGTCCCAAATACCGTAAAATACCCCCTTAGGGGCAGTTCATAAATGATGTCACGCTTTTTTCCCATATATTTGACCCCCCCTCCCCCCGTTGTCACAATATGTCACACTTCAGCGGACCCCCCCCCTTTTGTCACATGTCATGCTTTGTTGCATAATGCATGATGTCACACTTCTTGTTACCCCCTCCCCTCCCCTTGTCACACTTTGTCACAATTTCACGAACCCCCTCCCCCCTCGAAGCGTGACATCATTTATGAATGATCCCTCAAACCATTATCCATTTCTTCGTTCTTCATTTCTTAAATCGAAATCAAGCCACATGTTGCAACCTCTTTATTAATTGATGCATAATCGTCGAGACTGATGACAAAAGGATGAAGCTACCACTTCTTTTTTAAGGTCGGTAAATTTTTCGAATGCTGCTAGGTTCAGAACGGGTTTTAGAGGGTAAAATTAACGTGATTTAGCTGGCACGTGTGAAAAAACCGCGACAGCAAGAGGTTACATATAGAAGAGAACGAAAGATTCGGGAACCTGCTAGCTTCAGAAACTTTATTAATCGGGTAAAATTATCATTGTTTAGATAGGGGGCCATTCATAAATGATGTCACGCTTCGGGGGAGAAGAGGGGTCGAGAAATCGTCACAATATGTGGCAAGGAGAGGGGTAACAAGAAGTGTGGCATTACACATTTTGGTTTCTATAAAAACATTTAAAATCAGCAAATAAATGTATTTTTTAATTTTTTTTCATTTTCATAATTTGATTTTGAAGTTTCATTGATCGTTTAGTATCGTAAACACCGATGCTGATTAAGGTTTAAATTTACTTAGGCATTTACAGTTTTAAGATAAAATGGCGTGGGTCATTTCTTCAGAATTCGAAACATTAACATATCTTACTGTTCTTTACTATCTTTCGTGTTGTAAACCTTAAGGGCCGTTCATAAATGACGCCACCCTTTTTCCCCATATATTTGCCCCCCTCCCCCCTTGTCAGAACATGTCACACTTCTGTGGACCCCCCCCCCCTTTGTCATGCTATGTTGCATAATGCTTGATGTCACACTTCTTGTTACCTCGTCCCCTCCCCTTGTCACAATTTCACAAACCCCCCCTCCCCCCCTCGAAGCGTGACATCATTTATAAATGATCCCTTACCCTCATTTTACACAAATGAAGTACACATGTAAACATTTTTATTATTATGCTCACAAATGTCAAGAAAAGATTTAAAATAAAATTAGAAACTTAATCTATAACGCAGTGCTTTGTTTCTCAACTGCAAGTACATATGTTTACGTAATAAAGCGTGACACGTCACAAAGGCGTTTAAATATATTGAAGGAAGAAAAAACTGACATCATTTACATAAACTTTTAAGGTAAAATAGCACGGGACATTTTTTCAGAATTCAACCAATTAATATTTTTACTATTTTATTCTAATAATCGTTTTTGCTGTAAACCTTAATCGCATTTAATACAAATTAAGTCCACACTCAATCATTATTATTGATATTCTCCCAAATGTCATTTAAAGTTCAAAAATAAAATTGATCTGTAACGTAGAGCTTTGTAAAAATAATTTAACTTTGTGCAAGTAAACAATAATAATAAAATTACACGTTAATTTAAAGCACAAATGAGCAATAAAATGCAGACATATGTTTCGGGATTGCTTGGAATCCCTTTTTCAATGCGACAGGGAGCTTCTAGATGCTTCATTTGGATGTTTTGCATCTAGAAGCTCCCTGTCGCATTGAAAAAGGGATTCCAAGCAATACCGAAACATATGTCTGCATTTTATTGCTCATTTGTGCTTTAAATTAACGTGTAATTTTATTATTATTGTAGAGCTTTGTATTTGAATGGAGGCAATTCACCGCTAAAGGGACTCATGAACGATCACCGTTGTCACGTGATATCCGCTCTTTGTTTATTAAGATTGTCAATTGAGCTCTACGTGGAATTCACTAGGCAAAATGAGTTGTCCTAACACTAATTAGACTTTTGCACAGCTTTTTCTGATTATAACCCAGTATTCACATTTAATTTAATCATTATTCAAGAAATTTATTAATTATTACAATAGTTATAGTGTTTTATTAAGTGTTCATTTTATGTAATGTACAAGAACTTTATTTAGGCCTAGTTTTTATTAGATTTGAGCTCGAAGTAAAGCGATGCTACGGCTTCCTTTGTTAACATTGCTTTCATCGCTGCCACGTGATCAATGACGCTGCTTGAATTGCCTCCATTGCACCATTCCAAGTATATATGTTTATGCAATATAGCGTGACGTGTGCCAAAGGTATGTATGTTGAAGTGTGACATTTTGTGACAAAGGGGGAAGGGATTCAAATATATTTAAAAAGAGTGGGACAACATTTATGAGCGGTCCCTTGCGTTTGCAAAATGACTGCTAAAACAAAGAAGAGAACGAAAGATGCGGGAATGATGGGTCAGGGCTCTAACTGCAATCAAATGATTTGATTGTGGTCGTTCGATTATGCCCATCACAAATTCCAAGACAGCAAATCCAAAAGCACTTGATGGAAGGCAGTTAATCAGTTACTTTCTACGGTGCTTTTAAGATCATTTCACAATCATATAGAAACTCGGTGGTTTTTGACAATATGATTGAATCTTTCGGAACTCTATAAAATTGATGCGTGTTCTTCCGGCACTTCCCCGGTGTGATTTCTGCAACGCGTCCCACACAGCTGTGTTGACAAACGATAGAGATTATTAGCCTCGTTTGTCCCATTACTTCAGTGTTGGCGATTTGTATTTCGAAAACCTCTATTCCGTAACACAGGAAAAAGTGAGGGCAGATGAGAGAAGAAAAAGCTAACACCTCAAACGCCCATGCTGAGCCTTGAGAAGATTTTTTCTCTTTCTGTCGTCTGCAGAGAGCAAGGTCGTCATTTGAGAAACAACTCTTGTCGGCTGTCTTGTTGCCAAACAATCGCCCCTAACTATCAGACCGAAAATGAGGCCGCGCGGAGGATTTTCGCCGTGTCAATTACGATAATCGCATTAGACTTATATGATTTAACGGGAGAATTCCGAAGTTTTTTTCACACCTATTGGCTTTCAAGTGCTGTAAACAGCCTCAGTTTGGCGATTATCGGTTAGAAATATTTTAGTGGTTTTGTTACGAAGGATTAAACTCGTTACTATTTTCGAATATTAAATGTACCATTCATACGGGTTACAAGATATTGCTTTAATGATTTAGCAATAATTTTAACACTTTGCACGGGCAAAACCGCGTCGGGAACTTATCGACTAGTGCACGGCAATCTTTTCCAACGGCGGATCTAAGGGGGGGGGGGGCGATGGGGCGATCGCCCCCCCCCCCCTTGGGCTGATTCAAGTGGATACTACAACGACACTCCTAAGTGAGTTTTTACTCTTTGTGCCCCGGGACCAGCCATTTTTTTATGTTCTTGGAATCCCAGCCTAAACGCCCTTCAAGTTCTATGCTTTCCCCCTGTTCCTTTGTCCTTTAGTATTGCTGAGTTGCTAATCCTCGGAGTAATGGGAAAGAGATTCCCTGCTCTTTTCTTCTACCTATCAAACTGGTGACAGCTAGCCAACCCTTAGCACGTGGTGTAAATTCCTGCAGCATTTACGCTAAAACCTGGAGTCTGAAACATTTCATTGAACATTCATAATTACAGATGTTTATATAAATTGCACATACTCGTTGATGGTTCTTTTAGTACATATTTAGTATTACATTTTGAAAATTTTAGAAAATATATTACTAATAATTGCTATTATTTTGTAATTTAGACATATCAACTCAAATTTAGAAACTGTATTTACAAGCCTACATTTTTCTTGAGAAAGCTTGAAGGAAATCCTAACTCGGTTAAAACTTGGCTAAGAAGCAGAATGAGTGATGATAGACTCACTGGATTAGCGTTATTGCATATCCATAAAGATATTACATTGGACGTTGAAAAAATTATAGACAGATTTGCGAAAGCAAAAAAAACGTCAGCTTGTGTTCCTTTTATAAGGGCTTTGAATAAACGTATATGCATTGAAAAAAGTGTGCTAGTAAAATTTTAAAAAAGCACTACACTAGCATTGTTTTTGTTGTTCCTGCTGTTTGAAAAAAAAGGGGGGGGGGGGCGGAGGACTGTTGAAAAGGAATGAAGAATCTCCTCCATCCATCCTTACATTGAACCCCGAGATTTCCAAAATCGCCCACCCCCTTGAAGATTTTCTAGATCCGCCCTTGATCTTTTCACGTGTTTTCTATTTTTTATAGACAACCATATCAAGCTAGTGCAAGTACTGTTCGTTTACGAAAGCTGAGACTCCGTCGGGAAGATTCCATGCGGCAAAGGGGGTGGACACGCTGAGTTGGGCACTTTTCGAAATTATATTTTACGCTGACATTTTTTGCTATTCCCCGATTATGGTGTATTCCAATTTGAATCTTTAAGACCGAAGAGGAAAAAAACAGAGTTTATTATTCTTCATAAAAACTGAACATTTCCTAATCTTTATTCACCTTGTCCTCCCTATTTCGATGAAATAGGAGCAAACCTGACGCATGCGCAGATTTGAGTAAAGTATCGACTGAGAAAATCAGGCAGTAGACAAGTTGTGCTAGTAGAACAAATCAAACAAATACAATGGCATCTTTTCCGTAGATCCTTAGTACCCATTACCGGAAATAGAAAAAAAGTTTCTTTTCTGCATGCTCTAACAAATAAATAAATGAATAAATTATATACCGTAAAACCTGTAAAGTTGCCCACCTTTGTAAGTTGACCACTTTTATATATATATTGTACATATATACAGGCCCGTGAGGCCCGGGGATGGGGCCCCCGCACTTTGAAAGGGCCCCCTAATTTTGGTTATTAATATTTTATTTTTTTATTTTTTGTAATTAAAATTTTTTTTTAGAAAAATATTTAAAAATAGCATCTTTCAAAAACAAACTGTCAGTGTTCTGGTGCTTCACAAAAAAGTTTGTATTATTAAATTATTTTAAAACCACAAGGAATTTTCACTTTGGGGCCGCCAAATTTTGGTTTGACAATTTGAAATTTGAAAAACAAAATCGATTTTGCACTTTGGGGGCCCCCATATTTTATTCAAACATTTTGTAATTTAAAAACAATCATTTTGCACGTTTGGGGCTCCCAAATGTTAGTCCGACTCTTTGACATTTGGAAAACAAATGAGTTTTTGCGCCTCGCGGGGCCCCAAATTTTGTTGTGACTGGCAAGTTTTACAAACACATACTGAATGTTATGTTTAAAAAATGTTTGTCGCGTAAGGAGCCCAAACATGAGCTTTGCCTATAGTGATTCAAAATGAAAATCGGGCCCTTACATATGTATATACATAGTATATAGTTGGAAAATGTCGACATTCTCCAATTTTGGATATTCGCCGAAACATAACGCACATACAGAGAGAGAGAGAGAGAAACCAGAGAGTGTCTTCCTGTTCTCCTCTCCCCTCATGCGAAAATTCAAAATGACAGGCTCGACTGCAAACTACGCTAATTTTTTTTTTCCTTCTTTAACATTCTATCATTTTTGAACTTAATTAAGTTTCACTCAACGACGAATAACGCAGGCAAAAACCGTTACGGTTACAAACAGTTAAACATTCCAAGTACACGAAAATTAATCCAGCCTTAGAACTGGTTGGTCAGTACCACATATCGATGGCTGTCACTAGCGCTCAGAAGCGGGCCAAGGATAGTGCATACATTAACGACATTTATTTAATGCGGGGCAGTAATTACAAACAGGCTTTTTTTTTTCTTTTTTCCCGCCGTCCACCCCTCAAGAAAGGAAACAATCCGTCTCTCGGATGAAAGGAGAAAGCCTTGAGAAGTTTCTCGTTCTGGAAGAAAAATGAAATCCATCCGAACGGTACGGTATTAGATACATGTAATTTTCGCGTGAACCAGAAATGAGGTTTTCAAGCGGAAAAACATGAATTAGCCAACCTTGAAGCAAAGCTGTTCTCAGACACCAAACTTCAAACAGCCGGGATTTTCCCCTTAATATTTGATACATTCATCGACAGCGGGTCAATTTTAAATATTATTGTAAAAATAGGACTTCTTTTCAAAAGTGAAACAATTTCTTCGAAACAATATGTTTAAAGAAAATCCTTTAAGTGGAATTATGATAGATGTCACATCGGAAATGCATGTGAAAAGGGTGAGGTTCGAAAAAGTGTTTCCATCCTTGGTTACATTATCAAAGAAAAACACCTGTGTGACCAAGCGTGTCAAATGAGTCATTTCTGTTTGATGCCAAGAGTGTTCTTTTATTTCTTATCATTGCCTTTTTACCACTAAAATCTTTTTACCAATGCACTATGCAGCCTTTTTTTAAAGAATGCAATGCACAAAAAAAAAAATTTAAGACAAAACATACTGGCATCCTTGTTCTAAGTACTTTTTTAAGGACCGTTCATGATGTCAGTTTTTTCTTCCTTCAGTATATTTAAACGCCTCCTCCCCCGCCCTTTGTCACAAAATGTCACACTTCAACATGCCCTTTACGCCCTTTGTCACATGTCACGCTATATTACATAAGCATATGTACCAGTAATAGAGCAACACTGCCTTATAGATCAATTTCATTTTTGAACTTTTAATGACATTTGTGAGCACAACAATAATAATGATGACGTGTGGACTTAGTTCGTATAAAATGCAATTAACGTTTACGGCGGGAAAGTTTATTACAATGAAATAGAAAAAAAATTATTAATTGGTCGAATTCTGAAAAAATGACTCGCTAATATTTGGTCTTAAAAGCGCAAATGCCTAAGAAAATTTAGTCTTAAACTTTTAATTAGAGGTAAATTTAAACCTTAATCAGCATGGGTGTTTTCGATACAAAATGAAAGCACAATGAAACTTTATAATCAAACTATGAAAATAAAGAAAAAGTTTAATAAATTTAATTGCCTAATTTTAAATGTTTTTTACAGAAACCAGTATGCGTGATGTCACACATCTTGTTACCCCTACCCTCTCCTTGTGACAAATTGCCACAATTTCTCGAACCTCCCTCCTCCTCGAAACGTGACATCATTTATGAATGACCCCTTAGAGTAAAAATTATTTTTACTTACGACATAAGAACAAATACCGTAAATTCTAGAGCAAAATTTCATCTCAGTATGCGCGGTAAATTCGTCTGGATATTGCACACACAAACACAGACAGACATTGCTTTTTGTATGTCCTAGCTTTTGAGAGATTGGGAGGGGAAACGGTTGTTGCTGTGGCCCGTTGCCTACTCCTTTTGAGTTGCCCTTCGGTTTTAGTTTTCCTATGAAGTATACAAACGCGAAGCAATCGCCCTTAAAGTCTCAAGGGATGCAGTTTTCTCTGCTTTTTTTGAGTTTTGTACCGACAAAAAAAAGGTGCAAAAATGGAAATAAATAAATAATACGTGGAAAATGGTATAAGATACGTTGTTTTCCAATCACCCAAGAGTATGAATTTTTAAAAAAAATGAACAATTCAAATTTTCAAACGCATTCAGTTCTCTGCTAAGAGAAGAATTGCAGTATTTGCCTCCTTGAACTTGTTTATCACACATTTTACTTTTGACTAGGTTAATAAAATAGGCTTCAGTACATTTGAAGGGTCCACTGGAAAAACGACCGGAGTCACGTGCTACTTTTTAAAATTTGCTTCATGTTTTATTCTATTATTCTATAACATAAATGTTAATTTTAATTATACGAGCCTACTTTTCCGTAACACCCAAATTCAAGTTTATAATATTTATAATAGATATACAGTGAAACCCCGATTTTACGTCCGCCGAATCTACGTTTTTTCCGCATTTTACGTTTTTCTCATCAGGTCCCAGTTTTTCCGTATACTAATAATGTTAATTTAACCCGGATTGTAAGTTTGTTATATATGAAATTTCCCGCATTTTACGTTTTCCCTGGAACGTGAAAAAAAAAAAAAAATGTTCTAAAATAAGCAATGTTTTTCCGTTTGTACTTTTCGTCAGCCGATGAAGATCAACAAAAAAAACCGGAAACACAGCTCGTCGCTTCTTTCACTACTGCAATGAAGAGCTTACAAATAGTGAAAGACTATTTCTTTCTTATAAAGACCAGGAAAAAAACTTGCAACGTATTTCAATCCTAGAAGATGCTGCATTCCCTTTGAATTCAATGACTAAAAAACAATCGACTATTACGGATTATTTTCAGACTAAACGCCAGGAATCGCATCTAAATGTGTTAAAATTATCTTAATATGGTATGTATAATAATGTTCTTTTCGCAAAATATAGATATTATACCTTTTGAAAGAGTCATCTTTACTACCTTTAGTTTTTTTCTATTTGATTTTTGCATTCTATGTATTTCCCGTATTTTACGTTTTTTTGCCCAGTCCCTTGAGAAACGTAAAATCGGGGTTTCACTGTATTTATAATAAAATATAAAGCAAAGTTCAAAAAGTAGGATGTGAGGTCGTTTTCCAGTGGACCTTTCATTTGTTAAGCTATTTAACAACGATTCGAATGCCTGTTTAGCTCACCCATGGTGGGACAGCCTCCAAAACTCGCGTCGAAGCTGTATGTACTCAAAGAATTTTTAAGGCTACAGCTGGCACCGAGCTCACAGTGACGCTATCTTTGCTATCGAGCATTCATGAAACTGCTTAACTATCGGCTGATCCACTGCCCAAACCTCAGTTCATTTGTTTACTTTTTTTTACTTTAATAACATTGACACTACGCAAACAAGCAACAAAAATAACAAATGTATTGCAGCCGAAGGAGCTTATTTTGAATGAAAATACTTTAACCCTCCCATGCATGTAAGCCCCATATGAGGCGACATAAATTTTTGCTTCAAATTTTTATGCAGATTCGTTTCTGTGCTGAAATTTTCATGTGGTCCTCATCTGGAGATTCTAAACAGTTCTTGGAAACCACAAAAAGTTTCATAGGGTATTCAAGATAGGCAAAAGATTAAGATCTCTTTAGAAGTCCATGTAGGATTCGAGAAAAAGAGAAAATCTCAGTTTCCAATTGAATTCTGTTTATTTATTTTGAAGCGTGTATTACATTGCTGGGAAATTTGGTATTATTTTCTAGCTTCTTATCCCTTATAAATGAGGTTTCAATATTCAGTTTGGTCGTGTTTATTATTATATTGAATAAATATGACAAAAAAGCATAAAACATCCTCATACAAGGACACAAGTTTTTGACTATACAGGACAAAAATTTCCAAATATAAATTATTACACTACAATCCTGAGATACTAAATTGGTTTGTAGCATATGAATTTTTGCTAGATAATACTGATAAATAAATGCATGCATGAGAGGGTTTAAAAAAAATGTAATTACTTGTTTTCGTTTTATATTATAAATGTAGTCTTAAAAATTCTGTGACGCACTGTATATCTTTTAATTAGAGTTCTCAGACTTTTCTTTTCTCGGAAGTTTGAACAAAATTCTTACGCGGCCTTTAAACCTTTAAAATAAATCTAACATTTATCACTCACGTAAGCCATTGTAAGGGATCCTTCATAAATGATGTCACACTTCGTGAAATTGTGACAAAGTGTGACTGAGAAGGGGAGAGGAGGGGCAACAAGTGTGACATCATGCTTATGCAGCATAGCGGGACACGTGATACAGGGGGAAGGGGGGTATGTTGAAGTGTGAAATTTTGTGATAAAGGGGGGGGGGTTAACTATATGGGAAAACAGCGTAACATCAAATATGAACGATCGATAATTGCACCAACGAATAAGCCTTCATTTCTTGCCATGTGAGTATTTCATAAAACAGAAATATGCGGATCGCCTTTTCCCTCAAGATAACAGGTTTTTAATGTTTATCAGTGAACAACCCAAAAAAAGGTCGGCAGGAAATGTTGACAAACAAAGAGGGCCCTGGAACACATTTCTTACAACAACCCTGTTATAAGGTCGCAATGTAATATTGTTATAAGATACATTAACTCATATGAAAAGGAAATGAATATTCGCGATTACCTTTCAATGAAAGAAAAGTTGGATTTAATAGACGCGTGGCACAATTTGCTTACACCCAAGGACATGACTACTAAAAACGTTTCTCTCAAGGTAAAATTCGGAACGAATTCCATTAACTTAAAGAGAAATTAAAAAATATTCCGTAATTAGTAGAGCCAGTAAGGAATGAACGAATGAAAACGGGTCTTGATGCGATAAAACTTAAATTATAATGCATTTTTCCCCCTGTTACTGCTATGTTAAAAGAATTTATATTTTCGGATAGGTTTTAAGAAAATAAAATTAGTTAGGTTATTTTTTAAAAAAATAGTTTTTTACCCCTTCACCAACCATTTCTTTTTTTATTATTAATGGAGTACATTTTATCGAAAAATGATCTGCTACGTGATAAATACAGTTCTCTCTGTGTGTAAGCCTTACGGGGGAAATACGCATAGAGGTCTCAAAAAATTTAAAAATAATTTTTTTCATCAATTGATTCTACAACTATTCCCTATATCTAATATATCCTGAAAATTTCAAAGCAAAATTCCAAGTCGTTTAAAAGTGATAAGCATTTGAGCGAGCGCGTCTTTTGGAACGGTTTGTTACAGCCTTTAATTTACCTTCACTACCACTTTTTTTCAAACGCGTTTTTCTGGAAATTACTTTTTTCGAATTTGAGTACACTCTAGCTCGCAGAGTTTTTGATCAATCCTTATCAAATTTAGCACACGTTTTCTTCATATATATACGCTCTAATTGAACTAGAATCATGAGCATATCTTTATTTTTACTTTTTTTATTGTAAAAAAAAAAGAGAACAAAAAAAAAAAAAAAACTGTTAAAAATCGTACTTAATTTTCCCATCCTAAAATAAAATAGAAATTTTACATTTTTCGTGATGATTTTAGTTCACATAGAAGAGACACTTATAACAAGAAGTTCCGTCTAGAACTATACGAGCCTACTTTCCCGTATACAGCGAATTCAAATTTATAATCTAGCTATCTCTCTCTCTGTCTTTCTCGTTTAGCTTTAGTTCTTAATTGCTCCAAATATATCTTTTTCAACGGTTAATACATATTCATTCAATCTTTATTTATTAAGTCATTTATGTATTTATTCACTCATTTATTGATTCATTCTTTTGCTTATTCATTTAATCCTTCATTAATTCAAAAATATTCTTGAAAATGCCGATCAAAAAATTTATAGAAAAATAGGCTCGTTAGTTCTGGATGAACTTTCTATTTGTACATGTTCTACGTCATAAGAGCTTTCCGATAAAGTTTGTTCCAAGCAAATCGGTCCGTTAGATCAGGAATTATATAGGATTGAAATTTCCCCGTAGGCGGTATGTTAATTTTTTTTTTTTTTGAACTGTTCAAAAATGAACAAAAATTGTTCAAATCAATATTTCACGCCAAGAACTTCTTCCAGTGAGCTTGTTCATGGGAACATAGGTCTTGTACCCAGAGTTTACATAATTTGCTTCATTTTCACCCATAGGCGCTAATGTTAAAATTTTTTGAACTGTTCAAAATTGAACAAAAAATTGTTCAAATCAAAAAGTAAAATATGGAAATCAGATGTCCTCGCCGAGATCTTTTGAATGCAAAAAGAATTTTTCGAATCGGACAATTCGTTCGAAAGTTATTAGGGGGGGACAGACCGACAGACAGACAGACCGACAGACAGACAGACAGACAGACAGACAGACAGACAGACCGACAGACAGACAGACCGACAGACACACTTTTTCCCCATCTCAAAACCCTACTTTCAAATTTTTTATTTTTCAATCTTTATTTAATTACTTAACTTATTTTTGACTTTTCTTGATTTGTAACGAAATTTTCATGATACATTAAGCCTTCTTTCATGCTTTATTATTATTATTTTTTTACTTTTACGGGAAAGTAGGCTAAAAAAAGTAAAGTTAAAAGAGAAAATTGATTTGAGATAAAAATTGTGACCTCCAGGATGTACGCAGACTGCCGATCCGGGTGGCGACTTACAGTGTAAAGCAGCTATCTCCGGGATTTTTCAAAAAAATGTTTGAAAATTTCAGTAAATGTTCTTCAATATATCTATAAAATAACCTCAAAATCTCAATAAAATCTATTTATTCTTTATATGTTGAAAAAAATTCATGAAAATTTCTCTTAATCGCCGTCTTTACACCTATTTTCCCAGTTGAAAAGATATTTAAACTGATCAGAAATATCAAAAATGTTTACTTCAGGAACTTCTTTGAGTTCGGTGGGACCTTATTACCCGCTTCAAGGGTAAAGGGATTGAATGTAAGATATAAGTTTCGCATATTGATGATTTTTTATTTTGCTCATTAAACCTATATTTTCAATCGGGAAATTAACTAGAGGTAGTAACAGATTTTCTTCCTCCCTTGTTTAGTGATGTTTTTACTACCAATATGCATATATACCTGCCAACTTTAACTATTTTTGAGTTTTTTTTTTTTTTTACAAAAATTGGTCAACCTTTATGCTTTTATTTTTAGGAGTTTCAGTGAAATTCTCACGATTTTTCACAAAACTAGATCGATTTTCATTGAATTTCAGCAATCTTTCGCCAGTTTCTGATGAATGGATTGCTTAAGTTTTAATAATCCTGCAGGGTTATTTAAAGGGCCATTTCACAGTATTTTGTCCAAACGTGTAGAGTTCGCAATATGACGTTTTTTGTTCTAACTACGTAATTTACAATTTAATTGTCACCAAATTTTATTTTCAAATAATGTGTTGAGCACATTATTTTAAAATAAAATTTAGTGATAATTAAACTTTAAATTATTTAGTTATAACAAAAAAAGTGTCATGTTGCGGACTCTAATTTTTTAGAAAATACTGTGAAATGGCCCTAAACTTAAATGAATGGACTGTTTGAAAGTAAGGTTTTTTTCTTGGTCAGAAAATAATATTCACCACTCTTTGCTTTTTTTTTTTCTGATTTCTTAAGTTTTCAGAAAAATCTTCTGAATTCTCAAGCGCTTTAATTTTTACAGAGTGTAAAAACAAACTGATCAATAAAGTAAATAATAATAAAATATTTCAGGCGACAACTTTATTGACCAGTATATGATTTTCTTGTCATTTGTTCCTTTCTTGCCATGATAGCGTAAATCTATATATAAATAGGCAAAGCCAAAACAGTTAAAAACCATTTTCGCCTCTGTTAGTCGATCGATTTTAGTAGCAATTGATGAGTTTTTGTGTTATCAATAAAAAAAATTTGGAAATAGTGTTTTTCTTTCTTCTTCTCCTACTTTCGACGTAGATTCCACGCCTATTTTTAGAAGACTTGATGCATTAATACTTTCGTAGTAGGGGAGAGTGTTGTACCTTGTGGGGCGCTTGCACCTTGGGACATTGGCAATTTCTAAAAACCAATTGGCAACATTAACATTTTTTTATTTCTAATTGTGACCTTAACCAGCAAATAGCATCACAGTAAAAGGCAGCATGTGAAGCACTGAATTGATGACTTGGTGAGAGAAAAAAAATCTCCTCACTCAAAAGTAAATATCTTTCTCATCCTAATTTCATTTACTGAAATAGCATTTGTAAAACTATTCTACTGAATTTTAATTGGATATTGAAATTAAGGGTTTTTAGATGTTTTGGTTATGAGAAAGTGATGATACTGCATTTTGATTGACCACCATTTTGATTTATTTAAACCATGTGTTGATTGTACCTTGGGACAGAGTAAACCGTGTTGTACCTTGGGACATGTCTCAAGGTACAACATACACATGGTTCTTAATAATTTGGATATATTTTAGTATAAAGAGAGATATTCTAATCAAATGAAGTCTTTCAAATACAAGAATTGTTAGAATATGATGATATATTTTAGTTCAATAATGTTACGAATTTGTCAATGTTGTGGTATCCATCAACACTTTCAGACGACATCATTTTACTGTGAAACCAACCTAGTTATGTTGAAGTAAATAATGGCCAAAATAAAGTTTTTGATTTTTCGTATAAAATTTGGGTATGATTCTCATATTGAGATTAATACCTCACTAATACAGCGGTGTTAGGTGGTCAGTTTCCCTTCGCCTCGTTTCCCTTGCATCGTCCCCCGTGCGACGGCGACCTTGGAGTCTGACCCCCTTGTGTTCCGGAGGGGTGTAGATCCTTCGAGAAGCGAACTTTCTGGAAGGAGGAGAAAGTGATAAAGCGGGGATGTTCAGAGAAAGATGGGGAAGAGCTTGCGTGGCCGGCGGAGAGAAGGTAGCGGTCATCTTCTGGGAGTTCCCGAGTTCGAACTTTTTCAGTGTGGATTATTCAATTTTTAGTGTGGTGTCTCGACTGCAAGGAGGATTTCCCGGAGAATAACAATTAAGGAAAACACACCACCACGAGTCCAGTAGAATTTATGGATAATGAATGAGATGTAAATGCTGCTGAAAAATTAAGTTTCTCTGACTCCCAAAAATATTACCATCGATGTACTTCGTGTTGCAGAAAAGTCTACTGAATCCAAAGTTCCGCAGTAGCTAATGATCTGGACTTTTAAAGTCATCAATGAACATTTTTGTCAATGAACTGTTTAGAGTCGCATCTCTGACCACCCAGCCCGTTGTATCAGGATGAGGAACAATAACTGTGCCTGATAGAGCAGTGTGTGTGATCGTTCAAAGATCAAATAAACATTTAATTTGTCAACTTATGTGTCGTCAATTGGGTGAGTGACATCTTCATTTTCCCTATTGCACGCTAACATCGGCCGAGATACTGTGAAGCGCATTCCTTTATTTTAGGATCGTTCCTGGGGAAATTGAGAATAGTTATTTCGTTCACTATTTTCATATTTTTATACATCCAGCCTTCTCAGTATAACATGTGTATATGATTGTTGCATGAATCACGAAGTATGTCCCAAGGTACAACAGGGTATTGTACCTTGGGACAGTTTTCAGTTACTACTTAAAATGGCTGGCATTTTTTTATTTTTAAACTGCTTGAATTTGAAAAAATATATTATAGAGGAGAATGTTGGTGTATTTAAATAGTGTCTTCAGACTTTAAATCTAATTTTAATTTTTGAAGTTAAAAATTAAAATGTGAAAAGTGTCCCAAGGTGCAACACTCTCCCCTACTCTTTATATCTACAATCTAAAATATTTGTACAATACTTAATACATTTTTTTACTATTAATTATTCAAAGAAGAAGAAATGTTAAGAACAAACCAAATGAGAAAAAGTTATTCATTAAATGAATGTCAAGAAAAATATAATTTTTTTTTATATATTTTAAATGAGCAAGCGTAATAAAATTTTTATACGGAACAATGATAACAAACTTCGTTTACTAAAAAATAGATATTATGCTGCTTATTTTCTTTAGACAGGCACAAATTTTTTTTAATGTATCAAAAATGAATAATTTTAAACTTTGGCGTTTTGGAACACCGAAACTGCTGGCAACTGAAGACCAATATTGTTACAGCAAAAGGGAGAAAAAAATCAACGTTTAAATTAGGGATGTAACGAATAGTGATTTGGCCGAATAGCCGAATACCGAATATTCGGCCATTTCTTCCAGGCCGAAGCCGAATATTCGGTCCTTTCTTCAAGGCCGAATAGGCCGAAGCCGAATATACTAATTATTTAATTCAAATGAAAGAATTACTAGTGCTTAGTGAGCTTTTACCTTGCTCAAAAGTGTTTTATGAAGAAATTTTAAAAGTTACAACGCCCGGGGACAACTGAAGATTTTGCGCCCCCTGTGCCCCTGGAGGCCTAGGGGCGCCCCTAAAGGGAATTTAAAAAACTTTTATCCTTCTTCAATGATAAATAGATCTAAAAAGCTGCCCTTTTAACTTTCATTTTTATTAGCGACCATTCACTTCTAAGGAAAAAATGGGACACTGGCTTCGTAAAATTATTTGTCTGATTTCCACATTATTATCATTTACTACATTATTTTATCTAAATTATTTATCTGTCTACATTGGTCATTCCCGATATGGTTTGCGCTGTTCCCACGTCTTTGTCGAACATATTCACACCTCTTCAGTTGAAATAATTTTCTTTTCGCATTTGAAAATAAAATAAAGTAACATTAATTTGGCGCCCCTTGACGCTGCGCCCGGGACAGCTGTCCCTCCTTGCCCCCACCTAGCTACGCCTCTGGACAACTGAAGATTTTGCGCCCCCTCCCCCCCTGGGGGCCTAGGGACGCCCCTAAAGAGCATTTTTAAAAACTTCTCTGCTTTCTAAATGAAAAATAGCTCTAAAAAGCAGCCCTATTAACTTTCATTTTTATTAGCGACCATTCGCTTCTAAGGGAAAAATGGGACACTTTGGCTTCACAAAATTATTTGTCTGAATTCCCCTGCGCTCCTGTGCTATATGGGTCGTTCCTGATATGATTTGCGGTGCTTCCACTTTTTTGTCGAACATATCGTGGGCATACAAGTAAAACTGACCAAGTCAAAATTTTTCATTTTGCGTATTATATGACCAAGTCGTAATTTTTTGGATTGTCTATGACAGGTAAATGGTTTTTCTTTTTTTATTAATAAAGGTCATATAATAAACTAATAACGAGACTAAAAGGTAAAATATAGTACAGATATTTATTTATAGAAAAATTTGAAGTTAAAAAACTTTGAAGTCGTTTTGCCAAAAATACGAAAATTTGACTTGGTCAGTTTTACCTGTATGCCCACGATATGCACACCTCTTTAGATCAAATAATTCTCTTTTCGCATTTAAAAATAAAATTAATTAACATTAATTTAGCGCCCCTTGACGCTGCGCCCGGGAACAGCTGTCCCTCCTTGCCCCCACCTAGCTACGCCTCTTCTCAACAACAAAAATGTGTTATACACCTGTGTATTAAAACTCAAAGTTAGAGGCAAAAAAAATAAACCATAAAAAAAATCGCCGAAGAACTGAAGTGCTATCTCATTCCAGCTTATTCTTCTCAATCTCAATCATAAAATCCATTTTAGTGAAATAATAAATTCGTAAGCATGCGCTTTTATTCCTCTTTCTGTGAACTGTGTAGAGAATGTTTTCATGAGCAAAGTTCTTCGATAGTGCAGCACTAGAAAGACAATTCGCTGATTATGGCGAGAGCTAGGCGCAAATGAAGAATTTCCGCGCTATTTGCTTTTTTGTTTTGATAATAACTTTGAAGTCATGCGGGGAAAAGTAAGCTTTATTGCTGAATTGAACATCCCAATGACGTTTCCGCTCAGTATTTGAACTAGGGGTGTAACTAATATTCTGCCACTATTCGGTATTCGGCCTATTCGGCCCTTTGGCCGGGTATTCGGCCTGGCCGAATACTGGGTAAGGTCAAATTCGGCCTGGCCGAATATTGATGGACTATTCGGCCGAATAGTTCTGCTGCAATAAAAAAGTACAAAAATAAAGAAATTAGTAGATTTTAAACATTTAAAATTGTATTATAATTATTGCAAAAGAATACAGTAGTCCACTATAGTTTTAAGAAATAAAAATAATTTTGAATAAACTACTTTTTTTTAAATCTTGTTTTAGGCTTGACAGAACAAAAACACATTTTAAAGTTGTAATATTGTGTTTTATATTTAGCATTTGCTCCCAAAAGCTGCCAATAGTTAATTATAATGGAGAATGTGATAAATTCATTTTGTTTTTATTTACAAAGTGGAAGCCAGACATTGTTTGGGTAGACTGATTTATTGTGAATATTGGGTTAGAGAGAAATGTGAAAAGCCCAGAATATATCATGAATATTTAGATAGCATAAGTCATTGGGGTTTTTGAAAATAAAAAAAATATTCCAGTTAAGTGCCTTAAGTTTTAATAGATCTTTTAAAAATAAGTATGTAAAAAACCCATAAAATAATAATATTAGCATGTTCCAATTTAAAGATTTATTTCTTAAGAAGTTCACAAGAGTTTTCTGTTTGGCAGGGGCGCCATTGGCCCACCAAAAAAAAAAAAAAAAAATGGCACCAGCAAAAGGCGCTTTTTTCAAGGACTCGGAAACCCGACATGACATTTCATGGTCGCCGAATAAAAATTTTTAGTCGCCAATGGCAAGTGGCGACCGCTAGTCTCAACTTTTACGTAGATTGACGGGGCCGTTTTGAACCATTTGAACTTTCATTTTACACGAAGTTGCTAATAATTACAATAAAACTTTCAGTCGCATTCACTTGTTCTACTTACCGTGTATTAGGAAAAGCCAATGCCATGGAGGCAATTCACCGCTAGAGGGACTCGTGAGCGATCATCGTTGTCACGTGATATCCGCTCTTTTTTTTACTAAAATTGAGTTCTGCGTGGAGTTCACAAGGTAAAATGAGTTATCTTAAAATTAATTAGACTATTTTCACAGCTTTTTCTGATTCCGACCCAGTATTTACATTTAATTAAATCATTATAAAAGAAATTTATTCATTATTACAATAGTTATAGTGTTGTATTTAGAGTTAATTTTATGTAATGTAGAAGAACTTTATTTAAGCCAAGTTTTTAATTAGATGTGTCGAGCTCGATGTAAAACGATGTTACGGCTTCCTTTGTTTACATTGCTTTCATCGGTGCCACGTGACCAATGACGTTACTTGAATTGCCTCCATTGAAAATTGCACTGTAATTAGTAACAAATGATGCAAAATAGAAACTTGGAAGCAGTCAAAATGACTGGTTTAGTCAATCTAGTGTTAATGTGGTTAAAGTCTACTACGTTCTGTACGATCATCAGATTTTTTCCAAGAAAAAAAGCGTTAACCCATGGAAACAAAATACTCCAAAACGATTTTTAAATTAATCTTTTGATACTTATGCCTCAACGATTTGTTGAAGCTTATGTAACGATGAATTCTTCCAGAAAAAGTGCGTTCACAGCTTAAGTGACAACTTGTTGATTTAAGCTTTTGCGAAATCGACACAGAACACATTTTTCTCTCTTCCGTTACTTTTCCATTCCATTCATTCAAGTGGGTTGTCAGGTGCGGCTCTCGAAGCTCTTTTTTTTTTTTTTATCACGGAGTCCAAACAACCAACGGAGCGTTCTATTTATTGCTATTGGGAAATGTTTATTTTGATTTAATAGTGCAATTATTGGATGACGCTGCTCTTTGCTTTCTTTTCTTGCAGTGCTTTCACACGAAAGGCGACAAAGTCAATTTTCCTTTCTTTTCTCATCTACGGAAGCGCACATTATACAGTAAAACCTGTAAAGTTGACCACTTTTGTAAACTGACCACCTATGTTAACCACTTTTGTCAGGAATGGAATGAGCCCTATATTATATAATGTAGAGAAACCTTTGTAACTTGACCACCTAAGTTGACCACCTGTCTATAGTGACCACTTATGCACGCCAAATTTGGGAAGGAGTATTATAAAAAACCCTTTTTGTAAGTTGACCACCTAAATTTACCACCTGTCTATAGTGACCACTTATGTAGGCCAAATTTGGGAAGGAGTATTATAAAAACCCTTTGTAAGTTGACCACCTGTCTATAGTGACCACTTATGTAGGCCAAATTTGGGAAGGAGTATTATAAAAAACCCTTTTTGTAACTTGACCACCTAAGTTTACCACCTGTCTATAGTGACCACTTATGTAGGCCAAATTTGGGAAGGAGTATTATAAAAACCCTTTGTAAGTTGACCACCTGTCTATAGTGACCACTTATGTAGGCCAAATTTGGGAAGGAGTATTATAAAAAACCCTTTTTGTAACTTGACCACCTAAGTTTACCACCTGTCTATAGTGACCACTTATGTACGCCAAATTTGGGAAGGAGTATTATAAAAAACCCTTTGTAAGTTGACCACCTAAGTCGACCACCTGTCTATAGTGACCACTTATGTACGCCAAATTTGGGAAGGAGTATTATAAAAAACCCTTTTTGTAAGTTGACCACCTAAGTCGACCACCTGTCTATAGTGACCACTTATGTACGCCAAATTTGGGAAGGAGTATTATAAAAAACCCTTTTTGTAACTTGACCACCTAAGTTTACCACCTGTCTATAGTGACCACTTATGTAGGCCAAATTTGGGAAGGAGTATTATAAAAAACCCTTTGTAAGTTGACCACCTGTCTATAGTGACCACTTATGTACGCCAAATTTGGGAAGGAGTATTATAAAAAACCCTTTGTAAGTTGACCACCTAAGTCGAAAACCTGTCTATAGTGACCACTTATGTACGCCAAATTTGGGAAGGAGTATTATAAAAACCCTTTGTAAGTTGACCACCTGTCTATAGTGACCACTTATGTAGGCCAAATTTGGGAAGGAGTATTATAAAAAACCCTTTGTAAGTTGACCACCTAAGTCGACCACCTGTCTATAGTGACCACTTATGTAGGACAAATTTGGGAAGGAGTATTATAAAAAACCCTTTGTAAGTTGACCACCTAAGTCGACCACCTGTCTATAGTGACCACTTATGTACGCCAAATTTGGGAAGGAGTATTATAAAAAAACCCTTTGTAAGTTGACCACCTAAGTCGAAAACCTGTTTATAGTGACCACTTATGTACGCCAAATTTGGGAAGGAGTATTATAAAAACCCTTTGTAAGTTGACCACCTGTCCATAGTGACCACTTATGTAGGCCGAATTTGGGAAGGAGTATTATAAAAAACACTTTTTGTAACTTGACCACCTAAGTTTACCACCTGTCTATAGTGACCACTTATGTAGGCCAAATTTGGGAAGGAGTATTATAAAAAACCCTTTTTGTAAGTTGACCACCTAAGTCGACCACCTGTCTATAGTGACCACTTATGTACGCCAAATTTGGGAAGGAGTATTATAAAAAACCCTTTTTGTAACTTGACCACCTAAGTTGACCACCTGTCTATAGTGACCACTTATGTAGGCCAAATTTGGGAAGGAGTATTATAAAAAACCCTTTTTGTAACTTGACCACCTAAGTTTACCACCTGTCTATAGTGACCACTTATGTAGGCCAAATTTGGGAAGGACTATTATAAAAAACCCTTTTTGTAACTTGACCACCTAAGTTGACCACCTGTCTATAGTGACCACTTATGTAGGCCAAATTTGGGAAGGAGTATTATAAAAAACCCTTTTTGTAACTTGACCACCTAAGTTTACCACCTGTCTATAGTGACCACTTATGTAGGCCAAATTTGGGAAGGAGTATTATAAAAAACCCTTTTTGTAACTTGACCACCTAAGTTTACCACCTGTCTATAGTGACCACTTATGTAGGCCAAATTTGGGAAGGAGTATTATAAAAAACCCTTTTTGTAACTTGACCACCTAAGTTGACCACCTGTCCATAGTGACCACTTATGTAGGCCAAATTTGGGAAGGAGTATTATAAAAAACCCTTTTTGTAACTTGACCACCTAAGTTTACCACCTGTCTATAGTGACCACTTATGTAGGCCAAATTTGGGAAGGAGTATTATAAAAAACCCTTTTTGTAACTTGACCACCTAAGTTTACCACCTGTCTATAGTGACCACTTATATAGGCCAAATTTGGGAAGGAGTATTATAAAAAACCCTTTTTGTAACTTGACCACCTAAGTTTACCACCTGTCTATAGTGACCACTTATGTAGGCCAAATTTGGGAAGGAGTATTATAAAAAAACCCTTTTTGTAACTTGACCACCTAAGTTGACCACCTGTCTTTAGTGATCACTTATGTAGGCCAAATTTGGGAAGGAGTATTATAAAAAACCCTTTTTGTAACTTGACCACCTAAGTTTACCACCTGTCTATAGTGACCACTTATGTAGGCCAAATTTGGGAAGGAGTATTATAAAAAACCCTTTGTAAGTTGACCACCTGTCTATAGTGACCACTTATGTACGCCAAATTTGGGAAGGAGTATTATAAAAAACCCTTTGTAAGTTGACCACCTAAGTCGAAAACCTGTCTATAGTGACCACTTATGTACGCCAAATTTGGGAAGGAGTATTATAAAAACCCTTTGTAAGTTGACCACCTGTCTATAGTGACCACTTATGTAGGCCAAATTTGGGAAGGAGTATTATAAAAAACCCTTTTTGTAACTTGACCACCTAAGTTTACCACCTGTCTATAGTGACCACTTATGTAGGCCAAATTTGGGAAGGAGTATTATAAAAAACCCTTTGTAAGTTGACCACCTAAGTCGACCACCTGTCTATAGTGACCACTTATGTACGCCAAATTTGGGAAGGAGTATTATAAAAAAACCCTTTGTAAGTTGACCACCTAAGTCGAAAACCTGTCTATAGTGACCACTTATGTACGCCAAATTTGGGAAGGAGTATTATAAAAACCCTTTGTAAGTTGACCACCTGTCCATAGTGACCACTTATGTAGGAAAAATTTGGGAAGGAGTATTATAAAAAACCCTTTTTGTAAGTTGACCACCTAAGTCGACCACCTGTCTATAGTGACCACTTATGTACGCCAAATTTGGGAAGGAGTATTATAAAAAACCCTTTTTGTAACTTGACCACCTAAGTTGACCACCTGTCTATAGTGACCACTTATGTAGGCCAAATTTGGGAAGGAGTATTATAAAAAACCCTTTTTGTAACTTGACCACCTAAGTTTACCACCTGTCTATAGTGACCACTTATGTAGGCCAAATTTGGGAAGGAGTATTATAAAAAACCCTTTTTGTAACTTGACCACCTAAGTTGACCACCTGTCTATAGTGACCACTTATGTAGGCCAAATTTGGGAAGGAGTATTATAAAAAACCCTTTTTGTAACTTGACCACCTAAGTTTACCACCTGTCTATAGTGACCACTTATGTAGGCCAAATTTGGGAAGGAGTATTATAAAAAACCCTTTTTGTAACTTGACCACCTAAGTTGACCACCTGTCCATAGTGACCACTTATGTACGCCAAATTTGGGAAGGAGTATTATAAAAACCCTTTGTAAGTTGACCACCTGTCTATAGTGACCACTTATGTACGCCAAATTCGGGAAGGAGTATTATAAAAAACCCTTTGTAACTTGACCACCTAATTAATACTATATTTATTTGTTTATCTATTTTTGCAAAGATAAGAGAAATTTAAAAAAAACCAAAAATAACTTCTCCAGGGTATTTTTTATGCTATAATGGTAGACCAGCATTTGTCTGGACGGATGAAACATGAGTATAAATTTTCCCTAAACTTCTTTGTAAGTTAATGTCATGAGAAAACTACTATCTTTTATTCTTTAAATAAGATTCTTCTTTTTTCTTCTACCTAGTATTGCCATTTCGAAAAATTATGCATTTTCAGGAAATTTTCACCATCAAATAAGTAACTTATATACTTAATAAGATATTTAACTGAGTACTCTAATTTTAAAGTTGTATAGGATACGTTGCAAGTTATTCAGGTCAAATTGCGTTAATTATATTTTTGTAATTATAATTATGAAAAATAATAGCTAATTACTATTTCAAGTAACGTTAATACATGAAGCTGTATTTTAATTAGTTACAAATGAATTAATGTATGGTGTAAGAAATGACAAAAAAAAATTAATAAATCAAATCTCTACCCTCTTTAAGTTGACCACCTGTCTAAGTTGACCACTCTCGTGCTGCACCGCTAGTGGTCAACTTACATAGATTTCACTATATATATGTATATATATATATATATTTTTTTTTTTTGAGTTCAAAAATATGCTTTGCTGCCTTTGGTGTGAAATCACCTTGCTCTTTCGCCTTTTTGCCTACTTTCCCGTAAAAGTAAAAATAAAGCATGAAAGAAGGTTTAATGCATCGTGAGAATATATCGTTAAAGATGAAGAAAAGTCAAAAAAAATGAGAGAACTAATTAAATAAAGATTGAAAAATAAAAAAAAATTGAAAGTAGGGTTTTGCGATGGGGAAAATGTGTGTCTGTCAGTCTGTGTATCCCCCCCCCCCCCCCCCACTCTTCTAACAACTTTTGAAAAAATTGTCCGATTCGAAAGATTCTCTTTTTTTTTTTTTTTTTCCGCCTTCGAAATATTTTGGAAAGGACATCTTATTTCCATATTTTACGTTGTTTTGATTTTAACAATTTTTCGTTCGATCCTGAACAGTTCACATAGTCTTAACATTACCGCCTATGGGTAAATTATGTTAACTCTGGGCGTAAGATCCAAGTTCCTATGAACAAGCTTATTTTTATAGAAAGAAGCTCTCAGCGTGAAATACTTTTTGATTTGAAAAAATTTTTGTTTATTTTGAACAGTTCAAAAAAAAAAAAATTATATAGCTCCTTCTGGGAGGTTTCAATCCTATATACATCCTGATCTGACAGACTTCAACTTGCTTGGAACAAACTTTATCGAAAAGATGTTATGATGTACAGATACGAAGTTCAACCATAACTAAGCGAGCCTATTTTACTACGAAAGTTTCTGATAGGCATTTTTAAGAATATTTTTAAATGAATGAATGAATGAATGATTAAACTAATAAATGAATAAACGAGTGAATGAATGAGTGAGCAAATGTATATGCATTAACCATTGAAAAAGGTATATTTGAAGTAAGTGAAAACTAAAGCTAAATGAGAAAGAGAGAGAGAGAGTTAGATAGCTTGATTAACAAATTTGAAGTTGGTGTGTACGGGAAAGTAGGCTCCCATAGTGCTAGACGGAACTTCTTGCTAGTTGTAATAGAAATAAAATTTTATTTTTCACAGGTTTGGCATAAGTTCCTTTAATTTGTCGTTCCTTCTTGGTTTCCTTGTTAGTTCTCCTTTTTTTTTTCTCTCCCCCTCCCCCTCCTTTACATGTGTAATTTGTTTTGCTTTCTGTTTTTGGTATTTTCTGTACTTATTTTATTTCCATTTGTATTTGTATTTATTTTATTATTTTTGCAATTTTCATGTATTTTCACATTTTTATGCATGCTGTCGTCTTTTTTGCTTTGTTTTTGTTCATATTCCTTTTTACTTCCTGTACTTTCAATGGATTCGTTTGTTGCTCTCTTATTGGTACCTTCCCTGCTACTTCTACTTCCACTTCACACTGCCTTTATTCTCATTGGTTTACAGTTAATTTATTGGCTATATAAGCTTTGTTTTTGTTGTTTTGTCTGCTTCATTTGGATGTTTTGCATCTAGAGGCTCTCTGTCGCATTGAAAAAGGGATTCCAAGCAATCCCGAAATATATGTCTGCGTTTTAATGCTCATTTGTGCTTTAAATTAACGTGAAATTTTATTTCTATTACTGTTTACTTGCACAAAGTTAAATTATTATTTCTTGCTAGTTCTCTGAGACATGCCACATCAATCACATTCATAGTCAAACTATTGCTAAAGAAATCAATAGGGGACCTACCAGAAGTTTTTACTCTGAAGAAGTAATTCACAAATATCCTTATATATGAATATCTATTTATTTAGGGATGCATCGATAAGAAACTTGACCGACTATCTAATACCGGTTAATGGGCAGAAGATATTCGAACGATACCGATTAATCGACAGCCGATTAATTTTAATTACATCTTTTTTTAATACTACCACTTCCCCATCACTATTTATTTAATTTATAACTAGTAAGCCCGGTGGTCATACGAAATAACCTCTGTTCTAGATATTATAAATATCCAATTCTCCTAGTAACCGAAAATGCACATCAAACCAAAGAGATATTTATCAGGTAGAACAGTAAAGTTTATTGAATAAATAATAAACGTATAATCATTTCGGAAAAAAATATTCTTACATCTAAGTAACAATAATCTGTAAAATAAAAACATTATTTACTATATAATCAAATTGTTTGTGAAAAATATTTATTTATGTCCAACACAATCGTCGTCAAAACAATAGTTCTAACAAAACTGGGAAAAAGAGCGCGGCCACTTTAATGTATATAAAAAACGCGGACGATAAATAAATGAAAACAAAGAAAGAAGGATTCAATTGAATTCGCGTTTACATTCATTTTTAACGGAGATTGCAAATCTAGCTATGCCTTACTCAAAATGCCAGAGAAATGTTTTGATTATGAGTCGTTTTCATTCTAGAAACAATTGTGTAGATGGCAGCATGATGCAGTTTTCCCCGAGTGAGAAATTCGGAATAAGCTATCGGCGACAAACAGACACTTAAGCGGCTTGTATATAATAATAGCGGCTTGTAATAAGATTACAGTTTGGGTGTGTCAAAGTTGTAGCAATCATGGTCCGAGTTGACCAGTACATCTGACTCTAATACATTTTGTTAACAGGGGATTTAAACCCTAGTAATGAGCTTCATCTGGTTGGCTATTTCAAGGGGAAAAGCTCAAGTTTTCGACTCTTTTTAGAAAAATGAAAATCATGTAGGGAAAGAATCGGCAATAAATTCAGGCGAGGAAGGGAAACAAATTCTAGGTATCAAGCATGTTCGTATTATCACGAAGTGTTTTAATCTTGGATTTGAATTAATATGAGCTCTAATTGCAGGTGTCGAAGCTAATTCATCTTCGTCAGCAGTGGAGCCGTTGTCGTAAGAACGTCTTCACCTACTTACTTAGTTGTTGAAACTGCCCTTGCAATTCGGGCATGCGACACAGCAGTTTAATGATGATTTTCTACAACCACACTAGAGATGAGTTCGCGCTCACTTTTGCAAGCTCGAGTCTGCCCGAGCCCGAGTGATACTGTTCTGTGTCAAAGCCCGAGCCCGCCCGAGCCCGAAATGATTTTATAAAGTGTTGTTAATAGATGTGGTGCTACATCGATTAAATGTAGTTTTTTGTTGCCATCGGATTGGTTGTAATGCTTTTTCTTTCGATTTCAAATGAAGAATGCATATATTTTTGAAATTTCATGAAATGCTCCAGTTGAGAATAAATTCTGGTGAGCTAAAATGCATGAAAAAGGATGTTGGAAAATATTCGGTTCTTCGGGAAGTCTTTGATTCGCAGTCGAATTTAAAACTGGAATATATTCAGTGCAACTCTTGCAGTTAGGAGACCTACTTATAAGATGGGTCTCTAGTCTGGAGGAGAAAATTGAAAATGAAAGTGGACACAAGACTAGCAAAAAAACCATTAGTCCGGACTGTTGGTTGATTTATGAATATTTATCACGAGCCCGAGTCCGAGAGTAACTTGAAAAGGTAGAGCCCGTGCCCGTCTCGGGCCCGGGCTGAGCCCGGCTCATCTCTAAACCAAACCAACTACTGT
Organism: Octonoba sinensis; assembly: GCA_038502835.1. Classification (NCBI taxonomy): domain Eukaryota; kingdom Metazoa; phylum Arthropoda; class Arachnida; order Araneae; family Uloboridae; genus Octonoba; species Octonoba sinensis. Next base: position 11,551,967 of record CM076601.1, on the reverse strand, counting down.
CACATTATCTTGTGCATCGGCAGAAAATCATCTTCAAGATTTCGTCAGGAGCAGCATCAAACTTCGAGAGTTTCAGAACCCGTTCGTCAAACTTGCAAAAAACTTGCTTTAATGACATTATTAAATAATATAGAACTCTCGTAGTTAGAAAAATTATCGGCGCTGAAGTATTCGTACCTCAAAAACTGTTGGAGATTCTCGACATATATATTGAGACAACTGTATAAGAGATTTATGGCTTTCGTTTCTTGTAAATGAGCGTGCCTAATTTCTAACTTTCGATGGGTATCTTCAACAAATCAAAAGTTGAAAATTCTATAACTTTTGGTTGGTTGAAGATAAAGTAGCAAAAGTGGATATCAAATGGAGGCAATTTATTGCTCTACAAATTCGACTGCTACAACTTTCCTGAGAATCCTGGGGGCACTAGAAGAAAATGATAGACAAGAAAAGTGAAGTAGAAAAGAATTCTTTAAAAATTATCGATTTTCCAATTACGTATATCCCGAAAACCGTTAAAAATTCGACAAATATGTTTTGGAACAATTTTATAGGAAATTTAATCAGCTTTCCTTTTTAGTTCGAACATAATTTTTCTATAATTCACCGTTTCCGAAATATAAATCGAAAAACTCAAACCCCTGCCACGTTAAGCTTACCGCTCAAGGGCGGGGCATTGGAATCGTTTAAAAACTACCAATTATTTTTGGAAATACTGAATATGCATGATGCATGTATATTTTTTAAGAAAATTCCACCTCTATTAGCGACCACTCGTTATAAAGACCTTTTTATGTGGGACGCAGATGGTCGTTATATCGAGGGTCGACGGTACTAAAGAAAAGAATATGTAGATGGAGGGGAGGAGGGGGGGGGGGTACGTTACTTATCTCCCTTCCAACGTATATTCCCTCCCTTGTTGACAAAACACTAACGTCTTCCAGCGAAGTAAAGTGAAGTCAACTCAAAGTCTTCTCCGTGGAGTGTCGGGGTCAAAATCTCGGAATCAAAGTCAGCCACTGACGTTGGAACGCTTCCTCCGGGGACTATGGCCAGGTCAATGCCGCCTGGGACCGCATTTTATCGGCTGCGCTCTCTCGCTCTTCGAACCGGGAGAGAAGAAGGGGTGCGGGAAAGAAACCAGGAGCAAAGTTTGAAAGTCTTCTTCCCGCCAGCGCCCCATGACTATTTATGGCCGACAGCGATACCGAGGCTGGGGGGAAAGGAAATTTTCAGAATGCGGCTGCAATCTTTGTTGATTGAGAAAACCTTGGGCAATCCGCGCAAGTACATTAATTGTATGGTGTAGGGGGGGGGGGGGTTAGGGATTCGTGAAGGTTTCCTCTGACGTTTTCCTCTTGAAAGATGAGGCATTTTCCCACCGTTTTATTAGATATTTCTTAGTAAGAGCTAAATAAGCTGCAGTTCGTTTGGGGGAGGGGAGGCAGCAAATTTAATGCAAAAAGTACATGCAACATAAAGTACAGGATGCCAGTACTTTTTACCGCATACATTTTCAGACTTTTTTTCATTTCAATTCTACTTAGGTCTTATTCAAATTTTCAATCGTTAATAAAATATTTATCGTCTCAAGTTCAAATACATTTTTTAAAACTTGTAGTGGATGGATGACACTTTATGCTAATACAGTTTTTTCAAACATTGATCCATTCATTAAATTTAACCGTTATTCATTTTAGTTTTACGTGGATTCCATTAGAAATATGGGAGCCATAGGTCACTATTTTTTAAAATTATTAGCACACGACATTTGATTCTTTAGAAGTACTCGTTGATTCCCATTCTGCTTAGGCTAACACGAAAAACTGATTCTTTGCAATCATTTTGGAATGTTGCGTACAATATATTAAGTGGCTGAAAGTAAGGTAATAGCCCTTTCATTTAGCTGACACGTTCTTGACCTATGTAGGAATTGACTGAATTTATTTATTTATTTATTTTTCAAATTACTTGTTTTTCAAAGTGGACTAGCCATACTACAAGGAATTTGACTGTGAACCAAATGCTTTTTAGATGTCATTCTGTCTCGACTCTTTAAATAGCCGATAATTTTCCCGGATTTTCCTTAGACCATATAGTAACTAGACGAGCCCTTCTATTCACTCGCCATTGTTAGTTCCTAAGCAGGAATAGTGGGGACCAGTTTGACTGACAGGGGTCGGAGATCAAAGCTTTTCGCCGTCCTATACCACGTGGGTGAGTCTTCTCAATTTCTGAACTTGCTTCTGATCTGTAAAAGAGCTGAGATTGCTTTCAGGCCAACGATCAAGACTCATTCTGTGCACAAAATCACTAACCTGATTTATTAAACATAATAGCAATATTAACAATGAAAAGCGTAAATTTTAATTTTATTTTTAAATCGTTGGAGTATCGTATTCTTGATTATGAAGAACAAGAAAGTCATATACATGAATTAACTAAAGCAATTGTTGAGAAATACTTAAAAATATGACTACACCATTTCTAAAATAATATCGAAGAATACCAAAAATGCGTAACAAATACACAAAATAAATTTTATTCAAAAACTCAAAATGAGCTCAATATATAAGATCATTTTCAAATCACTATTACTAATTAATTATTGATAATACCAATATAATTACACTTGTCCATTAATCTATGAATTCTTTCCTTGCGTGTGATAGAAAATAATTGTGCTAAAATGTGTCTGTCATACAATAAGAAATTAAAATAAATCACTCTTCGAATCTCTACGAGAATTAACATGGCACGACGAAGCCCTCTCTCAGCGAAGGACTCCATCACCTGTTTCCCGGGGAAAGACTCCTGCTTACCGACCACGCCCCCAGACCTTGTCTATCTAGTTTATGGTCTAAGGGATTTTCTGTATGGGGGAAAGGGGGGCATGTTCGGGTTAGCTGGCTTTATATCGGCTCTTTTGATTATTCGGTTCATTTCAGACTTAAACGTTAAAATCAGCTTGTGCGAATATTACCATATCGACGCATCCCACTAAGAATTTCAAAAATACCAGAGGGCTTAACTACTCCAGAAACAAATTTTAACTTATCAGAGTCATTATAAACATCGATTCATTAACAACTAAGAATGGGTTTCATTTTAATTTGTGAGATTTATGATTTAAAATCACGAAATGATACAACTTAGATACTATTCACAACATACAAGTGATTTTTTTTTTCTGGGATCTAGAACAACAATATTTTCGAGTTGCTCCCCTCCAATTCCGCTCAAATGCTAGCTCCATTTTTGGTTCAGTTCCACTCCGTGTTTTTCCGATTAGTTTTAATTGGAATCATGTTATTTTTTTTTTTTTTTATTCAGTTAATTTAGGAATTTTATTTATTTTCGAGCAACAAATTTAAAACTTTTTATAGACAACTTATTTTGCAAATGAAAAATCATTTTTCGTTCTGTAGTTTTGTGTACTCAAAGCTAATTTTAATGGGAAGAAGGTAGTTTAACATTCTCATGGTATGCATTTATTTATTTGTGTTATATAAAGAAAATTGATATGCTACAAACCAATTTAGTATCTCAGAATCGTAGTGTACTAATTTATTTAGGAAATTTTTGTCCTGCATAGTCAAAAATGTGAGTCCTTGTATGAAGACGTTTTATGCTTTTTTTTTGTCATATTTATTCAATATAATAATGAACATGGCAAAAATGACTATTCAAACTTCATTTATAAGGAATAAGAAGCTATAAAATAATACCAAATTTCCCAGTAATGTAATACACGCTTCAAAATAAATAAACAGAATTCGATTGAAAACTGAGATTTTCTCCTCTTTCTTGAATCCTCCATAGACTTCTAAAGAGATCTTAATCTTTCGACTATCTTGAATACCCCTTGAAACTTTTTGTGGTTTCAAAGAACTGTTTGGAGTCTTTGAAACCACGAAAAAAAAAAAAAAGTTTCTCCAGATGAACGGTGTCTCAAACTGAACCAGATGAGGACGACATGAAAATTGCAACACAAAAACGAATCTGCATAAAAATTTGAAGCAAGCATTTATGTCACCTCCTATGAGGTTTATATGAATGAGAGGGTTAAAATGCAAAGAAGGTAATTCAGAAATTTTTAATACAATTTTAATTGAAAAAATCAGAGCAGTTGAGCACGACACATTCCCGTGCTCCCATCCCTGCTCCAGATCGATGAAATTTTTATTTAAAAAATAAATTCCTACAGTTCCTGGAAGCATTTTGTGATATTTGAAAGGACATTTCATCTTCAAGAGAAGTTTAAAAAAAAAATAAAACGCCAAAATAAATAAATGAATAAACAAATAAAGAGATAGAAAGAAAAAAAAAATCAAAGAAAAAAACTGTCTGACTTTCTTCGGAGAGACTTTGTTCGAATTTGCGCATGCGTCAGGGTCAGGTCTGCTTCAATTTCATCGAATTAGAGGTGAGAGGATGAATAAAGTTTGCGAAATGCTTAACTTTTATGAGGAATAACAAACTCTCTGCGTTTCTCTCTCCCTTGTGTAAAAGATTCAAACTGGAAAGATAATTATATTATTAGAGTTATATTATTCAGAATTACATTATCGGGGAAAAGCAAAAAATGGCAGCGGAAAATATAATTTCCTAAAGTGCCCATCTCAGCGTATCACCACCCCCCTTTGCCGAACAGAATCTCCTCGACGGATAGTCTCGGCTTTCGTAAACGAACAGTATTCTTATTAAGTTTCTTACTAAAACGTGAAAACATCAGAAAATTCGTGTGTTTTCAAAGCCATATTTGTTTTATCGTACTTAATCATTTTTTTCCAATTCTGATTCATTTTCTTCTTTCGATGTACCTTGATGGCAATTGTTTTGCTCACTTCCACTTCCTGGTAGACTTTAGTTCCTCCCGCGCTTTACAGAGAATGATAGAACATTGTGCATCAAATGAATGAACAATAATAAAATTCTTTCTTTTCTTATTTTCAAAATGATTTTGATGAAATATTTAAATTTTGTGACTATGGGACAACTGAATGATACTTTTGTTTGTGCTAAACACCCATCTATAAGAACGTTGATAATCATTTATTATTTTTATGACAACTGAACAGACTTACAGTATGTATATTTATGCGCAGTTCCAACAAAGAATGATGACACTTGGGAGCTTCTGCGCATGGCAGAAAAGAACGAATCCACTCGATTTTTAGGGAAGTTCGTTATACAGGAGCACGTGAATCAGAATGTTTGCTTCTCTGTTTTTTAAGAGCAACAAAATTTATAAATTGGCATATAACATCAGTTCGGAGGAATTCAAGTATGCTAAACGAACTAAAAGGAGAACAGAATACGGCACATTCCTTATACCAGCAGTTTCTCCCTTGAGTATGAACGAATAATTCTTCTTGGCATTCTGCCGAGCAGATTTTTCGTTTGCTGGTAGGACTAAAAAAATGGACGAAAATTCGACTCGAAAGAGGGAGTATGGGCGGGAAAATATAGGGGTGGGGTGTGTGGAAATTTGAAAATTTGATCCGTGGAATAAAAACCCATGATATGGCTTTAAAAAAAATAAAAATCTAACCTATTAGGTTCTCGTGCTGAAAAGAAAAAAGATTATGAAGATAGAAACATTATTCTCTTACTCCAATATTTATCGTCGTCGGAGCATACGAAACGGTCTTCAAATTCACTTAGAGCAAAGATGGGGGCTATGGCACGCAACAGGTGCGTATTATGTTATACTTTTACTCACTCACATTCCCTGAAAACAACATTGTTTTTTTTTTTTTTAAAGGAGGAGGCAGAAAGAAAAAAACTGTATATTAAAAAAACTTCCAAGACTAGTTGCCATTTTGTGAAAGTCGATGGTCTTTAAAGATGAGTTTAAAAAAGAAAGATAACAAGTGGCACAATGTAACCTAAAAATTAAGAACCGTAATTTAGTTGGCACACAAATCGAAAAAGATTCGTCATTCCTGATTTAGGGTCTCGATTTCGTCATTATAGCAGTTACCAGAAAAACCCTCGACATCCTTCTCTCCCAAAATCAGATTTTTCAGAAGGTTCAATTACTAAATGAGACAATTTTCAAATTAGTGGATGGGTTTATTGGTGGATGGGGTGGGGGGGGGGGGAGAGGCTCGTACATGCGTACATACGGTACTTGTACTTCTCTAATAACTCTAATAAACTCAACAACCGACGATGTGACCGTTGTTTCCCATTTATCATTCTTACCAAGGCCGTAGCCAGACTTTTTTTCGGGGGGGGGGGGGGGGCTTCTGAGGGAGGGCTGACTTTGAAACATTTATGGTGAGAAAAGTTTCAAGGAGGAATATATGCTACATTGTGAAAAAATTTGGGGTTTCGGGGGGGGCAGGGCCCGTCGCCCCCCCCCCCCCTCTGGATACGGCCTTGATGCTTACGTCTAATATTTTTTCATACAGGTGCTTCATACAGGATTGCCAGATTTTCCAGACGAATTTTAGCCAGTTCGGAGAAAGAATTTAGCCAAAATTAGCCGTTTAAATTAATTTGGCTGTTGTTGTTGATATTGCTCTCAATTGTTGTTACCACCAATGCTCCAATTCGGATATTCATTTTGTCGGATATCGGATATCCGATGTCTCTTTCTCTTTGCATGACGGATTTGTACCGAATATCCGGTTCTGATGTTTGTAACCTGTAAATTCTATGCATATTTTAAATATTGGTTGAAATAAAGAAAAAACAAATAATAAACTTTAATGCGGAAAACTAAATTTAAAATTAGCCAATATTAGCCAGAATTGTTTGTGGCTAGTGATTGAAAATACTTTTAGCCAGTAGAATCTTAAACTAGCCATAATGGCTAATTTTAGCCACATTTAGCAACCCCGGTTTCATATCTGAGCTCAACAAACTTCTAATATTTAAGCAATTCAGCATTGTTTATTGTTTGATCGTAACACCAATCTGGAATTAATAATGAGGTTGCTGCGTGGTTGGATCATTTTTCAGTTCGCATTTTTAAAGAACTTGTTAGAATCCTTTTCACTGCTTCGCTTCGCAATATAGTGGTTACGGAATACACATTTGGGACCGTTCATAAATGATGTCACGCTTTTTTCCCACATATTTGACCCCCCCCCCCCCTTTGTCACGCGTCACGCTATGTTGCATTAGCAGGAATGTCACACTTCTTGTTACCCCCTCCCCTCCCCTTGTCACACGTTGTCACAATTCCACGAACCCCCCTTCCCCCCCTCGAAGCGTGACATCATTTATGAATGATCCCTTTTCAGTAGAGGAAAGAAGCATCAAGTGAATAACTTAAAATTTGACGAATTCTATGAAATCAGCTTTTAGTCTACATCCTACAAACTATGTAATGATTGCCCGTTTCTGTGGGTATGTACGTGCAAACTTTAGGGAAAAAAAAATAGTAGGTTTAGGTGAAAAGGGGAAAGCAAATGTGGTACAGTCACAGTCATTCAGGGTAACTTTGAACCACATCATATTCTTTTATATATGGGCCATTTCACAGTTTGGACAAAATACTGCGTAATGGCCCATATGTGACTTAATTTAAAAATTAAAAATAGAAAACTAATTTTATAACCCTCCAGTTTCTTTTTTTTCAAGTTAAATATGCTAAATCAGCGGTTCCCAAACTGTGGTACGCGTACCACTAGTGGTACGAGCAACCTCTTCAGGTGGTACGCAAACAGGCGGATATTATTTGGAGAATTAGAGTTGGGAGAATTTTGGCTCAAATTTAAAAATGGAATCTTGTTATTGTCAAGAAAAGTGTTGTTGTTTTTGATTCCGTCCACAACCGCTCATCTTTGTGAAAGTGCTTTTTTTCAATATAATATTTATTAAAAATAAATATAGAAGCAAATTAAATGTTGACACAAAGTGCAGCGTATGTGAGGTTAAAATTCACTTCTACTGAATCAAATATAACCTCGCTTGTATCTGCCATGCACAATTAATTAATTCTCATTGATATTGTTTTTTTTAATTATTTTTTATGTATTTTGTACTTAAAGATGTATTTCTAATGTGTTTTGGAAGTATGTATTAAAAATGTATTTCATATATTTTGTTTTATATAATATCCTCCTGAGACCTGGCATCCAATAAAATGGATGTTTTGCCTTTTCTCCCTGTTGTGACAGATTTTATTTTAGCAAGCAAGACCTGGACTGGAATGATAAGGGAGGAATAGGAAATCCCTTTTCAACTTTGAGAATTCGGAAACAGTAGTTTATTTGTTTATAATATGGCAAAGAACACGAGTCAAGTTGGAATTCGGCGCTCTCGCGGTTGTTTTGATTTTCACTTCATTTTTTTCTTTTTTAATATTGTTCTAGGATTTTTATACAAGTCTGATATCTTTTCTCATGTTATAAGTAATGAATGAAAATTTTTGTTTATCTATCTTTATGTCAGTATCGCATAGTTCTACTGTAGTTATGAGCTCAACACACATTCAAATGGATGTGCCCCCCAGAAAAATGTAAAATTCAAGTTCATTAATTTTTTGGAAAATAACACTTTTATTGCCCAATAGTTCAGGAAAACTAATAATTGAGAGAATATGTGTATTTTATTTTGCTCGGGTCTCAGGAGGATATACAGCTTTATTTTCTCTGCATTGAACTTTTTTCTCTGATCTGCATTAACAACTATCAGAAATGGTGTAATTTATATTACCTATCCTATTATTTTTCTATAACCAATTAGTATTCTATTCTATATAATAAAGTTAGATTTGCAGTGGGACGCAAATGGTTTGCAAGAAAAATGGTGGTACGTGAAAAAAAAAAAAAAAAACATTGGGAACCGCTGTACAAAAAGATATATTGTGGTTCAAAGTTACCCTGAATGACTGTACTCCTTTTACTTCGTGCAAGGAAGCAAAAATCGATGTTCAGACAAACAATAGATTTTTTGGTCGTAACATCGATGATGCTTTAATGTCAACAACCGATGTCGCAACTCAGGAGAAATCACTGCGGTTGACGAATAATTCCGATTCATCGAGGATCGAATTATCGAAGTTTTGCTGTAGTCATTGCATAGGACTCTGAATCATTATGAGTATGTATTATTTCCCGCTACCGGTTTTGAAACTGATTCAATCAATGAAAAATGTAAGAACTGCTAATGACGACGGAAGTAACAGTCAGAGGCTCTCTTTCCGTGGAATTGACATCGACGCAGTCAACGTCATATTACTCAAAACTGACATTTAGTCCTTAGTGTCCGCCCTTTCTAAGCGTCACAACAATGTAGGCTCAACGACCGAAATGCTGAATCCCTGGTCTACCCCACACTTCGCCCTTTAAAATTGTAAATGATGTTTCAACATTATCAAAGATTTAAACAAGGAAAGTTTTAATGCTGGTTCAAAATTTTTTTTTAGTGAGATAGTGTAACATATACTCTTCCATAATTGCGAAAGTTATGTTTTTTGTAACTGCAAGAAAATAAATCAATAAAATTTTTTCCAAAAAAAGTAATCCTAATACTACATTTAAACAACAACAAAAAAAATTAATAGTTTAGAAAACCTGAAGTGAACTAGTAGTGAAATTGCGCCAAACATCTATAGGAAAGAATGTTTTCCCTAAATTTAAGGAGCATGTCTGCTGTCCAATACACCCTTGCAACCCCTATTGTCCATTCTTAATCCCCCAAGGTCCTTCCATTCATGACGACAGAGAGGGCCAAACAACGGAAGGGAAAAATATGGGATCGACCGTGGGGATCAGTGGAAAAAAATCCCTTCACCACCCCGTCTTGCAATCTCCTGTGAACTTGATTGACAAGTAGGCGTGCAGCCAATCCATCAAAATCCGGGGCCAGGGCGAAGTGAGGGGAACACGATAGAGGTCCCCTCCGCGCTGTGCCGCAGTGGACTAGTCAGTAGAAGCTCGGTTCCCGCAGAACACCGAAAGCGAAGCAACATTGACTTAGGTCAGTGTTTTGGAGGGTGACAACCTCTCGCGGCTGGTTCCTGTGGGGCCGTGCACGCTAAAGGGAGCACGTTAAATAGGTCGTGGCTCCGAATTCCTCCTAGTGAAACGATACCTCTGGGGGTGCCGATCCCAGGTGACGTCTCTCATCTGGGATCTGGCTCAAAAATTAAGAGACCGCAAAATTTGAGGTCAAGTCTGTCTAAGCCCTCGTGGTTCCTCGCTCTAAAATGAAGCTGCATATCACTCGAAGCCAGTGGATTATTGATCTTGTTCGTTTGTTTTACAACCATTTCAGGTCACATATATTTTCGAGTTTATTTGCTTTTCTCAATGGATATTCCTCAAACTCTCGTCTAATATTACAGATAGAACAGGACAGTATGATAGTTTATTACAATACAAGAAAGGGAATTACGAGAATACACCCAGGGCAAGGTGGGAATCGAACCCACGACCTCGTTATTGCGCGCACGCAGCGAGCGGAAACTAAGACCGCTCGGCCACCAAGGCCCCTTTTATTGATCTTCTGGACCTGGTAGTAGGCTTTCCTATGCCAGGGGGATTAGCAACAACAGCCCTCCGCGCTACTGTTGCAACACGCTTTGAACATGTGATTGACGCAAATGGGATGAATGTAGAACAAGTGTTGTTGTTTATAATCCCAGATGATGTAGCCTTGCTACACCATCTCCATAAAACCAAAAATCTCTAAAAATGGCAAAAATAAAATAGGATCCCATAAAATTTGAAGATGAGTAAAATCCAAGCATTCAAGAATATGGTTGGGCGTGGCCTGAAATGCTTTGCACCAATGACACTCTGAAAATAATTTCTCGACCCGTTCGTTGAAAGGTAGAACAAGTTCTGAGATAAAATGAAATTTTTTTGCTTCAAATTTATACCAGCGACGGCTCCTCATCTGGTGGTAAAAGTATGAACTAGGTTTTTCTATTCCCCATGGCCCAAAAATTGCCTGGTATAAAGCAAGTGATCAGGGGTCGCGCAGAGGAAATTCGGACTCATCACACAATTTTAATTAATCAAAAAAGACCCTTCACAAAATTCCAGTTATTGAAAACGGACCCTTCACAAAATTCCGAGCTACCAAATTGTACTTTTCACGGAATTATTTATTAAATAAGCAAACAAGTAAAAATTAAACGCAAAATTTGCAATAATTGCAGACACGTGTTTCGAGGTTTCAAGGAACTTTTGCGATGCAAAAGAATGAGCTTCAGTTGGATGTTCTTCATTTAGTAGCTCACTCTTTTGCATTGGTAAAGGGGTTCCTTGTAACCTCAAAACAAGCGTCTTCAATTTTTGCGTTTAATTTTTAAATTTTGCTTCGTTGCTCAAAGGTTTATATTTTATTTCTTTAAAATAAAATATAAACCTTTTTGGCACTATGTATTTAAATTTTGAAATTTCACAAAGTTATTTGATTTTCCTCAAAAATCCTTTAAAAATTCACAGAAACAGGACCCTGCTAAAAAATCTGACTGAGCAAGCAAGCTCTATGCAGGTCTCAACAAGGTCACTTGAATTATAGCAACACGGAATAATATTTTGTTCTTTCTAAGAAATGGGAATAGAGAAAAATAGTCGGATTAAAACAAGCTAGAGAGAAAGTATCTCATTTGCGGAACCGGGACCTATCTGAAATATTTATTGCAGCTCGTTAGATTGTTATAGATATAGCCACCTGTCTTTCGTTGCAAAATTGGGGGAACTTGATGAGTTTGTTATTGGCATAGAACGCATTTATGTGGGAAATAAAGGTACTAAAGTATAATACGACTACGATAACTATTTTACTTCCAGGAATAAAAGCATTCGGTTGTTTGCGTCACTAGATTTTTTTAGAAAAGAACTAATTTTGGTAATATATGGTCTGAGAAAAGTTTTATGAAAGGTTTTATTCAAACTATTTTATATTTGCATCATTACTCTATTTTTTTTTTCTAAATAAAATTTTTATTTCAAATAACTACGTGTGAAATATTATATTCAAATTATTTTGTATTGCCTCGTTACATTGTATTTTCGCATTAATGAAATTCAATATTTCAAATAATATTGTATTAAGTATAATAATTTTGTCTTACGAATAATTTTGCATGAAACGCTTTACAAATTTTTATATTAAGGGCGTTAAAAAAGTATATTCATATTTCACACAATTAATTTTTGTAACTTAAGAAAGGAAAATGATACTACAACTTGCATTTTTCAAATTATTGTTTTTTTCCTCAGATTAAAAAAATGATTTACATACCTTTGCAACGGTTTTTTCCGCAAATTTATATTTATTGAGAACATTTAATTTGCCAACAATACTTATTGTTCTCAGTTGTCTGATTATAAAATTAGATCTATTACTATTCTCGTTTCCTAATGCTATTTTTCGGTGTGTTGCTTTCGTAACAAGCCCCCTTCCAGAAAAAAAAATAGTAGAAAGAAAAGTGTTAAGTTAAAGCAGAAAATATACAAGGTATAAAGTATAGGTAAGACTGGCTGTTTTCCCTGCATGTATATTGTATTGGCAGAAAAACAACTTTTACCGAATTCGTTTCTTTTCATTGAGAACTACACTGTTTGAAATTTCATGATGAAATTACGGTTAAATGACCGGCAGCAGTCTGTCCATCTAATTCACCGTCAAATTTACGGTTTGGAACATTTTTCTATCTTTACGAGACCTAACCATTTCCATTCAGCTTGGTTAAAAAGCCGTAAATACGAAAGTTTACGGTTTTATAACCATTTAAAATGGTTTCAAAACAAAATTTTTAGCGTTTTTGAACCATTTCGAGGCGTAGAAACCGTAAACGAAGCTTGCAGGACTCGAACACCGAATGCGTGGTGTACGCTCTCTATCCACTCGGCCATCGTGATCACGTAAAGCAGACGTTTATTTATCAATAAGTCTTCTCTTCCAAGAGGCAAACAGCCTTAAAATTGAGATTTCAGTTTTTGATTGGATCCAAATTTGTTTTTGGTCTAAATTTACTATATATTAACGAAAATCATTTTATTTGCTGCAAAAATTAAAATACAAAAACGCTTCAAACAAGCTTCAGCAGCTCAAATTATGGGTTCGCTCATTCGCAAACAGTTTGGGAATCCAATTTTTGATGTCTCCAATTTTTGATTTACGTGCGTTTTTTGTTCTATTTAGTATCCACTGCTTAAGATACTTTTTTTTTCTTCTTTTTTTATATACACATGCAGATTTTAACTGATCAATCCGTATTCCTATTTTAAAACAACATACGACCGTTAAGGTTTCGCAACCAAGATGGACGCCCGATTCTTATTGAGCGCTTGAAAATGACGGTGAGTTCAACGTTCTTTAGGACAAACAGAGAATAAACGATTTTTTTTTCGCAATCAGCGGTTTGAGTACCATCTTTTTAATGGTTATTCAACTGTTGTGATTAAATATGGTAAAATAACAATCAAATAAATGGTTATTTTACTATTTTCTTACGGAAATTTTTAACAGTGTAGCTGCGTCGCCCGGCGTTGCGCGGGCTGTCTTGAATTATTGAAAAAAAGAGATGCCACGAGCCACATGTTCATATCCCCATCAGAATAAGACAGCAGTTTCTAAACATCAACGATCCCACTGATAATCCCCATCAATATGAGAACAACAATCCCTAAAAATTCTTAACAGAATGATGGTAACATTTACGAGATAACGGCTAACAGTTCTTGTAAAAAGTATGATTAGGATAAGTCAACAGTCCCGTAAATCCTTTTTAGAATGAAGGATACTTCCGAAATAACGTCAACAATCCCTATAAAGCCCTATCAGAAAAAAACAACAGCAGGAAAAAAGAGCCTCTTTTGAATCAGAACAACAGTCCCAAAAAATCTTAGCTTGAGGACAATATTGCCAAATAAGTAGAGTTTTTTTTGGCCAATCGATTTTTATGGTAAGGCCTTCGCGTCCGGAGCTTAAAGACAACGTGGCATTGGCGTTATTAGCTATCTAATACGCAAACATACAGACTCAGACCGATTTTAATAATAGAGAAATTCTAAATATTTGCATTTGGATAAGACCAACTATTCTTTTAAATCCTTTCTCGTTTTTACACAGTTTGCTCTTTATACTGTAAGTTGTAAGCAACTTAAAATTATGAAATACTGATATTAGTTTAAGCATATAATAATTTTAAGTACATTATTATGTACTTAAAACAATATTTAAAAGTCTCTGTCAAAATACGAAAGGCAGTTTTTATTAAATCGAAAGAAAACTGTCGATGGCTGTCTACTACAAGATATATTTAAATCGCAAATTTGAATAGGGAAAAAAATGGCATCGATACGAATAAAATCGAACTAAAATAGCCCGAGAAGAAATTAAAGCTAATTACCATGAAAAAATAATTTCAAACTACAGAGAAAAACTGCTATATCTTCTCTTCTACACGAGTTAAAAGCTCGAAACAAACTCCGTCTTATTGAGAAAAAAAAACCCTTTTAATTGGTATAAATGTTTCAAACATGCGAGCATTCTTTCCCCTCCAAATTAACGAAACAGTATAATTGCGTTTTTAATTAATATCTTCGTTAATTAAAGCCCCAAGGGCGAAAGGGCAAGGACAAGAACGGGCGAAACGTCTTTTCCGAATCCGATGATACCTGTGTCGACTTTGTACTAGGCATGTAACGAATATTCGGCCACAATTCGGTATTCGGCCTATTCGGCCCTTTGGCCGAATATTCGGCTGGCCGAATAGGCAATTCATGACACTAGCCGAATATTCGGCCTGGCCGAATACTCGGTAAGATGAAATTCGGCCTGGCCGAATATTGATGGACTATTCGGCCGAATAGTTCTGCTACAGTAGAAATGTAAAAAAATAAAGAAATTAGTAGATTTAAACATTTAAAGCTGTATTATAGTTATTGCAAAAGAACACATTGCGGGTATATAGTTTTAATAAATAAAAATAACTTAGTAAAAGCTACTTTTTAGCCTACTTTCCCGTAAAAGTAAAAAAAATAATAATAAAACATGAAAGAAGGCTTAATGTATCGTAAAAATATCGTTAAAAATAAAGAAAAGTAAACAAAAAGTGAAGTAATAAATAAAGATTGAAAAATAAAAAATTTGAAAGTAGGGTTTTGAGTTGGGGAAAATGTGTGTCTGTCGGTCTGTCTGTCTGTCCACCCCCCCCCCCCCTAATAACTTTTGAACGAATAGTCCGATTCGAAAAATTCTTTTTGCATTCGAAAGATCTCGGCGAGGACATCTCATTGCCATATTGATTTGAACAATTTTTTGTTCAATTTTGAACAGTTCAAAAAATTTAACATTAGCGTCTATGGGCGAAAATGAAGCAAATTATGTAAACTCTGGGAACAAGATCCATGTTCCAATGAAGAAGCTTACTGGAAGAATCTTTTGGCGTGAAATATCAATTTGAACAGTTTTTGTTCATTTTTGAACAGTTCAAAAAATTAACATAGCGCTTACGGGGAAATTTCAATCCTATAAAAATCCTGACCTAACGGACCGATTTGCTTGGAACAAACTTTATCGGAAAGCTCTTATAACGTAGAACATGTGCAAATAGAAAGTTCACAAAGAACTAACGAATAAAGACATGAATGAGTAAACGAATGAATGAATGAATGAATGAATGGCTGAATAAAGGAAAGAATGAATGAGTGAATGAATATGTATTATCCGTTGAAAAAGGTATATTTGAAATAATTAAGAACTAAAGCTAAAGGAGAAAGAGATAGTTAGATTATAAATTTGAATTTGGTGTATACGGGAAAGTAGGCTCATACATTTCTAGACGGAACTTCTTGTTTAAACATTGTTTTTAGGTTTGACTGAACAAAAATAGATTTTAAAGTTGTAATATTGTATTTTATACTTGGTGCTTGCTTCCAAAGGCTGGCAATAGTTAATTGCGATTGATACTTTTATTTTGTTATTATTAACAAAGTGGAAGTCAGACTTTGTTTTGGTAGACTGATTTATTGTGAATATTTGGTAAGAGAGGAATGTGCCTCGAATGTATCATGAATATTAAGATAGCATAAGTTCTTGGGGTTTCAGAAAGTAAAAGTATATTCCAGTTTATTTCAATAGATCTTTTTAAAATAGGTATGTAAAAAAGAACTCCATAAACTAAAAATATTCTTTTATAACTTTTAAAATACCTTCATAAAACTATCTTGAGCAAGGTAAAAAGTTCACTGAGCAATAGTATTTCTTTAAAACTATGCATAGGAAGCCTTTTTCGCTGGCGCGAACGAGCAACTCGACGATTTCGGCCAAATTCGACAAAAACTTTACAAGTGTTTTAAAAACATTTATAAACAAACGAACGTTTACAAATAATAAAATTTCACCAGTTTATTCATTTATATGTCGCTGCAAACTTTGATAAATATTACACAATGTCATTAGTTAATCGGCGCCGCTCGAGTGCGTAGGGTTAATCTGAATTAAATAATTAGTAAAATAATGATAATGCTTACATTAAAACTTGTCATTTCTATTCCACTTGTAGTTGAAATTCTCATTTTTATTGCATTCAAAATATTACACAGAACACATTAATTTAAGATAGTTTTAGAATCTTAGCAAACAGAATTAAATCATACATCATAAATTTATGTATGGTATCGGCCTTTCTGAATACTTTCAAATTTGACAATTTTTTTCTATTTCAATGATTTTCTAGAATTTTTAATATTCGGCCGCCGAATATTCGGTATTCGGCCTAAGACATTGGACGAATATTCGGCTTCGGCCTAGAGGAAACGGCCGAATATTCGGTATTCGGCCTGGAAGAAACGGCCGAATATTCGGTATTCGGCTATTCGGCCAAATCACTATTCGTTACATCCCTACTTTGTACCACCGGCCGTTCTAGAGGAGATAGGTGACACACACACACACAGACAGACGCGGACCGATTTTAGTAGTGTAGATCAATGGTTTCCAAAGTTGACTGGGCTCCGACCCATCTAACAAAAATTTCCAATCTTGGGACCCACCTCTTAGCTGTCTTAGAGAAAGAGGGCATAAATATGGGTATTGCTCAGATTCCCTAGTGGCGAGTCGTGGAACTACTTAATGCTGTCTTATTTGTTCTAATTGAAATAAAAAAAATTTTTTAGTCTTACCATATGAATGAAATACTTGAAATAAGAAATACAACAACAATATATATTTTATTACTTAAATACCTATACCTGCAAGGTTTTTTGTTTACAAATTTGCTTCAATGGGAAGGATGTCTTTGTTTCTTACACTGCTGGCCACCCAAATTGCAACACCAAGAAAGACAAGAGATATCACAACAAAATTTATTTTGTAGATAACATGTTTCCCAAGTATCAAGTGATTAAATTTATAGACTTCTGGGAACTGTGTTTCCTGCCAAAATCAGTAGCCAGAGTAGTCGCCATTGTTGGAGATCACCGCTACCACACGCCTCGGCATTGATTCAAAGAGACTATGGATGTGTTTTTGGGGTACAGCAGGTCAAGCAGCTTCCACATGTTGCCAAAGTTGATCTGGTGTGGCAGCTGGGGATGTACTCTGGGTCAATCGTTGAGCAACCATGGACCACTTGTTTTCTATTGGCGAAAGATCCGGAGAGCGAGCCGGCCAGGGAAGCAATTCAACCTGGTGGTTGATGAAGAACACTTGGGCAATGCGTGCCACGTGTAGTCGCGCATTATCCTGTTAAAAAATATGGCTATGGGCAAGCCCTGAAGGTAAGGAAGGACAGATGGCTCCAACACCTCGGAGATGTAGCGCTGGCTGTTTAGAGTACCAGCAATGAGTACTAGAGGAGTGCGAGAGTGATATCCAATACCGCCCCATACCGTAATGCCCGGTGCAGGACCAGTGTGGCGGTGCATAACGTAGCTGTTCAGTATCCCCTCTCCACTATGTCTTCAGACTCGAATCCGACCATCGTGGTGTTGCAAACAGAAGCGTGACTCGTGAGTAAAGACAATTTCATTCCATTCTGCCGTCCACATCCTTTTTTCATAGCACCATTGGCCGCGGTGACGTCTGTGGTTCTGCGTCAAGGGTAGACGAAGCAATGGACGTCTTGCGGACAGACAATCACTCTGCTGCAAACGGCGTCGAATGGTACGCGCAGACACTGGATGATGCGTTACAAACTGAATCTGCTGTGCTATGGTTCGTGATGTGACTGAGCGATCCGTCACTGCCATGCTCACAATATGCCTGTCATCACGTGAAGTGGTGCACTGAGGTGGATACGATCGATCACGTCGGTCCGTCGTACCCTCCTGCATCCAGCGATCACATATCCACATTACAGTTGTTTGGTTTCGTTAAGCCCAACAACCAAAATCCCTGAAAGATAATCCGCAATCTCGGTAGGCCACTATCCTTCCTCTGTAGAACTCGGATACTTGGTCAAAAGATGATCATAATTTACTACGAGGCATAATTGATTGTTTTTTAGAAAAAACCCCAAGAAAAACACAATTTTCGTACTTAAAATCGTCGAAATATCCAAACCTTAAAAAGCGCTTTCAGGTGGCGCCACAGGCGCGCGTGATGTGCGTTTGGCTGAAATTCTAATCATTTGCATATCTCAGCTCCACTAATGCATGTTGTAAATTTCATATTATTTGCACGCTTCCTTCAGGGTGTTGCATTTACGGTGGCCAGCAGTGTATTTCTCTTCACTCAAGTTTTAGCATCTACTTCAACTTTAGTTACTTTTATATTGCAGACTTCCTATATATTTTTTAAAATTCATGTGTACAGTGGCGAGGACCCATTCAATATTCGCTCGTGACCCACCAGAGGGTCGCGACCCATCGTTTGGGAAATACTGGTGTAGATTACTTACAAAGAACTTTTCAACGAAATTGGCTGTCAGATTGGCTGCTTGGCGCAATTTTTCAGGAAATCTTTAATCCCCCCCCCCCCAGAAAAGAGGAGGTGGCTCTACAGCCTCCCCAACCCAACGCAGCTTGTTCTCTGGACCCCGCTAGACTGCTGGGTTGTAAAGACGAAATGCAAATGAGAGACAGATCGAATGAGTGCGATATGCGATCAGTTAACTTTTTATTGAGCGGTATTACGACAGTCTGTCATACCGTTCTTGTGGGCGTTGTTCGGTGTTATGTTAGTTCTAGAGTAGTATGATGTCCTTGTATGCTTTTTTTTTTTAATATTAAAAAAAAAAAAAAATTAAAAGAGCAATATCCAATCTCTGCAAACCTACAAAGATGAGAATTTAAAAGATTTTACTCAAAAATTAAAAGAATTCAGGAAGAAGCGGAAAAAAAGATCACCAATTAGAAATAAATGTGGGGAGAAATCTGAACTTTCTTCTACTGCAGTCATTAAAATTTTAAATACCCAGCCATAATCATTAAAGTCTATTAGAATAATCTGTATAAGCCAATCATTATCATCAAAGTCTACATAATCCAGTTACCAAACAAAGCTCTAAAAAAATAATGACATGTTTGTGAAAACAGATTCATTTGTGATAAATTTCTAGCATTTTTCTAACTATTGCCAGAAAGGAGGAGAAAACCATAAAGAATGGATTATGTGTTAAAACCATAGGAACTGATCAATTTTCGTAAAAATTTCGGAGAAGCCGTATAATGAGTTGGCAGGTGTATGGGCAATACATATTTATACATTGATAGTGAATATCCGAAAAAATTATAAATATTTTTTACTGATTTGATCATCTTCTGTTCTGCAGTTTCTGATATTTTTTGAGTCGGATGTTTCCGTAAATAATTCTTACTAAATAAAACAAGGTCTACACAAAACGCATGTTGTATTCAAAAATTCTAAGAGTACAAGAAAATACATTAGAAAAAACATAAATAAATAAATAGATAAAGACCGATTAAGTTAATATTTCCCCCCATTTCTTTCTTTTCTTTTCTTTTTGTTTCGTTCTTTATTTTCTTTTTTTGGGTTCTTTCTTTCTTCTTTACTTTCTCTCTCTCATCTAAAATTAATTTATAAACATTTGTCTATATTCCAGAAATATTAACAAAATAATAAAAAAAGAATAATACTGTGATTTATGTGTTGCTGTTCATTTAAACGTTCAATATTTTCTATAAAATTGAATTTTCATTTGTCCACAAAGTAATATTTTAATTAAAAAGTACCTGGTAGTAAAATGTTTACGAACGTGAAATATTTATTTGTTTTACGTATATTTAGACTGCATACAACTTCGGCTTGTTTTAAAAACTGTTAATATTGATAGGGAAGGCTATATAAACTGAAAACAATTCACAACATACATTAGTTACGAATTATTCTTCCACAGAAAATGGGCTTCCCCAGCAATTCTTCAACGAACAATTCTGTTTTCCTCTTTTTCAAATCTATTTCTACAGAAATTACTCTTTATTCAGGAAAATACCCGATACTAATGTCTCAAGAAACACCGCAATTGTAATCACCTTCCTAATTCTATGTCTTTTGCAACATTTTGTCGTTAAGCCTCGCTTTTGTGTCGGATTTTTGTTTCTCAAAATTGCAGAGGACTGGATTCCTTTTTCCTGCCGGATTCTCAGCGTCCTTCGCTGCCTACAAGGCCGACAGGTTGTACCATTAAACAGGCGTGGCAGAATTCCGAAAAAGTGTTGATAAATGCTCCATCGGTTCCTTTGTAGAAGCAGAAACGTGGTGGAAATAATATTAAAATTCATCACTATAATTGCCGGTATTGGCAGTTGCTGACGTCAGTTAGTACAGCGAAAGATGTTGAAAATTAAGCTTTTTTCCCCATATACAGCTGCGACGTTTGAGTTGACTGTCATTAATGCATCCTTAAGCGGACCAAGACCAATTCGAACAATCAAAATATTGAACTAAACACTTATTGTTCTTGCCAATATATTTCTTTGAAAATTATCAATAACAGGTTACGTTTTTTGCTCATAATAATGGTATTTTAAGCAGTCCATAAGAAGTATTTTCAGGCAAGTTTTGAAATTTTTAATTTAAAATGGAATCGTGTTTTGGGAGAGCAATACATATATGGGTTAGAGTCCCATTTAAAAACGAACTGATGCCAAACACGCCTCCTAACCTTTTGTACTTCTGCGAAAAATACCGGTGAATATAGTAAATTTAAAATATTTTTACTCCAGATGATCCCTAGCACACTGTTAGAAATTTATCATGAAATTACGGTTAAATAACCGGCAGCAGTCTGTCCATCTAATTCACCGTTAACTTTACGGTTTGGAACACTTTTCTATCTTTATTGATAACCTTTATTGATACGGCTTTTTAACCAAGCTGATAGGAAGCTTGGATAAAAAGCCGTAAATAGAAAAGTTTACGGTTTTATAACCATTCAAAAATGGTTTAAAAACTAAATTTTTATCGTTTTTGAACCATTTCGAGGCGTAGAAACCGTAAACGAAGCCTGCGGGAATCGAACCCCTGGTGTATGGTATACCAACCTTGCGCTCTAATCATTCGGCCATCGGCACCACTCAAAGCGGCCGTTTATTTATCAATAAATCTTCTTTTCCAACAGGCAAACTGCCTTAAAATTGAGATTTCAGTTTTTTGATTGGATGCAAAGTCATTTGTGGTCTAAATTTACTGTATATTGGCGAAAATCATTTTATTTGCCGCAAAAATTAAAATACAAACAAGCTTCAGCAGCTCAAATGATGGGTTCGCTCCTTCGCAAATAGTTCGGGAATCCGATGTCTCCAATTTTTTATTTACGTGTTTCTATCTAGTAACCACTGCTTAAGCCACTTTTTTTTCTTCTTTTTTTATGTACACATGCAGATTTTAACTGATAAATCTTTATTCATATTTTAACAACAACGTACGACCGGTAAGGTTTCGCAACCAAGATGGACGCCCGATTCTTATTGAGCGCTTGAAAATGACGGTTTGTTAAACGTTCCTTAGGAGAAACAGAGAAAAAACCATTTTTTTCACAATCAGCGGTTTCAGTACCTCGCTCTTTTTTTCCTCTCGATCTTTTTAATGGTTATTCAACTGTTGTAATTTAATATGGTAAAATAACAATATGGTAAAATTTTTAGCAGTGCTTAAAAAAAGTAACTTTATACGTTTTCAATGTTAGGGTCCAAATCATTTGTACTTATACGAAAAATAGCAGTAAATATAGTAAACCCAAAATATTTCTCAGAGGAGAAATATTTTGGCTTTACTATTGGAGTCATTTACTTTGGGTTGGATGATTTCTAACATTAAAAATATAGCTTTATACTTGAAAAGGAGAAAAAAAAATTACGAAGATCTTCAAAATTTCGAGTGTCCTATGATCTTTTGAAAAATAACGTACAATAATGCATCTTTAAAAGTTGGTTCACTCTACTGACAGACGTTCCTCCTAGAAGAACAAAAAATTTGAAACATAGACTGAAATACAGTGAAACCTGTGTAAGTTGACTTGCGGTGCAGCACTTTAGTGGTCAACGTAGGAAGGTGGTCAACTTATAGAAGGTGAGGTAGAGGGTGAAGGGCTAATTCCGTTCATGACAAAAGTGGTCAACTTAGACAGGTAGTCAACTTTGCAGGTTTTAATGTAATTCTTTTTAAAATGGTACCAAAACTTACATATGCATTGCTCTCCCAATAGAAAATCCGTTTTGAACTAAGAATTTAGAAAAAAAACTTTTAGAGAGAAAAATTCTTTTCTACTTCTATAGAATGCTAAAAATATCATTATTAGGTACAATCGATATATAAACTGTACTGCAGAGTTTAAAGATCTTAAATTCTATACTTACTATGTCGATTATTTCGTAGATTCCTTTAAAGACAGTTCTGATTGTTATTTTTGCAACCCATAACTTGGTTTTTAAAGGTATTTTTTCAAAACTAAAACAGTATTCATTTTCATTTTCTAGAATAATAAAGGAGTACATAAAACATTGTAATTTAATAATTCATTCGCACGTTTATCTAAAAAATGTCTGGTTTGTGTCAAGTATTGAAATGTCATATAGCTAAATATCACCGGACACTTTCAAAGAAAGACATGATAGAATGAAAAAAAATTGGCAAAATAAAATCTTATACGAGCGGAATATATAATTTACAGTGGCGAGTACAACACATATTCAAATAGAAGTAGAAGTTACTAATCTGAAGTATAATATGCATGCCTGTATTGCTGTGCAGAGTAGGTGTAATAACAACAGGAATAAATATGAGACGTCTCCGTTTGGTTCAGTGCAGCGAAATGTGGCTTTGATGGGACATGGCAGAAAAAGACAGACTGGAGGCCTTTACTAACAGGGGAGCAGAGGCGTAGCTAGGTGGGGGCAAGGAGGGGCAGCTGTCCCCGGGCGCAGCGTCAAAGGGCGTCAAATTAATGTCAATTTACTTTATTTTTAAATGCGAAAAGCAAATTATTTGAACTGAAGAGATTCGATTATGTTCGACAAAAAAAAGTGGGAAATCCGCAAACCATATCGGGAATGACCAATATGTTGCACAGGAGTGCGTGGGAAATCAGACATAATTCTGCGAAGCCAAAGTTTCCCATTTTTCCTTTAGAAGTGAATGGTCGCTAATAAAAATGAAAGTTAAAAGGGCTACTTTTTAGAACTATTTATCATTTAGGAAGAATAAAAGGTTTTAAAATTCCCTTTAGGGGCACCCCTAGGCCCATAGGGGCACAGGGGGCGCAAACTCTGCAGTTGTCCCTGGGCGCTGAAAACCCTAGCTACGCCTCTGCAGGAGAGTACCCCATGACTTTTGTCACCTCAATCAGTGTATTTCTTCAGGAATTAGTAAGACACTTATGTACATTTTCATGTACATAAAATGAAGTCATTTGCTTGTACAGTAGAGCCTCGGTTATCCGCGCCCCGTCTAACCGAGTTCCGGGTTAACCGAGGTATATTTGCCCTTGATTTTTTTTTTTTTTTTTTGCTGCCGATGGCGGCGTCACTGACTGACGTCAGTCAGCCAATAGCATAAGTTGCCTTTTCATTTTATTTTCTGGTGATCAAAAAAACAGTCAGAGACAACTTCAACAGACCTTTTAGGGCTACAAGTTTTGCGTAAAACGGCAGCAAAGAAGCGAGCGAGTTCCGTTGAACAGAAAACAATATAGTACTATATATATAGACTTCTTCAAGAAACAACTTTAACTGTAACATGTAAAATTAGATATTTGTGTGTATGTAACGTCATTTTTTCATTTCATAATATGTACAGCAACTGCCTTTTTTGTTACATATTTGACGACATTTTCATTCATTTTACCAGTTAATCCACGTGTCCCTCTCGATTTGGACAGTTATCCGAGTTTTCGATTATCCGAGGTACCCTCGGTCCCCATTACCTCGGATAATCGAAGTTCTACTGTACTTTCAAATTAGATTTGAGTGAAATATGACGCG
This sequence comes from Octonoba sinensis, assembly GCA_038502835.1. Classification (NCBI taxonomy): domain Eukaryota; kingdom Metazoa; phylum Arthropoda; class Arachnida; order Araneae; family Uloboridae; genus Octonoba; species Octonoba sinensis. The sequence goes on along the minus strand of CM076601.1, from coordinate 11,527,602 downwards.
CAGAGGCACATGATCCGGAAGTAGCCACCCATGAAAGAAACAATTACAAATGCTCGAGCAAATTGCACAAAAATTTAAATTTCCTTTTCTGTTCTTTCCTTCCATTTAGGGATTCCGTGTTCCCCTCACTTCGCCCTGGCCCCGGATTTTGATGGATTGGCTGCACGCCTACTTGTCAATCAAGTTCACAGGAGATTGCAAGACGGGGTGGTGAAGGGATTTTTTTCCACTGATCCCCACGGTCGATCCCATATTTTTCCCTTCCGTTGTTTGGCCCTCTCTGTCGTCATGAATGGAAGGACCTTGGGGGATTAAGAATGGACAATAGGGGTTGCAAGGGTGTATTGGACAGCAGACATGCTCCTTAAATTTAGGGAAAACATTCTTTCCTATAGATGTTTGGCGCAATTTCACTACTAGTTCACTTCAGGTTTTCTAAACTATTAATTTTTTTTGTTGTTGTTTAAATGTAGTATTAGGATGACTTTTTTTGGAAAAAATTTTATTGATTTATTTTCTTGCAGTTACAAAAAACATAACTTTCGCAATTATGGAAGAGTATATGTTACACTATCTCACTAAAAAAAAATTTTGAACCAGCATTAAAACTTTCCTTGTTTAAATCTTTGATAATGTTGAAACATCATTTACAATTTTAAAGGGAGTCCGCACCATGTGACCTTATTTGTAGCCTTAATAATGTATTTGTTTAAAATGTATGCGCTATGTCATTTACAGTAAAATTTGATCGTTAAAAACTAATTGTAAAAGAGAAATTTTGATATTTTAAGGTAAAAGAGCAAACAATTTTTTTTAATAAATCTTTTTCTATTACTGCCGCACAATCCTCAATTTTTTTTTTTTTTGGATTTAGTACTACTTCAAATAGAAAACTTTGATGTAATTCGAATTCTATATAACTTTAAAAAGTACTGAGAAAAATAACAGAAACTGGCTTAACGCAAAAAACCACTACGAAAACAACTGTACCTTGCATGTAGTTCAGTGCATTTTTTCTTTTTTTAATTCTGAAATTAAACTTTTTAAGGTAATAAAGGGAATGCATAAATTTGTTTACATGTAGTATCAGAAATGTGAAGGGGGGGGGGGAGATTTTCCCTGTTTAAATCTTTGATTAGTGTTGAGACCCAAGACCTTTGTTGTTATCTGCAGTATTTTCTTTTCAAATGGTTTGTACTGCACTATGTCTCATGCTATACATTATTTCCAGTGGAATTTTACTTTAAAAGAACTAATTTTGAAATATAATTTAGAAAATGTAAGAGCTTAAAAGTATGCAACTTTCAAAATATATGCCATTCTTTCAGATTTTAGAAGGGGTTCGCAAGGAAGGAAAGATTGGGAACCACTGGTGTATGTGATAGACGTGACAAAACTCAAATTTTTGTTTGATTTCATATAGTAAAAAAAAAAAAAAAACCCTTAATATTGTTTAGTATGCTAACACATCTTCATACCTGCTTTGGAAATAGGGGCAGGAGATTTTCCAAGAATTCTGGCTGATTCTTTCCATGATTTTTTTCCACTTCGGAAGGAACTAGCCAACTTTGATGCATAAATATGCTATCAAATTACAACTTATATTGTAAATTCTTAGTGAAGGAGCCTACTTGGAGAAAACTTATTTATTTATTAATTTAGCACAACTTCCAACTGTTAAAAAATACGAGAAAAATTTACGCATTTTGTCCGTTTTTTTTTTTTTTGTGCTTTTAGGTGTCGGTCCCGATTTTTTGTGCATTTCGAAATCCGATTGGTTCGGCTTCGGTAAAATTTCCTAGTTTTCCTTTACTATCCGATTCTGAATCTTAACATTAACAACTTTGAGCTTACCATTTTTTTTAAAGTTTCAACTTCTGTAGTAAACACCTTGCACGGACGTAATTTTGGCACGATCACTTGAAAATTCGGCCGAAAATATAAGGAATTTCTCGAAAGTTATTTTAAGTTTCAGTGATCATATCAGTTAATCATAAATATTAAATATTACATCCTTATTAATTAATCTAGTTAAAAAAATATTTTTGCCCAAAATGTCCCTCTTTTGTATGCAATTTAATCTCAGTTTTTTTAATTTTCGGTTGTCTTTAGCATTGGGGTTTTTTTCTTTTCAAGTACTCATTGTTCTTTTCGAGTACATAACGTTACAAAATGCATTAACAATTTCTTCTGTTTTCATTCAGTATATAATTAAAAAGCATGAGAAAAATCAGCAATTGCCTGTTGGGCGATTTTTCCAATATTATAAAACAATTGTTAAATTTGAGAAAAAAATAAACCTAAGGTTTTTGATCGTGTCTCTTTTTGATATATTAGAAGTTCATTATTCAAGTAGCTCAGTGAAACCTGTGTAAGTTGATCACGTGTGGTTCAGCGCTTTAAGTGGTCAACTTAGACAGGTGGTTAATATACAAAGGTGGTCAACTTTACAGGTTTTACTGTATTTCCAAATAAAAGTACTGTGTGTTTACATTGCGTATTAATCATCTTGTTCTCATATATGCTTTGGTACTTTGCAATTCTTATTTTTCTTCACTTCCCTAGATTTTTCACTTCATACATTATTCATTAATGTTTTAAATAGTTGGTAGATATGAAACAGTTACTTCAATTTAAAACGTTAATGCTTGTATTATTATTCTCTTGCATAGTAATTTATGTTTGTATTATAAGGTTTTTTATTAAGCTTACAACATTCTGTCGTGATATTTCAGTACTTTTTTTTTCCTCAATGAATGCTGATATTTCTGTACGACTTTATTTGTGTCTATATTTATACAATTTCTCTATGTTTAGTAAATTTCTTAGACAAAACTTAGGGATTGTTCTTCAAAACAAAGAACTCGAAACGAATGGTGCAAATTGAACCGGTTCAATTTATGTTTTCGGCTGTGTTCTTTGCAAAATTTAACCCATTAATGACTGACGTTGCGTTTTCGCAACGTTAGTGAAAACTTTTTTCTTGCCGTTTTTCTTATGTATATGTTTAGGTAACTTTTTTTTGGGTGGAATTTTTTCCCTATACTCATTGAAACGTTGTGTAGCACATACAAAAAAAAAAAAAATTACTTAAAAATATACATAAGAAAAACGGCAAAAAATGCGTTTTCACGTCAGTTATTAATGGGTTAAGATCTGGAGCTGTCTGAGAATTTGTTGCAAAGTACTCGCATTGCATATGCAGTCATATTTTTGGAAAAGTTCATCGCCCAATGTTTAAAGTAATAATTCATGTTACTTCGCATAAGGGACTCTTCTTTACATTAATGCAAGCTACAACGCTGCTGTTCAATTTTATGAGTAAGTCTCTACAGAACAACGATGTTCAATAAGGTAAACCAGGTTTTAATTATTTCATTTTCTGTTTAGTCATTACAGGTTTTGTGGGGAAAGGGATAATAAAATGAATGGAGGGTGGGTATGAAAAGGATAGCTGGGTAATTCATAAGTATACAATTAGCTTGAAACTACAGATTTGAACTTCTACACTTAATACTTAAAAATATTTTAATACCATTTTTATTAGAACTAGGAGCGGCAAGGAGTAGGGTTAATAAAACTCGTTAGGTATTCTGTTTATAGATCAGTAGATTATTTTTATATTTAACTATTTTTATTCAAATTTTTTTCTTTTGTTGCACACTGTAGATGCCTCTTGCTATAGCCTTAAGAAGCAGTTTGCAATAGAATTCAATAACTTCCGTTAGAGTGCATTATGGAAATGTTATGGAAATTATCTATATCCTATATAATAAAATAATAGTTTATAAGTAGGTGAGACCGGGATAGAACGAGATACGGCATTTATTCCCCCTTCCCAGTGGCGTTATTTCAGAGTAACGCAGCAAAGCTTCACAAGCCTCAGTTGCATGTCGGACATTGATGGGTAGCGTCTGTCTGATTGCTGGACTTCATTAACTCCCTTTGCCAGCTTTTAGCTATAAATTGTGTGCAAGTGCAATATTTGGAAAGTTTCGAAGCGAGATAAGCTTTCTTTCCGTATTTTTTCCCTAATTAACTTTAATTCCATTGAATTAGTCATGTTTTAGTCCATGATGCAATGATCGAAACATAAATGGTTAATGGTAGTCACGTAGCTGTTCTCACATTTTAACACGCTGGGCAGAACGGGGTCGTGGAACCCCGTTCCGCCCCGTTTATATAACAAATATATAATACATATATACCTATTGGTTCAGAAAAAGGGCCTAAGCCCAGTAAGCAGAGACCAAACAAACAGAATGAGGCGTTAGAGGACCGCTCAGATGAAAGCTCTGAAGAAGATAAAGACGCGTCATGTTTGTGTTTGTATTGTGATGATCTGCATTCAACATCATATGCTTTAAATGCGAAAAGTGGGCACACAACTCATGTGCAGGTATTGAAGAAGACGATGATGAATCAATATTCATATGTGATTTTTGCAAGCATTGTATAACTTAATACTACTTATTACTTTACTGTATAACTTAATACTTAATAATTTACAAATTCATAGAAAATAAACACAATTTTATCATTAAAAATAAGTTTTTTTGTTTTATTTTGGTCCAAACTGGGTTTTAAAATTAAAAAAAAAATTCTTACCCTCTTCTGTCTGAGTCTCATATCACTATAATATGATACACACTCATATGGCCATAAAATGCCCCCCCCCCCCTTCTTTTTATTATATTCAGTACTGATGTGTGAACTTCGAAATACTTTAAATACAAAAAATAATCTATAATATTCCAAAACCCATTGTACCCCATTCTGCCCCATGCAAGGGGCAGAATGGGGTTGATCGAGTTACTTTTATTTTTCATTTTTAAAAATTATATCTTAACTTTTTAAAAAAAACTTTGTACATAAACTGTTTCTTAACCTAGGGTATGGTTTTTTTTTTTTTTTTTGTATCTTAGACCTAAAACTTCGCTTCAAACCTCAAGCACCCCATTCCTACCTGGTCTCCCTTAATATGATAATGAATGGTGCTAGTAAAGTTTAACTCTTCTTTAAAGGAATTTGGTACTTTGCCCTTATGCATTATAAATAAGTAGCAAACTGATAACAGAACAAAAAGAAGGCATTTTATTTATAAAAAATATTATTCTCTTAATACAAGCATTCATACATCATTCGCTTAGTGAAAGATAAGCACTTTGTAAAGAGAGGACCAGGAATATTATTAGTGCTATTATTAGTGTTAATAGATATATATATATTTATATAAGATGATAAATATCACAATAATTATGATATAAGCTGATTGATATTGGGATATACATTCAACCACCAAAGTTGCTTAAATGCCAAAGTAGCATAACTATCAAATTTGAACAAACATTTAAATTTTGACAAATTGGAAAACAAGGACTACGTGGATCCCTATTAATCAGTACCAGAGTGAAGAGTTAATAAGGACTTGCAATATAGGTGAAAACTGGAAAATTTGGTTAGTCGTCTGGCTGGTAGGCTCAGTTTTGTTAGTCGCCACGTTTTAAAATTGCTAATAAGAATTGAAAACTGATTCTAAGATCGTTCAGAAAATAAATAAATTATTGAAATAAAACAGGAAATATGCAGATTTGAATTAGCACGTGCTGAAATTATGTCGGACTTTTAAAATCATTTTAAATACATACAGGATGCTGAAAGATTGAAAGTTGAAATGCGACATGAAATTTTATGCAAAGGACGTGTTAAATATCCCACTTCTGGAGTGTATCCTAAATACATACTCATTGTGCATCAATAACTTCCCTCCCCGCCTTGATTCGGTGAAATTAAACTTCATTAAACTATTAAAGACGTGAATGCGCTAATGAAAAGGAAATAAAAATGGCCAAAGTCCGAAAGCCACCACGTGTCGGTGGTAGAGGGGAAAAAAATCCCTTCACTACCCCGTCCTGCAATTGGGGAAATCTCCTGTGTGTTTGATTGGCAGGGGGAGTGTCCCCAATCCATTAAAATCTGGAGCCAGTCTCCGGAGCGGCGAAATGTGGGGCCACACGATAAGTAAAATCCCGCTAAATATCCCTATGAAAGAATGTTTTCCCTAAATTCAAGGAGCACGTCAGATGTCCAATTCTCGCTTCCAACCCCTATTGTCCGTTCTTAATCCCCCAAGACCCTTCTATTCATGGTGACAGGTAGGGACGAACAATAGAAGGGCGAAGTCATTGAGGGGCGAAGTGTGGGGTAGACCTTCTCTATGAATCGTATTATCATGGCAGTGAGAATTTCAATAAGTGAATGTAGCAAAAAAAAACCCTCCTCTGGTGCTAAAATTTGAAGCATTACTTAGAACGAGCTCTATGTAGGTCCAAAAGGGGTCTCTTTAACTACAACCACCCTACATAAAACAATCACGAACAGATTATTATCATTTTAAAGGTTATATTCAAAATATCAAGTTCTTGCTTAAAATGAACTTTTTATGATGATTTAACACCACCTGCGAAGTCACGAAATACGTTATTAACGTGCCCGGAAACACGGGTATTCAACCTGTACAAATAAAAATTTGACGAAAAAAATACTTATAAAACACTCCAATTAGATAACTGCTACGTGAGCCAACCCATTTTGAAAACTAATCATGAACTTACTCTTTGGTTTTACTCCAACAGCGACATCTTTTTTTATTCCACTTTGGCGCAATCAAGGCATCATAGTCCCCTGGGTGAAAGTTTGTTTTTTTAATAACGGAATGAATGGCAACCAATCAGTAAGCGATTGGCATCATGAGGGCGTGTTCATTGAACAAGGTAAAACCAGTGACATGAGTAGAAAGACAACAACAAAGGTTTAGTCGCTGCAGCAATCGGTTCGAAACCAGATAAAACCCCCTTTTGGATATATTTTTTTTTAATTTTTAATATTATGAGTAGAAAGATTACAGTAATCGGTTCGCAACCACATAAAACCCCCTTTTGGATATTCCAAAACGAGGTCTTATCTCGATTTTATCTTTTTGGATATATTATTTTTAATTTTAATAACTTATTTATTTTAATTTTGCTTCGCTCTCTCTTTAAAATTCTTCTTTAAAAAAGGCTATTTCGTTTTTGATATATACTCTCAATAAAAAGAAACAAATTCTGTAAAAGTCGTTTTTCTGCCAGTACAGTATACATGCAGGGAAAACAATCGGTCCCTATTATTCTGTATAGGGACCATCCATAAATGACATCACGCTTTTTTTCTTATATATTTGACCCTCCCCCCTTTGTTACAAAGGGGGGAGGGGGTCCTCCCTATGTAACAAAATGTCACACTTCAACATACTCCCTCCCCCTTTGTCACATGTCCCGCTATGTTGCATAAGCATGATGTCACACTTCTTGTTACCTCCTCCCCTCCCCTAGTCACAATTTGTCCCAATTTCACGAACTCCCTCGAATCGTGACATAATTTATGAATGATCCCATAGAACTTTTCATCGACAAATTTACACTTGTTTTTACTAAAGTCCCCCCACTTTGAGAGGGCCCCCTAATTTTGGTTATTATTTTTTGTAGTTTAAATTTTTTTAGAAAAATATTTAAAAATAGCATCTTTCAAAAACAAACTGTTAGTGTTCTGTTGCTTCACAGAAAATTTGTATTATTAAATTATTTTAAAAATAACAAGGAATTTTCACTTTAGGGGCCCCCAAATTTTGGTCTGACAATTTCAAATTTGAAAAAAAAAATTGATTTTGCACCCCAGATCTTATTTAAACATTTTGTAATTTAAAAACAAAATCATTTTGCACATTGGGGGCTTCCAAATGTTAGTCTGACTCTTTGACATTTGAAAAACAAATTAGTTTTTTCCCTTTGGGGGCCCCCAAATTTTGGTGTGACTGGCAAATTTTACAAACACATGCTAAATGTTATGTTTAAAATTTTTTTGTTGCGTGAGGGGCCCCCAAACATGAGTTGTGCCTATAGTGATTCAAAATGTAAATCGGGCCCTGCCTATATACAAGTTTAATGTTCGAACGAACACCACTAAATGGGTGTTCAGTTTATTAATGCCTTTTCCTTTCGGTTTTTCAATTTATTGAGCTATCGTAATTTTTATGCCTCACTATCTCAGAGTATATTATCATCTGTCTGTTGTTCCAAGATTTTCATGCGAAATTCTTCACCTTGTAAATTAAAGATAAAAGCCGTATTTTTTTGCGATTCTCGTGCCATACTGAAGTTGATAAAATCTCCCAAAAATAGTTTCTTTCCTTTAGTATGTAAAGCTAGAAATTTAAACAGTATCAACATAAATAGCACTTTATCTAATACTTTTTTTATGGATAGCAATTACATTTTACGTCATTTCATGAGGTAAAATCTTTACTTGAGGTCTGAAACTCTTATGCTTCGCGACTTCGGGAACCCGAAAATGCTCCAGTGTGAACTTTCTCTCACACTTGAATTTTCTTGACACAAAATCGTGCACGAATTTTAGCCGGGTCAAAACAAACTTTAAAAAAATGAATAGCGTAAACTGACCAGTGAATGAAGGGTTGGTTTTCTTCTTTCTTTTTTTTTTAAATAAGATTTCAAAAGATTTTTTCTGGTCAACTATCGTTTAGTTCCATGCAATTCCTGAATGAGTTAAATAAAAGCAGAATCTTACATATTTATTGACTGGAAAATGTACTCAGTCACTCGTCATTTGCCATTTTTGGTGTACCACTTTTCACTTGCACTCTCAAATACACCTGAAGTTGTATCATTTAAAAGCCCCCAATTTTTAAAAAATGCTTAATATACACAAATCAGTAAAAGTGTTTCTACTGTCATGTATCAAATGCTACACATTAAAAAATTAATTGTTTTTACCTGTTGGGCATGCTGGTTGTTTTCCTTTGGCTCTTGCTCGCTATTGCTGTTCGAATGCGTCTGCAGAGAAATTGGGAGCTTCGGTTTTTAACTGTTCCAGAGACGGGATGAAAAAAAAAAAAAGAAATATATATATTATTATCTCAAGATAAAAGCTTTGAATCTGTTTATTATACATCAATGGTTTTACTGGGGAGAGTACCCTAACTCCAATTAATCTAACACAACCGGCAACCTATTTCATAATTTCAAAAGTCCCAATTAAAATCATAAAAGTAAAATGTTTTGCTTAAAAAAATTATAAGACATACGTATGAAACGAACACTTCAGGAATACATAAATAATAATAATAAACTAAAACTAATTCCTATAGCGAATAATATTTTTATTTGATTGCAAAGCTGCAGTTTTGAGCATACATTTTAATTTTAAACAAATAAAAACCAAAACCTCATGTCGTCATGATCCATAATTAACTATGACACCTTCGGATTTTAATGATATCACGATTTCAAGATGTATTGAACATTTCAGTGGTCGTAAGATCGCTCTTACTTTGAAATAACAGAAACTACATCTCTGCAAGTAATTTCCAAGGGTTTTACTATGTACTATCTAGCAGTTAGGGTTCATTCATAAATGATGTCACTCTTCGAGGGGGGATAGGGGGGATAGAAATTGTAGCACAGGGGGGGGGACGAGGGGGGGGGGGTAACAAGAAGTGTGAAATTACACATTTTTGTTTCTATAAAAACATTTAAAATCAGCAAATTAAATTCATTTGTAAAGTTTTTTTTGATTTTCATCATTTGATTTTAAAGTTTCATTGATCATTTTGTATCGTAAACACCGATGCTGATTAAGGCTTAAATTGACTTCTTGTTAAAAGTTTAAAAGGAAATGTTCTTAGGCATTTACACTTTTATGATAAAATGGCGTAGGTCATTTTTCTTCAGAATTCGAACAATTAATGTATTTTACTGTTCTATATTAATTATCTTTTGTGTTGTGAACCTTCACCTCATTTCATACAAATTACGTACACACGTAATCATCATTATTATTATGCTCACAAATGTCACTAAAAGTTTAAAAATAAAAGTAGGAACGTGATCTACAACGCAGGGCTTTGTTTCTGAACTGCCGCGTGCCATGTGATAAAGGGGGCTAGGGGGGTATGATGCAGAGTGAAATTTTGTGACAAAAGGGGGAGGGGGCCAAATATATTGGAAAAAATGTGGCATCTTTATGACCGGTCCCTTACTTTGAAACGACAGAAAATACATCGCTTCATATGATTCCCAATGAAAGGGGTTTTCTATGTAACTATGCAGCTTTACGTATAAATTAAGTAACATTTCTCCATCTATCTCAATACTTTTTGTAACACGTGTATGCAGTTTTTGCTGCGAATCTTAAGCGCGTATTTTTTCCATTTCATCTTCTGGATGACCGTGACTTTTTTTTCCCCTCCCGGCTTTTGATTTAATAAGCTGGTTATCTACAAAATAATTCATTGCACAAAAACTCTTTATCTATTCTACGAAAACAAAACAGAAGAAATCATCCTTTAATTTAAGATCGTGTCTTGTTTCTTTTGATGTTGTAGCGCGCTAGAAATCCATTGATAGGAAATAAATAAGACTGAATAGGTGACTTAAAAAAAAATCATTTATTCAGTTTTATGAAGTATGATTATTTACAGTTTATGATTTTTTACATGTTAGTATTAAATCAATAAAAACTAAGTATGTAAAAAATAATCATAGACTGTTTTACAGTTTATGATTATTTTCCTGTAAGTATTTTAATGAGCAAGAATTACTACAGTTTATGATTTTTTACATGTCAACATATTAACTCGGTAAAAAATAAGTAAGTACAAAATAACCATAAGAATTACTACAGTTTTAAAATAGTTAGTAAATGATTAATAAGATGCAGAATTTAAAACTCATGTAATATATATATATATATAGAAATATTTATTTATTTATTTATGACATTGGCTACCCGTATATATATATATTAGAGATCTTAGTAGAGAATAATCTCTTAAAGTTGAAATTCGTAAAACAATCGAGAATATTTATTTTTCTCAAAAGTGGATACAAAATTTTACGAACATTAATAATGTTTTGAAATAATACTCACGTGGTTTGATTTAGGGATCATTCATAAATGATGTCACGCTTCGAGGGGCGAGGGGGTTCGCTAAATTGTGACAAGGAGGGGGAGGAGGATCAAATATATGGGGAAAAAGCGTGACATCATTTATGAACGGCTCCTTAGGGAAATTTTCTCTGTATAACGAAGCATCCAGTCAGTTTAGTAAATGCTTTTCAACAAAAATATAGTTTAAAAAAATGCCTTTAAAAATACACAATTAAGAAAGAAAACTTGCTATAAAACTAGTTTTGGTTTCCTTACATTCAACAATAAACTGCAGGCTTAAAAACACAAAATTTGCTGTAACAAGACGTGGTACCAGACTACGTTGAGTTTTCTTCCTGCACTAACATCTACATATATTCACAAATGGATAATGATTAATACGGAAAAATTAATAATTAGCTCGGAGGTCACAAATGTGACTCAATCAGCAATTGCATCCAATGACAAATGGTGAGTGAAGTTTTGTTGCTGTTTCTAATGCCACTTGGTTAGCGGCCAGGAATTAAGGCAGTAAGGAGCGCCTTCCGTTTATGGATGAGCACCACAAAGGTGGAAGTACGACGCGGCTCATTATGTATTCGGATGACACCAGATGGTGCCGCCACAAGTACGCTACCTTCCTTTTTTGCCCTAGGAGTGAAGGGAAGGGGCTTGGGGACTTCAGGGTCCACGTATTTTACATGCACGCATCCCCAAGTGTACATGGTAGGCCTTCAGCGGGTCGGGTATCGAACATCCACTCTTCCGGTTGGAAGTCCGGCATCCTAACCACTAGGCTACCACGGCCTCGAGTGAAGTTTTTTGTTTAATAACAGACAAAGAAATTCTATTTCTTGAACCACTCATAATCCGAAGATTTTAATGTTCCACTAATGTAAAGCTCTTATTATCCAAACTCCTACCTTTTAGCCGAAGCCTTAGGCATGCTTTCGCGCGGAGCTGGTAATATTGATATATTCGTTTTTTAAAGAGAAAATACTTTAAAATTGAAAGGTATTGCTAAAAAGGAATTTTTAACTTGGGATTCTTAACTGAGAGCGGGGTACCCGCAAAGGTTGTTTATTCGCAGACGAAAACGGACCAATCAGAAAATGGTCCAGTTATGTTATTTTAGTTCATTCACTACGTTATATGACTGAAACATGAACTTTAAGAAAAAAAATTGAGTTGAGCAGGCTGAATGATTGATTATACTGTCTCGCAGACGATTTTTGAAAATATTGATTTACCGAATTTACGTGGCAAGTATAAAGTCTTTTTTTTTCCTCTGAAATTTAACTGCTGCCAAAGCCAAGATAAGTCGACAAAGAATTATTAGCACTATTTATTTTATTTTGACTTTCGGTTTCAGTAATAATTGCAACAGTGACTGGAGAAAATTCTCCTCCGTGACCTTAACGGTTGGGGCTAACCTCTGCAGTAGCAGCACTTACATAATAAAGAACTATTAATCAAACTCGGAGTATCAAAATTAGCCGGGGGGAAGTTGTGAATATGAAGACGGGAAAAGAAAAGCAAAGAAGAAGCTTCTCATAATCTCAAAAATGCGTTCATAAATTTTAGATGTTACAAGGTGATCATTTTTTCTTCGTTTAGTCCTTGGCATTAGCCTTGAAATAAATGTTTCATTTTCGCTCAGGGATGCACAAAACCTTCACTTTGACCTCCAAAATGTAAGTTTGTGTCTGAAATTCCCATGGCCGTTGTGCATGCAACCTTGGACAAAAAAATTTTAAGTCTTCGTACGTGCTATTACTAACAATGTGGGCTTTTACTTTTATTTGCCACCTTTCAACACTTACATAACTCATTTAAACTTTTTTATTCCATATCACTTAGACTTGGGAAAATGTCATATATATCCTGATGTATCTGAAATATTTGATCTGAAAATTGTTAATCTGCTCTCACTTCTGCATCCGAGGGACTTGAACCTTTTCTAGATCACTGCTGACCACATAAACAAAAAAAGATCAGGAAAAATTTTCGTGTTGTAAACGAAGACGGTATGTGGAAACAACGCTATGATTTGGAATTATAGAACGTCGTCGCGCCTCCAAAACCAGATGCGTACCTTAGCACAAATTGTTCAGAAAGAAGAAAAATCGTCATCTGGTTGAGTTTTTCTAATGTGAAACTTCGGTTTCCGTTTAATTTCACAGTGTTTAATGCCATGGATCAGTTCTGACACTTAGTTTCACAACATTGAAATTGTAACCACAATATTTTATTTTTAGTTCAAAAAGGGGGGTTGACAACGATAAGTTACTGGCGGTACCCGCACAGCGATGCCCGTGCTAAGAGCTTAACAAGAAGTTCCGTCTAGAACAGTGGTTCCCAACATTTTTTTTTCTTTCGCGACCACCTTCTATGACCCGAAAGAAAATAGCAAACCCCCTTCTGTAGCCGTTAGTAACTGGTATCAAAACTATAAAATTTGTTAACACATTTATGATTTATTTTCCATGATTCACAATAGCTCATAAGAAATAAAAGTAAAACCTAATAAAAGTATAAGTTAAAATAAAAACCAAAACACAACTTTTAGGAAATTAACATATATTTTTAATCATCGCTTTTTATTATTTGTTCCTTTTGAACAAATAATAAAAAGCGATTAACATTGCATTAAACATATGCATTCACAAAAATTATCTTTAAAAATTAATGTTCCTATAGTGCGAAAAAATTATGGAATGGCGTGATTTGAAATTTTGAATAATTAAATGAATGTTAATTATTCAAAATTTCCAATTTTGAATAATTAACATTCAGTATTTACAAAATTTTGAAAAATTTTACAAAATTTTGAATTAATAATAATTCAATAATCATTACAAAGTATAAATGTACAAAATTTTGAATGAATCAACAAAAATATCTTCTATTCCACTTTCGGGTTAAAACATACAAGGCTGAACTTGATTCAGCAGTTTAACAGGCTGTAAACTGCTGGATCAGGTTCAGCCTTGAAACATACAAAAGTCGTGAAAGTTGTGGAAACTTACAGAAATACTAAAATTTTCATATTTTCCAATTTTTCACAGTGATAGTGCAAAACACTTCGAATAAAGAGCGATAAATGTGAGCCAAAAATTTAAAATTAATGATTAAATATCATCCGGTTCCATTTTGAAATCTCATTTCCATATTTTACTTTTTGATTTGAACAATTTTTTGTTCAATTTTGAACAGTTCAAAAAAATTTAACATTAGCGCGTTTGGGCGAAAATGAAGCAAATGATGTAAACTCTGGGTACAAGATCCAAGTTCCAATGAACAAGCTCACTGGAAGAAGTTCTTGGCGTGAAAAATTGATTTGAACAATTTTTGTTCATTTTTGAACAGTTCAAAAAAAAAAAAAATTAACATACCGCCTACGGGGAAATTTCAATCCTATATAATTCCTGATCTAATGGACCGATTTGCTTGGAACACACTTTATCGGAAAGCTCTTATGACGTAGAACATGTACAAATAGAAAGTTCCTCCCGAACTAGCGAGCCTATTTTCCTATGAAATTTTTTGATCGGATTTTCAAGAATATTTTTGAATTAATGAATGATTAAATGAATAAACAAAAGACTGAATGAATAAATGAGTGAATAAATACATGAATGACTTAATAAATGAATGATTTAATGAACATGTATTAACCGTTCAAAAAGGTATATTTGAAGCAATTAAGAACTAAAGCTAAACGAGAAAGAGAGAGATTATAAATTTGAATTCGGCGTATACGGGAAAGTAGGCTGGTATAGTTCTAGACGGAACTTCATGTTGAAATCTGTATATGAGAAATTAGCAGGATACGAAATTTTAGATTTAATAAATTTTCGAATTTACCCGATTTTTCAAGCTAGTGAGGAAAAAGTGGCATTTGGTAGGAGAAACATGCGTTCAAATTCAGCTTTACAGGCCAATACGGTAAAACCTGTACAGTGGACCACTTTTGTCAGGAACAGAATTAGCCCTTCACCCTCTATGAGTCGACCACTAAAGTACAGCACCGCAAGTGGTGGAACACAGGCTTCACTGTGTACATAGATATTAAAACACATGATTTTTGGAAAATAATTTGTCATACTTAATATTCCTTATTTTATTGTACCTATGTTACAGTTTCTTATTGTACATAAAAATAAAACATTTTGACTTTCTGTAGTTTTCTAAAGATCTAAAGTAAGGTATTTTTCAAAATGATTCACGCGACGCAACACACATTACGTATTAATAGTAATAAAATAATGGATGTGGTGTTGCAGGTTCTTACTGATCACAATATTTCTCGAAGGGACTATTCGAAACGGACTGCCTGTAAACCCCTCCGAATAAATGAGTTGAGAAATTTTATTTGAAAACATTTATTTGACACAAAACTAACTGGCTATACAATAACAAGAATAATATAAATCGCACAGGTAACGAACACCGTATGGACATCCATATCGTAAAGCGTAAAGTAAACAACAATGAGTGCGGCAAGCGTGTTGTCAATACACAGTAACAAAACTTCCTGCTGCCAATTAACAATAACAAAACTATGACAATAAGATGATTTATAAAAAAAATAATATGAATAAATATTGATATTTGTCAGCCGATCGAACCATTTATACTCGTATATGAGATAAATGAACAGATGACATAACTGAAAGTTAATCTAGACCGGATATGTGCCGGCATTATTTATCCGGCAATGTTGGGAAATCCGAATCCGCCAAACAAAGTGAACAGGATATCCGGTATCCGGTAAAATCACTATCCGGTGCAACCCTAGCATAAACTATGCAAGAATTTTTTTTACGTCTCCATATTTGTTCGTGAAAGGTGTGCTTAGAATTGGAACTTTAAAAAGAACAAAGTCGAATTTTAGAAAAAAAAAAATGTTACGAGGCACACGTATCCACTCTTCAATCTCATCTCGAGGATACTTTCATGAAAATCGGTCAAATGTTCCCTAAACGAAATACGTACGTACATACAGACGAAGAGTAATTCTCTGTTATTAGTAGTAAAGATTTAGTTTGCTCCTGACACCCTCTCTTCCCGGCAAAGTTGAAATGACAAGAATGCTCCAATCGATATAACTGGATAATAGAGTCGAGCTCGGTTATTGAGAGCCCAGACTTAACGAGAACCTTGGTTTAACGAGGAAAAATGAAAGGTTTATTTTGAATTAAAAGCTCTTTATTAGAACTGGTAACAATTATGACTCAAATTAAAGCAAGAATAAAATTATTTATTTATTTTATAATAATGCCCTCATTTTTTTTCGGAAACAAGTTTGTAAAATTTCATTAAAATTTTGATAAAAAAGTTGAAATTTTACTAGAATCGGATAGCTGCATAGAAAATGTTGAGATATGCAAAAAATATGCCAACAATTGGTGAAAAAACGAAAACAAAACCTTTTGTTATAACACTAACCAGTTCTTCTTTTTCTTGTACAATAAATGATTGAGAAGTAAAAAGTAAGTCTCCTTTAATATATCCATTAAATATGGTATATATCCATTTTTATGCAATATGATTTGAATTTATAGTAGTCCGGCTATAATAGGGAACCACAACCCTTCAATGATACTCTTCAAGCATAGAGGTATCAAGGAGGGCCAGGTCCACACAGCACTGTAGGAAGACTGGGCTGACGCCCAGCTAATCTACCTCCGGTCTGTCACGAGCTGTCGTCGAACTTCACTTACCCGTGCCCGGGGGAGGACAGCCCTAAGGCCACGTGCTAACAGGGTAAAGGAGTGAAGTAGAAAAGTCCGGTTATAATAAGCAACATATATCAGTCTCTCCATTCTCGTTATAACAGATTTAGACTCTAGTTAATCACAATTAAAGCTTTTGAACATTAGTATTTTCAGGGGCGCGTTTGACGGAGGGGGGGGGGGCGACAAATAAACCAACCGCCCTCTCCCAGAAGGAATCGGATATTCGGTATCCGACCGATTTTTTAAATACGCGGAATCCACTGCACGAAGGACCCAGTTTTTCGGGATGTCAAATTAATTAATTAATATATTTTGCTAATTATTTATAAATTAAAAACTGATTATGTATTTTGAAGCTTTGGGATGCTTAAAAATATGTATGAATTTACAGGTCTCGAGCATTAGAGCCAGATATCCAGTACGAATCCGACAGAAAAAACCTATCGATGTCTGCAAAAATATGTCAACCACACTGTTAGAAATTTCATCATGAAGTTGCGATTAAATGGCCGGCAGCAGTCTGTCCATCTAATTCACCGTTAAATTTACGGTTTGGAACATTTTGCTATCTTTACGAGACCTAACCATTTCCATTCAGCTTGGTTAAAAAGCCGTAAATACGAAAGTTTACGGTTTTATAACCATTTAAAATGGTTTCAAAACAAAATTTTTAGCGTTTTTGAACCATTTCGAGGCGTAGAAACCGTAAACGAAGCTTGCAGGAATCGAACCCGGGTGTACGGTATACCAACCTTGCTCTCTAGCCATTCGGCCATCTGCACCACGTGAAGCGGCCGTTTATTTATCAATAAATCTTCTTGTCCAACAGGCAAATTGCCTTAAAACTGAGATTTCAGTTTTTGAATGGTTTCAAAGTCAATTATAGTCTCAATTTGCTGCCTATTGACGAAAATCATTTTATTTGCTGAAAAAATTAAAATACAAACAAACTTCAGCAGCTCAAATGATGGGTTCACTCATTCGCAAACAGTTCGGGAATCCGTTGTCTCTCATTTTTGATTGACGTGTGTATGTGTTTCTATTTAGTATCCACTGCTTAAGCCACTTTTTTTTTCTTCTTTTTTTTATGTACACATGCAGATTTTAACTGATAACCCCGTATTCCTATTTAAAAACAACGTACGACCGGTCAGGTTTCGCAACCAAGATGGACGCCTGATTCTTATTGAGCGCTTGAAAATTGCGGTTAGTTAAACGTTCTTTAGGATAACCAGAGAATAAACGATTTTTTTTCGCTATCAGCGTTTTGAGTACCATTTTTTTAATTGTTATTCAACTGTTGTAATTAAATATGGCAAAATAACAATCAAATAAATAGTTATTTTACTATTTTCTTACGGAAATTCTTAACAGTGTAGCATCCGATGCATCATTCATACTGATCTGGGTCCTCTCCCCCCCCCCCCCTTACCCCTAGGAAAAATCATGGGTGCGCTACTAAGCATTATCATTTAATAAAAGCCACCTAAACCTCCTCTTCTACGCTAAAAAAATTTTTGGTGTTCAGTCACTGTAAAGTTGAAAATTATTCGTTTTTTGATGTATTTTAACTTCTGTTAAGTGTCTGTAGAAAAAAAATACAGCCAGCAAAATGTTTTTAGTATATGAGGCGGTGAGAAACAAAGGGATGCAAGTGACTAAAGTATCATTTTGAGTAAAACTCGTTTAATGTTTAATTCCTATACTAAATTCTTGAGGTTCTTCATGTGAATATTTTTTTTTATTTTCGAGTCTTATATGTATCTGTTAGTTTAAGTATGAAATTTGAAGTGTTTCTGATGATTAGATTTGGCGTAGGATTTTTTTTTTTTTAAATAGCTTATTTTCACTTACACCCCTTTGCTTCCAACTGTTTAAGTTACACCCCTTTGCCACTCAATGAAAAACGTGTCTTGTTCATTTTGCTAATTTATACAGTAATGAAGATCGTTTGTTAGTGATATAAACTAAATTAGAAACTGCATAATATAAATTTCGAATAATTATATTTATCAACAAACTAAAAATCATTGCCACTAGACAAATCGCCAATTTCCGAAAACAAAACATGACAAAAATAAAATCTGCAAACGATTTAACCCTTTTTCTTGTTAGCCTACTTTCCCGTAAAAGTAAAAAAAAAATAATAATGAAGCATGAAAGAAGGCTTAATGTATCGTAAAAATATCGTTAAAAATAAAGAAAAGTATCTATATGTTTAAAAAATTACTTTTTTCGACACTTGTGTTTCATTCGTGCAATATTTCTTTGCGGATTTTTCATTTTAATTCTCGTTTTTAGCCTACTTTCCCGTAAAAGTAAAAAAATAATAATAATAAAGCATGAAAGAAGGCTTAATGTATCGTAAAAATATCGTTAAAAATAAAGAAAAGTAAAAAACGTGAAGTAATTAAATAAAGATTGAAAAATAACAAATTTGAAAGTAGGGTTTTGAGATGGGGAAAATGTGTGTCTGTCGGTCTGTCCCCCCCCCCCCCCCTAATAACTTTTGAGCGAATAGTCCGATTCGAAAAATTCTTTTTGCATTCGAAAGATCTCGGCGATGACATCTCATTTCCATATTTTACTTTTTGATTTGAACAATTTTTTGTTCATTTTTCAACAGTTCAAAAAATTAACATAGCGCTTATGGGGAAATTTAAATCCTATCTAAATCCTGATCTAACGGACCGATTTGCTTTGAACAAACTTTATCGGAAAGCTCTTATAACGTAGAACATGTACAAATAGAATGTTCTTCCAGAACTAACGAGCCTATTTTCCTATGAAATTTTTTTTATCGGAATTTTTAACGATATTTCTCAATGAATAAATGAATGAGTGAAAGAATGAATCAATGAACAAATGAATGAGGAAAAGAATGAAAAAATGAGAGAATAAATACATGAATGAGTAAATGAATGAATAAACACTTGAATGAGTAAACGAATGAATGAATAAATGAATGGCTGAATAAAGGAAAGAATGAATGCGTGAATGAATATGTATTATTCGTTGAAAAAGGTATGTTTGAAAAAATTAAGAACTAAAGCTAAAGGAGAAAGAGAGAGAAAGAGATAGCTAGATTATTAATTTGAATTTGGTGTATACGGGAAAGTAGGCTCGTATAGTTCTAGACGGAACTTCTTGTTTTTATAATTATTATTCAACAATTCGGAATTCTTTTCCTATTTTTTTTCTTCTTCTCCGCTTTAAGTTTCGTAAATAGATCGTCTGCATCGCGTATTTAAACGAACTGAAAAATCAAATAATTTTATTTAGAGGCAAACAGATGTCAGTGCACTTGCATCCCTTGGCCACCAAACGGAATGCAGCTTTTATTTAGTCATTTTTTGAATTCACGCTTTTTTGCAGTATCTGTCAAAGCTACCACTAAAAACTCTTTCCCACAAAACGGAAGGGTGTTTAATTTATCATTTGCACTAGCGTTCTCAAAATTTTCATTTTGGTCACTTACACCCCTTTGCTTCTGCCTGATATGATAGCAGTTAACTCATATACGTACCAAAAACTCATTACGATGACTTGTTTATTCTATTTCCATAGACATGAGCCATCGCAATGAAATGTCGATACATAAGGGAGTTAACATGCGCTAAGAAACGTTATTCTGTCTATTTTTAACCGACTTCACAAAGGAAGGAGGTTATACATTCGTACTTACTGTATGTACAGTGAAACCCCGATTTTACGTCCCCCGAGTCTACGTTTTTCCCGCATTTTCCTTTTTTTTCATCAGGTCCCAGTTCTCCGTATACTAATAATGTTAATTTAACCCGGATTGTAAGTTTGTTACATATGAAATTTCCCGTATTTTACGTTTTCCCTGGAAAGTGAAAAAAAAAAATGTTCTAAAATAAGCAATATTTTTCCTTCTGTACTTTTCGTCAGCCGATGACGATCAACAAAAAGAGCCGGAAACACAGCCCGTCCCTTCTTTCACTACTGCAATGAAGAGCTTACAAATAGTGAAAGACTATTTTCTTTCAGAAAGACTATTTCTTCTAAAGACCAGGGAAAAAACTTGCAACGTATTTCAATCCTAGAAGATGCTGCATTCACTTTGAACTCTGACTAAAAAACAATCCACTATTACGGATTATTTTCAGCTTAAACGCCAGGAATCGCATCTAAATGTGTTAAAATTATCTTAAAATGGTATGTATAATAATGTTCTTTTCGTAAAATATAGATATTATCCCTTTTGAAAGAGTCATCTTTACTACCTTTAGTTTTTTTCTATTTGATTTTTGCATTCTACATATTTCCCGTATTTTGCGTTTTTCCCGTATTTTACGTTTTTTTGCCCAGTCCCTTGAGAAACGTAAAATCGGGGTTTCACTGTATTAGTGATGGGCATAATCGAGTGATTTTAATCGAGAACTCGATTATTCAGGACAACTTGAGAACTCGATTCTGACGAACATCTCCAGATCTCTATTGAACATCTCCAGATCTGGATTGAACATCTCGAGAACTCGATTGAACATCTCGAGAACTCGATTGAAAATCTCGAGAACTCGATTGAACATTTCGAGAACTCGATTGAACATCTCGAGAACTAGAAATGATTGCTCGAGAACTCGAAATGATCACTCGAGATAATCACTCGATTATCAAAACCACTCGGAGTACTAATCACTCGATTATTGATATCTCTCGATTATGCCCGTCACTAGTATGTATGTATGTATGTATGTCGTTTCTTTTTGTCCACTCAGAACTTCTCACCCGATGAACCGATTTTCATGATTTTTTCTTAATCGATCGGGAGTGGTTTCCAATAGGTCCCGTACCTTTGATTCACCCTGTTCGATAACACTGCAACAAATTTGAACTTTTTTTTGTCCTTTAGATGAAACTATGTGATGCTATATAAACAAAAGGTGCTTGATTCAAATATCCAAACCAAAATGGTCCATCACGTAGCGTTTTTGCTGGACACCCTCTTATCATATTTATACAATTTTGTTATCGAAGAATGTAACTAAGGCTTACTTATTACAAACACTAAAATGATTTTTCTGTCTTTTTCATCTTGTGGGCATCTGTTGGTGTGCCCTGACAACAGCAATATTCAATTCGTATACTTCCGCTCCATCGACCGGTGAAGCACTTTTCAAACACAGAGATGTCCCTGATGAAACCTTCCCCATGCTCATCATTAATTACGCCAAGTGTTTGAGGATTTAAGTCCATATGGGAGTCCAAAAAATGTAGTTATAATGACATATGGCAAACTATAATACAAAAGCATTTTATCATGTCACCAAGAAGATTTTCGTAATTTTCAGTTTTCTCATTTCGAAGGAAATGTTAGCACACATTTGAAGGCCAGCGAGGCTGATTTTTCGGCTTCTAGCTGTTGGTTTTCATACTCTTCATCATGAAAAGACTTCCTTAAGTTGTGGACCAATAAAAATCCTTTTTTTTTTACTTTTGCCTCACTTAAATTTTTGAATTTGTTCATGAGATGCAAGAAAGCCACTCCTTCTCTGTCCGGAGCTTTCACAAATATCTCGATAAACCAAGTTTAATGTGCAATTGTGGAAAAAGGCACATTGTAGGTTTACAAATGGCTCATATCATATGTTTTTGCCACTCATAATTTTAAAATTTCCTTTGCGTTTGCAGAATATGCTACAGGTATATACAGGAACAGAAATACTTAGATAGAGGAGCACTGATAAACAAGCGCCACTCTGCTGAATCGTGCTCATCTCCAAATGCTTGAAATAGTACATTCACATCACAGCAGTATACTATTTCTTCTTTCTCCGCAAAACAGTCCACAAAATGCCTTTGTCGTCTTGCAAATGACTCGAAACTTCGAGAAAGTAGACAAAGCTTTTGTTGCCAATAATGTCGCTAAAGTAACCCAAGTTAATTTAAAAGGTCTCTAAAATGACAACGAGAAATGTCAATGAGAAAGATATAATTTATAATAAATTAAGTCGATAAATTACGAAAATATGCACATTTATCCAGAAAATACGTAAAACGCTAAAATGTGAGATTTTGGGAAAATGGTACGTGGTACGCAAAAAATAATTGCTTGTTGGGAAAATTAATAATAAATATAAAAGTAATTGTTACAGAATATTTTGTGGCCATTAAGCTGTAACATTAAAAGCAATTATTTCAAGAGTTTGACTGAAGGCTTCTCTGAGGCAAAACGTAAATCCAATCAGTTTGTTTGCTAAAATCGACTTCAAAACGGGACTTATCATGCAAATAATTACTTTTTAGTGCTATTCATTGAAAGAAGGTTTTCCCTTTGATATGTATATTTTTAAAAATAGAGTATTTATATAAAAAATATATTAACGCTAAAAGAATAAAATAAAAAAAAATTTTTTTAAATATAGAACCGACTTCAAATTATAAACTGCGCTAAAAAGTGAAAAATAAATTAATTCTTTAAACAACATTGATGTGACTTTTACACATAATTTTAGAAGCCGGTGCAAAATTAGGATAGATAAAATCCCTTGTAATTATGAATAAATGGCCCAGAATCAGCAACAGTTCTAATATGAAGTAGCACAAGGGGTAATGTCAATTGGACTCATAATTTTCCACCGACTTCTAAAATTATGTTTAAAAGTCACATCAATGTTGTTTAAAGAACTAAATTATCTTTCAATTTTTAGCGCAGTTTATAACCTGAAGTCGGTTCCATTTTTTAAAAAAATATTTTATTTATTTTATTAATTTTTTTTGGACAGACACATAAAATAAATTTAAAGTATATCAAAAATGAATAAGTTTCAACTTTCCATCAACTGAACACTAAAAAAGGTGTTTAGTAACGCCAAAACTGGTTGCAACTAAACGCAAAATTTTTGCACCGTACAGGGCAGAACATGCCCCATCGTTGCATAACCAGCGATGAGTGCGCAGATATTGAAGTACGTTTATGTAACAAACTCTCAAAAAGATCTCCAGGAATCAAATCTCCGGCGGGAATTTC
This sequence comes from Octonoba sinensis, assembly GCA_038502835.1. NCBI lineage: Eukaryota > Metazoa > Arthropoda > Arachnida > Araneae > Uloboridae > Octonoba > Octonoba sinensis. Next base: position 11,503,881 of record CM076601.1, on the reverse strand, counting down.
ACTTTTAATCTCTCCTCCCTGTCCTTGGTGGTGTGTGATTTTTTCCGTTCTTGGCCTTTACCTTCTAGCTATCTCCAGTCATCCCACGTTGCATCGCGAGTGAAATGGCGAACACTCGAAGCCCCAGGCCAGTTACTTATTTTCCTGAACGAAATTAACAATATTATGCATTTCTCTGAAAACGTGCCCCAGATATTAAGATGTTTGGAAGAAATTCACTCAATAATTCAACAGTGATCGTGCAGCTGCGTTATCAGCTCCCGTTAAGAAAAATGAAAGAAGAATGTTTATCAATCACAACACTTTCTCACATAGCAGACTTGTCATTAAAAATTCCGAAGAAATATCATCCATACAAATTGGAAGAAAAAAAAAATCAAATGGTCCCACAAGTTTTATTATTATTTTTTTTTTTTTTTGAAACATTGAAATCGTACAAAATACAGATAATGCATATTCAGAGTAGAACCGGAACGACGTTAGGGGTGAAAATTTCTAATAAAATAATTTTTAGAAAAAAATAGAATTGCCTTATAAATTGCGCAAAAAGGTGAAGAATAAGTTAATTCTTGAAACAACATCGATACTATTTTTAAACATAATTTTTGAAGTCAGTGCAAAACTATAATGGATTTTGATCCAGAATTACTTTTGTAACCATGAATCAATTACAACTATAAATGGCCTAGAGTTTTCAACAGTTTCGATAAAAAAATAACGCATGGTATAATGATAATTAGACTAATAATTTTTACCCGACTTCAAAAATTATGTTCAAAAGTCGTATCGATGTTGTTTAAAGAGTGAATTTATTTTTCACTTTTTAGAGCAATTTATAATTTGGAGTCGGTTCTATTTTTTTTTTTTATTTTTTTTAATTTTAGTATTTTTAGTCTAAATGCATTCTTATATAAATACGATATTTTTAAAAAATCCATTTCTCTGATGGAATGGCACTAAAAACTAACCGTTTGTATGACAAAATCCGCTTTGAAACCCACCATGTACGCTTGGGGATACGTGCATGTAAAATCCGTGGACCCCACTACCTTGCCCCCGGATGCAAGGCATTCCCAAGGCCAAGTGCTAACAGGGAAGCAGGCTGGAGGAGAAAAGTATCTAAAACAGAGGGAAAGTTCGATGTTTTCCTGAAAATGGATAAAATGCATTCTTTTTTTTTTTCTAACGGTAGGAAAGTCAAGCAAAAATTTTCCCGGTTTTTCTGGATAAAAGGTTCTATACAGGTATGAAACTTGTATAAAACGCAAAGCGTTGGGATTCAAGTGTGTTATTTTAATATAAAGGTTAGTACACAGGATTCCCGCACTATTTTTTGAAATCCCACTCAAAAAATGTTCGTTTGCGCGCTGTTCCCGCAACTAACGGACACGCGCACACACGTTCAAAACATCGCGAAACGAAACTACTATTCTAAACTGATAATTCAATACAAACTAAATGGAGTATTGTTGGTTTTCAACTAACAGCTTATCCTCATTAATGAAAAGAAGAATCTAGGAACCCTATTTAACATATATAATAACATGGGGGAAAGATTGACAACTTCTTCATTCCTTGGGATTACTGAACAATTTAAGCCCTTTGTGAACGCAGGCTTATATCTTCATTCATTCTTTTCACAGAGGACAAAATTTAAAAAAATGAGTGGAAAAGGGGAATCTTCCTTGGTCATGAGTATACTGGTTTCTAAAATATACTGTTTTCATTGAAAAACATCAATAGATAAAATGACATATGATCAGAAAAAATATTAAACTATTTTTTAAGATATTTTTTTTTTTAATCACACATCAAAGAATTTTGGTTAGTTAACCAAAATATCAGAGGATCTTTTTCATGCTTAACGTTTTATAAAGCACCCATTTTTGCAATCGCGAATTTTGTGAAGGATCCGTTTTGGATGAACCTTGTTGATGTTTATTCTTTCTTTGCTGAGCATAGCTTAGATAATCATATTTTATTGCATAGTTTGTATTGGATCATGATCGGACAATTTAGTAATATTTTTAAAGACAAAAGCAAAAAGAAAAGTTCCGACTTAAATTTTAAAAATCCCACTTAAAAGTTTGGTCAAGGTAGGAAATCCCATCTTGTATTTTTCCCCAGTGTGAACCCTGGTACAGTAGAGTCCCGGATACCCGGCACACACTGGTACGGGCAAAAAAAAGAAAAGGAAAATCTCGCCTGCAGATATTACCCGTTACTATGCATATATATTTAAAAAATAAAATAAATAAAATAAATTTTTAAAAAGTAGCCAGTTTTTAAAAAGTCGGCTTGTTAATTTTCATTGAAGACAACTTTGTCTTCATAAAATATTTTTTTGCTGTCTTATCAAGTAAATTAATGTAGAATATAATCACTAATTTTTATTTAAATGTAGCAAGGGTGCAGGGGTGCCCTAAAGAGCAACTGGGCACTACGCCCTGCCAAAAACACTAGAGTTAACACTACTGATCAGGATTACCAAACGTCCGTATTTCGAGACAGTCCCGTATATCGGGAAATTGTCCTGTGTCACGGGAAACTTCAATACGGGACGGTAAAAATCGCATTCTGGGCAGGATATTGATTTTGCCGAATATTGGATATCCGGGGACCCTTGTTTGACGAATCCATGCCGGATATCCGATTATGATGTTTCAAACCTGCAAATTCTCCTTCAACATTGTTTAAACGTCCCACAGCTTAAAAAAATTCCAAGTTTTTAATTAACACACGTTTTCAAAATATGCTCATTAATTAAATTCTAAAAATCAAAATTGACATAACGGGTAATAGCCGGGTTAAATTCCGGATATTTTAAAATCGGTAGTATACCGGATACCCTGCACCTGATATCGGATATTCGGTATCTGGACTCCACCCTCCCCCTCCCCCGTCAATGCACCCCTGCAGTCTCGTGCTCGCAGTTTTGAAATTTAGCAACCCTGCTACTGATAGAACCCTTTTTTTTTCAGAAAACACTTTCACAAAATAAAGCTTTCTCAGAAAAGAGTTAATAGAACAGCGCTTTCCCAGAAAGTACTTTCTCAGAAACAAATTTTTAACCAAATCTAATCTGCAATTAAAGGATATTCTTCCGACAAAGAAGTTAAGAAAACTGCATTTCTGTGCCATTTTTCTTTTTGAAAACCTTCAATTCGCTTTCTCAAAAATTTAATTATTCTGAAAAGAAAAGCAATAATTCACTTTAATCGTTTCCACACGTCTCCGTCAGACTACGTAATCTTGTCCACGAAATTAATTCCCCATTATCTAAAGAATTCAACTCCTTTCCTTTTTTTGCGGGAGAAGTAAGGTTACACAGAAATAAGATTAAATGGGTAACTGTGAGCAGTGTAAAACGTTCCACGATTAAGATGCGTAATTATTCACTCATTAAAAATACGCAAAGTCAAATTAATTTCAAGGAAAATTGATTGTAATGGACAAGAGTTTCTATGAGGTCACTTCCTGTTACGCAGCTCACGGTTGAATGTCATTGAGGGATTTTGGAATTTTCATTGGGGACCATTCATAAATGCTGTCACGCTTCGAGGGGGGAGGAGGGTTCGTGAAATTGTGACAAGGAGAAGGGAGGGGTAGCAAGAAGTGTGACTTTCCTGCTTATGCAACATAGTGTGACATGTGACAGAGGGGGGAGGGGAGTCCGCTGAAGTGTGACCTTTTGTGATAAAGAGAGGGAGGGGGGTCAAATATGTGGGGAAAAGGCGTGACATCATTTATGAACGGTCCCTTGCGAAATACAACTTTTCTCGACCAGACCCCTACCTGTTAGCCGAGGCCTTAGGATTGCTTGCGCACGGGGAGAGGTAGTGGGGTCCACGGATTTTACATGAACGTATCCCCAAGTGTACATGGTGGGTCTTCAGCGGGTATCGAACGCGCAACCTTCCAGGTGGAAGTCCGACGCTCTGACTACTAGGCTACCACGGCCTATGCGAAATACAACTGTTTAGGGAAACGTCTGCTCAAAGGAATGTGTGATACAACAGAAAAATGCCATTACTGTTCCTGTTATATAAATTGATATACACCGGGGCCAAAGCATCGCTGTATGGGCCCCGTTGCCAGACATTATAATGGGCCTCCTCCGCCATATCAATCATTTATTTATTTATTTTTCCCCCTCTTGTACTGAAAAACAAGTTATACTCCTTGCTTAAAATGGCTCACCTTACACTAAGCATGATGTTTAACCCCTTGAAGCAAGTTTTTTTTTTTTTTAGAAAAACTGGTAAAACATGATCGAGGTGCTTTTTTTTTTTGACAGAAAAATGAATATATAGGTATGTATAAATTGTTTTTGGCAATTTCAGTTGTAGGGGGTGACTAGAGAGCCGGGAAAAACTTATACAAAAAATTATTATACACACAAAGTGAAAATGGATCTCAGAGGGGCATTAGAAATAAACTAACGCGAGATACCAGGTCGCCCGTGTGAGACACGGGCATGTGCAAATTTGCCAGTCACTTTCGCCCGTGTCAGACACGGGCATATGCGTTAAGTGGTTAAACAAAACTACTAAATTATTTCTATCACCGACAAACAAAGGATGATCATCATAGGATGATAATAAATTAAAAGACGGTAGCATTCTTTTAAAGTAATTAAAAGAATAGTAATTAATTCCAACTTATGAAGTATGTTATGCACACAGACAGATGACCTAGGAAGTTTTGTTTGAAACATTAGTTGTAATTGCAACATATTTTATTTTTACAACAGTTCCTAAGATAGTAAAATCAATGATTTTTTTGAAAAGAAAAATCACTTGATTTAAATCAATGATTTTTTTTTTTTAAAAACACTTGACTTAAATCGCGATTTAAATCATGATTTAAATCAAGCTGATTTAAATCAACGAATCCTGGCGTAAAGTCTCAAAAAAATTTTTATTGATTCACTACTCATAAAGCAAATTTTTTACTCTTTGGTTTTTTTTTTATAAATGAAATACTTTTTGAAAAAAAAAAAAAAAAACAAAAACCTGAAGTAACGCAGAGAAAACAACAAAAAATTCAAAAAACCTACAAAAAAATGTATTTTTTTTTTAAAGCACTTAAGTTATCATAAAAGTAGAGCATACATTTGTTATGTATAGTTTCAGGAACATATGGGGGGAAAATCCACATTATAGATCCGATTTTGATTGAGATGAAATGCCCAAAAAAAAAAGTGAGAGGAAACAGCATTTTAAGATTTCGGCTTGCAAATACTTAAATCCTTTCTCTATCGAAATTTCAAGTAAGGAACTTTTCTTTACACTCACGATGAAAGTGTTTCTTCTTGCTTATTTTATTCAAAAAATAAATAATGTGGCTTATATTCAGCACACTTACTGCTTCGGAATGAAAAGGTGGCACCGCACATCGTAATAAAATCAACGATAAATCAGTAAATATTGCTTCAATTTTTCTGAAACTTTCAGGGAACATTTTTAAAGATTTATTTTACTGCTTAAGCCAATAAAAAAAAATTTGGTGTGTCACTTTTTGGTGCTAGCTCCACTTTAAGAGGTTAAAATAATTCTTTATAAAAACCCGTGGCTCAAAGTTATCCCGAATGGTAGGATCGCTTTGAAATAGGTTTTAATAATTCGTTTTAAATTGTTTTTATAATTATTATTTCTTAATTTGTGGTGACTAAGATATAACTTTAGGAGTTCTTTTTCAGTTTTATACAAGTAAATACAGTGGTCCCTCGTTTTTTGCGGTTAATGGGGACCAGAATCTTCCGCGAAAACTGAAAAACCGCGAAGTAGGATTTGCCCCTAAGAATTCTCGTGTACGCGGGTCCACGAATGTTTTAAATATGTAAACAGTATTTATACTTCACACATTTAAGACAAAAATTACAACAGTATACGTAAGTACTTAAACCTGTCGGTTCTAATAAATAAGGTTAATTACAAAACGTTATAGTACAGCAATAAACATTAATCAACATTGATTTCTGAGAGAGGCGAAGAGTCTTGTGTTGGTGGGAGCTTTTGAGAGCCCGTGGTATGTACTCTGAGTCAACTCATCTCGTTGTTTGACATGCAGAGATCCGTCTCTCTCGCGCATCAACATGAAATAACGCTTCTTTCCGCAATGTGGCTACCGACATGGTTGTATTTTTTCATTTTTATTTTTTGATGAATATTTTGGAAAAAGCCGCGAAAGATGAAGCGCGAAGTGGCGATTGAACACTGTACAGCAACACTATTAAAATATGAGCGGAACAATTAAGAATAGAGAAATTGTGGATCAAAGTGTTTCAGATTGACTGTAAATATACTGTAGCCCCTCGTTATATCGCGCTTGTCGGGGGACAGCAAAAAACTGCGATATATCCGAATGCGCGGTATAATCGATGCCGTTCGAAATAACTCAAAAAGCACAAGTAAATTGAGTGGACCTGAGCATGAGGAGAAAACTATGTCAAAGATAAAGGTAACCATTTTCTTTACAGAAAATTCCTTTACCTATCACTCTCCCTTGTTTGGTTAAGGGGATTGTATAATTTGGATTTTTTTTTCAGACAAGTGCGAATCCTTTCTGTGTTAAAATGATCGAGTTTTTTTTGACAGAAAATGAATAGGTATAGGCTGGGCCGGCCCTATCGATGTGCAAAGTGTGCAAAGTACAAAGGTGCCAGCAACTTGGGGGCGCCTCAGCTTAAGAGCAAAAAAAAAAAAAACAATAATCCGTGTTTTATAAAATTAGTTCAACACTTCTAGTTGTCTTACCGTAAGCAGACCCAATGATAGTAACTCCTCTCTGATACTCCATCTTTCAAGTGGAAGAACTTAGCATCAAAATTCAATTGTAGCGATGGTACTATACCACCCACTGTGGTGCTTGATAGAGATGGTACCAATCCCTGTGGAACGCACTAAGTCTGCAATTACGAGAAGCCAACAGCAGCCCATTAGAAAGAAAAAAATAAGTTATTTGTTTCATGTATGTAATTATTAAAGTTTTTAAAGTAATTGAAAACGCAATAAAATTATGCACAATTTGAATTTATATTATTTTAGTTTTTATGATGAAAGAGGGCTAGGGGCGACTATTTTTATAAAGTACAAGGGCGCCGAATACCGTCGGGCCGGCCCTGGGTATAATAGTGTAAATTTGAAATGGGTGTAGAATCATTCTGCAGGCATGGGAGGGAGTGGGAGGAGAATTGTTGAAGCTTTTAAACTGCAACAAATTCAGAAGAAAGGAAAACATTCCGGTTCGATGGCTTTGTTCAATGGGGGAAAAGGGCTTTGATCAGAAGTGCAATATTTTTACTTATAAGAGCTCAAACTTAAAATTTTCAGAGACAAAGAAAAAGTGCGATATATCAGAATGATCGATATAACGAGGCGTTACTGTTCTTTCATTTTTGTTTCAGCAGCCCATTTTTATAACTTTATGAAATTCTCTGCTCCTGTGATCATCAGTGTATCAAGTTCGAAGTTGTCGCTTGGAAGAGTTTTTCTTTCTTATTTCACAGACATTTTTTTCGCCGTTGTAGGATTCTCATGCAATCCAGCGCGGTTCGGTTAGGTCGAGGTGAAGGCCTGTTCCACTTTCACACTTTTTAGAGTAACAATTTACTTTCACTTCTCGCAGACCCACACACCTTGCTGATGTGCTCTGCTGGCCAAACAGAAAATCTTCGCAGCCCGACCTTGGGGAAATCGTTGCAGAACCCGAAAGCAAAACAACGGCAATAATGGATGCTATCAGTCGCCAGTGATTTCCCGCCCCTCGGAAGGACAGACGTCGGAAAAGTAAGTCATTTCCGTTTTTAGTCACTTTTGATTTTTTTTTTTATTTACCGGGATACATTTCTGCGAAAAAAAATGAAGGATATAATTTTCAATGGCAAGTGATTACGCGGTGCGAACCTTGCGGAGTTGTTTGAAATCAATGTAACAATGCGTCTGGTTTTTTATTGTTCCTCTATTACTTGCGGTGATTTTCAATGTCATTAATATTTTGCATAAGTATGTACAGTGAGAGGAATAAGTAATTCTTAGATTTTAATGCATTGTTAACCGAGTCGCTCGAAAGTCAATTCGGTCAAGTTCAGAAAAGAAAAATTGAGAAAATAAATATGTTCTCAATACTTATTTATTACACAGTATATTCAGAAGCTATGAAAGGGCTGTCTGAAGTAGATAAAATGTAGCAACTGGTAGATCCTGTAATAAGGGGTCATTCACAAATGATGTCACACTTCGACGGGGGAGGGGGGACTCGACAAATTGTGACAGTTTGTGATAAGGGGAGAGAAGGGAAGGGGGAGGGGGTAGCAAGATTTGTGACATCACATATTTTAGTTAAAATAAAAACATATAAAATCAGAATATTAAATATTTTTATTCAATTTATAATTGATTTATTTTTATTTATTATTATTTTTTTAATTTATTTATTTATTTATTTATTTTTTGTATCCTATTGATTTCATTTTGTATTGGAAACATCAATGCAAATAAAGGTCTGAATTAATTTCTAGTTAAAAGCTTAAATTTAAAAAGAAACCTTCTGCATTTGCGCTTTTAGAACCAAAATAACGCGGGTCATTTTTACAGCACTCCATCAATCTTTTTTTTTTTTTTTTTTTAATATGCGCTTTTTTTTTTTTAGGCCAAAATTTCACTTTATACAAATTAAGTACATACAAAACCATTTTTATTATTATGCTCACAAATGTCATTAAAAGTTCAAAAATAAAATTTAAAATGTGATCTATAACGTAGTGTTTTATTTCTAAACAGCAATTCCAGATGATAAAATGTAAAATAGCGTGACATGTAACAAGGAGGGAGAGGCAGTGCAAAGAAGAACGTGCTTAGGGCACCAAGAAAACGAGGGCCACCTCAGAAAATGTTATTGTCCATTTCAATAGCAAATGCAAAATTAATTTAACTTGTAAGAATTTTCAAATTTTTGGTTAAAATGAACGAGCTCTGCTCATATCAAACATTTAAAGCCTGATTAACGCACGGCCACAAGGGTCCACGGACTTGAGCATTTCATATTCTTAGAAATTTCCTTCTTACTTCCCTCCCTGTCTTTTGCTTAGAAGTCGTCTGCGATGTTGTGAAATAAAGAAATTTGACCATTTAGAAATTTAATTTTTCTGGTTCAAAATTGCCCAACCATAATACTTTTTATTAAAATAATTATTTTTAAAATCACTTTGCTGACGTGCTTCAAAGTGACCCTAAATGGAAGGATCACTTTGAAACAGGTAACTAATTAATTTTAAGTGGCTTTTATAATTTCTATTTCTGATTTTTGGTGAATGTGCAATACTTTCAGATTTTTTCAGTTTTATGCCAGTAAATACAGTAACACTATTAAATTATAGTGGAGCAATTACAAATAGTGAAATTGGGAATCTAAGTTACCCTGATTGACTATACGGCTAACACAACACAAAAACAAAGATGATTTTCCATAGCAAGTAGCAAATTAAGAGTGATACATAATCGACACATCACCACAAGTGGGCGCTCATAAGGAGGTAACTCCCCCCCCTCCCATGGTATTGCCTAATTTTTTATGAATATTTAGCAAGAAATATAATAACAAAACCTTGTGTTTTAAAACTAAGAAACAGTAACGTAAGTTGTGGCCATCAAACTTTTTCCTATATTAGTTGACTTTAAATATCCGAGGGGTCGGGCGATTGGTGATAATTTAAGCATTAAAAGGTATGAAAATTGTCTTGCCCCCCCCCCCTATTACACAAATGGGCGCCCATGTCACCACGATACTTGTGGAGTTCCTGCTTTTTTGTATTTATTTCGAATGTATCCAAACACCAACCATTCTGTGCACTTATAATTGGGAAAACAAACCAAGACGTTTCCTCTTCTAGGGAATTGTATTTAATTGCCGAGCAGGCCCGTCATTTAGGCGCATCAGGAGTACACTACTCCCCCCTCCCTTTCGGGCTTGAGAAATATAATGTAGTCATGTGTATATTGTTGTTTTTTAATGCAGCAGTACACATTGAGTTCATTCCCTTTGCCCGCTACCCCACTCCCTTAGAATAATGTGAAAATGCCGGGGGCCTGTTACCGAGACATCCCTTAGGGACCGTCCATAAATGATGTCACGCTTTTTTGCCATATATTTGACCCCCTTCCCCCCCCCCTTTGTCGCAAAATGTCACTTCAACATACTCCCTCCCCCTTTGTCACATGTCCCGCTATGTTGCATAAGCATGATGTCACACTTCTTGTTACCGCCTCCCCTTGTCACAATTTGTCACAGTTTCACAAACCCCCCTTCCTCCCTCGAAGTGTAACATAATTTATTAATGATCTTTTCATCGAAAAATTCAGTTTTTTTTTTTTTTTACAAAAGTCCCCCTCCCCCACAAAAAATGAAAAATCACCACCGATGAGCATTATGTCACACTTCTTGTTACCCCCTCCCCTCCCCTTGTCACAATTTCACGAACCCCCTCCCTCCTTCGTAGCGAAACATCATTTATGAAGGATCCGTTATGTAGCATAACTTGTCGAAATTATTAAAAATATTTTAAGGTACACAATAATTAGAGTATAAGTTTTCCCTACTTTGCTTGAAAATTTTCACATTCAAATTCTATCATAGTATAAAATGTAACTTAAAGTGGAGAAACGAAAATTCCGAAAAGCATTTTATGTAGAATGTTACACCGCTACAAAGAAGATACACTAAATTATCTAATGTTATGAGGAAATACATTAGTAGAATGGTGAAAAAATAAAACGTTCTTACCATGGCATAGCGTCAAACCTCGACTTTTCAAGTCATTAGACGGCAGTCTTTCGAGAACTATGGGAAAAATCTTACTTAACTTCATTAATTTAAAACGAAAAAAAATGAATATACATATAAAAAAAGTATCCATTCTGTACTATCCTTTGTACGCACTACATTTTAGAACTCTCTAAACAATAATAAACAATATGGTTGCCAGATTCAGCCGAAAGTGAAAATAATTTTGATAGCAGACGATGTTTATTAGAAAATATAATTAAATTTCAAATAAAATATTTTGCAAAAAAAAAAAAGTTTTTTGCCTTTTACAAGCACCGTATTTGAGAAATTAATATTCTAAACAAATATTTCCAAATAGAATAATTTCTGTATTTCCGCAATTATTACTGCTGGTTCAGCAAGTTCTAGATTGACTTATTACAGTCTAAAATAGCGCGTAGACGTCCGCTGTGTTACAGAAACCATGAAATACGGTAATCGAATCGAACACCTTAAAAAAGTTGGACAATTAGATTCTTTTGTTGCATCTTTATTCGTTTAATGAGTTGATGCAGCTGGTCAAGGGTATGTTTTGCTTCCTTACCATTCATTTTAGATTTCCTGTTTTTGACTTTTGTAGATCATGTGATTAAAATCTGACAAACAGTCAGATTTTAAGTAAAAATGCAGATCTTGAAGTAAATTTTTATGATTGTAAACTTTTTCTTTTTATTTCTTCCTATCGTTTCGCCTAACTTTCAAAACTAAGATTTCTTATCTCATGCTTGTTTATAACTTTCTCTGATCACCTATTTCTAAACTTAGTCAAATGTATCAAATTCTTTCAGCTGTTCGGTGAATGACGTAGTATTTTATTGTTTCTGCTTAACAAAAAAGTGTGGTTTAATCGAACAATTTAAAATTCCTGCAGTATTTGTTCTTAAAACAAGAAATTTGGAGCAGCTACTATTTCGAATTGGCTCCACTCCGATTTTCGAGCTTGCTTCGGCTCTGCTCCGTACAGCAAAGTTTAAGTAGGAATCATTATTTATAGTTTCATTTATTTAATTTATCAATATATATATATATATATATATATATATTTAGCAGTGGAGCAGTCAAGGGGGTTGCAGTGGAAACGTGATCCCCTACTTTTTTATTTTTACACGAGCGTTATCCCACTTTTCTTAAATTTTAAAACAAGGGACGCGAGTCTCTTCCCATGGGGTCGCGACATTACTTTTATTTTAAAATATATTCGACTGTTTTATACATGTATTTTTTACATATTTTTACATTTTATCTACGAGTGGACATGATATTTTTCTTCCTAATTTTTGGTAGAAACTCAGTATTAAGGTAAGTTAAAAATATGTGCTTAAAATATATCCAAAAAAAGTTATAGCAGCTAAATGTGTCTAGTTAGTGATTTTTACAGTCATTACGAGTTACTCTTGAACAAAGTTTCTTAATTACATGTCATCATGTAAAACAAGTGCCATCTTACCAAACTTCTGTATTGCCCCTATACAGAAGTTTGGTAAGACCTCATTTGGAATATGCCGTTTAGTTTTGGTCTCCGTACCTAAAACAGGATATTACCTTATTAGAAAGGGTTCAAAGGAGGGCTACTAGATTGGTAAGTGGTCTTTCAGACTTAGGTTATGAGGTTAGGCTTAAAAGGATCAATAATCTTGAAATTAGGAAAAATTACTACTTCAATAGGGTTATATGCAATTGGAGTAGTTTACCAGAAGTGACTGTTAATTGCAGCGGGGTAAAAGCGTTTAAGAAATCTCTTGATGTTCATTGGGGACTGCTAAATTGACTAGCACCAGCCTAGCTGGGCCCTGAGCCTGTTGCTGGTCGTCACTTTTGTATTTGTATTTGTATTTGTATTTCTACAGGCCTGCTCCAAGCCTGACCCACGGGCGTCGTGCAAATGCCTATTAAGCGTCTTTTTTTTTTCCTCTTATGGGGTTGAAAAACACCCTGTTTTTTCCCCGAAAAACACGAAACTAGAGATTCTATTACGTATCAGATTCTATTAGGGCTTTTTTTTAAGGGAAGGGCCCGGGGGCCGTCGTGCACCGCACAACCTAGCACATATTGACGGCATGGGCCTGTATCTTTATGTATGCTATCTATCTATCTAGGGATCATTCATAAATGATGTCATGCTTCGAGGGGGGCTCGTGAAATTGGGACAAGGGGAGGGGAGGGGGTAACAAGAAGTGTGACATCATGCATTATGCAACATAGCGTGACATGTGACAAAGGGGGCGGGGGGAACGCTGAAATGTGTTATATTGTGACAAAGGGGGAGGGGGTCAAATACATGGGAAAAAAGCGTGACATCATTTATGAGCGGTCCCCTATATACATAAATGTGTGTGTGCACATTCATATATATAAGGGGTCGCGAGTTGAAAAAGGTTGGGAACCACTGACGTAGTAAGTTACGTAGTCACGTATATTTTCAAATATGCTAACTAATTGAATTTTAAAATAAAATGCGACATGCCGGACGACCGGATCTTTCTTGTAGGGGACGAATCGCGATCCAGATGTTTAGATGTTTTTCAAAAATCCGTTGGGTATTTGTTATCGAATGCTTTCTGGGAGAACCGGTCCTGTTGGTTCCCCTCCCCCCCCCCCTCCGTCGGTGCATCCCTGTATATAAATATTGTTTATGAACCAACCCTCCTGGGAGTCATTCATAAAAGATGACCCGCTTCGAGGGGGAGGGGTTCGAAAAATTGTGACAAGGGAAGGAGAGGGGGTTACAAATAGTGTAACATGACACGTTTTGGTTTCTACAAAAACATTTAAAATCAGCAAATGAAATTTATTTTTTAAGTTTTTTTTGCCTTTCATCATTTGATTTTAAAGTTTCAGGGATCATTTTGTATAGAAAACACCGATGCTGATGAAAGTCTAAATTTACTTCTAGTTAAAAGTTTAAAGGGAAATCTTCTTAGGTATTTACACTTTTAACCTCTTCAGACCCAAGAACTAAGCCCAAACAATTTTGACGCAATTTTTTGGTTCTCTGATTTAAAAAATGATTACAAAACAAAATAACTAAAAAAAAAATTTTTAATTTTGATTAATAATTAGTTTAACCCTCTAATGTCCAAGTTTTTTTATCGACGTCCGCCTTGAGGCCGAGTTGGGAATTAGAAATTTAATTAAGCATTTCTTTCATTGTCTTACATTGTGGTTAATAGTTTGGTAGAAATTTTTAGTGTTATTTTTGTTCAATCATTTCTTTATATTATTTACACTTGACTTAACCCTCTAATGCCCAAGATTTGTTATTGTCGCCCGCCTTGAGGCGGAGTTGGGAATTAGAGGGTTAAATAATAATGAATGCCCAATTTCCATGTTTTCCATGTTTAAAACGAAGTAAACTATATGTTGATTAATTTCAAAAGGGTGTTTTAGCTTTCAAATTGTACAAACAGTAGTTAATAAACAGTATTTTAAAATGTACCCAATTGGAATGAAGAGGTTAAGGTAAAATTGCGCGGGAGAAATTGTTTTTAGAATTCGAACAATTTATGTTTTTTATCATTATATACTATCTTTTTTGTTGTAAACCTTTATCTCATACAAATTAAACACACACGTAATCATTATTACTATTAAGCTCCCAAATGTCATTAAAAGTGCAAAAATAAGATTAGAAGCGTGATCTATAACGCAGTGCTTTGTTTCTGAACTGCAAGTATATATGCTTATGTAATAGTAGTAAGCCCGGCGGTCATACGAAATGACCGCTGATCTAGATATTATTAATATAAAATTCTCCCAGTAACCGGAAAGGCACATCAAATCGAAGAGATATTTATCGGGTAGAACAGTCAAGCTTAATGAATAAGTAATAAAAATATAATCGTTTGGGAACACAATATTCTTAACGGGGGAAAAAACATCTAAGTTATAATAATCTGTAAAATAAAAATATTATTTACTATATAATCAAATTGTTTGTGAAAAATATGTATTTATATCCAACATAATCATCGTCAAAACAATCGTTTTAACGAAACTGGAAAAAAGAGCGCTGCCACTTTAAGATATATAAAAAGCGCAGACGATAAATAAATAAAAACAAAGAAAGAAGGATTAGATTAAATTCGCGCTTACGTTCATTTTTAACGGAGATTGCAAATCTAGCGATGCCTCACTCAAAATGCTAGAGAAATGTTTTGATTATTAGTATATTTGAGATGTGTTACAACAATGGCAATTGCATTACAGTTATGCAAGCAACCAATAAGCTATCGGCGACAAACAAACAGACACTTAAGCGGCTTATATGTAAGATAGCGGGACATGTGACAAAGGCTGGTAGGGGAGTGAGAGGGAGTGTGAAATTTTGTGGCAAGGCGGGGGAGGGGGTACTGAAAATAAGCGTGACATCATTTATGAACGATCCCCTGAGAAAAGTTCTCTTCGCGCCCAATGACAATGAATGCCCAAAAAAGAAAAGCAATTTAATGTTCATTTTGCATAAATTGGTCTTGGAACAAGAAATAAAGAATAATAATATTATTATTAATAATAAATGAAAAAATTATGCAAATATACAGAAGATGATTTTTGAAGGAATTTAAAATGCAAATTAGTAATTTTCATAATTGATGCTTTCATAACTGAGTTTCTTGAAAATTAATTTTCAAGGAAGTTTTTACTTCGCATCACTTAATTTTAGGAATTCTTAGATCCTTCGCCCTTGCTCCGGAATAATATTCTACATGTGTCCTTGATTGTGATGCGTTCGATTGGCAGAATATTTTATTTATTCCCTGTAATTAAATTTATATTCATTTTCAATTTGTAAATAGCTGTGCATTAAACCTCTTTCATTAGTAGGTGTTTGTTCTTCATTTAGTCTTCCTGCATGAGAGTTAATTAATCGTGCTGATAGTAAGACATGTCTGAAGATTTAATTTCACTGGGTCATACTGATATATTTTTTACAAAGTTATTACTAGGGATGTAACGAATGTTCGGCCACTATTCGGTACTCGGTTTATTCGGCCCTTTGGCCGAATAGTCATTTCATCACCAAGCCGAATATTCGGCATGGCTGAATGATGGGTGAGGTCAAATTCGGCCTGGCCGAATATTGATGGACTATTCGGCCGAATAGTTCTGCTGCAGTGGAAATGTAAAAAAATAAAGAAATTAGTAGATTTTAAACATTTAAAATTGTATTAATTATTGCAAAGGAGTACATTAGTTTATAGCAATGAATAAAAATAATTAAGGAAAAAAACTACTTTTTTAAAGTTTTTTGCTTAACTGAGCAAAAACAGATTTTAAAGTTGTAATATTGTATTTTATATTTAGCATTTGCTCCCAAAGCTGACAATAGTTAATTATGATATATGAGAAATTAATTTTGTTATTATTACCAAAGTGGAAGTCAGACTTTGTTTGGGTTGACTGATTTATTATGAATATTGGTAAGAGAGAAATGTGAAAAGCCTAGAATATATCGTGAATATTTAGACAGCATAAGTTATTGGGGTTTTTGATAATAAATATATATTCCAGTTAATTGTATTAAATTTTAATAGATCTTTTAAAAATAGGTAAAATCCCCATAAAATAAAGATATTAACTTTTATAACCTAAAATATCTCCATAAAACAGTTTTAAGAAAGGTAAAAGTTCACTAAGCAATAGTAGCTCTTTCATTTGAATAAATAATTAGTAAAATAATGCTAATGCTTACTACCATAAAATCTGTCATTTCTATTCTACTTGTGGGTGAAATTCTTAATTTTATTACATTCAAAACAATAGAGAAAATAGATTAATTTTAAATACTTTTAAATTCTTAACAAAAAAAATTAAATCAGACATCATAAATTGTGTGTAATTGGTGTTTGACTTTGTCAATAACTTTAAATTTGTCAAATACTTTCTACTAAAACGATTTTCTAGAAATTTTAATATTCGGCAGTCGAATATTCGGTATTCGGCCTAAGACATTGGCCGAATATTCAGCTTCGGCCTATTCGGCCTAGAAGAAATAGCCGAATATTCGGCTTCGGCCTGTAAGAAGTGGCCGAATATTCGGTATTCGGCCGAATCACTATTTGTTACATCCCTAGTTATTACTACTTTATTTTATAAAATGTGTTCTCATTACTGAAATGAAATAATATTTCGGTTTAAATTTGTTTCAGAAAAAAAACTCTGTAAGAACTCATAAGAAGCTGTATGTAGTAATAATTATTTAAAACAATTGAGCACACAATCTGTCTAAGACCATAAAGATGCTGCATTTACACTTTGACTTTTGAAGACTTTATTCCAAGCGTAAAAATTGTGAGTTTCATGAAATTTTTGCATGCATATACGGGCGCTCTAATTATCTTGTCTGATCTTTCGACTAAATCACAAAAACTTATTTTTACAACTCTACAATCTCATGGGTGCCTGATGAATTGATTTTGGTCGGTTGCCATTCATTCTTTTCGTTTTTTCAGTAAATTTTAATTTATTCCGTATTTTAATATATATTTGTTCGTTGCATTCAGGCGCAAGATATTTACACTCTTTTTTCTTTTTGGAGGGGGATTGGGAGGGATGATATGTATATATATATCACGCTTGGAGTCGATTACAAAGAAACGTAATCGTTTACGATTACAAAGAGAAAAATTGAGAGATTATGATTACGATTACGATTGTAATCCTTTGTCAAACAGTAATTACGATTACGGCAGCGATTACAGTCGAAAAAATGTAATCGATTACGATTACGACATCCGGTTACAATTTTTATTACGATTAGATTAGCGAAAAATTAGCTGATATTATGCATACAACTCTCATTTTTGCAACAGTGTCGAAAATCAAAAAATTATGATTTTCGTTTCGATAAGGGATAACTGAAATGATGATGATTACAAGACCAGATTACCGATTTTTTCTTTCAGATTACGATTAAGATTACGTGAGAAGAAGGATTTCATTGATTATGATTATAAGAATATGCCATTGTCAGATTACGATTACGATTTCGCTTTTTCCAAAATGTAATCGTTTACAGCAGATTACGATTACGTAATCACGATATATATATATATATATATTGATTATGATACAATAACGAGGGAAACGCATTTAAAAACAGAATAAAACGTAAACCTTTAATAAACAAAACAAAAAAAAAAAGATTCCAGAGCAATATATAAATTATGTTATTAGTTTTATTCTGTTTTTTAAATGCATTTCTGTATTTATTCTTATAGTATTTGTATTTGCGTGTGTATATATATATAAGGTAGAAGGTAGCCCAAATGTGCCTAACATTTTCCCGGGATTTAAGAATCATCACTCAAGCTCGATCAAATTATCGTTTCTTTTTCTGTGATTATAGTGAAAAAAAAGAAGAAAAAGTAAGACAGAAAAAGAAAAAAACCACCGGTCCCCGAAATTTTTTTCACAAATCTTTGCCGATCCGCTGATTGTAATAGAAGGGCCCGAAGAAAGCAGTTTTCGAACATCTTTCCAAATTTCGCGCGAAGTGCATCTCTGAGAGACCACGCCCATCGTTCGGAGCGCACCGGATCGAACTGCTCCTCGAAGATTTCCCTCGGAAATGCGTTGTTATTAGCATCATCACTCAACAAAATATTGGCTGATTGGTCGGATATCGGGGGAATACTCTCTGCCTCGTTGCGTCACATCCCAACAAACGTATTCTTTGCAGGATGCAATCGCACACTTCTCTCACGCTGCATCATTTTTTTTTATTTTTAGCTTTTCCGTAATCAGTAAGAAAAGAGGGGGAAAGGGATGATGCTCCGGACAAATAAAAAGAGGGTCTTCCCAAATATTCTGATCACTTTGCCATCGGAGAAATAGTGCAGTTTTGTTTTTTTATGTTTGTTTGTGACCTGCAGAGAATTTCTGATAATTTTTTTTTTTTAGTAAAGAAAGGTTCCACAGGCGGGAAAGAAGATTGCCTTGTCGGCTCAAATTTTCGTAAGTAGCGTATGATTTAGAACGCCATGTTCAAGTTCAAGTTTAAATTTTGTTTGTAAACACTTAAGAAATAATTCAACTGCTTCGAACTTGATTTTTTTTCGAACTTTTTTAATGCTAAAGAGAACTGCTGTAAATAATGCAAAAAATAAAACTCAAATTGCTCACCAATTACAACAAAAATTTTATTTAAAAAAGAGTAGTAATTCATTTAAAAACTGAATTTAATTCTTTTTCTTGCTTCCGTGCTTGCCCGAAGTTAGCTTGCATAACTGCTAGTACTGATTGCACTCTTTACACGAGTATAAACAGTACAATCACTGGTGTAATATCTTTACTGAAACCAAGACCAAATCTACATGGTAAATATAAAATTCAAAACTCCTGTATCTCGGCGACATATCTCTTATAAAATGACCACCTTACCTCGCCTTTGTGTCTGAAAATATTTTAATCTGTCTATATAGAATTTGCTTGAAAACTAACGATGTGACTTTATTGTGTTTTAAATTCATTTAGGGCAAATAATTTGCACATTATTAGAAACTTGGGAAGATTTAAAAATAAGAAAAAATTTATTTACATTTAAAAAAATATATTTGAAAACTGTTTTATTGTTTTATTTTTTTTTTTTTATCTGTAAGGTGTTTTGCTCATTGATTGAGGAAGTTTATCTTTCTCGTCCTGCCAAGTGTTTGACTCATTTATTGTACTAAAGTACTTGTTATGTTCATATCGCTAGAAATGAACAGTGTCATATCTGCAAAATGGACATTTTTCAAGAGAGGCGTTTGAACGTTTTACAATTTGTTTTATTTAATTACCTTATTTGTTTCAATGATTATTATAATCGATTTTGTTCGGAAAATAGAGTTTGTTCTAGTTTTCTTTTACATGATGGATAGTAATGATGTCAAAAAAATTAGAAACAAATATAAAAAGTAGTTATTACAGTATTGCACCAAAAATATAAAGTTGGCCTCTAGCCTCCATTTTTGAACATTTACTTACAGCAGTATTCTGAATATAAAGAACGCAAAAATCTGAAAATTTTGATATAAAAAAACAAAAAAAAAAAAAGATTTTTTGCAGATATGACAGTTTATTTCTATAAACGATATGAAGAAAAAACACTCTTAATTTTCATGTAAATCAGTTCTATCAGTTCTATTTATGCCTCGATAGCTATCTTGCTTGAAAAATAACCTCTTCATTCCAAGTGCACCCAACTGGGTACATTTTAAAATACTATTTATTAACTACTGTTTGTGCAATTTGAAATTTGGACCTTATGGGACCTATAACCTCTTCATTCCAAGTGTACCCAATTGGGTACATTTTAAAATACCGTTTATTAACTACTTTTTGCGCAATTTGAAATTTGGATCTTATGGGACCTATAACCTCTTCATTCCAAGTGTACCCAATTGGGTACATTTTAAAACACTGTTTATTAACTACTGTTTGTGCAATTTGAAATTTGGACCTTATGGGACCTATAACCTCTTCATTCCAAGTGTACCCAATTGGGTACATTTTAAAATACCGTTTATTAACTACTTTTTGCGCAATTTGAAATTTGGATCTTATGGGACCTATAACCTCTTCATTCCAAGTGTACCCAATTGGGTACATTTTAAAACACTGTTTATTAACTACTGTTTGCAATTTGAAATTTGGATCTTATGGGACCTATAACCTCTTCATTCCAAGTGTACCCAACTGGGTACATTTTAAAATACTGTTTATTAACTACTGTTTGTGCAATTTGAAAAATAAAACACCCAATTGTTTTTTAAATTAATGAACAGGTAGTTTACTTCGTTTTAAAGGTGGAAAACATGGAAATTGGGCATGCATTATTATTTAAACTAATTATAATTAAA
This sequence comes from Octonoba sinensis, assembly GCA_038502835.1. Lineage (NCBI taxonomy): Eukaryota > Metazoa > Arthropoda > Arachnida > Araneae > Uloboridae > Octonoba > Octonoba sinensis. The sequence goes on along the minus strand of CM076601.1, from coordinate 11,483,218 downwards.
ATTTTTAAAAAATTTAGTTATTTTGTTTTGCAATCATTTTTTAAATCAGAGAACCAAAAAATAGCTTCAGAATTGTTTGTGCCTAGTTCTGGGGTCTGAAGAGGTTATGTCTGAATCTATTTGATGATTTTAAGCTGAATTTTCTTTATTGTAACAAACCATAATTACCATACTAAGATAAATTATTTCAAACCACAAGTCATTATATATTATTTAATTTTTTAATGCTTGATTATAATTTGAAATGATTTATTTAATTATATATATATATTTTTTGAAAACTTTTTGCAGCAAGTCTTTTAGATTTGAGCAAATTGCGACCTCCCTTAGCACTCTGACTGCTCTTTTTTTTTTTTAGAAAATTCGATTCGCCAAAAATTGGTCTACTTTATGAAACTAAAGCCATCTCTGGAATAAAACTTTAATTAATGCCCAAATACTTGAGAAATTGCATTATTGACGTTTTAACGATGACACAGCAGGATATTATAAATATACACTTAAACAGTTTATGCCCGTTGAAATCGCGGGATGAGCAATTTTCGCTATATTTACGTTGCACGGGAAAATCGCGGAATAATCAGTCAGAGGGTTAAACGTGAACAATCCACAACTTGAGAAATAATGATGTGAAGAAAACCAAACTAATGAGAACGATTTTTCACTTGATAAAATCTGCTCTATCGAAGTTATTCCTCGGTCTGTTATTGCTAATAAAAAAAAAGTTAGAATGCTTACCAAATTGAAGAAATCTCTCCTTTCGAAGCTATTCCTCAGTCTATTTTTGATTTAAAAAAATATTAGGAATAGGCACGTTCGAAAATACAAGGGCTCATGAGAACTTGATGTGATATGAAATGCAATAGACTATGTCTAGAGGTGTATTTGATTGGGGATGCCGAGGGACGGCGTTTTCCCACTTTTTAATTTCAACACAAGCGTCCCCCACAGCTTTTTAGTTTCAACGCAAGCGTTTTCATACTTTTTCATTCCAATAACTTATGTTCATATCAGTAAGCGTCCCCCTACTTTGTTTTTCTAGGACCACATCACTTTTGCTTTTCCTTCAATTTATTTTACATGATAATTTAGTCCCGCAGTGAACCAATCGGTCGAATCTCTTTCCCCGCAGAACACCGAAAGTGAAGCAGCATTAACTGAGGTCAGTGGTTTGGTAGGGTGACAACAGCTCGCGGCTGGCTGCTTTGGGACCGTGTACGTTAAAGGGAGCTGGTACTCGTTAAATCTGTCGTGGCTCCAGTGGCCTCCAAGTGACGGAGCTTTCTTTTATATGAATATTATTACACGCCAAATATCTCTATTATGATACAAATCCTTATTGAAAAAAAAACAATAAATTGTTTTTAAAGAATGGTTTTAAACCAAGATGTACTAATGAATAGGTTTGTGCTACCAGCGAAGCCTCAAAATGCTAAAAATATTGATAAGAATTTTATTTGTCAACCTGTGGGTGAAATGGCAACAATACAATATAAAACAAAGTCTCTGCTCTCTTTGCGCCAAAATATAATAAACACTTTTCCCATTGAGACACACTTACAATTTTGTTTGAATTGTTGGTTTCTTGAGACATGCGCTTAACGAGAAACACGTTGGATTGCTCCACCCCACCCCCTCCCCTCTCCTTGGAGCAAATGGGGCCAAAATGTAATCAACGCCACTTCCTATCAGGAGGTATGTATGTACCGAATTTCGTTTAATTTTATGCATTACGTGTTGAGTTACAGTGCCAACAAAAAACAAATGAAAAACTCGATTGCTCCACCGCCCTCGAAGCGAATGGAGCGAAAATGTAACTAGCCGGAACGACCGTAACTCCGGTCGTTCCTATTGAGGTCCACTTATATTCTTCCATTACTTATTGAGTTAAAGCACTCACGCTAATCCAGAAAAACGTTCGATTGTTCCCCCCCCCCCCCATACGAATGGATACACACCAAAAACTAATCAGCACCAGTTCCCATCAGGGTCAATGTGTGCACCAAATTTCGTTCGATTCCATGCATTACTTTTTGAGTTACAGCGGTCACAAAGAAAATAGACCACACACAGACAGACATTTGGGAAGAACATAATGCGGGACGAACCCTTAATAAATGAGATCACGCTTTTTCCCCATATATTTGACCCTCCCCCCTTTGTCACAAAATGTCACACTTCAACATACCCCCTCCCTCCTTTGTCACATGTCACGCTATATTGCATTAGCATGATGTCACACTTCTTGTTACCCCCTCCCCTTGTCGCAATTTCACGAAGCTCCCTCCCCCCTCTAGGCGTGACATCATTTATGAATGATGATTTTTTTTTTTTTTTCTAAAAATGGACGAAATGGGTTCAGAACATCTCAAAGTGTCGAAATTCGAAAATTTTCACGAATACGATATTTTCTTCTATATATTAGAAAGAAAGAATTTTTGCTACGCCCCATCCCTTATATTTTCAGCGCCTCCCGAACTCGTGTTGGGTCTAAAGTCCTTTCAATCCCTGATTCATTAAAGAGGCCTCGTTGTGCAAATAAATCCATTTTCCAGCCAACAAGTGTTATCTCGTTTCGTTTCTTTCCCTCCTTGCTTGTTTAGTGGTACTAAGGTGCGACCGAAACCGCTCCGAACCGGTCCTTTTATTGAATTTTCTTGTTCTTCGATATGTTTGTTTACAAAATTAAATCAGAAGACCAGAACAAATGTCAAGATTATTCAAACCGATTGTAGCCTCTCTGCTTCTGGGAAAAATACTGAAAGCATAAATAGCTTGGGAGTTGAACATCTAAGAGAGCTAAAAACTTTAAAAAATCGTTTTTCTTAATTGTTTTACTGGTTGCACTATAAAAACTAGTAATTATACTTTTTAAAGCATTTTTATTCAAAATAAACTCCTTCTACTTGGTTAGTTGGTTATCTTTGCTCTAAATCGTTACGTTCGTTACATTTTCAATCTGTGACAATGAATAAAAGGAAATATTTTTCAAAACCAGACAAGTCAGCCAACAAAACTGGAAAATGCAGACGACATTTTTTTATCTTGCCCCCCATAGTAATAAAGAAACGAAATTGAAACACTCGAGGCTTTCCATTTGGAAGTGGAACCCTTGTTTTTTTTTCCTTGTCACCCCCCGATCAAGGTCAAGATATCGCCTGTCACATCAAGGGAGGAGACAACGTGACTCATTCTCTAGAAATCCTTGGAAAGTTTCAAACCGTTCTTTTGCTCTGAATCATCTTCGACAATACTTGGGCAAGATTTTTCAGTTATGAAGAAAGAAAGAAAAAAAGAGCAGAATCAAGAACTGTATCGTAATTTTCTCATGGTTATAAATGGCTTCTCTCTTATGTGCCAAACCATGCAAAAGTTGCGCCCGGAATTGTGTTTGATATATTTGTTCTCCCCAGAAAGGTAATTGTTTACTATTTGTATTGTCCCCGTGAGCAAAAAAAAATTGTTTCGGGAGATTTCTAAAAAATTGTTGCGCCCTCTCTTAATTATTACAACTTTTAATTCTTAGTATCTATACAATTAATTCTTACATCTAATTAAATTTAGCGTGTGTATAACTTGCATTGTAAAAGGGGTCCCCACGGAAGAGGGGAATCATGGAGCAAAAGTTGCGCCACCAAAATTTTGAGAGGGGGGGGGGGGGATTTTTTCAGAACATATTCAATATTTATTTATTTATTATTTTTATTTATTTATTTATTTATTTATTTTGTATGCATGGGATACGCAGTCTTCGATTAACTTCTAAATATCAGGTATCTGATTGGCGCATTGCACGAAATATCCGGTTATCCGGCATGTCAAACTTGATTATTAAAATTTAATTAACTAGCATGTTTTGAAAATATATGTAAACTATAAACTTACTACGTATTTGCAAGCTTTGGGGCTGGGTGTTTAAAAATATGTAGAATGTACGGGTTTCAAACATCAGAACCGGATATCTGGTACATATTAATCAGGCAACGCATACCAGATATCTGGTATCCTGGAAAGTCTTGGAATAGAGGAGGGGGATTTGCGGTATTGAACTTGGGAAGGGAGGGAATGAACACTTGCATTGTAAGCGAAGTAAATGATCCGTAGAATTAAAAGGGGGGGGGGGGGGAGAAAAGAAAGATGTTTGGAGAAAATAGTGAAAAACATCCTTTTTACTTAAAAAGGCAGATTTTTTTTTAAGTAATAGCTTTTCACGGAAAATCATGTGATTTTGAACTACATTAGATGGAGTGTGGAATGACCACTAGGGGTAGGTCATGGCACATACTTCACCATTGAAATTTTTTTGGGGGGGGGGGGGGTGTTCACAGCGTTTGGTAATTTTTTGGAGGGGGAGCATCATTTTGGCAGGGGTGCCCACCCCCAATGGGGCAGTCTGCGGCATTGAAAGTTTGGGAAAGGTTGCTTTCAGGGGCTTTTGGAGGGTCCGTAAATTTTAGGAGACCCCATTGCTCTTAGAGGGGGTGCACACACCCTCGGCGTAACAATCCAAATATTTTCCAACAATAATTAAAATGTTTTCTGCTCTGCTCTAAAGTATTTTGAAATTCGTCTAATGTGAAAAAGGCAACTGCCCTGAGAATCTGATTCGACTGAACAGCCTTGTTACTTTTTTTTGTGGGGGGGGGGGGGGGGGGAAATCAGAACAGGGATCAAGAACGATTCCTTCCCATCCTTGTACACATGCTTGTCACACACTATCTTTTGCATAGACTGTGTTACCCTGGGTTTTGGAAAAATTTAAAAAGACTGGAAATTGAAACATTATATTGCACACATATTGTCCAAACAAATGCTCAGTGTAAATTCTGCTGCAACCCAGCGTTTAGTGTTAAACAAAAAGGAGTCATGATATTTTTTAGAGGTTTATACATTACATAGTCTAGTATGTTAGTGGTCCATCTTGGAAAAAAAATTACTCCTCGGTATGATAATAATAAATGAATTTTTAAAGAAAATATCTGTTTTTGTTTAACCTTCAGTCAATATTATAAAATTTATAAATCATAAAACAACTGTGGAAATCATATTTATCAAAAAAGCTGAGGAACGTCGTGTATTAAACGCAGTTCTAAGCTCATTACCAAAGTAGAAAAAGTAGTAACAATATTGCAATAAAGTACAGCATCAATAAAAAAAAGCGCTGTGACCTTTAAAAAATGTCTATGACTATCAGTATAAATTTAACTGAATATTCTTTTAAATACTGAAAAAAAGAAAATGCCAATTCCCAGAAAATCATCTTCGATAGCTGACCCGAATTTAAAAATAATCAGAGTAGGCAGCTGCTTAGGGTGAAATATTTACTCTTGTTTTACCTTGAAAAGCAGAATATCATTTTTTTTTTTTAATTTCTATAATATTTTTCTTTTTATTACAATAAAATTGATTTTCATTTGAACATTTGATCGTCCAAGGTGTATCTAACTTTCTTTGCTTTGTCATCAAAATAAATAAACTAAATTGAAAGTTAGCATTTCTGCATAAGCTTGATTTTTTTCTTTTTTTAATTCCGTTACTAATCAAGCAGGCATAAGAACCCGATTTGACTTTAAAATCCCGACAAAAAGGTTGGGGTTTCAAAGCCAAATTATATTTTTGCTTCTTGTTTTGCGGAGAATGAAGGTACCAAATTTTAGGTCAGCCTGTTTGCGACAACGGCATGAATTTAAACCATTGACTTCGACCGCCCCCCCCCCCCACCCCCTGTGAGTACTCAATAAAAGTTGATAAATTTAATTTAAATGGAAATTCGATAAGGAGTTCATTTGTGGGGAAAACAGCAAGAGAATGAATGATTCGGTTGATTTCCCTTGAGTTGATTCAAGACAAGTCAACTTTAAAACGAAACGTGAAATAGCCAGCTTAAAACATAATTGGTTATTTCATTTATGACGTCGATGAAACTTGAAATCAAAGACGGTGGATTATGTTATTTATCATCAAGGTTTCCTATCTCTTGCCATCCCACATCCAGTCGAGATACTCAAGTGACGTCACATTTCTCCTTCATTTTGATTCGACAGTTGGCAACAGCTCGTTATATAAATCGGCGGTTCGGTAAATGACGTACCTCTTTCACTGTTTTTGGATGGTTGTGTGTCTTTATTGCTCTTAGTGAAATTAGTACTGCTACAATCCTGGATCTCCTTTCTTTATTTCGAGTAGTTTCTTAAAATTTTCACCATTCCGCCATTAAATTTTTCAGAAGTCCACGGGTGGGAAGCTTCTCATCAGGTAACTTATAAAAATTCTTCATTTTCTAGTGTATGCTTTTCACTTTCTTCCATTTCACCTTTAGAAAATCTCACATTCGATTACTTGTGTACGCGATCCTATCACCCTAAAAGATAGTACTGTTTTTCTTTAAGCTTCAATTTATAATCTACGCAGGAAATTTTCAACGTATAATGCAATTTTGGATGTTTTCCAACTATGGCGCAGTATCACGTTCCATGCAATGTGCTAGCAATGTTGTTTCACCTTATTTCCTCTTTAATGTCAAATCAAAGAATTCGAATATTTTCCGACTTTTCTTTCGCTGTGTACGTAGAATTGATTCTAAAACCATTTCTAGGGCGAAAATATTTATGTTTTAAGGCTTATTTACATGCAATGACTAAAAATATTTGTTTACTCTAAAATTGAACCTATTTCTATGTCGGCTGTAAATTTCGGTAGCCAATCGTCAAGTCTGACATTAATCAGCCTGAATTCTAGATAAACTGTTTTAACACATTAATGATAACATTAAAAGATATGAAAAATCACTGAATAAGCGATAACATTGTTTTCCGTACTTTTTTTTTAAAACATTGTTATTTACTGAACGGTAATTTGCGAAAGAATTTTTCGTATTAGTTAATCGGCTGTCCTCACAGATTTCATTAGGTCTAACACTTTCTCATCAATTTCATAATTTGTTTCTATTTCGAGTTATAAATCAGTAAATTTTATTAATAAAAATAGCATGCCGTTTAAAAAATGCTAATGCTTCATGTTGAAAGCAGCTATTAGTGTAACGTATTTTTTACATCATAAGTTATATAAAAATGTTGATAACAGTATTTTGTCAAATCAAATAATGAGTATTGAACTAAAATATAACTAATATGAACCAGACCAATTGAGTACTTATGGCTGTCTATTTTTTAAGGTACCTTACATTATGTATAAGTAATCTAGCAAAGAGGGAAGCTGATAAAGACAAAATTGCTCTCTTTGCTTGAGATGGCAGAGAATATTTCTTCTTATTTCTCCCCCTCTAAATTTATTTGAAAAATTTCAAAAGATGCCAATATTTCATCATAAGCATCTGTATAACATCTAGCTATAGTTTTTTACTCTAATTAAGTCACCTGTTGAAATTTTAGTCATACTTATATTGAGCTAAAGTTTTGGTACTTGTCCATTCACAAAGATAAACAAACAACTGCTTTTACTGACAATTTGATTCAGTAGATTCTGGTGATAAAATTGCTTATATTTAGCAAGCTCATGTACTTATCATGCTAGTTAATTTGTTTTAACATGCCAAAATGGGCACTCATTGACTTTTTCTCTTTAGACATATAATTTAACAAGATGCTTTTATTTTTGTAATGATATTAACTCATTGTTTTAATTTGTAGCAAATAACATTTTTTTTCACTTGCATCAATGAGCACTACAAAACAACTGAAGATTCTTCTATAAATTGTTATTTCAATGCATCAGACTGGAGGGCTCAAGTTTTTTCTAAGATCTACGTTCCTAGAATGTTTCTACAAACATTTATTCAGCAGATTTAAGTTATTTTTAAAATGAGATGTTTAGCTACCACTACAGTTATTCAGGGTAACTTTGAACCATTTTATATTTATTAGTGTATTTGACTTAATTTAAAAATTAAGAGTAGCAAAGTGATTTTATAATCTATCCAGCTGGGTGCAGCACTGGACCTTCTAGTTTCTTTTTTCAAGTCAAATATACTAAAAAATATTACATGGTTCAAAGTTACTCCTGAATAGCTGTACACTATCTAAATTTTAGGGGGGGGGGGTGTTAATTTTAATTTCTAAGAGCATAAATTCTGTTGCAAACTTTTTTGATACATTTTGACAAGAACTATTCTAACTTGTGTATAATTTATTTTTAAATCCAACATTAATTATATGTAATGTATAAATCATTTGAGGCCCAGAATTCAAGGCCTGCCTTCATGAAAGTTAAATCAAGTGTTCCAAAGCTGAATTTGCAATAGAACTTGTTTCAGATCCCAATATACTAATTAGGTTTTGTAGGGTACGTTATAAGTAAAGAAGGGATATAATTGATGTATAGCACTGATTCTATAACACTAGTTTAGAACTTGGTACATTGTTTTATTTTAAAAATTTAATTTACGATGTAAAATTAAAGGTTTAATGGTTTCTATTTATTAACTGTGTTTGTTTACCCCCTGCTATGATTTTTGTAGTGTAATGTCAAATTTTATAGAAAGTTTTATTACAGTGAAAATCAAACAAAACTTTGTACAAGTTGTTTTACTTGTACAAGTTGTAGGAATAACGAGTTGTACAAGTAGAGAAGCGGACAAACGGCGGGGTTCCATTGTACATACTTTTTCATGTTATTTCATAGATATATCATTTCAAATCTAGTTGTTATTAATTTTATTTCCAATCTGTCTTTAATAAACCATAATTTTTTTTAACATGCATGTTTTTTTTTTACAGGGAAGGCTTGCCTTCGCTTACCCTGCAGTTTTCCTTTTGACATACGAGTGTGAAGGTGGTCCACCTTGGGATACCAGCTGACTAGGTCTAACAAGCTGAGTGTAGGCCATGTAAGTGTTAAAAATTACATTGTTTTTGTATTATAAAATATTTGTCATAATTTTGAATTCTGAATCTGGTAAGGTATGAACATCGTTGAAGGTATCAACATTAATGGTGAATTTAAAATAAAATGGTTAACAGGGCTGGTACTTTTCCGGCCATAGGTCGAAACTCCGGATATTTTAAGGCTTTTAAGTCCAGAATTCCGGATTTTCAAAAATTATTTCCAATTTTTTTTAGCGTTAACCTGAAATTTAATGCCATAGCCACTAACACTAAAATATGCAACTTTGCCACCCATCGTGCAATTGGATGGCTACGGATACACCCAATGTTAATTTGCAAAATGTGATGAAGAATTTTTCATAGGTTATATCTGTATTTTGTTTGGAATTGTAAAATTGAAGTTATGCAGTTAACAGTGCATTCAGAATGTTCTTCAAAGATCAATAGATCTGTGAATACATAAAATTTTATTCAACTCTTACAAAAGATGTAGTTGCATTTTTATGTGACAAATGACGATTCAGAATATAACTTTTCTTTACAAATAGTAATAATACCGTATATATATACATATATAGCTTAAAACTTTGTTCAAACCTTCAAGATTCAAATTAGTTTCAGGATTTTTTGGGGAGGGCCAGTACCACCCCTGGGTTTACTTAATCTTGAAAGTAATCTGAATAAAATTTAATCTTTATTTAATATTGAAAGTAATATTATACATGAATTGTTTTTTTTAATCTTACAGTTAAAAGAGAAGAAGTCATAGACTTTAGTTAATTTCCAGCTGAAAGTGTCCAATTTGCACAAAACTATGTTACAATAATTTACTGTTAATATAGTATAATTGAAAATACTTGGGTTTTTTTTGCAACAGGGCTTGCTTTAATTTTTTTTCTTTTACATGCCAGCGTGTGTACTCGAACTGCATTTGAATTTCAGCTAATTTTCTCATTGATTGAAGATACTATTTTAAAATAGGGCAATACTGAGCTAATTCTGATTTGTAATCCAAGATTAAAATTTTCCGTTCAATTGAAACAGTTTCATAAATTTATGTTAATGTAGAAATAAATCTCTGGTGAAACATTTAAACCTTTTGCTGTATACAAGATTTGCTTTTTGCAGAGCTTGTAAACTTGTTTTTGGTGGATTAATTGGTTTTATTTATGAGGTTTATAACATTACGTAACACAGAAAAGACATATTTTTTAAAAAATTGTTTGTAAAGAAAGATTATTTTAATTGTCCTACGCTTCATGAAATAGTAACTTTTTCATTCTAATTAGAACATGATTAATATTTCAATTCAGTGCTTGCATTTTGTTTTGTATCAAGGGGATAAAGATTTGATTAAAAAAAAGTTTTGAAGTTTTTCAAAACCTTGAGTTTAAATTTTTTTTTTTTTTCGTTTTTTTGCAAATGAATGGACTATAAATGAAGGACTTATCCGAATGGTGGGCCAACTCCACGTTTATTGCATGGTTATAAAGTTTTTGCTTCATTGGCTTTAATTGACTTAACATTTTAAGCAGAAAGGTATTTTAAGTAATAACACTAAGATTAACATCAAAATTGTTTGAAAGAACATCATGATTGCATATAAAATTCAGCTTAAAATTTTAAAAAATGTACAAAAATATCTGCTAAAGTCTTATTAAATTTCTGGAACATGACGAGCAAAAGAATTTTTCGATTAAAAGAATGAAAGAAATAGTATCTTTTGATAACAAAATCCTGAAACAAATGTTTTTTCATCAATAAAAGTTATAAAAGGATTTTGTTTTAAAATGCAAAGTAACAATCTTGCAAGAAAATTTGACACAGGCTAATTATTAAAAAATAGTTGATTTACCATAGAAAGGATGATTTTAAAGGAACACTTAATTTCAGTTTGATAGTTTTTTTCTTTATTTGACTCTATTTTCTTTTTTTTTTTTCACTTGTCAATATATAAAACCTGTATAATTCGTGATTGCAGTACTATCTTTGATACCTTTTCCTTCAAGATTTATTGTAATAATATATGAAATAGTGTATTCATTTGTTTCTCAAACGTTTCTGAGCATTTTTAATTTTCTTCATTTCAGATTTGAAGCATTTCCTGGAATCTTCCATTTTGTTGTTCTGCATTTGCATTTTTATCTTGATAGCCAATTTCAATTAAAGTGCTAAAATGAAATCTCCCGTCGGAAACCCATCCGTTCAAATCGTCACTAACAAATCGGTTTTCGATCTCGTGGATGACATCATCCATCACACAGTATGTATGAATTTTGTCTTGCATAAATATTGAAGTTATACCAAATGCTGCATTGTTTTAATTTTTTACCTGTTTAATAGTTTTGATGATAGAAAATATCATAAAAATTGCTACATCATGTCTGTGTTGATAATTATCGATATTTTCGACAATGAATGTTCATAATTTGCATTATAAAGAGTTGTTGAATGCACTATTATGTTTACATCCTAGACCGGCTGTAATTACCGCACGTGGAATTATCTTGTTTTAACCCTTTGCGCTGGCTGATATGATGCCTTATTGTAGCTCTAACATATACTAATCTGAAGTCGGTCCGGTAATTTTAACTTGGTCTATGTTGTGAATTTAAAAAATATTTTTTGAAAATGAGGAAATTTTTTTGTAGCCTGTGTAATAAATAATTCTGTAAAAAAACACGATTTGGTAGCTCGGAATTTTGTGAAGGGTCGATTTCAGGGGAACCATTTTCCTCTGGTTCCCCTGCAGCTTAATATTTGCGAGTGCTAAGGGTTAAGTGTCATGCGTCGATTTTTTTCGAAGAAGTGAAGTAACTTTAACTTACCCTCAGTTTTCAAAAGAGTATTCTTCTTCTTAAAGGGAGTAACTTTGGAAAACAAATCAGTGCACTAATTTTAAGATAAGATAAATCATTATTCATATAAATGCCTGGGTACCAGTTGAAAAAAAAAAGAAGTTTTCTATCAAAATAGTGTGATGAGCAAAATGTAAGAAGTTAACATTATTAAAGGGGAAAATACAGAATTTTAAACTTTATATTATTTTTCTTGATAACATATTACTTTTTTAAAACAAAAAGTAAGTTTATAGTTTTCAATATTAAGATTTAAAAAACATTGGAGCAAAAAAGTTTTCTACCTTCCAATTTAATGCAGTGATATTTGGGAAAACGGTTAATCTATTTTTTCCTTTTTCTACAATTTTTCGACTATGTATTATAGGTTATGGTTATGTTGTTCATGTTTTAGATGTTAATATAAATATAGGAGGGAATTATGGAATAAATTAATATTAGCATTTTGTTGCATACATTATTGAATTTAAGTAACTTTTATGTTAAATTATGTTACAAATATATGCATCTTAAAATCTATTTAAAAAAAAAAATACAATGTATGAAAATGGAAACAATCTGTAAAATTTTGGGGAACTTCTATTTTGTAGGACCAAGAAGAGCCATTCCTTATTGCCGACCTCGCTGACATTGTCTACAAATATAAATTATGGAAACTGAAAATGCCAAGAATTCAACCTTTCTATGGTAATTTTTGTTATGTTTTCCAACCTTTATTTTATTTTTATTTATTTATTTCCAAATTTTTGATTGAATTTTGCAATGAATGATTCATGAATGGTTTTTTTTTTTCTTGATCTGCAGCTGTCAAATGTAATGACGCTCCTGAAGTTCTTCACCTTCTTTCTGCCTTGGGTACTGGATTCGATTGTGCTAGCAAAGTAAGTTTGATAAAATGTCTAGTTCAATCGAAGATATTTTATGGGTTGCTTTGTGCAATATTTAAGGGGACCTGAACCGTTTTTAGGCAGCCAATGTATAATCAACTTTCTTCAAGCGTTGCTCCTCAGCCATAGGGAATTTTGCTTCACGGTTTTTTTTTTTTTTAAGTAGGTTTTTCTCTATATGAGACATTGAGAAGCAAAGGGATGTAAGTGACCAAAAAACGATTCTGAGAAAAATTCGTTCAAAGTTTCGATCTTATGGGACTTTTAATGTTAATTTCGTTCTGAATCACTTTGAAGGGGAGCACCTGTTAGAGCTATCGCTAACTTTTTTTTTCACGATATAGAATAGTACTTTCCCTATCATTTTCACTAGTTATCTCCAAATTTTCAATTTTGTCACATACACCCCTTTGCTTCTCACTGCCTCATATGTAGACCAAATTGTATCCAAAAATATTGAATATTTATTTTTTTATTCAATATCAAAGTTTTTTTGCAATTTCATAACTTCCAGAACATTTTTCTCATAATCCATTCAATATTTTATTGATCTTATTTTTTAATTTTATTTGTCACATCTTATAATGAATTCACAACCAGGGAGATTTAAAAATTTCACTTTATAAAAATCTGGTCGGCTAAAAGCTTTTCGTAGTGAATACACAACATTGAAAAAAATTGTTTTTTGTAGGTTGGTTTTCCAAATTTTGAAAAACCCTTGGTTGTAAAAATAGGCCTAATATAGCCAAATCATATGCAAAAAAATATATTGATTCATTTAGCCGTTTTCGAGAAAACGGTTCCGAAAGAGGAAAACATGCAACTTTTCAGGAGAGCCGAGTTAATCCAGAAGTTCAAATTTTCCGCTATTTCCGGGCTTTTTGTTCTCTTAGTTCGATATTTCCATGCTATGAATGCCATCGATTGTTACTGTCACTACCATCGATAGTCTGTATATCGAAATAAACTCGAAAACACAAGGAAGGGCAAAGTGTTTCCCCTTGCAAAGCAAAAAAACCCAATATCGCTAGACCAAATTTCGATAGACTCGTAACTTTCAAAAAATCATTTCAAGTACTTAGAATGCTCAGATTTACATAATTTTTACAGCAAATGATCCAGGAAGAGTTCTAGTTTTAATTAAAAAAATTAAAAAAGTGAATTTTTTCACCCAAAAACGGTTTGGGTCCCCTTAAAAAAAGGGTTTTAGAACTATGCGAGCCTACTTTCTCGTATACACCCAATATCATTGGCAATATAGCTACCTCTCCCTCTCTTTCTCATTCAACTTGAGTTCTTGATTACTTCAAATATACCTTCAGCATTTAATGCATATTCATTCTTTCATTCAATTAATTTTTGCATTCGGAAATATCCTTAAAAGTCCAGATAAAAAAGTTTCGTGGGGAAAGATGCTTGTTTAATTCTGGATGAATTTCATATGTGTGCATGTCCTACACCCTTAGCTCTTTCCGATAAAGTTTATTCCAGCAACCTGTTTGGTGTTTATTTATGATTCTAATTTCCTCATAAGTGCGGATGTTACCTTTAACTCGAAAACACTATAAAATGCAAAAATAATTAAGAATTGCAGATGGGGCTGTCGAGATTACATGAAATCCCTTTTACAGTGGAAAAAAAAAAAGGAGAGGGAGCTAATGCATAAAGAGAGATCTTAGCAAAGCTTTTGACATTATTGCTATTTGCACTTTTGTATTGTTTTGAATTTTTTATATTATAACCAGGCTTGGAATCGATTACGAAGAAACGTAATCGAATACGATTACAAAGAGAAAAATTGAGAGATTACGATGGGTAATCCTTTGCCAAAGAGTAATTTCGACTACAGCAGCGATTACAGTCCTTATAAAATGTAATCGATTACGATTACCGATTACAATTTTGATTACGATTAGATTAGCGAAAAATTAGCCGATATTATGCATATAACTCATTTTTGCAACAGTCACAAATCAAACATTTTATATTTTTGATTACATTTTTGATTTAGTAAGAGATTACAGATTTTTTTCCTTTAGATTACGATTAAAATTATGCAAGAAAAGGGATTACGCAATTTCGATTATGATTATAAGAATATGCCATTGTCAGATTATGATTACGATTTCGATTTTGCCAAAATGTAATCGATTAAAGGAGATTACGATTACTCCACGCCTGATTATAACCAAATTTTAAAATTTATTAAACAATTTACCTCAGGACTCTTTTGCCAAGACTCTTTTTGGTTTGACTCTTTTGCTCATTCCAAACGAGTAACATGTTTCCAAAAATTAAAACCTTGTGTATCATCTTAGTGTTGCATTGAATCCTTTAATTGGTCGAGACAGTACAGGACTCTCGAACTTCTCAATTTCAGGCCGAAATCGAAAACGTATTGAGCATCGGAGTGGAGCCGGAACGAATCATCTATGCCAACCCCTGCAAGACCAAATCTTTCATCAAACATGCAGCTAGCGTGGGCGTCGATCTCATGACCTTCGATAACGAAATGGAACTGCACAAAGTCAAGATCCTTCATCCCGATGCAAAGTGAGCCCCCTTTTGCTTTTATTCGTATTGCATGAATGAAAATGTTTAAAAATTATGCGCCTATTGGTGAATAAAATTTTAAGCTAGAGTGTGAGTTGAGTAGTTTTTCTTTCTCCCCCACCCCTTCCCAAAATAATAATTAGGTTTTGTAGGGCATAAGAGGCACTAAGCATTCAACACCTCGCGAAATGCGACAAAATTGTAAAGTCGGCGAAGTCAATTCTGACTGGGCAATTGGAAAATTCTCAAATTTCCATCAATAAAAACAAAAAAAAATATTCTTCAAAAAAATGATACTTTTTCTTCTGATTTTAGTTTTCTGTGGCTAAATCTTTTCAAATTTGGCTTAACTCTTAGAATTTGGCTGATTTAACTGGCTGACAGTTTAAAATTCCAACCGCGGGCTCTGTTTATGCAAATTGGTTCTGCGCATGAAGGGTGCCTTAATTAAAATCTTAGATTTTTGATCAGTTATAACTCTCATAATGTAAATTCCATTTGTAAAAAGAAATGAACTCATTAAAATGAGCAAATCTCTATATTCCTCGACTTAAATATAATATTTTATGAATGGTAGACTCATATATCAGTCATAGAGCAGATGTTATTGTCTGTAGGGAGAGTGCAATGCTTAAGTTAGGAAATGCACGTGCTAAAATTGGCCCAAATCACTTGACCTGCTTGGGAGCGTAATTAGTTTTAGTCGAAGATTGGTCCTTCATCGTTAATTATGCTTAAATATTTATTACACTAAATGTCTTATTCTTAAACATTTATTGCCTAAAATGGTTCTTGCATTAATGTGTCTGCTTCTACTATTGAGGCAAGAACATTAGCCAAGCAAAGAACCCCCACACAAAAATCCATCATTAGTTAAGATACACCAGCAAAATGAATTTCCCACTTATTTCATAAATATAAATGAAATTTAGACAAGAGATAGCTACTTGTCTAGTAATTTCTGCTCTGACAATCATCTATAGCTTCAGTTTAAATATTTAACAAAGTGTGCAGGCTACTTATGTTGCTACTAATTTTTTTCAGTTTCCTTTAATCAAATTAAACTAACGGTATATCAAATGAGTAAAAAAGATTGATGTGTGTTGAAGCATGTAAGTATGCTTTTCAACTATTAAATGTTTTAAATAATTTAAATAAAGTTAAATTAATTTTAAACATCATTTACTAGGAATGACACTTATCCTTTTTCCTTATAATAAATAAATATTGAGGTGCATGTGTGATATGCATGCAATGTGTAAGCTTTACAACAAACTTTAGATTTTCATATAGTTGTATTACTATTCATATGTGCTAATATTTCAGAATTAATATCCAAAACTAATTATGACGTAAATGAGCACGATTTTCTCGGTGTTTTTTCTTTTCTTTTTCTTATGAATTTCAAGTAACAGGGAAAAGCTCCATTGAAAAAATGTCATTCATAGAGAGTGGTTGTATGTGATTAATTTTCGTGGTATGCCATTGAAGTTTACCTTTATGAAGTCATTTTTTAATGTTTGTTGATAAATGATGCTCATTGTTACTATATACTCTGAGATTGATTTAAAATAATTCTCTCATTCAAATTCCAGGCTCGTCATTCGTATCAGAGTGGACGACAGCAGTTCTCTTTGCAAATTGGGGTTGAAGTTCGGCTGTGATATGGAAGATGTCCCGCATCTTCTTGAAGTCGCAAAAGCTCTCTCCTTGAATGTTGTTGGCGTAAGGTAAGCTCTTTCAAGAAAATTATTCGGTCGACGATTAGTTCTATGCCTTGAGACCAGACTGACTTGTAGTGATTTTTAGATATTGTTTAATTATGGAAAAGAACCATCTGGAGATAAAGCATACATCTTTCTTTTTTTTAATGCTAGTCATCATGTTTTGTAGCCTAGTTCATATAACAGCTTTGTTACTAGGTAACGAATCATTCAATAGGGTTGTAGGCAGTTGGAATCGTTTACCGGAAGCAAATATTATTTGCAGTGGGGTAAAAACTTTTTAAGAAAGACCTTGATGTTCATTGGGGACTGCTAAGCTGACTAGGACCAGCTTAGCTGGGCCCTGAGGCTGTTGCTGGTCGTCACTTTTGTATTTGTATTTTCGCTTTTTACGCTGTCTTTTAAGCAGTGATTACGTTAATCCGGTCTCGGTGTATGGAGTTGATGCCCTCTGTTTTTTAAATGTCCTGGTATTGCTGAAATACCTTCTTAGTGTTAAACGTTGTAGATAAACCCCGGTCTTCCGAGGCCTGCTTCGGTGAAAGTTATGTGTTCCCAAAAATGAAATTATATTTGTAAAAATAATATTTGGATTTCAAATATGTTTTATTAATAAAACGTATTTGAAATCCAAATATAATGTAGAGCAACGATTCTGTAAAAATGGTGAAGAATTCGGGATATCATTTCATTTACAAAATTGAATTTAAAGTGGAGAATTTAAGGTTTTTATTTTATAAATGTTTGTTTGCCCCTTTCTGTGCTTTTTCTGTTAGGTTTAATTTCTTAGAGAACTTCATTAGGGTGAAATGTAAAGAAAGCATTCCTCAAATTGTACGATTTTCTTAATATTTGAAGGAAGTCGACTGTTGCTAGAATTAGTAGATTGTTTCAGTACTGAAAATGAGGTTTCAATGTGGTTGATGGCTGAGTTATTAGGCACAAAAGTGGTAAATTATTGATGACTATTCTAAAAAGTTAGATGTTCATAGGGGACCGTTCATAAATGATGTCTCGCTTTTTCCCGATATATCCCCCTCCCCTTCGTCACAAAGTGTCGCACCTCAACGGACCCCCTCCCCCCTTTGTCACATGTTATGCTATGTTGCATAAGCCTGATATCACACTTCTCGCTACCCCCCTCCCCTTGTCACAATTTCACGATCCCCCCCCTCGAAGCGTGACATCATTCATGAAATATCTGTAGCTACACAATGTACTAACCGTTTCATTTTTGAAATTTTTCATTCAAGAGGACAACGTATGTATTTGAACGCTTTTCCTGTATATAAGTGAAATGAAAAATACTAAGAATAGAATCTTTCAGCTTCCACGTGGGCAGTGGGTGCCAGGACTCTTTGGCCTATAGATCTGCTATCGAATCGTCCAGGCATGTTTTCGACATCGCTTCGAGCTATGGCTTTAACATGGATCTCCTCGACATCGGGGGCGGTTTCCCTGGATTCAAGGGACCATTCATATCATTTGATGAGGTAAGGCAGGAACTCGCAACTATTCCCGTGTCAGAGGATCTAATGAATATCATGAGGCATTTTTCGGGGGAAAAATACAAGGCAAAAGACGACTATAGTCTGTGTAGTTAAAATAGGCGCATCGAGGTTGCGCTTCCCGCTTCGTTTCCATGGCAACGGCGAGAAAAATAGCGGCGCCGAACTTTTTTTTTTTTTTTTTTTGCGCTGCAGTTGAGGTAATTGCATTACTACACCTCAGATTCAAAATATTAGAATAATTCATAAAAAGTAATAAGAAGGGATTTATTTTGCATTTATTTCGTTTTGATGTAAAGTAAATGCAATTAAATGTCTCGTCAATTAAATCTGGAATGTTTAGATAAGATGTTAACAATTTCAAAATATAAAATACAATAAATGAGGTGTACAATAGCTTTCTGAAATACATCAAGATATTAAAATAAGATTTTGGCTGGTTCAAAATATTAGAATACTTTGTCTTACGCAATCTATTTTTGCCATCACGAAATAAATGATGAATGATCATTTATTTCTTGATGGCATGACTGATTTGAATCTGTCTATTATTATTATTATAACTAAAACAGCGAACTTAGTTATGATATTCGCCAAACCAAACAACCTTGCGGTTGTTTTGATTTTTCACATTATTATTTTTTTTTTTCTTTTTTAATATCGTTCTAGGATTTTTATAGAAATTCGATCTCTTTTCTTATGTTATAAGTAATGGATACATTTTTTGTTTATCTATTTTTGTGTAAGTATCGCATAGTTCTACTGTCGTTATGACCTCGACATGCATTCAACTGGATGTGCCCCCCCCCCCCCCAGGAAAATTTAAAAGTTCGAGTTGATTAATTTTTTGAAAAACATCACTTTTAATGCCCAATTGTTCAGAAAAACTAATATATAGTCGAGAGAATATGTGTATTTTCTTTTGCTCGGGTCTCGGGAGGTTCATTGTGACTTCTGTATTTAGCAGAACTTGAAAAACATTTAATTTTGCATTGATTATTGTTTCGCAGATCGCCAACGTCGTGAACCAGTCCCTGGAAGAGCACTTTCCTTCCGATTGTGGCGTGAACGTCATCGCCGAGCCTGGTAGATATTTCGTTGCCTCTGCCTTCACTCTGTGCACCAACATCATCGCCAAGAGAGAAGTCATCGATGAAGGTTGTGAGTATCCACGGAACGGCTGTATTCCTTGTTGGGATCCTTTCATGACTTTATTTAATTTTGGTTCAAGTCATTAATGAAAATGAGTACAGTCGACGCTCGATATAACGACCATCTGCGTCCCACAGAAAGAGGTCTTTATAACGAGTGGTCGCTATAAGAGGTAGAATTTTTTGTTAAAAAATGTACATGCATCATGCACATTCAGTAGTTCCATTAAAATTAGTAATTAAAAAAAAATCCAACTAAGTGCTGAAATCATTTTTAATCATTGGAATTAAAAAAAAAAAAATCAGAGCAAAATATTATAACAAAATATTAACAGATTTTAAAGTAGAAAATATAGGGAAAAAGTACATTCACACATCTGGAAGCAAAGCTTCTGAGCTGACATGACACCTAGTATGGTCGCTGTATTGGATTAGGCGGTACAGAAAGGTCACTATACCGAAAGCAAATTAGCATAGAGTTCATAGGGATTAAGTTGGGACTTTTACCGCTGGTCGTTATAATGGAATGGTCCTTATAATGTGTGGTCGTTATAAGGAGCGTTGACTGTACTTAAAATAAAATAAAGTAAAATGTAATTAAAGCTGGATTGTAGTTGGAGTTTCATAGCTGATCCAGGACTTTAACTATGTAGGTGAATCTGATTGTTTCACGACAATGCTCATTTATTGGTCCACGACAATGCTCATTTACTGGCCAATTAGATTCAACTGTTTTCCAAACTGGAATTTCAATCTTATAGCCATCCTGCTAAGGGGTCGTTCATAAATGTCACTCTTTTTTCCTATATATTTGACCCCCTCCCCCCTTTATCACAATATGTCACACTTCAGCAGACCCCTCCCCCCTTTGTTACAATATGTCACACTTAGTGGACCCCCTCCCCCTTTGTCACATGTCACTATGTTGCATGTCACACTTCTTGTTAACCCCTCCCCTTGTCACAATTTCGCGAACCCCCCTCCCCCCTCGAAGCGTGACATCATTTATAAATGATCCCTAATGTGTGCAGGGTGGAAGAGATGCGATGCGATGTATTGTTTGCCGATATGTTGCGAGAGGCAACTTGTTTCTTTTAAATACTTCTTTTCAAATAAATCTAGTTGTTTTTATATGAGGGAAGCTTTATTTCTTCTGGAAGGCCATGTCTCATACAGTATGCACCAGATAAGTGTGATTACTCTGCTAAGATGCAAAACATAAAAATATCTTTTTGCTACGTTTAATGCTAAATTAAATAGTTCTGTGCACATTTTAAATTGTCAAATATGTAATGTGGTTTTTACATAGCATTTCAATTTAAGCTGCCATTCAAAACATTTAGTGCTCTCTTAGAATAGATTTCAGGGGGTCTGGTCAAAATTGATCAAACAAAATTTCCGTGGTGCCAGAAAACATCGGATGCTCAAGTTTTTCCAGATGCTTTCTTGACATTTCATTTTCTATGTTTCTACGTTGTGTTATGTGTCTTTACACATTATAAAATACATTTTGTATCCTTACTACTGATAATTTCGTAAGGCTTTTCGGATCACGCTCGTGTGTGTTAATTGACACAGAGTGTTCATATTATTATTTTTTTTCTTCTAGCCAACGAGCCCTGTTGCATGTACTATGTAAACGACGGTGTTTATGGTTCTTTCAACTGCTTGATCTTCGACCATGCTGAAGTTGAACCTGTGCCACTTGTGGTGAGTTTTTTTTTTTTTTTTTTGTGCAAAGTAACGATAAAAAGTTTTTATTGTGTTTTTATGTAAAATTGTTTATCATCAAACAAGACTCTTGAATATTAAGTTATCAAAAAAGGGTACTTAAGGCAAATATATATTTAACTTTTTTCTTTAAATTTTAATGTTTTATTTGTTTCTTTTTTCCAATCACAAAAAATGAGCAATAAATCTCTCATTTACACGAAAGCTTGAGAGACTCACTGAAAAATGCTCAAAAATGGCAAGGACGTATAGAAATCCAACTTCAAATAGTATTTACGTTTCAATCAATCGGTGATTTCTCTGAAATTAATTTTGTAATGTATTATCCCTATTGGTTTTGATTTGCCTTCTGTATCTTGCAATGCTTCTCGAAATGTATTCTGTATTCAACAGAACCTTTTTCGAAATTATTTTTTAATGTTTTTGAATTTAAAAAGATTTTTGCATCAGGTTTTTGTTTAAACGTTATCACAGCTTCAATTTAAAATGAAATAGATAGTTTAGGTACCTTGCTCAGGTTTGAATGCAATAATTTTTCAGCCCAATAGATGAAAATAAAAATCCTGAGGATGGGGAAAAAATGGTTCAGTGTAAAAAAATTTTTATTTATTAATGCATAACTAGAAACTTACTAATCCAAAACTCGCACATAAATAAAGTTTAAATGTCAGTTTTATGTCTTTCTGGTCAGAACTTTTGAAAATCCACGTACATCTGAAAGAGATGCAAATAAATGGGGTGACTTATATCCGAAAGATTACCGTCTTTAAGGGCAACCTCCTTCCAAATGTTTTTTGTTAAGCAATCACATTAAAAATAATTTGTGCATTTAATTCCAATTGTGATTAGAAAGGAAATTGGACCTCATTGTAATTAGCCATTAATATAATTTTTTTTTTAAAGTTAACTTTCCTTCAATTTTTAAAACTTTCTCAAGTGTATCTTTTTCCGAAAAATTTCTTCCGAATAATCCTTTCCAAACATCCTAGAATG
The DNA here is from genome assembly GCA_038502835.1 of Octonoba sinensis. Lineage (NCBI taxonomy): Eukaryota > Metazoa > Arthropoda > Arachnida > Araneae > Uloboridae > Octonoba > Octonoba sinensis. The sequence continues at coordinate 11,460,970 of CM076601.1, read as the reverse complement.
AAAGTTAGCATGGAATCCACAATTTGAAATTTGTTGGGATTTTAATCATTCTTTTTCTGTTGAAAACTCGAAAAAAGGGACAAAAATTCAAATTCAACAGTTAAATAGAAACAAACTTCAGAGTCAATCCCATGCTCGTTTTGGTTAAACACTCCGTGGGATGTGCATACAAAATTTCAAAGCTGTACCTTTAGCCGAAAAGGAAGCAACGGGGGATTTTGCTGCACATTTTTGGTCAAAAACACAAAGAAAAAAAATGCGCTCAAAGATTTTAAATGCAGCATGAAGGCAGCGAAAGCCATTTATAAAAACCAGAATATCTTTTTTAAGTATTGCTCACATAAGTTTGAAATTTTGAAATACATAACTTGTAAAACTAAAAAATGAAAGAAGGCTTAACCTCTTCAGACCCCAGAACTAAAAACAAATAATTTAGACGCAATTTTTTGGTTCTGTGATTTAAAAAATGATTGCAAAACAAATTAACTAAAAAGAAAAATTTTTTTTGTTAATTTTAATGAATAATTAGTTTAAATAATAATGAATGCCCCATTTCCATGTTTAAACCAAAGTAAACTATCTGTTGATTCATTTCAAAGACAATGGGGTGTTTTAGCTTTCAGATTGCACGAACAGTCAATAATAAACAGTATTTTAAAATGTGACCAACCGGGTACGCTTGGAACGAAGAGGTTGAAGCAGTTTTGTTTATCAAAATACGTAATAAAAATTTTTTTGATGTTTTGGACAATTTGGAACATTTTTCATTTTTGATCGTTTCAAAAAATTGCTCGTTCCATCAAGAGGTGTCGGGCACACGATGAATTCCCTCCCCAGTTTAGTTCTCTCTGAAAAGTCATACAATTTTCATACAAAGGTCATACAAATGCAACTTTTCATGATATTATTTTGCAGGGTTCGTTGATTTAAATCAAGTGATTTTTTTTTTTTTTTCAAAAAAAATCATTGGTTTTACTACGTTAGAAAGTGTTGCAAAAATGAAATACGTTGCAATTACAACTACTGTTTCAAACAAAACTTCTTAGGTCCATCTGTCTGGGTGCATAACATATTTCATAAGGTTAGAATTAATTAGTATTCTTTTAATTTGACAATATTTTTTTTTAATTTCACAATATTCTTCAATCATCTTAACAGCAAAGCATCATTCATTCAATCATTCGAATTACAATTCATAATACATAATCATGAACCATTCTGTGTTTTTTAACTAAAAAATAGTATTTTAGATCCATTTAATCAATGCCACGCAGTCAATAATTCGGAATGATGGTGTTTAAAACAACAGTTGTTAGAATTTAGAATATATATCATAGAAGTTTTAATAATGGTGCGAGCATATGATTTTTCGAAATGGATAAAAATATTTCAGGCTTTTTTATTTATAAAATAGAAAAATTGTTAAAGTACACTCGATGTATAAAATAAGTACATACAATTGTTACTTTTTTCAGCTGTAATGAGCAAAATAATTCATATTCAATGTGTTCCTTTTCTCTATACTTATGAGTGTATTTTTATTCCTGGTAGGGTTATGTTTCATTTGAGTCATGCATTTGTATCAAAATTTGTTTATCATTATTATTAAAAAATATGTATTGCTGCGAAAATAGCTTAAAGCAGTGGTTCCCAAAGTTGACTGGTCTCTGACCCATCTAACAAAAATTTCTAATCTTAGGGCCCACCTCTTAGCCGTCTTAAGAAAAGAGGGCATAAATATTGGCGATGCTCGGATTCCCTAGTGGCGAGCAGTGGAACTACTTGGGGCTGTCTTATTTGTTCGAATTTAAATGAAAAGAAATTAGTGTTACCAATATGAATGAAAGACTCTAGAAATAAGAAACACAACTTAAATATATTTTTTTATTACGTAAATACCTACACCTGCAAGGTTTTTTTCCCCAAAGTTATTTCAATGGGAAGGATGTATTTGTTCCTTATTTCTCTTTATTAAAGTTTTAGCATCAACCTCCACTTTAGTTACTTTTATTCGCAGACTTCCTATTAGCCTACTTTCCCGTAAAAGTTTAAAAAAATAATAATAAAGCATAAAAGAAGGCTTAATGTATCGTGAAAATATCGTTAGAAATCAAGAAAAGTCAAAAATAATTTAAGTAATTAAATAAAGATTGAAAAATAAAAAATTTGAAAGTAGGGTTTTGAGATGGGGAGAAAGTGTGTCGGTCGGTCTGTCCCCTCTAATAATTTTCGAAGGAATTGTCAGAGTCGAAAAATTATTCTTGCATTCGAAAGATCTCGGCGAGTACATCTCGTGTCCATATTTTACTTTTTGATTTGAACAATTTTTTGTTCAATTTTGAACAGTTCAAAAAATTTTAACATTAGCACCTATGTGTAAAAATGAAGCAAATTATCTAAACTCTGGGTACAAGATCCAAGTTCCAATGAACAAGCTCACTGGAAGAAGTTCTTGGCGTGAAATATTGATATGAACAATTTTTTGTTCAATTTTGAACAGTTCAAAAAAAAATTAACATACCGCCTACGGGGAAATTTCAATCCTATATAATTCCTGATCTAACGGACCGATTCGCTTGGAACAAACTTTATCGGAAAGCTCTCATGGCGTAGAACATGTACTAATAGAAAGTTCATCCAGAACTGACGAGCCTGTTTTCCTATGAATTGTTTCTTCGGGATTTTCAAGAATATTTTTGAATAAATGAATGATAAAATGAATAAGCAAAAGAAAGAATGAATAAATACATGAATGACTGAATAAATGAATGATTGAATGAATATGTATTAACCGTTTAAAAAAGGTATATTTGAAGCAATTAAGAACTAAAGCTAGACGAGAAAGACAGAGAGATAGATAGCTAGATTATAAATTTGAATTCGGTGTACTCGGGAAAGTAGGCTCGTATAGTTCTAGACGGAACTTCTTGGTTTTTTAAAATTAATGTGTTCAGTGGCGAGGGCCCACTCAATATTCGCTCCAGGGTTGCTACGCTACCTGGAAAACAGGGAAAACCTGGAAAAGTCGGGGAGTTTTAAAATTGAGTGAAAAAGTCAGGGAATTTTAGCCAATGTTTGAAGCACTGACACGGAAAGTTCAATATAAATGACCTTAACTCTTTTTTGCTTCACTCAAAGTACAGCATTCAGAGGAACCTGCAGAGATTGACGCAACCTGAATTTAACCGAGGATTTGATCAGAATTTTTTTTTTTTCAACTCTTAAGTTTAACTTTTAAATAGTTAAAAGTAACTAACATTTTATTATTGTTATTCAGATTTTTACACTAAGTAACTAATGTAGTTTTTCTTTTTTTTCCCTCTCTCTCAAAGTTTGTTAGCAATCCATTTTCTCATTTAGAATCAGAGTTATTAGACCTTTAAAAAAAACATTTTGCAAAGTGCCTACTTTTACTTCATGGAAATGCTTGTTCCCTTATATTACTTAGTTGAATACTGTTTCAAAATTTTTCAGAAATTATTTTAAGATTAGCCATTCCTGTGATTGTTTTAAACAGAATATTTTGGGGCAAATATGTTTTTTACTGGTTTGATGCCATGGATTTAAGACTGGAATTTTTTAAATATATGTTTGGAAAACCTGGAAAAGTCGGGGAATTTCATTCTGTTTGAGTAGCAACCCTGTCGCTCGCGACCCACGGTTTGGGAAACACTGGCTTTTAAAGTGTTTTTGCATATTGATTAGCATGCCATATGGTTTCTATGAATGTAACATAATAAATATCCGAAATATATAGGGTCTTTTTTTTTTAAAAATCAAATAAATCCGATTTAAATTGTAAAAAATTCGTTTTTTTTTTTTTTTTTAATTAAAAAAAAAAACCATGAGCCTTGCTACTTGGGAATGGTACGTTTGACGATGCTTCCTCTCCGTCCGTAGGATCCGACGGCTCGCCCGCTGCTGAAGAGCAGCGTGTGGGGCCCCACCTGCGACAGCATCGATCGCATCATGGAGACCTGCAGCCTGCCGTCCATGAGCGTGGGGGAGTGGCTGATGTTCGAGAACATGGGGGCCTACACGGTGTGTCAAAAATAAGTTAGGTAATTAAATAAAGGTTGAAAAATAAAAAATTGAATGTAGGGTTTTGAGATGGGGGGGAAACCCCGTCTTCGGCCCGTCGGAAATTCCCCAATGCTCGCCGTAACTCCTTAAAAGCTGTTCGTTTACTCCTTTTTAGCCCACTTTCCCGTAAAATTAAAAAATAGTAATAAAGCATGAAAGGAGGCTTAATGTATCGTGAAAATATCGTTAGAAATCAAGAAAAGTCAAAAATAAGTTAGGTAATTAAATAAAGGTTGAAAAATAAAAAATGTGAATGTAGGGTTTTGAGATGGGGGGGAAACCCCGCTTGAAAGCCCGTTAAATTCCCCAATGCTCGCCGTAACTCCTTAAAAGCTGTTCGTTTACTCCTTTTTAGCCCACTTTCCCGTGAAAATTAAAAAATAGTAATAAAGCATGCGCAGCGTACGTTGAAAGTTCCAGAATCCGGCATAAATCCTAGATGTAGGATCTCTGTGTATTGCGGGTGACAACCGTCTCGAAATAAATTCAATGTAGTATTTAAGAAATCTAGTTTTTTAGCCTACTTTCCCCGTAAAAATTAAAAAATATAATAAAGCATGAAAGAAGGCTTAATGTATCGTGAAAATATCGTTAGAAATCAAGAAAAGTCGAAAATAAGTTAGGTATATTAAATAAAGATTGAAAAATAAAAAATTTTTGAAGTAGGGTTTTGAGATGGGGAGAAAGTGTGTCGGTCGGTCTGTCCCCTCTAATAATTTTGAACGAATTGTCAAGTCGGAAAATTATTTTGCATTCGAAAGTCTCGGCGAGACATCTCGTTCCATATTTTACTTTTTGATTTGAACAGTTCAAAAATTTTTAACTTGGTGCCTATGGGCGAAAATGAAACAAATGATGTAAACTCCGAGTACAAGTTCCAATGAACAAGCTCGCTGGAAAAAGTTCTTGGCGTGAAATATTGATTTGAAAATTTTTTCATTTTTGAACAGTTCAAAAAAATTAACATTGCGCCTACGGTGAGATTTCATTCCTGTATAAATCCTGATGTAACGGACCGATTTGCTCGGAACAAACTTTATCGGAGAGCTCTTATGACGTAGAACATGTACAGATAGAAATTTCACCCAGAACTAAGGAGCCTATTTTCCAGGAAATTTTTTGATAGAGATTTTCAAGAATATTTTTGAATGAATGACCGACTAAATCAATAAGGAAAAGAATGAATAAATAACTGAGTGAATAAATACATGAATGCCTGAATAAATGAATGATGGAATGAACATGTATTAACCGTTGAAAAAGGTATATCTGAAGCAATTAAGAACTTAAGCTAAACGAGAAAGAAAGAGAGAGAGATGGCTAGACTATAAATTTGAAGCTGGTGTACTGGGGAAAGTAGGCTCGTATAGTTCTAGACGGAACTTCTTGTTGATTATTGATTTGTCCCAACAAATAAGATAAATGACCCGGTTGTGGACTCTTTGATCTTTAAGCTCCTAAAATAAGCGAATGTATCCTTAAACTTCAATGAAACGATCAGAAGCTACGGCGAACGATGCCTTTTTTAGCCAACTTTAGTTCTATGAACCGGCACTAGGAATCGTTCGCCGTAGGTTCTGATCATGTCATCCAAGTTTAATGATACATTCGCTTATTTTAGGAGCTTAAAGATCAAAGAGTCCACAACCGGGTCATTTATCTTATTTGTTGGGACAAATCAATAATCAAAAATAAATAAATGAACAGCTTTTAAGGAGTTTATGAAGGTGTCCCTTGGTCATTTTTAAATTATTTCTCCAAGTGAACAGCACAAAATAAATGATATTCATTTCTGTCCACGACTCATGCAAATACGTGTCTTATGAACGTCCACTATAGATACAAATGAAGTTTTCAGTAAATGTGACCTAAAAATCCTCATTTTTCATCAAATGGCATTTTATAGGTCTCATTTTTAGAGGAATCGTTGGCGATGAAGCTAAATAGGCAAATATGGATGCAAGTCCCTTGAAAAAATGTTGCCACGTAAAAGGGTACGAACATTTTCTGACAGTGTCCACTACCGGGTCATTTACCTTACCATCAAAAGAGTGCACTTACAAACTAGATGCGATGCATGTAAGCCAGCTAGGGCTGATAGAAAAAGCAGAGCCGAAATTTGCATTTTTAAGAAATTGACTAATGTAAGTGCATGTGTACATATAATGCATGTATACAACGTATACACATCCTTATATTTTCTATTCGTTTTGAACAAGTCTTTATTACCTGCAGATGTCTTGACACCAAAAACTGTTTAGATTTTTTTAAGAAATTGTGGAAAATACAAGGATACAAATGCTTTTTTTTGACCTTTCTCCCCAAGGAGAAATTCCATTACCCCACTGTTATCTAAAATTACATTTATACTCGAATACAGCTTAAGAACTTACATAATATAAAGAGTCTTAAAGTCTAACTTTTCGGGGTTTTTTTTCCTTTCCAAAAAATTTTATTTCCTCTACAAATATCTACCCGAGAGCCATATCTTAAGTCCATTTTTCGAGTTTTTGCAAGTGTACACTTAATGGACGTGCAGAGTACGAACAACAAAGCCGATAGCCACCTGAGGGTTCCGGACAATTATCCTTCCATTGGACATATTTTTCCTCGATATTATCCGTCATCAATTTTTCTTGTTTTATGTTTCATTTGCAGATTTGTGTGTTGAAAAATATTATCTTTTTGCATTCTTAACAAAAATTGAAATTTTTTCCATCAGAGCATTTAAGTATCTTCAAAGTGTAGAAGATATTATTCTAATATTATTTTCATTTAAATCTTTTTTCTTTTTTTTTTGAATTTTTAGCAAGGAAATATCCACTCTTATAGTGTTAAAAATGTTTATTTTTCAACTTCATCATAAAAACTCGAAAAAAGAACTGGAAATAGTATGGCTCTCGGGTACGGTTGGAGTCTTGACTCCTGCGTAGTATAGTTATGTTCCCCCTCTATTTTTTTCACGCTCCCAATTTCAAGTTTTATGCAGTTTTTCCCACTCTTATGCCAAAAATTAAAAATGGGTTCAGTTTTTCGAAAATTTTTCAATCAAATAATATCAACATTTGTTTGACAATGCAGAGTTGCTAACCCTTCCAATTGATTAATGGAGACTACCGTTTTTCACCCAATCTCCCGATTTTCCATATTTTAGTTTATTTCTCCAAATTTGTTTAATCTGTTCTTTTTAATTTTCCAATGTGTAACAATTAAGCTTACGATTTACGAGCAACATTCTCGGTAGCCAATATCATATCTTCGCAACGAGATTTTTAGCTGCATCTCTCTCCTTCACCATCAATCAGACATTAATCAAAATGTGTTATCGAGAGAGATTTTTCTTTCAATTGCCTCATGAAATCGGCAACAAATTTGCATGAACTTTTAAAGGTCTCTCCATTTCAATTGAACTTTCTTAATTTCTACAAGGTATAAGTAAAAACATTATATTTTAGAAGGAAACACGTGCTTCGCTGAAAATGAGCGATATGTCCATTACAATACTTTTGCATCCTATAAATATTTGAATTGTTTTAAAAGCTAGAAGGTATTTTAACATATGCTACCTTGAATTGTCACCTAATTACATAATTTTTGTATTAAATTCCGAATATTTTTTCAAAAACTTCATGTCAAGTTCAAAAAAAAAAAATTTCGCTCAGGATCACCCATGCAACAAGTGACGAGCCACCTTTTCTTTCTTCCAGCAACTATCTCCAAACGCTCCCCACCTGGCCCACCATCCTGGAAGCCTTCGGAGACCAAGTGCTGGACTACACCAACGCCAACCTGCCCACCGATCGCGAGAGCCTCGACAACTCCTCGGACATCCACCTGCTGCCCCACCCGGAATCGGTGACCGCCTGACTAGCACACCCCCGTTCCCGCCCTTTTCCCCCGAACGCCTGCCTGCCCGCGTCTCCCCCCCTCTGTTGTTCCGTTAGGTAATGTCTAAGGATAGGGTGGAGTTGCCGTATTTCGTCACAAAAAAGAAAAGGGAGGGGGGGGGGGGGGGGATTCGTTCATTAATCTATCGTTTATATCTGAAAAGAAAAAGCTATGAACAATATTCGATTATGAGGTTGAAATTCCCACGAAGTTCGACTCATGCATGAAATCCTCTCGATCATCGAATGTTACGAACGGCAATTCTACGCTTTGTTTGTTTTTTTTTTAATACTCTATTTATTATTTCTCATGGCAACAAGAATATATTATATATTATTTTGTTCGGACTGCCCCTCTCCAGTGTTTCTCCTCATCGGTGGTGGCTCTTCTCGATCGTCGGATGATGGAAATAGTTTTATGTCCGTAACGATGCGTCGGATAGGATTTTCGATGACGTAGCCGTCAGTTACGACATTCCATGCGTTCTCTTTGTGCCGGAAGAAGAAATGGCGCCCGCATCTCGGAGAGAATCGAGATCATATTTGGAAGTTTCCAGGAAATGTTTCCTCGACAAATGTGGCTGGCACAAACTGCTTATTGTTTTTCGAGTAACGTGTACATTGTTTAAATATTTTATGTGTATTTATAATGCCTCATACTTTGTTCAGTACTTTACCAAACTAAATAAAAGTATGAAACTCTGGCTTTTCTTGCGTTTTTCTTTCACGTGCGGTTGCCGCATCTCGTGGGGAAGTGAAATAATTTTTAGGGGAGAAAATAGAACACACTTCAAATTAAAAATTGTGCTTAAGAACAGAAAAAACAAATTCATTTCTTAAACAGCATCAATACAACTTTAAAACATCATTTTTGAAGTCTGCAAAATTTTGACACTCTCGGTATTTCATATTATATGTTACTTACTTTTTTCACTTGAAAGTCGTATTGATGTTGTTTAAAGAATTAATTTATTTTTTACTTTTTAGCACAATTTTCAATTTAAAGTTGGTTCTGTCCTCCCAAAAATTATTTATTTAATTCTGTTTTGTATAAATACCTTTTTGCTTGAATATTCTATGTAAAAATAAAAAAATCCCTAAGGGCAAACCTTTGAGTGGCTGGCGCTGAAAACCAACCATGTGTGTGATAAGTTGAGTTTTCGAAGTTGACTTTAAATCGTAAAATAGGCTGATTGAACTTGGTTTATGTTTCAAAGATGCCTTCACTCGAACTCTCATTGCTTTTAATATTATTGCTTAATGGTGGCAAAATCTTTTGACAGTGAGTTTTATATTTATTAATAACTTTATCAATCCAAGCCTTTGCAGTTAGAAGAAATATACTTATTTTTTTATCCATAACATTCTTTCTGAAGAACAAATGTAGTCAAATCAATGTGCAATATTCGAGTTAGACGAACCTCTATCGATTTTTTCAAAAAAATATATTGAAATTGGTTCATTTAATTGAAATTTATGTATGAAAATACAAAAGAAAATCAATAAATTTCTGTCCATAACTTTTTCTAATCGAATATGGTCAAACAAATGTGTGGGACCTATAGGAAAACACCCTTGATAAATTAAAGAAAGATAGATCAAAATCTTTTCATCCGGTGAGAATTTATGGGTGGACAAATAAACAAAAAAAGGGGGACATGGACATTCATATGGTATGAATGGTTAAAATCATTCACATCTGTTTTATTTATTCTTAATATATATTTACATAATGGAAATGTTGAATGGAAGAACGTGTTGTGTAAGAAATAAGTATGGGGGCTGTTTTTGCTGCTGCATTCTGAAAATTTTTTTAAAGTCTTTTATTTATTTTTTTCCTCAAAAAAGCCAATCTCAACTTTTTAATTTTTTTACAGTTGGTTAATACCATTAAGTACTACATTCCCTGAAAACGAGAGTTTCCACTTTTGCGATCAATGGTTTTTAGAAACAATTTAAGATTTTGCCATATATTTTATCAGTTTTCTAAATAATATTTTCTGAAGTTGGGATTAACTAGGAGCATTCTTTAATTTAAATAATAAAAGTTTAAATGCAGAAATAAAATTATTTTTTTATAGATCTAACAAATAAAATATTATTTATATATTTCGTAATGTTCTTTACTTAATCTTTTTCCCGACTAAAGAATGCAGATTTAGAATTTTATTGAGAGTGCAATGGTAAGATTGCTGAAAATTTTAGTATGAAAGTTAAAATGAATTTGCTCTTGCATTATTTTTAAGATTTTTGAAGCTAAAGCTTTGCACCCTGGCTATAATGCTGTCATTAATGATGTATAATTCTACATTGGAGAGCTTCATCCAAGCTTTGAAAAATTTAATGGACTTTCGTTAAAAGTTTTTCTCTAAACTATATTAGTTAATAGGATTTTGCACTCTTTCTGAATTAAAAAGCTCCAGTTTAAAGAAAAATGTGCATTCAACAAATAAATTTTTACGCAACTTTGCCATGCAATTTTTCTTTTTTTTTTTTTTCTTATTCTTATTTGAAATTTAACAAATAAAGATTTTGTATGGTTTTGTCATGCAATTTTTTCTTTGCACTATTATTTTTAAAATACTACAAATAACATAATAGGTGTGTGAGTCATCGAGAAGTTTTACAAAAATATTGGATAACTCATTCAAAATGAAACTCACGGATGGTAAAAAGGGGAAAAGTCATTTTCAAGCATGAAATACACAAAATGTAGCTCGTTGAATTTCTTAAAAATATTTCCTAATAAAAAAAATTTTTTTTTTTTTTTTTGGAAAAAACAGGGTTTTGGACTTGATTTGCTGCATGAAAGTTGTTTCACAAAAATCTCGACCTCTTATGTGGTATAATGGAGAATCTAATACGTCTAATACGTTTTCCAATCTACACTCGCATCATGTGGCTAAAGATACAGTTGAGTATGATAATAACTGTTGTAAGAGTCGTCCTGAAAAGTTTCAGTTTCATCTATTAAAACTAGCTCTTTGTAGATCTAAAGACGTGTGACCTTAAGTACAGAGTGGTTGGAATTATAACCGCTCTCTACTCGAGAACATTTTAATATTTTCTTTTTAATGGCTGCACAGACTACTGTTTCAGATAAAGTATTTTGGTGTGGAGTTGCTTTCCTTGAGGGGTTCTGAGGGTAACAGTGCATAGTGCTTGGGTGAAAACCAGGAAAACTGCCAGACAACGCTGTTGGCTATTAAAGCAGCACAGCAACCACCTGCTACTTTAGGTTGGAGCCTTGGTTACAAGCCAGATGAGCTACTATTGGCTCATGAGTCCCATAATTATTTTTTAAATATTTAATTGCATGGGTTTTATACAAGGTCTGAGAACTTGAAAATACTGGCTGAAAGTCAGAGCCAGAATCATTGGGAAAGTACCCAAAGCCGCAGTAAATAGCGTAAAAATCCTACTATTGCGGCCATTCAACAGCAAAATAATAAAATTTTCCAGTAGAACATTAAATGTAATAAATTTCATTAATCACGTAACAATTGCATACTTAAATGTCAAGCAAATGCTAACACAATCACCAATTTTTTATTGTAGAAAGCTGTGAAAATATTATGTGTTAATTGTAAAATTAGAGATCATTCATGAATGATGTCACACTTCGAGGGGGGAGGAGGGTGAGAGAAATTGTGACAAGCGGAGGGGGTAACAAAAAGTGACATTACACATTTTGGTTTCTATAAAAACATTTAAAATCGGAAAGTTAAGTTCATTTTTAAAGTTTTTTTTATTTCCATAATTTTTTTTTTAAAGTTACATTGATCGTTTTGTATTATAGACACCGATGCTGATTGAGGTTTAAATTTGCTAGTTAAAATTTAAAAATAATTTTTATAAAAAAACAGAACCGACTTCAAATTAAAAATTGCGCTAAAAAGTAAAAAATAAATTCATTCTTTAAACAACATCGATGTGACTTTTAAACATAGTTTTAGAAGTCGGTGCAAAATTTGGATAGATAAAATCTTTTGTAATCATGAATCAATTACAAATATATATATTTCCGCAGAATTAGCAACACTTCCAATATGAAGTAGCAAATGGAATAATGGTAATTAGACGCATAATTTTGCACCGACTTCTAAAACTATGTTTAAAAGTCACATCGATGTTGTTTAAAGAATGAATTTATTTTTTACTTTTTAGCGCAATTTTTAATTTGAAGTCGGTTCTGTTTTTTTATAAAAATTATTTTATTTTATTCTGCTTAGTGTAAATACATTTTGTATATAAATACTCTATTTTTTAAAAAAATCCATATCAAAGAGCAAAACTTCTTTGAATGAATGGCACTAAAAACTAATCATTTGTATGATAAATTCCCTTTTGAAGTCTATTTTAGCAAACAATCTGATTGGATTAATTTTTGTCACAGAGAAGCCTTTAGTCAAACTCTTGCTGTAATTTCTTTTAATATTGGCAACAAACCTGTTTTTAACAATGCTTTTTTATTTATTAATAGATTTCCCAATAAAGAAAAATCAAGCCAAGCCTTTCCAATTAAAATAAAAAATACTTATTTTTCACTCGTAACGTTTTTTCTAAAAAAACAAATGTTGTCAAATTGATTTGCAATATTTGAGTAAGACGACCCCCTATCGATTAAAGAAAAATCATCAAAATCGGTTCATTTAGTCAAAAGTTATGGATGAAAAGACAAGAAAAAAACTACCATTTCTGCCCATAACTTTTTTTTCTACTTATCGAATATGGTCAAACGAAAGTACGGGACCTATGGGAAACCACCCTCGATCGATTAAAAAAAGAATCGTGAAAATCGGTTCATCCGGCGAGAAGTTATGAGTGGACAAAAAAAAAAAGACATACATACAGTATGAATGTATAACCTCCTTCCTTTGAGAAGTCGGTTAAAAAGGAAATTTTCTTCTGCACTTTCACTCATAAGATTAAATGGCCGTGGTTCATTTTTTCACACTTCAAACAATTAATTTATTTTACTGTTCTATGCTCATTATCTTTTGTCTTGTATACCTGAACTTCGTTTTATACAAATTAAGTACACATGTAATCATTATTATTGTTATGCTCACAAATGTCATTAAAAGTTTGAAAATAAAATTAGAAGCTATAAAGTAGTGCTGTGTTTCTGAAGTGCAAGTGCATATGCTTATGTAATATAGCGGTGACATGTGACAAAGGGGGTAGGGGGTTCAAATATATTTAAAAAGTATGACATCATTTATGAACGGTCCCTAAACCAGCGATCTCGACTAACATTATACAGAATCTGATACTAGCATCTGGTATGTAAAATAAGAAATGTACATTTTTCCAATCATCAAACATAGATTGTTTTTAAATTTTTGTTGAGCTACTTTTGAGAATCCAGCCCGGAAATATCACGGGCACAAGAAGTAGGAGGGGGAACCTCATTCTGTCATTTTCACGAGAGCGAGAGGATTTTCTTTTTAGGTATAAAACTATTTTCTACTAAATTCAATCAAATCTTAGAAGATCAAGGTTTTGTAAGTTTGATCATAGACCCTCAATAATCAGGACCTTTTGCTGTTATTCCGGAGCGATTTTGCATGTGGGAAGGAGACAATTTAGCTTGCCTACCTCAGTGAATACAGGTCCAGCCCTATACGTAATTATAGTAATTATTTCGTTTCAGTGCGAAAAATACTCTAATGCAAATGAAGAAAAACATGTACGCATCAAAAGAGACATCATTGATGGACTTGATTTTAACAAGAAGTTCCGTCTAGAACTACATGCGAGTCAACTTTCCCTGTATACACCAACTCCAAATTTATAATCTAGCTTCAAAAATTGAACGAAAAACTCAAATCAAAAAATATAATATCGAAATGAGATGTCTATTCAACAATTACTTCACTTATTTTTTTCCCCCCTTTTCTTTATCTTTAACGATGTTTTTGCGATACATTAAGCCATCTGTCATAATTTATTTTTTTAATTTTACGGGAAACTTGGCTAAAAAGCACGCAGATGGTTTGCAGCAGTATTATAAAACTCGTAAAGTCTGAAAAATTACTCTTACTTATCTCGAAAAAAGCTCTTTCATAATACTATTCATAAATATCGCTCTTTCCTGATTTCCTGTTGCGCTGAAAATATCGCTGCATCAACATGCTTTTGAACTTGATTTTCTACTAAGGATTAGGAAAATCAATATTATAATTTTGCCTAAAATATGACGGTGACTTTTAGATTAATGGTATATTATGCAGCATTTTCTGAAACACGTCACTTTCTTTAAACATTTAAGAATGAATTCAATTTAATCTTCTTGAATTAAACGAAGTAAAGGTCATCACCCATGAATCAATTTTGACTAGTTTTGAAAATGGAAATTTAGGTTGAAATTCCAGTGAAAAATCCTTCGCGAATCCAATACTTAACTTCGTACAAGGTAACAGAAATATTTATTTATTTACGACCATTTTCGGTCGCATACATTTTCAAGTTCATTTGCTTTTCTCAATGAATATGCCTCAAACTTTCGTCCAACATGACAGATAGAACAAGACAACACGATAGAATATTACAATTCAAAAAGGAAATTGCAAGAATACACCCAGGGCTGTAAAGCTGTACGGGAATCGAACCCGACGCCTCTTCACTGCGCGCAGGCAGGCACCGGAACCAGTCACTTAGACCGCTCAGCTCCCCCACTGAGGGCCCTATAAAAAATATTCGAATACTTCCATGCAGTGGTTTATGCTATTGCGCACTTGATTTTGTTATATATAAATAATGAATCCACTCAGTATAGTTGATTTTTAAAAAAGTGCAAGATTAAAACCTTTACCTACATTTTAAAAAGATGTTGCGTACTTCCCTTTACCTAAATTAAAGGGATGTTTTTTAATAATTTCCATTTGAAGCGCTTCATTAACTTCTAATTAGCATTTTACCAAACATCAGTACCATCCCGAAACTGCCTCGCTGGATGCAGAAGTCGCAATTTTATTCTATGCATCCATTTATTCCGAAATATTTTTCTTTTTGATCCAGACATTCGAAATGAAAAACATAAGTTACAAAACGCTGACGAGCGAAAGAAGAAGAGCGCGAATAACAATAAGCAGTTAACAACCCGCCAGACAATTTTTTTCTTGATGTCTTAATAGAGAGACGTCTATCCCTAATCATCAAGAATAGTAATTGATTTTTGTTGGAAGCTAGGTCACACACGCTTCTATGCGCGACGTAATTGCGTTCAACTCATTTAGTTAACTGTCTGTTCCTTCAGTGGGAAAAGAACAAGAGATCTTCTTGCCGGGGGCAACCCTAATCATGGGTTATTAGCACTTGTGACATATGCGACAGCGCGCCATTGGTTTATCGGGTGTTCTTTTTCCAATTTAATCAGAAAGATGAGAAATAGAATAACGATAATATTCCATCGGACCACCCACTGGATTTAACACGAATGGTGTAAAATTACCAGATGCAGTGTTCCTCCCATAATTAATCATTTTCGTTACATTACCTTTTAGGTAATCTTCTTAAAATATTTTGACTTGTTTGAGTTTGTAGCCATTTTGTCTTCCTCAAGATGTGGAAACGGATCATCAATTTGATTTTTTTTTTCTTAAAAATGAATGTAAAGTATTATAAATTCGTTCATTACGCTTAAAACATGTATGTAAAATTATTTTTATCTTTACAGACTTTATAATGGTAATTTTCTTTTAAGAGAATTGTCACTGAATTGTGTTCTCAGCAAGAGAATTTTTTTTTTTTTTTAAAGCTCAGTAGCTGCTTTGTCATCATGTTGTAAAAAATTTGTAAAAACTGCTCAAAATACAGATTGAAAAGCATCTTTATAAAACAAGCTACCTTTTAATTTTTTACATTATATTTTACAAAATACATATTGATTCAGTATGATCTACACTATTGCTAAGGGGACCGAGACCAAATCGACATAATAAATGTCGAATTCAAGCCTCCTTGTTCTCGAAGAAAATTCCGAAAAAATTAATTACAATCTTACAATTTAGAAAATTACTTGAAATCTCTCTAAAAATTACTAGTACAGCTTAGATTTCTTTTATGCTTAATAATAATATTTTAATCAGTCTATAGAAGTTTTTTTTAATGAATCGGTTTTTTTTTTTTTTTAAATTTTTCGTTGAATATGTATTTATGTTTGGCAGCGTAATACATACGGGAGTTTAGGTACCATTTAAAAACAAAACAGAGTGGTAACACAAAAGGGAAAACTTGTCGGCGGATCAGGAAATTCTTAGTGAAGTTTTGTGTTCTGGAAAATATCAGAAAACAATCGGGGGATAGTTAGCTTCCCCAACTATCATGGGAAAACGGAAAAGTTGCCTTTTTCTGAGTTGAGAAAAAATTGCAATTTTGCGTAAGAAATACATGGTTCAGCATGAATGCTTCCAAGAATCCGCCATTTTTGGTCGTGTTTCAAAATTCTGCATAAGGCCACTCCGAGCATGCGCAATTTTGGGGTTCGGTTCTGTACATGATACTGTCATTATATATGACTATGATATTGTGTAACTCCCAATTGTAAAATCATGGAAATGTTTGGAACTCAATCAGGGAATGTTCACGGAATTTTTTTCAAAGATTTTGTTACCACCATGAAACAGTTGCAAAGCGTCTTTCCAAAACTTTTTTGCTTCCACAAAAAGTTCCAGTTAACATAGTGAAGTAAAAATATTGGTTCCCTAAATGATCCCTAAACTTAATAAAATAAATTTACTTACAAAAAGAAGAAAAAAATAATTGAGATCCATAAGAATATACTTAAAATTACAAAGTTCAGTAATTTTTTTTAAAGTGATATTGGGTCAGTTGGGGTAATGGTAAATGTTTTTTCAATATTTTAACTTCTGTTCCTACTCTACCTCTTGAATGAATTGAGAGACAAAATTGTGTGCATTGGGTAACCATTGCTATATTCTTTGTTAATGACTGTGTACAAAAGTTTTGACTTTATGACCATTTATTAGCGAATGAACTCGTGTTTACATTTACCCCAGAGTCTGGGGTAATTGTAAACAGGAATTTATTTCCCATGAGGATGATGCAAACAGAAAACAAGCATAAGCTTGGAAGCTTAAGAAGCTCTAGAGCAATGGTCCTCAATCTGCTGCCCAAGTGCCGCATGTGGTCTGCAGAGTTCTGTTTGAGTCCGGTGAGATCATTTAATTAGAAATATCTCACAAAAAAAATCAAGTAATGCGATACATTTATGTACAATGTCCCACACTTGATCAGTCGGTTAAGATGGGCCGTGGTAGCCTAGTGGTTAGCACGTCGGACTTCCACCTGGAAGGTCACGCGTTCGATGCCCACTGAAGACCCCCATGTATACTTGGGGATATGTGCATGTAAAATCCGTAGACCCCACTACCTCTCCCCGTGCGTAAGCAATCCTAAGGCCTCGGCTAACAGGTAGGGGTCTGGTGGAGAAAAGTCGGTTGAGATCGGTTCTCGCAGAACACCGAAAGGAAAGCAGCACTCGCCGTGGTCAATGCTTAGGAGGGTGACCTCCTTTCGCGACTGATTGCTCTTGGGACGCAGCTGCATGTAAAATCCGTCGGGGCTCTTATTAATGTCCTCCAAGTTTTAAATAACACCTTTGGTGTTGCCAACTTATATGACGAACGGTCATCTGGGAGCTGGCTCAAAATTTGAAGCCAAGTCATACCTCCACCCTTCGGAGCACATTAATAAACGGAAGGCGCTCGCTTAACTCCTAGTTGCCGTGCGAGGAGAACTTCAATTTCCGAATGGTACCAGCAACAACAAAAACATATATGTAATATAGACACGAAAAGTATAATTTACATTAAAAAATATAATACAGTCGAACCTCCATTTAACGAACCTCTATTTTGCGAATTTCTCCATTTTACGAATTTTCTTCTTGGCCTTAAAAATATTAAAGGTTTTCCATGTAAAAAAAACCTCCAAATAACGAAGCACATTCTCTATTTAACGAACTTTTTTCTGATAATCTAAAAAAAATTCCATTCTATTTTTCAAGTATTTCTTTCTTTAAACACTTTTACTAAAGCTTCTGCACACTATGTGTTAAAATAAATATAAACATTTTTTTTAGAGTAATGAATAAGTTTAATTCCAGATTATAATGGTTATTCTTTGTTTTATCCTTTCTTAAGTGAAATAATAAAAGTAAACTGCTATAGTTATTATTACATGATATGTAGAGCTTTCATTAGTTTAAAATGAGTTCTCGTGTAGCCAAAGTATTATAAAAAATGTAAATCTCTATTTAACGAATTTCTCCATTTAACGAACTTTTTCGCTGGATTTTGCGACTTCGTTAAATAGAGGTCCGACTGTATTTATTCTCTTCCCAAAGGTTTGAAAATACCATAAACTTGATTTTACAATTACCCCAGAGTACAAAATTTATAGGGTAATAGTAAACAACTAACTTTCGCATGAAAATAACAGGGAGGATGAAATTCATACAATTAAATGTTGTCAGCAACATTCCATATGACAAAACAAAATTTGTTGAAACCGTTTATTTCCCGTTTCTAGATGATGAGAAAAATGTAAGGACACTAAATTTTGTTAAAGAATGTGCCATTTTCAAAAAATGGTGACGCCTCCCCAGTTTGGAACTAACTAAACGGAACTTTTTCAATGTCTTCCCTATGTTGCCAATTCATCACCTCACCCGCAGTTAAGTTTTCAAAACCACCACAAGTGCAGTTAGGAAGCTTGTTTACATTTACCCCATGTTTACAATTACCCCAACTGACCCAAAGTAATATCTCTTTAAGGGGTCTGCCTGCACCAAAAAGACGATTTTTGCGAAAAAATCGATATTTTTTAATTTTATATTTAAAAAGAATAAGTATTTAAGATTTCAAAAATGTTTGGTTTTTGTTTCTACGATACATAGAAACGAAGTTACACGCAATTAAGTTAACACGAAGTCGCATCGCAAGCACATAAAAGTGGAATTTAAATTGCGTTTTCTGAAAAACTACTTTTTTCGATATTTTTGTTCACGGCAGATCTCGTAACTCGAAAAGTTTTCTACCCATTACTGTGATTTTTTAAAGAATTGTTTCACACATTGCTATCTGTGTTTTGAACTAAAATCTAAGCTCTATGTTAGTATTTAAAAAATTTACAGGCATTTATTTGTGAAATATTGTGTTTTTTTCGGTGAAAAACGTATGAATTTCTACAAAACTGCTATCTTTTTCGCAATTTTGGACCTATTATAAAGCTTTTAGTTCAGAACACAGTTAAGTAATATAGAAACATATATTATTAAGGATTTTAAAATATATCGAGTTAAAGTGAGTATAGAGTGTTTGGCGCAAACTGTAAAATTCGCCTATTTTTTGCTAAAATTTCCCAATTTTTCAAAATTTTATAAAAATATAGCTATTATTTTGTTTGTTTTCTTAATTTTAATTACTTTTTAACTTAAAAAAATATGCATTTAGTAATTATTTCATTGTTTTGAAAAAAAAGCCTCCGAACGTAGACAGAACCCTTAAAAGTTGCTTCACTCTATTAACTGGTGTTCCTTGCAGAAACACACAAAAAAATTGGAAGCATATAATGAAATAGTAATTCTTTTTAAAATGGCACCTAAAATCACATGAGTACGCTCCCAAATCCAAACTTAAAAGGCTAAGGTCACGGGCAAAGAAAAGTCTGAAGAAACATGATTCAAGTTTCATTAAAATTTAATTATTTCTCTTTTTTTGTATATGTTTTATATTTTTTTAGATAATAGTTTTGAAAATTTGCAAATTTCTTTCATCCCTTCGGGAAGGTCACGTGCCCTCTCAGCCCCCCTTCCGGTCCCTGAAACCCGCCACTGTCTTTAGCGTTGTACATTTTTCAATTTCAATCCCATAACAGTAACAAATCTTTCAAATCAATGCAAATCACGTTGGTTACTGTTTTGTATTTAACTCTGCGAAATTCAAAACGTCTTTAATTCCATAAGTCAAGCGCATAATTTGCGTCATAAAGCACAAAGTTTGCGAAGCGAGTATAATAAGGCACTGGGACAAATTTCAAGAAATAGAATATCTCGATAAGAGTTTTAAGAGTTGTTTCAACAGGCTGCACTTGCCGATTCGTGAACTTTGCAGTCTATCAGAGAAAAACATCGAAACAAACCAAATGGAAAAAAACAACGAGGGATTTCTAAATATGTTTGACCCAGCATAAAAAGACTGTTTTGCTCCTTTCTCCGATCTAAAATTTCACAGGTAATGTATTCCTTCCATTTTGCAAGACTTGTTCCTACTCCCGACGAAGAATTATGTGGATTATTTGTCATGCAGGTCTCAAAATTGGTAAAGCAGCAAAATTACATTTAATACATGTTGTTTTTAAACTTCTGGCAGTGAATTTTTAAAAAGTCATTTTAACCCCTTTTGCTGTTTGGATAAACACTAGAGCAGTTTTCCCAAACTATGGGTCACGACCCACTGGTGGGTCGCGAGTGATTATTGAGTGGGCCCTCGCCCCTGTACCCATGAATTAAAAAAAAATGGGAAGCCTGCGAATTAAAGTAACTGAAGTTGAAGTGGATGCTAAAACTTTAATGAAAGAAATAAGAAACAAATACATCCTTCCCATTGCAATAACTGTAATAAAAACCTTACAGGTGTAGGTATTTAAGTGATAAAAAATGTTATTTAAGTTGCGTTTTTTTATTTCAACAGTCTTTCATTCATATTGGTAATTTTTTTTTTTTAAATATTTCAATTAGAACAAATAAGACATCATTAAGTAGTTCCACGACTCGCCACTAGAGGATCTGAGCACAACCAATATTTATGCCCTCTTTTCTCTAAGACAGCTAAGAGATCATTCATAAATGATGTCACGCTTCAAGGGCGGGAGGGGGGGTTCGTGAAATTGTGACAAAGTGTGACAAGGGGAGGGGGGGAACAAGAAGTGTGACAACCTTGCTTATGCAACATAGCGTGACGCGTGACAAAGGGGGGAGGGGGGTCCGCTGAAGTGTGACATATTGTGACAAAGGGGGGGGAGGGGGGTCAAATATATGGGAAAAAAGCGTGACGTCATTTATGAACGGCCCCTAAGAGGTGGATCCCAAGATTGGAAATTTTTGTTAGATCGGTCGGAGCCCAGTCAACTTTGGGAATTACTGGACTAGAGATCAATTAAGAAAGAAAAAAAAAAATAGTGTTTTTTTCTGCAAACAGTTTTTTTAGTTCATAGCATACCGGCCATAGCAAACTTATAAGATTTTTTTGTAATTTTTTCGGAAATGGCTCAGCTTTTAAGATTTTTCTTCTTTTTTTATAATATAATTTATATATATTTATATTTATTATATATATATATATATATATAATGATATAATTTATATTTTGTCCTTTTTTTAGTTGAAATTCAAGCCATTTTTAACAAAACTGGATCAGCGTTTACGATTTTTTTCTTTTTTTATAATATAATTTAGATTTTGTCGGTTTTAGTGAAATTCAAGCCATCTTTAACAAAACTGGATCGATTTTTACTAAATTTTATCAATATTTCACCAAGTTTTAATGACATTCATGATAATGTGACTGGCCTATTTAGACTTTAATGGTTGTGATTGGGCTGTTTAAATTTCAATAATGGATTATAAATGTATTTTATCTATATGTATTTAATAGATCGTGATTTTTTTTTCTGGTAATAAAAAATATTCCCCATTGTCCGCTTTTTTTTTTTTTGAGAAAAATCTTCTGAACTCTTACTTTAATACAGCGTTTTCCAAATTGTGGTACGCCTACCACTAGTGGCACGCGAAGCCTCTCCGGGTGGTGTGCGTGCAGGCAAAAAAAAGAAGAAGAGATTTTAAAAGATTAAAATATAAAAACTCAGGATTGAAGTTCGAATTTGCCGAATGGGAGAATGTTCGCTTTAAGTTAAAAATGACTTCTCGTTATTGTCAAGAAAAGCATTGTTGTTTTTAATTCCGTTCACGACCCCTTATCTTTGTGAAACTGCTTTTTCCAATACGATATTTATTAAATATAAATATAGAAGCAAATTAAATGACCCAACTTTGAGGTCAAAACCGACTTCTACTGAACCAGATATCCCCTCGCTTGTATCTGCCATGCAGAAGCAACCTTCTCATTAATAATGTTTTTTTTTTTTTTCTCATTTTTTTACATAGGTATTTTGTACTTTTTTACTTAAGTATTTTGTACTTAAAGTGGTATTTCAAATGCTGTTTTGGAAGTTCGTATTAAAAATGTATTTTATATATTTCATATATTTAATTTTATTTATACAGCTTTACTTTAATAAACTCTTTTTCCTAAGTTAACCATTAAAAATGGTGTGATTGAAACAACCTAGTCGTCCTAGTATTTTTCTATAATCTATTAGAGTGTTCTATTCCATATAATAAAGTTACATTAGCAGTGGTACGCATGTGGTTTGCAAGAAAAATGGTGGTACGCGAAAAAAATGTTGGCAGGTATGCCATAGTCTAGGACAGCGGTTCTCAAAGTGTTCCGCGGAATGATGCAGGGGTTCCCGTTGGCAATTTATTTTTGCATAAAATTATGTTCAGTAAGTCATGTTCAGAAAATGTTTTGCGATGAATTTTAGCTGAAAGCGGTATTTAATTCCCTCTCTGAAAATAAAAATATATATGGAGGAAGAAAAATATAAAAAGGAATGTTCAGGGGGTTTTCTAAATTAGTTAATTAATGTAAAACTTTTAAAATGACTTGTTGCTCTGATTTAGAAGACTCTGAAACCCTCTATTAGGGCGATTCCAAACAGACTATACATCGTTTGATGATAAAAGGTAGACAATTATATGATAATGACCAATGAACAAAGAAAATAATTTAATTGCGTTTGTTGTACTTTTGACATGAGCCCCGAAGGGAGTCGAAGAGTACGGTTTAGTAAACTTTTTTTTCCTTTCTACATGGACTACGTTATTAACTTTTGTAGACATAGTGCAGTTCCCGGAAACTGGCATCTATTCTTTCAAGTTGCTCCATAATCGGCCGATGCCATTGCAACATGAGAATTTCGACGTCTAGTTTCTTCACTAGCAGATGAAGCACTTACGATGCGAAACTGCACTGGGATTCTGATGATGCAAAACTGCACAAGGAATTTAATTTAGCCAAGAGTACCCAAGCAAAATAGATACTCGGGGTTCTTGATGCGCACGCACTGTTCTGAATCTTGAGAATCCGCCAACATGGTCGGGATTGATCCCACGATCTGGGGTGTACGAGGGCCGCGCCTTACACGTCGCCCCCATGCCGGCTACGTTTAGTAAACAACAAACTAGTGTTTCGATGATGGCATTGGAAAAAATTTGTTTTCATAGTCGAATGCCTCTTGTGCATATTAATGGTTCGCAAAAGTTTGAAGTTTGTGTGCACATTCATGTCTCATTTGTTTCCTCTTTATGATTTTTACACTAAAAATTAAATTTTTCTGCTGGACATTGACTGCATCAACTTAACTCTTCACATCAATTCTTCAATGACATTCCTCGAATAATGCATTAGTTTTGAATTTTTCCGTTTTCAATCCGATATAAACAATATAAAGAACAATACTCTTAAACTATAATTCTATCAAACTGGTAAAAAGTCAATTGGAGAAATAAAACTGGCCATGCGGAAAGCTCGATTTAGACTAGAAATGTCATAAAATGTATGATTTTATCGATAGAACACATCATTTCATTTTACTAAGTTTAATTTATTAATTAGAAAATTCAATGATTGCTATTAAGTGTAATGGAAACATTAATTTTAAATATTTAATTGTTAGTAATAGATAAAGCATGAGTCATATACTTTTCACCCTTTTTAACCCTACACTGCGTTTTTTTTTTTTTTTTTCTTTGTGAAATATTTTAATTTTTTTTTTTTTTTTTTTGTGTGTTTTTTTGTGCTAGTTATAAGTGGGAAATACTAAAAAAATTTAAGCAAATTTTTTAGCAAAAAATAGGCGAATTTTACAGTTTACGCCAAACACTCTACGCTCATTTTAACTCGATATATTTTTAAATCGTTAATAATATATGTTTATTTATTACTTATCTGTGTTCTGAACTAAAAGTTTTATAATAGATCCAAAATTGAGAAAAAAAAATAGCAATTTTGTAGAAATTCATACATTTTCCCCCGAAAAAAACACATTTCACCAATAAATGTCTCTAAAATTTTTAAATACTGACCTAGAGCTTAGATTTTAGTTCAAAACACAGATAGCAATGTGTAAAACAATACTTTAAAAAAATCACAGTAATGGGTATAAAAATTTTCAAGTTATGGATGACCCCCCCCCCCCCCCCATGACCATAAATTTTGAAAAAAGTAGTCTTTCAGAAAACGCATTTTAAATCCCACTTCCGTTGCTGGCGATACGACTTCCGGTTAACTTAATTGCGTCTATGTATCCGCAGAAACAAAATCTTAAATATTTATACTTTTTAAATATAAAATTTTAAAAAACATCGATTTTTTTTCGCAAAAATCGTCTTTTTGATGCAGGCAGACCCCTCAAAGGTTCGGTTCATACTTCGTTATTTAAAGTATTCTACATAATTGATGTAAAATATTCTAATCATATTTATATAACTACCGCGGTTGACTTGGGCACAAAGGGGTAGGGATAAATAATCCCTCTTCTTTGGAAACAGGGAAAAGTTTGAGTTTCCCTCAGTCTGTGAGAGGAATCTTTGTAACACCACCTGCTGATCACCTGTCAATCATTGGGGTGGGGATCGGAAGTGTTGGCGAAACGATAGAGACACTAAAGGTTCATGACTTGGTTCTTGCAGTTAGTTTTCTTAAACATGTAAACATACAAAATATACTTTGTTTTAATAGTATTTCTGTTGAAATTGATGTTAATTAAAATTTTTATTGGAATCGGTGCTTTTCACCATATCTCACGTAATTAATACAAATAACGAACTATTTTTTATTAATGAATGATTAATGAGAATGTCAGTTTATGTAATTTCATTATGAAAAGTTTCGCAGATTTGGAGAAAAGCACTTACGTACCACTATTATTATTATCATCGTTATTCTTATTATGATACAGAAAAACCTCGTTATACCGCGGAATCGGATATACCGCGGTGGCTATCATGTCCCCCGAGGTTTAAACCGCCCTTTATCATTGTCATTTAAAGGTGATTCCTTATTTACCTTTGTAAATAAAGCCAGCCCGAGCACACAAATATTCTAGCCAAAGAGCTCCCATCACCCCACCACACACACTAACATTTGAGGAGGTGCCATGCAAAAGCAAACAGGTCCACTTTAAAGAACTTTCCGGAAAACACGAAAAACTATTATTTATTTAATGTTGGACTTTACACCAACAAAAGGTTGTTAATATTGTTCAGTTTGTACCTAATGCTAATATTTTACATCATGTTTTGATAGAAATTTGATAATTATTTAATTATTTAACGGAAAAATATTGGATGTGTTCTTTTTTGCTTGAACTAGGTGGATATGTATTTTTTTTGCATGAACTAGGTTGGGATATGTTTTCTTTTGCCAGGACAATTTTTTTTCTCAATTTATTTAGTAAAACCAAATAATAATAATATTCAGCCTGGCAGAGTTAAGCTTATAATACTTCCTAAATTGACTGTATATTATTTTATAATATCAAAATAGGGCGTGAATATTAACTTAACAAAGTTTTTAACCACAAAAAAAAATAACATTCTTAATAGAGCCAGCAAAAATTTAAACTTTGATTGATACAGCATAAAAAACAAAAGTTTATTGAATCTTTAAACATGTTTTTACTTTCCTTTCTTTATACATAAAAGCCTACAGTCTTCTTCTAAGCTAAGCAATCACATAGTTCGTGTTATTTTCTTCATCTGGATCTTCTTCACCACCTGCTGCGTTTGGGTCACATGACCAAATCACAGCTTCCCATTGGCTGAAACAGACAGCAGTGGATTTGTTCTTGTTTGCTTAGGACACATGTATGGATATGTTCTTTTATGCACAGAACGTCAATTTTCAAAGCTCCAAAACAGTAGGATATGATTTTTTTGGGAGGGGGGGGGGGGGGAACCAACTACATTAACTCAAGTCATTACCTCAACTTTGTATTTTTGTGGATATGTTTGCTTTTGCATGGCACCTCCTCATTTAAAACCTTTTTGCATCAGGCCTGATGTACACCTTTTGGTATATAACCAATCGCTCGATAGACTGATTGCGCAATTGAGATGTGTTCTTCTTGTACTGCAATTACAATTAATAAAATGGCAGCAATGAAGAAAAGAAAAAATTATGCTATAGAAGGAAAGTCACGAGCCATTTATAAAGTTAAAAGTGATGCAACAAAAGCGAGTATTGTTTGGATAATGTAGTTCCACGGGCAGGGCGTTATTTACCAATAGGCCCGTGAGGCACGGGCCTAGGGCCCCCACTTTGAGAGGGCCCCCTAATTTTGGTTATTATTTTTTTTTTGTAATCTAAATTTGTTTAGAAAAATATTTAAAAATAGCATCTTTCAAAAACAAACTGTTAGTGTTCTGTTGCTTCACAGAAAATTTGTATTATTAAATTATTTTAAAACCACAAGGAATGTTCGCTTTGGGGGCCCCCAAATTTTGGTCTGACAATTTGAAATTTGAAAAAAAAAAAAAATCGATTTTGCACCCCAGATCTTATTCAAACATTTTGTAATTTAAAAACAAAATTATTTTGCACATTGGGGGCTTCCAAATGTTAGTCTGACTCTTTGACATTTGAAAAACAAATTAGTTTTTTCCCTTTGTGGGCCCCCAAAGTTTGGTGTGACTGGCAAGTTTTACAAACACATACTAAATGTTATGTTTAAAAATTTTTTGTTGCGTGAGGGGCCCCCAAACATGAGTTGTGCCTATAGTGATTCAAAATGTAAATCGGGCCCTGTCCACGGGGGTATAGTTTCACTATACCGTGGTTATGTTATAACGCGGGTCCGAAACATGTCCCCCGACACCTGTGTTTTAACGGGCTTTTACTGTATTGTGATTCCTGCATGTGTCGAAACTTCTATATTTTTAAATACAAACTACCAACTCCATTAAATAGAAATGTTATCGTAATATTACTCAAAATACAAAAAGATAATCAAAATTATTCGAAAAATTTTTCAATGATTAAAAAAATGATAATAATAAAGTTTAGAAAAAAATCGTAAATTTTTCTATGAAATATTACTTGCAGAACAATGAATAACTCTAGAATGATCCATATAGTGAAAGTCCAGTTGGGGTCGCTGTGACTGTACGAACAAATAATTTCAGCGGGAAAAAAAATTAAAAACAAATAGAATGTTAACCGAATGTGGAACAAAAATGTCCCTTGTGTTTATAACAAATCCCTCTATTTAGAGAAACAATAAGACAAAAGGAAATGATAGATTTGTCAATTCAAATTTCTTCTATACGTGCAAGTAAAATTTGTCTACAATTTGCTACTTACTTATCATCTTCTGCGCCGCAACTGGGGCAATAACCGTGCGTTCTTCGCAATGGTTAGCACGCAAATAAAAGTTCGCACGATGCGAAGACACTTTGTTGTTGCAAATTGCCGGCGTTGGGGGCAAAGAGGCAATCACGCTATTCTCGCTGTTAGAATCAGCGTTCTTTAAGATTATGCACACAGTTCATAATGAAAATGTTTTTCCAGTATTCAGTGCGAGTAGGAAAAAGGAAGATAGTGCAGACCTTTAGTAGATCTTTAACTTCTTCATTCCAAGTGTACCCAATCGGGTACATTTTAAAGTACTGTTTATTAATTACTGTTTGTGCAATTTGAAAGCTAAAACACCAAATTGTTTTTGAAATGAATCAACAGTTGTTTTCTTCGTTTTAAACATGTCAAACGGAAATTGGGCATTCATTATTATTTAAACTAATTAACAATTAAAAGTTAAGAAAATTGTTTAGTTATTTTGTTTTGAAATGATTTTGTCAGAGAACCAAAAAATTGCGTCAAAATTGTTTGTGCTTAGTTCTGAGGTTTGAAGAGGTTAAACCCAAGATACCATTCATAAGAGATGTTACGCTTTTGCTCAATATATTTGACCACCCTCCGTCACAAAATGTTTGTCACATGTAACGCTATATTGCACAGGCTGTGTTGCAATTCAGAAAGAAAAGTACTTACGTTATAGATCACATTTAAAATTCTATTTTTGAACTTTTAATGACATTTGAGAGCCTAATAATATTAATGATTATATGCTGTGTACTTAACTTGTACAAAATGGTATTAAGGTTTACAACAAAAATGATAATTAGTATATTTTAGCAAAAAATATTAATTGTTCGAATTCTGCAGAAAAGAAAATAACCGCACTCTTTTATCTTAAAAACGTAAATGCCTAAAAAGATTTATTTTTTAAACTTATAACTAGTAAATTTTGACTTTCATCAGCATCGGTGTTTTCGATGCAAAATAAAATCAAGTACTTTAGGATAAAATTATGTAAATAAAAAAAACTTTTTAAATTAATTTATTTTGCTGATTATAGAAACTAAAATGTATGATGTCAATCTTCTTGTTACCTCGTCTCTCCCCTTGTTGCAAACTGTCACAATTTCTCAAACCCCCTCCCCCTCGAAACGTGACATCATTTATGAATGACGCCTAAGATTATGCACACAATTCATAATGAAAAGGTTTTCCTAGGACTCAATGCAAGTAGGAACAAGAAGTTCCGTCTAGAGCTATACGAGTCTACTTTCCCGTATGCATCAATATCAGTTGATAATCTAACTCAGTGATGGCGAACCTATGACTCACGCAAGATTTTTAACTGACTCACGATTGCTAGTCAACCATTTGTTTGTTTATGCGGGCTCGCTTAGATTTTCTAATTTGTGTGATTAATTTATATTCTATTTGAATCGGTGAGTGGAAAAACAGTACTAGTCCAAAATCGGTCATTTTTTTATACCTGGCAAAAATTACACTAATATTTAGAACAACACGTTACAATGAGAAAAAATACAACTGGCAAAACCTCCTACGTTATAAAATCTAGGCATGGCGTTAACAAACAAAAAAACCAAATTTGAAAACTAAAGTTGTTTTTGCAAATATCTCACAACGTTTTCTGGACTAGTACTGTCTTTCCACTCACCGATTCATTTGTGCTGTTTCAAGCACTGCATTGACGCAAAAGCAAGTTAAATGCTAATAAAAATATAATTACACGTTAATTTAAAGCACAAATGAGCAATAAAACGCAGACGTATGTTTTTCAATGCGACAGGGAGCTTCTAAATGCAAATGGATGTTTTGCATCTAGAAGCTCCCTGTCGCATTGAAAAAGGGATTCCAAGCAATCCCGAAACATATGTCTGCATTTTATTGCTCATTTGTGCTTGAGATTAACGTGTAATTATATTTTTATTATTGTTTACTTGCACAAAGTTAAATTATTTTTATAAGTTAAATGCTGTCTATCATCTTCAGTTTGATCATTACAGTTCCAAAGTTACGCAAATGACGACACATGCGTTTGTAGAGTTTGAAATAAAGCAAAGTGTTTACAAAATATCAAATAAAGTGTATCATTTTACTCACATTTTGTTTTTTGAAAAAGAAAATCGACAAACCAAAAAGCAAATAAATATCTTCAAAGCACTTTCTTCAAATAAAATGTATGTCATGTTCATTACTCCGTTTTCATTCAAACACACATTGCCATTTGCACCAATTGAGAATGTTTAACCCCACTAAAAGTTTTTTAATTGTCAATCCACGCCCATTTTTACCAGTAAAGTCAGTTGAATTTCAAAGATATTTAGTTTTAAAAATACTTAGTTAAAAAATTTTAAACTAAACTTGGGTGCAAATGGGCATGAGTGACCCACGAGCTCAAAAAAGCTCGCCATCCCTGATCTAGCTCTATCTCTCTCCTTCTTTCTCATTTAGCTTTAGTTCATAAATTACTACCAAACATAACCTTTTCAAAGGTTAATACATATTCATTCATTCATGTATTTATACACTGATATGATTATTTTTTTCATTTATTCACTCATTCTTTCACTCATTCATTTATTCGCTCATTTATTCATTCTTTCACTCATTCATTTATTCGCTCGTTTATTCATTTTCTTTTATTCGCTCATTCTGTTTCGTGGGAAAATAGGCTCGTTTAATTCTGGATGAACTTCGTGTCTGTGCCTGTTCTACATCATAAGATTTTTCCGATAAGTCTGTTCCAAGCAAATATGTTTGTTTAACAGGATTTATATGGGATTGAAATTTCCCCGTGGGCGCTAATGTTAATTTTTTAATTGTTCAAAATTAAACAAAAAAAATGTTCAAATCAAAGAGTAAAATCTAGAAATAAGATGATCTCGCCAAGATATTTCGAATGCAAAAAAAAAACTTTCATATTGGACAATTCCTTCAAAAGTTATTAGGGGGGAACAGACAGACAGATACACATGTTCTCCATCTCAATACCCGACTTTCAAATTTATTATTTTCCAATATTTCTTTAATTACTGAACTACTTTTTGACTTTTTCTTATTGTTAACGATATTTTTACGATACATCAATCCTTCTTTCAGTCTTTTTTTTTTTTTTTTACTTTTATGGGAAAGTTGCTAAAAAGGAAACTAGTGTAGATCTTTTAGTCAAAGACTTTTAAGCTGTCAATCTATAAAACTCAATTCTCAATAAACTGCACAACTTTTCGGAAGTAAACAAGTTGCACAGTTTAAAAAAAACTACGTTATGTACTAAAAATAACAGAAAACTCTCGCAAATTGCATTTTAAAAGTTTTTCATCTTTTCAACCTTAATTCAAAGCTTTTTAAAGAAAAATTAATTTCCTTATTGCAAAACTTGTGCCAGATTGTCTTTGCAAATGCAGCCATGCAAACCCCTTGTAGCATATTTATCAACGGAAATTAAGTTGCATCATTTATATTTTGATTCTCATTGTACTTTAAACTTATGCTAATGTGCAAATATGTTGATGTATTCTAAATATTTCTTTATGAATTTGAAATTATCTATACAACGCCGAAATCTTCAAAATGCAAAACCTCTGGCTTCAAGGTGGGCGTAATAATAGTCTTGAACAACTACTGGTCAGTGGAATTTGGAGATAGTCAACATTCTCCGGTGAAAAGGTTCCAAAATAGGACCAATTATTTGGTCGTTCGCCGACGTATTTCGTATGTTAATATTGATATTCAGCAGTGAATGTCGACATTTACAGGATGTCTTTCACAGTAACGTATATACACATACAGTTATGCAGGGTAACTTTGAACTATGGAGGTTAACTTTGAACCACGACATATTTTTAAGTAGTATATTTAACTTTAAAAAATTAAATTTAAAAAAAAACTAGAAGGTCCAGTGCTGAACTTAGCCTGCTCAGTTTTCTACTCTTTATTTTACGAAATAAGTTTTACAGTCATTTTGAAGTCATTGCTTGGAAACTAATTTTCAATGCTGGTTTGGAAAGTTGTTGAAATTCTTGAAGTTGTTCCACGCACTATCATAAACTATAAAAACCCTGTGATGTTGTGAAATAAAAATCTTTTAAATGTTTAGTAATATAATTTTTTTTGGCACAAAATTGCACAACTGTAATGTTTTCAATAAAATCATTCTTTTTAGAATCACTTTTGAGACGTCGTTCAAAGGGACCCTAAACGGAAGGCTCATGTTGCGACAGGTTAATAATTCATTTTAAATGTTTTTTTATAATTATTATTCTTAATTTTTTTGACTGTGCAATACTTCAAAAGTTCTTCTTCAGTTCTATGCCAGTACACAAACCCTACCTTTTTAAAATTTTCCAGGGGGAAGGGTATAAACTCAATGTATATTGCATTTAAAAAAAAAACAAAAAAAAAATGTAGTACATAAATATATTTTTTTCTTGTTAAAAAAAAGAAGAAAAAAATGTAGTACATACATATATAGGGCCGTGGTAGCCTAGTGGTTAGCACGTCGGACTTCCACCTGGAAGGTCGCGCGTCCGATACCCACTGAAGACCACTATGTATACTTGGGGATATGTGCATGTAAAATCCGTAGACCCCACTACCTCTCCCCGTGCGTAAGCAATCCTAAGGCCTCGGCTAACAGGTAGGGCTCTGGTGGAGAAAAGTACATACATATATCTCCCAAGCCGGGGGGGGGGGGTTAATTGACCCCCCTGACCCCTAAATGACGGACCTGCCAGTAAATACAATAATACTATTTAAAATACTAAGGAGATTAAAATTAGAGAAATTAGTCATCATAGCTACTTGATTGACTGTAATGCAAAGAAAATTAATGAAGCACTTTCATATGAAATATCAGCAGCACGTGGTCTTTGCTTCAGTCAAAAGATAATTTCATTGAGGGCTCAACTTTAAAAAATCGTAAATTTTAAATGATAAGGAAAAAACCTATTTACATTGCATGGACTTATGTAATTTATGGCTTCGTTATTACTCTTTTTTTTTTGCTTCTTGAAAAACAAAATCTTTTATAACTTTTGTGACTTGAAAATTTTTGATATTATGTAGAATTATACATTCAGAAAACATCAGTTTGTTACCAAATAGTAAAATAAAAGACTCAGACGATTTTCATCGAGTCAATCCATGCAGAACGGTACCACTGGGAAAAGAACAAAGTAATAACGATCATAAAAATAAGAATAATGAAAGAAAGAACCCCGAAAAATGTCCGGACTTGTCAGGCGGAAAAGTCGTTTCGCCTGGTAAACGAATAATGAAAATCGCTTGGAAAAATAAAAACGCGAAAAAGAGGAGTTGAAATCCTGAATTCTAATCTATCGTCGTTCACTGCACCCGTGACTGCCGTCAGCTGCGAGTGCGATCAGAAGTAGTTTCTAATTGGTTTGGAAGAGTCGGTAACGTTTCTTACTTGATTCTTTTTGTGTTTCCGTTTGCTTATTTCGGATATTTTGGCGATCCTCGGGACGGATTGGCGCTGAGCGATGGCGGACCTTGTAACCCAGTTTTCGTCGAACGAGGAGTTGGATTTTCAGTGAGGATATTTGTTTACCGAAGATGAGCCCTGGAACTGGGTGCTGATGATGTGCGCGATCCAAAAGTTATGCCGCCAAGATGATGAAATGGAAGGTTGTCAAGAACCCACGTTCTGCATCCGCGGAGTGAGTACCAAGAGCGCTTGCTCTTTTTTTACTTAGTTATTCTATTTTACTTTATTCATATTATTGTTTATTGTTCAGTCATGCTACAGTATTCTTTGTACTATACGAAACATTTCACAGTAAAATTTTGGGACATTTGTTTTTTACTTATTTATTATATTTTACTTTATTTATATTATTATTATTGTTCAGTCATTCCACAGTATTGTTTGTCCTGTACGAAACATTCCACAGTAAAATTTTGGGATATTTGTTTTTTACTTATTTATTCTATTTTACTTTATTTATATCATTGTTATTGTTGAGCCATTCCACAGTATTCCTTGTCCTGTATGAAACATTTCACAGTAAAATTTTGGGATTTTTGTTTTTTACTTATTTATTCTATTTTACTTTATTTTTTCTATTTATTGTTCAGTCATTCCACAGTATATTCCTTGTCCTGTACGAAACATTTCACAGTAAAAATTTGGGATATTTGTGTTTTAACTAAAGATAATAAGGGAATATTTTTAAATATATTTACCTTTTTTGCATCTTGATTAACATTAATATAAATTTTCTACTTTATGAGGTTAATAGTTTTTTATTTGAAAAATATCACTTGCGGAAATTACAAAACAAATTCTTAATGGTACCTTAAAGTGCTTTTTGGATTTTTCTCCGATTTTATGAAGCGTTTCCCAATTAAATTTTATTAACTAAAATATAACTCTTGCATTCGAAAAACATTTTTTTAAATGATCTCATTAATAAATGACAGTTCATTATTTGTGTTGGGTACGGAGTATCTGTCAAAAAAACAACAAATCTAATAAAAATGTTGATTAA
The DNA here is from genome assembly GCA_038502835.1 of Octonoba sinensis. Lineage (NCBI taxonomy): Eukaryota > Metazoa > Arthropoda > Arachnida > Araneae > Uloboridae > Octonoba > Octonoba sinensis. The sequence continues at coordinate 11,426,968 of CM076601.1, read as the reverse complement.
TATTCATTTCAATGGAAATACTATTAAAACAAAGCATTTGTATATTACATGTTGAAAAAGAATAAATGTATGAATTAAGTCATGGACATTTAAACTCATGTACAAAATTTCTTTTTTTTTTTTTTTTTTGGAAAATTTCTTTTCTAAAATGTGAAGTCAAATACTGTAGAACGACCCTAACGCTATTTTTTTTATTCCATAAGTAGAACGCAGAACTTAAGTGGTACAATTTACTTTGCTTAAAAAAAATTCAATTTTATCTCATGTTTAGTAGTAGCTTATTTGTAACATCGTACGATAGCAGTACTTACTAGAATCCAAAATTTACAAGTATTTTGAAAAATCGTGCGACACATAATAAAACCAAATCTTTACAGATATATAAGTTTCTTTGTTCTATATATTGACTTCTGATAAAGCGAACATTTCTTCAATCATAAGGAGGTCTGTTGGAACTCCGAAACTTACATGCAATATTTTTACAAGAATGGTTTGCACGCAATTTTATTAATTTATTTACTTTCATCTATTTATTTATATTTATTTAATTATTATTTTATTTATTTATACATTGCACAGAAGTAAACATTTTACTTTATTTTTAAAAGAGTGAAAAAATTTTAGTTGGGTACATCAGAGGAAGTTGTTATCGATCAAATCTTTGCATTGATAATGAAATTCCATGTCCCCCCGAAACATGCGCATGCAGTTTATTTTGCAAGTTTCTGCGCGATAAAAAAATTTCTTCCACATTCGAAATATTCTCTGTTTTACAACTTCACACTTGAACTATTTCCTCCTAAATTCAATGAATAATATCTTGGGATTAAAAAACACTTTTGTAAAAGTGCAATTGAAGCTGAGTTTAAAGTTCCCTTCTCCAAGCCTCCTTCGAAATAGCTGTTATTTTTAAAAATTTAAATTAGTTAAACATCCATACAACAAAACAATCTTCATTTGGACTATTCCATACATAAAGCTCTTGGTAGGAATGTTGTTTCTACCTGATCAGGAAAAGCCGTCGATTCGCTCGATTTCGCTCTTCCTCGGGGCCATCCGACTTTTTCTCTGAACGTGCATTACCTGACTTCATTCGTGAAGTGACTCTTTTATAAACTCCTAATATATTAGATTAGCGGTTCCCAATCTTCTTTTTTTTTTTCGCGTACCACCAATTTTCTTGCAAACCATTGGCGTACCACTGCGAATATAGCTTTATTATATACAATAACTCCTACAAACTCCTAATATATTAGATTAGCGGTTCCCAATCTTTTTTTTCTTTCGCGTACCACCATTTTTCTTGCAAACCATTGGCGTACCACTGCGAATATAGCTTTATTATATACAATAACTCCTACAAACTCCTAATATATTAGATTAGCGGTTCCCAATCTTTTTTTTTTTCGCGTACCACCAATTTTCTTGCAAACCATTGGCGTACCACTGCGAATATAGCTTTATTATATACAATAACTCCTACAAACTCCTAATATATTAGATTAGCGGTTCCCAATCTTTTTTTTTTCGCGTACCACCATTTTTCTTGCAAACCATTGGCGTACCACTGCGATAAAATAATAATAGATTATAGAAAAATACTAGGGCGACTAGGTAATATAAATTATACCATTTTTGATAATTATTAAGGCAGAGAAGAGCGTTCATTAAAATAAAGCTGTATATAAAATAAATTATATGAAATATATTTCATTGGTGGGAAAAACTCCTCCGTGTTTTGCTGTCATTGCCCGCGCACCATCGGAACAGAAGGCAACGCAATGCATCGCAGTCTAGTCTTTTTCCTTTATTTTTTGACCTGCACTTGTACCACCTGGAGAGGCTTCGCGAACCACTAGTGGTACGCATGCCACAGTTTGGGAACCGCTGCATTAGACAAAGAATAGAGAGTTCCCATAGCTATGCTTGTAACACCCTTATTTTTCAAGGAACGTGAAATTTAAAATACTAGAGTTCGTCCAGCGCTGGAAATTCGACCGTAATTCATTAAATTTTTCAGTCAACTTTTAGACACTTTAGTTTTTCTGTTTGGCAAAAGTTTTTTTTTTTTTTTGTTTTTGAATATTTCAATGAGCGATAAGCTTTCCTCAGTGCGACTGATTGACCACTGAGTTATATAATTTAATGCATTTTATCTTTTTGCACTCCTTCACCTGTAAATAAAATAGAAATTAAAATTTCATGCCACAATATTATTTTGGAATAAACTAAATATACAAACACTCACTTTCAATTTAATCGAGTTCAAAACGCTAATGCAAATCAACAAACTCACGAAACATTGATTCGAAGCAAAATAGCGCGTCACTTCACTTAATTTTCTCACTTTATATTATATTAGAGCAGTGCTTTCCAAACTGGGTGTCGCGACACCCCGGGGTGTCTCGTATTAGCATCAAGGGTGTCGCGAGATTGTAAAACGAACGAAGAGCTTATGATAAAATAATATCAAACGTCCTTTTCTTGGTTCAGTGTAATCATATATCACATAGTAACCGCGTGGTCGATATGTTGATTTCTACAATTTGTGCATGTAACTTCCAGAAATCCTCAACAAGACAAATGCTAGTCTACAAGGTAAAGATGTAAGTATCCTTACCGCTACAGACAAAATAGCAACCTTTAATAAGAGATAAAGTCGAGGTATAGTTGAGAAAACAAAATAATTTTGACATGTTTCCATTAATGTCTAAATGTGCAGTTAGTAATGAAATCCAACCATTGATTCATGACCATTTACTGCATTTGAAGATAGGTCGGATGGATATTTTCCAACATTAGATATAAAGCAATAATATTGACTGGAAAAGAAACCCTTTTTGGCACTTTCCAGCACTTGTGAACTTCAACTGAACTTTAGAACTTAATTAGATTTGTGTAACTTCTGGATTTTTATTCGGCATGAATATCCTCACCTAAGTAGGGGGGCACTCATCCTCATTTTGCTGCAGTTTTCTACAGCATATTAGTCTAAAAGTGCGTTTTCTGTTATGACTAATACAAAAGCAGTTAAACGTAAAATTTTGAGAAAGTTAGACGAAGAAGTGCGTGAGAATTTGTTTTACATCCAACCTAATATAAGACAGATTTGTAATGGTCGTCAAGCCCATGTGAACCGTTGAAATCTTGATAGTGTTGGAAAATTTTGTATCTGTGATAAAAGTGTTTAATGTATTAATTATACTGTACTTCCAATTCACATATAAAATAATTATTGCTTTAATATAGCATTTGTTATGATAAAATCACATCTATTTTATTAGTATGAGTGAAAGGGTGTCTCGTTAAATTGTAGGTACTGGAAGGGTGTCGCCATCAGGGAAAGTTTGGAAAGCTCTGTATTAGACATTGTTAGCTCCAAATTGTGATTTATTTTGCTTGACACTACTGGTCAAACAATCTGACTGACTGATCATACTTTGGAATTCGATTAAACGACACCTTGAGATTAGTATTAATTTGCTTTGACATTCGTTTAATAGATTGCATTTTCTTTTTTTATTTTGTTCTTGACATTTCTTCTTCTTAGAATTGTAAATAGTAAAAAAATCGTGGAATATTGTACAAATATTGGTAGATTGTAAATGTAAGGAGTATTATGAAAGTATGATAAAGACCTAAAAAAAGGTTCGAATCTACATTGAAAGTAGGAGGGGGGAGTAATAACTATTTTTTAAAAAGTTTACTGATAACACTAAACGCATCAATAGCTACTAAATAAAAAAATGAAGAAAATCGGTTGACAAAGAAAGGAAAAAATGTTACTTATTTATGTATATAGATTTCGTTACTATGTGCACAATTTGTATTAGCTTTTTAGAAAATTACATCCTACAAGGGGTGTACCGACGGAAGGGGCGAACGGAGACAGTTCCCTTCAAAAAGACATTGAATATCCGGTATTCGGCCAGTTTTTAAATGTTCGAAATCCGATCCTGCTACTGCACGGGTCCTGCTTTAACGCATTCTCTTAGGGGCGGTTCATAAATGATACCATCCTTTTTTTAGCATATTTGACTCCCCATCCCCCTTTTTTTCACAAAATGTCACACTTCAAGTATAAATATCCAAGAAAATTTCTTTTTTAAATTTGAATTTTTAACTCGAAGTGAAATTAAAGCTTAATCATCATCCATGTTTTCGATACAAAATGAAATCAATGAGAAAACAGAACAAAAAAATAAATAAATAAATAAATAAATAATGTGAAAATATTTTATCTGCTGATTTTAAATGTTTTTATTTTAACCAAAATGTGACGTCACACACTTCTTGCTACCCTCTCCCCTCCTCTTGTCACAAACTCACAACATCTTGAAGCCCCCACCCTCCCTAGAAGCCTGATATGATTCGTGAATGACCTCTTAGTAAACATTGATTTAAACTTTCGTTGCACTAAATTAAAAAAAATTGGAATTTTTTAAAAGTTTTTCTAACTATTGAAAATAGCATAAACTACAAATTTTTGTGATACATTTTTTTTTGGGGGGGGGGGGAATGGGGTGACACCACAAATTATCGTACCAGGTGTCACCCGTGTTAGAAATGCCACTACAATAAGTCCCTTATAATTTGTTAGTTGGTGTATTTCATCCTTTAATATTTTCAAACAAATATAAATGATTAAATTCTTACCTAAGAAAAAAAATGACGATTTCGTTATTTTGAGTTCTTTGGATATTGTTGAATTGACTTATATTTTATTGTATTTTCATGTACAAGAATTAGTGAGGAAGCTATTTACGGGGGGAATAAAATCCAAAATTATTTAGTGACTTCCGCTTTTGCACATCAGAGACCTGCATACTTAGCTATAATTTGATCGGAATGTCCGGTTTTTAAGTGATCCACTTTCAACGGAAATGCCACCACACTTTCATCGAAAATAGTAGTGGTGGAGAAAAAAAGAGAAAGGAGCTTTTAGTGTTCGTTTCCTTTTTACTATTTTACACTCACACACACATACACGAAAAAAAAGTGTAAGCACATTTAGTGGTCTTTTTTTAACTATTTTGCCCGCACACACACGAAAGAAAAAAAGAAGTGCTATGGGAAAAAAAAGTAAAATTAACCCACAATTCGGTTTTCTTGCTTTTGTATTTACAATCAGGCGCGAATCGACGGGGAAGGACGGATAGAACCGGTCTCCCCCTCTCCCCTAAGAAGGCACCGGATATCCGGTATCCGACCAATTTTTACCCATCTGGCAGCCGATCCGACCATGCACTAAGGATCCAGTTATCCTATTTGTCAATTTTGTATTTTTCAAACTTAATTAACATGTTTTGAAAATACAATACGTAAATAAAAAACTTACGACGCATTTCGGAAGCTTAGGTATGTTTAAATAAATGGGCTTCAAATATCAGAGAAGAGTATCAGATATCCGGCAAAATTAATGTGCTGTGCACCCTTAATCCTGGCCTTTTCCCATTCCCCCCGCCCCCCTTCAAAAAATCATTTATCTCGCCGTTATTACTTTCTCTCGAATCATTTATATCACCGCCCCCTTCTCCTAAAGTAATTATTAGAGCCCCACAACTTGTTTCCATAGTCTAAATTATGTAACCAATAATTTATTGGTCTTTTTTTTCTTTCTTTTTAAAATCAACTGTTTTACTTAAAAGCAAGAACAAAAGCTACTTAGCTTCTATGTTTTGTTGATGCAATTCACTTAGCACAATATCATTTTTCTCAAACTTTCCACAATACCAGCATTTTTTCGTGCGCAGTAATGCCTCATAAACAGCAAAATACAGTGTGGTGCTAAAGTAATGACCCGGTTTTGAAGGGTCATTAAAAAAAAAAAAAAAACTATTACAATTTGAGACAAAAACTTTTTTTATTTTTATCTGTATTTAATACTATTTTTTTACATTAAGTTTTGAATACCACTTCAGCAAGATGGCGGCCTTCAGCACCAATACACTGATGCAGTCCATTTTTGAAATTTTGGAAAAACTTTTCTGCACATTTTAAGGGGATATTTCCTGGATAATTCGGTCCTTTAGCTCTCCTAAAGTATGGGGAACTTTCTCCTTCAAATAACCCCTCAACTAAAAGCTTAGGGACCGTAATCTTATGCGAGATATTGAAATGCACACAAAGATGCAGTCTGTTCTCTCTGCGTGAAAAAAAAGTCTGCATCAGAGTATTGGTGCAGAAGGTAGCCATCTTGCTGAAGTGGTATTCAAAACTTAATGTAAAAAAATGGTATTAAATACAGATCAAAATTTTAAAAAGTTTTAAGTCTCAAGTTGTAATAATTTTTTATATAACCCTTCAAAACCGGGTCATTACTTTTGCCGCAACCTGTAGAAAAAAACTGAAAGCATTGGAAAAGGAAGATATTGTAAATACAGAATTTACTTCTTTATTTAATTTTTATTATACAAGAGTTCTATAGATTGGTTGTTTCGCAGTCAGGACATTGGGGAAAAGTTTACTAACCTAATATTTAAAAACTTAAATAAATAACATATGTAATACATACACTATACAGTGTATACAGAAATCGTTTATACGACGATCATTTATACGACGTTTATATTTATACGACGTTTATATTTATACGACGTTTTTTTAAAATTTATATTTATACGACGTTTATATTTATACGACGTTTACTTACGTTTTAGTCTGTTCCCAATTCTTGGATTTAGCCCTAAAAATAAACCTATTATACGGCGTTCTTCGAGTCTCTTTGACATTGAAAATACGCTTCAAAGAAGCATATCGTTGAGGTCTAGCTCAATAAAACAGATACCTATGCTTTTGCTTTTTTTTTAACATTTTAATTTCATATTAGAAGGTTGAATAAATGTTTGTGGAAGGGATCTGGAGTGGAGCTTGGGAGCAGGAGCATGGAGCAGAAGCATAAATTTTGTTTATTTTTTTTTTTTTAAATGCCTTTCTACGGGAGGGCCTTAAAAAAGAAGGCAGATTACTATTTTTTTTTTTTTTTAAAGTAAAATGAACTTTTTTTTATATTAAGTGTTGACTTTTATTATGAATTTAACTCACGTTCAGAGTTTTTATTAAAATCTGATTCAATTTTTATTAATTAAACATTATACGAAGGGGAAAAAATGCTTGATAGTCTCCTTCGTCATAGAACGTATTTTTTTTTCTGCAGCCATATCCCCTAATTTTTTTACATGCAGCAATTGAACGTAAACTACATGATTTTGCCAATTGAAGCTATTCCGGTCTCAACTTCATGAGCATAAAATGCTTTTGTGTTTGTTGCTCCTCTAAATCGGGGATCCCCATCCCAACCTCTTTCCCTTCGCGACCCCATTTTCATTCATTAAACAACTCGCAAAACCCCATAATGTGGACGCACCCCACAAATATGTGTACATATAATGTCTCTCTGTGTGTAGAAAATAAAATTCACGTAGCTATGTCAGGACCAATACCAAGAGTTTTAGACTCCGAAATATCTCAAATTCAACCTCACTGTAAATTGCTCTATTTTACAACAATTCTGTGATGCTGTAAAATAAACAACTTTAAAAGATTCAATGAGACACTGAAAGAAACCAATTTATAGTGCAACTAAAATTCAGCTATTTTTTCGTTTTATTTATTTTTTATTATTTTTATTTTTTTTTATTATTTTTATTTTTTATTTAATGAAAATCCTATGGCCAATAACGATTGTCATTTCACCTCAGTAACCTTGTTTCACCATTGCGAAGGTTAGCAGGGCCCGATTTACATTTTGAATCACTATAGGCACAACTCATGTTTGGGGGCCCCTCAAGCAACAAAAAATTTTCAAACATAACATTTAGTATGTGTTTGTAAAACTTGCCAGTCACATCAAAATTTGGGGGCCCCCAAAGGGAAAAAACTAATTTGTTTTTCAAATGTCAAAGAGTCAGACTAACATTTGGAAGCCCCCAATGTGCAAAATGATTTTATTTTTAAATTACAAAATGTTTGAATAAGATCTGGGGTGCAAAATCGATTTTTTTTTAAATTTCAAATTGTCAGACCAAAATTTGGGGGCCCCCAAAGTGAACATTCCTTGTGGTTTTAAAATAATTTAATAATACAAATTTTCTGTGAAGCAACAGAACACTAACAGTTTGTTTTTGAAAGATGCTATTTTTAAATATTTTTCTAAACAAATTTAAATTACAAAAAAAATAATAACCAAAATTAGGGGGCCCTCTCAAAGTGGGGACCCTTGGCCCGGGCCTCACGGGCCTATTGGTAAATAAGGCCCTGAAGGTTAGCACATGATCCTAAACAACAAAATGAAAGTTTTTGATTATTTTACTGAAAACTCGTGTAAAAACGAAATCGCAAAATGCTTTTGTATTGTAACCCATTCCGAGTTTAAATACAGACACAGTTAGGTGCAGTTCGATCACGAAGTTCTGACACTCGGACGCTTGTGCGCATGGCAGAAAGGGACGAATCCATTCTAGTTATAGAGAAGTTTATTTCGCAGGCGCGTTTGTTTAGTACGCGAGTCAGAATGTTTGCTTCTCTGTTTGAATGGATTCTTCCTGGCACTCTGCCATCCAGAGGTCTTTTTTTTTATTCGCGGAGTACATAATCAAATTTGGTCGAGTACCGAGTTCTTGGCAAATTGATTGAGTAGGCCGAGCACCAAGTACTTTTTGTTCTCGAAAGGCTTGATTATCAGCCGGGAACGATTCCATTTGTTTAAGGGGTGATTCGCTGAGCCCACAGTTTTGGAAGTTTTATTTTAGCGAAGGTACTTTTTTATTTTTCTCGACTGTGCTTCTTTTTTAGCCTACTTTCCCGTAAAAGTAAAAAAAAATAATAATAAAGCATGAAAGAAGGCTTAATGTATCGTGAAAATATCGTTAAAAATCAAGAAAAGCCAAAAATAAGTGAAGTGGTAATTAAATAAAGATTGAAAAATAAAAAATTTGAAAGTAGGGTATTGAGATGGGGAAAAAGTGTCTCTCGGTCTGTCAGTCTGTCTGTCTGTCTGTCGGTCTGTCTGTCTGTCGGTCTGTCTGTCTGTCTGTCGGTCTGTCCCCCCCTAATAACTTTTGAACGAATTGTCCGGTTCAAAAAATTCTTTTTGCATTCGAAAGATCTCGGCGAGGACATCTCATTTCTATATTTTACTTTTTGATTTGAACAATTTTTTGTTCAATTTTGAACAGTTCAAAAAATTTTAACATTAGCGCCTATGGACAAAATTGAAGCAAATTCTGTAAACTCTGGGCACAAGAGCCAAGTTCCTATTGCAAGCTTATTGAAAGGAGTTCTCGGCGTGAAATATTGATTTGAACAGTTTTTGTTCATTTTTGAACAGTTCAAAAAATTAACACAGAGCTTACGGGGAAATTTCAACCCTATATAAATCCTGATCTAACGGGCCGATTTGCTTGGAACAAACTTTATCGGAAAGCTCTTATAACGTAGAACATGTAGAAATAGAAAGTTTATCCAGAACTTACGAGCCTAATTTGCTATGAAATTTTTTGATCGGGATTTTCAAGGATATTTCTCAGTGACTCAATGAGTGAAATAATGAATGAATGAATAAATGAAAGAGTGAAGGAATAAATCAATGAGTAAATGAATGAGGAGAAGAATGAATGAATAAATTATTGAATAAATGAAAATATAAATAAATGAGTGAATAAATACATGAATGCGTAAATGAATGAATAAACACTTGAATGAGGTAACGAATGAATGAATAAATGCATGGCTGAATAAATGAAAGAATGAATGAGTGAGTGAATGAATATGTATTATCCGTTGAAAAAGGTATATTTTCAATAATTAGAACTAAAGATAAATAAGAAAGAGAGAGAAAGAGATAGCTAGATTATAAATTTGAATTTGGTGTATACGGGAAAGTAGGCTCGTATAGTTCTAGACGGAACTTCTTGTTCTTCTTCTATCTGAGATACACATTTTGAACAATTATGTATTTTTTAAAAAATCTTTACCATCTAATAAACAACTTACATAATAAGATATTTATCTTTATTTTAGCCCAACTACTTTAATTTTAAAGTTGTATGATGCATCGTAAGCCATTCATGTTTAATATTCTTAATGATATTTTAGATAATTGAAATAAAATAGCTAATTACTATTTTAAAGTAAGGTTAGTACATAAAGCTAAACTTAAAAGTACTTTAATTTGTTAAAAAAATAAATGCATAGTATAACAATGACAAAATAAAAAAAAATCCTCTTCACCCTTTATAAGTTGACCACCTGTCTAAATTGACCACTGAAGTGCTGCACTGCAAATGGTCAACTGACACAGGTTTTACTGTTTCTTGTTGTTTGTGGTCATAAACCTCACAAGAAGTGTCGACAATCCAAGCTCAAATAACTTCAGCGAGTTTCTGTGCTATAGCTGTTAACCGCGGGAAAAAAAATGTTTATGTACTTTTTAGCCTACTTTCCCGTAAAAGTAAAAAAAAATAATAATAAAGCATGAAAGAAGGCTTAATGTATCGTGAAAATATCGTTAAAAATCAAGAAAAGTCAAAAATAAGTGAAGTAATTAAATAAAGATTGAAAAATAAAAAATTTGAAAGTAGGGTATTGAGATGGGGAAAAAGTGTGTCTGTCGGTGTGTCAGTCTGTCTGTCTGTCTGTCTGTCTGTCGGTCTGTCTGTCTGTCGGTCTGTCTGTCTGTCGGTCTGTCTGTCTGTCTGTCGGTCTGTCCCCCCCCCCTAATAACTTTTGAACGAATTGTCCGATTAAAAAAATTCTTTTTGCATTCGAAAGATCTCGGCGAGGACATCTCATTTCTATATTTTACTTTTTGATTTGAACAATTTTTTGTTCAATTTTGAACAGTTCAAAAAATTTTAACATTAGCGCCTATGGACAAAATTGAAGCAAATTCTGTAAACTCTGGGCACAAGAGCCAAGTTCCTATTGCAAGCTTATTGAAAGGAGTTCTCGGCGTGAAATATTGATTTGAACAGTTTTTGTTCATTTTTGAACAGTTCAAAAAATTAACACAGAGCTTACGGGGAAATTTCAACCCTATATAAATCCTGATCTAACGGACCGATTTGCTTGAAACAAACTTTATCGGAAAGCTCTTATAACGTAGAACATGTAGAAATAGAAAGTTTATCCAGAACTTACGAGCCTATTTTGCTATGAAATTGTTTGATCGGAATTTTCAAGGATATTTCTCAGTGACTCAATGAGTGAAATAATGAATGAATGAATAAATGAAAGAGTGAAGGAATAAATCAATGAGTAAATGAATGAGGAAAAGAATGAATGAATAAATTATTGAATAAATGAAAATATAAATAAATGAGTGAATAAATACATGAATGCGTAAATGAATGAATAAACACTTGAATGAGGTAACGAATGAATGAATAAATGCATGGCTGAATAAATGAAAGAATGAATGAGTGAGTGAATGAATATGTATTATCCGTTGAAAAAGGTATATTTTCAATAATTAGAACTAAAGATAAATAAGAAAGAGAGAGAAAGAGATAGCTAGATTATAAATTTGAATTTGGTGTATACGGGAAAGTAGGCTCGTATAGTTCTAGACGGAACTTCTTGTTCTTCTTCTATCTGAGATACACATTTTGAACAATTATGTATTTTTTAAAAAATCTTTACCATCAAATAAACAACTTACATAATAAGATATTTATCTTTATTTTAGCCCAACTACTTTAATTTTAAAGTTGTATGATGCATCGTAAGCCATTCATGTTTAATATTTTTAATGATATTTTAGATAATTGAAATAAAATAGCTAATTACTATTTTAAAGTAAGGTTAGTACATGAAGCTAAACTTAAAAGTACTTTAATTTGTTAAAAAAATAAATGCATAGTATAAAAATGACAAAATAAAAAAAAATCCTCTTCACCCTTTATAAGTTGACCACCTGTCTAAATTGACCACTGAAGTGCTGCACTGCAAATGGTCAATTGACACGGGTTTTACTGTTTCTTGTTGTTTGGTCATAAACCTCACAAGAAGTGTCGACAATCCAAGCTCAAATAACTTCAGCGAGTTTCTGTGCTATAGCTGTTAACCGCGGGGAAAAAAAATGTTTATGTACTTTTTAAAATAGAAATAAGAAATTATCACTCAAATTTTTATTTACATTTTCCGGGAAAAAAATTTCCTTGCAGAAAGGAATTGCATATTATTGTCATGCTTAAACAAACATGGTGTGTTCGAATGAAATAGCTTGTTCGTTTTTTGGTAATATTAGCTGGAATATGCAATTAAAACACCAATTACATCTGACATCGCTTAATGACTTTACAGACTTCCTCGAAGCCTATTTTAGAGCCAGCCAAGTTTTATTAGATTTCACTTACCTTAATCGGTAACCATGGAAATATTTCCTCGAAATCGACTGCAAGAAAAAGGATGACATTTGAAGTATATAGTGTATAAACTATCTGGGTTTGATGTCCTTCCGACGATGTCCTCGTGCACAATTTGGAGGAGAAGCTGAAACAAAAATTAGGCTGATATTTAAAAGACTAGTAAACCCGGCGGTCATACGAAATGACCGCTGTTCTAGATATTACAAATATACAATTCTCCCAGTAACCGGAAATGCACATCAAATCAAAGAGATATTTATCAGGTAGAACAGTAAAGTTTAATGAATAAATAATAAACATATAATCATTTCGGAAAAAAATATTCTTACCGAAAAAAAACATCTAAGTTATAATAATCTGTAAAACAAAAATATTGTTTACTATATAATCAAATTGTTTGTAAATATTTATTTATATCGAACATAATCATCGTCAAAACAATCGTTTTAACGAAACTGGAGTAAAGAGCGCTGCCACTTTAATATATATTAAAGGCGCAGACGATGAATAAATGAAAAGAAAGAAGGAAGGATTCAATTAAATTCGGGTTGACATTCATTTTTAAACAGAGATTGCAAATCTAGCGATGCCTCACTCAAAATGCTCGAGAAATGTTTTGACTATTAGTATATTTCACATGCGTTACAATAATGTTAACTGCATTACAGTTATGCAAGCAACCAATAAGCTATCGGCGACAAACAGACGCGCTAGCCGCTTACATATAAGATGTGTAGTTATTATATATGTTTTTTGGAATACATTTATTGTTTAATGGTTTTAGTTTTGAGTATGACAGAAGAAAGGGAATTTGTAGACTTTGCATTTTTCATTCGTTTAAATTAACGTTTGCTTTAAAATTAGAAAAGATCCTATTTAGGATTATGCCACTAAATCATCAATCAACTAACCCATCAATCAATTTGTGTCTTCAACAAAGACCAATTCTACTGGAATTTCTTTTACGTTCTTTCTTCCTTCTTCTTCTTCTCTCTCTCTCTTTTTCCTTGAGAATTTCTGTTTCTACATACTATTTGTTTTTTATTTGGAAATGATATCTTAGTGAATATGAATCTACTTGAACAGAAATACGAAACACATTTATTGGTCAATCAGATGATGAGCAATCATGCTGAGAATGAGAAAAACAAATGAATCGTTTATTTCGAAAAAGACAACTCATAAAAACAAAATTTTTTTCACGAGATACAAAAAAATGGCATATGAAAAGTTGGAAAACTTTACGCGTCTGTTCTTTTACTATTTTATTTTAGTTGATAATAGCAATGCAATATTGGTAAATAAAGAAGATTTTTGATTCATTGTGCCATAAAAATTAATAAGTTACCAGTGAGAGTTCTTTCTTTTTCAAAATAAACGAGGAAGTAAGTTTTCTTATTCACAGATACAAAATGCAAAGCTTACCGGATATTCCCCTTTTTCTCCTATTTTCCCATCGTATTGGATCCTGGTGTCGCAATCGCTGTTTTGAGGAACGAAGTGGTAGCAGTTTATCTACCCCTCATCGAGTTGCCTGAAGAGAGCTGTACTGGTTTTCTCCCATTCCATACGCAAATGAAAGCCGGCCTCAGAAATTCTCCAAGAGGACAGCTTTCCCCTAAGTGGCCTGCACACTCTCAAAAATATAATCCTCATTTTTGACGATTCTTCAATCGTCAGGAAAATTTCGTCATTTACAACGATTCTTTCCTCACGCGATCACGTGATTCAAAAAAGTTACCACACAAATTTCGGCAATTTGACGAAAGGTTTCCTCGGAGCATTTCTCACGTTAAGAGTTTTTTAGTAACATTTGTTCTTATGCGTCCAATGAGTGTAAGGGAAGAGTTTGGTGAATCTGTGCGCAAACGAATTGCGCATGGAACATTTTAAAATTTGGCAATTTTTCGGTATTTTAAAATTTAATTTTCACAAGAACCATTCAAAATATTTTTACAAAAATTTACAAATAATATGTGTAAAAGAAATGCTACAATTTTCAGAATAACTCAGTAATATTTAAAAAAGTCTATTTTGAATGTCTCCTGTACCCAATTTAAGGTGAGTCGGCACCATGAGACCATTTTTTTCTCTATGGTGTTTTTATTTACAATTTTTGTCTCATGTCATGTTATATCATTTCATAAGAAATTTAATTTTAAAAAAAAACGGATTTCTTAAGTATAATTTGAAAATTTTAATTTTTAAGACGAAATTTAGAAATTTTTGAAAATGCATCTTCGTTTTCAAAAATTGATGTTAAGTCTCAAAATTTTTTCTATTGATTCATTACTCATAAAGCAAAACTTTTATGCTTTGAATTTTGTCAAATACTTTTTGAAAAACAAAATAAAACTGAAGTAACGCAGAAAAAAACAACGAAAAATTCAAAAAAAAAACCTGCAAAAAAAAGAATTAAAAAAAAAGAATTAAAAAAAAAAAAAAAAAAAAAAACTTAAGTTATCATAAAAGTAATGCATACTTTTGTTATGTATAGTTTCTGGAACATGTGGCGCAAAAATCCACATTATAGATACAAATTTAAAAAGGCCTTTGCATTTTAATTGAAATGAAATGCGCAAAAAACAAAGCGAGAGAAAACAGCTTTTTAAGTTTTCGGCTTGCAATATCTTTATCAAAATTTCAAGTAAGGAACTTTTTTTTGCAGTTACAGTCACGATGAAATTGCTTCTTTATTTTATTTAAAGGAAAAAAATATGTGGCTTATATTCAGCACAGTTTCGGTTTTTAAATGAAGAGGTGGCAAATCACTTCGTAATAAAATCAATGATCAATCAATAAATATTTCCTCAACTTTTCTGAAACTTTCAGGAAACATTTCTAAATATTTATTTTACTACTTAAGCCGATAAAATTTTCGTTTTTTTTTCTCGACATTTTTGGGTGCTGACTCCCTTAAGTGAGTAAAAAGTTGGGCATTATTGGGTTCATACTTTTAATTTCGCTTCAAGAAAATTTATTCCAACTCCCAAGACAACTGCTCAATGTCTTCCAAAACGACCAACTCACAAAACATGATTGCAGAATTAATCGAGGAAAACAACGGTCAATTGTCCACCATTTAGCGAAACAACTATTGTTGATTTTCGACGAAATTTCAAAGAACAAACGGCTTCCTCCTCAACACACACTCAACAAGAGAGCGACGGACCTCGGGCAAGAAAAGGAAACTGAGCAAAAACAAAAGTAGCACACAACCGAAAAGAAACTTTTTAATGTCCACTTCCTTCTACGAGATGAACAGGTAGCCTCTTTACCGAGAAACACTCTTTCTTTCCACTTTGTCCACTTTTTTAGAACAAAACCGCTCGCTTTCGAAACTCGCTTTCCCCCTCGTTCGTTCCTTTGGGCGTGTCCATTTATTTACACAGATGTCGCCTCGTTTTCGAAGATCGGCTGGTGATTATGTCATGAATAGTTGACGAGGGAGACTTATTTCCTAGCTGGCAGTTCTGAATGCTAAAAAAAAATAGTTTAGAGCATCAGGTAGAGTAAATTACATAATGAATCATCCGATAAAAATTTCATTAATATAATAACACGGGTCAACACGTGTTTTTCCCAAGAATGAATTTCATTTTTATCACGCATAGTTTTGTAGCTATGAGGAAGGAAATGTTCTATTTTTACTTTCTTTCAAAGTTTTTCCCATCATGCAGCATCGTTTTCATTGAGATAAAGTACACAAAAGATCTTGAATGTCAACCGTTAAATAAGTGGTCATTCTATTTTGCTGGAAAAACTAAGCGGAGTGTCGTTTAGAAGCAGTACTATTGAAGGTTTGATTGTAGCGTAATAAAGGTTTTCTAAACTCGTTTAAAGTTTAAAAAAATAAGACGGTTGTTAACTGATCACAGCAGGGATGTTAATAGAGTCCTTCCGCAGCAAATTTATTGCTATTCTAATGATTTGTTATCCGCAGCGCACAAACGCCAAAACTGCTCGACAGCCCCGAGCTGTCGAGCGTTTAGGCGAGAGAAACGAGCTGCCGCGCGTAGTTGCGGTCGATTCGAGAGGAGGAGAACAATTTAGCCAAAATTAGCCATTTTCTTTAAACTCTGTTGTAGTTATTGCTCTGGTTGTTGTTACGCTCCCCATCTTATATTCATTTTGTCGGATATCCACTGTCTCTTGTTTCACGAACTTGTACCGGATATCCGGCTCAGGTGTTTGGAACCTATAAATTCTATACATATTTTTAAACATTCCACAGCTTCCAAACACGTACAAGGTTTTTTACATATATTTTCAACCCATGCAAATTAATTAAATTTCAAAATTCAAATTTTACTCACGGGATTTTTCGTTTAGTGATCAGATAGGGGGCCGGATATTTAAAAAAACATTGGGATACCGAATATCCGATGCCTTCTGAAAGAGAGATCCGGTCCCGCTATGTACACGCCCATTGGTGAGCCCCTGTATATGTATATATGACTAGCGTGAGCAAAGTGAAAGACCAGCATTCATTACACATTTTTTATCATGGTAATGCATTTTATTCTATGCAGTTTCACATCTTTCAATATACTACTTTTACCATTCTCTGTTAGAATATCCCTCAAATGATCAACAGAACGAATGCTACAACTGCCAACTGAACTAATTTCTTGTTTTCTAATGCAATAGACATTGAGTTTATACCCACCCCCCTTCGGTAAAATGTAAAATGACTGTCTTCGAGAACTATCATACCATTCAGTGCAGGACCAGGAGATTGCTCTGGGGAGGCCAGAGACAAGGTCAGGATTAAGGATGCATCGGACACTGATTTTGCCGGATATCGAGTATTCGGTGTCTCTTGTTCTGAGAGCGTGTTATATCCCTCCACTCGGGCCGCGATCATTGTACGTTTAACTCTTCCGCAGATGTCACTCCAGATAGTATATAGAAGGCCGTGGTAGCCTAGTGGTTAGCCCCCTAATTCCCAACTCCACCCTAAGGCGGACGAAAATAAAATATATATATATACATTTAATTAAATATTATATATATTATAATAATATATATATATATATATATATAATATATATATAATATAAATAAAAAATAAAACAAAAACAAAAAAAAAGATTTTGGGTATTACAGGGTTAGGACGTCGGAGA
Source organism: Octonoba sinensis (assembly GCA_038502835.1). Classification (NCBI taxonomy): domain Eukaryota; kingdom Metazoa; phylum Arthropoda; class Arachnida; order Araneae; family Uloboridae; genus Octonoba; species Octonoba sinensis. Next base: position 11,409,474 of record CM076601.1, on the reverse strand, counting down.
TCCCCCTGGAAGGTCGTGTGTTCGATACCCGATAAAGACCCACCATGTACACTTGGGGATACGTGCATGTAAAATCCGTGGACCCCGCTACCCCCTACCTCGCCCCCGGATGCAGGGCAACCCCAAGGCCTAGTGCTAACAGTGAAGGAGGTTGTAGGAGAAAAGATAGTACAGTGATACCTCGAGATACGAGTTTAATTCGTTCCGTGACCTTGCTCGTATCTCAAAGCAATTTACTGCGCAGGCGCAGTAAACTGGGTGGGCCGTGGCGTCGCAGCTGGCCGTTCCTCGGATCTCAAATATCACTCGTATTTCAAAACAAAACTTCGCTGCTCGACAGTGCTCGTATCTCAAATCACTCGTATCTCGGGGTACCACTGTATATGGAAGCCATGGTAGTTAGTGGATAGGATGTCGGACATCCACCTGGAAAGTCGTGTGTTCGATACCCGGTGAAGACCCACCATGTACACTTGGGGATACGTGCATGTAAAATCCGTGGGCCCCACTACCTCGCCCCCGGATGCGGGGCATCCCCAAGGCCTAGTGCTAACAGGGAAGGAGGTTGTAGGAGAAAAGATAGTACAGTGATACCTCGAGATACGAGTTTAATTCGTTCCGTGACCTTGCTCGTATCTCAAAGCAATTTACTGTGCAGGCGCAGTAAACTGGGTGGGCCGTGGCGTCGCAGCTGTCGCGCCTCGTATCTCAAGTATCACTCGTATTTCAAAACAAAACTTCGCTGCTCGACAGTGCTCGTATCTCAAATCACTCGTATGTCAGGGCACTCGTATCTCGGGGTACCACTGTATATGGAAGTCATGGTAGCCTAGTGGATAGGATGTCGGACTTTCAACCGGAAGATCGGGTGTTCGATACCCGACCCCCTGAAGACCCACCAGGTACACTTGGGGATACGTGCATCTAAAGCCCATGGTCCCCACTACCTCACGCTTAGGGGAGGGTACCCCTAAGGCTTAGCGCTAATAGAGAAGGAGGTTGGAAGAGAAAAAAAAAATATATAGAACTCAATGGCTGGCTGTTGAATAAAGGGTGTTGCCAAAATCATATCACTTTATCTAACCTCCAAGAAAGTGATACACATTAAATGAACCCGTCTCTAATCTGTGGTTCCGATTTGCCCAATGAATAACCCTTTTCTGGAGGACTGAATGAAAGGCGTTTGAAACGTCTGTCTCGTGATAGGAAAGTAATAATAACCAGCTCATTTAAATTTTTCGAACGAATCAAAGATCAAGAGCATACCAGAGATGGTTTTGTTCTTAACACAAGATTGGAATGTTAAAACTTGTATTGAAAGTGTGTATTTGATATTTCCCCTTGCTTTTGTGAGAAAACTGGTTTCAGTTTTCTGGTTTAAAATATTTATGGAATAATAAATCACTTAGCAACGCCCTTAAACGCATGTTTTACTGTAACGCTCTTTTGTTCATTACTATATCTTTCACCATAGTTCTAATGATAACTACACAAACTTGCCAAGTTTGACATTATTTTGTTTTTTTCCTTCATTTTTCCCTCATCACCAGGACCTTATTTACCAATAGGCCCGTGAGGCCCGGGCCTAGGGCCCCCACTTTGAGGGGGCCCCCTAATTTTGGTTTTTTTATTTTTTTTTTTTTTGTAATTTAAAATTTTTAAAAAACATTAAAAATGTTTTTCTTCTGAAAAGCTTTTTAAACACAAACTTTGTAATATAAAATTTATTTTAAAAACCCCAAAGGAATTATCAAAAATTTGGGGGGAAAACTTTTGACAATTTGAAATTTGAAAAAACAAAATGATTGCAGAGAGCCAAACATATTTTATTCAAAATTACTGTAATTTTAAAAAAAAGGCATTAGTGCAATTGGGGGCCTCCCAAATGGGTTAAATCAGAAAATAAAAAGGAATTTAAAAAAACAAAAAAGTTCAACTTGCGGGCCCAAAAATTTGGGGTACTGGCAAGTAAAATAAAAACACATAAAAGGAAAAAATTACAGTAAAAAAAAAAAAACAAAGTTGCGGGGGAGGGGGGGCCCCAAACAGGGAAAAAATTGTGCCAAAAAGGAAACAAAAGAAACCGGAACAATTGGCTCATCCAGCCAAAAAAAAGGATTTTGAGGAAAATCGCCAAATTTCCAAATTAACCCCAAAAAAAGGTTTGAAATGGGAAGACTTTTAATTTTTCCCAACCCTTAAAAAGTTTTTCTTATAATTTCAAAGCAACTTTTTTCCTCTTCTTACGTACTAACCTTTTTCGGAGTTTTAACCAATTTTGGACGTTTTGCGCCATTGGGGCAAGGAAAAAATAAAGTATCAATTTCACAGGTTTTAAAAAAGGGAAGAAAGTTTATTTAAGAGCAAAAACAACTTGAATTGCCTTTTGGTTTTAGAAACAAAAACTTTTCAAATGGAATGGTAAAACAACCAAAATTTGGTTTGAGAAACCACATGAGTTTGGGGCCAGAAGATAGAAAATTTTCTTGAATAGAATCAATTAAAGATAGAGCGCTATCACAGCCCGCCGAAGTTTTCTTTGAAATACGGGGAAGACAAAAATTTAATAAAGAGGAAAGGAGCTCGACCACGGCCCACCCATTTACTGGCCTGCGCAGGTAAATAGCTTGAGGATAAAGAAAACAAAAGGTTTTCGATAGCGAATTAAACCGATCCCCCGAGAAATCAAAAATGTAAGAAACCCAACTTTGGCTCGAGTTACCAAAAACGCACCCTTCGTTTTAGGGAAATCGGGTTCTTTTACGCGAAAACGAAGTTGTCGCGTCTTTTTAAAAAACAAATTTAAAACTGGCATATAATCCTTGGTTTTTTGGGAAAAAAAAACATGGGAAACCCGGGATAAGGGAAAAAGAGTTTTTGAATCGGCGCTGTTTTTAACAAATTTTCTTCAGAAATAATAAAATGTTTTTGGCCCGGGGGGCCCAAAAAGGAGGAGAAAAAAACGGAAACTTTTTTCCCAAAAAACCCCCGTCAAAAAAATTTTGGGGGAAACCCCGGGAGTGGACAGCAAGGGGTTAAAGTCTCGATTTTTCAATCTCTGCCTCGATCTATCGCTAAGTGAATATAAAAGAGATGAGTGTATGTACACATTTGTTTGACATTGAGCCATTCTTTAGAAAGAGAAAGGAACATGTTTTTAATGCTGTGTCACCACGTTTCATCATGAAGTAAACGTGACATCAAGACTTAAGTGGCGCAATGAAAAGCTATTTATTGTTTAAAGCTTTTTATGAAAAGCGGAAGCCTTTTGTGAAATACTTTAAGATGGACATCAAATTTAATGGTCGGTAATTACCAAAGTTGTCAAATTAAAAAACTGCAAATACGCGACAGTTTGGGCACACCCAACGGGGGGGGGGGGATGCTTTACAAGGCATTGTATATCTGGTATCCGACCCATTTTTAAACACCCAGATTCCGATTCACTGCACGAAAGATCCGGTTATCCGGCATGTCAAAAAATTTTTAATTTAATTAATTAGCATATTTTGAAATACTTGTAAGTTACAAATTTATTACGTATTTGAAAGTTGTGGGGTGGTTTTAAAAAGGTGTAGAATCAACATGCTTCCAACATCTGAGCTGGATATTCGGTACGGATCCGTCACACCAGGGTCATCCGGCAAAATCGATATCCTGGCAAGAATACAGGTATTTTACCATCCCGTATTGAAATTCACCGGGACGGGAGACAATTTCTCAATTCCTTTGCCAAAACTCCCGGATTTTACGGGATTGTCCCTTAAATTCCGGGACGTTTGGCAACCCTTTTAACTAACCACTTACACGACTGAAAAGAAAGAAAGAAGCGTAAGTCATAAAGACCTATAAATAAAATTAAAATTTATTTCAGATCTACTTTCAATTGAATGTAGATGGATTCTCCAGCGACACTTAGGGGCGCTTTGTTCTCAACGCGTCTCGCACAACAGTATCTTATTCATGAGCTGAAAAATGCAGTTGAGCTCTGTTGTAACGACAATTTGCTCGTTAAATCTGACTGCTCGTAATAACAGAGTTTACTGTAAACTCTTAATGCATGAAAATTAATTTAATAGTTCAAAAATTACTTACTTATTATTTTTCATCATTTTTCGTACAAGGGAAAAAATTATTCATAAAATTTTTGTTTTATGCTTTTCGGAAATTCTCGGTGTAGCAACTTCAGATATGAAGATGAGACACCTTTCTTTTTTTTCAATTTTCAACGTTTTTTCTTGTAGTAAAGTTTCAAATTTTTTCATCGAAATTTCAATAAATAAATCATGACATGTACAGAAGTGGGTCTCCCGTTAGGTTACAAACAAAGTGCAAAAGCTTAAAATGAACAAATCTCTATGTAAATAAGCAAAGAGAAAACAGTTAAAAAGCATTTTCTCCTCTTTTTCAGCCGATTTCCTTTTTTTTTTGTTGTTGTTGTTGTTGTTGTTGTTTAGTAGCTGTTGACGAGTTA